>OZ022502.1:75227751-77658285 GCA_963989385.1 Ctena decussata | reverse complement strand
GAGTGTGCACAAGGTTTTTCTAAGATTTGACCCAGTGACCTAGTTTTTGACCCCACATGACCCAGTTTCAAAGATGGTCTAGATTTCATTTAGATAAACATTCTGACAAAGTTTCATGATGATTGGATCATAACTGTGCCCTCTGTGTCATTCTAAAATTTATTTCTATTTTTAGCTCTGCCAGCCATTTTGTTCAGCGGAGTGGAACCGTTTTAGCAATTTTTTGTTCAGGGCCATGAGTAAAACATTTCTGTGAATTTTTTTTGAAATCGAGCCATTGGCTTCAGAGACGATGATGTTTACAGCTTTTTTCTATTTTTAGCTCTGGTGGCCATATTGTTCAGCCGAGCAGAACGGTTTGAGCAATTTTGGTAGAGGGTCTCCTAAGGAACATTTCTGTGAAATTATTACAAAATCGACCAAGCAGTTTTGGAGGAGAAGTCGTTTAAAGGTTTTCCTATTTTTAGCTCTGGCAGCCATTTTGTTCAGCGGAGCAGAACCGTTTGAGCAATTTTGGTAGAGGGTCTCCTAAGGAACAATTCTGTGAAATTATTTCAAAATCGGCCCAGCAGTTTTGGAGGAGAAGTTGTTTAAAGGTTTTTCTATTTTTAGCTCTGGTGGCCATTTTGTTCAGCGGAGCGGAACCGTTTGAGCAATTTTGGTAGAGGGGCTCTTAAGGAACATTTCTGTGAAATTATTTCAAAATCGGCCATGCAGTTTTGGAGGAGAAGTTGTTTAAAGGTTTTTCTATTTTTAGCTCTGGCGGCCATTTTGTTCAGCGGAGCGGAACCGTTTGAGCAATTTTGGTAGAGGGGCTCCTAAGGAACATTTCTATGAAATTATTTCAAAATCTGCCCAGCAGTTTTGGAGGAGAAGTCGTTTGAAGGTTTTTCTATTTTTAGCTCTGGCAGCCATATTGTTCAGCGGAGCGGAACCATTTGAGTAATTTTGGTAGAGAGTCCCCCAAGGAACATTTCTGTGAAATTATTTTGAAATCCCTCCAGCAGTTTTGGAGAAGAAGTTGTTTAAAGCAAAAGTTGACGCCGGACGCCGGACGACGGACAAAGACCGATCACAATACCTCACCTTCAGGACTTCGTGCTCAGGTGAGCTAAAAAGTGCAAATCTTAATGCTGAGATATGGACATTAGAGCTTCCCATCATCTGTCTGTTCATGAAGTGTAACTGTCACTATAAAAAGACCTAATCTTTCCTGATCAGGTAATTTTGCACCATCTTTGACACCATCTTTGCATATTACGGTTTACTATTATCAACACCTATTATATAACAGCATATCAATTACTTTCAAACAACTTTTAATATATTATTTATTGTATTAGTATATTCTTGGATATTGTCAAGTTTTATTGAGGATACTGTTCATTAGCAGCAGGACTTCATCAAATTATTTACTTCCCACCCCCACCTCCCCCTACCCCTTTCCCGAAGTGATTACAACTAGGCTCTTTAAGGCAAAACGTTTAATTAGGATTACATTTAATTTGGTTAGTCTTTGATATTTTAAACAGATATCTATGTTTTAAACGGAGATACTTCAATCTTATTTGACATCTGAGACAGAAAAACAGATATCTCTATTTCAAATGCTGGTATCTCTGTATAGTTATAATATTATCTGCTTGAGAATTAGTGATATCTCTATTTCATATAGAATATACTGTTTGAATTGCAAAACTAGACTTAACCATGTTAAGGACAAATATGGTAATTATTTTGGGTGTCCCAATATATAGAATTTTATGGTAACACACTGATTATGAGTTCGGAAAAACTAGACATTCACTAAAGGTGATGAATGCCCCCGCCATATGCCTCACTAGAGGAGTAATGTGTTAAAACATGTTTGAAAAGGGGGGGGGGGGGGTCTCCATAAGGGCCATTTTCTGGTTACAAATGGATTTTCACCAAACTTCACCAATCTTTACCTGTAAGTGTTGGCTTGTATATATTGAAATACTGATCTCATCCAAAGTGTATTTTGAGTGCAGCAGTGCAGTGTCAAAGTCGGTGGAGTAATTCCACCCCATACCTTACCATGTATCATTTTTGCCAATTATCTCTATAAGTAACGATGACTGATTTACCATTAAGATTTGAAAATACAGGCGTATATGCCAATTAATTGGGTTATATAACTTACCATTGTTTGCTTATTAAATACCAATATATGAGCTTATAAGTGGTAACATGAATTTTGCTTATTTTTGCTTCACCAACTTTACGAAAAAACACAATTTTTCATTATTTGTCCAGATTTTTTAGGGAAACTTTGTCTTTATATTGATATGATAGAATGCATTGCAGAACTATGAGAAAACTGTTCTAGGCATATCAAGACCTGAATTATCTGCCCTTGATTCAAGAAAATATAAGTAATAAAATTGGAAATGTAAGATCGAAATTCTATACTGGAAGGTACATTTTTGATGACTTAAAAATTGCTCATGTTTCTAATATTATACTGATTGTTGAGCTTTCAATTTCATATAGTGCTTGTGATATTTCACAAGAACTGTAACTGAACAGCAGAGCACATCCTATTATATACCACTTCATTACATCACATTCAAGATATCATTTTCCGACCCAAAGTTTGATTTATGAATTTACTTTACTGATAGATCAAATGTAAATAAATACCTTTATAGTTTGGAATTTACATGTCTCATTGCAAACTTTTGACAGAGACAGTGTACAAGACCCTCCTGCCTAACACACACGCAATATGATGATCATGTGACTGCGACTGTTTGAATAAATTTTCATTCCCTTAGCCTCCTGAAGGCTCTTTATTAAATTTTGTTACAATTGGTCCTTTGGCTTTTGAGGAAATGTTTGAAAATGTCAAAATATGACAGACCTAGGTCAAAGGTCAAAGAATGACCTTGACCTTTTTGTTCTCACAAATCTTCATGTACTCATTAAAGCAACAGTACATACCAATTTTTAGGCCAAAATCTTCAAAACTTTCCATTAAATTTGATGTTCTAGAGTTTTCCCATATTTGACTGTGCTGTAAAACAAGACCTGTCAGAGGGACAGGATAGCTTGCCTGACAGTGCCTTGCCCATCACATAAAAAACTTAAACGTAAAACATTAAGATTTTGCTAATACCACCCCCGCCGCAAACGCCGACACCGGGGGTAGTTCAATAGCTCTTCCTGAACTTTGTTCAGGCGAGCTAAAAAGGTTAAGTTCAACCCAATGTCATCCTTTAGACAATCTTGATAGTACTCCTATACCTGATGCTACATACCAAGTTTCAAGTCCATTGGCCTATTGGTTCTGGAGAAGAAGATTTTATAGGTTTTTACCATATGATGGACGTGGCGGCCATTTTGGTCATGGGACCTGAACCGGTTCAACAACACTTCATTCCCTCAACACCCGTAGGCTCTACATGAAATAGGGTTACAACTGGTCCCTCATCTTTTGAGGAAATGTTTGAAATTGTCAAAATATGAGAGTCAAGGGTCCTAGGTCAGAGAATGACCTTGACCTCATGTACTCATAAATCTTCCTATACTCATAAGGATGACTGTATATGCCAATTTTTAGGCCAAAATCTTCAACAATTTCAATGGAATCATATGTTCTAGCATTTTCTCATATAAAAGCATGTGAAAGCAAAATTGACCTTGCCGTGAAAAAGGTCAAGGTCAACTCAAGGTCATCATTTAAACAATATTGGTTGTACTTGCATACCCAATGTAACATACCAAGTTTCAATGCCATCGGCTCTAGAGAAGAAGATTTTTATAGATTTTTACCATATATGGGCATGGCGGCCATGTTGGTCATGTGACCAAGGCCGTTTGAAAAACTTTTCATTCCCATGAGTCCTGGAAGCTACATACAAAATTAGGTTACAATTGGCCTGATCGTTTGGAGAAGAAGTGGTTTGGAATTGCTGACAGATGAACGGATGGACGACAGAGACTTCCCCTCCTACAACCTCCCCCGGACCCACTGGCTTAGGTGAGCTAAAAATATTATGTATGTCTTGGGCAGGAGGGTCTAGTACACTATCTCTGTCATAAGTTTTCAGTGAGACTTTTAAATTCCAAACTATAAAGGTATTTATTTACATTTGATCTATCAGTAAAGTAAATTCATAAATCAAACTTTGGGTCGGAAAATGATATCTTGAATGTGATGTAATGAATTGGTATATAACAGGATGAGCTCTACTTTTCAGTTACAGTTCTTGTGAAATATCACGAGCACTATATGAAATGGAAAGCTCAACAATCAGTATAATATTAGAAACATGAGCAGAAGTCATCAAAAATATACCTTCCAGTGTAGAACTTTGATCTTACATTTCCAATTTTATTACTTATATTTTCTTGAATCAAGGGCAGATAATTCAGGTTTTGATATGCCTAGAATAGTTTTCTCATAATTCTGCAATGCACACTATCATATCAATATAAAGACAAAGTTTCCCTTGTACATGTATATCTGGACAAATAATGAAAAATTGTGTTTTTCGTAAAGTTGGAGAAGCAAAAACAAGTAAAATTCCTGTTACCACTTATAAGCTCATATATTGGTATTTAATAAGCAAACAATGGTAAGTTATATAACCCAATTAATTGGCATATACGCCTGTATTATTTCAAATCATAATGGTAAATCAGTCATCGTTACTTATAGAGATAATTGGCAAAAATGATACATGGTAAGGTATGGGGTGGAATTACTCCACCGACTTTGACACTGCACTGCTGCACTCAAAATACACTTTGGATGAGATCAGTATTTCAATATATACAAGCCAACACTTACAGGTAGAGATTGGTTAAGTTTGGTGAAAATCCAGAAAATGGCCCTTATTGAGACCCCCCCCCCCCCCATGTCAATAAATAAAGGTGCTAAAGGGATGACAAAGTTTCTTTCTAAAAATAGCAACTGTAACCTTGATCTTGGATCTACAACCCTGAAAGGTGAACTTGTCCAAGATATTGTTATACGTAATTTTTTTGTGAAGTTATATCAACATCAGTTAACAAAAAACAAGAGGCCCACGGGCCACAAAGCTCACCAGATCTCTAGCTCAAAATTGCTATCACATTTGTATAGGCTTAAAATTGTACAGGCTTATACAAAATATACAAGACAAGTCTCAGTCTGAGTCTGTTGATTTGATTACAAAATACATAGCTATTGTACACATTTGATTGCCATGACAACAAAAAAGGATCATTTTCAAAGGATTTTTACTATTTTTTCCTTTTGGTTGCCATGGCAACTGATTGAAATGAGCAGTGTGCAGAAAAAAACATAGGGCTGATAAAAGACCACTCAAGGAATATTTCTGAAAAAGAGAGCTCAGACTATTTGGGATTGCTTAGCAATGAAGCCCATTTTTTGTTTTTCCACTATAAATTGCCATACCAAACATGTCCTTTGAACAATGACAATTGAGAAGATAAAATCTGTAAAGACTAAGATGATTAGTATGTCTATGAAGTGTCGGCCTCATAGAGCATATGGTTTCTGAGGAGATGATTTAAGTTTTTTTTTTTGGTTTTTTTTTTTTGGTTTCCATGGCAACCAATAAAAAGAGCAATGGGCCAAAAAACATATAGCTGATGGAAGCCTTATCAAGGAACATTTCTGTAAAAGTTTTGTCAAAATATCTGCAAAGGCTTGGCAGTAAATGCCGTTTTTCAATGTTCCCTATTATAAGTCTATGGGAACTCTAAGTTGCCATAGCAACCAAACTAAAGAACCAGTATTCATAAAAAACAAAAACTTTCAATCCCCCAGCACAAGGATGATACAGATAAAACTTGGGCCAAATCGGTACAATGGCTTCAGAGGAAATAATTATTAAGTAATTTTTCGTTAAATTTTTGCATTTTGGTTTCCATGGAAACCAATAAAAAGAGCAATGGGTCAAAAAAAAATATGGCTGATAGAAGACTTCTCAAAGAATGTTTCTGTACAAGTTTTGTCAAAATATCTGCAATGGCTTGGCAGTAAATGCCATTTTTCAATTTTCCCCATTATAAGTCTATGGGAAATCTAAGTTGCCATACTGCAACCAAACTAAAGAACAGATTTTCATAAAAAACACAAACTTTCAATCCCCCAGCCCAAGGATGCTACAGATGAAATTTGGGCCAAATCGGCCCAGTGGTTTTAGAGGAGATGTTGTTTGAAAGTGTTGACGGACAACGTCATACGACATACGACGACGACGGACAACTGCCTATCCTATAAGCTCCCCTGGAGCCTTCGGCTCTGGTGAGCTAATAAAGTCGCTAGAACCATGACAAAGATTTACATGTACCTATAATAGCATATGTGACCTTGACCTTGGACCTACAATGCTGAAACGTGAATATGTCCCAGATATTGTCATGCTAAATATTTGTGTCAAGTTTTGTCAAAATCATTCCAGAGGGATGACAGCGTATTTTCTAAAAATAGCAAATGTGACCTTGACTCTAACATTCTGGATCGCAAACTTGTCCAAGATACTGTCACACTACACATTTGGGTGAAGTTACATCAAAATTGTCAATGAATAAAGGGGCTAGAGGGATGATAAAGTTTTTTCTAAAAATAGCAACTGTGACCTTGACCTTGGATCTCGGAGCTGAAATGGTAATTCGTTCAAGAAACTGTTATACTTAACATTTATGTGAAGTTATATCAAAATCGATCCATAAATAAAAGGGCTAGAGCGATGCCCAAGTTTTTCTGAAAATAGCAACTGTGACCTTGACCTTGATCCTACCAACCTGAAACGCAAACATATTCAAGGTATTGTCATACTCAATATAGCTGTGATGTAATACCAAAATCGGTTGAAAAATGGGAGGCCACTAGAGCAATGGCAAAAGGTGAGCTTGTATATGAGCCATGGAAATAAGGTCAAAATAGTAAGTCATACTAGGGTACATAATTCTGAAATAAAGGCCTGCCTAAAAGTTCTGTTTCCTTTATGCACATGTTCAATGCATGTCTGAACTGTGTTGCAAGTTCCAATCCCAACACCAAATACTATTGGAGGAGTTGCAGAGACAAGAGCAGTACTACAAAGCATGAAAAACAGTCAAAATATGTATGTCATTCAAGGGGATATAATCCTGCCATAATGACCTGGATCAAAGTTCCGTTTCCTTTATGCACATGTTCAATGCATGTCTGAGCTGTGTTGCAAGTTTCAACTCCCAACACCAAATACTATTGGAGGAGTTGCAGAGACACAAACAGTACTACATATGTGAAATATGGTCAAAATATTGTTATTCAAGGGGGCATAATTCTGCAATAAAGACCTGAATCAAAGTTCTGTTTCCTTTATGCATATGTTCAATGCATGCCTGAACTGTGTTGCAAGTTTCAATTCCCTGCATCAAATACTGTAGGAGTTGCGGAGACACAAACAGTACTACATATGTGAAATATGGTCAAAATATTATGTTATTCAAGGGGGCATAATTCTGAAATAAAAACCTGATTCAAAATTCTGTTTCTTTTATGCACATGTTCAATGCATGTCTGAACTGTGTTGCAAGTTTCAACTCCCTGCATCAAATACTGTAGGAGGAGTTGCGGAGACAAGAACAGTACTACAAATGTAAAATATGGTCAAAATATTATGTTATTTAAGGGGGCATAATTCTTCAATAAAGACCTGAATCAAAGTTCTGTTTCCTTTATGCACATGTTCAATGCATGTCTGAACTGTGTTGCAAGTTGCAACTCCCTGCATCAAATACTGTAGGAGGAGTTGCTGAGACAAGAACAGTACTAGGAATGTGAAATACATGTATGGTCAAAATATATATGTTATTCAAGGGGACATAATTAAACAAAGTTCTGCTTCCTTTATGCATATGTTCAATGCATGTCTGAACTGTGTTGCAAGTTTCAACTCGCTGCTTCAAATACTGTAGGAGGAGTTGCAGAGACAAGAACAGTACCACAAAGTGTGACGGATGTACGTATGGACAGACGGACCGACGTACATACATATGGACAAGGGCAACATGCAAAGCTATAAAACAAAAATTATTTTTTATTTATATGTTCCAATATATATATACACATGGTAAAACATAACATAAACTCTGTACAAAATAACTTATAGTTTGTAGAATATAACGAATATAGCAGAAGAACAAATTTTTATCAAATAATTGACAAAGATCACCTGATGTTATCATTTTGACTGCACCATTTTTTTGTTTGTGCAGCAAAATAATAACACAAATATTATATACATGCACACAAAAGGTCGTCAAACAATTACTGACACTGTACAAATGTTCGAGGTGTGTCTATATTGGTGGTTGCACATGTTCTGTTCAAGCACAAACACATTACAAAGGACTGACAGGGAAAATCAACAAAACCACAAATACTACTAATATCCACGAAATTATTCAGAACTGTAGACCAACCAACAAACTGACCATGGGAACTCCATTTATAATTCTTAAAGAAAGGGACATGAGAATGTTGGTCCTTGACTAAAGTTTCATCCCATGCTCATCTTATACTAGTCTGGGCATAGAGGATATATCATATTTGACAGACAGAGCCAAGATACAGAAAAGGGGCTTCAACCATTTGTACACAGCAAAGTGTCAGACCAGCCTGCACATTTGCACAGCCTGGACAGAGCCCTTGCTATTTACACAAACTGTGTTCTTGAAAAATCTGCTGGTACAAAACTAAGGTTCTTGCTAGATTTCATGGAAACACAGACTGGTTTCAGTCTTGGCTGTTTGTAGATACATTAAGGTGTATGGGTACACTTCCATGTTTTTTCACCATTTTGGATAGACTTTATGACTTCTTGTTTGCTTCCTTGGAGAAAAATGCCCTCCCAAAAGGTGTTAGCTCTTAAAAGAAAGAATTTGCTCCAAAAGAGCAAATTCGTTCTTTTAAGAGTTGACCCCCTTTGACCAGGGAGTAAAAAATGAAAATGGCAGAGTTGCTTCCCCTGAAACTGTACCTATTCACCTTAAGTCATCTTTAAGCGTGACCTGGTTCAGATAATCACTCTATTGCAGGCTGATCACAGACTTAAATTTGTGCATCTGCCCCAAGGTACCTTTTCTTGTACAGTGGTTGTTAGGTGCAAACAAGCAATTCAACAAATTTATTTTTATATGTCCCCCAGGATGAACAACAAACAAAATAACAGACATCATTATAAGTGAGCATAATATCCAAATTACATGCCAAAAAAAAAAAAAAAAAAAAAACCTGAAAAAATTTCAGAAGTTTATACAATACTCTATGAAGTGTCATGCACACATGGTACACATTGTCTATGCACTTTAATAGTACTGAAAGCAAAAAGAATTACTATGTTCAAAACACATTAAAGTAAATATTATTCCCTGGAAAATATCCAAACCAAACAAATATCCCTAGACCATCACAAAAACAAGAGCTTCGCAAGCGGCGCATAATACGCCCGTTTCAGTGTCATGACAGAGTAACAGAATGAACAAGATTGTTTACAGAAGGATGGACAGGCAGACAAACACGGGAAACAACTCTATAATTCATGACTGCAATGTTATTTAAAACATCTAACACATCAAATACTATTAGTATATCAAAAAGCAGCTTCTAGGATAAAGCAGCTCAGAAGTTGAGAAATGCCAAAGTCAAACAAGGGAGATAATTCATAAACTAAGTAAACAAGAGTACCATTCTTGGTCATAATACATTTCCTTGACAATATACACATCACCATAAAGTTTTGTTAAAATATTTCCAATGGTTAAGGAGTTACAGAGTAATATGTAAACTGATTCAAGGGCAGATAATGCAGAGGTAAACCATAGTTGTGCTTCATGCTCATGCAACATTACATCCCTACAAATTTTCATAAAATATTTCAAAGGGTTTAGGGAGTGAATGGGGGAATGCGGCTAGCCCTAAAAAAACTAATCGAAGGGAGGTTACTCCAAAATTAAGGAAGGGGGAACAACTATTCTCATATGTGACACAAACGTCTTGTGATCATGCACACTGCTATAAAGTTTCAGCAAGATATTTCAAATGGTTACTAAGTTATTGAATGCACAAGATTAGTATACACGAAAATAGCCTACAAAATCTAAGCAAAGGGATGCAACTCCAAAATGAAGAAAGGGAGAGCAACCATTGTCATACGCGACACATCCTTGGGCCCTCATACACATTGTTATGAAGTTTCATCAAGATATCCCAAAAGGTTATCTAGTTATGGCGCACACAAGACTGGTAGGGTAAAAATAATCAAAGGGGCATAACTTGGAAACTAAGAAAGGGGGAGCAACCATCACTGTACGCGACACTTTGTCCCATCCTAATATATATGCCTACAAAATTTCATGAAGATATCTCAAACAATTACTGAGATATGGTGTGCAGAAAAAATGTTGACAGACAGATGGACAGACAGACGGATGGACAGCGCCATGCCATAATATGTCCGTCTTTTCAAAACGGGGGTATAACAAGTTTCAAACAGATTGTACAAAACCCCTTGAGGAGTTACACACACAATATGCTTTGGTAGTATCTGAGCCTGAAATCATAAACAGCTTAAAATAAGACAAATGTGACAAAAATAAACCAACCACAATCCTGAAGCTAACTGGCATATCATACAGAGCATGTTAAAGAAGCCTGCAAAAAGAATGATTCAGGAAAAACTGTAGGAGGAGTTGCATACTTAAGGTTATTACTGTCAAGGGGGATGAAACCATGGATATCCAGAAAGCCTAATATTATGTCCCATCACTTTTCTTCCTAAAAGACCTATAACTGGGTTCAGATAAAACCACATATACAGGTATAGTCAAAAGGATTGGATGAAAATTCAGCCTAATCAGATTGTAATCCTTTATAGAGATTCTGCTGAGAGCCGTTTAAGTGAAAAACATGGATAAAGGTTGGCTTCTGGTGATGCTTGGTTAACCTAAAACTTCTGTTGATTCTCAAAAAAGAAGAAGAAGAAGAAGAAGAAAACAAGAGGGCCATGAGGCCCTGATCCGCTCACCTGAGCAATTGGCAAAGCGGCTTTTTCTTATGTCTGAAATTGTCAAAATATGAGTCTAGGGTCAGAAGTCAAAGACTGACCATGACCTCTTTTACTCATAAATCTTATTGTGCTAATAGGCATTAAGATAACCATATATACCATTTTTAGGCCAAAATCTTCAAAACTTTCCATGAAATCTTATGTTCTAGCATTTTCCCATATTTGACCATGCTGCAAAAAAGGTCAAGGTGAACCCAAGGTCATCATTTGAACAGTCTTGAAAGTACTCTAGTACTCCATGCTACTTACCAAGTTTCAAGGCCATAGGCATATTGGTTCTGGAGAAGAAAAATATTAAAGGTTTATATCATAAATGGGTATGGCGGCCATGTTGTCATGTGACCTGGACCATTTCAACACATTTTTGTTCCCTCAACCCCTGGAGGCTCTATATGAAATGTGACTACAATTGGCCCTTTGGCTTTTGAGATAACTTTTGAAAATGTCAAAATATGAGATCTGGGTCAAAGGTCAAAGAATGACCTTCACCACTTGTACTCATAATTCTTCATGACCTCATTAAGACGACTGTATATACCTATTTTTAGGCCAAAATCTTCAAAAATTCCCATGAAATCTTATGTAGTAGCATTTGCCATATTTGACCTAGCCGTAAAATGGTCAAGGTCAAGCAAAGGTCATAATTTGAACAATCATGATAATACTGGAGTACCCAATGCTATATACCAAGTTTCGAGGCCATCGGTCTACTAGTTCTGGAGAAGAAGATTTTTAAAGGTTTTTACCATATATGGGTGTGGTGGCCATGTTGGTCATGTGACCTGAACCGTTTGAAAAAAATTTCATTCTCTCAACCCCTAGAGGCAAAATATGAAATTTGGTTACAATTGGCCCAGTGGTTTTGGAGAAGATTGTTTGAAAATGTCAAAATATGAAAGTTCTGGGTCAAAGGTCAAAGAATGACCTTGACCTCTTATACTCATAAATCTTCATGTACTTGACTGCATTTACCAATTTTAGGCCTTACTCTTCAAAACTTTCCATGAAATCATATGTTCTAGCATTTTCCCATATTTGACCTTGACGTAAAAAGGTCAAGGTCAACCCAAGGTCATAATTTGAACAATTTTGATAGTACTTGAGTACCCAATGCTACATACCAAGTTTCAAGGCCATCGGTCAATTGGTTCTGGAGAAGAAGATTTTTAAAAGTTTTTACCATATATGGGCGTGGTGGCCATGTTGATCACGTGACCTGGACCGTATGAATAAATTTTTGTTCCCTCAACCCCTGGAGGCTCTATATGAAATTTGGTTTCAGTTGGCCCAATGGCTGTTGAGGAGATTGTTCGAAATTGTCAAAATATGGACGTTCTGGGTCAAAGGTCAAAGAATGACCTTGACCTCTTATACTCAAAAATCTTCACGTACTCATTAAGATGACTGTAGATACCGATTTTTAGCCCAAAATCTGCAACAGTTTCCAAGATATCTTATGTTCTAGCATTTTGCCATATAAAAGCACAAGGAAGCAAATTTGACCTTGCCGTAAAAAAGGTCAAGGTCAACCCAAGGTCATAATTTGAACAATCTTGGTAGTACTCGCGTACCCAATGCTACATACCAAGTTTCAAGGCCATCGGCCTATTGGTTCTGGAGAAGAAGATTTTTTTAGGTTTTTACCATATATGGGCGTGGCGGCCATGTTGGTCATGTGACCATGACCGTTTGAACAACTTTTCGTTCCCCCTTCTTCTGGAGGCCACATATGAAATTTGGTTACAATTGGCCTAGCGGTTTCAGAGGAGAAGTCGTTTGAAATTGTGGACGGACGGACGGACGACGACGGACGACGACGACGGACGACGGAGCCTTACCATCCTATAAGCTCCCCCGGAGCCGCTGGCTCAGGTGAGCTAAAAATATAAATTATAAAAATAAAAACAAAATAAAATCCAGAAGCATCATAAAATACTCCCCTTATCTAAAGCATCTTCTTTAACTCTTTTTCGACTACTTGTCCATCTTTATCATTTGGATGAGTCCATTTCAAGTTTTAAGGGTTTCTGATGGATGTTTTCACTTTTATTGTATTTTGCATAGAAATTTCTGTAAGCAAACAGTCTAGACCTGATCAGATGGCGCAAGTCCCCAGAACGAATTTACAGTCTTAAAAGAATAACCATGAAGAGTGAATGTTGAGTGACAGTTTGCACATTTACATATGTTGCAGACTCATACAATGTCTACTGCATTTAGCATGGAAATCAAAAAGAACTTAAAACATATGTGATTAAACAAGCATATGCTTATCATGTTATTATGCTTGACTGATGGAATACATTCCTTGCAAATATTTTTCCAACCACCACTGCAGCATGATAAAGAACAGACAGATTGCTGCAGCCTTTTCAATATACAACAGTCTTAATATTTTACTTTATGATAAATCTGCTAACGTAAGTGCAAAATGTCAAAAATACTTATAAATTTTCATTTTTTGAGCTGTATGCCACTTGCTGTCTTCAATAATACTGTTCAGTTCTATTACTCTTACAAATGTTTACAAGAACTGTTTGGTATTGCTTGAAAATTTGCTTTATTTTTGGCAGATGGTTTGATATTTTTCCATGTCTAATTGAAATAGATTGTTTGGCTTTTGTACAAAATGTTGTTTCAACTTGGTTTTTGAATTTTTGTGCAGATATATTAATATACAAATGAGCTGCAAAACAACAAAACCAACAAAGTGGCATGTGCACCCAGTGAAGACTCAGATCAGCCTGGGTTGCCACCCAGTCTGATCAGAGTCTTTGCTGTGTGCTTTAAGGCTAGCTAAGGGTCTAAGATAGAGCCATGCTGACAGAGAATATAACAATCCATCATGAGTGTCCATGTAGGATAGGGAAATCTCACCCGCCTGAGGGGTCTGAATTTCAACCAGGGACGAGGCTTCCTGGTTGAAATTCAGACCCCTCAGGTGAGATTTCCCTATCCTACATGGACTGGCTCATGATGGATTCATTTTCTCCTACTGTAAGCGGATTTTAAACCTCAAGTCGGATTAGGCTTCAGAACAGGAAAATTCTAACTTTTTAACCAATGATCTGAAGTAAATTTTGAGCAGTCCAGTGTGTTTATCGGGTCCGAAAATGGGTGTAATCATAGTTTGCACCTCAAAATTAGACAGAAAACACGATATGCGGACGATTTATCTTCCAGAGGGCGAAAAAATGCAACTTAGCCTCTCAGGTCACGCGTGTCAAGTTTGCGACGTTTTTAACCGGTTTTAGTGACGTCATTAAAATTGAGTGATGTCACAAACCAATGATCTACTATCAAACGTCATCCGACATGCTTGCGTGTCCATTTTGTTCATTTAAAATTAAAAGATGAAAAAGTCTGGTTGCTAATATAAGAAAGATGTTGCCAGGTATAAGATAGAAATTTCTTATATGAGCTGAGAGCCAATCTTATATAGGCAAAGGTGGGAGAAAACTCTGATCAGACTGGACACATGCCCAGGCTAAACTGAGTCTTCCGTTGGTGCATATGCCACTTTGTTGGTTTTGTCGTATCGTGGCACAAATCTGCAAACTGTGCCATGTAAAAGTCACCATAGTGGGATAATGACAGCTCCCCAATTGGGTATCAAGGCCGAATTTATTTTGGGTTACCAAAACAAACAAAATTGGGTTGACACACAATGTCCTATAAAAAGCCAATTCTCACTCATAAGAAAAGCACAGTTTAAAATGTCCTATAAAAAGCCAGTTCTCAATCGTAAGGAAAGCACAGTTAAATGTCTTACGAAAAGCCAATTCTCACTCATAAGAAAAGTACACTTTAAATGTCCTATGAAAAGCCAATTCTCACTTTTAAGAAAAGAACAGTTTAAATGAATGCAAATCTATATGAATCTGCTACCTCCCACTATCTGTACTATCTGTACCATATTTATGGCTGCAAACTTTTCTTTTACAAGCCATGCACATGAAGATGAAGAAAAATTTGGTAGAACAAGTAAATTCATTGAATTTATATCCCCCGCCGAAATGGCTGATTTGTTTATGGCTTATTTTCAGTTTGATAAAATTTTGTTTACTGGTCACTTAGTTATGACTTAAGCTGTGGACTTTAAGTCAAGGGGCAATAACCCATGTATAAGTGACATTCTGAACAACTTGCTTCAGCATCATCTCGCTGTGATGATATATATTTATAATCAAGTTTCAAGAAATTTTGTTCATTTGCAACTTAGTTGTGGCTTATTTGTGTATTTTAAATCAAATCAAGAATAGTAACTCATGCATTACTGATGCCATGTCATCATGACAAAACTTGACGTTAACTGTTAGTGGAGTTGCTTATGTCACAAAAATATGCTACCGTGTCCACTTTTTGTTAATCAGGGTTTATATACATCAAAATGTTTGTCAATCTAAGTAGAGTCAGAAAATGGTTCCTGCGAATTTTTTCATGACCTTTATAAGGTTAAGGTCAAGGTCAAATGCACGGCACTATAATTTTTCACCTTTATTTCATTTCTCTCCATTTTAAGACATTAATGTCTTGTTTCAAAGGCGTAAATGAATTTTTTTTTATGAAAATTATCATTTGATGGACGAAATTAGGAAAACGATAAGAAAAATTGATTTTGGAGAGCTTTAGCGAGCATTTTACGGGTATTTGCAGTACTTTTTCCACATAAATACAACGAAAATAGAGCTTTATATAGAATGGGTTGACAAAACATTCAGTTACAGACTTCGTATGGTACGAGCACAGTTGTTGCCATGGCAACCAGTATTTTTGGCCAGGAAACCTTAGATCGAATCGGATTTCTATATCCGCAATGCGCTAGCTGATTCATTTTATGGTCAACCGTTCGAGATGTAGAAATCACTGGTAACACTAAACAACTTTTTTATTTTTGTAGGTAAGTGGAAATACCGTAAGTCGAATGGTCACACTAAACACCGTTAAAAGCTGATAGCGTAGGTGTGAGATTTCGGAGAAAGTCTAGGGTACATGAAAGCTTGCTGTACATTTCTGTTTTCTGTTTTAAAGCAATACTAGTGTAGTGTAAGAGATTTACAAGCAGGTAAATATAAGAAACGATGACTGAGCTTGCACAGAAATCATCTTGCAAATTAGGAAACAGCTTTTATAGCCCAAGTCGAGAATACCAAATTTGATAAGTAATCAAATATGACTAAGATATCTTGCCATGCTATTATATTAAGTAGCCCAAAATGTTAAAGGAAATAATATCAAAAGTACAAAAAGGATCGGGTCTCTGTATCGTGCCATGCGCACTACTGCAGGGAATGCTGGTTTGTGTTCATTATAAATACAGTTTGAGTCGAGAAACAAATGAGAGACATAATTTTACATGAAAATTTTGTTTGCTTGTAAAACCTGTCATTACTATACCAGTGTTCTAGAGAACCTGAGCCGCATTGCCGAATATTTCCTAATATTACCTAACCAAAAGATTCTGTGTTCTAACAAACGAACGCGAACATTTTTCTGACTGAATAAAATAATTTCTACATTATATACCTAATCCTCTATTCTACCAGCAGACTGTTTCAGTTTTAGGGTTTATTTCTTCAATCTGTAATAGCTGTATTGTCAATGTTTAGATCCCCGACATGTTGGTATAATAAGATAACAGATAAAGACCTATTATCCTGCCAGTAATTGTTTCCAAATTATTAGCAAGGTGCACTAATTTCATTTCTCTACGGAGATATCATATCTATATTTCTGCAATTTAAATTTCTAAAAGAGAACGCTTTGAATATATACTAATGTCTACGCTTAATACATAATGAGTCGTAAACCTACAAACATCGAAGTTGCAAAATTAAAAATAGGGAGTATGATGACATGGAAATTTCTAGAATTACGTGTACTGCTCCTACATAATTAACTGCCCTGATATCAGACATATCGGTATGGTGTAATGTAATATGTTGCAAGGTTTAGAAAAGCCTCGAAAACTTGTGCCAGATCACACAAAACACACGATAAATCCATATGGAAGCTATGATCTAGGCTGTTTATCTCTATATAAGAAAGACTCAAGAAGCGGACAAAAAGAGAGAAAAAAATCTGATTTGGAATGCTCATGCTGACAAAAGAGTTAAAGATGCATTACGCTCTATGCACTTCAGGATCACATTCATTATCAAGATAAATGTGTCGAACCCCCACCAGCTGTCCCAGAAAAATATATTCTACTGCACAGATCGTTGATAAAAAGCTGTGAAAATCATGTATTTTTTTTATGGTACAATAAAAGACAACAGTTCGATACATTTCCTTTGAGATCTATTGTTTAGTATTCATTCATAAGCTTCAAGTCCGTTAAGAGTTGGTTGCTGAGGATTCAAACTGGTTGCTCAAGTCTAATACAAAACACGTTTTTCTTAGTCACACAGCTGTACTTCAAGCATTGCAATCTAGTTCATTGCACATATAGAATGTTCTGTTTGAAATTCAGTTAAGGTTTGAGCGCTGTCTAAATTTAGTCGCTTAAGGCACATATTGGAAGCTGTGGGCGGATACATAGAGGTTTTAAAGGTATTTTTTTTAACTCTATCGACTTTATCTTGTCTACATAATTTGTAGGGCATAAAAGATAATCTTAGTATAATATGGTCAAAAATTCCAAATCTCATAAGAGTTCGTTGATAGGGGCTCCAACCGGTTGCTAAGGACAAATTTATCAACAGATTGTAGAAGTCCGACAGTTTCTTACAACACTATCTTCATATTTTGTTTCAGGTCGAATATATTCCGGATGGATTTTAGTAAACAGTCTCAAATTCGCAAAGAGTTAGTTGCTAAGACTGGTTGCTAAGGATGCTAAGGATAAATGTATATTTTAAATAATTGTTCTAGAACAAGTGTATATTAAATAGTTTTTTTTTCATCAAATTGTTTAAGTCCAATACTTACGCTTCAAAAGTATATACAACAGCTAATATAATACATTGTAAATAGAAGATGATTTGTTTGGAATTCTTTCAATAGCTCTAAATCTGTTGGAAGATGGTTGTCAAGTGCTTAAATCGGTCGCTAAGGACAAATACAGTTGTATATACCCATATTGTTTCAATGATTTTTCAAAGTCAGCCGGCAATGCTTCAATTGTCTTCAAAGTTTGTTGCACATAAAAGATATCTCTCATGAAGTTCAGTACAATGTCTAAAATTTGTTAAGCAGTGCTGGAAACAGCCAGTGGCCTGGTGGCCAAATGCTCCTAATTTTTGTTTCGGGCCACCAGAAATCTCCAAAATTATGACCTTTGGTGGCCCAAATGTATCTTTCTGGCAATACTGAATGAATGGAAACTTTAGCTAGTGGATAATTTGTGCCACTGAAAGTGAGGCCTATTAAGCTTTTGGACCACCACATTAACTTACGAGTTTCCAGCACTGTTAAGAGAAAGTTGCTAAGTGCTAAGGGTCGTTGCTATGAACAAAATATACGCCTCTTTTTCAACAATTTGTTATAGTCTGTAACTGGTTTGATAAACATAACTTACAGTTATCTATATAAACATTGATTATAGAAGATATTTCATTTGGAATAAACTAAAAAATCCAAATTCGTTACAAGGTGGTTGCTATGGGCTCAAACTGGTTGCTAAGGACATAAAGATAACCATATGTTTCAACAGATTTTCAAAGTTAGACAGATGTGCTTTAAATATTACCTCCAATTGTCTTCGTGGTTTGTTGCTCATAACAGATATTTAGAATGAAAGTAAATCAAAAGTCTATAGTATGTTGATAGGAAGTTGCTAATGACTAAAACTGGTTGCTAAGGACAAATGTATAGACTGGTTTGTCAACAGTTTGTTACATTCCATTACTTGTTTCTTAAATATAACTAATAATTGTCTGCATAATACATTGATAATAGAAGATATCTCATTTGGAAATAAGTAGAAATAACCCAAATTTATTAAACGGTGGTTGCTATGGGCTCAAACTGGTTGCTAAGGATACATAGATACCGATATGTTTCAACAGATTTTCAAAGTCAGACAGCTGTGCTTTAAATATTACTTTCAATTGTCTTTATAGTTTGTTGCTCATAACATATATCCAGAATGAAAGATAATCTAAAGTCTAGAATCTGTTGATTGAAAGTTGCTAAGGACTGAAACTGGTTGCTAAGGACAAATGTATAGGCAGGATTTTCAATACATTGTTAATTTTCATAACTTGTTTGTTAAATATTACTTACAATTGTCTGCATAACACATTGCAAATAGAAGATATCTCATTTGGAATTCAATCAAAAGTTCCAAATTTGTTACAAAAGATGGTTGCTATGGGCTGAAACTGGTTGCTAAGACAAATATAAATGCATCTTTTCAACCAATTGAAAATCTATTAGCTGTCCTTTAAATATTTACAACATTTTTTATCATGATTTATTACACATAATAGCTATTTTTCGTGGAATGAAGTCAAAGGTTTCAAATCTGTTAAAGATTGGTTGCTAAGGGCTGAAACTGGTTGCTAAGAATAAAGATATACACATTTCCTTCTTAAAAAATACAGGAGTCCAACATGTATGCTCAAAACAAACCGTTTCGCATATAACAATCAAGATTTACTGCCTCAAAACCCATCAGGTTTGCATAACAAACTCCAATGCTTGTCTTTAAAATGCCCTGTTTTTAGAAATATGCTTGCATAAATCTGATGCCATGGCAACGGATTTGATAATTAAGATATAATATTGAATACAATGGCCTGTTAAACTATTGTAACCGTAAGAATGATCTGAGAAATGCCATATCCAATTCGCGTTTAACGAAACAATAATCATAGTGTTTATATCTATATATTTTCTTTCGACCTTTAATGAAATGACCTTGACCTTGCCACACTAGCGGTCAAAGTCAATTGTAAAATGAATTTTTAATTACAAACATTTATTTTCTTTCGATGATACCAAAATTTAGTCCCATATCTTACACTGTGCCCACCATAAATCACGACTTTTAAAGTTTTCCTTTCTATTTTGAAGCGTTGACCTTTGACCTTTGACCTTGACCTTGAAAAGTGATAGAAAAAATTCGCAGGAACCATTTTTGAAAACTACTTGTCAAAACAAACATTTTGGTATATAACATTCCTGATTAACAAAAAGTGGACACGGGATTACATAAGCAACTCCACTATGTCATGTTATGATGATACATAACTGTTTTAAGTTTTGTGAAATTCCGTTCACTGGTTATTTAGTTATGACTCAATTTGTCTATTTTAAAGCAATTCAAGGGCATTAACTCATGCATTACTAAAGCACGTCCCACAAAACTTAACATGCATCACCCTGTTATAATAATACATATTTAGTATAAGTTTCATAGAATTCCATTCATTGATTACTTAGTTATGGCTAAATTTGTTGATTTTAAATTGATTCAAGGGCAATAACTCATGCACTACTGATGTCATTCTGACAAAACTTTATGTGCACAACTGTTTAATAGTGATACACATTTATTTTAAGTTTCCTGAAATTCTGATAATTAGTTACTTAGTTATGCTCATTTTAACATTTTGAAAGCAATTCAAGGGCAATAACTCAGGCACTACTAAAGCCAGTGTAATGAAACTTCATGCACATCAGCGCCTTATAGTTATATACATTTATTTTAAGTTTCATGAAATTCTCATGATTGGTTACTTAGTTATGGCTCATTTTATCATTCTGAAAGCAATTCAAAGGCAATAACTCATGCACTACTGATGCCAGTGTGACGAAACTTCACAGGCATCAGCGCCTTACAGTAATATACATTTAATATAAGTTTCAAGTAATTTCATTCAATGGTTACTTAGTAATGGCTCTGGACGGACGGAAGGACGGATGGACATGGAGAAAACTATATCCCTCCGCCTTCGGCGGGGGATAAAAATAGCGATCAGAGGTGATGGCAAATCCCCCGACCGAAGACCCCCATGGGCCTTGGTAAAAAGGGTTCACTTCAAAACACATATTAGTAATATATTGTCGTTCTTTTATGCTTCTGATTGACATTAACTGTTAACAGATGCATGATTATCTAACACTCAGACTAAAACAGTATGCCTGACTGCTAAAAAGAGGTAATAACTCAAACAGCCACCATATACACAAATGTACATGTATAGCATACGATACATTCAACTTTCAAAATGTGTGAATAACTTCTAAAGTACAAGCCCTACAAACCTAATTTTGAGCTCTCTAGTAAGTGAATTTGGACAAAGAATCCAAGAATCCAAATCTGGATTTTTTTTTTTTTTTTTTGGGGGGGGGGGGGGGGGGGGGGTGCGGGAGGGGGCAGGGGAATGTGGAGGGGTCATAGAGAGTTAGGAACACTGATAAGATATCACAGCATGATCATCAATATTCTAAAAGGTACAAGGTTTTTCAAATTCTGGAGCTGGCCAGGGTTATACAGATATGGAGCAGAGACTCAAACAGCAGCTCAAACTACCAAAGGGAAATAACTCACAAAGTATAAAAGCAAGAGTTATCATTCATGTATGGGACAAATTGTCATGACCTGTTCTACATATCTGTGAAGTATCATGAAAATATTTCAAAAGGTATTCAAGCTATGGAGCGGACACCTAAAACCATCAAGGGGAAATAACTCAAAAAGTAAGAAAGCAGGAGTTGTCATTCTTGTTCACGACACACCGTCATGACCTGTTCTACATATCTGTGAAGTATCATGAGAATATTCCAAAGGGTATTCAAGTAATAGAGCGGACACGAATCTGCAAAAAAAATCACACCTAAAACTATCAAGGGGAAATAACTCAAAAAGTGCGAAAGCAAGAGTTGTCATTTTTGTTCGTGACTCATCGTCATGACCTGTTCTACATTTCTGTGAAGTATCATGAAAATATTCCAAAGGGTATTCAAGTTACAGAGCGGACATGAATCTGCCAAAAAATCACCAAAGGAGAGATAATTAAAAAAGTACAATAGGAAAAGTTACCATTCTTGTACGCAACACATCGTCATGACCTGTTCTACATAACTGTGAAGTATCATGAAAATATTCCAAAGGGTATTCAAGATATAGAGCAGACAAGAAAATGTTAATGGACGGACGGACGGACAGACGCCAGGCTCATCGCTATATCCCCCGAACCTTTTGGTCGGGGGATAAAAACTCAAGAACCTCCAAATACATAGCCAAGAGCATGAAATATATAAAAATTTGATTAAATCTTCTGTAAAGAAATGCTTTGAAAGTTAAACTGGAGAATAAAAGTACTGAAATAGGGATAACTGTATTGAATATTGTCATTTGGGGAGGCAAATAATTATTTTTGTTTCTTTTTGGATATGAATTGTGTTTTGTGATGTGTCACCTTAAAACAAATTTTATGACCATGAAACCGACAATTTTCCTCCTTAGATGGCAATTCTGATAACATTGATCCCCTAGATTTTGTGAAACCCTAGTCTTGCCTGTTGGCCCATTGTCATAAAAAAGAGCAAACCAGAAAACTCAAGAAAAGCTTAATGCCTACGATGATGCAGGAAAAGTCATACCTAAGACTCACTTTTGCAGACAAAAACCTTTCCAACACCTGACAGTCTGACAAGTGTGGCTTTGATTTTAAAATGTGTCAATCCATACAAAGTCTAATATGTTCCAACTTCCAGTGAAAATAACAAGTTCATAATCAATTAACCAGTTAAATAAAAAATTTAAATGACACTAAGGCATATACATGTACATGGAGAGTGCTTACATATGTTTATATGTGCATATATCCTTATCCACCCACAAAAAAGGGCAACTATAACAATGTTTACTTCCCTGGTAGGTGAATCCTTTTTCAAAAAAGGAACTACTCTGAAAAGAAAGAATTTGCTCTCTTCTTTCTTTCAAGGTGAATGGATTAAATTTCACGGAAAGCAACCATGCAATTTTCATTTTTGCATCCCCATCCCCTTACCCCTTAACAATAGGGACAATTCTTCAAGGAAAGCATTAATTTTGCAAATTCTTTCCTATGAGAGTAGACCCCATGCTAGAAGGGTTTCATTGTCTAGGAATGCAAACAGGAAGTCACAAAAGTGGTTCTCTTTTGTAAAAATGGCGGAAAAACATGTAAGTAAGTAAGTAAGTAAGTAAAGACTTTATTTAACGAGGGTGACAACATTTAGCATATGATAGCTAATCTTCCACGAGGCCCTCAAAATATAATACAAGTGTACATATAAGACAGATACAGTGGACTCGACAGTATCGGATCATCGACAGTATCGGATCACTCGTAAGTTATCACCCATTTTTCTCATAAATGAAGCAAATATTTTTTACCATTAAATTACAGTCATCAAGCTAGGCCAATGGCAAAGTGCAGGGTGAAAAATTCGATCGGAATCTGCGTCTGTGAAACAAATCAGAGTTGTTGAAAAGCTTGAACCCTCTTCAGCGGCGCTTGCATTTTGCCTGTTGCTGACGTTACCCCCAAAATAGATTTCGGTTATCTAAACTATTTTATCATTAGGCGATTGAAACCAATTTTGCTTTATAATGTGTCTTGGCATCCCTTAAATTGCAAGTAGTCCTTATTTTTGTGACATCCCAGTATTTGATGAAACTAAAGACTTGAAAAGTGGGACACTGCTGTGCGACAGTAACGGATCATTATATTATTTGAACTGCAATACAGGCCTCAGCTGGAAAACTGTATGTTGGATGTATGGTCTGATGCTGAAAAACAAGTCAAAAATCAACTACCTTAGTGGCTGCTATGTCTTCTTTTAAAGAAGCTTAGTATAAAACTAAGACAACAAACTATTTGTAAAATAACCCTCATCCCACGCCCCACACCCTAGCGTATGATAATGAAGGGTATGCATAGCACACCTAAGCATCTGCTAAATATTCTGAAGAAATATTCGAGATCAGCTCACATGTGTGTTAACCCAGTAATGACTGGCCTTCATCGGATGGACATCAGTACACTGTGTAGACTCAGATTAATGCCGGAGAACTCGCTGAATGACCATGTAGTGTTTATACACTGATTGCATTGAAATATCAATGTTAAGGCGGAAACTCACCGTAGATTTGTTGATCCTGATCAGACACTACGGTCTTATCAGGGTCTACACTTTGCAAAGGCAGATTATGATCTTTACTGTTTGAGTAGTTCCGTGCTATGGGGCACAGGGGATTACTGAGTTAGGAATTTTGGCATCCTTGTACTTTTGTATACATTCAACTTTTATTTAACAGAAATAACCGTTGCTGGTGAAGTCCCATGTGAAAAATATCGTTGAAAGGCCGTCAAGTTTCCTCTGAGAGTTTAATAGGTCCCACTGTTTATGTAGCAAAATTATTGAAGCTAAGAAGGCTGGCAGAATGCCTCGGAGGACTTCTCCTATAAAATAATATCATATGATCCGATATTGTCGCACCTGATTCGTTACTGTCGTAAGACCCTCCTGTAAGTCTGGATGGGTTATCTGCCCTTCAAGGAATTAATTTCGTAAATATCTTGACATGGATAGAAAGAAGGGATATTTTGCAATTGTTATGTGTCATAACATACATACTTTTAGCATTCACATACAACAAAACAGGAGTTTTATTGAACTTGATCCGATACTGTCAAGTCCACTGTATTTAAGCACAATTATGATACATTCTGTACAGCTGTAACAATGCTATGAGAATAAGAACAGGTGGAATATAAGACAAGCAAAATGATAAAGGAAAATATTACAGAAGCTTCTTCATGTAAAGAGATTTATCAAAGAAGCAATGTTGGGCAATGAAATATTTATACTAATTTGCACACGCCAGTCCTATAGAAAAAGAATCAGTGTAGACTGACTTTTACAGTATAGATCACAATAGAAAACACACGCTTGCACACACCATTATGATTAAAGAAACAGATGTATATACGAGGGATGATCCAGAAATTCGTGGACACAGTCCATAAAATCCAACTGCAAAAAGTTATTTCTTTCAAATCTTAACCAATGCTTTTCTATAAATGCCTGAATAATTTCTCACAATATCAGGTAAATTCAATGAATATTGGGTTTGGCATCTACGTTTGAATATACAAGGGGTTGTCTGTGTGGCGCACTCCAGTGTTTTTGCAGGAAAATACAAAATGTTCCTTTTAAAATAATCAGATATATTTTTTATCCTTAAAATTTCGATATAAAATTGCAGTCAAGAACTAAAGTAACATTTCCCACTTTCAAACGATGTGAATATTCATTACTGGCATTTTAATTGACATTCTGCACCAACAAAACGAACCACTACCCTCTGACATGAAAGAAGATAATGACGTTTTTTTGAACGTCTGCACGCATGCAGTTTGTCTAAAGGTCGACATAAAAAAGACATAAAACCAATGGAAACAAATCATATTTTACACGAAGCATCATGAAACATACTCGTTTGAAAATACTGTGTAAAAGAGTGCTGCCAAAATAAATGCCGAGCCATATTTTCGGACCTCAGGATGGCAATGATACACTTATTCGATGAAATGATAGATTTTACACCTCAAAGCTGAGCCCAAGAAATATTTACGCGATATCAGAAGTTGTGCTTTATAAATCCTGATGGAAAACTTGTGATTGTCTATTGCTCTTTTCCTCGCATTATATAAATTCTGAAACTGTGTTTTTAGTGTTATGATTTCTTTGGTAGATCTTGTCAGCTTCGCATTTTGAGCACTATCATCTACCAGACGTCAACGTGACGTTGTAGCGTGCGCCGTGCAACCTCGGGTAACTGAACAAAATGCATTGTTATATACGAACCGTTTGAGATATCTGATCCAAAATTTACATGTGTGTTAACCAATGGTGTGGCAATGGGCATGTAATATTTCATCGACGGGCCTTTTCAGATTCTTTAGTTATTCAAGGTGTCCACGAACTTCTGGATCATCCCTCGTACATAAAAAGATATCCATTGTGGAACCGAGCAGCCATTTTCAGAATTACTTTATGCATCTATCTTATCATGCCTCTTTTTTTTTTTTTTTTTTTTTTTTTTTTTCAGAGTGCCGATGTTTGAAATGGCTAGCACAGTAATAAGTCTATTGTGTCAGCCACTTCAAACATCTGCAATGAAAAGTTTCAAGGGTTTGTGCACATTTAACCTCATTAGGTAGGCTGTTCCAAATTAAACACCCTGAATATCTCATACTATGTAGGTGTATCCATAAACTTGAGAGTATCTGTTCTGAAGAGGGAGAAAAATATTTTACAACAACAGTGATGTCCCTTAGAGATGTATCCGTACACTTAAGACTATGCCACATCTAATCTTCATGATGTCCATTGTTACAGAATATATCAACAGTAAATGCCCCAACCATACCATTTCTATAAGAACTGTAATAAGTAGAGTCTAAAAACCTACAAATAAAAGGTATGTGGCTGTATGTAAATACATATATAAACATACTTAAGCACTCTCTATGTAAATGCCTGTGGCTATGTTCATATTGTAAGATACTACTACTGTCAGATACTACAAATTTAACACATAAACAAGACTTCTGTGGAATGCAGCATCTCGCCTTTCAGTGCACTGTGACAAAACAGAGCTAAACCTGACTAACTTAAGTAGCTTATTTTATGCTGCCTATGCTGACAATGACACCTGAAAAGAAATGCATATGTCTCACTTCTGTTGGTCACAGGCATGACAAAACCTGTTTGTTCAGCAAAACTTTAAAGCTACAAAATCTTTCCTCGGTGCATGTATGGCACTGACTCTTCTAGTATCTCTATTTTGCACTAGTACCTGGCACTAACATAACTCAATAAAGTTCAAGCAGGCTATATTCAACTTGCTCAGATCCCTCAACAGGCTTCGTGGCCTGGTGGATTAACTCTTTAACATAAGGCTTATACCCCTGTAAGATGGAGCCTTGCTCGCTGCACAAATGAGGAACTCGCATTCTGCTTGTGGAAGATCAAGTGGATTTTCCCCGGGAGCTCCAGTTTTCGCCCACCTCCGCTTAATGATTGCAGGGATCAAGCTAGACTCAAAGTTTAGGGAGAAGTGACTTCTCCCTCCAGCTGAAATAGGGAGAAGTGACAGCCGTGAAGGGAGAAGTGGTATTGCACGATTATGACATTTTTCATTCAGTTTTAAAGAAAAATAGCTATTATGCATACTATTAACATTAAATTGAAAGATTAATAAGCTGCAATTGGTTTATAGGGTAAATTGTCATAACAGCTTGTTTGTGGAATGATTTGATGAGAATTCTACAAAAAGAAAAAAAAAAAAAAAAAAAAAAAAAAATTTTTTTTTTTTTTTTTTTTTTTAGGGAGACTCCCACTTCTCCCTAAGCCCAATTTAGGGCGAAATTTCGGCCCCTAGGGCGATTATTTCGCCCAAATCGCCCCCTAGCTTGATCCCTGGATTGGCTTGATATACATGTAAGTGAAATATTCTTGACCTGATATGAACCACTTTAAAAATACATATCTCAGATCTCCCTCTACTGTGATAAAGGATTAAAAAGGTAAAGAGATTCTACACTATAAGGGCAGAACAAGGAAAATAGTTGAATATGCAAACATGGAAGTTCCAGATAAGCTGGCTCATTAAGAGTTGCCTCATCTGGATTTACATTGTTTGTCCTGTAGCTTTCGAATTCTCAATAATAGAACCAAGGCATGAAAAACCCCAACACAGTGGTTGTGTGCCCAGTGCACTCAGATCAGCCTGGGCATCTGCCCAGTCTGATTAGAGTCTTTGCTGTCCACACGGAGGTAGCTTAGACCCTTAGCTACCCTTTAAGCACTTAGCAAAGAGTCTGATCATACTGGGCAGATGCCCAGACTGATCTGAGTCTATGCTGGGCGCACATGCCACTTTGTTGCTTTACTCAAGTCGTGGCTCATATGATATAGCTTGGAGGAAATGTTCTTTGAAATTTTGCAGAAGTAAATTTTGCTAAAAGAAATAAAAACTGGGAAAGCAAACAGGAAATCAAAATAGTAGTTCCCCTTTGTAAATCTGGCAGAAAAATAAGGGAGTGTACCCATACACCTTGAGAATCCCGATTTATCCCCACACAACACACACACATAATATCTTTCCTCAGAAACAGGATCACATGCAGTTTGTCCATACACACTTTAATTTAACTTCTTCCCTGTATATATTTCAATGATAATTTATTACATTGGAGAGAAAACAAGTTTTTTGCAGATCAATAGAGGATTTCCAGCTCCTTCTCATAAGTCTGTCTTCATTTCATTTCCTTTAAGATTCTCGTAAAGCACTTCTGGATATGGATCTGTGGAAAGAAGAAAATATCATAAAAATTAAATCTTGTCAGAGTGAACTACAGCTGACTCTCGATATCTCGAAGTCAAATTTCTGCCCAAACTACTGATATCTCAAAGTAAATTTTCTGGTGCCAGAAAATTTACTTTGAGATATCAGTAGTTTGAGAAAACAGGAGTTCAAATGTAAATAAAAATAGAAAATATATTCTTTGATACAAGAAGATATTTTGAGATGTCAATGTTCAAGATATTGGGAGTTGACAGTATATAGGTATGGTAATTACCCAAAGTAGTGGACTGTTCGGAATCCCTAAATACAAAATGTACCCTTTAATAGAATATGTGGGAATTACTCCAACAAAACCCAGATATGGGCTGCAATATTGAATGCAAATACCTGGATATTTGACAGAAGAGACATATCATGTATCAGAATATATCATGTATCAGAAATTTGGCAGAATATATCATGTATCAGAAATTTGGCAGAATATATTGTTACACGCCGAGGGTTTAGCAGCTTCCGCAGGACCTCTCCACAGCAGAACCTCTGCCTATTTTTACACTATTCAGTTCTTCTGAACTACAGAATAGAACAGAACATCTACCCATTTACACCATTCAGTTCATCTGAAATACAGAATAGAACAGAATATCTGCCTATTTTTACACCATTTATTTAATCTGAGATTCACTTATACCCCTCGAACGAGGCCTAGCCTCTCAAAGTTTTAGCGCATCGGTTAAGGAGCTGGGGCCTTTTTGCTGTGTAGCCAGCTTGAGCTTCTGTATGCTGTTAAATACTGCTGTGGAGAGGTCCTGCGGAAGCTGCTAAACCCTCGGTGTGTAACAATATCATATATCAGAAATTTGGCAGAATATAGAATATATCATGTATCAGAAATTTGCCTATCATGTATCAGAAATTTGTGGCTTGTGAGGGATTGTGTCACAATCTCCATAAGACCTTTGCCATGCACAGCTTCCGAATTCCCCATTTAATATTTTCTACATGATATACAAGTGATATCTTTTCTGTTACACATCCCAGTACTTTCATTTAATATTGCAGCCTACAGCTGGATGGGCCATCAAAGTATTTCCCACATTACCAGTACATATCTAAAGGTTCATATTTCATTTAAATAAAAAAATAAAAAGGTGTTTTTTTTTTTTTTTTTTTCAAAAAAAAAGTGTTTAGACAGACATTTCTGGCCATATAGTGCAGCTCTGATCAGACTGCTCCTGCAGGAGCAGTCTGATCAGGTCCTGCACTGTATGCCATTCTCCCAGCAATATTCTGTCACTCTGACAGACAGTATTAAAATCAATTCGTTCAAGGAAAAGATATATATAATTCGACTATTGTATAAATTTTAGTTTCATGACTGTGGCTCGTTTCACTTTAGTAAGACTAGACTTTTTACAGGTCACTAAGTTATTATAAAAGAGTGGTAAAAACTTACACACAGTCATGTAATTTGCACTATTTCTTAAGTTTGTGTATTCATTATAACTTAACAGGTATATGTACAGGGGTGCTGATTTCATATTTGCTTTCTTTCTCAACAGGGAATCAAATATTACTGGAATGTATTTTCTCCTCCAGAAACAAATCCTTAAATTGAGCCGGGACGCGAAAAAACCAACAAAGTGCTTGTGCCCCAAGGGCAGACTTGGATCAGCCTGGGCATCCATTCAGTCTGACCAAACTCTTCGCTACACTTAAAGGGTAGCTAAGGGTCTAAGCTATCTCCATAGGCACAGAGAAGACTATGATCAGACTGGGCAGATGCCTAGGCTGATCTGATTCTGCACTGGGCGCACAGCCACTTTGTTGGTTTTGTCGTGATGCTGCTCAATTTCTTTGAACCCTCTTTAGAAGGGTTTCATCACTCACAGAAACAAACAGGAAGTCAAAAAAAGTTGCTTCTTTTTGTAAAAATGGCAGAAAAACATGTAGGTGTACCCATACACCTTAACACAAACATTCAAAATAATGTTCAGCACTTAAATTGCCGAATTGTTAGCTTACGCCTATTTCAATATATTCTATAATACTTGAATTCATGAATGTCATATTAAAATCCATCCTCGGTACCCCAGGGGTTGCTTAAACTTTTAGCACCTTTGGGTACATTGATGGCAATATTGTCATGTGTTTAGATTTATCATGAAGCAACCTGATTGGCTCCATTCCATACAAAGACAGAACAAATTGTTCACGAGAGCTATATCTTGTGCATACAGGGCTATTTTCTTTCTTCTTTTTTGTTCCAACACACTAACATCTTAAATGAAGTTGAAGATTGATTTTCAGGAACACTTTAGTGTAAAGCAAACATAAATCAAACTGTTCTCAATGAAAAAATACAAAAATCATTGGTAACCGTGGCCTACATGCGTAACCAAAGTGCTGATGATGCAATGTCTGCATGATGTAATCTGTCTCTAATTCACGGCATGAGCTTGTTATGATGAAAAAGTGGATATATACCCATGGGTATAATGAAGGTAATGTACCGAAATACTGTTACGCATATGATAATTAAAATCAGGAAATTCAAAAATAATATTAATACCAGAGGACCCATGGTCCTATATCGCTCACCTGAGCACTGGGGCTATGTTGAAAAAACTTTAAGTTGTCACAACAACAAAACCACATGCACAACAGCAATAAACACACCATTTATGTAGAAGATAATATCATAAACATTTATGCAAAAAAGATTCAGCTTTATCCCCCTTTATGGCTTCTGAGAAGAAGATTTTTGGCAAAAAAAAAAAAAAAAAAAAAAAAAAATGAAAATCTGGCCTTTCAGTTGCAATGGAAATTAATCAAAATCAGGGATTTAGGCAAAGTTCATATGGCTGTAGAGGACTACTCCAGGAACATTTGTAAACATTTTGTCAAAATATCTGCAGTAACACAGAAACAAATGCAATATAATTTCCAATTTCCCCATTGTCAGTCTATGGAAACTCTAAGTTGCCATAGCAACAAATTCACAAAGGTAAAATAAAACACATTTTAGGTAGAGGCTAATGTCATTAACATGTATGCAAAGTATCAGCTTCATCCCTCTTAAGGCTTCTGAGGAGAAGATTTTGTAATATTGTTTCAAAAATTTTCCCTTTATTTTGCCATGGCAACCAATCAAATTCAGCGATTTGAACAAAACTCATATGAATCATAGAGGACTACTAAAGGAACATTTTTATAGAAAAAAAATCTAAATAACTGGTGTGAGACAGCAAAAATTGCCAATTTTCACTTTCCCCATTATAAGTCAATGGAAACTATAAGTTGCCATAGCAACCAGAGTTCTGATGGGATTCGAAGAAAAAACATAATTTATGTAGAGGCTAATTCATTTACATGTATGCAAAGTATCAGCTTCATATCCCTTATGCCTTCTGAGGAGAGGATTTTTGAATAATGTTTTTCTACAATTTAGTCTATATATTGCCATGGCAACCAATCAAATTCAGCGATTTGGTCAAAATTCAAATGAATCGTAGAGGACTACTCAAGAAACATTTCTGTAGAAAAAAAATCCAAATAACTGCAGTGAGATAGCAAAAAATTGCCAATTTCCATTTTTCCCATTATAATTCAATGGAAATTATGTTGCCATAGCAACCAAACTGCTGTATCAATTGCCATGACAAACAGTAATTATATAGAGCCTAGTACATATATCATTTCTGTAAAGTTTGGGCTTTATTGGCCATAGAGTTTCTGCGGAGATGATTTTTTAATATTTTTCTATTTCTAATTATTCGGTTGCAATGGCAACCTGCAATGGCAACCAGCCAAATTAATCTAATACGGCTGGTTGGGGACTACTCAAGGGACATTTCTATGAAAGTTTTGTTAAAATATCTGCAGTGACATAGCAATAAATGCAAATTTTCCATTTTGCCATTATAAGTCAATGGCAACTTTAATTTCCCATAGCAACCAAACTGCTAAAGCAATTGCCAAGAAAAACAGTACTTTTATAGAGGCTAGTACCAAGATCCTTTCTGTGAAGTTTGAGCTTTATTGGTTGCATAGTTTCTGAGATGATGATTTTTGAATACTTTTTCTATTTTTAACCTTTCGGTTGCCACGGCAACCAGCCAAATTGTGCAATTTACATAAATTTCATGTGGTTGATGGAGGACTACTAAAGGAACTTTTCTATAAAAGTTTTGTCACAATATCTGCAGTGACATGGCAATAAATGCAAATTTTCCATTTTGCCATTATAAGTCAATGGCAACTTTAATTTCCCATAGCAACCAAACTGCTAAAGCAATTGCCAAGAAAAACAGTACTTTTATAGAGGCTAGTACCAAGATCCTTTCTGTGAAGTTTGAGCTTTATTGGTTGCATAGTTTCTGAGATGATGATTTTTGAATACTTTTTCTATTTTTAACCTTTCGGTTGCCACGGCAACCAGCCAAATTGTGCAATTTACATAAATTTCATGTGGTTGATGGAGGACTACTAAAGGAACTTTTCTATAAAAGTTTTGTCACAATATCTGCAGTGACATGGCAATAAATGCAAATTTTCCATTTCGCCATTATAAGTCAATGGCATCTTTAAGTTCCCATAGCAACCAAACTGCTAAAGCAATTGCCAAGAAAAACAGTACTTTTATAGAGACTAGTATCAAAATTCTTTCTGTGAAGTTTGAGCTTTATTGGTTGCACAGTTTCGGAGGAGATGATTTTTGAATACTTTTTCTATTTTTAACCTTTTGGTTGCCACGGCAACCAGCCAAATTGTGCAATTTACATAAAGTTCATGTGCTTGATGGAAGATTACTCAAGGAACATTTCTATAAAAGTTTTGTCAAAATATCTGCAGTGACATAGCAATAAATGCAAATTTTCGATTTTTCCCATACAAGTCAATGGCAACTTTAAGTTGCCATAGAAACCAAAGTTCCAAAGCGATTTGGATAAAAAACAGTATTATTGGTTCCCCCTGCCTATAGATGCTACATATGAAATTTGGTAACAAAGGGCCTTGTAGTTTCAGAGGAGATGTCGTTTGAAAATGTTGACGGACGGACGACGTACGACGGATGCCTGCCTATACTATAAGCTCACCTGTGAGCCTTCGGCTCAGGTGAGCTAATAAGAATAAACACCAATGTAAAATTATATTTCAAAGTAACTGTTTCAGAAATCAGATTTTCATGCTTGTTAGGATATATTGTAATTATAATGACACTTAAAAGCACTAAAAACTGAAAATAATTGAATTTGCAAACAACGTAGGTCCACTGATGAGGTCATAATGAGCCACCTCATCTGTATCTACACTGGTTGCCCTCTAGTCATTGGATTCTCAATATGATAAAGCTTGAATAAAACATTTTAGAAATTTTGTCTGCTCTTTTAGCACTTTAAGGGCCAGTATAAGTCATGCCATGAAGTAATGTGCGAATTACATAGTCTGATCAGTGTCTTTGCCTTTGTAAATATTATAGGTAATAAAAGTATGTTTTATTACATGGTAATTCCAACAGCCTCTCTTTGGCACAAGTTCCAAACAAATGATTGGCTAACAGCATCTGCAAAGAGGTGTTTATGCATCGATTAATCCTGTTTACGTTGTATCCATATGCGGCAATCTCTTCCCACTAAGTTTTTTTCACATTTTCCGTAACGTATCAGACGTTTTGCATTTATTAATTGAAATTCAGATGGAAGAACAAAATTGGTCTTGAAATGACCAATTGCAAGGCAAGCGTGTGTATGACTTTATTTATGACGTAACATCAGCGTCACAACTAAATTCAGCTGGTAACATTTTCAAAACAGCGATGCCCTTGACAGTGATTTCAGTTGAATCGTTGACTATTTTGGAGTGTTTCTGACTTTTCCTTCTACGAAACGGGTTAAAATTGAAAACGGAGGAAAAAGTGTTTATAATTTCAAATAGAACTTGTAATTTCAAAGGGAACTATGCTAACTATGCTTGGATTGCTTATGTCTCTGATTCTGTAAAACGCTAATCACCTACACCCTCCAATGTAGCAAACCGATGGACAATGCAGCCAAGAACAAGAAATGCTGCAGTGTGTAACAAATGCCCCCTAAGGCCCTTAAACTGACCTTTGAGCCCTAGTTGTGACCTTGACCTTGGGCATAGAGCCCGAGTCTTGAACATTATATATATTCTCATTTCGTTTTACTTTTCTGTGATGTTTAAATACACTTTGGAAGTTTAAGAGGATTCAAGGGGACTTAATTCAAGTACTTACCAAACTGTGTTGTGTCCTTGACATTGGGTGTGGGAACCTAAATGTCGCGCCTTACATAACTTATCATTATACTTTACTTTTCTTTACGTGACCATTTTATCATGCTTTACCTGTCAGTGAAACTTGATGAAATTCACTTCAGCAGTTTTGAGTCAGTTCAGAGGCATTATTTGACCTCTGAGCCCTGACTGTGATCCTGACTTTGAGCAACAGAACTGTAATTTGTTTGTGACATATTCGCTCATTGTTTTATACCTTTTCATGAAGTTTAATGAAGTTTGCTTCAGTAGTTTTTAGGTAATTGAGGATAAATGACTTGCCCTTTGACCTCTGGCTATGACCTTGACCTTGGGTGTGGGAACCTATGTCTTGTGCAAGGCAAATCTTCTCATTAGGCTCTATCTTTCTTTAAAGTTTGCTTTGGTACTTTTCTGAGTAATTGTCGAGACATGATTTGACCTCTGATTGTGACCTTGACCTTGGATTTGGGATCATAAATATTGTGTGTAACATACCGTCTCATTATGGTTTACCTTTCTGTGAAGTTTGATGACATTCACTTCAGCAGGTTTTGAGTTAACACAGAGGCGAGATTTGACCTTTGACCCCTAACTGTGACCTTAACCTTGAATCTGGCAACCCAAACCTTATGTGCAAGACACCTTCTCATAATGTTTCATCTTTCTGTGAAGTTTCATTAAATTTGCTTCAGTAGTTTACAAGTAACAGCTGAGACCCAATTTTGAGACACAATTTAACTTTTGCCCAAACTGTGGCCTTGACCTTGGTCTTGTTTGCGACACACCTTCTCATTATGCTTTATCTTTCTGTGAAGTTTCATTAAATTTGCTTCAGTAGTTTTAAAATTATCGCTGAGACATGATTTTGAGACACAATTTGACCTTTGACCAAGTTGTGGCCTTGACCTTGGGCGTAGGGACCTAAGTCTTGTGTGCGACACACCTTCTCATTATGCTTTATCTTTCTGTGAAGTTTCATCAAAGGACCTCTGACAGTATCAATGTATATTTGCCTATTTTTCTACAAATTATTGCACCTTCCCTGGGTAGCAAAAGTTGAAATATTTGGCATTGATATGTAGAATTATGTACTAAAAAGACGTTTAAAGGTGATTTTGAAAAATTATCCTGCCTCTACACTAACTTAAACCAATATTATCAAGAGGGGTACGTGAAATTTTCAGTCTCTGAAAGTAAGTCCATTTTTTGATTTTTCTAATAAATCGAAATTTTAATTGATAACTATGCTAAAATTGAGGTAGACACTACTGATGCTGATATTATACAATATTTTTTTTCAATAATAAGGACTTTAGCCTATTTTTAGATATAAAGGGTGTAAGTACCCCACCCACTTTTTCTCAGTTTTTCCCTGCCTCAGCAAGCCACTCATATATAATGTGTATTATGACAGTACACACATACATGCAAAGTGGCTAGCTAAGGCACAGGGAAGGGGGGGGGGGAGGTATCTTTAAAAAACTATTCCTGTTTCCATTAAGTTTAATTATAAAATTTGGCTTTTTTCACCAAAAAATTGCAGTTGGTTGGTTGGTTGAGTGATGCTTATCGTCCTCGGTAAACAACTAAGGTCATGTTGGGACGGTCAGTTAACCTAACCACACTATTCCTGGGCAGGCTTAGACCTCCTAAGCGGTTAACCAGTACTAAGTGCACATACTTTCGCCAGTAACTGACAACTGCCCTTCTTGATTCAGCAGAAGGAGAAACGAAAGTATGTGGCCCAAAAAATTGCAGTATGTGCTAAAAAATCAGAAATTAAATCATAGCCAGTGAGAAGTTGAGGGCAACAAATTTTAAGAGAAATTCTTGGGTATATCGAAAATTTAATTTTGACAAATTTTATAGGCAAATTAACATTAAAACTGTCAGAGGTCCTTTGCTTCAGTAGTTTTAAAGTTATCGCTGAGACACGATTTGTATGATTTTAATATGCCACTTGAAGTGGGGGGGGGGGGGGGGGGGGGGGGGATAATAACTTAACAACTTAACTTTAGGATGGACAAAGTTGGGGGGGGGATAATAACTTAACTTTAGGATGGACAAAGTTGGAATTACAAGAAATGAATTTCTTTTTTGGGGATTTTATCTATGTGTAAATGCTGGCGAATTCCTCACAAACTTAACATAAAACCTTTGGGCTTTATTCAGTTTGTGAGTGATTAGCCAGCACATATTGATAAAATTCAAAACAAGAGCTGTCCCCTGACAGCATAGCTTGCCTGAATAGGTGCTTGCCCATCACACAGTCCCTATGGTGGTGTGGACTGCTATGTATAAAACTTCAGGCAAGCATGTCCATAATGACAACACATTTATAAACAAAAGCTATCTCAGAAATGTCTTAAAAAAAAAATCCACATGAAATTTCAAAGTCCATGAGCTTAAGGTCAAAGAACTAAGGGGTAGGGGGGGAGGAGGGCAAGGCTAGGATGTATCAAAGCCTTTAACCGTTATCTAACATCAGTCCAAGTATTAGTATCAACTGAGTCAATTGTGGCACTGTGAAATTATGTCTTCATTAATATAAAACTAATCAAAATCTTTAAGACAAAACTCAAAGTCCTTGACCTTGACATCAAGGTCATCCAGTCGGGTAAGTATATAGTGTTTTGTAAAAACTCAAAAAAGTGTCTAACATCAGTTCAAGTGTAAACTAAATCTCTGCCAAGCATTATGAATCAGTACGCAATTAAAAAACTTTAATAAAGACCAAATTTCCTAAGTCCCTGACCTTGACATCAAGGTCACCGAGCAGGGCTGGGGTAGTACTCTGTAAAACTTTGGACTAATATCTAACTACAGTGCAAATATAAAAAGAATTCATCTATGGTTTCAGGAGATATGTGCCATTAAAAAACTTTAACCAAAACATCCAATCAATAAAAAGACAATTTTCTAAGTCCATGACCTTGACATCAAGGTCACTGAGGGGGGTGGGGGTAGTACCTTGGAAAACTTTAGACCAATATCTAACTACAGTGCAAGTATCAAAGGAATCCATCCATGGGTTAAGGAGATACTGGGCTTTAGAAAACTTTAACCAAAACATCCAGTCCCAAAAAACTCCCAATTTTCTAAGTCCATGACCTTGACATCAAGGTCAAGGAGTGGGGTGGGGGTGGTACCATGTTAAACTTTGGACCAATATCTAACTACAGTGCAAGTATCAAAAGAATCCATCCATGGGTTAGGGAGATATAGGTCTTTAAAAAACTTTAACCAAAACATCCATCCGGACGCCGACGCGGACGCCGTGGTGACAACAATAGCTCTTCCTGAACTTTCGTTCAGGCGAGCTAAAAAGGAAATTCATTCCTATAATAACAATTAGAGTTCTGTTTGTTGTTTAGGTGTCGGACAAACAGACAAACAGTATCTGATCTGCTATCAAGTATCACAGTGTGACAAGAAATAATCCTTAAAGTGCCAAAAAAAGCAGATGGCAAAATTTACGTCTTCAAAACTTACATCTGCAAAATTTAAAACAATGTTTGGTCCAAGCTTTATCATATTGAGAATTTAAAGACTAGAGAGCAAATAGTTTAGATCCAGATGAGTTGGCTCATTATGAGTGTTACACTGTTTACAAATTCAACTATACTTGAAACCATTAAAAATGCAACTTTTTACTTGTCATATATTCAGATAAAAAGTAATGCCAAAAGGCTGTAATATACTTCATGCAATTTTCCTTTCGTCCGGCAAGGTTATAGCAACAGTTTAGCTTAGGTTGATTTGTGTGAGGAAAAATTGTGAGAAAAAATGCTAAAAGCAACAAATTTCAATTTCAAGTATTCAGGAAATTAAGATTCAGTCCGATTTTATTGAAAAGATCTTAAGTATGATGCCTGATATTGAAAAACAGCGCAAAAACTAAAATCATACTGCGGGTGCGGTTTTAAAGATTTTTACATTACACCAATTTTTCGTAAAAATTACACACATTTTGAGATTCTTGTAAAATTTCATCTGAGGCCCGAAAAATAGGATTTTGAGAAAAAGACACATGAAATCTTGCCAAACACTTTACATTGGTGTCAGTATTTGTCCAAAAAATTGCTCCCTTTACAAGCACTTCCGGTTTGAAGGCGCAAACTATCGTCGGCATTTACGCGGGCGGTAGTTCGGGAATTTTAAAGAAAACAACATTCGTGCAGAGACTTTAGACCGTTATTAAAAACATCGAGAAATTTAGCCGAAACCAGCCGGTGTAAACGTTACATCGAAGCATTCATTAGACGTCAATTTCGCTTTAGCCTCAATAAAAGTCGGAGTTAAGTCCCTTTATATACATATGCAGTCCTCATTAATTTTGACCGATGTCAGCATTCCAACAATACTGCTGTTAAAAACTAGTGTGATAAACACCCTGGTTTCCTTGATAAAGAAGCGTTTCTGACATAAATCCCTACGTGGGCAAAATCAGAAAGTTGCGTTTTTACTGGCTTCAAGTATACATGTATTTTTATTTCTGGCAATTTAAAAGTTAAGATATATACTCGAACTCCATATTCTCGCGGCAATCATATTCTCGCGGTAGTGCTGTATAAAAGACCTCAGACATACATGTCTCCTTATTTTTATATTGGCTTACAGGCTTCAGGAATACAAAGTACCAGAACACTTTAGATGTCAGTTCTGTCTGTTTTTGAAGCTTCTATGACTTATAAAAGTCCAATTAGTGAAAAAATACCAAAGGTGGTAACAAGGAACACCCCAGGGTGATAAAAGTGGCGATAAAATAGAAAATAATTGTCTGGTCATGTTATTTCTCGCTTTATTTAACTGAAGTATGGTTATATTAACCATTTAAAATAAGGAATTATTTCTGCTTGCATTCAGTCTGCTAACATTGAGGCAAATAGCCATGTACCGTGAGAATATGAAGTCGGTATTTCTGCCAAACCATTTTGGGGTAGTGCTGTGTGCAATTAAAAATAGGACACTCATCAGAAAGTAGAAAACACAAAACTGCCTTGAGGCTTAGATGAAATACTAGAGGGCTTAACTACATATAGTATGTTGGGTTGTTGGCTCTCCTTAATTAGCCAGGCTTGCTTGTATCCTTAGTACCGTGAGAATAGGGAGTGCCAGTCTACATATACATAAGCTGAGTTCTGAGAAAACCAACTTAATGCTGTATGCCTACACTTTCTTAAAAAACATAAAAAATGCAAAATTTACAATGTACAGGTAATACTTTCTATGCAATTATCACCTACTTAATCCATCAGTGTCACTGCCCTTTGTCCCCACCCTGCCCCTTCCCCTCTCTGCCCACTATAAGCCTGCAGGAAGCAACAGAAAGGTTACATATAAGAATCACTTTATGGCAAAAATGCATAGTTTCTTAAATATTTATAAGACTGTAAAAGGTTTATATATATAGAGGATCTTACATGAGTGCTCATGTATTATTGAATTTATTAAACGAGTTGGGGAAAAAGATAAGATGCGAGGCTCTGCCAAGCATCTTATCGTTTTCACAAACGAGTTTAATAAATTCAATAACACAGGAGCACGAATGCAACATTCTGTTTATCATATGACACTAAAATCACTTTTTATTAGCAAATTTTGCACTAAAACGTCACAATTTCGCCATTAGAAAACGAGACGTTTTATGGACTTCAACGCACAATGTTACGACGTTATCATTTTTAATGCATGGCTTTATTACACTCTCAGATGCGACGTCATATGATAAAATAAAATATAACTTAAAGCTTTCAATCCATGATGCTCAAAACATAATTCATTCATATTAAATTTGTAACATGACAGAAATATAAAATGATGCACAGAGAGTAACTAGAATTGTTTTCCTACGAAAAAACAGATGTCTCCCCCCTTTTTGATGTCAAAAGGATCAGTCATTAAGACGCCAAGGGAAAAACAATATGTTTCCCTACCCTGAAGCAGGGATTCATAATAAGTAAAAAGTATAAATGCAAGAGAATTAGTTGTTATGCTCTGCATGTCATGTAATGTTGACTGATATTCATATTTAGTTTTTGTCAAAAAATATAAATGCAAGATTTACAGTGCTCTGCACATCATCTATTTATATGTTGACTGATATTTGTATGAAGTTTCATGAATATAGCTTAAACGGTTTTCAAGTTATAGAGCTTAGACGATTGAGACACGATTTTGTGAATGACAAAGTTCCAAGGGAAATAACTCAAATAGTATAAATGCTGTGCTCTGCAGGTTGTCTAGTGTTGACTGACATTTGTATGAAGTTTCGTGAATATAGCTTGTCCAGTTTTCAAGTAATAAAGCGATTGAGACACGATTTTGTGACTGACAAAGGTCCAAGGGAAATAACTCAAGAAGTATAAATGCAAGAGTTATGGTTCTTGCACTATGCAATTCTTCTAATGTTGATTGATATTTGTATGAAGTTTCGTGAATATAGCTTGAATGGTTTTCAAGTTATAGAGCAGACACAACTGAGACACCATTTTGTGACTGACAAAGTTCTAAGGGAAATAACTCAAATAGTATAAATGCTAAAGTTATGGTTCTTGCATAATGCATGTCATCGGATGTTGATTGATATTTGTATGAACTTTCATGAATATAGCTTGAATGGTTTTAAAGTTATAGACGGACTCGACTGAGACGCAATTTTGTGATGGACAAAGTTCCAAGGGAAATAACTCAAAAAGTATAAACGCCAGAGTGCATTCTGCACGTCGTCTGATGTTGACTGATATTTGTATGAACTTTCATGAATATAGCTTGAATGGTTTTAAAGTTATAGACGGACTCGACTGAGACGCAATTTTGTGATGGACAAAGTTCCAAGGGAAATAACTCAAAAAGTATAAATGCCAGAGTTACCATTTGTGCACTCTGCACATCGCCTCATGTTGATTGATATTTGTATGAAGTTTCCTGAATAAAGCGTGAGCAGTTTTCAAGTTACAGAGCGGACACAATTGAAACACAATTTTGTGATGGACTAAGTTCCAAGGGATATGACTCAAAAAGTATAAATGCCAGAGTTACTATTCTTGCATTCTGCACGTTGTCTCCTGTTGATTGATATTTATATGAAGTTTCGCGAATATAGCTTGAGCGGTTTTCAAGTTATAGAACGGACACGATTGAAACACAATTTTGTGATGGACTAAGATTCAAGGAAAGTAACTCAAAAAGTGTAAATGCCAGAGTTACCATTCTTGCACTCTGCACGTCGTCTCATGTTGATTGATATTTATATGAAGTTTCGCGAATATAGCTTGAGCGGTTTTCAAGTTACACAGCGGACACGACTGAAACACAATTTTGTGATGGACTAAGTTCCAAGGGAAATAACTCAAAAAGTATAAATGCCAGAGTTACCATTCTTGCACTCTGCATGTCGTCTCATGTTGATTGATATTTATATGAAGTTTCGCGAATATAGCTTGAGCGGTTTTCAAGTTACAGAGCGGACACGATTGAAACACAATTTTGTGATGGACTAAGTTCCAAGGGAAATAACTCAAAAAGTATAAATGCCAGAGTTACCATTCTTGCACTCTGCACGTCGTCGTCTCATGTTGATTGATATTTATATGAAGTTTCGCGAATATAGCTTGAGCGGTTTTCAAGTTATAGAACCGACACGATTTGTGACAGACGGACAGATGGACGGACGGACGGACGGACGGACGGACAGACGGACAGACGCCCGGGGAAAAACAATATGTCTCCCAACCCTGAAGGGGGGAGACATAATTAACCACTAGAATATTACATGCAGTTTGGACTGGTCCATTCATTATTTTAAAGTAAATGGGTACACTTTCAGGGGAAGCAACTGTACTGTTTTTGTTGTTTTGTTGTTTCGTGGTTTTATGTCCACGGTAAACAGCTATGTCGGGGCGGTCAGCCAACCTAACCACACTATTCCTGGGCAGGCTTAGACCTCCTAAGCGGCTACAAAGTGCACATACTTCTGCCAGTAACTGACAACTGTCCTTCTTGAATCAGCAGAAGGAGAAACGATAGTATGTAGCCGTACTGGTTACTGAACCCAGGACCTCTGGGTCTTTATTCAGACATGCTACCGACTGCGCTATGCAGCCCGGCCAGTTCATTTTTGTCCCCCTTCTCTATGAGGGTCAACCCTCACAGAGATACAAATTTTCTCCCCTAGGAATAAATTCTTTTCTTAAAGAGATGTCCTCATCTTGGAAGGACTATGTTGTCCAAGAAAGCAAACAGAAAGTCACGAAAGTTGTTCATCTTTGTAAAAATGGCAGAAAAACATGGAGGTGTACCCATTCCCCTTCATGGGGACAGTCAAACCTGATCAGACTCAAAATCCAATCTGGGTTTGAAAAGTTTGCCGAAACATACGTTCCACACTTAACAGGTTGATGATTGTGAGTCTAGGATTTAAGACAAGTTTGAAAGACTGAATTTTGAAAGACTGAAGTTCGAAAGACTGGAAGACTGAAGTTCAAAACACAGGAAGACTGAATTTCGAAAGACTGAAGTTCAAGACAGCTATAATTTTGCCAGCAGTGGGAAATGTTTATCTGGATAATTTCAGAATAGGGTAATTTGATAAAACTATAAAAAGCAGGTTTAACTGGAGTGAGAAACCCCAGACAGTTTATAATTCATCACAACTTGCTGTTTATTGTTAATCATCTATTTAAACTCAGCACCAGCTTTTTTATATACAAAGAATTGGTCATTTCTGCTTTCTATATGGTATGGGTATTTGAATATGCCTATTTTTTATTTTTTTCAGTAAATGACTTACTACAGCAACTATATTTTGCATAATCTCCCTATAGGTGGATTAAAATCAATAATAATCATAGAACTAGTCATCCGGTGTCTAACAAATGATTTGATTCACCGTTCCCTAATGTTTGCTACAATCTCAAACTTGATTAGCCCATTCTGAAATTCCCTAACATTTCCCATACCATGAGAACTCTGAGCTTAGGAAAAGACAAGGAATGCTGTATTTCATATAACAATCAAAAACAGTACCTATACCATGTTAATTCTATCAAATGTCCTGGTGGCAATGCATTCTCAGAAGAAAGAATGTCATTTGAGACTTAGCAAACTTTTGGCAGCTTTAAAGGTCAATTACAATTGGTATTTTGTTGATGCTTCTAACAATACACTAAGTCACTGTTAAAATGCACATCGCTCTCAACAAAATATACTGGTCAAAACAAGTTAAACCCCACCTACTTTTTTTCCACAAATATCATACAAAATCATTTGTACATGATTTACAATAACTTTTAAATAAAGTAATATTTTTGTAAGAAATTTTCCATAAGGGAGCAGAAATACATCATCTCAAAATAGGCTGTGTAATGTGCATTCTGGATCTACTATATCTGAGATTCTTATTATTTTGTGACCCAGCATAGTCAGTTTTCAAAGAAAATAGAAATAAAATAACCAACAAAAAACAGGGGAGGGGCAATTTTTAAAGCTCTGGCACTTAGTAAAATTAATATGGTATATTCATTTACTTGCTCCTTCTGAAAAAAGAAAGCAGTTTTTTGTTTAGCAAGAGTCTGTCATCACATTCTCAACGTTTTTTCTTTTTTGGTGAGCATGAATTAAAACATTTTAGTTTCCATCATATATATGTATGTTAGTAATCTAATCCAAATATGAGAAGTACATGTATGTTTTTCATCCAAATATAGGAAACCACTAACATATGTTTTAAGTTTAGTTGATTCTACCTTTTCATGCCCACAGAATTCACATGCCTTAAAGTTGTACCACAGACCGGAAAGTTTCTCATTTGAAATTGCAATTTGGTTTGCATAATCATGTTCTGTAAAAACAACAAGAATTTGGAGAAAGATGCATCTTGCCTAGCTAGATGATTACCAATGACAACAGTTTTTGTAGGTGTGTCTACTTCACCTTTCTGAATTGTTGGAAAAAGATAAGAGACATCAAACAGTGGATTCTGATGTTGACACTGACCCTCTGACAGCTTATACTTTCACAGAGGTGGGTAAAATCGTTAAAAATGACTGTATAGTTACACTTCTAGATTTAATTATTGTCTGAGGTGGGTCTGACAGCCCTTTGAGACAGTATATCAGTTTATATTGAGACATTATGTTAAAACCAGCAGAAAGAAGACCTGCTATTAAATACTTTCTTATAGTTCTTATATTTATATCAGTAAACACAAAGCTTTGGGAGAGAGAGAGAATAAAAAAACATTTTTTCACACCAAATCTACTGCCTATGTTAAGCAAAACCTGTTCACACACAGGATAGCTTATTTGACCAACAAGAATTCTGCGGAATGCTGCGTCTCACCTGTCTAGTCATAAAACAAAGCTTAACCACAAAAATCAACGTAAGTTTATGCTGCCACCGCTGCAGACATGGGAAAAAGACGTAGAGACAAAAATCATTAAAGCAAATACATGGATACCAACACCATAGTAAATGCTATAGCGGTTCCTCTACAATTGTACAGATGAGCTAAAAATAAATCAAATACACATACCATATGACTGGTTGACATACAAATTCTCATCCTGCTCCTCAGTTGCCCTCTTTTTCATTTCTAACATGGCACTCAAACAGTCATGGATCATCACGTACTGTGACTGAAAACAGTTGAAACAGATTATCATATTGGCTGTAACTATCTGTATACTACAGTCAACCATTTGATAACAGCATTCAATACATAACAAAAATTCTACATAACATCATTTTGATATACATGGTACGGCTTTATTATTCAACATATGAATTCTTAATAACAGAAAATTCATTTTAACATCAAAATGTTTGGGAAAAATGCCATCGTACAGAGCTCTAGATAAGAGGGAGTATTTGGTGATAATTAAGGATAATTTTTGCTATTTCTGCATAAAAACATAAGTTGTGACCCCTCATCTGAACCGTCTCTACAAGACGGTTCAGATGAGGGGTCACAACATATGGTTTCAATGAGAGAAGAGAAAAATTATCCCTCAATTATCATCAAATACCCCTCTTATCTAGAGCTCTGATCGTAGTGAAGAGGGTGCACTATAATACTTTTAGGGGAAGCAACTCTTCCATTACATTTTAGTCCTACCGTAATCGACCCATTTACCGCACCGTGCGCTTAATTTTTTCAAAATTGCAACAGAAAGATGTGGTTAAAATGTATTTAATAACCCCACACTCAGAACAATGAAATGCAGGGTGACTGGAAAGAGGCAACATGGATAGGACTGGAAATACTTTGTGTTTATACTTTTCATGAGTTCCCTGTTAATTATTGGGTTTTGTGAGAGTTTCAAAGAAAAATCAGTGTGCGCTTGTGCAGTTTGTCCGGAAATGGCCTTGGTGTGCGGTTATAGGGGCATGTGCAGTAAATGGGTCGATTACGGTACTTCTCATTACTGTCAATTCTTACAGGATAAAATTTGCTCCAAATTCTTTCCTTTCAGAAGGGCTCTATTATCCATGGAAGCAAACAGGTAAGATAATGATAATTCTTAGGTTTTCTTTTTTTTTATTTCTTATTTCTCAATGATATGACATGATATTATTTTCATTGAAGAAAGGCAATTTTCCCACAATCACCAACCCATTAATGTATACACAAAACGGCGCACACCTAGATCACAAGGGGCATCTGATAAGGGTCTACACTGTTTGATTTACAGTAGTTTCTACACTGAAAACTGACTCGAAAATATATAAACCAGACACCCTAAAATGATAAATCGACTCATCCAATTTATAAGGCTAGAGGAGTCCACTTGGCATAAACAGGTTAAAAATCTCCTAGGGTCGGGTCGGGTAACTTCAGACAGCGGGGTCAATTCGGACATACCATTGCAAAAAGTGAAAATCCAGATGAGACGGCTCATAATGAGCCGTCTCATCAGGATTTTCACTGTTTGCCCAGTTATTTTTGTTTTAATTCCAAACAACTGACATATAAAGGAAACAATGTCACTGTCCGGATTTACCTGCTGTCCGTCTTTACCCGACTCTACCCTACAACCACCTCAACCTACCTCTGTTTGGATCATATTGGTTCTATGATTTCTCATTCCTATCACCATGTCAAATATATCTACTTTCATGTCCCAGTTGAAATCTGGTCTATTCAGCAACTGGCTCAGCGTGTCTAGAGCTATAAATGTCCCAGTTCTCCCTACTCCAGCACTGTAAACATGAAACTGATGTATATATGGCTATGAATCTCACATACCGTAATGACCCTAAAATTTCGGACACCCGAAAGTCTGACAATTATTGTTTGAAAATTCTTAGAAATTGGATTTTACACATGTTAATGCATCAAAATGATGCTTAGCTGGCAAATGTTGTAGACCCTGATCAAACTGCTCCTTCAGGAGCAGTTTGATCTGGGTCTACAATGTTTGCTCAGACCTGTCTGTCCGAATATTTAGGGTCATTACGGTACTGTGGGAAAGGAGAACTTGGACAAATGATGTAGACCTTTGCTGTAGACTCATGTACATGAAGCATTATTTCAGACTATGAGTGTAGTGTGAGTTGACCCCCATAATATCTTTTTTTAACATGATACTATCTACTAGACTTAGACAGGCTCCATGGTCAAGTGGTTAGAGGCACTCAGCTTTGGTGCAGGAGCTCACAAGTGAACCCCCAGTGGGCCAGTCAGTGACTGAAAAGCTCTCTCTGTCGATCCAGCATAAAATGGGCATCTTTTTCAAATCAGGGAAGGTTAAAGGCAGCAAAAAGGAAGGTATGGGCTCTGTCATTTATATGCTGAGCCCAAAATACTGTCCCTTACACCCACTGCCCCTATGGCCACAAGACTATGAGAAACCTGGTTAACTTTTACCAAATGCAATATTGTGTACATGGACCCAAGACTGTATATTATTTGTATCAACTGTGCCACATCAAAAACGACATGGTCATGGGTAATTTTTACAATACAAGAATGCGTAAAATCTTTTATTTTTAGAAAAATGTGTGTGTACAACTAAATCAATAGATAAGAGCTGCAACATAGTAAAAAGGCATGTGCACCCCCGGTGAGATGCAGATAAGCCTGGGCATCTGCTCAATCTAGTCTTTGCTGTCCACATGGAGCTAGCTTAGCCCATTAGCACAGTGACAACTGATCAGACTGGGCAGATGCCCAGGCTGATCTGAGTCTTAGCTGGGTGCACATGCCACTTTCTTAGTTTTGTCGAGTTGTGGCTCAATTAACCTAACCTTACCTACAATGAACCACAATAGGGCTCTCCATATTTCGAGGATAGTGACCTCTGACTACTTGCATAAACTCTAGGAAGATATCATATTCTACATTGGCACTCATGTCAGGAAATTCTAAATAATGGAAATGGTGTACAGTTCGCTTCACATTGTTCTGAAATTATAAAACACAATTAAGAGGATATCAACTAGCGAAAATAACTACTGATACAAATTTTAATGGCTTGCCCTCAAATTTACTGATTTCAGATATTAGCCATTAAATTAGCCAGTTTACTGATAACAAATTTTGGGCCTCCATTTTGCCGATTACTGATTTTAGATTCTAGATGGTTTCCCTTCCCTCCAACTCTAGAGCCATCTAACAAGAAATGGATCTTGATTTTTGGGATTGTTTTCGAAGGGGGCAAAATCTTATAGCAGAATCAAGGAGAAAAATCTCATAGCATAATCAAGAGGGAAAATTTTATAGCAGAATCAAGGGGAAAAATCTCATAGCATAATCAAGAGGGAAAATCTCATAGCATGATCAAGGGGGAAATCTTATGGCAGAATCAAGGGGAAAATCTTACAGAAGAATAACAGGGAAAAATCTCATAGCATAATCAAGGGGGAAATCTTGTAGCATAATCAAGGGGGAAATCTTACAGAAGAATCAAGGGGAAAATCTTACAGAAGAATAACAGGGAAAAATCTCATAGCATGATCAAGGGGGAAATCTTGTAGCATAATCAAGAGGAAAATCTTACAGAAGAATAACAGGGAAAAATCTCATAGCATAATCAAGGGGAAAATCTTACAGAAGAATAACAGGGAAAAATCTCATAGCATAATCAAGGGGGAAATCTTGTAGCATAATCAAGGGGGAAATCTTACAGAAGAATCAAGGGGAAAATCTTACAGAAGAATAACAGGGAAAAATCTCATAGCATGATCAAGGGGGAAATCTTGTAGCATAATCAAGAGGAAAATCTTACAGAAGAATAACAGGGAAAAATCTCATAGCATAATCAAGGGGGAAATCTTGTAGCATAATCAAGAGGAAAATATTACAGAAGAATCAAGGGGAAAATCTTACAGAAGAATCAAGGGGGGAAATCTCATAGCATAATCAAGGGGGAAAATCTTATAGCGTAATCAAGGGAGCTCTAAAAGCAGAATCAAGGAAAAAATCTGATAGCAGAATCGACTGTTTAAGTACTAGTGTCATTTTTGAGGGGGAAACTAGACATAAATGGCATACTGAAAATGTGAGATTTAAGAATTATACGAGAATCATTTCCATGAAGGGCAAAATTATGTGAGATTTTTATTTCACTGAGACTTTAAAGGTTTGTGAAATCTTCAAAATAGAACAACTTACCACTGAAACTTCAAATATGGTAATGTTATATTTGTTCAAAGCTGAGATAGAAACCGGGTTGACCACCACATCCCCATATTGTTTAGCTTCATGGACTTCATTTGGCCAGTAATTCTCACATTTCACCTATAAAGAAAATGACATATATTTATTATTTCAAGAATAAGCAAAAGAGATTGAGACTGACAAGTTATTTAAAGGTTAATTGGTACACTTTCAAGGGAAGCAACTCTCTCATTTTCACTTTTGCCTCCCTTCTCAATGGAATAATCTCTTAATGTAAAAAATTTGCTCCTTTAGAAGCAAATTCTTTCTTTAACCAGTTGACCCCATTTTGGAATGGGTATTTCTTTCAAGGAATCAAACAAGAAGTCACAATAGTTGTTTCCCTTTGCAAAAATGGCAGAAAAACATGGCAGTGTACCCATACACCTTATTGCCATCATTCCTGAATACAGGGGCCGCATTTATAAAATGAAGCTATGCTGTTGCTAAGGCTCAATTTCTATGAAAGAGATTCGGATCCCTACAACTATGAAATTTGCTCTGGAGGAACAGTCTGTAAAGGACTGTTCCTTCAGAGCCAGTTTCACAGTTGTAGGGAACCTCCCTCATAGAAATTTAACCTTAGCAACAGCATAGCAACCTCTTAAGTGGTTTTATAAATACTGCCCCAGGTCATTATCTTTTTCTCAATACCAGTACCATGATGTAGTTCCTCATCAGATCTGACCTATACAGAAATAGGTTGTGGGCCCCTTAGCAGAATCACTTTGTTATACACTGCCCCCTTTTTACTTGCTATTTTATATCCTTTTTAACAGTATTTCAGTCATATCAAGATGGTTGTTGTTGTTGGGGTGGGTGGGGGAGGGAAGAATAATGAAAAGGCTGTGTGCAATGGAACCCCTTCTACCATTGGAAAGATTTCTGCCTCCAGTTGGGTTCGAACCCAAACCACTAGATCAGGAAGCCCGCACTTAACCCTACTGGGCTTCCTCTACAATTTTATGGAGAGCTAACTTATTCAGACCTTGATGGGTATACTTTTAACCCTTTTTTGACCAGTGGACTTGTCCATTCTTATCATGCAGATAATCCCATTTCTAGTTTTAGGGGTTTCTGGTGAATATTTTCACTTTTACTGTACTCTGCATAGAACTTCCTGCAAGCAAACAATGTAGGCCCTGATCAGGCGCCGCGTTTTGCGGCGTCTGAACTGGGTCTGCACTGTTTGCATAATGTCCCCAAAACGGGTATCCGGTCTAAAAAGGGTTAAGAAGTGCAACTCTGTTAATTTAACTTTTATCTGCCTTCTCAGTGGGGGTCAAACTTGTCAAAGAAAGAATTTACTCCTCTAGCTAGGAGATAATATTTTCGTTTATTAGTAGACATCCTTTAAGGGGAAAACAGAAAGTTACAGAAAATGTTTCCCTTTGTATAAGTGGCAGAAAAAAATTTTTGCATATCCATAGACCTTCAAGCACTCACCAAAGCCTTCAATAAGTAGATTATAGAGCGGGTGCGGGTATTACCGACTATTTAAGCCTTCGCTACTGTCAAGCTCTTCTACTGAGGATGATTCGGCAAGTAGCCAGAATAATGGGATATATAGGCAGTGCAGCAAAGACTGGTATCACAAATAAGAGTGTGCTCGATCATTTAAGCAGCGGAATGAATACTTTATGGCATGATGGTCGGCGTGAATTACCGACCATGGGAGGGTGTACCGACCAGTTACTGCGGGTGTTTACCGAACATTTCTCTATTTCTTAAAAAAATATGACAAATAACACTGAAACCAAAAATACACCACCCTATTTTTTCCGCTTTTTATGTTTTAAAACGAAGACAACGTTTGTGATTTCCTGTTTGTTTTTCTTATACGATGGAGATGTCTAAAAAGGGTCTGCTCTTAATAAGGATAATTTGCAAAATCTTTTTTAAAGAGTCAAACCCATTGAAAAGGGAGGCATAAATGAAAATGGCAGCTTTGCCTCATCTGAAAGTGTGTCCGTTCACAGTAAAAGTGTGTACATGTCAACCTCAGAATGCTAGTGTAGTGAATTAGAGCCAAAAAAGGCTAAATAAGTTAAATAACGATACAAGCACCATATTTTGCAAAAGCCCAATCAGTAATGTAGCAGTGCAAATATAACGGTGCCCTAAAAAAATTCCACCATTTTCAAGATGGCCGACGTACTTGCATTTCAAGCGTGGCTCAGTGCAAACTGCAATACTTCAAAGCATTAAACAATAGGGCGATGTATCACTAATTGCTGGCAAAATTGCAAACAGTACAGATCCATATCAGACTGTCCTTTTAGCAGTTGAATTTATACTGCTTGTTCAAGAAAAAAAGGTGACTCCAATCTGACTACGTAGACGCGCAGATGCTAGCTGAAATGCCACTTTGTTTGAATTTCCAGATGAATTTTATTTTGCTGTAACTTTTCCCACTATAGCTACACAAACTGACCATATTATTTCTATGGTCGGTAAGAGCCGACGATGGTTCTGATACTGCGTCTATTACCGACTATCTACATATGCTAATCAAGCACGACTTACCATTAAAATTGTATTGATAAACGCGTGTGTTTACCCTAGCAAAGATCGAATAAGTAAACTGAGTACTGGAAAACTTGAGTATATTGAAGTTAGAACCTTATGATCGGATGACTATAAAATAAAAAAAAATCTGTAAGAAACGTATCTGAACACTGTATTTGGTTTTATTTCGAGTTCAAAAGTCTTCTGTGAAATTTTGAAGTTTTCCCATTACGAGAAAAGAAAATGACGTATTTGTAGGAACAAACTTTTCCCGTACTAAGAGCGGTTTACGGTATTTTTATGTGGTTGGTATAACACTCCCAGTCGGCAATACCCGCACCCGCTCTACTATAAAAGTTCCGTGTAACAGTAACATAATTATGCAGTCGATTCAGACCCATCACTGTATAACAAAACAATATCATAGAAGGCATCATGTCTTAAATGACCCGCTAATGCATTCTTGGCCTGGACTTGTGGATATATATATATGTTTTGTCATGAAACTGCATGAAGCATTGAAACCAAATTTAAAAGCTCTGATCAGATTATCTGGATCAGATCATGCCTAAGTTGGTTGTTCAAAAAATGTAAGGTGTACATGCTCAGCCTGTCATTTATGTTTGATATTAACCTCAGTTTTTTTTTATTTGTGAATAGTACAAAACAAAACAAGGCATCGCAGGCGATACAAATCCCCTCACACAAGACTACTTGCTCGAGATATTGTCATACCCTACATTTGTGTGAAGTTATGTCAAAATCCGCTGAGAAATGTAGGCCCTAGAGTGATGACAAAGTTTTTTCTAAAAATAGCCACAGTGACCTTGACCTTGGGCACAGCACCTTGAAAGTCGAACTTGCTCGAGATATTGTCATGCCCTACATTTGTGTGAAGTTATTTCAAAATCCGTTGAGAAATATAGGCACTAGAGCCCTGACAAAGTTTTTCTTAAAATAGCCACAGTGCCCTTGACCTTGGGCGCAGCACCCTGAAAGTCGAACTTGCTCGAGATATTGTCTTGCCCTACACTTGTGTGAAGTAATTTCAAAAACCATTGAGAAATGTAGGCGCTAGAGGGCTGACAAAGTTTTTCTTAAAATAGCCACAGTGACCTTGACCTTGGACACAGCATCTTGAAAGTCGAACTTGCTTGAGATATTGTGATGCCCTACACTTGTGTGAAGTAATTTCAAAATCCGTTGAGAAATGTAGGCCCTAGAGGGCTGACAAAGTTTTTCTAAAAATAGCTACAGTGACCTTGACCTTGGGCGCAGCATCCTGAATGTCGAACTTGCTCGAGATATTGTCATGCCCTACACTTGTGTGAAGTTATTTCAAAACCCGTTCAGAAATGTAGGGGCTAGAGCGCTGGCAAAGTTTTTCTAAAAATAGCCACAGTGACCTTGACCTTGGGCGCAGCACCCTGAAAGTCGAACTTCATCGAGATATTGTCATGCCCTACATTTGTGTGAAGTTATTTCAAAATCCATTGAGAAATATTGGCACTAGAGCGCTGACAAAGTTTTTCTAAAAATAGCCACAGTGACCTTGACCTTGGGCGCAGCACCCTGAAAGTCGAACTTGCTCGAGATATTGTCATGCCCTACACTTGTGTGAAGTTATTTCAAAATCCATTGAGAAATGAAGGCGCTAGAGCGCTGACAAAGTTTTTCTAAAAATAGCCACAGTGACCTTGACCTTGGGCGCAGCACCCTGAAAGTCGAACTTGCTCGAGATATTGTCATGCCCTACACTTGTGTGAAGTTATTTCAAAATCCATTGAGAAATGAAGGCGCTAGAGCGCTGACAAAGTTTTTCTAAAAATAGCCACAGTGACCTTGACCTTGGGCGCAGCACCCTGAAAGTCGAACTTGCTCGAGATATTGTCATGCCCTACACTTGTGTGAAGTTATTTCAAAATCCATTGAGAAATGAAGGCGCTAGAGCGCTGACAAAGTTTTTCTAAAAATAGCCACAGTGACCTTGACCTTGGGCGCAGCACCCTGAAAGTCGAACTTGCTCGAGATATTGTCATGCCCTACACTTGTGTGAAGTTATTTCAAAATCCATTGAGAAATGAAGGCGCTAGAGCGCTGACAAAGTTTTTCTAAAAATAGCCACAGTGACCTTGACCTTGGGCGCAGCATCCTGAATGTTGAACTTGCTCGAGATATTGTCATGCCCTACACTTGTGTGAAGTTATTTCAAAATCCATTAAGAAATGAAGGCGCTAGAGCGCTGACAAAGTTTTTCTAAAAATAGCCACAGTGACCTTGACCTTGGGCGCAGCACCCTGAAAGTCGAACTTGCTCGAGATATTGTCATGCCCTACACTTGTGTGAAGTTATTTCAAAATCCATTGAGAAATGAAGGCACTAGAGCGCTGACAAAGTTTTTCTAAAAATAGCCACAGTGACCTTGACCTTGGGCGCAGCACCCTGAAAGTCGAACTTGCTCGAGATATTGTCATGCCCTACACTTGTGTGAAGTTATTTCAAAATCCGTTGAGAAATGAAGGTGCTAGAGCGCTGACAATAGGTGTACATACGTACGTACATACGTACGTACGTATGTACGTACTTACGTACGGGACAAAACCTATATCCCCTCACCACTTCGTGGTGTGAGGGGATAATAAGACTGTTCTGCTTAGGTTTTTCTTACTGTTTACAATTTAAGTTATTTCCCATAAAACATCTCCTTGCATGATGAATGCACTGGGCTAGATGTCTTCATCATGGAAATTTGGCATACAAAGAGCTGACATGCACAAAACAAATTCAGAGGGATACAGCCCATGACAGAAGCAGTCAACCCTGGGATCACTCTAAACATTTAATTAAGACAAGTTCAACTAAGCTCTTCAAAATATTAAAGGAACTATACTGGCCAAAATCCACTTACTGGACACATAAAGTCTGCCAGAAAGTATATCATGATTTGCCCAGTAAAAATCCAGAACATCAATACACATGCCATATCTGAAGTAACCCATCAATAAATACTCAAGCTATAAAATGGAAAATAAAAAGCTTACAGATAGGCATATGGGCTAACAACAGCTAGATGACAGATGACTAGGCCAGTTGGGATTAGCATCAATATCATGCCACTACCGGTAACAAGGGCTAACTATCATGCTAAATTTTGACTACTGTATTCTACCTAATTAGCGCACATGCCTCTATAAGCGCACGCCGTGGCAATTTGTGAGGCATAGGACTATTAATGCACATATTTTTACTGGTTTATCCCTTTGCTTTCTCGTTTACAAGAGCTGAAAATGCAATAGAATATTTAAGTTTTTACTTCTAAATCTTCTCTATCCTTCTACATGTATATCCATACGAATTTAAAGGTTAAGCATCAGAGAAAAGCTGCTTATAAGCAGCTTTTCTCTGATGCTTTACCTTTAAATTCGTTTCCTTCAATATATAACCTATTAAAATGTGCGCTTATATGAAAGAAAGTTTACTACAAGTATTTGCCGCCACTTTGAAAAAGTTAAGCGCACAGGGCGCTAATAAGGTCGATAACGGTATCTTGATACTATCACTATACAAGAAACCCCTATCATAATACTTCTGCTATCGCTGCTCTTTATATCAGGCCTGCATCATGATACGGTTGTCATCCCAAAGTTGTACAAAAATGTAATAAACTTTTATTCTTTGATAAAGACTTTACAAAATACATGACTGGGACCTTGAAAAAACTAATGTTATCAATTCTTGTAACAAACATTTTTTCACACTACTAAAATCTTCCATGTTGTCATATTTTATAAACTTTAATAAAACTGTTTCAGAATGACATTTTACACGGTCAAATGTAAAAGAGCAAAAATAACCAAAACTATCAACAGCTGAAGAAGCTATGACAGTAAACACACCATCACAATAGTATCATGGCAGTCACAACCATGATGCAGTGATATATCAATGTATCTTGACACTTCTATAACTGACAAAATTTATGGTTAGGTATAGAAGTAATAACATCACATTTAGAACTTTATTCTGAATAAAGGTGGCAGGGATTCTGTAACCAGAATAATATATTTCATGTCTAAATAAAAATTTTGCCTTATCATTTTCATTTTTGCCATCCTGCTCAACAGGATGCAAATAAGGGAGCGAATTCTTTTCTTAACATACTGACATCTTCTTGGAAGTGTAATTGGTTGTCAAAAAAAGCAAACAGGAAATCCTGCAAGTTATCTCCCTTTGTAAAAATGGTGGAAAACATGAAGGTGTACAGAGCTCCAGATAAGAGGGGGTATTGAGGATAATTCAAAGATAATTTTTCTTATTTCTCAACGAAAACATATGTTGTGACCCCTCATTAGAACCGTCTCCACGAGACGGTTCTAATGATGGGTCACAAAATATGTTTTTGTGGAGAAATAATGATAATTATCCCTAAATTATCTCTGTTACCCCTTCTTATCTGGAGCACTGAGGTGTACACATGCTCCTTAAAGAGACATGAAAATTATATAAAAAAATTCATCAGACTCCTTATTTAGGCTCTGAGATTTTTAGTTTATATGAAACAATATGGGTTCATCAATTACTTTTCAGTCCATATGATGGAAACCTCAAAATATTATGTGTTAAATGAACTATTTCAAAGCTATAACATGTTGGTATGATATATCTAGTTATTCAATGTATAAAGTAAAGCAGAATGGGTTATTAAGAAGATAATTCCATGATATCCTATTTTTATATATAGTCACTAAAAGATAGCGGAAGTGAAAAGAGGCCCACATCTAAGCAGACAAAGCAACTGACTATTGTTGCAGTTAAGGTAACTATATGAAAACTACATAGTAACAGAAACATAAAAATCCAGCTGTCATACAGAGGGAGGACAAAAGTTTTAATTAAATAGAGATATTTCCATTAACATAAGTGCAGTTCTTTCTGCAAAATAATTATTTTCTGAAACGTATTAAAGATATTTCCATGGAAATTGCACTCATATCTAGCTAAAGAATTTGTGCATTATAAAAAAAAACCTCCATCGAGAATTTTTTTCTTTTGAATTTTGATGTAAACATCACTACTGAAAGGAGTAGAAACATGACTTTCTAAACTTCACACAACTTTTTAACCGATGCATCTATGTAACTACGAGATCATATACACATAGAAAATACTGTAGACTGCATGAACTATTTAGTTAATTAGTATACCGTAATCGACCCAATTACCGCACCGTGCCCTTAACTTTTTCAAAATTACAATGAAAAAGGTATGGTTAAAAATGTATCTAATAACCGCACACTCTAAACAATTAAATATAGGGTGACTGGAAAGAGGCAACATGGAGTAGGACTGGAAATACTGTGTGTATATACGTTTCAAGGGACAGAAAATGATACCGAAGCCTCGACTTTGCTGGTGAAATAGAAATGCTATTAAGTTGTTGGGTTTTGTGAGAGTTTCAAAAGGAAAATCAGTGTGCACTTGAGCAGTTTTTCCAGAAATGGCCTTGGTGTGCGGTTATTGGGGCATGTGCGGTAAATGGGTCGATTACGGTAATTTTCATGATGGTATCCTTTACGCTTTTCAGACAATCAAGTTTTCCCTTTATGTGGAAATGCACTGAATTCAATGGCAATATCAACTTGTAGCAAACACATTTGTCTACCCTCTGCAATATGTCTTGCCATTTACACCAGGTAGGTTTGTGTTTCAAAGTCAATTGAGAATATACACAAGTACCGAAGCAGCTAAGTCATTTGTGTAGCTAACATACAACTGCTGCAGTCAGAGGGATATATATATATATATGTGTGTGTGTATCAAATCTAATGATTTTAGCTTTAATAGTTTGTGAAAAATTGAGTTAAACACAAATGTCAGCATACATTGACCTTATCACTGACACCCACAAAGATGCTTAGGCAAACACAAATGTTGATGTTAATGGATACTGGGACTACGATGCCTGCAGTAAAGAATAAACAATCCTTTGCTTTGCAAAAACTTGCTAAAAGCTGATACATCCAATATAACATAAAACAAGAGGCCCACGGGCCACAAAGCTCACCAGATCTCTAGCTCAAAAATTGCTATCAAATTTGTATAGGCTCAAAATTGCTGTCAATTCGTAGAGGCTAATACAAAATATACAACTACAAAGTCTCAGTCTGACCGTCTGTTGAGTTGATAACAAAATATATAACTATTTTCTATATATTGATTGCAGTAAATGCCATTTTTTTAATTTTCCCCATTGCAAGTCAATGCAACCCTAAGTTGCCATAGCAACCAAACTAAAGAGCCGATTTTATGAAAAAAAACAAAAACATAAATTTTCAATCATCCTGCCTAAGGATACTACAGATGAAATCTGGGCCTTATCTGCCCAGTGGCTTCTGAGGAGATAATTTTTTTTAAGAATTTTTTTTTTTCCATTTTTTTTCATTTTGGTTTCCATGGCAACCAATAAAAGGAGCAGTGGGCAAAAAAAAAAAAACACATAGCTAACAAGGCATCGCAGGCGATACAAATCCCCTCACACAAGACTACTTGCTCGAGATATTGTCATACCCTACATTTGTGTGAAGTTATGTCAAAATCCGCTGAGAAATGTAGGCCCTAGAGCGATGACAAAGTTTTTCTAAAAATAGCCACAGTGACCTTTACCTTGGGCACAGCACCTTGAAAGTCGAACTTGCTCGAGATATTGTCATGCCCTACATTTGTGTGAAGTTATTTCAAAATCCGTTGAGAAATATAGGCACTAGAGCCCTGATAAAGTTTTTCTTAAAATAGCCACAGTGACCTTGACCTTGGGCACAGCACCCTGAAAGTCGAACTTGCTCGAGATATTGTCATGCCCTACACTTGTGTGAAGTAATTTCAAAATCCATTGAGAAATGTAGGCGCTAGAGGGCTGACAAAGTTTTTCTTAAAATAGCCACAGTGACCTTGACCTTGGGCGCAGCATCTTGAAAGTCGAACTTGCTCGAGATATTGTCATGCCCTACACTTGTGTGAAGTTATTTCAAAATCCGTTGAGAAATGTAGGCCCTAGAGGACTGACAAAGTTTTTCTAAAAATAGCTACAGTGACCTTGACTTTGGGCGCAGCATCCTGAATGTCGAACTTGCTTGAGATATTGTCATGCCCTACATTTGTGTGAAGTTATTTCAAAATCCGTTCAGAAATGTAGGCGCTAGAGCGCTGACAAAGTTTTTCTAAAAATAGCCACAGTGACCTTGACCTTGGGCGCAGCACCCTGAAAGTCGAATTTCATCGAGATATTGTCATGCCCTACATTTGTGTGAAGTTATTTCAAAATCCATTGAGAAATATTGGCACTAGCGCGCTGACAAAGTTTTTCTAAAAATAGCCACAGTGACCTTGACCTTGGGTGCAGCACCCTGAAAGTCGAACTTGCTTGAGATATTGTCATGCTCTACACTTGTGTGAAGTTATTTCAAAATCCATTGAGAAATGAAGGCGCTAGAGCGGGCGCTAGAGCGCTGACAAAGTTTTTCTAAAAATAGCCACAGTGACCTTGACCTTGGGCGCAGCACCCTGAAAGTCGAACTTGCTCGAGATATTGTCATGCCCTACACTTGTGTGAAGTTATTTCAAAATCCATTGAGAAATGAAGGCGCTAGAGCGCTGACAAAGTTTTTCTAAAAATAGCCACAGTGACCTTGACCTTGGGCGCAGCACCCTGAAAGTCGAACTTGCTCGAGATATTGTCATGCCCTACACTTGTGTGAAGTTATTTCAAAATCCATTGAGAAATGAAGGCGCTAGAGCGGGCGCTAGAGCGCTGACAAAGTTTTGCTAAAAATAGCCACAGTGACCTTGACCTTGGGCGCAGCACCCTGAAAGTCGAACTTGCTCGAGATATTGTCATGCCCTACACTTGTGTGAAGTTATTTCAAAATCCATTGAGAAATGAAGGCGCTAGAGCGCTGACAAAGTTTTTCTAAAAATAGCCACAGTGACCTTGACCTTGGGCGCAGCACCCTGAAAGTCGAACTTGCTCGAGATATTGTCATGCCCTACACTTGTGTGAAGTTATTTCAAAATCCATTGAGAAATGAAGGCGCTAGGGCGCTGACAAAGTTTTTCTAAAAATAGCCACAGTGACCTTGACCTTGGGCGCAGCACCCTGAAAGTCGAACTTGCTCGAGATATTGTCATGCCCTACACTTGTGTGAAGTTATTTCAAAATCCATTGAGAAATGAAGGCGCTAGAGCGCTGACAAAGTTTTTCTAAAAATAGCCACAGTGACCTTGACCTTGGGCGCAGCACCCTGAAAGTCGAACTTGCTCGAGATATTGTCATGCCCTACACTTGTGTGAAGTTATTTCAAAATCCGTTGAGAAATGAAGGTGCTAGAGCGCTGACAAAAGGTGAACATACGTACGTACGTACGTACGTACGTACATACGTACTTACGTACGGGACAAAACCTATATCCCCTCACCACTTCGTGGTGTGAGGGGATAATAAGAGACTTCTCAAGGAACAATCTATAAAAGTTTTGTCGACAGATATGCAATGGCTTGGCAGTAAATGCCATTTTTTAAATTTTCCCCATCATAAGTCAATGCAACTCAAAGTTGCTATAGGAACCACACTAAAGGGCCAATTTTCAAAAGAAAAACATAAACTTTCAATCCCCCAGCCCAAGGATGCCACAGATGAAATCTGGGCCTTATTGGAGAAGATAATATTTTAAAAAAAAAATTTCCCATTTTTTTACATTTCAGTTTCCATGGCAACCAATGAAAGGAGCAGTGGACCAAAAACATAAAGCTGATAGAAGACATCTCAAGGAACATTTCTATAAAAGTTTTATCAACATATCTGCAAGGCTTGGCAGAAAATGCAATTTTTCAATTTTCCCCATTATAAGTCAATGAGAACTCTAAGTTGCCATAGCAACCAAACTAAATGGCCCATGATCATAAAAAAACACAAACTTTCAATACCCAAGCCCAAGGATGCCACAGATGAAATCTGGGCCTTACCGGCCCAGTGGCTTCAGAGGAGATAATTTTTTAAGTACTTTTCCATTTTTTTTGCATTTCGGTTTCCATGGCAACCAATAAAAGGAGCAGTGGACCAAAAACATATAGCTGATAGAAGACATCTCAAGGAACATTTCTATAAAAGTTTAATCAACATATCTGCAATGGTTTGGCAGAAAATGCCATTTTTCAATTTTCCCCATTATAAGTCAATGGGAACTCTAAGTTGCCATAGCAACCAAACTAAAAGGCCAATTTTCATAAAAAACACAAACTTTCAATCCCTGATCCCAAGGATGCCACAGATGAAATTTGGACCAAATCGACCTAGTGGCTTCAGAGGAGATGTTGTTTAAAAGTGTTGACGGACGACGACGACGACGACAGACGACGACATACGACGACGACGGACCACTGCCTATGCTATAAGCTCCCCAGAGCTAAAAACACACATTTTAGGACATCAAAATCCTCAGTCCCTTTTTGAGCAAATTCTGAAGTTTGATTGTTATCTTTTAGAATCATCAATTGCATAAAATACTGACAAGCTTTTCTTAAATTTTTAGCATGGACAGATAAGTGAATGTGACTCCACATGTTTTTGTTACCAAGATTTAAGATTCCCATACAATATGGTTACTACTGACAAAAAAGCTTCAAATTTTTTTATATCATATATTAATATTTGCAATACCATTTGTGAGTTAAGTAGCCAGTTTTCTGTTTGGAACAGTTACCGACTGACGTTATATTATAATCCTTAAAAATATGATAGCAAAAATAATTTGCTATTGCCCATGTACATTTTGTTGCAAAAGTGATAACCTACTAATACAGCTCAGCCCTCTTCAATATTTAAAAGGTTTGGGAGGCAAGTAATTTGTATGCGTTAAATGAGAGCAATATATTAATAAGCCTGAAAATATTTAAAAGTTGGTATTCCATAGTATCTTCTGTCAAGCTGAATGAACAACCCCCCACAAACTTTGTGGACACATCATCCACTACACATCACACACACAATTGTTGAAAAAGATTCTTTAGTGACATGGTTTAAGAGCATTACTTGATCAGACATTAGTGCACAATATGAAGGCACAAATTTCTGGTACTACATAACTGCATTTACACTAAAATGGATTGCACATACAGGGTAAGCACGATAAACAACAAAGAAGCAATAGAGCAAATGAATTTTAGACCTTGTATTCTAACCTAGATACTTAAACTCCCAGATTGTTGCTACTATGGAAGCAAGAAGTAAAGAGTACTTGAAACAAACACTTAATGCAGACAGCTGAAATACCTACCATCATCTCACCACCCACTCCCTGAGAACGAAAGCTCATTTTAAAACTCCTACAGCAAAAGTTTGAACTGCATGATCAACAAGGAATCAGGGGAACGCTATGTCGCCCTGCATCAGTTTGATATATTTGGTCAAAATCCATGTGATAGTTCATGAGATATTGGCTGTTTCAAAATTTTTCTATTGTCTGTTTCTTACTTTTTTCTGTCTTTAGTAATGGTGAAAGGCAGCCAGTTTGGATTGTCAATTGGCAAAAAGTTGAAATAGGTTCATGCAAGGATCATTCTGACACAAAGTTGGTTCAAATTCATTCAGAGGTTCTTGAGAATTTTCATTTTCATGTTTTTGCTTTTTTAGTAACAGCAGCTGACGACCATCTTGTATTGCCCAGTTACAAAAATTTGAAAGAACTCCATTTGCCAATCATTCTGATTGAATTTGACTAAAATTTGCTCAGCATTTCTTGAGATATTTGCACTTTAGCAAAACTTGGCTCATAAACAGAAAGTAGGTCACTGTGACCTTATTCCACTACAGATTATTTTCATTTTGGTAATTCTGACAAGAAAGGTCCATTTTATGATCCATGCAAAATTTCAATCTTATATACCAAGTGGTTCTGGAGAAAAAGTTGATTTTATATGTTTTGCTATTTTTAGTAACAGCGGCCATAGTGGATTCTTGAACCAGCTGAATTTTAGCATTCTGAAGCCATGCAGTCTGATCATGCTGCATGTGAAATGTGAAAACCATAGGTGCAGTGGTTTCAGAGAATAAGTCATTTACTGGACTTAAATGCCAGGGTTGACATAAATTGTGTTGGGTTGGTTGGTTGGTTGATTTGATGCTGAACGTCCACGGTAAACAACTAAGGTCATGTCGGGACGGTCAGTTAACCTAACCACACTATTCCTGGGCAGGCTTAGACCTCCTAAGCGGTTAACCAGTACTAAGTGCACATACTTTCGCCAGTAAATGACAACTGCCCTTCTTGAATCAGCGGAAGGAGAAACGAAAGTATGTGGCCAGACCGGGTTTCGAACCCAGGACCTCTGACTTACGAGTCAGGTGCCCTACCCATTGCGCTACCCGGCCCGGCAAATTGTGTTGGGTCTAGATAAGATCACTGTTACCTAATGCCGCTACAGATTTTTTTCAGTTTGATAATTTTGAACACCAAGGTCCCACTAATGCTTCATGCAAAATTCAGCCAAATGTACCAAGTGGTTCAAGAGAAAAAGTTGATTTTATTGGTTTTGCTATTTTTCGGTAATGGCAGCCATCTTGGATTCTCGACCAGCCTGAATTGTATCATTCTGAAGCCATGCAGTCTGATCATGCTGCATGAGAAATTTGAGAACCATTGATGCAATGGTTTAAGAGAATAAGTCTTTTGAATCGACTTACATTCTAGGGTCGACCTAAATTGTGGACAGATGGACAGGCTGATGGATGCACGGATGAACGGAAAACTGGACGCCTATATCAAACCTTGCTAAAGCAGGTGTGACAATTACAACCTGGCAATTATCCTTTAGGATTGAATTATGACAAAGGCAATTAATCTTGTCAAGAGCTGCTGCAGTTACAAAAGCTGCGGTTACCAAACAAAATTAATAGAATTTTACTGCATGGACTCTTTGCTGTTAACACAGCTTATATATATCATGTCCGTCAACTATTATGTGCTCCTAGGTTGTTCAAATACTGTAAATAAAATAACTTGTGACCACTTGCAAATTTTGTCTCATATTATCATTCTGTAGTACTGACAGACATATACAATTCTTTCAATCCTTACAGACAGCTTCAAAGGTAACTTACTCGATTCCCTTCTTTACATTGAGTCAGCATGACAATGATGGTTACATTGTGTTCCCACACCATGCGCCAGAAGTCATCAATGGTTCCTGGCAATGGGCCCTGTGTAGCTATGTATTCTCTCTTATGCTTAAGACCCTGGAATATGTAAAAGAAAAGCTAAACTTGTTATACTATGTTTTTCCTTCATGAGCCCCAAATAATGAATGATTTGATGATAATGTTGAGACTGTTTCCACTCATTTCCCATTAAAATATGTTTTATAGTTCCATACTGCAACTGTCTAGCAGTTTAAATGAAGGCTAGAACTGCCTTTCAGAGATAACCCAAGCCATAACACACTTTTTTTTAAAAGAATTTTGGAAAGTTGTTCTAAAATTATCATCAACAACATCTGTCTCTGGAGCTCTACATTAAGTTAATGTCCTTGGTGACGGTGCATAAAAAGACTCTGACTCCTGCTTGTATCTTAACATTTTCAATATTGTCTGTTATATCATCACTATCCTTTTAGCACTAGCTCAGAATGACTGAAAAAAAAAAGAAGAAAATATCATTATAATTTTGTCCTTTAGTCTCTGCATAAAAAGGTAAATTTGGGTGAATTGAAATTTTTTGAGAACTAATTCAAGAACTAATAGAAGTTCCAGAACCTTAATGACTGAAATAAAAATAGAAATCTTGACTTTTCTTAGGACTAGACAGACTAAGCAGTTAAAGCAGAGCAAAAACAAAAATAGTTGAATTTGCAAACAGCGTTTATTCAGAGATATGCAGCTGCATCAGCTGAATCTATTGTATGCCCTCTAGTCTTTAAATTTGCATTACAATGTAACTTGGATAAAGATTCATATTTTCTTATCTGCTTTTTTGGCACCTTTTGAAAGTACAAGTAACAAGAAAATGTTGCAAAAATGACAAACACCAGAAAGTTGTCAATGGAAAGAAAATGATATAGAACTGGCTGACAGATGTTACATATACTGCTCAGCTAGAAGTCCAGACAACAGTTTTAAAAGGGATGCAATAATGGGATAAAACTTGAGATTTTGAATACATATGTATCCAAGAGCTGCATGCTATACTGATGACTGTCTGCAAATTTAACAAATAATACAATACAATTACTTTTCAGCATTTATCTATCAGAAGCTGACAGGGGTCTGTAACTGTTCCCTGTGCAACCCAACCAGTGCATATTGTATAATAATTCCCTTGTTGTTTTATCCTACACTCAATATATTTGTGCAAGCATAAGCATACTTTAAACCTCAACCAATAAGCTAGGCTAAACTTCAGAAATCTGGATATTACCAATTACCTGAAGGACCTAATAAAGCTGCCATTCCTTGTAATGCAAAACTGACCATGTTTTTCATTCTGGGACGCAAAAAAATCTCAGAAATCTAGAACCATTTTATAATTACAGTAAATAATAAAAGAACTGAAAACCACTTTTCAAAATGTTAATAACGCACACATTATAAACAATAATTAAGGGCATACATATATAATATGTCACTTTTCCCAATAAATCTACAATTATCTTTTCTCTGTACATAAATGCCTAAAATATTAAAAGAAAATTCCTATAAAAATAGTTCTAACTTCAACCATTAGCATTTTATTCCAATCTAAAAACACATTTCCTAATATAAAGTGTTTCTTGAAAGCAAAGGGGTTAGACAGGTATTATACATCTCACTAGTACAAGGCATAAAGAATTCTGACTATGAATATTCACCATATAGACATATGTCACAGTAATCAGGACAGACCTACAAGAACAAGCAAAGTGGACCAGCCCTCTAGGTAAGGTAGGCTTTGGGAGATAATTCTAAGACAATTTTTTCATTCTCAGTTATTTCTCAATGAAAATATGATGTTGTGACCCATAATGTTGTGACCCATCATTAGAACCATCTCAGTCAGATGGTTCTAATGAGTGGTCACAACATATGTTTTAATGCAGATACTATAAACATTACCCCTTCTTATCTGGAGCACTGGTAGACCCAGCTCAAACATCTCCTAGTGTGGCATTTTGAACTGGGTATTTAAAAGAGCAAAATGACTTGACCAAATTGGAAAATGGAACTATCACTGTGAAAGAAAGCTGTAGACCCAATCCATACAGGTATTAAGGCAGACACAAAAGAACCCAAAACTGGAGGTCATGTTCCCAGAGCCTCAGTTCAGGGGTGATTTAGATTGATTTTTAAGACAATTCTGAATTGCATTACCATTTATCAATAGAACTGCCTTGATGAGGCAGTTCTATCAGCGTGTTTGAACAAAGCTGAGCAATGACACAACAAAACCAACCATCAGCCCAGGCCGATCAGAGTATTTGCTTCCGCTTAAAGGGTAGCTAAAGGTCTAAGCTACTTCCATGCCCAAAGTGAAGTCTCTGATCAGACTGGGCGGTTGCCCAGGCTGATCTGAGTTTTTGCTGGGCACACATGCAACTTTTTTTGTTTTGTTGTGTCACTCATTTAGCTGTAGAACTGAGCAAGTTGGGTTGTATATTAGCCCTTAAAGCGCCAAAAAAATAAAATTGTTGAATTGGCAAACAGTGGAGATCCAGATGAGGTGGCTGAGCCACCTCATCTAAATCTACACTGTTTGCCCTCTAGAGTTCGAGTTCTCAATATGATATCGCTTGGACGAAACATTTTTTGAAATTCTGCAGACGTAAATTTTGTCGTCTGCTTTTTGGCACATTAAGGTTAGTTAGCATTTATTAGAAGAAATAATAGTAAATATTATATGAAACTATTTGCTCTCCATTGTTTCAGTAGATGCTAGCAAGATGCACTACTACAGTTAGACTGAAACCACAAAATAGGAAGAGACAAAACCAGATGCATCAAAATGCCAACAGTGAAGATCCAGAACAGCCTTTGTTTCCATTTCCTCAAATTTAACCCATAAATGCTAATGTACTCTTTATATATTTAGATTGGATGAGCCATTTTATTATAGATCTATTAGGGATTTTTGGTTTATTTAATCTTTATCAATCTTTATGGACATTGTTGTAAATTTTATGCAAACGTTAACAATGTAGAACCTGATAAGATGCCACATTCTGCGGTGTCTGATCTGGGTCTGTACTGTTTGCCTTAAGTTTGCCCTATATGTGTAAATGTTCACTGTCGAATGTGTATTCTACAATCTCAGGCAGCTTCATGCCATATAGCCTTTATCCACAGGCTCATCGGAATGTTCACTATTTACAAAAACTTTCTATTTCCAATTTTGTGGTTTACAGATTATAACTTGAAGACAGCTATATACAACACACAGAAAACTACAGCCTACAGCAAAGCATTTCTGTTGGAATATGACAGGTTTTGTATAGCAGTGAATGGGTACACTTTCAGGGGAAGCAACTCTGCAATTTTCATTTTAGCCTCCCTTCTCAATGGGGGTCAACTCTTAAAGGTAAAAATTTGCTCCATGGGAGCAAATTTTTTCCTTCAAGAGTTGACCCCATTTTGGGAGTGCTTCACTGGCAAAAGAAGAAAACAGGAAGTTAGAAAAGTTGTTTCCCTTGTTAAAATGACAGACAAACATGGCTGTGTACCCATACACCTTTAAGCTCCCAGATAAGTGGATCAGTCATACACATTTTTTTTTGGTTGAATTGTTTGATTCACATTTTCCCAACATAGGCTTTTTTATTTTAAAACTTTCTGCTATATGTGAACTTGCAGGTTTGACAGCTTTAATTTTACTTAAGAAAATCAAAATTTTTGAGTGATGGCAAAAGTAACAAACCGAGTCACAGAGCATGATTACGCAGTTATATAGGCTGATGTCATTGTTTCATTTAAAAAAAAAAAAAAAAAAAAAAAATACAAACATTACCTCAGTTTAATAAGAAAATCAGAATGCTTCCAACTTCATCTAGGAGCTTGAATCAGGCCATATACATTGCCTAGTAGCATCACACATACAAGCATATCATCAGAAAATCTGTTTTTAGAAACATGCAAAATGGGTATATGCAGTTCACTTTCTGAATTCTACAGGAATTAATTAGTATCACTATGCATCATGATTGTGCACTCTGGCCCAAAGCATGCATATGCACTAGCAGGCCCTGGCAAGGGTTTATAACAGGTTTTCACATGACATAGCTCATACTGCACTCAACTTACGGGTATAAAATTAGCATTAATATAATCTGACGTGGGGTCGTCATCGTCAAGTTGCTGTAGTTTTACTCGACTGTGATCAACTTAACAAATAACATAAAAACAAATAAAGCTAAATAACAACAAGCAGACATGTCTAAATACTGCTATGGGCTATTCCATATTTTTTAACAATTGTCAAGCCGGGAACGCACACTTAATACTGATTCCCAAATGACATATTTAAATTCAAATATCACCCAAAAGCTCCAGTAGGGGGCAGTAATAAGGTCACAGGCATTTTCAGGGGATACTAATGTCTTTCATTTTTGCCTTCTTTCTCAATGAGGGTTAACTCTTATAGTAAAGAATTTGCTCCTCTACCAGAAATTCTTCCCTTTATGAGAAGAACCTTTTAGAATTCTATCATCCAGGGGCCACAGTTGTAAATGAAATAGCCTTTAGAAAATTAACTTTACACAACATATGCCAAAAGTTCTCATTTTCTTTTCTTTTCTTTTTTTTTTCTTCAGAACATTTCTAACACATCAGTAAAGGATGTAAAACTGTGAAGACTCAAATCCAGTCTGGTCGGATGATCAGAGTCTTCTCTGATGGTATCAGGCATAGTCAGGTGCTCCAGATAAGGTGGAATTTTGAAGATAATTTTGAGATAACTTTCACATTTCTCAACGAAAATATGAGCCACAACACGACAAACCAACAAAGTGGTTGTGCCCGTGCAGACTCGGATCAGCCTGGGCATCCACCCAGTCTGATCATAGTCTTTGCTGTTCCCATGAAGCTAGCTACCCTTTAAGTACACAGTGAATACTCTGATCAGACTGGGCAGACACCCAGGCTGATCTGAGTCTGTGCTGGGCACACCACCACTTTGTTGGTTTTGTACTGCTGTGGCTCAATATTATGTTGTGGTACCTCATTTGAACTTTCTCAGCAACAGCATTCTAACAAGTGGTCATAAAATTTATGTATATGAAGGAATATGGAAAATTATTTCTAATCATCCTTGTTACTCCTTCTTATCTGAAGCTTTTGTGATTAGCAAGTTTTGTGCAAAGTTAATTCATTGTTTTTAAACATGTCTAAAAACAAATCAAAAGAATACATTTCAAGAAAACAAAAATATACAAACATGCCAAAATTACTGTATTCTTATACCATGATGCTCCTATTAAACACCCCTACTCTAATAAATGTCCTGTCCCTCTTTTTTCCGAAACTGATTTATAATTTACAGTATATCCAATTGCCAAAATTGCAAGATGAGGTGTAAAATCCTCAGGTATTGTAGTTTTATGTGGTTACATGTGTACCTCATCATCATCAACGAGGTACTTCATGCAAATATCAGACTGTTCAGTGATGCCAATTCTTATGTGGTTAAAATTCCTTTATACTATTTTTGAAGTGTTTTGGAGAGTGACTGATTTGTTACTTTTTAGACCCTTAATAACACCCCCTTTCATAAAATGCATTTAATAGGATTAAAATGGTAATAAGTATTCCGTAGAATTTTTTAAACAAGCCCAAGTTCTTTAACTCTTTCGACTCCATTGTTGCCCAGATTCGACTGCTAGGCAAAGCGTAGCTTTAATGTGACCAGCACAGTCCCATTACATAGCTCCATTTTACGACATTACCAAGGAAAATAATTCAAAGTTTACAACCAGAATATGGCAAACAAAGTTGTTTTGGTGAGAAAACAAAATTTGGCAGTTTTTGATGAGGTGTAGAGACTTTCAAGGGCTTCTATTGACCAGAAATGTCGGGCTGGCCCTTGAAAGTGCATTTCTATAAAACCTTGGTGCCGAAAGAGTTAAATTAATTGTGATATTTTGGGTGAAATTTAGCAAATGACTGCATGCTTTCCTCACTTCAAAATATTACACTTACCATTTCAAATTATCTACATAAAATGCTTTATATTCCCTATCAAATATGCATTAATTGGTCCGCAACTCAGGGAACCTGTTAAATGTACATCATGCATCAGACCAACAACTCGTACATATGTAATTTGTACCAGTACATTACATTTCAATACAATAAATGAATCCTTCGGAAATAACTGAATGTCTGTTTATTTTGAAAATGATAAAAGTAGCCGAGAATATAAAAAATATGGCTCACAAACGACAGCACATGCTCAGACAATTTCAGTGCTTTTTACTTTGGCTATCACATGTTTTGTGTATGTTCACATATATTAGTATATTAAAAATACATGTATATAGTGAAGCATGTCAAAAGCAGCAAAGAATTTTACGAAATTTTATAGAGACAATTAAAAGGCATACATGCATGGCAGATAAAATTGCAGTAAAACTGGCTATTTTCACATCAACTTAATTTCAGTTTAAATTGCAGATTTAAAGATGTGAGCAGCTACAGGACAAAACCAACAAAACTAGCAAAAAGGCATGTGTGCCCACAGAAGACTCAGAAAAGCCTAGCCTTGAAGCACATAGCAAAGACTCTGATCAGAATGGGTGGATGCCCAGACTGATCTGAGTCTTTGCTGGGTGCACATGCCACTTTATTGGTTTTGTCCTGTAGTGGCTCCTTCCATGGTATGGAAACCTTTTTTTACAGAGGACACAACTTAAACAGAATGCTCTTTGGCTTCCCTGAAAGGTGAGGATCCCTTCTCAAATGGTGAGGCTCAGTGCTTCAGACGAGAAGGGGAAGCAGGGATAATTTGGGGATAATTTTCCTTATATTTCTATAAAAAAGATATATCGTGACCATTCATTAGAACCGTCTCGGTGAAACGGTTCTTATGGGGGGTCACAACATATTTTTTATTGAGAAAAAGAAAAACTATCTTTAAATTATCCATGTTACCCCTTCTTAGCTGGAGCTCTGGAGGCTACAATTAAAGGAAATAAACTTACACTTGAAGAGTGCAAATTTTCTTTCCTTTAAGAGTAGCCCTCTCTGGAAGCAAATTCTTTTCTCTCTGAGAGCATTTTTCTTTCTTTTATTTTTTTTATATAACTTACCCTGTGAGTGAAGACCAAAATTTCTGTATCAAAATGATCTCTCTTACAGGTATATCTAAACATCTTTATCTGAAGTTATCAATTTTTGAAGCACTCTGCCATTGGTTGATATGCATGTTGCTGTACCAAAGTAATTACAGTCATTTAATACAGTTAGGAGCAGTAATTTCTTAAAATGAAAATTAAAATAAAATTTAAAAATACACACCAAATAAACTCCACGTATCAAAATTAACAGATGCATGCAAAATTAAAAAGAAAAGTAATCCTTAGTAATCAAAAGGGAGTGCTGAGAAAAAAGCAACTTTATACTGTTCTACTTACAAGGAAGTATATTAACCCATCTATTTTTAGCCTTGTTGTCTTCAAGGTTGGCTGCCTCTACCGTCTGCTCCTCATAGATCTGTTTACTCAACTTGCCAATATCCTGCAAAATAGACAAATTCTTTCCAATTCTCATTATGATATTCCCTAAGAGGCTCACAGGGAACCAATCCATAACATGCACAACAGACAAATTTTGTCATCTACCATGTATAGGGTAGAGTTGGGTAACTTCGGACAATGGGTAAATTCGGACAGTGACATTGTTTCCTTTATATGTCAGTTGTTTGGAATTAAAACAAAATTAACTGGGCAAACAGTGAAAATCCTGATGAGACGGCTCATTATGATCTGGCCTAATTTCTTGTCGAAGTGCAATTTGGCGTTTCAGCTTGTGAATGATTCAAACGGTATAACTTTATTGGTAAACATCACATCTCGCTGAAATTTTCAGTACTTTTACTCATAACATCAACACAGGAAGCCGAATGGAAAACAACAACATCCATTCATTATTGACATGGAATACAGGTGAGATTTATGACGTCATGGAAATACATCATTACGTAAAATTCAAGTTACTTCTGAAGTGTAACCGGAGCACACTTTTGAAAAAATTATTTCAGAGTGAATTGAAAACATCCTAAGCATTACAAAAGGGGATTTTGGAAATGTTATAAACTCATAAAATGAAAAAAAGAGTGAATCTGATAATCCTCTGTGAGTTTCAGCAAAGATGCAGTGTTTCCTTTGACTGTAATTTTCTTTCTCGTTTCTGGCAACAGACGGTTTCAAACTGCGAAAATAATTTCTGTATTGTCCATGGTCAAAAACTGTGCTGGCATTTAGGAAATTCGTTTTGTAATGTTTGGCATACTAAATGCATATTCAGCAACAGTAGGTATAATAATGAGTTTTTGCGTATTGATCTTGATCTTGAAACCCGATGGTCATTATATCAGCAGTGTAAATTAAAATATTTACATTCTTGGTGCACTTACTGAAAAGTCCTATAGTAAACCATCGGAACCTAATGTAGTTTACATTCCAATAATTACCTCCATTGAGACATGCGATGTAAATGACGTCAAAATAAACAATGGCTCTCTATAATATGATTGGACATCAGCGACGTTATGATGCCATTGACCCTGTTACGCTGTTACCAGAAAAACTGCGTGTTAATGTTTTACTGCTGCAATTTTAGCGCTAATATAAGATTTTTCGTCATGGTTTGGACTGAAACCAATGTAAATATAAGTAATGAACTTAATTTTTCTGAAGTTTATCGAAGTGTAAACTACATTGGGTCACTAGCTAAGTTTACATGAATGCCTTCGGGTTCATTCACTTTGCACGCGACCCAATGTAGTTTACACTTCGATAAACCTCAGAAAAATGAAATTCATTCTTTAAATAATATTTTGGCGAATCAGAATAAAAGTTTAAGCACCTTCATGTCAGTGTAAGCTATTTCCAGTGTCGTTGCATGCATAAATATAGCAATAAGTGCCGCTTAGAATTGGAACTGATAGATTTACTTAAGAATTCATGTGTAGTAAATGCAAGGTAGTTGCTTCAGTAAACTACCTAGATTGTCTTTAATTATGAACTTTTTTCAGTGTATGATTATCAATACCTGAAGAATATTTTGCAAAACAAAACAATAATTTGGCATTGGCCAATTATGAATTATGCCATGCGTTATATGCACTATCCACATGCCGTGCCAGTGGTATGGGGGTATATCTTGATCGAAGCAAACTGTCACTTTTTGCTTCATAACTCATGAATCTTTTTTATGAAAATGTTTAGGCAAAACACATGCTTCTTCAATGGTGTAATTTACAGAATCATTTTAATGTCTATTCCGGGGATATTAGGCGAGTGACAGAACTTTTTGGACTACCCACGTAATACCCACTCACAAAAAGGATATGGGAAACCTTCACCTTTTTTTTTTTGACTAACAAACCTACAATAAGCAAGCTTACCTCATACTGACAAGAAAACAAGAGATTGGTATCCTTGTGCAACTCCATCAGATAGTCGTCAAACTGAGACAATCTCACAGGCCTGAAAAACAATAAAATAAACTTTGAACTAGAAATCTTATGAAAATTAGAACACCTCCAATACTGACTTTGACCCCTGAAAATGTCTATTTGATTTATTTGGCATATTTGCCATAACTAATATAATTTTGACGGTCTTTGAAATATTCAAAACTAGGTTATAACATAAACAAGAGGGCCATAATGGCCCTGGATCGCTCACCTGAATATCCTGTGAACTTAACCTCAGAGACATCCATATGACTGACAGAGTTTCACAAAGATTAAATGGAAAATGAACCCTTTATTGTGTACCTAAGGTTTTTATATGATTTAACCTAATGACCTAGATTTTGACCCTACATGACCCAGTTCCAAACCTGGTCTAGATTTCTTGGATATGAACATTCTGGCAAAGTTATCAAAACTGTGCCTTCTAGAGTGTACACAATGTTTTTCTAAGGTTTAACCTAGTGACCTACTTTTTGACCCAACATGACCAAGTTGCACCCTTGGTCCAGATTCGTTGGAGACAAACATTCTGACAAAGTCTCATGAAGATTAGAACAAAACTGTGTCCTCAAAAGCGTTCACACTGTTTTTCTAAGAACTGACCTAGTGACCTAGTTTTTGACCTGACATGGCCCAGTTTCAAATTTGGTATAAATTTCATGAAAGTAAACATTCTGACAATGTTTCACGTAGATAGGATCATAACTGTGCCCTCTAGAGTGTACATGAGGTTTTTCTAATATTTGACCTAGTGACCTAGTTTTTGACCCCACATGACTCAGATTCAAATCTGGCCTAGATTTTATATAAATAAACATTCTGACAAAGTTTCATGAAGATTGGATCATAACTGTGCCCTCTAGAGTGTGCACAAGGTTTTTCTAAGATTTGACCCAGTGACCTAGTTTTTGACCCCACATGACCCAGTTTCGAAGATGGTCTAGATTTCATTAAGATAAACATTCTGACAAAGTTTCATGATGATTGGATCATAACTGTGCCCTCTGTGCCATTCTAAGATTTATTTCTATTTTTAGCTCTGGTGGCCATTTTGTTCAGCGGAGCGGAACCGTCTGAGCAATTTTTGGTCAGAGCCATGAGTAAAACATTTCTGTGAAATTTTTTTTGAAATCGAGCCATTGGCTTTAGAAACAATGATGTTTAAAGCTTTTTTCTATTTTTAGCTCTGGTGGCCATATTGTTCAGCGGGGCATAACCGTTTGAACAATTTTGGTAGAGGGTCTCCTAAGGAACATTTCTGTGAAATTATTTCAAAATAGGCCCAGCAGTTTTGGAGAAGAAGTCGTTTAAAGGTTTTTCTATTTTTAGCACTGGCGGCCATATTGTTCAGCGGAGCGGAACCGTTTGAGCAATTTTGGTAGAGGGTGTCCTAAAGAACATTTCTGTGAAATTATTTTAAAATCGGCCCAGCAGTTTTGGAGGAGAAGTCGTTTAAAGGTTTTTCTATTTTTAGCTCTGGCAGCCATATTGTTCAGCGGAGCGGAACCGTTTGAGCAATTTTTGTAGAGGGTCTCCTAAGGAACATTTATGTGAAATTATTTCAAAATCGGCCCAGCAGTTTTGGAGGAGAAGTCGTTTAAAGGTTTTTCTATTTTTAGCTCTGGCGGCCATATTGTTCAGCGGAGCGGAACCATTTGAGCAATTTTGGTAGACAGTCCCCCAAGAAACATTTCTGTGAAATTATTTTGGAATCCGGCTAGCAGTTTTGGAGAAGAAGTTGTTTAAAGCAAAAGTTGACGCCGGACGCACGACCGGACGACGGACAAAGACCGATCACAATACCTCACCTTGAGCACTTCGTGCTCAGGTGAGCTAAAAAGCCAACAAGAATTCTGCGGAATGCGGTTTCTCACCTGTCAGTGCTTTGTGAAACTGTCCTAAACGCAAAAACCCGATGAAAGTTTACGCCCACGACGACACCAGAAAAGCAATACCTATGTCTCGCTTCTGCTTTGCAGGCGAGACAAAAAACTGGGATAGCTAAAACAACTATAATAATTGTCTTAAAATAGAACAGCCTTGTTTTACAATGCAGTAAAGCACCCAACTGATGCAGACTAAATGACAAACAGTAGACTGAATAGCATACAGTCTATACACCAATCAGACTGCTCCTTTAGAATTTTTATGGCATTTCTCACCAAATCAAGAATTCTATTACAAATGTTTTGATGGTATTCTGTTTCAATCATCAACTCTATAGCAAATTTTTTTTTCCCGGTCTTTTAACAAACTTGAATATCTTCATTAATTGTATTAAATTTCCCCTTAAATCATTTGCTGTCCACCTAAAACTGTTTTCACAGTTTGTATTTTGTCACAAGACTGTGAGCCAAAAAGCTACAATACTTTGACCTTAATAGGACAAGGTCATTTGCAATGCCAGATTTAGCTGCCACTCCAAATAGAAAGCAATCTGTTACAAGTTTCAAGAAATACTGCTTAGTGGTCTTGAAAGAGATGCAATTTCAAGAAGAAGCTTATGGATGCCAGAAGGTCTTCCTGGAGTATAATCCAGTACAGCTAACCTGGTAAACAGGCAATCACTTGAGTATTTAAGTGGAAAGAAGCATAAGCTGGTATCTCTATTACCATTTGCAAATAAGCTAATGACCAGTTTTGTGAAATGTGAAGTTTTTTTTTTATTTGTAATTATGTGTTTTACTTTCGTTCCTTTCAAGAATATTTCTCTTATATCAACCCAACAGTTAAGCAAAGATGGAAAAAATAGGTCCCAGCTTGACCTCCAGCAAGCAGACCCTGGCTCTGGATGAAGCTTGAACCCAAAGCAGTGACAGACCTATGTTCAAGAGTCAGCACTTTTAACCACCAGGCCCCAAGGTTATAAAACTTGAGTAAATTCTCAAACTCAAAATAAAGCACACTGATTGGCTGCTTCCGGAGCAGCCAATCAGCATGCTTTATTTTGAGTTTGAGATCATACTCATGTTATATGACCTCAGGGCCAGGCCTCATAGGGCCTCTAAGTAAGATACACCCATATTATAGTTTTTCAGAAGTAATCATGCAATAAACAAGCAGCCAAACTAGCTGATGCAGTCAAACCTGTCCCAATCATAACCTGTATATATTTAGAAAATGCCTGTATTCAAAGGCATCTGAGGTTGGGGGAAGGGGAAAGGGGAGGGGCAACATTTACTATTCTCAGTCAAATACCTGTCTTAAGAGATTGCCTGTATTAAAAGTATTTTATTTTTTTTTATTTAGGTGCATGGATACATATTTGTGGTTGGGGATGGGGGTGGGGAGGGGGGGGGGGGGGGGGGGGGCAACTCTACTATTCTCATGTTTGCTGCCCTCATTAGATCAACTCTTAATGAAAGAATTTCCTCCTCCAGGAGCAAACAGATGAGCATTTTTTTAGCAAAGTCTTTCCATCACAAGATTACCCCTATTAGGAGCAGTTCCTAATACAGGGGCAGTAACCAGACAGTAAAAGTTAATATCGCCCTCTGTAATAATGCCTTGAAAAATTGACATTGTAACCAAACACCTCAATAAGCTGCTTTTTCAATGCCGTCCATGGCAAATTAATGTAACAGTAAACTGGGTTGTAAAACATGGTCTACTCTAATAATAAGGCATGTCCACGTACAGGATAGCTCCTCTGACAGCACCTTGCCCATCATATTAATAGAGGATCTTACATGAGCGCTCATGTATTATTGAATTTATTAAACAAGTTGGAAAAAAAAGATAAGATGCGAGGCTGTGCCGAGCATCTTATCTGTTTTCCCCAACGAGTTTAATAAATTTAATAATACAGGAGCACGAATGCAAGATTCTATTTATCATATGTCACTAAAATCACATTTTATAAGCAAAATTTGCACTAAAACGTCACGATTTTGCCATTAGAAAATGCATCTTTTGAATGGATGTCAACGTATAACGTTACAACATTATTTGCATATTTAATCCACTAGTGGATTATCGTTTTTAATGCATGGCTTTATTACACTCTCAGATGCGACGTCATATGATAAAAAAACTTTAACTTAAAACTTTAACACTTTGCTAATGCTGACACTGCCGCCATCACAGACACCAGTATGTAACAATGTAGACCCAGATAAAAATTAATGGCTGATTATAAGCCACCTCGTCTGGATCTATGCTGTTTCCAAATTCATTTATGTTCAAAGTTACCATTCAACCACTAAACTTAGGTTTGACTGCATGGTGTTTGAAATAAAGTACATTGTAAGGAACAGTTTTCTGAAGAAGAATTATGCACTGTGTATCTTCATACCGCTTGCAATTCACTGGTTTTGCCTTCTTTTTGCAACACATGCTGCTGTAGAAAAAAAAAGCAGGTGTCCATGGTATTTGAATCCCTTTTAAAGTAAGGGTGCTCTTAAGGTGAACAGGTACACCTTCAGGAGAAGCAATTCTGCCATTTTACTTTTTCCTCCTTTCCCAAAGGATCTCCACTCTTCAAGAAAAGAATTTGCTCTTAGGGACTCCACTTATCAAGTAAAGAATTTGCTCTTATGGAGCAAATTCTTTACTTGAAGAGTGGAGACACAATTTGAATGGATACATCTTCATAGGCAGCAACTCTGCCATTCTATTTTTTTTTCTCCTTTCCCAAAGGGTCTCCACTCTTCAAGTAAAGAATTTGCTCCCTAGGAGCAAATTCTTTTCTTTAAAGAGTAGACCCCATATTGGAAGGGCTTCATTGTTCAGACACAAACAGGAAGTCATAAAATTTGTCTTACTTTGACACAAGACTTCCATGGAATCTGGTGCTTTGCTTGTCTGCGCACAATCAAAATGCAGGGTTCAGCCGGAAAACTCAATGCAAGTTTATCCTGCCTCTATTAGCAACGGAAAATTGATACAGGTCTGCTTTTGCATCTGCTAGTTGCAGGCGAAACAAAAACGAGAGACACTTATTCTGGTGCACCCATTCGCCTTAAAGACAAAAATTTGGTCTTCTGTGGAACCATATTATTGCCTTTAAGAGTAGCACCCTCTATGAGGAGGGACTGAGCTTCATTTGTCATGCGTGATTGAAGTCCATTTTACACAACACTGCCAGGTGGCACTGTAGGCAAAGTTTTGCATCCTTTGTTTCTGCAAATAAAGCCTTATAGTGCTTATTCTGAAATATTTACGTTCTTGGTGTATTTACTGAAAAGCCCGATAGTATACCATTGGAACGTTAGGCTGTTTACATTCCAATAATTACACTGAGACACGCGACGTCAATGACGTCAAAATAAACGATGACTCTCTACAATCTGATTAGACGTCAGCTACGTCATGCATGCTGTTCAGCTGTTAGCAGAAAAACTGCGTGTACATGTTTTACTGCTTCAATTTTAGCGTTTATTTAAAATATTTCATGAAAGATTTGAATGAAACGAACGTAAATATAAGCAATGAACTTAATTTTTCTGTTGTTTATCGAAGTGTAAACTACATTGGGACACTAGCAAAGTTGACATGAACCCCTTTGGGGTTCGTTCACTTTGCGCGTGACCCAATGTAGTTTACACTTCGATAAACCTCAGAAAAATGAAATTCATTCCTTAACCCTTTTTAGACCGGATACCCGTTTTGGGGACATTATACAAACAGTGCAGACCCAGTTCAGACGCCGCAAACCGCGGCGTCTGATCAGGGCCTACATTTTTTGCTTGCAGGAATTTCTATGCAAAGTACAATAGAAGTGAAAATATTCACCAGAAACCCCTAAAACTAGAAATGGGATTATCTGCATGATAAGAATGGACAAGTCCACTGGTCAAAAAAGGGTTAAGTAATTATTGAGAATAATCATAAGCCACATCTCGATATGCTGGAATTTTAGCACTTTTGCACCTGAAAACTGAAGGCAGAAATAGAGGATCTTACATGAGTGCTCATGTATTATTGAATTTATTAAACGAGTTGGGGAAAAGGATAAGATGCGAGGCTTTGCCGAGCATCTTATCGTTTTCCCCAACGAGTTTAATAAATTCAATAATACATGAACACGAATGCAAGATTCTATTTATCATATGACACTGAAATTGCATTTTATTAGCAAATTTTACACTAAAACGTCACGATTTTGCCAGTAGAAAACGTGGCGTTTTAATGGACGTCAACGTATAACGTTACGACGTAATTTGCATATTTAATCCACTAGTGGATTATCGTTTTTAATGCATGGCTTTAATACACTCTCAGATGCGACGTCATATGATATATCCTCATATTAAAGGCCTGTCCTATTTATAGGAGGCTGGCAATGGAAGTGTTAGATACTAATCTCCTTTGGCCATCTCCTTTAATAAATAAAGTCAAATGGATAAAAAAATGTTCTAAGGCACTGAGCTTGTTTTCAACTATTTGTAAAGAACTTAAACTCTTCTGCCTCTGTAAAATCTATGGATTAAAGGAGGGTAATTATTATGGCACCACCAAAGTAAAGACAATTGGTACAGTGAATAAAAGGGAGCTGTATGTTCAAGACCAACGTGAGCGATATAACCCATGCATATTACCTTCAGAGTCTGCAGAGGCATGCATTTCATAGCTCTAACAATCTTGACAAGAAGAATCTACATTTCAAGACTGGATCATTTACAGCCTTGGTTACAGATGCCCATGCCATGACCATGCCTAAAGCACATAACCCGACAGATATGAGCTGCGACACAAGAAAACCAACAATGTGGCATGTGCTTCACCCAAGATTTAGATCAGTCTTGGCATCCACCCAGTCTGATTGGAGTCTACACTGTGTGCTTAAAGAGTGGCTAAGAATCTATGCCATCTCTAGATGCCCAGGCTGATCTGAGTCTTTGCTGGCCTCACATGCCACTTTGTTGGTTTTGTTGTGTGGAGGTTCATATATGCTAGAAGTCAAATTAACATGATGTTGCAGCAGATGCCTCCTTTACCAACAAGGCTAGTGAAGAGAAGTGAACCTCACAAAAGACCATATTACCGTAGTCATAAGAAAACCTATATTATGACATTACTGTATATGGGGATTTTTTGTATAGCTTATTTTTGAAAATCTGAGCTAAAAAGGCAAACTTTGAAATTTTCATGCCTCTTTGCATCGACAGAAAGAATATGATTTTGTAACTGTATTATTTACTCCACAAAAAAAAAAATCTTGAATACACAGCAAATTTAAAATCTATTGCATTGTAACTGTATTCAATCTAGGTCACAGAGACCTAGTCTAATTTAACACTTTGCCACAATATTTGAGCCGCGACGCGACAAAACCAACAATGTGGTTGTGCGCCCAGCGCAGACTCAGATCAGCCTGGGCATCCGCCCAGTCTGATCAAAGTCTTCGCTGTTCGCATGAAGCTAGCTTAGACCCTTAGCTACCCTTAAACCCAAAGAAAAGACTTTGATCTGACTGAGTTGATACCCAGGCTGATCTGAGTCTGCGCTGGTCGCACAACCACATTGTTGGTTTTCTCGTGTCGCGGCTCATTTGTATATTGTGGCACATTGTTAAACTGGATTAGGTCCCTGTGGTCTGGTAACAGCAGTAACTTTTTTTTTGTTGTTTAAAAGATGTTCAAAACTAATGACATCGTTAGTTAACGTTTTGTTAAAATTTCAAACATTAATATCTCAAATACACCAACATTTTTTGTTGAAAAAATTGTGAGAATTTTAGCTTCCCACATTTTTTCAACAAAAAATATCAGTGTATTTAGTTATAAAGTCGTAAAACACATAACAGGTTAGGCTCTTAACAAGCACGTTAGGCTAATGATGCTTTGAACAACTGGGCCCAAATGTGCATACCTTGACCATAGCAGGCATTGACATGAATATCTTCAATATAACATTTACATATATGTAAATTTTCTATCTAATTGCCTGAAAATATGGAAGGAGTTGGTTTGGTAGTAATAGCTGGAAGGACAGAATGAGGGATGGACAAACTTGGAGAAAACTATCAGGTGACTTTCACATGCATATTTTCTCACCCCTTTTCTGATGGCATGGGTCTGTTAATTCAAAATACTAACAATTAGACACTTTGTATAGTTATGTACTTGGTCGTTTTCCTTACATGTTTTGGAGACCCATATGAAGAAAGTTTTTACAATCATTTCATGACAATTTTTCTTATTTATCCACAAAAACAACCACACATTGTGGTTCCTCATTGGCGACATGCTTCAAAGGAAGACCCATACCTATACCTCTTGTTTCTATTCCAAAATAAGACAACTTTCTCATCATCATTAAATTAAACTTCAAATTACACTTTCAAAAAAAATCATACAATAGGAAAATTGCCAACATTCATACACAGTAAGCTGACACAGAAGTATCGAAGAGTTATCAAAACAGACAAACATATTAAGCTTATATGACAGTATCTTAATCGACATTCATATGTTTGTAAGCCTGCAGAAAACAATCAAAGAATCCAAATGTTCAGATTTAGTAAGCTTTAAATATAAGAGATACCATAACACAATTTGAAACTTTATATGCAGTATGTTCCAATAAAAGTATTATGAAAAAAAAAAACAGCCCAATATGCAGTAAGCTCATATAAAATGATCGTAAAATGTATAACCAGTAAGCTTACATAAAACTATATTCTAATGCACTTACTGTCATTAATAACTGTCTTGAAAATTGTCATTTGGGGAGGTAAATCATCAGTTTTATGGTCGCAAATTGGGTTTTACGGCGACGCTCCAGCGGAGCCGTAAAACGAAATTTCCGACCATAAAACCGATGATTTACCTCCCCAAATGACAATTTTCAATACAGTTATCCCCTAAATGAAATAAGCAGCTGGTTTAATCCAGTATGTCAAATCATATCAATTCTTATGAATATATATAAATGTCAACCGTGAAATTTTTAAGGGCTATTAGTATTGTTGCACTTTTATAGTCTGTCAGTAATCTTGTGCTGAACAATTGGAACCATGTCAAGCACAAGCCTTTTGTCATCAGTGAAAGACAATGATCAGCATACAACCTCAAAGTAAATTTATATGAGCCGCGACACGACAAAACCAACAATGTGGTTGTGGGCCCATCGCAGACTCAGATCACCCTGGGCATCCGCCCAGTCTGATCAGAGTCTTCGCTGTCCGCATGGCGGTAGCTTAGACCCTTAGCTACCCTTTGAGCACATAACGAAAAGTCTGGTCAAACTGGGCGGATGCCCAGGCTGATCTGAATCTGTGCTGGGCGCACAACCACATTGTTGGTTTTGTCGTGTCGCGGCTCATATGAACTTTGGTCTCTTCAATTAAAAACTGTTTTATGTTGTTGTTGCTGTTTTTTTTGTGTGTGTGTTTTTTTTTTTCCTTTTTTTTCTGAGAAAAAGGTAACCCCAACATCCATCCCCTTCCCCACAAGCACCTTTATATATTTATAAAGGGTCATCTTTCCAAACATCACACTCTAAGTTCCCATGAAAATGGAGTCAAGGTCAGGAAACCCGATAAGCTCTGGCTTATCCAAGTGATATATTCATGTAAGTTTGGTATGAATCCAACACACTGGTTCAAGATTAATGAAAGCTACCAACAAAGCATATGGCTTTAAATACCTTTTTGTTTGAATGGGAGCATCAATATCAGTTGGTGGCTTCATCCCTCCATCTTGTCTACAAATCTTTGTTCTAAGAAAACAAAATAGAAACGGTTTATCACTGTCCAGTGCTACTTAAAGTATATGGGTACAGCCCCATGTTTTCCTGCCATTTGTACAAAGGGAAACAACTTCTGTGGCATCCAGTTTGCTTCCCTGGGTAACAAAGCCCTTTCAAAAGGGGTCAACTCTCAATGGAAAGAATTTGCTCCTATAGGAGCAAATTCTTTCCTTTAAGAGTTGACCCGGATTGAGAAGGGAGCAAAAAAAGAAAACTGTAGAGTTGCTTCCCTGAAAGTGTACCCATTCACCTTAAAAGGTACCTTATGTGCCGACAGTGAAGATTCAGATCAACCTGCTCATGAGTGCAGTCTGATCAGAGTCTGTCCTGTTTGCATAAACATTTACATTGTATGTCTCCTTAGGAATCTCTACTACTTCGACTATTCTGATAAGCATGTCCATGTAAGTGATCAGTTCTTGCACATGCCCATTTTTCAATGGCAATACAAACTGAAATTCTTTCAATAGAAACTTCAGATTTTCTCAAGCAAATAATTATTCTTGAGTTATTAAATTCTGTGTGTGTTTTAAAATGCCAAAATATTTACATGTCAATAACTCCCCTGAGTTGTCATATGGCAAAAGTTACTAGGATGATGACCCCCGGCTGCAACTACATGCTATCACTGGTGCATTACTGGGGTGAAGTTTGTGTGTGCATTTGTATGTGGTGGAGGCAGTTTTGGCTGAAATACAGAGCTCCAGATAAGAGGGGGTAATGAGGATAATTTGAAGATAATTTTTCTTATTTCTCAACGAAAACATATGTTGTGACCCCTCATTAGAACCGTCTCGGCGAGACGGTTCTGATGCTGAGTCCCAAAATATGTTTTTATGGAGAAATATGCAAAATTATCCCTAAATTATACCTGTTACCCCTTATTATCTGGAGCACTGTGAAATACCAAAATATTTACATGTCAATGACTCCCCTGAGCTGTAATATAACAAGAGCAACTATGATGATGACTAGGCCAACTGCAACTAGAACACCCACTATCACTGGTATATTACTCGAACCTAAAACAGAAATGAAACATAGAATAGGCTGCGACACAACACACTGTACATAGCAGGACCAAAAAATACAACAAGAATTCCATGGAATGCTATGTTACACCTGCTTTCCACCTTCACATTAAGAACTCAATGAAAGCATCAGTTTCACACCTATTTGATCCAAATCCAATAGGTAGTCCATGAGATATTGTCTATTTCATATTTTTTGCTATTTTCAGTAACAGAGAAGTTGGTGGCCATTTTTTTGATGGTCAACTTGCAAGAAACTGAAATAGCTTAATGCAAGGATCATTCTGATACAAAGCTGCTCCAAATTCATTCAGAAGTTCTTGAGTATTGTCATTTGCATGTTTTTGCTATTTTAAGTAATGGCAGCCGATGGCCATCTTGGATTGCCCAATCACATAAATTTGAAAGAACTCAATTAGTGAACCATTCTGACTGAATTTAACTAAAATCTGTTTAGCGTTTCTTGAGATATTGGCATTTTAGCAAAATTGGGTGCGTAAATGGAAAGTAGGTCACTGTGACCTAAGTCTGCTACAGATTTTTTTCATTTTCACAATTCTGAAACCCAAGGTCCCACTAATGTGCCATGCAAAATTTGAGGCAATTATACTGAGTGGTTCAGGAGAGAAAGTTGATTTTATTGGTTTTGCTATTTTTAGTAATGGCGGCTAACAAGGCTGAATTATTTGACCTTTTTGAAGCCCTGAAGTCCGATCAAGCTGAAAGTGAAATTTGAGAACCATGGGTGCAGTCGTTTTAGAGAATAAGTCTTAATGAATGGACTTAAATGCTAGGGTCGACATAAATTGTGAACTGTCTGACGGATGAACAGACTGACGGAGAACTGTCCTATATTGCACCTTGCTAAAGCAGGTGCAATTAAAGCAGGTGCTATAAAAACTCAGATCAGCCTGCACATCCATGCAGTCTGATCACAGTCTTTGCTTTTGCTATTTGATAAACCCTTAGAGCACCGAAAATATATGACAAAATTTACTTCTTCAAAATTTCAAAAAAACGTTTTGTTGTTGCTATAGCATATTGACAATTCAAAGAACAGATGGCAAGTAGTGTAGATTCAGATGAGGCGGCTCATAATGATCTGGATCTATAATGTTTGCAAATTCAGCTACATCTACTACTCTTTTTTGGGCACTTTAAGTCATAATGGATTCCCCAAAATTTACAGCTTTTATACAGCTGATACATACAGGCAGGGAGGACTCCGTTTGCATCAATATGCAATATGATCAGTCTTGGCTGTTACAACATGTTGCAATATCCTTTTCACATGATTTAAAGACATAATTCTTGTTTACTGGGTGTCATAATCCCATACCTGCCAAGTTTTCAATTAACAAAAGAGTGAGACTGCGCACGAAGCCTCAATTTAGCCCCCTTTTCCACGCTAGTTCATTCGCGGAGAAACCCATTGACAATGAAAAAGAGTGAGATTTTTTTGTGTCATTTTTTCTCTTTATGTGAAACTAGAGATTGGGGATGGCAGTGGGGAGGAGTAGGATCAGTAGGTAGTTCTTAAATGAAGATAAACATCAAGTATTCTTATTTACAGTTTTTATTTTACTAAAGTTTTATACATTGAGTTTGTTGAAGTGATCTGCTATCAAAATGGCAAGTTATGTTCTGCAATGAAGTAGCTAAAGAGAGTTTCAGCTCTGATAACATCTTGGTCTGCTATGGTAACAACAAAATCAGATACCGATTGCAAAACTTTTGACGTTTTCAATGACCGACTGTGAAAATCTGTTACCAAGCTTTTTTTACATGTTTTTTCCGGCGTGGGAAACACTGAAATGCCTTTGGCAAAGTTTACAAAACGCAAAGCTGATGCCCTTCTAACTCTATGTAACACAGATACAGTTGGTGATAGGAAATAAAGTAACACATTCCAAAAGTGTCCACAGTAGTTACATGGCTTTGAAAAAGTTGTGTTTTTCAAAATTTTCAAGTCCATGTAAATGTTGTAACAATTTTATTTTGTCTAGTTCCTGTAATTACAGTTAACCTTACATGTAAATTCCTAATTAGTGTTGAATTGATGTTGACAGCTATCAACTGTCACTTATTAAGTGAAGTGCTACTGGTAGTGGATGTAAGCACCTGTTTTTCCATGTAAAGTCAGTAAGAGTAATAGCTGGATTTACCTGTATGAGATCATTTTAGCCAGGTAATTTCATCATATTAATGTTTTAATCATTTGAAATGACAGTAAAGCTGAAGTGAGGTTGACTCATTATCAAAACAGCCTAATGATGATCAACATTGTTTTCAGCATTGTATGTCCATGAAATGTATAGGTTTGGTAAGTTTTTGCCCAATATCATGTAATTCCCTAAAATACTACAGGCACATAGTGATCAATCAACCTATGATTTCTGTTCTGCAAAATATAGGATGCAGTCCACAGAAATAAATAAAATGAATAAAACTATTTTGATGACAACTGTTTGAGTTACCACCAATGTTAACAACAAATACATCTACAAGTTTGTCACCAGGTTATTAAATTTTGTGTGCAGTAGTAAAAGATTGTTTTTTTTTTTTTTTTTTGGGGGGGGGGGGGGGGGGGGGGGGGCGGGGGGTTGGTTTTATGGCCTTTCAAGAATATTTCATTCATATCATTCATCAAAGGTGGGCAAAAAACAGAGTACATAGAGAAAAAACAATTGACCATTCTTAATAAGAACTAGTGTTTCTCATATATAACCCGAGTGAGGCTCCAACTCACAGCAGTGAGAGATCTACATGTGATTAGGAGTCTTCATTCTTAACCACTAGGCCATGGAAGCCCAATCTTTTCTGACAGTAACCATAAAAAGATCCAAAAATCAGCTTTTCTGTTGTTTTTTTTGCTTGTGAACCATAAGCTGTGGTGGGGAGGGGGCCATTTTGTTTTTGCTCACCTAAGCAATAGGTAAAGCCATGTTCAGCTCATCTGAGCTCAGTGGGAGATAGCCATTTTTCAAGCTCACCTAAGCCTTATGCTGAGGTAAGGATGGTCAGTGTTTTAGCTCAACTTGGTGGGGAGGAAGCCAATATTTAGGCCACTTGAAGCACAGGCTGCTGTGGGGGGTGGGTGGGTGGGGGAGATAGCCAGTTTTTATCCCCTGAGCCAGTTTTTAGCTTACCTGAGCCATTGCTGTTGTAGGGTAGGGAGCCATTTTCTTTTTGTTAGCTGCAGTGGTTGGAGATTGCCATTTTTAGCTGACCTGAGGTTTAGGCTGTGGTGGGGGAGGGAGCCAGATTTTTAACTCATCAGAGCAACTCACTGCATTAGGGTGAGGGTCAGTTTTAGGGGCACCTGAGCTATAGACTGCGATGGGAGTTGGAATGGGGTGAGAGAGATGGTCACATTTTTAGCTCACCGGAGCCGTCAGCTGCAGTGGGGAGGGAATCAATTCTTAGCTCACTTGAGCCATAGGCAGTGGTGGGAGAGGAAGCTTTAAGTATAGTCTGGCTGAGTGTCACTGTTTGTTTTGTCAATATTTTCAAACGACCCCTACCTTCCATTGCTCAAGGGAACAAATGTTTGTTCCAATGACTTCCATGCCTATATATGAGAAGAAAAGTCCTAGAAAGTCTTCTTCAGACCCAATGAAACTTGGTTTGCAGGATTAAAGACAAAGCATAGGCCTATCAAGTTTATTTTTGTGTGAATAATGGTTTTACATCTACAGCTAATGTCATATTGTTTATAAGGTGAGTAGCTTGTCCACTGCACTACACATAAATCATGATCCTGTTTTACCATAATGACCATATGTTTTCGGACAGATAGACCTGAGCAGACAGTGCAGACCCAGATCAGACTGCTCCTGAAATCTGATCAGGGTCTACACTGTTTGCCATTCCATCTGCATCTATTGGACACATTCCTGCATTGATGAACCATACTGATCACTTTTCGAACAGTGAAGGTTCAGGCGAGCCTGCTCATCCGCACAGCCTCGCACGCAGAACCCTAGCTGGTCGCTCACACAAGTAGTGGCTCTTTGGGCAAATTTCAGACAAAGACCCAGACCCCTCAGTTTCAGTTTACTTGGCATGTGCAGACCCCTTTTTCCCTTGACGGGGCTCAAGTTTACTTTGTTTAATCCTTATTTGCTTCAAATTCTGTTCACATATATCAAATTTTCATAATTTTCCTGGTCGGCTTCATCTTCAGAAAGTTTCTGGCTACGCCCCTTATTTCTGTCTATGACAATTATATTTCAATAGGGCTCAACCTACAGGGTGATTTGGGAAAAAAAGCCTCCCTAACCTGGCTATTTTGCACTGAGGGAGAAGTTTAATTGTTTCTCCCTATTTTGAGCTGAGGGAGAAGTTTAATTGTATAGAACATCTAGGGAAATCCAAAATTTGGACCGAACTTCTCCCTGAAATCATGAAAATGTCGCAAAACTAATCCCTGTCTGAGAGCTCTACGATGGGCCCTGTTTGAAGCTAGTGATAACTAGAACTGTCGGAGAATCCGACTATACCCCCGCTTAAGTGCTTTAATCAAATAGTGTTATTTTCGTTACATTAGGTATAGAGAGAGAGAACTCATTGTCAACATGTATACCGAATATCAATAAATCCCTTTCTATGTATATGTAATACGGAATAAAATGATTTCACAAAGACAGATAGAAAAATTAATAAATACATGTAAGACATAAGTCTTTATCCATCTGTATACCAAATTTGAAGATTCAAACTTGAAAGGATGCTGTGAAATTTGTTACGAAAAATTGCATTATTCTAAGTAAGGAGAGAAAGAAAAACTGGAAAAATATCGAGAAGAATAAACAGGAGAAGGCTGGTTCTCAATCCCACAATACAACAGTTATCATCAACCTGCAAACAAAATATCCCTCTTCTAACTTTGCAATGGCTGCTTAGAAACCTTTGACAAAAAAGTCATTCTTCAAAATATGGAGAGAAAGAAAATTGGAGAAATACAGGGAGGAATATGCCAGATATGGCTGGTTTGCAATCCCACAATACAATAAGTCATGATCAATCTGTATACCAAATATGAACATTCTACCTTGAAGGGTTACTGTGAAATCTTTTACGAAAAATTGCATGATTCAATGTAAAGAGAGAAGGAAAATAAAACAAATACATGGAAGAATATGCCAGATACAGCTGGGTTGAATCCTACTATACAATAAGTCGTTTACAATCTGTACACCAAACATGAACATTCTACCTTGAAGAGTCGCTGTGAAATCTTTTACAAAAAATGCATTACCGGGTATTCAATGTAAAGAGAGAAAGATAATCAGACAAATAAAGGGATGCATATGTGGGAGACGGCTGGTTCTCAATCCCACACTACACTAAGTTGTCATTAACCTGCATACTTAATACGACTGCTCTAGCTTGCATGGTTGCACAAAAATCTTTGACGAAAAACTGCATTATTCAAAGTATGGAAAGAAAGAAAATTGGACAAATACATGGAAGACTAAGCAGGAGAAGGCTGGTCTGCAATCCCACGATACAACACATCGTTATCAACCTGCCAACCAAATATGACTACTCTACCTTACACAGTTGTGGAGAAATCTTTGACGAAAAATTTCATTATTCAAAGTATGGAAAGTAAGAAAATTGGACAAATACATAAAAGAATAAGCAGGATCAGGCTGGTTTGCAATCCCACGATACAACACACCATCATCAGCCTTTTTGCCAAATATGACCACTCTAGCTTGAATGGTTGTTGAGAAATCTTTGACAAAAAATTTCAAAATATGAAGTATGGAAAGAAAGAAAAATGGACAAATAAAGGGAAGAATAAGCAGGAGAAGGCTTGTTCTCAATCCCACGATACAACACATGGTCATCAACCTGTATGCTAAATATGACCAATCTAGCTTGTATGGTTGTGGAGAAATCTTTGACGAAAAATTTCATTATTCAAAGTATGGAAAGTAAGAAAATTGGACAAATACACCGAAGAATAAGCAGGAGAAGGCTGGTTTGCAATCCCACGATACAACACACTGTCATCAACCAGTATGCCAAATATGACCATTCTAGCTTGAATGGTTGTTGAGAAATCTTTGACGAAAAATTTCATTATTCGAAGTATGGAAATAAAGAAAAATGCACAAATAAAGGGAAGAATAAGCAGGAGAAGGCTGGTTCTCAATCCCACGATACAACACATCATCATCAACCTGTCTGCCAAATATGACCATTCTAGCTTGTATGGTTGTGGAGAAATCTTTGACGAAAAATTTGATTAAAAGGGGACGGACGGAAGGACGGACGGAGGGACGGACGGAAGGACGGACGGACGGAGGGACGGAAGGACGGACGGACGGACAGATGTAAACCAGTATACCCCCCACTTTTTCAAAGCGGGGGTATAACAAATTATTGCAGCATTTACTTTTCGGAGTGGAGAGAGGGAAAATCCTCAAACAACCCTTCTTAAGACATGTATACTGGTATCCTTGTTAAATCTTCAAAATGTTTAAAAATAAGATTGCATATACATGTAATTTTATGTCTGCACCTTAGGTTCAAGTGTGACTCAACATGAGATGTATCAGCATCATACTATTTCCATTAATAACAACAGCAAAACAACAACAAAAAATATAGCCAGTCATAAGTTTTTGACAAACATTACATTATTGAAATAAAAAAGTGCAGTATCCTGAAGCTTCATGATATTAGACCCCCGATAGTGATAGTATCCTGATAGTGTTTTCTGTGATAGTGATAGTTTCATGATAGTCAAAATTTGTTTCGATAGTCAGCCCTACAAAATATATTGTGCTGCAGAATGTGACATCTGATCAGGGCTACCACAAACAATATAAGATAAAAAAAAGGTTATTTACCTCTTTCAGCAATCAGAGACAAACATGATTAAACTGGCAAATGGTGTAGGTTCCGATGAGGTTCCTCAGTAGGAGCGTTTATCTGAATCTTCATTGTCTCAATATTACAGACAATATCTAAGTATGTGCAGACAAAAGACCCAGGAACTCATAAAAATACTATATCAACCAAAATGCATAATGTCACATAAACAGATCTACTAACATTATGTTTGCTTCTGATCAGGGTCTGTACTGTTTACTTCATGCCAGTGATGTAATAAATTAATGTGACAATCAATATTTTTGGAGGTACAGATTAAAGTTTTCATATCTTGAGCTATAGGTCAAATGCTGCTTTGATAACAGTGTCAGTATTCATTAGTTACCATATCAGTTCTTTCTAGACTGGATACACTTAATTATACCCCCGCTTTGAAAAAGTGGGGGGTATACTGGTTTGCATCTGTCCGTCATTCTGTCATTCCATCCGTCCGTAATTCCGTAACACTTTATAGTAAAAATTTTCGTAAGCGAATTCTCCACAATGGTATTAGCTAGAATTTTCATATTTGGTATACTGCTTGACACTGACTTGTTGTATCGTGGGATTGAGATTCAGCCCTCTCCTGCTTATTCTTCCCCATATTTATCCATTTTTCTTTCCTTCTGGTAAAAATTTTTGTAAATGATTTCTCCACAATGGTATAAGCTAGAGTGTTCATATTTGGCATGCAGGTTGGTGACGATGTGTTGTATCGTGGAATTGAAAACCAGCCTTCTCCTGCTTATTCTTCCCTTTATTTGTCCATTTTTCTTTATTTCCATACTTTGAATATTGAAATTTTTCATCTAAGATTTCTCCACAACCATTCAAGCTAGAATGGTCATATTTGGAATTCAGGTTAATGACGGTGTGTTGTATCGTGGGATTGAGAACCAGCCTTCTCCTGTTATTCTTCCCTTTATTTGTCCATTTTTCTTTATTTCCATACTTTGAATAATGAAATTTTTCGTCAAAGATTTCTCCACAACCATTCAAGCTAGAGTGGTCATATTTGGCATACAGGTTGATGACGGTCTGTTGTGTCGTGGGATTGCAAACCAACCTTCTCCTGCTTATTTTTCTCTGTATTTGTCCAATTTTCTTACTATTCATACTTTGAATAATCAGTTTTTCGTCAAAGATTTCTCCACAACAGTGCAAGCTAGAGTAGTCATATTTGATATGCAAGTTAATGACAACTTATTGTATTGTGGGATTGAGAACCAGCTGTCTCCTGCTTATTCATCCCTGTATTTGTCTGGTTTTCTTTCTCTCTTTACACTGAATAATGCAATTTTCCGTAAAAGATTTCACAGCAACCCTTCAAGGTACAATGTTCAGATTGATAATTACTTACTTTATCTTGGGATTGCATATCAGCCGTATCTGGCATATTCTTTTCTGTATTTTTCCAATTTTCTTTCTCTCCATACTTTTGTCAAAGGTTTCTAAGCAGCCATTTCAAGTTAGAGGAGGGATATTTTGTTTGCAGGTTGATGATAACTGTTGTATGGTGGGATAGAAAACCAGCCTTCTCCTGCTTATTCTTCCCAATATTTTTTCCATTTTTTTTTTCTCTCCTTACTTTGAATAATGCAATTTTTCATAACAAATTTCACAGCATCCCCTCAATTTTGAATCTTCATAATTGGTATACACATTGATAGAGAATTATGTCTTACATGTATTCATTCATTTTTCTATCTGTCTATGTGAAATCATTTTATTCCATATTACAAGAAAGGGATTTATTGATATTTGGTATACATGTTGACAAGGAGTTCTGTCTCTCTATACTTTATGTAATGAAAATAACACCATTTGATTAAAGCAGTTAAGCGGGGATATAGTCGGATTCTCCGACAGTTCTAGTTTGAAATAAAAATCCTGATTGGATCATGATACAAAATGTATAGAGACTAGATGTCACTCACAATTGAAATACCCTCCACTACCCTCCTCTATGCCCCTACCCTTGGCCCCGCCCATCAGGCCTGGAGAAATTGATGGGCTGCCTGGTGCCTCTGCGGCAGAGCTACTGGTACTGTATGGCCAGACTTGAGTTCATCATTTATCTCAGACTGGCTAAGAGCTCCTAGTACCTTATAGCAGGACCCGAGTGTCATTCATCTCAGGTCGGGTAGAAGTCCCACAAATTTGAAGGCAACTTCTCGAGATGACTGAAATATTGTTGACTGGGACGTTAAACCACAACTCAACTCAACTACACCCCCACCCCCTCCCTCAAAGGGTATTTCAGCTACAGCAGGCAAAGCTGCAATTATTCTAACCAATGGGACAGTTTGGCGTGAGAAACAATACAAACCTAGAGCAGACAATTCCAGCGTGATTAGGATCTGTATTGTTGAGTTGAGTTGAGTTGTGGTTTAATGTCCCAGTCAACAATATTACAGTCATCTCGAGACGTTGCCTTCAAATTTGTGGGACTTCTACCCGACCTGAGATGAATGACACTCGGGTCCTGCTATAAGGTACTAGGAGCTCTTAGCCAGTCTGAGATAAATGATGAACTCAAGTCTGGACATACAGTACCAGTAGCTCTGCCGCAGAGGCACCAGGCAGCTCATCTATTTCTCCAGGCCCCATGGGCGGGGCCACAGGATCTCTATTGTTTGCCATTCTGTCTGCAGCCTTGGTAATTGTATTCCAATCTGTATTGTTTGCCATTCTGTCTGCAGCCTTGGTAATTGTATTCAAATCTTGGGATAACTGCATTAATGATCAGGGTATTCCATTTTTTAGAATAATTAACGAACAGTGGTGTATTATAGCAAAAATTCAGGGAATGCTCATGTCTCTGAATCCATTAAAAATAGTTTCCGTTTTGTACCATAAAATCCTTAAAAAAAAGCTGGGGCTCATGTAATCTTAAAACCTTAACATTGGCAGAAAGGCAACCAGTGTATACTCTGATCAGGTTGCTCTTTCAGGGACAATCTTATCTGGTCTACACTGTTTGTATATGCCGGTCAGTTCCAATTCTTTGTGTTTTAAGGGTTTGAATTTCATTTTCCATTTTATGTTAAGTGCAGTGTTTGATAGCCAGATATATGACCTATAGGCCAAAAACAAAAGAGGTATTAATTATCAGGAAGTGGATTTGTCATTTTTCATTTATAGAGAGCTTGAATTTGAAATGGTCTGCCATGCTACAAAATACATATAAAACTTGTTACTCCTTATTTCGAATATCCTTCTTTGGTGATGGGGCTTTTGGGTGGGGGTGGTGGGTTTTGCCTACTCGAAGGGTATTAAAAATAATTTGTGCCAAGTTCTATCCATACCACACTGGCCACATTGCCTTGCGTACACACTGCATATAAGGCTGGTCCTAAAAAATACATGTACTTCTTGCATGGTATACATTTCAAACAGATGTATTTTCCTAAATGCCTGTCACACATATAAGAGTCATGCTTAGAGAGAATACTCCAATCAGACCAAATAGATGTACAGGCTGATCTGAGTGTGTGCTGGGCGCACATGCCAACTTGTACCTTTACAGGTGTCCTGGCTGCTTTAACCAATTAAAAGAAAAAGGCAGAAGTATCATTATTTAATATTTACAGTATAGACCCACCCTGTTCTGTGGCATTTGATCTGGGTCTACACTGTTTCCCTAGGTCCCATGCATGGGACCCTTGGCATGAATGATTAACAGCTATATACATAAAGTTGTAAGTATTTGTATAGAAAAATAAAAGTGAACTAAGTTAACTTTTGACACAGTTATGTTAGCTAAAAGAGTATCAGTAGGAACTAATGTAGATGAAATTCAAATTTTGAGAAAGTGTACAGGCACTTTTAAACCCAGTTACTACCCTAACCTCAAAGTCCTGGTGCCTGTTGTTCAAAATCAACAACATTGTTAATCAACAATTCGTAAAAAATTAAAACATAAATTTTGCAAAATTAATATTTTTTGTTGAAACTTTACTCTGGATTTCTTTTTTATTTATTGTATTCAAAGTAGAACTCTGTTACATATTGGGACTCCCAACTTTTTACATTGTATGTTTGTTTTTGTTGTTGTTGTTGATGTTTTGCCAAAAATTGTGGTGGCAGTACCAGAAACGTTTCTCTTTCTCCATGTAATGTCTTCATGGAAGATGAATATTACATGTACAATTTCTTGAAAAATAATTCAGTTACAGGGAATGTGAAAGGGAAGTAGAGCTGGCCTTGTAACTACATGTTATTACATCCTCAATCATTAATATCCTGGCCTATTATTTTATTTTTATAATTCATGGTAGGTGAACAAATAGTTTTCAAGTCCCAAACCTCGGTGAACTTGAGGAGACATTCTGGTTCGGCTCTATCTGTTTGTACCACTGTAACACTTAAGTACCTACCCTAACTAAAGAACAACTGAAGATAGGGTCCATGTACTTCATATACATAATGATCATGAAAAAGTAGTAGACTTCTTTTCGATTTGAACAATACAACCCTTTTTCTAAAGGAAAAAAAAAATCACTTTATGCCTTAATTCTTTGAAATTGCATGCTGCTAAGATTTTCTCACACAGTGTTACAGGTGGGAATTTGGGTCTAAACTGAAACTGAAATGTGGTTATGGTTCAAACATAGCAGAAACATTCTGTGGGTACAATTTTTTACGTCAATCAGTTTTCACCATTCATTCCTGTGCCAAATTAAAACTGTCATAGACTTGAAAAAGGCTTGAAATGGAAGAACTTTTCTGAAACCAGCAAACATACTTCTGTTGGAATGTAACCAAATTGATGTTTAGCAGTCATGTATTTTGATAAACTGATTTGGTGAAAGGTGACAAACATGTCTAGGAATGCTATCCATCATGATTTCAAACTATATGAAAAAATGTTTTGAGCAGAATAGATGGATACATAAAATTTAATGATGAAGCAACTTTGCTAGTGTCGTATCCCTCTAACTGCCTAATTTTCAACCTTGTGAAATGCCTAGCAGTTTTGTTTTCTGAAACCTCTATACAACAAGAGCTGTCGCAGGACAGCTTAGCTCGCCTGACTCGTGCTTTGTCAAACCTATTTCATTTATTAGAGAATTTTTGTGACTCTCTCCAATTTTAAGTCTGATTGGGCCATTAAAAGTAGGTCACTATAACCTCAAAAATTATAGGTCACAATGACCTAGAAAATTTATGAGGGGCAATCATCCCGCTCCACTGAGCCAATATCTTATCTGAAATTTCACTCAAATTGGTATAATAGTGCCTGAGAAATAAGGCAAAATCACTGGACCATGAAAAGTAGGTCACCATGACCTATAAAAATTATGAGGTCAACTGTCATCTCAACTCAGCCATTATCTGAAGTTTGACTCTAATCGGTATTATGGTGTCTGATAAATTAGTCAAAATCGCTGAACCATGAAACGTAGTTTACCATGACCTAGATAAATTATGAGGTCAATCCTTGTGCTCCACTGAGCGAATATCTGAAGTTTGTCTCCAATCAGTATTATAGTGTCTAAGTAATAAGGCAAAATCATTGGACCATGAAAAATAGGTCATCATGACCTATAAAAATAATGAGGTCAATCTTTATGCTCCAATGAGTGAATATCTGAAGTTTGACTAGAATAGGTATTATAGACCCTGAGAAATAAGGCAAAATCACGCAAGCGTGGATGCCAGAGTGACAACAATAGCTCTTCTGTACTCCGTACAGGCGAGCTAGAAATAAGTGCCATAAAATTTTGGATGACTTCAATATGGATTTTGAATCAGTGAATATCGTTAAGTATTAAACTTGATTGACACAACCTATGTTTAAGACAGTACCTGGGTTTGAAGTCTCATCAAAAAGACTGGAGAAGCCTATGGCCCCCAATTTAGAAGAAGTGAGAAGTTTATCCATTGTACCACAGAGGCTTCGAGAGGTGCTACAGACAGGCACATCATATCAGGCACATCATATCACAGCTTATACAGTTTGATTTATTTATGCATTTGATCCCCTGTTATAAGTTTCTTCAAACAACCTACACAACATTAGGGACAGACCTGAATTTAGTTCAAGCAAATTGACACAATTGAATACAGCCAGTTGTGAAATACCGTAATGACCCTAAGTATTCTAACAGACAGGCCTGAGCAAACAGTGCAGACCCAGATCAGACGGCTCCTTCAGGAGCAGTCTGATCAGGATCTACACTGTTTGCCATTCCATCACACATTTCTGCCTTGATGATAATTATGGTAACATATTTGGAGGCCGAATATTTAGGAATTTTACAGTATGTTTGAGAGATAAACATTTTTGATAAAATCTAACTTGTGGAAAATTTTCACTGTAAAAGGTTCTGCAGCTGAAAGTGTTGGGTGTCATAATTTATATGATATACTAAAATTGAAATAAGTAGTTATTCTGTAGTAAGAGTGAACAAGAGGTCCATGATGGACCTAAATCGCTCACCTGAGTTATGATGAAATAACATGGAAGATCATCTATTTGATGATGGTTCAATTGGAGCAGTTTTGCACTTTCTAATCTATATTCTGACAAAGTTTCACGAAGTTTGGATCAAAACTGTGCCCTCTAGAGTGTACACAATGTTTTTCTAAGATCTGACCTGGCGATCTAGTTTTTGATCAGACATTATTCAGTTTCAAACTTGGCCTACGTTTCATGAAGATAAACATTCTGACAAATTTTCATGAAGATTCAATGCAAAATAAAGCCACAATTGTGTACACAAGGTTCTTCTATGATTTGATCTAGTGACCTAGTTTTTGACCAAACAAGACAAGACCCAGTTTCAAACTTGGCCTAGATTTCATTAGGATAATCATTCGACAAAGTTTCATGAAGATTGAACCAAAACTATACCCTCTAGAGTATCCACAATGTTTTTCTAAGGTTTGACCTAGTTTTTGATCCAACATGATTCAGTCGCACCCTTGGTCTGGATTTGTTGGAGAAAAACATTTTGACAAAGTTTCATGAAGATTGGAGCAAAACTGCGCCCTCTAGAGCGTTCACATGGTTTTTCTAATTTCTGACCTAGTGACCTAGTTTTTGACCAGACATGGCCCAGTTTCAAATTTGGTCTAGATTTGATAAAGGTAAGCATTCTGACAAAGTTTCATGAAGATTTTATCATAACTGTGCCCTCTAGAGTGTACACAAGGTTTTTCTAAGATTTGACCTAGTGACCTAGTTTTTGACCCCAACATGACTGTTTCAATCTTGGCCTAGATTGTATGAGGATAAACATTCTGACAAAGTTTCATGAAAATTGGATCATAACTGTGCCCGCTAGAGTGTACACAAGGTTTTTCTAAGATTTGACCTAGTGACCTAGTTTTTGACCCCACATGACCCAGTTTCAATCTTGGCCTAGATTGTATGAGGATAAACATTCTGACAAAGTTTCATGATGATTGGATCAAAACTGTGCCCTCTGAGTGATTCTAAGATTTATTTCTATTTTTAGCTCTGGCGGCCATTTTGTTCGGCCGAGTGGAACCGTTTTAGCAATTTTGGTTCAGGGCCATTAGTCAAACATTTCTGTGAAATTATTTTGAAATGGAGCCATTGGCTTCAGAGAAGATGTCTTTTAAAGGTTTTTCTATTTTTAGATTTCTATTTTTAGCTCTGACGGCCATTTTGTTCAGCGGAGTGGAACTGTTTTAGCAATTTTGGTTCAGGGCCATGAGTCAAACATTTCTGTGAAATTTTTTTGAAATCGAGCCATTGGCTTTAGAGGAGATGTCGGTTAAAGGTTTTTCTATTTTTACCTCTGGCGGCCATTTTGTTCAACGGAGCGGAACCATTTTAGCAATTTTGGTTCAGGGCTATAAGAGAAACATTTGTGTGAAATTATTTTGAAATTGGCTTACTGGTCTAGGAGGAGATGTCGTTTGAAGAAATTGTTGACGGACGGACGGACGGACAGACGGACGGACGAGGGACAAATATGGATCACAATAGCTCACCTTGAGCACTTCGTGCTCAGGTGAGCTAAAAATGGTGGCACTTTACATTAAGGAAAAAATACTTCATTTATACTTTACAAAATACAAGAATCAGAAATACTTTTATGATGAAAACTGTAGACAATAATTCTATCATATCTATGAATTCAGACACCAAAAATTATTATCATGATTGTCCTTAAAAGTGATCAGTCTGGTTCTTCAATGCAGAAATTCTTCAATGCAGAAATGTGTCCAGTAAATTGTCCTTAAAAGTGATCAGTCTGGTTCTTCAATGCAGAAATGTGTCCAGTAAATGTAGATGGAAAAGCAAACTGAAGACCCAGATCAGACTGCTCAGGAGTATAGACCCAGATAAGACTGCTCGAGTGTAGATCCAGATCAGACTGTTCAGGAGCAGTCTGATCTGGGTCTACACTGTTTGCTCATGACTCTGTCTCATATACATAAAGTTCATGCAACATATTTGAAAGTTCTAATGAAATGTGAAAGCTAGGAATGACAAGCTGATGACAAGTAAATCCTGTTTTTCTTTCTTTTTTGTTTTCCAGCAACCATGACAACAGAAGGTCTGTCTATAGTAAATGTCATATAACAAACCAAGTTAGGAATGAAAGCAAAAAGTAGAGTGCTGACCCAGTTAAAACTGCTGGAAGAGACAGAGCAGTCTGATCAAGGTCTGCACTGTTTGCCATTCTGCCTTCACCTTTGGGCAAATAAGGGTTAGAAAAATCATTTTGTTAAAATTTTAGAATATTTACAGCCGCTGCTCAAGGTGTCCCAATTTTATGATAATCATTCTAAATTTGGCAAAATTCACAGATGCCCATGCCCATGCTCCCTCTTGTCCAAGACATTTAAATGTAAATTTAACCCATAATCTTGACCCCCGTGATCCACAGGTCATGGTACTCAGTAATCTTCCTATTGTTGATGATCTTATAAATGTACTTTACTTATAAAATTTACTGTAAAATCAAATTAAAAAAACAACAACAAAAAAACAAACTTTAACTGAAATGTTTAGACAGTGGATATAATGATGATAAATCTAAGATATTTTTCTTGTTGTAAAATCTCAAAAACTGCAACATATTGAGCAAATACTGTAATTAACCTGAGCCTGGTTGTTCAAAGCATTGTCAACTTGCTAAGTGTTAACTGACTGTATAACCAAATGCATTAGTATTTTTTGTTGAAAAAAAATGTGAGCAGCTTTTACATTGCAAAAGTTGCTCACATTTTTTCAACAAAAAATATCAGTGTATTTGCAATATTGATGTTTTAAATTTTAACAGATAGTTAATTATCGATGTCATTAGTTTTAAACAAATTGCCCCTCAAAATTTTACCACCCAGTAATGCATCCAAAGATGCAGATAAAATGGCAAAGAGACTAGACCATAACATGTACAATAATGCCACTGATCCTGACAGTGGTCTGCAGCTGTTATTAGTGAATGTTTTTTCATTGTAAATGTGCCACTCAAATTAAGGTGAATGGATAAAATGTTAGGTGGCCATTTTTGAAGGGAGACAACTTTCAGAAACCAGAAGTGGCTAATAGACTAAGTCGGACGAGTTCTCCGCTTGTTGCAATGAAACGTTCGTATATGTGAAGAACAACATGAACAAATGCAGTCTCAAACCGGAACGAGCTTTTCAAACTATATGGCTTGCGGCCTTTGGGCCGCAAGCCAATAAGCACATGTATGAAACAAAACCTACTTTAAACATATATCTCAAAAGATCTAGGAAAAATTAGTAAATAGGGTGCCCAAAAGTCTTACTATCAAAGTGAAAATATAAGCATTAAAATAATATGGCTTGATCTTTAAAATTCAAATTATGGTTAATATGGTACATGTTAAGACCGGCATGCCTAAGCACACATAGTAGACCCTGATAAGACTCGAAGAGCAGTCTGATCAAGGTCTACACTGTTTGCCTTTTGGTCATTTCTTTTAGGACACATACATGTAATTGGACTTTTTTAAATCAAAGGATAATTAGAGCATTAGTTATGGGTGTCACAATTTTAGGAGATTTTAAGTGTGTAAAGAAAATTCTTTGTGAAAGACTTTTTTTCACTAACTATTTTATTTCTAAAAACTATATTTGTTTGAATGTCCTTTAATAGCAGTGTAGCTTCTGTTATCCACAAGACTTGGAAAGTCATGTAAAATCTTTTTTGACAAATTACCATTTGACAGCTCTGATTGATTCAAGACTAAAACTAGGACAATCTGTCAGCATTCTCATTAAAAAGGTCAGGTTCCTGTAATTCCACTAAACTATGAGTTTTATAACAAAGTACAAATGTAATTCCAGTGAAAACTACCCACAAAATAAAAATGTTACAACCATGTCTACTGTACTGTTTTGGAATGTGTAACTTTATTTCCTTTCACCAACTGTAAACTCGATCTCCAATCCATTTTGGTTCTTTGATGTACAAACCTTTTTGTTTCTCCGGCGTTTTCATGTTGTCAATATTCATGTACATAAAAACGGAAGTACACATTTGGTCATTTTCGGCTCTAATTGCTATCGAACACTCGAGTTATTTTTACCCACGCTATTTTAAGACTATCGGAAACCCTTACCTATACCTATTTTTAGACCAGGTGACGAATTTTCCCGGAGATAAATATAGATTCGTTGACAGAGATTGTACGAATGTAGCGGAAGTTGAGAGAAATCACGTTTTTGATGATCCAGAGAGCGCAAAAAAGACACTATTTTTTTAGTATTCTCCGGTTTAAAGTGAAATCGTGAGCAAGCGAAGGAAGCGTGAGTTATGGATATTTTTCAAAATACGATCGTGAGGTCGTGGGAGGCGTCCAAATTCGTGAGGGTCACTCACAAATCGTGAAACTTGGCACGTATGTAATCCTATTTTGCAATAGTCCAGTGACACTGCTATTTCATCAAAGGAAATATCCCATCCACATAGGTAATGACATAACAAGGTCATAAAAGCATTATAGTGGTACCACATTTTGGCTTACTATACAAATCATTTATGGTTTATTTTAGGTGTGCCAACTTTAATAATACCCATGAACAGATGAATGTGAGGTGTGGATACAAAAATCTGTCAGTCTGATATAACTATTCAGAAGCACTCCGGATGCCTTATGATGCCAAAGTGACCCTTCAAACAGGTTTTTCTATCTGCATCTCACATCCATGGAAGATACGTTAACAATCATCTCTCGATACCTCGAACTCCGATATCCCAAAGAACTTGATATTATCCCAGACTATATTTTATACATATTCCATATCTTATATCTACAGTTCAACTCCTGATATTTCAAACTACTGATATCTCAAAATAAATTTTCTGTGACCAGAAAATTTACTTTGAGGTACCAGTAGTTTCGGATAAACTTCGAGATATCGAGAGTTAACTGTACTATTCTTGTACACACTTGCTTCTGGTATTCCAAACTACTGATATCTCAAAGTAAATTTTCTGGTCGACCAGAAAATTTACTTTGAGAATTCAGTAGTTTGAAATAAACTGTGACTTTGAGATATCGAGAGTTTTAAAACTGTATAATTCTTGTACTCACTTGCTGCTGGTTCTGGTAAAGCGGCTGTAGCATACGCACCAAAGAAGCGTGAGGGAGTGCATTTATTATATGCTGTACACGCATATGCCATTACACTGAAAAGGAAAAAAAAGATGTTTCTAATGAGGGGTAAAAACGTAAGTTTTAATGAAGAATTATGCAACATTATCCCTAAATTGTACCTGTTACCTCTTTTTATCAAGAGCACTGGACCATACAGGTAATACTTGTTGAAGGGAATGGGTATAATTTAAGGGAAGCAACTCTTTCACTTCTTTTATGCCTCCCTATATAGGTCACAAACAATTGATAAATAGAGGGCAACAGGCCAAGTGTCACCAAATGTTTGAAATGTGATACAAACTGCCGCCCTTTATTCAGTTTCAGAGTAACTGAATGGCCAGAATACAAAAATAAACTTGACATTTCAGAACTTAGTTAAAGCATAACCAAATGCATACACTAGCATACACACAATATATTGTCTCTCTATGAAGTTGTAAAATAAATAGGTTTAGAAAGAGGCAAAATTCTGTGTGAAATATATTTATGAGATATGCCCCAGGGTTTATCAGGTGACTGAAACTTAATGCCCAAAATATCATGACTTTGCACCCAATAACAAATTAACAAGAGCTATAAAACTCTGCTTATATAAATCTGATAAAAAAATAAACAAGGCGTTTAAAAAAATTCAGCCTCCTAATACAATACACAGTTCCGAGAATAGCCGCTAAGCTCCGCCTGCTTAGTTTACTGTTATTACGTCTCACAAGCTTACACAAATATGGTGGAAAAACAAATGACAAATGCAAGTGTCTGCTAAATGTTGGCGATCTATCCTCCACATAACCTACGCATGGGAAGTTGTGCACGCATCATGCATTTTTGATGCAGTCTGTTCTTGCAGAGCAGGGTAAGTTTATTAAAAGTGGTGTTAGTTCGTTTTCTTTAAATAGTTATACATCCCTCCATTAACTGTAAGGTAAAATCACGGACTTATGTTTGATATTGACCACGTGCGATTTATTTGTGAGACTATGTCACATGCTAGGTTATCGTTGCATTGGCCAGATATACGCTATCATGTGATTTTGAGTGACTTTCTGGGTGTGGCTCGGAACTGTGTATTAGTTCAGGAGTTATACTTTAATCTTTAAAGGAATATCAATTGTCTACAAAAAAGAATAGCTCTGCCATTTATCAATCCAGCACATTCTAGTCATAATCAGAATAATCAACATATCAAATACTAGTATCATACCAAAAACCAGCTCTCTTTTTCAAACAGTTCAAAAGTTAAAAAACTGCCAAAATGACAAAGGGCCATAACTTTGTCAAAAACATGACAATAGAAGATTGTATCGAATACTAATATCATACCAACAAGACCTGTCCACGTACAGGATAGCTCGCCTGCAGCGCCTTGCCCATCACATAAAAACTTTGTCGTAAAACTTTAAAGCGTTACGCCAACTCCAACGCCGATGTAAGGGTGACAATAGCTCTCTTTGCTTTTGTACAGGTGAGCTAAAAATCAGCTCTCTCTGTCAAACAGGTCAAAAGTTGTAAAACTGCCAAAAATGACAAAGAGCCATAACTCTGTCAAAAATTTGACAATCAAAAACTCAAGATCAAATGCACATCATGCAGATCATGGTGAAACATTCTGCACAGTTTCAAGTTGATTCAACTGAGGATTTGGCAAGAGTTGTGGGGACAAGGTCCAAGTCAGCAAGGGCCATTACTCCATCAAAAACAAGAGTTGTCAGAAGACAACGAAGCGCGCCTAATGGGTGCCTGACTCTCACAGTTACAAAGTATCCTGACTCAAACATAGTTAACATAGTTAACCAGGGGTGAATGTGGTAGCTAGTGCACAAATGAAGTTTGCATCAGAAGCTAGACTAAGTCAGTTGTTCCCTTTGGCATACAGGGCTGACTTGTATATCACTATCTGGACACTTTGCGGACACTGAGGGTTGGGTGCTCGTGCATCAGACGGAGAGATACCAACTCAGTCTAACTTAAAATGCCTCATGGTGACAAAGGGTGGTTCCTAGTATGGGTTTTCACACCATCTTTACCCAGTACTAAGTCGGTCTGATAACACCTCCTTACCCTTTGCAGACTTCTCATGTTTCCTTTGGCCCCACCCCATAACCTCACCCCTAGCCCGAACCAGTTGTCAAAGCCTGGTCTCCATATAAACTATTTCATCTGTGATCATTATGTCCAGTTTCAAACTCTCCAGGGTAAGTAATGGTATAAGACTTATGAGTTTATTCCCATTTTGCAAGTGTTTAATATGACCTGTTATACATTCTGACCCCTGCCCCCACCCAGGGGAACTCTACCATGAAGTCAAAGATGTTGGTCTGGGTAAGTATCATACTACATCTAAACTTTGTAGCATATAAGGTATCGAAGTTATGAGCTCGAAGAGAAATGCACATTCATATTGCATATTTATTAAATAGTGTTAAAGGCATAAGGCAAAATCACTCAACCATTAATAAAGGTCAAGGACACAAGACTCTGCATGGATACTTTGCTGCTGCTGCAACCCAATGCTCCAGGGAAGGTCCTGACCAATTACAAAGCAGCTACCTCGAATGAGTTTGGCGGTACAAGCCTTAGATTGGTCCACTATGCCAGGTATACTGTTAATTCATCAAATAGTGTTAGAGATATAAGGCAAAATCAGTAGACCGTGAATAAAGGTCAAGGGCACAGGAGTTAGCACGGATGCTTTGCAGCAGCTGTAATTGTAGGTATATGTTTTTTGTCCAAGTATCAACTCTCTTTTCTCAAAAGTATTATGAAAATTGAAAATATTGCCTTCAAAACAGTGCTAAACAGCAAGTCAATCAACCGTAACATATAAGTCAAGGTCACACAACTGTGTGATGCTGCTGCTGCAGTCATATGGATGTATATATGTACCAAGTATGATGACTGTAGCTACTGTAGTTTGTAAGATACAGAGTTAAACATCGAGTTAAACGCTAAAGTTAACATTGGTTAACCTGATCACGGACACCGACGAGGACGCTGACGTGGACGTGGACGCTAACGGATACTCGGACTACGACGCCGGGGGTATAGCATAAGCCCTCCTTTGCTTCGCAAAGGCGTGCTAATAACCAAAAAAAAAAAAATCAAAACCCACAATCACATCTTCATTTGTACAAAATTTCAGTGCAATCCACTGAAAGGCGTAGAAAGAGCTGCAGAGAAAAGATTTTGGATGGATGGAAGGATTAACGGAATGAGAGATGGAAGGATGGATGCACACACAAACATGGATAAGGGTCATTTTTATAGCCCCCCTCGGCCTATGTTGGGTAAAAATGACTAAAGGAGGTAATTAAAATGTTCTAATATTAACAATTACAACAGTTATAGTTGCCATATTTACTTCAGTAATTGTACTACTAGTTACCATGGTAACTGTAGTCATACTCACTAAAACTGTTGACTAGGAGGAAGCTGTCCATTGCATTTTGTATTCAAGTTTGTTTCACTTTCACAGTCTGCCTTCTCTCCAATGATTATGTCAATAACATTAGCATCTGAAATAAAATGTCAATTACATCATTGTTAAGGTGAATCAACAACCTTTCAGAGGAAGCAACTCTGTCAATTTTACATTTGCTTCCCTTTTCAATGAGGGTAAACTCTTAAAGAAAAGAATTTGCTCCCCTAGGAGCAAATTCTTTACTTTAATAGTATACCCCTTTTGGAACAACCAGAAACTCACAAAAGTTGTTTCCCTTTGTAAAACATAAAAAGACTATTAAAGAGGTATGAATACCTCCCAAGGGAGATCACTCTGACACTTCAATATTTCATAAGGAGCTGTTCTTAAGGTGAAAAGATACACTTTCACACGAAGCCACTCTGTCAATTTCATTTTTGCCTCACTTGACATTAGGGTCACCTCTTAAAAAGACCTGTCAGTGGGACAGGATAGCTCGCCTGACAGCGCCTTGCATATCACCTAAAAAACTTTAACATAAAACTTGAAAATTTTGCTAACGCTGATGCCGCCGCCGAGGCCGCTGCCAACGCCGACACCGGGGGTAGTACAATAGCTCTTCCTGAACTTTGTTCAGGTGAGCTAAAATGGGGATTACCCTGATATGGTATCTTTTTCATAAGGGGCTTTCTTATGGTAAATATGTACACTTTCAGAGGAAGCAACTCTGTTATTTTCATTTTTGCCTCACTTCTCTATAGGATTCATCCGCTGGACTAAACCATTACTTTTACAAATGTTGGTCATCTTTGACTAATACCTTTTTTATCCAATAGTCTAGACATACTCCATATGAAATTTGAGAACTATGTGTACAGGTTTGTCTGAAGATGCAATGATGGACTAAAAGATGTTATATGGCATAGTCTTGTCAAGTTACCTTAAAAATTCTATGTGTTGGGACAGACAGGTCTGAGCAAACAGAACAGACCCAGATCAGACTGCTCCCAAAGGAGCAGTCTGATCAGGGTCTACTCTATTTGCTATTCCATCCAGAATGAAAACATTACTGCAGTCTAAAACCTCTGTTCCTTTTTTAAAACAATTAAGGTAAGTATTTTATGTGACCCAATTTTCAGATTTTATTTGTAAGATTCAGAGTTCTTACTTGGAACAGCAACTGTGATGGCATATGGATCTTCGAAGCTATTCCTCTTTGACATCAACCACGTTTTGCTTTTGGCAGAGAGTAACTCTGTTGGGGTTAGTTGCTTGCCTGAAGAAAGCATGAAATTAAACATGTTACCAGTGGTCCATACATGTATAAGAAAGATTAACAGGGATAGATAATTTAAAGATACTTTTTCAAAATGGCAGCAAATACTTGTAGTAAGTTTTCTTTCTCATAAGCGCACATTTCAGTGATTTATTATGTATCCAAGGAAACAAATCTAAAAGCTAATCATAGGAGAACAGCTGCTTATGGTCATAAAAGGATAGAGAAGCTTAACAAATGTATAATTAAGATTCAGTAGCATTATCAGCTCTTGTAAACTAGCGAAAAGGGATTAACCATTACAAATATGTGCGCTTATAGATATGTGACTCATCAATTACCATGATGTGCGCTTATAGGGGTATGTGCGCTGATTAGGTTGACTACCGTATGAACATTAAGAGGTGTAGTTGATGACAGCTCTGAGGTATTTCTGTTCAAGTCTCAAGAATTTATTTGATATTATCTCATCACATGACTTGGAATTCCCTTTAAGATGATGCTACTGAGTTGTCACAAAATACTGTATTTCTTTCAATAAATGCCCTCTCCCTAGTGAATGCCCCCTTACTTTTTCTGTGCAAAACAAAACTTGCCAAATACCAACAATATTGGCAATAGGCCATTATAATTTGTTATTTATATCCTGGATTCTATCCAAAGGATGGCTTTATAGCGCGGTGAATTGCAACGCCCTTGAAGCATTTATCAGAATATGGATAGGGTTTTATGGCAAAATGGAACAGAATATCTCAGATATATTTTTGAAATATGGTTATCATATTTATTAGACTCAAGATTATGGCAAAATGGAACAGAGTATCTCAGATATATTTCTGAAATATAGTTTATCATATTTATTAGACTCAAGAAGACTTTTTTCCCTCTTCTAAAGTGGTCTTGTGTAATTCTGCTATATGATAAGGTTTTCTTTCTAAAACAATCACAAAAGTCTAGATCAATCATTTTATAGGACTGAACTATTCTTAGACTATTAAATAGAAGAGTAAATTCTGCAACTGTACGATAAATTCTAAAAGGAGAGTATTATGTGACTGTATGATAAATTCTAATAGGAGAGTATTGTGTGATTGTAAGATAAATTCTGATAGGGAGTATTATGTGGCTGTAAATAAATACTAATAGGAGAGTAGTATGTAGCTAAAAGATAAATTCTAATGGAAGAGTAAATTCTGCCTCTGTAAGATAAATTATGATAGGGTCTTATGTGGCTGTAAGATAAATTCTAATGGGAGAGCATTATATGGCTGAAAGACTAGAATTGTTTTCCTACGAAAAAACAGATGTCTCCCCCCTTTTTGATGTCAAAAGGATCAGTCATTAAGACGCCAAGGGAAAAACAATATGTTTCCCTACCCTGAAGCAGGGATTCATAATAAGTAAAAAGTATAAATGCAAGAGTTATAGTTGTTATGCTCTGCAAGTCATGTAATGTTGACTGATATTCATATTTAGTTTTTGTCAAAAAATATAAATGCAAGAGTTACAGTGCTCTGCACGTCGTCTATTTATATGTTGACTGATATTTGTATGAAGTTTCATGAATATAGCTTAAACGGTTTTCAAATTATAGAGCTTAGACGATTGAGACAGGATTTTGTGAATGACAAAGTTCCAAGGGAAATAACTCAAATAGTATAAATGCTGTGCTCTGCAGGTTGTCTAGTGTTGACTGACATTTGTATGAAGTTTCGTGAATATAGCTTGTCCGGTTTTCAAGTAATAAAGCGATTGAGACACAATTTTGTGACTGACAAAGGTCCAAGGGAAATAACTCAAGAAGTATAAATGCAAGAGTTATGGTTCTTGCAATATGCAATTCTTCTAATGTTGATTGATATTTGTATGAAGTTTCGTGAATATAGCTTGAATTGTTTTCAAGTTATAGAGCAGACACAACTGAGACACGATTTTGTGACTGACAAAGTTCTAAGGGAAATAACTCAAACAGTATAAATGCTAATGTTATGGTTCTTGCATAATGCACGTCCTCTGATGTTGATTGATATTTGTATGAACTTTCATGAATATAGCTTGAATGGTTTTAAAGTTATAGACAGACTCGACTGAGACGCAATTTTGTGATGGACAAAGTTCCAAGGGAAATAACTCAAAAAGTATAAATGCCAGAGTTACCATTTGTGCACTCTGCACATCGCCTCATGTTGATTGATATTTGTATGAAGTTTCATGAATAAAGCTTGAGCAGTTTTCAAGTTACAGAGGGGACACAATTGAAACACAATTTTGCGATGGACTAAGTTCCAAGGGAAATAACTCAAAAAGTATAAACGCCAGAGTTACCATTCTTGCACTCTGCACGTCGTCTCATGTTGATTGATATTTATATGAAGTTTCGTGAATATAGCTTGAGCGGTTTTCAAGTTACAGAGCGGACACAATTGAAACACAATTTTGTGATGGACTAAGATCCAAGGGAAATAACTCAAAAAGTATAAATGCCAGAGTTACCATTCTTGCACTCTGCACGTCGTCTCATGTTGATTGATATTTATATGAAGTTTCGTGAATATAGCTTGAGCGGTTTTCAAGTTACAGAGCGGTCACAATTGAAACACAATTTTGTGATGGACTAAGATCCAAGGGAAATAACTCAAAAAGTATAAATGCCAGAGTTACCATTCTTGCACTCTGCACGTCGTCTCATGTTGATTGATATTTATATGAAGTTTCGCGAATATAGCTTGAGTGGTTTTCAAGTTATAGAACGGACACGATTGAAACACAATTTTGTGATGGACTAAGTTCCAAGGGAAATAACTCAAAAAGTATAAATGCCAGAGTTACCAATATTGCACTCTGCACGTCGTCTCATGTTGATTGATATTTATATGAAGTTTCGCGAATATAGCTTGAGCGGTTTTCAAGTTATAGAACGGACACGATTTGTGACAGACGGACAGACGGACGGACGGAGGGACGCATGAGGGTGTTGTTGTAGGTTGCACCCCAGACTTGGGGGTTATCTTTTATGGACAGAATCGTACAAAGTGCACTTGCGGGTTGATCACAGCTCACACGTGCCCTCTGTACACATGAACCCACAAATTTTGTCCAACCACGGACAGATTGGACAAAACTTGTGCAAACAAATGATTTTAAATGACCCATCTACCCCTCATCATCACACAGAAGGTGTCAGAAAACTTCGACTAATGAGGTGCACCACAAAAGTCGAATTCACCCCACAAATGGGGTTTGTACTCACAGCTCAGCCCACAAATACCCTCTCATGAGAGCGGACGGACAGACGGACAGACGCCCGGGGAAAAACAATATGTCTCCCGACCCTGAAGGGGGGGAGACATAATAAATTCTAAAAGGAGAGTCAATTCTGTCACTGTATGATAAATTCTAATAGGAGAGTATTCTGTGGTTGTAAGATAAAGTCTAACAGGAGAGCATTATAATATCATTTTTAACAGAAGAGTATTATGTGGTTGTGAGATAAATTCTAATGTAAGAGTATTATGTGATACATGTAATTCTGAGAGAATCTGTATCATTTCTCCATAAAATACTTCACTAATCTGAAGCTCTGAAATACTCACTAGTTTTGGAAACTATCAATCCTTTTTCTCTGACCATGCCTTGCTCATTGTTTGTGAAGAAACTTGTTGGCAGAGTGACGGTAAATGATGAGGTAGTCTGTTTTCCAGATTTCTCACTGATATTAACATTTGATGGCCACTGTGGTGGGGCTGTAAAACACAACATAACTATGTGACTGACATTACCTAAACATAGCCATGTGCAACCAAAAAATACCCAAGTCCGAAGCTTTCATACATTTAGGTGAATCTACTTAGTTTCTTCACTTTTCCCTTAACAGAGTTCTAAATATTCATTGTTTATATGAACAGGGAAGACTGAACAGACTACACAACTGTGCAGGCTGGATTGAGAATCACATAAGGTACCTCTGCATGTGATACTGCCATTTACAAAGTACTTGGCAGTTTTATGGAAAACTGATTTTGTACCAGATTTATTCAGTTACAAAACTATAAGAATCAGAAAATCTTAACCCAAAACCTTGATGTCAGTCTAATGCCAAAATCCGTTTCAGCCTCAACATGACAAAACCAGCAAAGTGGTATATGCACTACGGGAAGACTCAGCTCAGCCTGGGCATCAGCCCAGTCTTATCAGAGTCTTTGCTGTGCACTACAAGTGTAACTAAATGTCTAAGCTAGCTCCACATGCAAAACAAACTCTGATCAGACTGGGATGCCCAGGATGATCTGAGTATTTGCTGAGCCCACATGCCACTTTGTTGGTTCTGTTGCATTGCGGCTCATTTATACATGTAAAGTCCTACCTGAACACCATAGGGCCTTGGCCTTGTCTGCCAGGCCTGTGACATGAAAAATGCATATTTGCCAAAAGAATCCTTCATCTACAGTCAAACCTGCTCATGTGGTCACCTCTATTAAAGGATCCCCTGTCTCAAGCAGCCACATTTTCAGGGTCCCATAAGCCAAACTACAGTGCAAATGGACCTGTATTAAGGGGTCATCTGTCTTAAGCAGCCACATTTTGTCCTTCCCATGGATGGCCCCTTAAGACAGATTTGACTGTATTATTTTCTAAAATGGATTATCTGACCTTCAACTTTGCTATCAGGAAATCTAAGTACATACCACATCTCTCTGTAGTGAAATCAAACTGTGTCTCTACACCGAACTGGCCACCCAGTGTCTTAGCTTGAATCTAAAACAAGTTAATAAACAGACACTTTTAAACAAGAAATGTATAGAACCCCACATGACACTACCACACTTAAGGTGTATTGTACACCTCCACGTTTTTCTGCCATAAAACCTAACGCCAAAACAGGAAAAGACAAGAAATCACTACTAAAACCATCAAGGGGAAATAACTTAAAAAGTAAATGAGCAAGAGTTGTCATCCTTGTTCGCAACACATCATCATGACCTGTTCTACATAGCTCTGAAGTATCATGAAAATATTTCAAAGGGTATTCAAGTTATAGACGGGACACAAAATCACACCTAAAACCATCAAGGGGAAATAACTCAAAAAGTAAGAAAGCAAAAGTCGTCATTCTTGTTGGCAACATATCGCCATGACCTTTTCAACATACCTGTGAAGTATCATGAAAATATTTCCAAAAGGTACTCAAGTTATAGAGGGGACAAAATCACTCCTAAAACCATCAAGTGGAAATAACTAAAAAAGAAAGCAAGAGTTGTCATTCTTGTTCTCGACACATCGTCATGACCCGTTCTACATATCTGTAAAGTATCAAGAAAATATTTCAAAGGGTATTCAAGTTACAGAGGTGACATGAATCTGCCAAAAATCACCAAAGGGGAGATAACTCAAAAAGTACAATAGCAGGAGTTACCATTCTTGTACATGACACATTGTCATGACCTGTTCTACATAATTGTGAAGTATCATGAAAATATTCCAAAGGGTATTCAAATTATAGAGCAGACAAGAAAATGTTTACGGACGAACGGATGGACGAACGGATGCCAGGCTCATCGCTATATCCCCCCAACCTTTCAGTCGGGGAAAAAGACCATATTTCTGTGGGCTTGTTATTATATTTGTGCCATTTGAAAAATTTTCATTGCCCTTTGATGGAAAACAGGGGTAAATTGTGTCAAAAGCGGGACAATATAATGTAATAAACTAAGTCATGTATTTTAGTCATATCAAAAGAGTTCCTAATGATAAATTAAGAATTCTCCAAACCGCTGTGACCCATCAGTTTTGCTCTTCAACCTAAGCAGGGTAAAAATTTCAAAGTACATTTCTTTCAATTTTATATCATGATTTATAAAACTTAAAGCGCCAGTAATGAAAATGGCAGAATTTGCAAAACAGTGCAGATCCTGATGAGGTGGCTCATCATGAGCCACCTCATCTAGATCCACACTGTTTGCCCTCTAGTTTTTGAATTTTCAATATAGTATAGCTTGGATGAAACATATTTTGAAATTTTTGCAGACATAAATTTTGTCGTCTGCTTTTTGGCACCTGAAGGGTTAAGCTAGGTTCAATGACTGGTTGTGTCAGTAAAACAAATTTAGTCAAACATGTCTTATAGGCCACCTCTATTATGCAAAAACCTGTCTAAAATCATGAGCTGTCACCAGACAGCATAGCTCCCCAAACCTGGTGCTTGCCCATTGTGAAAACAAAATTCTAAGAATGTGACTCTAACCTTCAAGGTCAATGAGGAAAGTGATGTTGGCATAAGCTGCAGCAGCATTATCATTAGTCCAAATATAAACTATTTCCACCCAGACATTGTGAAATTATAAACCTTCATAAAACTTGAACACATCATTTCCAAGTCTGTGACCTTTATCTAAATGTCACAGACTTTAACCAAAAACATCCGGATGCAGGTGCAGTGGCTGGCGCAGATGCCAACCTCAGGGGGATAACAATAGCTCTTCCTGTACTTTATACAGGTGCCATAAAGAGGCCCAAATCTCATATCCCAAAGTAGCATTTTCACTGTAAATTGATCTGTATTAAGCAAGCAACTGTCTTAAGCAAGCACTTTTGGCCCTTCCCAAGGATACTTGCTTAAGACAGGTTTGACTGTATTACCGTCTTGAAATATTTTGTCTCTGCATTCAATCCTGACAAAGTTTCTCTGAAAGTTTTGTCTGGTTGTTTGTAAGGTTCACGAGGTATCACTTCGTATTCTTGATCAATGATATTCTGCTGTCGGTCTTTAAGAACATAAAACTGAATCTCTGAATTCCTATTTATCAGTTGCGGCTCCGTCCACTCAATGAAGACTTTTGTTGCATCACAGTTCGCAGAGGAATTAAACAAAGAATGTGTGAGGCCTTGAACTTGTCCTGGAACTGTGGAAAGAATGAAAATCACAATATTGTATTTATTTATGGAATGAATTTCATTTTTCTGAGGTTTATCAAAGTGTAAACTACATTGGGTCACATGCAAAGTGAATGAACCCCGAAGGGGTTCATGTAAACTTTGCTAGTGACCCAATGTAGTTTACACTTCGATAAACATCAGAAAAATTAAGTTCATTGCTTATATTTACATTCGTTTCAATCAAATCTTTCATGAAAAATCTTCTATAAGCGCTAAAACTGAAGCAGTAAAACATGTACACGCAGTTTTTTCTGCTAACAGCAGAACGGCATGCATGACGTCATGACGTTGCTGACGTCCAATCAGGTTGTAGATAGCTATTGTTTATTTTGAAGTCATTGACGTCGTGTGTCTCAATGTAATTATTGGAAAGTAAACTACATTACGTTCGAATGGTTTACTATAGGGCTTTTCAGTAAATACACCACGAATGTAAATATTCAGTTCTAAGACTGGAGTTTTTCTACTTCAAATCAAGCCCAAATATCTAGATCCATCTTATAAGATGGATCTAGATATTTAGGTTTGTTTCGAAGAGAATGACATATCTCACAATATAATTACACGGAACTGATTGAGAGATATGGAGTCATGACATTCTTCTCAAGGTGGGAAGCTCTAACTAAATGAAATATGTGCATATGTGTAGCAATCAGAGGCCCACTAGCAGGTTCTTTTGAAAAAGTTTTTTTAAAAGTTTTTTTTTTTTAGCTCACCTGACAATGAAGTGCTCAAGGTGAGCTTTTGGGATACTGTGATGTCTCTGTTATAAATTAACGAAATTTGCCCATTAACAATCCCAAGCAAGACAACTGAATAACAAGAAGGCAAATGGTGTAGAACCAGATGAGGCAGCTCAAAATGAGCTCATTTTCGTGTTTGGTGCTTTAAGACTTAGTGTTAAAATATTTATGGTGTTTTAATACATACTTCCTTCCAGTGTAGTGTAGTTCACACTTCTTGCCTCTTCACTGCTACCGGCCGTAGTTGAGGCTACCACGACAAACTGGTACACCCAATATTCTTCTAGGCCACTCACTGTACAGCTGGTCGAATTAATGCCTTAAAAGATAAAATAATGGATGGACAGGTCAAATCTCTGAGCATTGGTAGGCTGGGGGCTAAATTAATGGCATCCTGGGATTATTTTTCATAAATCTCTCTGAAAAATTTCTGTTGTGGCTTCCAATTAAAACTGTCTCTCTAGCAAATCTAATGGGAGGATACAGCATATAACTGTTCACGGAACATGAAACGATATTCATTTCAGAATAATCAGCATAACAATCCCATCACAAAACAGTTGAAACTTTATTTTAATATCCAACTCTCCGCCCAGTCTGAACAGAGTTTTTGCTGTTCGCATTGAGGTAGTTTAGACCCTTAGCCACCCTTTAAGCACTTAGAGAAGAGTCTGATCAGACTGGTAAATAAGTAAGTAAGTAAGTAAGTAAAGACTTTATTTAAAGAGGGTAACAACATTTAGCACATACAAAAATACATGCAATAGCTAATCTTCCATGAGGCCCTCATTATATACATATATAAACATAATTACAAACAAATGCATATAGACGAAACAAAATACAAGTATATATACAGAATATTGCTGTCTCATTATACATACTGATGTATATATGAAGTTATCAACATCATTGACATCATGATCGGACCAGCAGCTGCAAGGGATGCCACACACAATCACTCGATATCAGTGCATATATAGCAAGCAGAACAAAAAAATATCTGAACAGAATTAAAATAGTCTATTAATTCTCAAATAATTATGCATTCCAGTCTTGTACATCTTTATAAACTGAAATAAGAAAAAACAAACAAAAAAAACACAACATAATGTTTATACATATTGTACATTGAATGGTCTGAGACGCAGGTCATTTAAAAATCCACTTCAGATGAAAAACTATTTTGTTTGCTTAAACACTGTTATAGTGTTCACATTCAGAAAGGTCTAACCATACAATACTGAATTAACGCACTCCCAGGCCGATCTGAGTCTGTGCTTGGCGCACAACCACTTTGTTGGTTTTCTCGTGTTGCGGCTCAATTTAATTTGGTAAGCCTGACAGTAAACAACCAGAAAAAGAGTTGTAGTCTGAAGCAATGAAACTGTTAGTGTTTGTTGCATCTATAGGGACCTTCAATTGATAAAACACTATGAAAAATATTTTCCATGTAAATTTCAAGGAACAGGACTTTTAAGCTTCTGTCAAAATAACAGAGCATCTGTGGTATTTTTAGCACCATTTGTTTTTGTTTATCTACTATTTCACCTCAACCTTCCCTGCACCCTAACCCCCTACTCCCTTCCCACAACACCTCATCCTGGAGCAATGCTCAGAGAACAAGACCTGTCACAGGGCCAGGATAGCTCGCCTGACAGCGCCTTGCCCATCACATAAAAAACTTTAACGTAAAACTTTAACATTTTGCAAACGCCGACGCCACCACCGAAGCCGACGCTAACTTCGTTCAGGCGAGCTAAAAACTTTAACAAAAAACTTTAACAGGAATGTCTAAGTCTGTGACCTTGACCTAAAGGTCATGTGCGGGGTGGGGATATTGCAGAATAAAATTTCAGACCAATATCTATCATCATACCAAATATAATTTAAATCGATTAAAAGGTTTACAAACTATGAGATCTTCAAAACTTTAACGTAAAACTTTAACATAAAATTTCTAAGTCTGTGACCTTAACCTATGGGTCATGATCAGGGGTGGGGATGGTCTGCATAAAATTTTGAACCAATATCTATCATCATACCAAATATAATTTAAATCAATTTAAAGGTTTACAAACTACGAGATCTTAAAAACTTTAACCTAAAACTTTAACATAAAATTTCTAAGTCTGTGACCTTGACCTACGGGTCATGACTAAGGCTGGGGATGGTCTTGAAGAGAATTTTGGACCAACATCTATCATCTTACCAAATATAATTCAAATTGATCAAAGGGTTTAGAAACTATGAGATCTTAAAAACTTTAACGTAAAACTTTAACATTTTGCTAATGCCGCCGCTAACGCCGACGCCGGGGGTAGTACAATAGCTCTTCCTGAACTTCATTCAGGTTTTCTAGCTTGCATGGTTTAAAAGCAATATTTGACAACAAATACCATTATTGAAAGTCTGGAAAGAAAAAAAACGAAAACAAAGAAAAACAAATACAGAGGAGAATAAGCAAGAGAGCTCTGTTACCCCAAAATATCTGAAAAAGTCTCTTCCAGCTTTGATTTAGACACTTTCATTATTTAGAAAAGAGATACTGACAGAAACAAAGTGGCAAACACTGTAGATCCAAATGAGTCATCTTATCTGGATCTGCACTGTTCACAAGTGTTTCCTAATTTAGTCTATGACAAGGGTATAAACTATTACCGTAATGACCCTGAAATTTTGGACATGCGGAAGTTGGAGAATTATTGTTCCAACATTCTTAGAAAGTGGATTTTACATACATTAATGCATCCAAATGATGCTCAGTGAATGGCAAACTTTGTAGACCCTGATCAAACTGCTCCTTGAGGAGCAGTTTGATCTGGGTCTACTTTTGCTTAGACCTGTCTGTCCAAATATTTAGGGGATTGGTATACCAGTTTTCACTGCCTGCCGAGACTGTCTGTCCAACGGTCTCTTGCTTCTTGCCTACACTGCTGTACATGATAGATGGCCTTCTGTTGAGACTGTCTGTGTGACCCTACCTCCTGCTGAGACTATCAACAGTAAACAGAATCAAAAGGACAGTCTCTACATGAAGTCATTTTACCCAGGCCGTAGTCTCAAAAGGAAACAATAGATTCTGGACAATCTTGGCAGGAAGCGAAAATTGAGGCCCTCCCAGGGGTTTTGGGGAGCTGAGGAGAATGGCCATTTATTTTCAGGGAGCTGGGGAGCACTAGCAATTATTTTCAGGGAGCTAGGGAGCAAGCTCTTAATTTTGGGGAGCTGGCAAGCACTGTCAGCATGTGATTTTCTAAATTGTTTTTGGCTTCTGGGGGGCACAGCCCCCAAGACCCCCCATTTATACATATTAAAAGTACCATTTTAGTCATTCTTTTAATTTAAAAATGAATTCTTATGGCCATGCAGACTTGCAATTGCTAGCATTTCGGGGGCCATTTTGGCTAGAGGGGGAAATGACTTCCAAACAATTTTAGGGAGCAGGCTTGAATATTTTTAGGGAGCTGGGAAGCAGCTGAATTACTTTTGGGGAAATTCGGGGATCAATAGCAAAACAATTTTAGGGAGCAAGAGAAAATATTTTAAGGGAGCTGGGGAGAAATGGGCATTATTTTAGGGAGCAAAGGAGTACTGAACCCACCCTAGAAACTTCAGCCACTCTGGAAATGAAAATGTTGTTACCCAGGAAAAACAAGACCTGTCCCCATACAGGATAGCTCGCATGCAGTGCCTTGCCCATCACATAAAAAAACTTTAACCTAAAACTTTAAAGTGGGATGCCCACGCCCACGCCAAAGTGACAACAATAGCTCTCCCTGTACTTTCGCTAATAACTGGTTCACATTATATGAGTTACGTCAAATGGTAAAATGTGTCCTAACCCTTTTCAGACTGGAAATCTGTTTTGGATTACTATCGCCTCAGCCAAGATCAGATCACAGTTTTAAATTTAACCTATGTTATGCACTTGCATATCAAATTGTACATGGCTAAGATACATAAACTACATTGCAGAATGTCAAAAACGAGCATCTCTCACTGGCCTAAAAATTTCATTTTGATCGGAAACGCCATTTCTTTACAATAATAATTTAAATAGCCAAAAATAGCCCCAAAACAGGTGTTATGCTGTTTCACCTGAAAAAAACATACTTTTTATGACAGACATAATCCAACCCCATCAGTTATGCACAGTCAAAATCACTTTTATTAGAAAGCACCTTCTTTTCCCTTTATAACGTAGTTTATTTGAATGGGCTACGACATAGGGTCTTGGAGTTATAGCAAAAATACTTCAGCTGCTGAAGTGTGACGCTCTGAGGTATTTTGAAATATCAGCAGGAGCTGATCTGCCAAATGATTAAAATTGCTATCTCCAGTTCTTTTAATGTGTTATAAACAATCCACAGACACTCTTTAAGTGTGAAAATGACCAATAATATGAATAAAAATTATCATTAAGTGAAAATTTCAATTTCAAATAACCATGCGAAATGTCACGCAAAACGTGTCCTGTCCGTAGACACACTTTCGCCTATGATGTAGCATGTCTCTGGAAAACAATTTTCATTAAAGAATGGACTCCTTATTACTGTTGGTTGCTCTATATAAGACATAATACCACCACCAAAGAAAGAGCAGCAGAAAGGAAAAAAAATAAAATTTTGTCTTGTCCGTAGATTTTGTCTTGTCCGTAGATCAACAGTATTTGGATAAACTATGACTGTTTGCCACTAATTTTCCAACTGCTATGCATTTTGGTTGTTAAAACGTTTCTATAGTCGACTATTTTAGTAAAACTAAACTATTTCTTTGATGATAAGTGCATTTTCTTACACCCTAGATGTCCAGTTTGGCAAAAGCAGAGAAAGCAAAGTCCTATTTCTTAAAATATTTAAAAAGGAATTCATGTAAAATGACTAAAATGGCCTTAAAAGCCATCTGTTTATTTCTTTTCACAACTATAAAAAGTTAACTTAAAACATTTAATGGCTTTAAAGTTTGCATGATACCTGCATTCCAAGTATGATACTGATCTACGGACAAGACACAGTGGACAGGATGCACTATTTATGGTTTTATGGCATATTATTGGTTACAGAATCTTTTCTTTGTTATGAAAACATTGTCTGTAAGTAGGGAAAACCTTACTGTCTCTTTCTTAATGTGGTCTTATGCGTCATATCCCCAACTTGATAATGCACCATCATATCTTCCACATTTCCCATTTATATTCGGCACCTTATTTGTTAGGTAAACCATGATGTGGAGAATCTTGTCTATACTAGATTTTAATGGTCGTTTGTGATATTTAAATGAAGGTGTCTAATTCTTCGGAAGAACATATTTGAATTCTTGTGAGGTTGGTGAGCCATCAAAGGCTGGATTCATTGGTCAAGGATAGTTTCCTGTAACTGGATTTTACAAAATTCAGTTTAAGTCTCCCCACCCCAATCCTTTCCTCTTATGTCTTCTGCTTCAAAAGAGTTCGAAGAAATTTGATACCATTCAGTCCTCTGCAGCAGAGGCTATTTAATTTTAATTGACTCAAAGTGCTATCCCTGTTATGATAATTACAAATGTTGTCTCAAATGTGTCTTGTCCATAAGCATGTATGGCGGCCTGTTTGGGTTTAAACCCATGTAATACAGATATCTACATTTAAGATATAGATATCAGCATTTAAATATAGATATTTTTAACTTAGTACAGATATCTACATTTAAATGCAGACTCTGTATTTCAAATACAGCTTTCTGTATTAGAAATGCAAATATCTCTTCTTGGTAATTGAATAGAGATATCTTAATTTGAATAAAAGATATCTACATTTAAATGACAGATATCAGCATTTCAAATCAGAAATACCAGTATTTGAAATACTGATATCTCTTATCGAAAAACATATATCTCTTATTGTAATACAGATATCTCTTATCAAAAAAGATATCTCTAATTGAAATGCAGATATCTATAATTATCTTTCAAATAGAGATATCTTCAATTCAAATGAAGATACCTGTATTTCGAATTCAGATACTTGTATTCTAAAAAGATAGCTTTATTTATGGAAAATACAGATATCTCTAGTTTAAATAGATATCTGTATTTGAAATGCAGATCTTTCTTTTTTTGAACTCGATTATTTTCAACTTTTATTTTCAACAAACAATCTATACAACTTTGCTCAACGTGTTTTACATGCTTAATGTTGCCTGACCGGAGCAGGATCAAGCCCACTTCCTCCTCTATGTACAGTCAAACATACAGCCGAATGAGCTATCGGACCCTGTTAGGTGGTTGTATAAGTGTTTAAAACCCCAGTAAAATAGCTGTGGTCATCACCGTCACGGCAAGACACCCAGTGAATCTAATCACACGTTTTCCTGGGCAGGCCCATCATTCCACCACTCACTGACACCTGCTCTACTTTAATTAGAGGTAGGGGGAAACTTTCCTACAGAACAATGTTGCCGGACTGGACAGGAATCGAATCAGAGTCTTCGATGCCAATCGATCGTGCATCCAACTTAACTACCGGGGCCAATCTATTTGGCCTGGATTTTTTAATAGAACTGGGTTCGAGGTTATAAAACTTGAGAATAATCTCAAACTCAAGATAACGCACACTGATTGGCTGCTTCCGAGCATGTGCTCGGAAGCAGCCAATCAGTGTGCTTTATTTTGAGTTTGAGAATGTACTCAAGTTTTATAACCTCGGGGCCTGGTCTCTGGATAGGATCAGTTATGTACAGTGCAGTAAATAAAGATTTGTCTATTTTTACCATTAACACAAATATCTGTAACTGAAATTTATTTAAAATTCAGACAGCTGTCTTATAATTTCAGATATCTGAATTTCAAATACAGATTTCTGCACATCAATGACAGATTTCTGTATTTCAAGTGCAGATATATGAATTACGGCTTCGTTAGAGATATCTCTAATTGAAATGCAGACATATGTATTCGAAATTCAGATATCTTTAACTGAAATGCAGATATCTATATCATGATAAAATACAGATATCTTCATTTTTCAATTAGATGTATGTATCTTTCAATTACAGATATCTGTTTTTCAATTAGAGATATTTTTAATTACACAAATACAGATATTTGTTTTTATTAAAAGAGATATCTGTATTTGAAATGCAGATATCTGCATTACATGGGTAAAAACCCAAAAGGGCAATCATAGATATGCTGTATTTTTAGAAATTATTTATTTACATTCATGTTCACATTTCATGAGTAGTTTGATCATTATTTATTTATTTATTTATTAAAGCTTTTTTAAACATGTTAAAGTTAAAAATGAAATACACAGAATTCTTGCAATTACAATTTTTACTTCAAATATGTCTTGTCCGTAGACACGCTGGGATATCAGAACTGTGTTACTGTTTCCATTTTCAGTATATTTTGGCCAGTGGTACAGCTTCTATTTTTAGTCAGTTTGACAATGTTTTTGGCATAACAGTATTCTCTGTTGATATTGTTGTTCTATTTCCTTATTAAGGAAAAGTGGCTCCAGAACACATAAGAAGATACAACAAGACTTAACATTGTGCTTTGGTTTTCTTATTCAACATGTCTTTTGGTGTCTATATGAAGTAAATATTATTGACCTTTCACTTACTGATCTATTCTACAGCAATTTTATAATATAAGCATACATATTTTGCAGTGTTTCATGTACAAGTTAGAAGTGTCCTGTCCGTAAATTTTTTAAGTTAATTTTGGCTTATTTGTTTCCTCACATTTATCTTTCATTTCATTTTACAAACATATATAAATTTAACACCACCTAAAAGGCCATTGACTTTACTTTTCAAAATTGTAAACCATTTGATAATCAGGTGACCCACAGAGAAATTGGACAAAACAATACAAGGTATATCCCCTAATTATGAAAGCATTTTCTTAAATGAAACTTGAAATGAAAAGAAAAAAAATAGTATTTTAGTTTCTTTTGCGCATAAAACGTTCAATGTTGATATGTTGTTGTTACTCATAATGAATTATTTAAATTTATTCCTGTTTTGAATCGAAAATAAAAATATTTAAAAAGGATGGGGTCTGTATTCTTTCTATGAGTCAAATACAGCCTGTCTAACAAAAATGAATACCAGAATATAAAATGTTATAGGTGGCATTTACATTTTCTAAAACTGCTACATCTATAGATTTCAGAAATAAAATAATTCAGTCCCTCAGAAAACCTTGAAAAATCGCCTCTGGTGAAACATAAAATTTCATCTGATCTTGGCTGAGGCGTATGCAAACAGTGCAGACCCAGTTCAGATGCTGCAGAAGGCAGCTTTTGATCAGGATCAACGCTGTTTGCTTACAGGAATTTCTATGTACTAGAAATGTGTCCATAGGACACAGATGCCCCCACCTAGTGCCTTGAGTAAGATGGCACCTTGATTAAGTTACTGGCACTTGTAGGATAACTAGCTTCATAGAGGGAGACTTGTACAATATAAATGGCAAATCAAGAGACACGAAATATCAAAACAACCAACGCAAGACTAAGTTATAGGCCGGACACAAAAATGTTTTCACTATAGCCTATACATGAAGTTTACATGCACAGTGTGACCTCAACCTTCAAGCTAGGGTTTTGTCATGATGATCATGTATGCAATATAGTTTTGAATCCAACCATGCAGGATAAAGTTATGGACAGGACATAAACATGTTTCACTGAAGACTATGCATAAAGTTTAAGTGCAGACTGTGACCTTGACCTTTGAGCTAACGATATGATTCTTGCATGTGACACATCAACTTGTCATGATAATTATCTATGCCAGATAATTCTGAAATCCCATCATGAAGGACAAAATTTCACTACAGCCTATGCACAAAGCTCAAGTGCTGACTGTGACCTTGACCTTCAAGCTAGCAGCGTGGTTTTTGCACATGACACACCATCCTGTCATGACAATTATTTATACCAAATAATTTTGTGATCCCACCATGCAGGACAAAGCTATGGACCAGACATGAACATATTTCATTATATTTCATTATAGTCTATGCACAAAGTTAAAGTGTGGACTGTGACCTTGACCTTTAAGATAGTGACATGGTTCTTGCATGCGACACATCCTCTGGTCATGATGATCATTAGTGCCAAAAAAATTTTAAATCCAACCATGCAGTCCAAAGTTATGGGTCGGACACGAACGTATTTCATTATAGCCTATGTACAAAGTTTAAGTGCAGACTGTGAACTTGACCTCTGAGATAGCCATGTGGTTCTTGCACGCGACACACCTTCTTGTCATGATGATCATTTGTGCCAAACAATTTTTAAATCCCACCATGCAGTCTAAAGTTATGGGTTGGACACAAACATATTTCATTATAGCCTATGTACAAAGTTTAAGTGTGAACTGTGACCTTGACTTTTGAGATAGAGACATGGTTCTTGCATGCGACACACGGTCTTGTCATAATAATCATTTCTGCCAAATAGTTTTTGAATCCCACCATGCAATCCAAAATTATGGATCGGACACAATTTTGGTAACACAAATACATACAAACACACAGACATGCACTTAAAGTGTGGACTGTGACCTTGACCTTTAAGATAGTGACATGGTTCTTGCACGCGACACACCTTCTTGTCATGATGATCATTTGTGCCAAATGATTTTTAAATCCCACTATGCAGTCTAAAGTTATGGGTCGGACACAAACATATTTCATTATAGCCTATGTACAAAGTTTAAGTGTGAACTGTGACCTTGACCTTTGAGATAGCGACATGGTTCTTGCATGCGACACACGGTCTTGTCATAATGATCATTTTTGCCAAATAATTTTTTAATCCCACCATGCAATCCAAAGTTATGGATCGGACACGATTTCGGTAACACACATACATACATACACACATACATACGCACACATGGACAGGGTAAAATCTATATGCCCTTTGATGGCTGGGGCATAAAAATGCAATAAAAGTGAAAACATCCACCAGAAATCCCTAAAACTAGAAATGGACTCATCCAAATGATAAGTATGGACAGGTCTACTAGTCCTCAAGGGTTAAGCCAATCTGATTACAGTTCTTGATGTTTGGTGTTTACAATACAAAAGTTGAATGAAATACTAGTTTATCTTGACGACAATTTTCTTTCAGGTTCGTGAGTACAAAGCAACTCTACCATTTTTTTCTCTTTTTTTTGCCTTCCATCCTGATGCGGTTCAACTCTTAACTAGAAATTGTGTTTGTGAAACACTATGCCCCCAACCATATGCTTGCCACTATAGGTGTCAAACTTTAGAATGTCTAAGTCTGAAAAGGAGTCACCTATAATCTTTACTAAAATATTAAACTCATCAAAAACTACTATTTTACCAAATATCAGCTTCCTAGATTAAACAAATCAGAAGTTGGAAAAATGCCAAATTCAAACAAGGGCTGTAACTCCATCAAAATTTTTACGGAATTCTCCCAAAAGTTAATCAGGTAATGTACGCTTCATATCTGTTGGTTGGTTGATTTGATGCTTAACGTCCACGGTAAACAACTAAGGTCATGCCGGGACGGTCATTTAACCTAACCACACTATTCCTGGGCAGGCTTAGACCTCCTAAGCGGTTAACCAGTACTAAAAGCACATACTTTCGCCAGTAACCGACAACTGCCCTTCTTGAATCAGCGGAAGGATAAAAGAAAGTATGTGGCCAGACCGGGATTCGAACCCAGGACCTCTGACTTACGAGTCAGGTGCCCTACCGATTGCGCTACCCGGCCAGGCCCGCTTCATATCTGATCAGTATACGAAATATCAAGACTATAACTGAAACACTTTTTGAGATATGTTGCTAACAAGACATTCATCTCATGTTTTTGAAGCGGCATAACTCCAAAATGAGGCATAACTTGGAAAAAAAAAGACAATAAATGTCAGTTATTTTTCCATGAGAAATCCATATAAAATTTCTAAACCCTATGCCCAATGGTTCTGGAACACAGTAGCTGCATAAGTATTGAACATCAGGGGAAGTAACTCCATTATTGATGAACGCAGCATTACCTAACCTATACTAAAGTATTTAACACATCAAGAACTACTACTATACCAAAAATCAGCTTCCTAGCTTAAGCGGTTCAATAGTTGGAAAAATGCCAAATATGAACAAGGGCCATAACTCCATCAAAACTTTTATGAAATTCTCCCAAAAGTTAATCAGGTAATCTACTCCTCATACCCAAGCAGTGTACCAAATATCAAGGCCATAGCTCAAATACTTTTTGAGATATCTTGCTAACAAGATAGTCATCTCATTTTTGTAAAAGGGGCATAACTTCAAAATGGGGCATAATTCGGAGAAAAAAAATATGTCTCAGCTATTTTTCCATGAGGTACGGTAAATTCTCATTTAGTTCGAACAGTTAAAAAATAAATACTGATCGGGGTGTTCGAACTATTAGAAATTGCCGGTCATGAAAATATTTAGTGTTCGAACTATTTGAATTGCCGATTTCCGGGGGAAAACGATCTCATGTCATGTCACAAATTATATCTCATACCTCTCAGTATTAAGTAGGTCCTCATTATGCATGTATTTCATTCTGTTTTTCCAAATAAATATTCCGAAAGAAAGGAAACTGTTTCAACACATTTACGATGACCTAATATGTGATTGTTTAGACACGTCAGGTAAGTTTGTCGGTGTCCTGGCTATTTATTCACAGCAAGCAGCCTGCTTTAAATTCACGGACTTCTATCAATAACACACACATTCTAATTCTGGAAGATGCGGTCCTTTTGATCCTGTCCTATTTTGCGTCCAAGGGTGCAGAAATATTGGCAACATGTCAGAAAAAGGTGCCGTATTACATGTGCGAACAGCAAAGCCTGTTCCAGCCTGCGCATCTGAAAATGATTATTGTGCAAACTATCGGTGAATCCTAGAGATTCGTAAGACTGGTCAATGTTCCCAAATGCATGGTATCATCAGGGAATTGTAAGAGAAGGAATAACAACAGAGCCTACTTCAAAAGTACCATCATCGTTACCGACTCTTTATCACCTAATTGCAGTAAATTGATAAGTACTTGTCAAAATTGCGCAAGATTACTGTCTTGTCGGTTATCCGATACTGAAGCCGTCTAACCGAGCATGCGCAACTGGCTGTGATCTTCATTTAATAACTCATGTATATAGAGGATACATGTATTTGAATTTTGCGGCTTAAGATCGATTTTTATTTCACCGAAAGGACACCCAAAGCAGTATCTTTACGAGTTGCGAAGCGATCAGACTGAAATTAAACTCGATCTTACACTGAAATAGTCAAATTTTCTGTTTCTTTAAATTAATGCTTTAAAATTGCAACAATTCAGTTAATTCAAAGGCGTCAGCCATCATGACAGAGACACAACCTTTTCTTCAGCCGTTTTGCGTCAAATTGATGTTTCCAACTTGCTTTCTTGGTCGTAAGCAAAGTTAGCAAGTGAAAAATAGATATACAAAGAAATACAAATAATATTTCGTTCCATATTTGACATTTGGGACTTTTTCATGGGCTTCTGAGAAGTTTGCGCTCTTGTTTCCCTTTCTCAAGGAGGCGATTTCTTTAATATGCGCAGCGTATGAGAAAAAGGAAAATGGTGTATGCCCTGAGAAGCCTTCGATCAGCCTCCCATGAGCAATCTAGTCAGAAGAGTGTATGCGGCTTTCCGCCTAAGAAACGCTTGGTCCTCAGCTGCATAACGCGCACAACGAAGACTGATCTCAGTGACTGGACCGATGAAAAGGTGATCTTAGTCTTCGCTGGGCGCATAGTCAATTTCTTATTCTCTGAAATTTGGTGTCTTATGAAGTTAAAATTTGAAATTTACATATTTACGCTTTCAAATTAGTCTTATGTGTTGATATTACGAGAAGTAAAAGACAAACACTATGGAAATATTTCCAAACTGCAAAACATTGCGCATTGTTCCGCATTTTAGTAAGAACTGACGAACGCCTACGAAATTTCTGGTAAACTACCAAACTGCAGTATTCCTGCTATAATCTTATGATTTATTTAATGAGTTGTTTGCTTAGACATTAAACTGACTACTGAAAAATCGTTTTAACTTAAGGTCTAACCTTATAAATAGCTCACACAGCGCACGGCCCAATCTGATACTTTGACCTCATAGGATGACTATGAACTTGAAAATGGCCCAAAATCCCAAAGGTCTAATCCCTTGTTGATTTTACCTTCAACTTAAGGTCGACCCTGACCCTAATGCTGATTAAGAGACCGCTTCTAAAGCCCCGTACCACTATGTGTATGTGTATCCTACCATAAGGCATGATATTTCATTTCTTTTTTTTTTCATACCTTGAAATTTGATTTATTCGATAATGATCGATCATCATTAACTGATATTTTTTCAATGTTCGCTTCGGTTCGCACTCAAGATATTTAGACAGTATTTATCCTTACATGTTTTATTCTCATATGAACTTGACTTTATTTTCCGGACTTCACCGGAAGGCCTATAAAATTTAATATAAAAATTGCGTAAATTTCCTTTTTTATAGGAGACGAAATATTTTGAATCGCTGTATGTTAACTATTCGTGGTCCGATTTGGATGATTGAAAAACCGCATGACTCTGCTTTACACGCCACACTTAACTGTGATTACGCGCACTTTACCTAAATTGTTCTAATTTATAAAATTAAGAAAATTAACAGGTGCCTCACTCGATAAATTACCGAGACTGCGATAAGAATCGGCTCTTTGTCTAGGTGTGTCGGTAACGATGATGGGGTATAATGTTATCAAATTGATTAGCACCTCTCCGAGTAGTCTCCATAGAAATTCTACAGGACTTAATTGGTGCTAATTGGTCCAATCAGTCTGTTGTTATTCCTTCTCTTACAATTCCCTGGTATGATGCGGGTGTTTGCTGATCGGATATGTCCCGAGACCCTTTTTGAGACGCACGATATGCCAGTGATAAACCTACCTTACGGCTACTGCGAACTTTCAATGCACAGACCATGTATATGCGCAGGTTGGTCGCTGCTTTCAGTTTGCGCATATATTCAGACTGATTTTGTCAGGAAAGAAGAGTTTGTCGTCATGACAATTTATTTCTTTTGCAACCTGGATTAAATGCACTTTAGCGCACGTGCACATTTCCGCTATACATGACAAAAATTGCTGTGAGAAATGGCGCCTTATAGCATGTACGAAAAGCAAAGACTCAGTTCAGCCTGCGCACCCCACAACCTCATAACTTCGTAAGCTCATCTTTTCTCGGGTCATCATGTACATTCCCAATCAGACGGCGCAGATGTGTAGGCTGACCCGAGTCTTCGCTGTTCGTACTCGTAACACTTCAGCCAACTCCGTAATCTTAGTGTAAATATCGGCGAGGATGCCCGATTTACATTTAGACCAATAGAGCAGCTCTCCTTGCACATTGCGTCGGGAAAATAAAACTGAAAACACCTGAAATTTTGGCGTGTTTTTAGTGAAATTCACGATATTTTTTGGTGTTCGAAGTATTAAAAATTCAAGTGCATAGAAAAATCCACTGTTCGAACTAAATGAAAAAGTTTTGAGGAGCTAATTGAAGATAAATTTAGGTGTTTGAACTGCTAGGGTGTTCGAACTAATAGAGAATTTACCGTATCCATATATAAAATTTTAAGACCCTTATGCCCAGTGGTACTGGAACTCAGAAGCTGCATAAGTATTGAACATCAGGGGAAGTAACTCCATTACTGATGGATGCAGAGTTACCTAACCTGTACTAAAGTATTTAACTCATCAAGAACTACTACTATACCAAAAATCAGCTTCCTAGCTTAAGCGGTTCAAAAGTTGGAAAAATGCCAAATTCAAACAAGGGCCATAACTCAATCAAAATTTTATGGAATTCTCCCAAAAGTTAATCAGGTAATCTACTCCTCATACTTAGTTAGTGTACCAAATATCAAGGCCATAGCTCAAATACTTTTTGAGATATCTTGCTAACAAGATAGTCATCTCATTTTTGTAAGAGGGGCATAACTCCAAAATGGGGCATAATTTGGAAAAGAAAAAAAATATGTCTCAGCTATTTTTCCATGAGGCATCCATATATGAAATTTCAAGACCCTAGCTAGCAGGGTTCCAAAGTTACAGCAAGCATGAAAAAGTGTGACGCACGCACGGATAGACGGACAGACAAGCCAAAAGCAATATGCCCCTTTTTCAAAGTTCCATCTGGTGCAAATACTTTCCTTTAAAAGTAGACCACAATTTGGAAGGGCTTTGTCCATCAGGGACGCAAACAGAAAGTCACAAATGTTGTCCCTCTCTGTAAAGACAGTAAAAAAACATGGGGTTTACCCATTCCTCTTAACATATACAGGCCAGTTTTGAAATCTCAAAGTCAAAGTTCATCCTGAACTACTGATATCTCAAAGTAAAATTTCTGGTCCCAGAGATAACAGAAGATAAAATGTAATTAAAAGCACAAAATTAGTCGAAACTATATTCTATGATATAAGATGATACTTTGAGATATCAGTTTTCCAGATATCATGAGCTGACTACATGAATATGACTGTCATGAGGTGAAAAGGTGCATGTGCATACCAAAAATTCTCAAATCAGCTTATACATCTGCAAACCAGTCTGATAGAATCTTTGCTATTTCTAGAAATCTCAAGGTTCCTAGATTGTATATAAGAAAATTAAATACTCTGATCAGACTGCAGAGATGTGCAGGAAGATCTAAGTTTCGCCTGTCCACATATGCCACAGGTACCTTTCACATGATGATGTACGGCAGTGTTGACCTCATTTCATTCTGTTATATGAAATATATATAAGACACGCTTTCTCATACAAGTGCTATGCTATATTAAGGTGGACGAATACGCAAGAACTCTGTTCTTACTTGTTTAAAAAAGAAAACAGAGTTATTGTTCATCATCAAATTGATTAACTGTTGAGTATATACAGTTATAATACATACTAACAATGTCTACCGTAAAGATCCTAAGTTTTTGGGCACATAGGTCTGTACAAACAGTGGAAACCGAGATCAGACTGTTCCATAGGAACCAGAATGATCAAGATCTTCACAGTTTCCATTCCATCTGCGCTTTGTCGACATTACTCTGTGGTAGAACCGTATAACAGGAAAATAAATAATAGGGCAAGGACCGGCTGTGCTTGCAGCAGATGCAGAATTTGGGCAGTCTGTTTTGGGGATATTTTGAACTTAAACATTGTTTTTCTAGGAAACGAAACGGTGAAATGTTTGTTTTTTTGTTTTATTCTTTAATATACGATGAAAGTTTTACTAAAATAATATGCATTAGCATCCCCCATCGATTGAATATATTTTTCATGACGTTTTTCATGAAACTCAATTTTCTTGCATTTTTTCAAAGAATGTAAAAATATACTTATTAACAAGAAAACTGCAATTTTTTCTTATCAGTTTGTTTCAAATATCCTATATTACAGATTATATGATTTGCTGAAATGAAAGTGCATTCATGTGCTAGAGATATGAATTTTAATGGAAATCGTGTAAAAAAAAGTATGTAGAAATACAAAATATTGTTTTTTTAGGCAAACAAAACGGTGAAAATTGTTTTTTTCTTATCCAAATGTTTTATAGCTCTTTGGGTTATTTAGACCGTATAATGGTTTGAATGCCCCGCCAATATTTCTATTCAGTATTCGTCTACCTTAAGATGTATTACATATAATCTATGGTATGTGAAAGACTTTTATATCTATACTATACTATGCAAAATATATTTAGCAAATTTTTATATATTGCAATTTTTCTGATTACTGAAGTGTAACATTGACCGAAATTAAATTGAATTGAAAGGAACCATATTTCGGGCTTAAGATACCATGAGATTACAAAGCCATCTTTAAAAACCATATTGGGGAAAAGCGATAAGCGTGGAAGGGGTCATTAGCCGAAATTCGCACCCATTGAAAAGCAACATAAAAATGGTAAGCATGTGATTTTTTGTATGGTGTTTCTCACAATTTTCATCCTCAGTTTTCTTGTCAAAGCTATTGATTGTGTAAAAGATATGCTTAAGCTTAACAACTGATGAATCTTAGCATGCGCCATTGACGTTAAAACGTGTTAATTCGGTCCAATATGCAATGATTCACGGGTGCTTCAGTTCAATGAAGAATCAAAACCCGGGGAAAACAATAGGCTAAAATTAAAGGTCACACCATGATTAATTTAACTTTGAAATTTCTTCACTGAAGTATAACGTAGCTGTGAGGAAATTATGACGTTAGTCTGAGACATTTGACTTATGCTCAGTAACCGGAAAGAATTCTCTTTCTGAATTGTTTACATTATCATATTGGTAGCTACCGAACAATCATACACTCAAAAGAGATTCAAGAAATACCGATCAGAAACAAGTTTTTAAGACAATAATGTAAAAACAAGGGAAAACATCAAATTTTCGAACTTTGTAAACCTCATACTCGTAGCATATTCAAATGTTTTAGAGCGTTTTCCTTCATTTTAACAGCAAACCAGCCGCCTCTTTATAGTTGTGGCTTTTGTACATGATCATAAATGTCGTTCAGATACAATGGTCATGAAAACTGACGTCACGATAGTTCAAACGCTACAATAGAGCAATCTTGATTCTTTTACCTGCCTGTCCATCTCGAATGATCGGCCTTTATATCTTGATGCAGAAAAGTGACAATAAAATCCTAATATGGTGGATCTGACACATACAAAAAAATTGCTATATTTATTGTGCATAGTATATATCTAACATACAGTGAAGCCTATCTTAAAGTAACTTTCATTATCGTAAGTCCACATGTGGTAAACACGGAATAAAATGTGAAGAGCGTTATGTTGAGTTTGTGATTTCCAGTGTTTATACATCCATAAAATGAGCCAGGACACGACAAAACCAACAATGTGGTTGTGCGCCCAGCGCAGACTCAGATCAGCCTGGGCATTCCCCCACTTTGATCAGACTCTTCCTTAAGTATCCAAAGGGTAGATAAGGGTCTAAGCTACCTCCATGCGGACAGCGAAGACTCTGATCAGACTGGGCGGATGCCCAGGCTGATCTGAGTCTGTGCTGGGGGCACAACCACATTGTTGGTTTTGTCATGTCGTGGCTCCAATTGTACTTAATTAGCACTAGAAAGCTGAGATGGAATTATTCTGGCATTAATATCTTCATTGAGACAGGCTTCCCTACAATTATACGACTATATACATGTACTTGAAAGAATTTGAAATTGGATAACACAGATAATAACAGCAGTATACCTGTAACGTTTGAAAAGTGTACTATCAAATACTACAATATATTAGAGAAATATTGTATGTATATTATGTAGTGCATATACATACTTAAATCTGTACCTTGAGAATTTGCTGAAAGAACAATAATGAAGTTCAAAATATGAGTTAATGATGGTATTTCAGTCAAAAATTGCAAGAGGGGTACTTAACCCACAGCAAAGGCTCAGCCAGGACTATGCAACCATGCAGTCTGAACAGAATGTTTGCTGTTTGCACACAACATGTACAGAATCCATAGAATCTGCCAGCACAAAATGACATTCCTGTTGAAGACATACCTTCACTTAATACTGATCAGAAACAAAATTTGTTGATAGTCATAAACATTTAAGTGTAGTCATGCTTGTCAGTGGCACACATATAGACAATTTTGTAAAATCTGTATACAAAACAGTAGGTACAGCCAACCCTCCTTATAACGGCACTCATTACAACAGCAAAATTCTTAACGTCATTTTGATATGCACGAAATGGCTTTATTGTCCAAAATAACAGCAAATTCAGTTTAACGTCAAAATGTTTGGGAACAAATGGCATCGTTGTAAAGAGGGTCCACTGTATCATACCTGTATGTAATTTGAAACATACTTTCAGCCATGAGGCATTAAATTAAAAGTATATATCTTACATAGAGTATTCTTCTATAGAACTTTTTGAGCCACACCTGGAATGTCACTCAAAATTCATCTGAGAGTGTATAACTCACCAATGCAACTACAACTTAGCATGTGACATAGTCCCACAAACAAAATCTCACATGTAGTTGGTCTGATTTACCATAGAGGTAATGAAAAGATGCATACCTGTTTAAAGAAGGTGCGTCTTCGGAAAGGTAAATTGTATGGGATAGTTGCAAAGAACAGGATAAAATTGCTTTAGAAGTCCTTCAAAATGAAGAAGCTGGCATAGTTACTGGGCTAACAAGATCGACCAGTATTGAAAATTTATATAAAGAATGTGGTTGAGATTCACTCACAAAGAGACCTCATTTTCAAAACTTATGTTTTATGTTCAAATGTATAAATAACCTTGATCCAGATTATAAAACAGATATTATCCCACCTCATGTTTGAGAGATCTCAAATAATTCCTTGCGTAACCGCGAAAATGTATCAATTATAGAAGAATGGAAATTTCACATAAATCATGTATGCCCTCTACTCATAAGGGCAATAGGACATTGTCCATGCTGAAATTGCCCACAAGATTTAGCCAGACTTACAAAGGGCCATCACTCAATTGTCAAACAGTGGTAAAAATACCCTGTAAGTTTATTGATGAAAATCAGTTGAAAACTGAAGGAGTTCGGGCCCGAAAACATGACCAGACTTACAATGGGTCATGATACTTGCAAAAAGAAACAATCATAATTGAAATAAAATATAACCATCATCAAATGGTGATAACAATATCCTGAAAGTTTGATGAAAATCAGTTGAAAACTGAAGGAGGAATTTTGGCCACAAGATTTGAACAGACTTACAAATGGCAATAACTCTGGCAGAAAGGATCCAATGATAACCCCAATAGAATATTGATCACCATCAAATGGTGATAATAATATCTTGAAAGTTTGATAAAAATCTGTTGAAAACTGAGGGAGGAGTTGCACCCAAAAGATTTGACCAGACTTACGAAGGACTGTAACTCTGGCAGAAAGGATCCATAATGCTCCCAATAGAATATGATCAGTGCCAAATAGTGATAAATATATCCTAAAATTGATGAAAATAGGTTGAAAACTGAAGGAGGAGTTGTGGCCACAGTAGATGACCAGACTTACAAAGGGCCCAAAGTCTGGCAGAAGAGTCCAACCATGACCCCAATGAAATATAATCCACGGCAAATGGTGATAAACATTTTCCTGGAAGCTCGATGAAATTTGGTTGAAAACTGGAGGAAAAGTTGGGGCCACAAGATTTGGCCAAATTTACAGTTAAAGGCTCGTAACTCTGGCATAAAGGGTCCAATCACGACCCCAAAATATATGATCCATGTAACTGTTGACAACAGTACAATGAAAGTTTCGTAAAATCTGACAGAAAAATCTGACTGGCTGACAGACTGAACCAATTCCTATAGTGTCCCTTTTGACTATGTTGGGGGACAATGAGGAAAATTATCCTTAAATTATTTCTGGTCATCTGTTGTCTATTACATGGACAGATGTCAATTTTTCTGTTTGTGTGCTATCATTGACAGAGCTCCAGATAAGAGGAACAAATGATGGTAATTTTGAGTCAATTTTTGTCTGGGCTCACTGAGAGGGCTCACTGTGAGGCAGTTCAAATTAGGAGTCGCATCCTGTTTTCAACCCTAAAACTGGAATAAGGCTTCCACAGAAGGCTGTGTCTCTGAGTCTCGCATGTCAGCACATTGTCACAAAAACAGAAATAAACCTGTAAGCTGGGCAAAAGCTAATGTTATCACTGCCCTCAATGACACCAGAAAAGCAAAATTCTGTATCTCACTTTCTGCTAATTGCAGTCAAGACAACAATCATCCCAAAATTATCATGAAAACTCCCACTTATCTAGAGCCCTGAGTTATCTTCTGTCTGTTATCCTTACCTTCCACAGAGCACCCTCGATTAGTTTGTTGTCCTAAGATCATATCCTCAGCTCTGACGGTATAGTTGACAGGTCCAGGGTCCACTGCTGGCTCCATCCAGTGGACTGTAATGGCTGTGGAGCTCACAACTGCAGCTGTTACATCCCTCACAGGATCAGGTACTTCAATTACAAGATAATTTTTGTTAGTCACAATAACCTCTAATTTCAGAACTGCGTGTAAAAAGAACCAGTACAAGAGCTGTCACCAGACAACACAGCTCACCTGAGCTGGGGTTTGAATGTTGTAAGCACAAAGTTCTAAAAATAAGACCTTGACCTTCAAGATCAATGGGGAAGGTGATTCTGGAGTGAAACTCCGAAGCAGTATCTAACATCAGTCTAAGTATCATTAAACTATTTTCATGCAGGCATTGTCAAACTATAAACTTTTAGAAAAATTACCTTGTCAATACTTAAGGTCACTAAGGGCGGTGGGGCTGGCACACGTTTTCACCTTCTGAAGTCCACTAGTTTGCACTTAAAGCAAGCACTGTCAGCAACTAAAACTGAATGTCACAGGATAATTTATGGAACTATTTAACTATTATGGAATTAAATTCCATAGTGCATAGAGTTCTTAATTAATCTCCTTACCTACAGCTTTGAATACAGCATCAGATCTGGTACTTAAAGCATCAACAAGACCTGTCACCGGGACAGGATAGCTCGCCTGACAGTGCCTTGCCCATCAGATAAAAAAACTTTAACGTAAAACTTTAACATTTTGCTAACGCCGCCGCCGACGCCGGGTGTAGTACAATAGCTCTTCCTGAACTTCGTTCAGGCAAGTTAAAAAGGAGACAAAAAAATTTATGTCTGCAAAATTTCATTATTTATTTTGTTCCGGCTTATATTATATAATATTGAGAATTCAAAGACTATAAATGGGTTTCCCCTTCTAAAACAAACAAAACAAGAGGACCATTGGTCCTGTAGCTCACCCGAGTCCATTCAGCCTCAGTACTCTAGGGTAAGTTACTCTAAGGCCAACAGTCAACTTGTTCTGGTGAAAAAGATTTTTAAAGGTTTTAAACATATATGGGCATGGAGGACATATTGGTCATGTGACCTGGACATTTGAAAAAAAAAACCTGGAGGCTCTATATGAAGTTTGGTTTCAAAACTGGCCCAGGGGCTTTTGAGGAGATGGTTTGATATTGTCAAAATGACAGAGTTCTGGGTCAAAAGTCAAAGAATGACCTTGATCTCTTGTATTCATAAATATTCATGTACTCATTAAGATGACTGTAGATATCAATTTTTGGGCATAAATCTTCAAAACTTTCCATGAATTCTTATGTTCTAGACTTTTTCCCACATTTGACCTTGCCCTAAAATAGTCAAGGTCAACCCAAGGTCATCATTTTGAACAATCTTGATAGTACTGGAGATCCCAATGCTACATACCTAGCTTCAAGGCCTTCCGTCAATTGGTTCTGAAGAAGAAGATTTTTTAAGGTTTTCACCATATATGGGCCTGGCAGGCATGTTGGTCATGTGACCTGGACCGTTTGAACTAATTTTCATTCCCTCATACCCCTGGAGGCTCTATATGAAATTTGATACAATTGGCCCAGTTGTTTTTGAGGAGATTGTTTGATATTGTCAAAATATGAGAGTTGTGGGTCAAAGGTCAAAGAATGACCTTGACCTCTTGTACTCACCAATCTTCATGTATTCATTAAGATAACTGTATTTACCAAGTTTTAGGCATAAATCTTCAGAACTTTCCATGAAATCTTATGTTCTAGCATTTTCCCATATTTGACCTTGCCGTAAAAAAGATCAAGGTCAACCAAAGGTCATAATTTGAACAACCTTGATAGTACTCGAGTACCCAAAGCTACATACCGAGTTTCAAGGCCATCGGTCAATTGGTTCTGGAGAAGAAGATTTTCAAAGGTTTTTACCATATATGGGCGTGGCAGCCATATTGGTCATGTGACCTGGACCGTATGAATAAGTTTTTGTTCCCTCAACTCCTGGAGGCTCTATATGAAATTTAGTTTCAATTGGCCAAGGGGCTTTTGAAGAGATTGTTTGGAATTGTCAAAATATGAGAGTTCTGGGTCAAAGGTCAAAGAATGACCTTGACCTCTTGTACTCATAAATCTTCATGTACTAATTAAGATGACTGTAGATACCAATGTTTAGCCTAAAATTTTCAACAGTTTCCAAGATATCTTATGTTCTAGCATTTTGCCATAGAAAAGCACAAGGAAGAAAATTTGACCTTACCGTAAAAAAGGTCAAGGTCAACCTAAGGTCATAATTTGAACAATCTTGGTAGTACTCGCGTACCTGATGCTACTTACCAAGTTTCAAGGCCATCGGCCTTCTGGTTCTGGAGGAGAAGATTTTTTTAGGTTTTTACCATATATGGGCATGGCGGCCATGTTGGTCATGTGACCAGGACCGTTTGAACAACTTTTCGTTCCTAAGGTCCCAGGAGGCTACATATGAAATTTGGTTACAATTGGCCCAGTGGTTTCAGAGGAGAAGTCGTTTGAAAATGTTGACGGATGGACGGACGGACGGACGGACGACGACGGAGCCTGACCATACTATAAGCTCCCCCGGAGCCTCTGGCTCAGGTGAGCTAAAAATCTAGATCCATGGCGCAAGACTTTTGGGATTATTTTGGAGGGAAAAAAATCCTGTCTTTTAAAGGAAGCAGTATGTTACACTGTTTGCAAATTCCAACCATTTTCATTTTTTGTTGCTTTAAGACTTGAAAGTGTAAAATGTTATCATGAGTCAGATTCTGTGACCCTATAAACTCCTCAGTAAGTGCACACTTGTTTCAGAAATTGTGAATGATTGGTTGGTTGATTTGATGCTTAACGTCCACGGTAAACAACTAAGGTCATGTCGGGGCGGTCAGTTAACCTAACCACACTATTCCTGGGCAGGCTTAGACCTCCTAAGCGGTTAACCAGTACTAAGTGCACATACTTTCGTCAGTAACTGACAACTGCCCTTCTTGAATCAGCGGAAGGAGAAACGAAAGTATGTGGCCAGACCGGGATTCGAACCCAGGACCTCTGACTTACGAGTCAGGTGCCCTACCGATTGCGCTACCTGGCCCGGCAAATTGTGAATGAATTCTTGCAATAGTTTTTCTCTATTGTCAACTTTTTCAGTACATATATATTAATTGGTATTGCTTTTTACTCGGTGAGTCTCGATTTGGCTTCCCCATTATCAACTGTTTGCACGTCAACTGACATTGTTTCTGGATACAACACCATGTTTGGTAGGAGCACCAGTAGCTCTGTGGGTTAAGCATTGACCTGCTGATTTAGCAGTCCCAGGTTTGATTCAAGCTAGAGGTGAAAATCGGCTTATCCATACAGCAAACACAGTAATTACTTACTAACAACAGAGGTCCTAGTTGTTCTACTGTCGTTGGTTCCTGGTCCAGCGCTGGTGTATGGAGTGACGGTTACTGTATAGTCAGTGTCAGCTTTCAGGCTGGATATATTGTACATCATATCTTTCTCATTTATATCTATAGTAGCTCCAGAATTTTCAGAGCAATTATTTGAACCTGCCTGAAAAAAAAAATCAATATTATACATAACATCTAAAATGCCAGAAATGAAAATATTTGAATTTGCAAACAGTGTAGATCCAGATGAGGTGGCTCATAATGAGCCACCTCATCTGGATCTACACTATTTGCCCTTTATTCTTTGTTTTCACAATATAAAAACAGCATAGATAAAATGTTTTTTGAAATTTTTCAGACATAAATTGTCTTGTCTGCTTTTTTGCGGTGAAACAAGAATACCATGATGGTCCTGTATCACTCGTTTGAGTGCCCTGTTGATAATAAGTTTTCGATGTGACTGATTTAAGGTAAAAAGGTACACTAAATCAGGGGAAGCAATGCTACCATTTTCATTTTGCCTCCCTTCTTAATGGGGGTCTACTCTTAAAGGAAAGGAGTTGCCCCTAGGGAAATAAATTATTTTCTTTTTGAGCAGACCCTTTTAGGAAGGGCTTTGTCCCCCTGGGAAGAAAACAGGAAGTTGTGAAAGTTGTTCCCGTTTAAGAATGATGGAAAAACATTGAGATGTACCAATTCACCTTTAACTGTAAGGTTTTTGTAAACCAATAAATGCCCCTGATCAGTATGCATGCCTCTGTTTTACGTTTCAGAAACAACTGGAAATGGCAGTAAATACATGTACAAGCCACAGCACAACAAAACCAACAAAGTGGCATTTGCACCCAGTGTAGACTCAGACCAGCCTGGGTATCCACCCAGTCTGATCAGAGTCTTCACTGTCTGCAAGGAGCTACCTTAGACCCTTAGCTACACTTTAAGCAGGGAGCGAAGACTCTAATCAGACTATGTTGGTTTTGTCATGTTGAGGCTCATATAATATCCCCAGCATTAGAAGCGGTCATCAACAAACAACAACTTTTATATTTTGCCTTCCCAATAAACATTATACATGTTATGAAAACTACAGACATGACCCATCCCTAAAGGCCTACCAGAAAAAAACTGAAATCTATAAGTCAACTCTTGCCTTAATACTGCATCTATGACCAAATCTCAGAGAAATCAGCTCTAAAATGCCTGAAAACCCCATACAGATAGAGGAGAAAATATCAAACAGGGGCAAAATCTTGCAAAAAGTAGCCAAAATTCAAACTTTTAACCATAAAGCACATCCTAATACCAATACATTTTCATATTTTATTTGTAGAAATCTGTTAACCTGCCTTGGTGGAGTAGGGACGTATTTTTTAACGAAAATACAAAGAGGCATAGCGCTAGTGAGTGCTAAAACACTTAAGAAAAAAACTGTAAAATATGTCAAGTCTTTTAGTCTGCTGCACACAAATCTGAGTAAAATCAGAGGAAAAATGGCTAGAAAAAAAACCTATAAAAATATGGCAGAAAATATCAATAATAGATATACACTTATGATATAATAGATATAACTCACAGAGGCAAAAAGTCAAAATAGTTGTTTCCCTTTGAAAACAGGAAATAAAAGATGGAGGTATACCTGTTTACCTTAATGTGTCATATGGAAACAGATTTCCATTCTTGAGGAAACTCAACAGTGCTCCAGATAAGAAAGGGTAAAAAAGAGTATTAAGGGATGATTGTCCATATTTCTCAATAAAAACATATGTTGTGACCCACCATTAGAACCGTCTTGGTAAGACGGTTCTTATGAGGGGTAACAACATATATTTTCATTGAGAGGAAACTGATCTCTGAATTATCCCTGTTCTCCCTTCTTATCTGGAGCTCTGAAACTTACTCATGACTTTTAAATTTTGGACTTTGTGCTAGACTGTATTTTGGACATTGGCTAGACTATATTTCCCTGAAATCCTGGATGTGGTTAAATCGTGGCTTTCACCAAAATCTGGCAATATCATATATCAGACCTGGATTTGACACTCAACATATCCTTTTATAAAGCTGCCTCAAGGCCACATAAATTTTCCTGACAATCCATGGATAAGTCCTATAGCTCTATTTTGCTATGCCGAGTGCATGCAGCAATAAAAATGATAGTTACGTTTAACTGTCTGCAGTGCAGGAAAATGACAGTCTACATTTAAAATGCCAAAAATCAAAATAGCTGAATTCACAAACAGTGTCGGTCTAGATGAGGTGGCTCATTATGAGCCACCACATCTGGAGCTTTACTGTTTTCCCTCTGGTCTATTATGAAGGTTGGATGAAACATTTTTTTAAATTTGTAGATGTAAATTTTGTCATATTTTTTTCGAGCTTTAATGTTTAAATGAAGGCTGTCCACAGAAAAGATGCTTCTCATAAAGAAGAGTGATTGAAATGATGTTAGCAATAAGTAGTTAAACTGAAACGAAAATTACAAATAACATGTATCATGTTTTTCCTTATTTCTTTCAACAGTTAAATTTTGGGTGCTGATTTTAAGGGTATTTGCCTTCTCCAATGGGGGGCAACTCTCAGAGAGCAAGTTCTTCCCTATCATTTTTTTTGTGTGTGTGTTATTGTTTAAAGTCCACGGTAAACAGCTATGGTCATGTCAGGATGGTCAGTTAGCCTAACCACACTATTCCTGGGCAGGCTTAGACCACCTAAGCAGTTAACCAGTACCAAGTGCACTTACTCTCACCAGTAACTGACAACTGCCCTTCTTGAATCAGCTGAAGGAGAAATGAAAGTAAGTAGCCTGACTGGGTATCGAACCCAGGACCTCTGGCTTATAAATCAGACACCCTACCAACTGCGCTTTACGGCTTGGCCCTCTTCCCTATTAAGACTAAGCCCAATACAAGGGAGACATGTACTTCAAGATCACAGTCAGTGACACCAACCCCCTCCCTCCCGCCCTCCCGCCCCCCCCCCCTCACACACACACCAAGTTTGAGGTGTCTCCATACATCTGAATAAAACAGAAAGACAGACATATACCAGAAATATACCAACTCTTAGAATACAGCCACCTAAAACTCCATGTAAATTATGAATTAACATTAAGTTAACACAACAATATGAAATTATAACAATTCCATCAGAATTCATCCTGTTTTCATATAGATATGATTAAATATTGTATTTATGAATGAATAACTATATACAATGAATAAACTCAAGAAAACAATAGTTTTTTTTAAATTTCCTTATTAAAATTATGGGTTGTGCAAGTGAAAAGGCAGTTTTCAGAAAGACATTCTCTTCTTCTATTTGGACCAATCCTCATACGAGGGTTGTTATCAAAGTTTGTGGACTTTCACTGTAACAGATCAGATGTCTTTAACAGAGAAATGAAAGTTATATCACCTGAAAATATTTTCATTTTCCTATCTTATGACCTATAAAGCATAATTCCACAATAAATGATTTCAAGATAACAACACATAAAACACAGCCACCCTTTTTCACTTGGAGCATGGTACTTCAACTTTGACACACCTTGCTTGGTACCCAACGACACGCACTACTTTGACTCATGTGCAAGTTTTCCTTAAGAATTCTATGCACTGTCAATGTGGAAATATCAAGATCCTCAAATATCGCTCTGACTGTTAACTGTCTATCTGTTACAAAGCTTTGAAAAACATGCAATTACTTTATTACAGATCCGAAATGGCGCTAAATCAAATTACGGCGTTGTGACACAGTGATTAGGAATAACGCACACAGAAACATATAAAATGATCAGGAGTGTTTAAAGTTGAAGTCATGCATTAATGTTTAAAATGGCATGGGCGATTTCGGGAAGGACGTACTTCAATTGAAAACAATGAAAGATGTGGACGCTTACCATTGCTACAGCCAACATTCAGGACATTCTTGATACAGATAGATGGTTAACAGTTAGAGCGATATTTGAGGATCTTCATATTTCCACATTGACGGTGCACAAAATTCTTAAGGAAAACCTGCACATGAGTAAAAGTACTGCGCGTCGTTGGATACCAAGCAAGGTGTGTTGCTTATAATTATAGTCAAACCTGCATATGAGGTCACCTCTATTAAGGGGTCACCTGCCTTTAGCAGCCACCTTTTCCAGGTCCCTTGAACCAAAATACTGTGCAAATGACCCCTATTAAGGGGTCACCTATCTTAAGCAGCCAATTTTTGGCTTTCTCTTAGGTGACCCCTTAAGACAGGTTTAACTGTAGATTAATAGAGGACCACTGTATTTGAAAGGACCACTGTATTTGAAAGGCAGGGAGAAGAACTCTATAAGCGCCCAGCTTCCATTCTAATCCCAAGCCTGTATTGTATACTATATATGTGTATATATGTTACAATTTCCAAAACGAATAGAATATGTTTATACCAAAGGCAGGGCCTAATCCTCTATTTTCACCGCCTTTTATGATTAGAAATAGGTACCCGTTTACTGCTGGTTGATAGAATTTTTCAGCTATGACCTGATGAAATTGGAACATGCAACTTTTTGCACCAAAGCTTAGCACTCTTACCACTAAACCACAGTAGATACTCCAAATCTTATGCTTATTAAATTATTCTTAAAGTGTTGTGAATATATATTTTCGCAGAAACATTTCAAATTACTAAACCCTGTGACAATTACTCAGATGATCATTGTGGCAGTTACTAATAACCCAGACAAAAATAACTAAAACAATATTTGTGGAAGTACAAAAATAACTAAAACAATATTTGTGGAAGTTATTAACTACCAATCACCACCAAAGCCCACTTGGTACTTGAAACTCACTAAAGTGAGTCTGCTGCACATGTCTACTTAACCCATTCCATTCGAATACCCCTTAAGGGGTATCTGGGCAAACAGTTTGGATCTAGATCAGGCCCCACAAACGTGGGGCCTGATCTGAGATCCAAACTTTTTGCTGCCTAGACATCATTTCTACAAGAGTTAGTTAGACCAATATTGTCAAAATATTCTTGATTTTTGATGCAGACGACAATTTCAGCAGACAACAAAAAACTACCGAGAATGCAAAGAGTTAAAGTATGACAAAGTCTAACAGGAAGGAAGAAACGATGACTGATAGCTACTGAAGCTGACAGTAAGACATAAAGAGCCAAAAAAGAAACCAGTTGGAATTCCCAAAGAGTGTAGATCCAGATGAGGCATCTCATAATGAGCTGCCTCATCTGGATCTAAACTTTTTGCCTTCTTGCCTTTGTATTCTTAATACGATATTGCTTAGATGAAACATGTTTTGAACTGCTACAGATGTAAAGTTTGTTGCCTGCTTTTTTGGTGCTTTAATTTACATGTATATATGCAGTCACTCTAAACTGTCACATTTTCACAGGCACGAAGTTGGCTGACATACGGAGGTCACCCCAATGTAGGTTAAATTTATCTGAAGCCAGAACAAACAAAATACTGTCAAACCTGTCCTAAGGGGTCACACAAGGGAAAGCCAAAAGTTGGCTGCTTAAGATAGGTGACCCCTTAATACATTTGCACTGTAGTTTGGATCAAGGGACCCAGAAAAGGTGGCTGCTAAAGGCAGATGACCCCTGAATAGAGGTGACCTCATATGCAGGTTTGACTATAGTTGAATTTGCAAACAGTGTAGATCCAGCTGAGGTGGCTCATAATGACAGATGATGTCATGATATAAGCCACGACACCACAAAACCAACAAAGTAGTGGGTCCGCCGAGTGAAGACTCAGATCAGCCTAGGCATCCGCCTAGTCTGATCAGAGTCTTCCCTGCCCACATGGAGCTAGCTTAGACCCATATCTACCCTTTAAGCACACAACAAATATGCTAATCAAACTGGGCTGCTGCCAAGGCTGATCTGAATCTTCCCTGGGTGCACATGCTGTTTTGTTGGTTTCTGGTGTAGCGGCTGATATAAGCTTATGTGAAATTTCCTCACAAAAGCTTTTTAGTTGTTGAGTAATGAAGCTTAGCACACTGAGAAGACATAAATTTGACTAGGTTCAACACAGCCTGATAGTAGGTCAACCAGCAGACAACAATGGTACTACAAAGACATGCCATGATGTATATTTTCCTGTTGTTTCATCACAAAAGATCTGTTAGTCTCTGAGGAATGGCACTAAACAAAGTGGGTAAACATTAAATTGGCTATATTCAACAGAGTGTGAAAGTAGGTCAAGGTCAACAAACAACACTGTTAATGCAGAGACAATGTCATGATGTATGCTTGTGTGAAGTTTCATTACAAAAGGTCTTTTGATCTCTGAGCAATGGAGCTAAATACAGTGTGAACATGCAAAATTGGCTATGTTCAACAGAGTGTGAACTGTTTGTGCGGTCAGCAAACAACAATGGTGTTGTGTAAGTGATGTCATGGTGAAAGCCTGTATAAAAGTTTTCTACAGAAGTTTTTTTAGTCTATGAGAAAAGGAGCTAAACCCAGTGGGTAGCCATGGGTAGACGTGAATTTGGCTATGTTTAACAGAGCATAAAACAAGAGCTTCCCAAGCGGCGCATAATACGCCCGTTTCAGTGTCATGAAGGAGTTAGAGAGTGTACAAGATTGTTTATAGAAGGATGGACAAGCAGACAAACAGGAGAAACAACTCTGTAATTAATGACTGCAATGTTATTAAAACATCTAACACATCAAATACTAAAAGTATACCTAAAATCAGCTTCCAGGGTGAAGCAGCTCAAAAGTTGAGAAATGCCAAAGTCAAACAAGGGAGATAATTAACAAACTACATAAACTAGAGTACCATTCTTAGTCATAATTTATGCCCTTGACAATATACACATCATCATTAAGTTTTGTTAAAATATTTCCAACAGTTAAAGAGTTACAGAGTAAAATGGGAAAGTAAGTAAGCCAGAGTTGTGGTTCATGCTCATGATATATTGCCCCATTATAATACACATTCCTACAAAGTTTCAGTAAAATATTTCAAAGGGTTAAGGAGTTATGGAGTGAATGGGGGAATTGGGCTAGCCTAAAAAAACTAATCAAAGGGAGGTTACTCAAAAATTAAGTAGGGTGGAACAACCGTTTCTATATGTGACACACCATCTTGTGATCATGCACATTGCTATAAAGTTTCATCAAGATATTCCAAATGGTTTCTTAGTTATTGAATGCACAAGATTAATATACACAAAAATAGCCTAAAAATCTTATCAAAGGGATGCAACTCCAAAACGAAGAAAGGGAGAGCAACCACTGTTATACGAGACACATCATCAGACCCTCATACACATTGCTATATAGTTTCATCAAGATATTCCCAACCGTTATCTAGTTATGGCATGCACAAGACCAGTAGGGTAAAAAATAATCAAAGAGGAACAACTTGGAAACTAAGAAAGGGGGAGCAACCATTACTGTACATGACACTTTGCCCCATCCTAATATATATGCCTACAAAATTTCATGAAAATACCTCAAACTGTTACTGAGATATGGTGCGCACAAGAATGTTGACGGATGGACAGACCGACAGACGGACAGACAGACAGCACCATGCCAGAATATGTCCGCTTTTTCAAAATGGGAGTATAACTAGGTTAAGGTCAACAAACAACACTGGTAATGCAGAGACAATGTTATGATGTATGTTTGAGTGAAGTTTCATCACAAAAGGTCTTTTGACCACTAAGACATGGAGCTAAATGCAGCGGGTAAATGCAAAATTGGCTATGTTCAACAGAGCATGAACTGTACATCAAGGTCAGCAAACAACACATGATGTCATGGTGTAAGCCGGTACAAAGTTTCTTGACAAAAGTATTTTTAGTCTATGAGAAACAGAATTAAATGCAGTGGGTAGACGTGGTTGGTTATGTTCAACACAGCATAATAAGTAGGTCACCTGAATATGACACTGGTGTTGCAGAAACAATATCATGATATAAGCCTGTGTCAAGTTTCATCAAAATAGGCCTCTTAGTCTCTGAGAAATAAAGCTAAACCCAGTGGGTAAACATTAATGACGACACCCCGCCAACACCGACAACTATTCCGACGCCGAGGAAGATAAGCAACACCTATTTCACTCCTGCTTGCTAGAGCAGTAGTGACAAAAATGGTTGAAAAACAAAGATGCATACCTGACACAGACACGTCGTAAGAATTGGCATTTTCATCACAGCATGCTAATATTCCTATGAACTTATCTACTGCAACCAACATCCTTCTAAAGGCGAAGGCAATTTGTTACGATAAAATATTCCGCTGAAAAACTAATTTCTCTTGATTCAATTGTAACGGTTTAAAACTGCTCAGTTAAAGCCCTGGTAACTAGATTTGTGATATCAGAGCCTCGCTGTACACTGTAAACCTCGCACTAACAAAGTGACCGCCGCATAAACCGTTCATAATGTAGCTGACAAGTACCCTTAAAGATAAATTTTTTTGACTAGGATCAACTGAGCCTACGTCTATGAAGAAATGACTTTGACTGTCTTTTTATTATTTTGAGATAACAGAACATTTCTGAACCTGCTCCAACAACGACCTGTTGCAGTAGTGGACTGACGCATAGTAGCATCAGAAACATTTCCTTACTATTTTTTGTCATGATAACTTCCATCTTTGGATTATTTCCTATCAAAGTATGTTTTAAACTATTGCCTGAATGCCAGACAGTGTAGATCCTGTTCAGACTGCTTCTCAAGGATGATCACTCCATCAAAACAAACAAGAACAGTCCTTTAGGAGGGGTCTGATCTCAGTCTATATGTTTCCCACTCCCCACCCCTCCCCCCATCCAAAATTCAAATGCCAAAACTTCAGATAGCCCTTTAAGGACCGAAAAAGCTGACAATAAAAATTTAGTCTCAAAATTTTAAAACGTTCCATCTAATTAAGTGGTGCAAGCCACATTATACTGAGAATTCATAGACTAGAAGCAAACAGTGGAGATCAAGATGAGCCACCTCATGTGGATCTATCCTGTTTCCTAAGTCAACCAGTATTTTTTTTTGTTTTTGTTATGGCACTCCAGTCCACAGAAGGGACCAAGGGCGTAGCTACCTATACGGCAAATACGCAAGTGCGTATTGAAATTTTGTCAAAATTGACAAAATTTCAAAACGCACCTGCATATTTGCATGCTGAAAATTTATAAATTAGACGTGATTTCAATACCAATTACCAAAGTGGCTGAAATACTAGCTTTCCCTTCAAGAAGTAGAGAATAAAACATGGTTGTGCGTATTATGAAAATGCCCCTAGATACGCCCCTGGGGACACAACTGCTGAACCTCTATATCACTTGAGCTCAGTTGTAATATGCCCTTATTCAAGTACCTTCAGTCACTTTTTGCACTTTAAAACAGGAAACTAATGAGTTAGGCATGCATTTCACCCTTAGAGGGCCAAAATGTAAAATAGCTGAAATTGCAACCATATAGTGACTTGTATCTGTTGCGAGAAGTGGTAAGCAAGAAGTGCATTTCGGGCTTTACCTTCATTTTTTCGATAGAAACGCAGATTTTACAGAAATTTTGACTAGCAAAAAAGCCACCAAGTTACTTTGGAAACAAGCGAACCACTTAAAAAATCAGAGCAAATGTTTCAGCTTTAACTAAGTATTGAGGCACACACTTGACCATTTGTAAAGCGATATCATCTCTTTCAGTTTGGCCTGCAAACACTGTTTTTGTGGCCCTTTTGGGCAAGTAAATGACATCCTGGTTACCATGGAAACAGCTGAACCACTAAATAATGCTTGCAAATTGTAAAACTTGTATAACTTAATTGTGTTAATCTACATTTAGGATTTGTGACTGTTTTTTTTTTTTTTTGCGTTTGATATCTTTTTAACATGGAAATTCTGTGTTAGCGGCCATTTGGAACAAGAAAATGGCCGCCATATTACCATGGAAACAAACTCATAAATAAAAAATGCTAGCAAATGGTGCAGCTTTTATAATTGCTTCATATATTGTATCATTTATGAGTGTTCTTTATCATATTCTGTCGTTTTGTCATTATCCTCTTCATATAAAACTCTGATTTCGTTGCCATTTTGAACCAGAAAATGGCAGTCTGGTTACCATGGAAATGAGTGAACCACTCAAAAATATTTGCTGAAGGTGCCGCCCATATTACTGCATCATACAGTGTATATGAATAGGACTTAAAAGTAGAAGACTTAAATCCTTGCCCCAATTCATGTTTAATGAATGAGAAATTCGGTGCCATCAGCCCGTATACTGAATACATTGGAGCATGATTACAAAATTGGTCGCGATGGCTTGTCGAAAACATGTCATAACTTTTGAACCAAGCACCCTATCCTTATAATGTACATATCATTTTAGAGAAAATTGAATATGCTTTCTCATAGAACAAGTAAAAATAAGCATATTTGCATTTATAACAAGAGCTGTCGCCAGACAGCCTAGCTCGCCTGAATTGGTGCTTGCCCATCACACAGTCGCTATGGTGGTGTGGACTGCTATGTATAAAACTTCAGGCAAGCATGTCCATAATGACAACGCATTTATAAACAAAAGCTATCTCAGAAATGTCTTAAAAAAAAAAATCCACATGAAATTTCAAAGTCCATGAGCTTAAGGTCAAAGAACTAAGGGGTAGGGGGGAGGAGGGCAGGGCTAGGATGTATCAAAGCCTTTTACTGTTATCTAACATCAGTCCAAGTATTAGTATCAACTGAGTCCATTGTGGCACTGTGAAATTATGTCTTCATTAATATAAAACTAATCAAAATCTTTAAGACAAAACTCAAAGTCCATGACCTTGACATCAAGGTCATCCAGTCGGGTAAGTATATAGTGTTTTGTAAAAACTCAAAAAAGTGTCTAACATCAGTTCAAGTGTAAACTAAATCTCTGCCAAGCATTATGAATCAGTACGCAATTAAAAAACTTTAATAAAGACCAAATTTCCTAAGTCCCTGACCTTGACATCAAGGTCACCGAGCAGGGCTGGGGTAGTACTCTGTAAAACTTTGGACTAATATCTAACTACAGTGCAAATATAAAAAGAATTCATCTATGGTTTCAGGAGATATGTGTCATTAAAAAACTTTAACCAAAACATCCAATCAATAAAAAGACAATTTTCTAAGTCCATGACCTTGACATCAAGGTCACTGAGGGGGGTGGGGGTAGTACCTTGGAAAACTTTAGACCAATATCTAACTACAGTGCAAGTATCAAAGGAATCCATCCATGGGTTAAGGAGATACTGGGCTTTAGAAAACTTTAACCAAAACATCCAGTCCCAAAAAACTCCCAATTTTCTAAGTCCATGACCTTGACATCAAGGTCAAGGAGTGGGGTGGGGGTGGTACCATGTTAAACTTTGGACCAATATCTAACTACAGTGCAAGTATCAAAAGAATCCATCCATGGGTTAGGGAGATATAGGTCTTTAAAAAACTTTAACCAAAACATCCATCCGGACGCCGACGCCGACGCGGACGCGGATGCCGTGGTGACAACAATAGCTCTTCCTGAACTTTCGTTCAGGCGAGCTAAAAAGCACCTGAACCCCCTATCATGAACAAAATTTACACATGAAAATGTTTTGGCCAAACAGGAAGCAATCCAAATGACCGAGTGAGCAAGTTTGAAGACTCTATCACTTTTGGTTACTTACAACTGAGCTATATACAATAGTTGAATACTTTTTTTTCATGTTCAATGACCTGTAAAATATAGGTCATGGCCCAATATGCATCACTGCTTTCAGTAGATGTTCCCCAGATGTACCCATGGAGCAAGTTTGACGACTCTATCCTTTTTGGTTACTGCAAGACTGAGCTAAACAGAAAAAATATTTTTTCCTATGTTCAATGATCCGTGAAATATAGGTCATGGCCCAATATACATTGCTGCTTTCAGTAGATCATCCCCAGATGTATCTATGAAGCAAGTTTGAAAACCCTTTCCCTTTTGCAATGGCAAACAGTGTAGACTGCTCAGACTGCTCCACTAGGTTCAGTCTGATCTAGGTCTGCACTGTTTGCTCAAACCTATCTGTCCCAACACTTAGAATTTATATGTGTGTGTATGTGTTTTTTTTTTGTGTTTTTTTGTGGGAAATAAGCAACAAACTATACAGTTAAACCTGTCTAAAGAGGTCACTCAAGGGAAGCCCAAAAATTGGCCGCTTAAGACAGGTGACCCCTTAATACAGGTTCATTTGCACTGTATTTTGGTTCTAGGGACCCGGAAAAGGTGGCTGCTAAAGGTAGGTGACCCCATAACAGAGGTGACCACATAAGCAGGTTTGACTGTATTTTCATCCTCAGATCCTCTGCAGCTTATCTGAAGACCTGATAATATTCCTTTAATTTTCACTTACCGGTGGGCATGTTTGACTGACATTTGTATTCAAGCAGTCGGTACAACTGATGTCAGCGCTGCTCCAGTCTATCCTATACTGTATGATGTCGCCATTCGGTTCCTCTGGCCGCTTCCAGGTAACCCCTAAGCTCAGGTTGTTTGCTTGTACATGTAAATCTGTCACCTTTCCTGGCACTGCAAAGGCAATGTATGTATGTGGTAATTGTTTTATTTAACCTTAAAGCACCAACAAGACCTGTCAGCAGGACAGGATAGCTCGCCTGACAGGGCCTTGCCCATCACCTAAACAAGGGCTTCGCAAGCGGCGCATAATACGCTCATTTTAAGGTCATAAAGGAGTTATGGAATGAGCAAGATTGTTTACAAAAGGATAGATAGGCAGACAAACAGGGGCAACCACTCTATAATTAATGACGGCAACATTATTTAAATATTTAACACATCAAATACTATTAGTATACCAAAAATCAGCTTCAAAGGTGAAAAGGCTCAAAAGTTGAGTAATGCCAAAGTCGAACAAAGGAGATAATTTATAAACTAAATATACTAGATTCTTGGTTCCACTACATTCCCTTGACAATATCACATTGTGTTAAAAATTTTAAAGGGTTAAGGAGTTACAGAGTAAACAGGAAATTTATGCAAGGGCAAATAATTCAATAAGCGAGAGTTGTGGTTCTTGTTCAGGATACATTGCCCCATTATTATACACATTCCTACAAAGTTTCATTCTAATATTTCAAAAAGTTAAGGACATATGGAGTGAATGAGAAATGCCTAAAAATACTTATCAAAGGGAAGTTACTCCAAAATTAAGACAAGGGGAGCAACCATTCTTGTATGCCACGCATTGTCTTGTGATCATGCACATTGCTATAAAGTTTCATCATAATATTCCAAAGAGTTCCAATGTTAAGGTATGCACATGATAAGTATACACAAAAATAGCCTAAAAGAACTAATGAAAGGGATGTAACTCTAAAATGAAGAAAGGGAGAGCAACCATTGTTGTATGCTACACATTGTTGGGACTTCATACACATTGCTATGAAGTTTCATGAAGATATTCCAAACGGTTATCTAGTTATGGCGCACACAAGACTTTCAAAATAACTTGAAAACTACGGAAGGGGGAGCAATCATTCTTGTAAGCGACACATTGCCCCTATCTAATACATATGCTTACAATATTTCATGAAGATATCCCAAATGGTTACTGAGTTATGGCGCGCAAAAGAATGTTTACGGATGGACAGACGGACAGACAGCGCCACAATATAATACGTCTGTTTTTTCAAAACGGGCGTATAAAAACTTTAACGTAAAACTTTAACATTTTGCTAACGCCGACGCTGCCGACACCCGGGGTAGTGCAATAGCTCTTCCTGTACAATAGTACAGGTGAGCTAAAAATGAAAAGGCTGAATTAGCAAACTGCATAGATCCAAATAAGGTCAACCATTTGGGTCTACACTGTTTGCCCTCTATTGTTTGAATTCTTGATACAATAGAGCTTTCACAAAACATTTCTTTAAATTTTGCAGAGAAAATTTTGTTGTCTGCTTTAAATTTGTGGCACGTTAAGCACTTTTAGTTTAGGTTAAAAGTTTGTACACTGCAAAACATTAAACAAGAACTCCACTGAATTCTATATCTCACCTGTCTACGAGCTGTCACATCAACACAGAAAACAAATGAGCCGTGACACGAGAAAACCAAAAAAGTGGTTGTGCGCCCAGTGCAGACTCAGATCAGCCTGGGTATCTTCCCAGTCTAATCAGACTCTTTGCTAATCACTTAAAGGGTAGCTAAAGGCCTTCACTACCTCCATGCGGACAGTGAAGGCTCTGATCAGACTGGGCAGATGCCCAGGCTGATTTGAGTCTGTGCTGGGCGCACAACCACTTTGTTGGTTTTGCCTTGCTGCGGCTCAAACATAGTTCACAACCTGGTATGAGCAGTAATGGGTAATCCTGGAGAAGTTGTCTGATCTGGGTTTGCACTGGTTGCCTAGATTTTGTTTTGTCACAACTTCAAGATGAATTTTGAATTTTTCTAACACTTATCAAAGTAGTAAACTAGCATTCACAGCTCAGGATAACTAGAAATAGAGCCGCAAAACGAGAAAAGCAACAAAGTGGTTGTGCGTAAAGTGCACTCAGAACAGCCTGGAAATATGCCCAGTCTGATCAGGCCTTTCGCTAAGGGCTTAAAGGGTAGCTAAGGGTCTGAGCTATCTCTGTGCGGACAGCGAAGACTGATCAGACTGGGCGGATGCCAAGGCTGATCTGAGTCTGCTCTGGGTGCACAGCCACTTTGTTTGTTTTCTTGTTTTGCGGCTCAAATGTGTTTGTAAAACACTATGCCCCAACCACATGCTTGCCTCACAAGTAGGTTCATCCCTGAATGCTTAAGTCACAATAGGCGAATAACTCAACAAGTTTTTTTTTTTTTAGATAATTTGCTCAAAATTTTAAGTGGGTCCTCTACATTTTAGTCATTGTTCCTTCATAAATTGTCAATGTCAGCAAAGGGGCATAACTCAACCAAATAATTATAGAATGTGCTCAACAGTTGTTTGGGTTACATACAGCTCAGTCCATAAACTTATCTCTCCAGACAGCAGGACAAAAATACAACCTATGTCTGAGCTCATAATGAGGTAGGGTTAAGCAGATAATTCTGACATCATTTTTCTTATTTCATAATGAAAACATATGTTGTGACCCTCATTAGAACCATCTTGGCAAGACAGTTCTAATGAGAGGTTACAACATATGAGCAGCTACACAAGAAAACCAACAAAGTGGTTGTGTAGACAGCGAAGACTCAGATCAGCCTGGGCATCTGCCCAGTCTGATCAGAGTTTTCTCTGTCCGCATGGAGATAGTTTAGACCCTTAGCTACCCTTTAAGAGCTTAGTGAAGAGTGTGATCATACTAGGCACATGCCCAGGCTGATGAGTCTGCGCTGGGTGCAGAACCACTTTGTTGGTTTTCTCATGTCGTGGCTCATGTTTTTTCTGTAGAAATATGGAAAATTATCCCTAAATTATCCTGTTACCCCTTTTTATCTGGAGCACTGCTATAAGCACGAAGATTTAACAGAGTGCTGTGCCTTGCCTGTTTGCTCAAAGAAAGGAAGTTAAACCAGAAGACTTTACATAAGTTCATGCCACGGCTGTTGCTGGTGAAAAAGCAATGTCCATGTCTCACTTTATCTACATAAAAGTGAAACAAAAAGTCTTGCATTACCTGCTTCTAAAGTTCGAACTGTAAATCCTAACTCTGCAGGGGTTGTACTGTTAAATTCTGTGTTAGTAGAATAGACTTTAAAGTCATAGAAAGCTCCTAAAAAGACAAAATATACATTTAGCTAACATGCCTAAGAAACAACATCATGCCAAAACATCATGATAAAACACTCAGAGAATACTTTTAAGACAGCATGGTTTTAAATGCTCTTTAAGAGTTAAGTACACTTTAAGGCATTTATATTTTTGCCTCCATTCCCAACAGGTCTCAACTCTTAAAGGAAAGAACTTGCTCCCCATAGAGAAAATTCATTCCTTTAAGAGTTGACTCCATTGGAGAAGGGAAATGTCATCCAGGGAAGCAAATACCCATAAGAAGTTACAAAATTTATTTCCCCTTTGTAATAAAAGCATCGCAAATGACTGCATGATACCCCACCACTGCAAAGCTATTTCACTTGGCGATTTTTCCTGATTTATTTTTTCTCTGTATTAATCCAGCGCAGGGGCAGCCAAACCCCATGGAACAAGGAAAAATATTTTGTCTTGACAGGACACTTCATTAGCCCCATGGGATTCATTTCAAGCAGCACTGGAGGCTTTTATTACTCTGATCACTGGCTGTAAGTTTCAGAAAAACTGCTTTGAATTCATTTTTTATATTCATGATTTTATGCATGAAGGGGCTGATAACTCCAATGGGGTAAATTTTGCGCATCACAAAAGGCTTTCATCACTCTGATCATTTGCTGTAACTTTCAGAAAAACTGCTTCACCTCTGATTTTTTATAGATTTTTTATGACTTTATACATATATATAGTCCCAGGACAGGAGTAGATAACCCCTGAGGACAAAATTTAAGTGGTAATACAAAGCTTTTGTTACTGCAATCCTTTTTGTGAAGTTTCATCATGATACTCCAAAAACTAAGGGAGCTAGAGGCCAAAAAACAATTTCTGTACATTGAAAAGTGCCATAACTCTGTCAGAAATTATCAAAATTTGCCCATAAACAATCCCAGGCGAGACATTCTTGATACAAATGCATATGCAAAATTTGAATGAAATCTGCTTATAAATACTTAAGTTATCGAACAGAAACAAGTGCAGCGGGACGGAGGTACGTACTACGGATGGACAGATGGATGGATATGGACAGACACACGGACGGCCAACATGAAAACATAATACCCCGCCACTAACGTGTGGCGGGGTATAAAAATGGCAGAAAAAGATGGAGATGCTGTAACACAACTCCTGTACTTGTAGGTATATTGTAATACCCTTTGCATCCCTGTATTCCACTAACAAGGAACTATTGAATTTTTTAAACATACTTCAGTTAGACTTACTACCTGTCTATCAACCAATGCAACATTTCAATCTTGCACCAAGGTCAGGCACTTTCAAAGCTGTCAAGAACAAACATTTTAATAATGATCAAAGAAGTTTTATCTTTTCCGTTTTTTGTCTTTAAAATAGCAAAATGGTACATTTATTGATCAACTGTCACTGTCTCTGATTATTAAGAGCCATCCAAATCCAAGAAATCATCATACTAGGAGATTTACCTGCTGATTAAACTTACTTGTCATCAATATCAATCAAAAAATATTATCATCTATAACAGTTACAAACAAAATAAAAAGAAATCAGTATTTCAGCGGATTGTTTGATGTGCCAACTTAGCCTATCATTTTTTTAGATCAGCTGCACGACTATTTGTCTGTGGACTACCAGTAGTGGCACTCCAACTTCTTACAAATTTCAACCAAAAACAAGCATGAATAAAGGTTTGTGGGTACATTGACATGCTTTTGCACCATTTTAATGAAAGCAGACAAGTTTTGTGCCTTCCTGTCTGCTTTCCTAAGTCATGAGACCCTTTTTATAATGAGTCTACCCTTAAAGGAAAGAATCTGCTCCAAATGGAGCAAATTTGCTTTTAAGAGGCAAATTCTTTCTTTTGGTTCTCTAAATTTCACGTCACCATTTCCCTATCAATTTTGGTCTGGGAGGACATGCATTGCTTGCCAGTGCAGATGTGTGTTATTTATGTAGCTATGGTAACACAGTGACGCCACAGCTGTGTTACCATAGCAACCAGAAATTTCAAGATTGCTATTTCCTTTGGTTCTTTCCAAAGGGATGTAAACACAGCAAGCCTGAAACTCCCTGATGCTATGGTAACTGAGTTATTATCATTTCAGTATCAGTTGATTTGCTACCATTTCAACAAAATGTATGCCTTTGAACACCAGAATAGAACTCTAAATGGTACCATATCCAAAACCAAACTTTTCTCAAACTAATGATTTTTTTTTTAAAACTAGTTTAATCTAGCATTTCTTTTTATTATTTTGACATCCTGGAGCATAGCATGATTACAGATTTAAATGGATCTGTTAATTAAGATATGAGCCACGACACGAAACAACCAACAAAGTGGTTGTGCATCCAGCGCAGACTAAGTTCAGCCTGGGCATCCGCCAAGTCTGATCAGAGTCTTCGCTGTCCGCATGGAGGTAGCTTAGACCCTTAGCTACCCTTTGAGCACTTAATGAAGAAACTGATAAAACTGAGCGGATGTCCAGGCTGATCTGAGTCTGCGCTGGGCACACAACCACATTGTTGGTTTTCTCGTGTTGCGGCTCACATATTTCTTTCGTAATAAAACAGAGGTTTTTCCCTTCCAAAACAATTCCAAAAATCTAGATCTTACAAAATGGATACAGACTTTTGGGACTGCTTTGAAAGAATTTTCAAAAGACTGATTTAGATTTTTGAGGTCATTCGAGAGAAGGGAAAAGCCTGTTCTATAGCTGAATAAATATTGTCCTCTTGCATTTATATCTCAAGAAACTCAACAAACTAGAACAATGCACATAGTCTACAGATGCCGCGGCCTAAAGCACTTGCCCATCAAAGAAGTTCCATTCAAAAAGTTTTTATGCATTATTAAAGTCTGGATTTATCACAAAAACAGAGCATTCTAAAGGACTGAATGAGTGAACTCCAGTTTAGCGACCTACCAACACATAGGTCATATACGAGGAATAGTCCTGTTTACAGCCTCATCCAAAACAAACAGAGAAGCAGGGAATTGAACCTGCTACCTCTATTTTGGTAGCCTTGGCATCTTGTGGACTAAAATACAGCTGCTCCTCGTTCAGGAAGGCCATTCTGGCAGGAATCCTCTGGTTGCCTGGTGTGTGACTCACATGACAAAGAGGGCTATCTTTTTGTCAAAGGAGGTCACCTTGTAAGAAACATTCTATTCCCCTCTGGAAGCAGAGTCTTTTATGAGTACACTATGACAAGGGATGCCAATAATGTTAGCTAGGGCAAACGTTCACTGTCAAGGAATTTTTGGCATATTCACAGGCAGTACTTAAGATGGTATGTTATGTCTTCCTAATATTCCTTTGTAAAAGCAGCATGTTTGCACATATATGCTGACCTCGAAAGTCATGAACATTAATTTACCATGACCAACTGTACAATTGCAGAACTTTAAATTGGAGGAATATCCATAGTAGGTGTAGTCACTACCCTTTAAGTGCACAGCGATGACTCTGATCAGACTGTGTGGATGCCCAGGCTGATCTGAGTCTTCACTGGGTGCACATGCCACTTTGCTGGTTTTGTCATGTTGATACTGTAAAAAGTCTAAGTACTGAGACAGATAAGTCTGAGCAAGCAGTGCAGACCCAGATCAGACTGCTCCTCAAGGAGCAGTCTGATCAGGGACTACACTGTTTGTCATTCAATCTGCATCTTTTGGAAGCATTAATGCACTGAAAAACCAAACTCTTCAATTTTCAATTAGGACAGTTACAATATTTATTTTAGAATTAAGATGTTCCAATTTTTTCATTTTTTATTGTGTAAACTCAGTTGTGATGCTTACCTGGTTTAAGTGTCTCAACTTTATATGACACAGGTGCAGGTATAATTCCAGTAGATGTGCAGAGACTCCTGCTAAAGTCACTCATATCTTCATAAACTTTCTCATCATAGCACACAATATATCCTGTAAGGTTTCCATTAGGATGTAACGGTGGGGTCCACTGCAGTATTACTGAGCTGTCAGTTAGACCAGTCAATGCAAGACTCAGAGGTGGGCTAGGAGCTGTAAAACAGAAAAGCAATTTTTAGCAGCACAGAAAAACAATCCCTTTAAAGGCACAAGCTGACAGTGCATATCCATGCCCCCCAATTCCCCACCTCCAATGCACAAGCAATAACTTGGTCAAGGCATCCACAGCACACTTTTATATCTGAACACAAGGCATTGGCAGGGTATCATGTTATACCATTTTCTTCCATACATCTGTAAGCCCATCCAGCTGGATTTGTTATTTTAAACTTTGCACAGATCTTCATTCTTAAAAACAGCTCAATGGGCATTGCAAATGGGCAAGTTCTAATGAGTTTTAAACACAGTGATGACATCTGGTCTAAAAATTTAGGGGCTGCAGTTTCTATATCATTTGGAATATTATGGCTAAACTTCATTCTGTAGCAATCAGGATTTGTCACCCCACATTTTTTCCTATTTTATGAAGGACAAGTTATCTCCACAACAAGCACTGTCTGTGTACAGGAAAGCTCACCTGACAGCACCTTGCCCTTCACATAAAAAACTTTAACATAAAACTTTGACATTTTGCTAATGCCGCTGATGCTTACACCAACGACGATGCTAGGGATAGTGCAATAGTTCTGTCTGAACTATGTTCAGGGGAGCTAAAAATATACATGATTGAACCTGGCTAAAAGTACTTTTCAAGGGCCTGAGGTTGTATGTATAGACAGATACATGTTTTATTTAAGAAAAGGCTTTATGACAGAATCTGGTACACTGTATTTTAAAGAAGCTATTTATTGCATCAGCAGTATGCTTCAAAACCTAATCTGGCTTTCAGAGACAAATTCTGGTTTGCATCTTCAACACATATGATAAATTTAATCCCTTCATGCCTGGATACCCATAAAAAGGGACACTGGCATACAGTGCAGATCCAGATCAGATGCCACAAATGTGACATCTGATCAGGGTCTACACTGTTTGCTTTAAATAACTGATTTTGGTAACAGTTTGTATATTTTGTATGTCAAGTTTTGAAATAAATATGTTTAAACCAAATAACTGATTTTTTTCTCAAGATAAATTAATAAAAATAAAGTAGACCTGACACCCTATAAATTCTATAATGATTTGTCCAAACAGCCAGAGAGAGGAATCTACTCATTGTAAATGGGTTAATCTTTCCATGAACTTCAATATGTATGAGAACAGGTTAGACAGTTAATATGCATTAAGTAATCTAAAGTAAACGGACACACTTTCATGGAAAGAAACCATGCCATTTGTATTTTTGTCTCCCTACAAGCTGTCTTTTTCCTTTTTTGCATTTTGGTTTCCATGGCAACCAATAAAAAGAGCAATGGGCCAAAAATCATATAGCTGATTGAAGACTTCTCTAGGAACATTTCTGTATAAGTTTTGTCAAAATATCTGCATTGGCTTGGCAGTAAATGTCATTTTTCAATTTTCCCCATTATAAGTCTATGGGAATGCTTAAGTTGCCAATTTTCATCAAAAAAAAACCCAAAAAACTTTCAATCCCCCAGCCCAATGATGCTACAAATGAAATTTGGGCCAAATTGGCCCAGTGGTTTCAGAGGAGATGTTGTTTGAAAGTGTTGACAGATGACAGATGACGACGACGGACAACTGCCTATCCTATAAGCTGCCCCGGAGCCTTCGGCTCTGGTGAGCAAAAAAAAAAAAAGATAATCGGCTAAGATTAAAATAGAAGTGTGTTTTGTAATATGTATGAGTCAGGTACATGTCAGATATCAAATGTGCTGATCAGATTGTACTGATGCGCATGTTGATATGCATATTTGTTGTTGGTGTTGGTATTTTGATTTCGTAAACGCTATTGAATTTTGACTGGGGTCTGTCTGTGTTGCATATAACAATAACGATTGGTTGGCTGACCGCCCCACATATAACCAAGAAAGTGTTTCAGTTCCAACACAACATCAACAATTAAGCCAGCAACAATTACTTCATTTTGTCTTCAATTTCTGTGTCAAGTTATCATGTTGGTTTTATATTTTACATGAGCGACATAACAGGCCATTAGGACTGAAATGTCTAGATTTATCAAGACACGGTTTATAGGCCAACATTCAAATGAGACTGAAAGTAGAGGGAGAAAGTGAAAGTAAGCTACTTACATCAAAATCATGGGTGCATCTATATTGGCCAATGAAATACTTAAAGTGTAGGTCAATACTAAGGTTATACAGATGAAGCTGCAAAAAACACTTTGTATCCAAACACCTTACAGAACTCCATGTAAGGCATACCTTTTACAGTAAAACGTTTACTTTTCTTGTTGTTCTATTCAAACTCTTTTGTGGGAAAACAGAGTTCTCTGTTAGATAGAATTTAAATTTAGGTGATACACCTGCCTAAAATAATATTCTGCATAAAATTTGTGACCCCTTGACGCGGCAGCCAAAATCATGGGTTACAACTGTTTCATCCAATACTCCCTCTTATGTACAGCTCCAAAACCTCATTAGAATACGCACAATAGTTGTCTATTGTGATTTGGGACACCTAGAAACCATTAATTTTCCATTTGGAACAAATGGAAAATTAATGGTTTTTGGTGTCCCAATACTTAAACACTATAGGGTAAATGATGCAATATGGGTTTCAACTTACCTTCAACTCTTGTAGTAAATGTATCTATTCTCGCCTCACTCTCTCTGTTGTGACTGACTGCAGTAATTGTTACATCATAAGTTGTACCAGCTGTCAGGCCAAGAAGAGTTATCTTTGTATCATTGCTTGTTGTATTATATGGAGTGCCCCCATGGACAACTGTATACATGTCTACAAACCCATCAGATGGCGCCCACTGCAGTTCAATATCTGGTGCTGTATATGGTAATGGGCTAACATTTCCTGGTTGAGCTGGATCTAAAATATAGTTTGACAATGTGTAATTTCTGGGTTGTGGGGGGTGGGTATTTTTTTTATTGTATTATTTTTCAATCTAAAATATCTGTAACAGTAACTTATAAATTTTCTGGGCAATTTATAGAAATATTCTATTCTCTGAAGATACAGTACTGTTATTTATGACATCCAACAATACAAGTTTAGTTGTACATGCAAATGGTAGAACTGAGGAGAAATATGAAAAAGAATAGTGCTCTAACAACAAAGTCACTTACATAATATAATATAAATATGTTAAGATGAATGAGTATACCTCCATTCAACCATTTTTACAAAGGGGAACTACTTATGTGACTTCCTGTTTGTTTCCCTGGACCATGAAGCCCTTCCAAAATATTGGTCTACTCTTAAACGTAAGACTTTGCTCGTAAGGTTGCCAACTCTTACCTTAAAATGTTAACCCCTACCAGATAGAGAGACAAAACTGAAAATGGCATATAGTTGCTCCCCCTTAATGTGTAGCCATTCACAGCTGTCTAAATTAGGATGTTTCATTCCTATTTTTACTAATTCCTGTTGCCTTTGAATTTTGGACAAATCGGTTTGCTGTATCAGGAGATCTATTCAGAGCCCAAGTTAAGAGGGAGTATTTGGTGATAATTTGGGATAATTTTTGTTAATTCTGGATAAAAACATATGTTGTGACCCCTCATCTGAACCGTCTCTACGAGACGGTGCAGATGAGGGGTCACAACATATGGTTTCAATGAAGAATAAAGAAAATTATCCCTCAATTATCATCAAATACCCCTCTTATCTAGAGTCCTGTCTATTACACGACTGAAGGTCAATGGCAACCAGCACAGACCATAGCCATACTGCACCTTTAGGAGAAGTATGATCTATATCTATCCTTTTTTGTTCTGACATTCTGTCTTATCAACATTCCAATGCTATGATAAAGGCACTGGTAACTAATTAACTTTCATGCTTTCAGACCTTTTACTAAAAAGCTTAAAATAAATAGACAGTGAATGATGAGTTACTGTTTAACATTTACATAGTCTAGCGATTTTTTTTTTTTTTTATACAGAATTACCATATAGCATATTGTGCTTGGTGACTATATATTATCACTATAATACTCAGTGTCAGTGAGTAATGTATCAAACCAATTCTGCAAACAGGAATTCCACTGAATGCCATGTCTCGCCTTTCTATGCACTGCCATAAAAAATAGCCATCAGAGGAGATGGCAAATCCCCCGACCTAAGACCCCCATGGGCCTTGGTAAAACGGGTGCACTTCCAAACACATATAAGTAATATATTGTCATTCTTTTATGCTTCTGATTGACATTATCTGTTTAACAGATGCATGATTATCTAACATTCAGACTAAATAGTATGCTTGACTGCTAAAAAGAAGTAACATCTCAAACAGCCGCCATATACATAAATATATAGCATATGATACATTAAACTTTCAAAATGTGTGAATAACTTCTAAACTACAAGGCCTACAAACCTTATTTGGAGCTCTCTAGTAAGTGAATTTGGACAAAGAATCCAAATCTGGAGAAAAAAAAAAATTTTTTTTAGTGTGGTGGGGGGGGGGGGGGGGGGGGAGTGGAGAGGTCAGAGAGTTAGGAACACTGATAAAATATCACAGCATGTTCATCAATATTCTAAAAGGTATAAGGTTATTAAAATTGTGGAGCAGGCCAGGGTTATACAGTTATGGAGCAGAGACTCAAACAGCAGCTCAAAATACCAAAGGGAAATAACTCATAAAGTTTGAATGCTAGAGTTGTCATTCATGTATGAGACAAATCGTCATGACCTGTTCTTCAGATCTGTGAAGTATCATGAAAATATTTCAAAAGGTATTCAAGCTATGGAGCGGACACTTAAAATCATCAAAGTGAAATAACTCAAAAAGTAAGAAAGCAAGAGTTGTCATTCTTGTTCACAACACATCGTCATGACCTGTTCTACATATCTGTGAAGTATCATGAAAAAATTTCAAAAGGTATTCAAGTTATACAGCGGACACGAAATCATGCCTAAAACCATCAAGGGGAAATAACTCAAAAAGTAAGAAAGTAAGAGTTGTCATTCTTGTTCGCGACATATCATCATGACCTGTTCTACATATCTGTGAAGTATCATGAATATATTTCAAAAGGTATACGAGTTATAGAGCGGACTCGAAACCACACCTAAAACAATCAAGGGGAAATAACTCAAAAAGTAAAAAAGCAAGAGTTGTCACTCTTGTTCGCGACACATCGTCATGGCCTGTTCTACATATCTGTAAAGTATTATGAAAATATTCTAAAAGGTATTCAAGTTATACAGCGGACACGAATCTGCCAAAAAATCACATCTAAAACCATCAAGGGGAAATAACTCAAAAAGTAAGAAAGCAAGAGTTGTCATTCTTGTTCGCGACACATCGTCATGACCTGTTCTACATATCTGTGAAGTATCATGAAAATATTCCAAAGGGTATTCAAGTTATAGAGCAGACACGAATCTGCCAAAAAACTCACCAAAGGGGAAATAACTCAAAAAGTACAATAGCAAGAGTTACCATTCTTGTACGCGACACATCGTTATGACCTGTTCTACATAACTGTGAAGTATCATGAAAATATTCCAAAGGGTATTCAAGATATAGAGCGGACAAGAAAATGTTTACGGACGGACGGACTGACGGTGGACGGATGGACAGATGGACGGACGGACGGACGGACGGACGCCAGGCTCATCGCTATATCCCCCGAACCTTTCGGTCGGGGGATAAAAAGAGCTAAACCTGAAAACATGTTGCAAAGGCGAAAACACTGGAAAATTAATACCTATATCTCACTTCTGCTAGTGCCAGTGTCTGTTTCAGCAACAAGGAGTTGCAGCCAAGGAGCGATATCTAATTATTAAAACTGTAAAGCTAGTGAGATTGTAAGGTGGCTGTAGACAGTCTAACCTCAGTCATCATTACCATAAAAGTTCTAAGAATTGAGACAGACAGATTTGACCAAGTACTGCAGGCCCAGATCAGACTGCTCCTTCAGGAGCAGTCTCATTAGGGTCTACACTGTTTGTTATGCAATCTACATCTTTTGGATGCATTATTGCATTGTAAAACCAAACTGTTCTATTTAGGACATTATTGCCCTATTTCTTGGTGTCCCAATTTTTAGAATTTTAACAGTATTTGTACACAATTTTCACCTATGGCCTGTGTTGCAACATTTATCCCATTAAAGACTGTATTTTCATCATTTGTAAAGGAAGCTGTTACAGTCACTGAGTACTGGTCCCCGGCTGTAAGGCCCGTAAAACTGGCTACCATGCTGCCTAACTGTGATTCTGTCTTTGAAATTGTTGATTGGACACCAGCACATGTAACGTCATATTTCCAGTTCAGACTTTCCGCCATATGCCATGTTACTTCTAGGGTTGTAGAAGTGATAGCTGAGAAAGTCAGATTCTCTGGTGTCAAAATAGTCTCTGAAAATATGAAAATAAAGGAGTGTGAGAAAATCTGAAATCACTTTGAAACTAAAATAGCCAAAATGCTTCTTGACAACTAAACATTCATCTATTTCAGATCTGTAATGGTCCTTCCATTTTAGAACAACCTGTTGTATGTTATTATGGTGTTGAATTAACTAAGACCAGTGCTAGTCTTATTCAGACTATTACTAGAAGTAGTCTGATCAGGATCTACACTATTTATTTCACTATTTTTGAATGTTATCTACAGGCAGACACTAGCTGAGTTTGCTTGCATTGTAAATTCAACAGGTTGCCAGTAACTTAGAAGTTTTTATTGTTATCTGTATCTTCTGGAGAATTGGAGTTTGTGGTCTGACACCAGCCTCATGAATAAAACCAGTTTAATAATGTGCAAATATGGTCACACTGGTCTGGCATTCAACACAGGCAAAGAAGACAGGAAACCTGAATTTTCGTCTCATCAGAGTTAGTTTAATTCAGAAGTATAGTCTCATGGACCAGCCAACCTCGATTATTGAAATAGGAACCAAAAGTTTTACAAAACTGGTATGCATATTCAAGAAATGCTTAAAAACAATTTTCGGGCTTCAATGACCATGACAATGAATTGGTGAAGAAACTTACCTTTGAACATTTACACCAGAGGGAATTTTATCGAAAAAAACTGGTTAGAGGTCTAACAAATTAGAGGTCTAAATAAGAATGATGACTTGAAATTGAAATAAGAAGTTTCAAGCAAAACAACTGAGTTTTATAGTACGTTGCCTTCGTTGCCTGTGTTGAATACTATACCAGAGTGGTTGTAGTTTTTACAATTTTAAGGAAATCTTGGTGGCTTACTTGTACGAATTGAAATGCCTGGACTACAGTATTTATTATGCTATAAACAGGGTTTCTCCCGCTCTATAGTAACCCCAAATATCTAAATCAGTCTTCTGAAAATCTGCTGTAAGATGGAGTTTCCCTTCTAAAACAATCCCAACTAGAAAATTGTGTCTGTAAGACACTAATGATGCCCCCGTGCAGCGCCTGTCACAGGACATGTGTACATCCCTAAAGCACCTTTCAAGCACAAATGCTATTTACAAAGAATCCACTGAAAACATTTCACAAACTTTATACCCTATAATGCAAAATGCAGCCCAAAATGCCCATATGCCTAAAATGACTAAGTTCAAAAGGCTATAATTCTGTCAAAATCAATTCTAGCATCAACACAATGCAAACATATGCCTAAAATGACTAAGTTCAAAAGGCTATAATTCTGTCAAAATCAATTCTAGCATCAACAAAAACCCACATGCACATCTCCAATACGTCAATAACATGTATGCAAACTTTTGAAAAGATCGATTGAAAACTGAGGGAGGAGTTGATTACACAAACTCCTCACCCTACAAATGTAAAAATTTGCCTAAAATGACTAAGTTCAAAAGACCGTAATTCTGTCAAAATCAATGCTAGTTCCAATAAAAACCCACATGCACATCTTCAATATGTCCACAACATGTATGCGAGGTTTGAAAAAGATCCATTGAAAACTGTGGGAGGAGTTGATTACACAAACTACACACCCTACAATGCAAAAATTTGCCTAAAATGACTAAGTTCAAAAGGCTGTAATTCTGTCAAAATTAATTCTAGCTCCAACAAAAACCCACATGCACATCTTCAATATGTCCACAACATGTATGTGAAGTTTGAAAAAGATCCATTGAAAACTGTGGGAGGAGTTGATTACACAAACTACACACCCTACAATGCAAAAAATTGCCTAAAATGACTAAGTTCAAAAGGCCGTAATTCTGTCAAAATTAATTCTAGCTCCAACAAAAACCCACATGCACATCTTCAATATGTCCCCAACATGTATGCAAGGTTTTAAAAAGATCCATTGAAAACTGTGGGAGGAGTTGATTACACACACTGCATTCCCTACAATGCAAAAATTTGCCTAAAATGATTAAGTTCAAAAGGCCGTAATTCTGTCAAAATTAATTCTAGCTTCAACAAAAACCCACATGCACATCTTCAATATGTCCACAACATGTATGTGAAGTTTGAAAAAGATCCATTGAAAACTGTGGGAGGAGTTGATTACACAAACTCTATACCGTAAAGTGTGACGAACGGACAGACAGACTGACGGACGGACGGACAGACAGGAGCAAATCTTAATGCCCCCTGACTATCGTCACGGGGGCATAAAATCTAGATCCATCTTATAAGATGGATCTAGATTTTTTGGGATTGTTTTAGAAGGAAAAATGAAAAACCTCCACCTTACAACCAAAGAAATAGGGCGAATAATCATGAAGTTCATAATAATTTTAACTGTTCTCTTTTTTTTTCATACAAGTTTTTTTATCTAATAATGTTTTTCAGCAACCAGTCAATGAATTTTGACAGATTTGAGCCATGAGACAAGAAATTTTAAAGTACCTCATAATTATGACAAGTGCAAATATGAAAGACAAGGTTCAGCCTGCACATCCATGCTGGCTCATCAGAGTCTTCTGATCTGAACAGGCAATCTAGAGATTCTGAGTCATCTAAATAATGAAAAGAACTGTCATAAAGACAATGGAGTTCACCTTATGTTTGCTTGCTTTTAAAACTGATCCAGATTCAGAAGGTGAAATTGAGTATTTGATAACAATTCTGGGATAATTTTTATCTCTCCATACAAACATGAGCCGCAACTCGAGAAAGCCAACAAAGTGGTTATCTGCCAAGTGCAGACTCAGATCAGCCTGGGCATATGCCCAGTCTCTTCAGAGTCTTCACTATCTGCATAGGGTAGCTTAGCTTAGCTGCCCTTTAAGTGCTAAGGAAAGAGGGTGATCAGACTGGGCGGATGCCCTAGTTGATTTGAGTCTTCGCTGGGATCACAACCACTTTGTTGGTTTTCTTGTGTTGTGGCTCATATGTTGTAACCCCTGATTGGTACTGTCTCAGTGAGACAGTTCTAATGAAGGGTCAGAGCATGTTTCACCAAGATGGTTCTAATGAGGGGTCACAACAAGATTGTATGGAGAATTAACAGACACTGTCTTAGAATTATCATCAAATATTCACCATATCTCAGTGCTCCAGATAAGAAGGGGTAACAGAGATAATTTAGGGATATTTTTCCGTATTTCTCCATCAGAACATATGTTGTATCCCCTCATTAGAACCATCTCACTGAGACAGTTCTAATGAGGGGTCATAACTTATGTTTTTTAGAGAAATAATAAAAATTAACTCTGAATTATTCCTGTTACCCCTTCTTATCTGAAGCACTGTATAATCTAGGCCTCTGCTATGAGTGTGCAGAATGCAAATTTGGATGCATACAACATGTATCTAATAAATACTCCTTTGTTTAGCAAAGAGGAAATGACTATGCTCTGAAAAAACTGCATTATGCTGACTTAATTTTACAAACCTGTAAGACATGTGCTTATGTTCTTTCTAAAGAATCCACTATCACATGTACAAATCCCACCACTGCATATAGCTGTCCCTGCTATAGAGCTATTACACCAGCTGCTTCCATCAGTTACACTACTACAGTTATCACCTAAGTTTGCTGGGGCTAGAGTTGTTGTTGGTGGTGACGTCGGCGGTGATGTTGGTGCTGGTGTTGGAGTTGTGTTGGACTTTGTTGTTGCTGTTGTTGGAGCTGTTGTGGCTTGTGATGTTGAGTTGGTTCCAGGATCTTTAGTTGTTGGAGGTGTTGAAGTCATAGATACAGCCACAGAAATAAAGGTAATGACAAAGATCTGTAATGGAAAGAGAAATACATACACATCATAATTCTATCAGATTGCACCTATAGAAGCAATGGAAAATTTTTGTGTTTGGTTCTGCAATATTTCAATGTTTCTGCCTATACTCAGCATATGAGAGTAAATCTTAATGTCATAATGCAATGTCTGAAGATTTGTTGTGATGCTTTGATGAGGTTCCTTAACTCTATAAGCACCAAAAAGCAGACGACAAAATTTACGTCTGCAAAAAATAAAAAAATACCTTGTCCAAGACATTTCATATTGAGAATTAAAAGACTAGAGGGCATTCAACAGTGTAGATCCACATGAGGCGGCTCATTATGAGCTGCCTCATCAGGATCTGTGCTGTTTGCAAATTTTGCTAATTTTGTCACTGGGTCTTAAAGAGTTAATGATAGACTGTGTAACATCTCTTTTTCACGACACAATCGATAAACGAATATTTTCGGGGTTACAGTGAAGAACATTGGTGAGCCCAGGCATGGGCAGACAACAAAGTTTGGAGAATTTGAAGGAAGAGAATATTCTATCAGCATTTGACTGTTAGAATGGAAATAGTATAGTTCTAGCAGTGAACTGTTGAGTATCATGTATCAACAGTTTTTTGGTCAGTTGAAAGTTAATGTAACACTTGGGCTCTGGGCTTGTGGTACAATCTACTTTACAACTGACCCCCAATTTGCCCAAAACAATTAACTATTAATCGTCAAGTCACTTCTACTCTTTAATAATGGTATTACAAGAAGGTGATATTGAGTTATTTGCAGAAGAGTGTTTAATTCTTGCTTGAGTTGGCGTCATGGACACAGCCATGGGAATGCAGGAGGTCTATAATAATAAGAACAAGTCTCAAACATACGAATGTATGGATTCACCTCCAAGTTTTTCCACCATTTTAACATTACAAACAAAACTTAATTTGAGCCGCGACACCACAAAACCAACAATGTGGATGTGCGCCCATCGCAGACTCAGATCAGCCTGGGCATACGCCCAGTCTGATCAGAGTCTTTGCTGTCCGCATGTAGGTAGGTTAGACCCTTAGCTACCCATTAAGCGCGTAGCGAAAAGTCTGATCGGACTGGGCGGATGCCCAGGCTGATCTGAGTCTGTGCAGGGCGCACAACCACATTGTTGGTTTTGTCTTGTCGCGGCTCATTTTATTTTGATTTCTTTTCTTAATGTGTATGTAGACCTCGTTTGGAAGTGCTACATCATCCAAAGAAGCAAAACAAGAATTCATGCAACTTAATATAACTTCATTTTCGAAAAAAGGCAGGGGGCATTTATTAGAGCAGGGGTGTTTGATAGGATTAATACGGTATATGACAGGGATGTTGAAAAGACAGACCAATTAACTTGGGGCTTGAGAAAGCAGCAGTCTGAGCCAGATCTACACTCTTTGCTCTAGAATGCACCATGATATATGAAAACAGAAGGATGTGATTTTGTCATACTGAGCCCCATAATGTCATATTTTTGGGGTTCAGCAAATGGCAATTTTTTGTTTTTGTTTAAGATGTGAGCAAAACAGTCCAATGTGACAATGTAAAGATTCAAAGTATATTTAAGTATGTTTTGCAAAATTCAATTTTTGCAGAAAAACAAATAAAATCTCCATTACATGATTGTAATTAATCATCACCTGTACTTTTCAAACCTGGAGCTCCCATAAAGCAATCAACTGATAGATCTATAACAACATCATTTAAAATATGAGAAAACCTGAAGTCATGCATCAGTCACATCTACATGAGTAATCTCACAAACTATTAGTGATGTGTGTCCACAAAAATAAAAGTTTTGCTTTAATAAATTTGTGTTTTGTGCTGTTTCATGAGCAAACATTCTTTATGCCATGAGGGAATTATACCCAGCCGGCTCATGATGTTGAAATGACATTGCACCGATGTCAATGTGAAATCATCACTGCATCAACATCAGCACAGTACCTTTTCAACGTCATGTGCCTCCTGGGATAGTGACAACTCAAATCTGCACTCTTCCCTGATGACATGACCAAGCTACGGAGCCTGAGGATAGGGCTGACTATCATGCAGCATTGCTATCAAATTTTTTATTGACTGATTTGTCGCTTTACGTCCACAGTAAGCAGCGACGGTCAGTTAACCTAACCACACTATTCATGGATTCATCAGTACCGAAATTGGCTGATTTACTTAAGATTATACACAAGAATTCTGCGGAAGGCTATGTCGCACCTGCTGTATGCCTTCACAATAAGAACTCAATGAATATACCAAGTGGTTCTGGAGAAAAAAGTTAATTTTATTGGTTTTGCTATTTTTAGTAACGGGGACCATCTTGGATTCTTGACCATTCTCGACTTTTACCATTCTGAAGCCCTGCAGTCTGATCATGCTGCACTGTATGTGAAATTTGAGAATCATGGATGCAGTGGTTTCAGAGAATAAGTCATTTGAATGGACTTAAATGCTAGGGTCGACATAAATGATTCTAGGGTTGACGTAAGGTCACTGTGACCTAATTCCACTACAGATTTTTTTCATTTTAGTAATTCTGAATACCAAGGTCCCACTTATGCTTCATACAAAATTTCAGCCTAATATACAAAGTGGTTCTGGAGAAAAAAGTTGATTTTATTGGTTTTGCTATTTTTAGTAACGGCAACCATCTTGGATTCTTGACCCACGTGAATTTTATCATTCTGAAGCTCTGCAGTCTGATCATGCTGCATGTGAAATTTGAGAACCATGGATGCAGTGATTTCAGAGAATAAGTCATTTGAATGGACTTAAACGCTAGGGTCGACGTAAATTATTCTAGGGTCGACGTAAGGTCACTGTGACCTAATTCCGCTACAGATTTTTTTCTTTTTGATAATTCTGAAAGCCAAGGTCCCACTTATGCTTCATACAAAATTTCAGCCAAATATACCAAGTGGTTCTGGAGAAAAAGTTGATTTTATTGGTTTTGCTATTTTTAGTAATGGCCGCCATCTTGGATTCTTGACCCACCTGAATTTTACCATTCTGAAGCCCTGCTGTGTGATCAAACTGCATGTGAAATTTGAGAACCATGCGTGCAATGGTTTGAAAGAATAAGTCTTTTGAATGGACTAAAATGCTAGGGTTGACTTAAATTGTGAACGGACGGACAGACAGACGGACAGACAGACGGACTGATGGAAAACCGGATGCCTATATCGCACCTTGTTAAAGCTACATGGTTGTCTTTTCAAAACTAAGCATCACCAATCCTTGTAACAAATATTTTCCTGTGGCTTTTCCTCTGGCAAAAGTCTTCAACGCTTAGACAAATTGAAGTATAGTAGATGGTAAAATCTACAGGTGCATTAAAATACTATCTCAAAATTATCCATAGCTGAATTAAGACACTATCAATGATAGTTATTGACAACTGAGAACACTATCAGGATAGCATTATCATTGAAGGCACTACGCTATCACAATGGATTGATATACATGTATTGTTAAACCCCTACCGAAAGATACTACCTATAAAGACTTATCTGAGTCTGAGTATCTGCAAGCACAGGCAGATCTAAGTCTTCATGGTTCATGCATGCAATAAGATACCTTATGTCAAGATGGGGCATATATTAACCCATAAAGCCCCAACAAGGCAGCCAATAAAATTTAAGTCTGAAAAATTTCAAAAACTGTTTGTCCAATAGAGACTTCAAATACTAGAGGGCAAACAGTGTAGATCCAGATGAGGCAGCTCATTAAGAGCTGCCTCATCTGGATCTACACTGTCTGCAAATCCAATTAGTTTCATTTTTAGTGCTTTAAGTGTTAAATATACTGCTCAACATCAGCTGGGCCTGACACACAATACTGGTGTTTCAAGATGCTGCTGCACCGTGCTCCAGATAAGAAGGGGTAACAGGGATAATTTAGGGATAATTAGCCATATTTCTCCGTAAAAACATACATTGTGACCCATCATTAGAACCGTCTCGGTGAGACGGTCCTGATGAGGGGTCACAATGTATGTTTCCGTTGAGAAATAAGAAAAATTATCTTTGAATTATCTTCAATACCCCCTCTTATCTGGAGCTCTGTAAGCACATGACTGTGACCAGCAAAGGCTCAACCCAGCCTCCACATAGTGCAGTTGGATCAGGGTATTTGTTGTTCGCATACAACATGTTTGGTTTGATTGATTGATTTGATGCTTAACGTCCATGGTAAACAGCTATGGTAATGTCGGGATGGTCAGTTAACCTAACCACACTATTCCTGGGCAGGCTTAGACCTCCAAAGCGGTTAACCAGTACTAAGTGCACATACTTCCGCCAGTAACTGACAACTGCCCTTCTTGAATCGGCGGAAGGAGAAACGAAAGTATGTGGCCAGACTGGGTTTCGAACCCAGGACCTCTGACTTATGAGTCAGGTGCCCTACCGATTGCGCTACGCGGCCTGGCTACAACATGTTTGGACCTTACAAAATCTACAGACACAAAATGAAGACTCTAGCTAAGCTGAATGAATTCACAGACTGCATTTATTCTTTGCTGTTCACAAGTAGGATAAGCACCTTTTCCCTTGACAAAGCTAACATGTCTATATGAGTGGCATCATGAGGAAAAGATATATTTTTAAGGCAGGCATTTGCGAACAGTAAAACTCAGATCAATCTGCACAGTTGCTGCACATATTTGTCCAACCTGACCAGAGTCTTTCTGGCCTGCATAAATAATCTACAATAAATCAAGGGAAATATGTTAGTTACTATGCAAACAGCATAAGTCACTGTTTCATATGAAATCAATTATATGTACTTACAAAGAGGAAGAGAAGATATAAAAGGATGTCACTGTGATTAGATGTGTTTCCCATGGATTTGAAGGGGAACATCTTTCCTTTTGTTTCTAAGAAACAAATGAGTCAGGCCACAAAACAGTATCTTCATTATGCCTCTACATGGACAAAGACCATCCTGTTATTCTGTTGTGAGTACAGACTAGAGATCCATAGATGGGTGTCCCTGGTATATTTTTTCCCCATTTCTAAATCTCTAGAAGAAGTATCTGCACGGCTAACCCAGCGGGCACATGACGTCAAAAGGATGTCGTCCTAATGTCGATGCGACGTAAGAACGTCACATCGATGTCAGGACGACTTCATTTTAACATCATGTGCTTGCTGGGAAGTGGTCAGTGCTCCCAACTCTGGGACAAGGGGTTGCGGGTTTGTCCTACTGGAGGCAAGATTCCCTCTTAACCTAAATGGCAATTCATAGTACAAAGCCTTTCATAATCATTTCACTTCATCCTGATATGATGGAGATACTGTTAACAAGACCTGTTGCCGTACAGGATAGCTGACACCTGAAGCGCCTTGCCCACCACATAAAAAACTTTAACGTAAAACTTTAACATTTTGCCAATGCCGACGCTGTCGCCACCACCAATGCCAATCCAAGGGGTAGTGCAATAGCTGTTCCTGTACTTTCGAACAGGCAAGCTAAACAGGATGTAAACCTCCAAGTCTGAGTAGGGTCCACACTGTTTGAAAAAATTCTCAATTGGTGACTTTTCACCTCAAGAAGGTGGTAAACTTCAAAATTCTTAGGTAATAACAGATAAAAGCACATGTAAGTAAACAGTAAACAAGCAAAGACTGTTGATATAGGAGACCTCTTAAAGATTATCATCACCGATTTTGTCATCAAATCAATAGAGAAAGAGTACTTAACACCATTAAACTGAGTCGCAACAAGGAAAAGAAGCATGTAAGTGCCCTGCGAAAAGCAAAGGCTCAGATCAGACTGCACAGTTGTGCAGTCTGATCTCAGCCTTAGCTATTCGCACACACCATGTATAGACACTAAAGAATGAACAAGCATAAAACAAAGACTCTCTAAGCTAGATTTCACAGTCACAGACTGGTTTAAGTCTTGTCTGTTCGCAAATATGTTCAGAAACGTTTTTGTGGGATGAAGCTCAATTTTTATGACAGCTTGGATACCAGATTATAGACAGGAACTTAAAATTTTTTGTATACACCTAAAAGGTTCAAGGCAAACAAACATTTTGGGGCCAAAAACTGAGCTTTTGTTTCATTTTTAATTTTCAATAAATTTTAAAATAAGTTGGATTTCTTCAGAATCACTCAGCTGGACAGTAATATGTGAGATCTCAAGAGTTTTTAAGTGAGATTTATAAGAATTAAGAGAGACTCTCACAAAAATTTCTTCCAATTTTAATCTAAACAGGTTTTAAACTTTTAATCTGTTTAAATTCTTTGGAGCTTTATGCATGAACAGTTTTTTTCCTGCCCATATAAACAGAGCTCCTGATAAGATCGAATCTTTCGAATCAGTGAAAATGGGTGTGGGTGTTAGTTTTTTACTTCTAGCAGCCTAGCTCATTCCAAAACTCCTTAAGTTCTAGTCAAATTCACTGTGATAATTTTATATTTTTCTTAAATTAAATTCATATAGATATATACATAAATATCATTTAAGTGTGCTCTTAAATACCTCACTTGTTGATTAATTTTTAAATTTTAATTTCAAAAATCGCTTTTAGATAGTATATGTTACTTTGTTAAATGATCTTAATTCCTGAATAAATCTTACTTACTTACTTAAGGTGTAGTTTTAAGGATAATTCTGAGAAAATTTTTCTTATTTCTCCATGAAAATATATCATTTGACCCCTCATTAGAACCGTCTCGCTAGAACCGTCTCAGTGACACGGTTCTAATGACCCAAAACGTATCATGTGAACCCCTCATTAGAACCGTCTCAGCGAGACGGTTCTAAAGAGGGGTCACAAGATAGGTTTTTTGTGAGAAAATACAAAAAATTATCACTAAATTATCCCAGTTACCCCTTCTTATCTGAAGCACTGCCCATAATCTGATCTCCCGGCAGCCATTATAACTGAGTTGCATCTCACAAAAATGTTGATTAATGTATGTGCAAACAGCCAAGTCTCAGATGATGTCTCAAAACTGGAGGTTCTCTAAATGATGGCATAAGCCAATGCAGGTCTTACTAAGATGAAGCCAATTTGGACAGATGGTAATGTATCTCTCAGATTAAAAGTGAAACTGATGCACTCCCTTGTCATATTCATATTTCTGTATTTGTGTGAAATATAGATGTTAGCAAAAAGAACACAGGCCTTTGGGATGAGATGCTACCATTATCAAACATTTTGCTTGCAGACAGATCCGAGCAGCCATTGCAAAATATGACAAACTCCTGACCGTGGTCAAGAAATGGAAACTAAGGTGGTTTGGTCAACCCTCAAGGCCTTCTCACTCAGCAATGATTCCATAAGGAAAAGTGAAAGGCATAAGAAGATGTAGACAAAAGCACAGATCAATGATACCTGCTTCTAACTTCAAAATTTTCAGCCCCAAAACATTGCACAATTGAGAGCCCTAGACTTACTGAAGCATTTAGCATAAGTCCCCCATGACCTACAAATGAGCTGCGACATGACAAAACAATGTGGTTGTGCGCCCAGCACAGAATCAGATCAGCCTGGGCATCTGCTCAGTCTGATCAGAGTCTTTGCTGTCCCCATGGAAGTAGCTTAGACCCTTAGCTATCATTTGAGCACTTAACGAAGAGTCTGGTTAAACTGGGCGGATGCTCAGGGTGATCTGAGTCTGCACTAGGCGCACAACCACATTGTTGGTTTTGTCGTGTCGAGGCTCAAATAATGTTAACACCCAGTTATTTATTTCCTGGTTCAATTTATCAACACCTACTATTGGGACAGAATTAAAGGCAGGAGTTCTGTGCAGGGGGGTTCATGTTCCCAGCAACAGCATATCTTACCTTTACAGGTAAAGGTGTGAAAATTTATTCGACCAATCAGTGGACCAGTATTACCAGTTGTTATAATTTCATTGGCCGACTAGAGGTATTGACACCATGTGATCAAGAGACAGAATGACACGTAGTAATATTTCAGTTCACCTATTGACGTTCCCCCTGCACCTCAGTGGAACGAATCCATAGCTGCAGTAATGGGGCGCCGAGCGTTCATCCATTATTGACAGAATGACACTTAGAATTTTTTTTTCTTATATAGCTCCACTCCTGCCTTTAAGTGCTTGGGCAAAAATTGTAGATCCAGATCAAAATGCTCGTGAAGTCTGAAGAAAATTGGTCACTAACTACCAACGGTAAGGATTTTTTCAGGATTTTACACAAAACCTGTCCCATACAGAAGCAGACAACCCCAAAGAATATTCTGATTGTAAAAAAAAAACGAGCTTTTGTTAGGGGAGAGTCGAGTAACTTCGGACGGCGGGTAAATTCAGACAGTGACATTGTTTTATATGTCAGTTGTTTGGAATTAAAACAAAATTAACCGGGTAAACAGTGAAAATCCTGAAATGTCCGAATTTACCCGCCTGTCCGTAGTTACCCGACTCTACCCTATTTTGATAATTTCAGGAAGTGTTCAAATTTGTCTGGTACCATTCTCAAAAAAGATATTTCCAAGACCAATGCAGAGCCCTAGATAAGAGGGAGTATTTGGTGATAAATAGGGATAATTTTTGTTAATTCTGGATAAAAACATATGTTGTGACCCCTCATCTGAACCGTCTCGATGAGACGATTCAGATGAGGGGTTACACCATATGGTTTCATTAAGAAATAAAGAAAATTATCCCTCTATTATCATCAAATACTCCCTAGAGCTCTGCCAATGACATGCCAAGTCTGAAGAAATTCTTCACCAGATCTCATGTCATGGATCAGAAACCAAGTGTCCTGAGACAGACGGATGGCCTGAAATACAGACACATGGACAACATAACCCCCACTATCATGTGGCAAGACTTCCACAAAATGTGGTGCCTTGCCCGTCTGCTCACTGTCATAAAGCAGAGCTACGCACAAAAACCTTGACGCAAACTTTAATCAAAAGTGTTGCGGAAAAGTAATACCTACATGACTGTGTATGTATCATTTCTGGGAGTTGCAGCTAGACAATAAACTGAGCCGCGACACGAGAAAACCAACAAAGTGGTTGTGTGACATGTGAAGACTCAGATCATTCTAGGCATCTGCCCAGTCCGATCAGACACGTGGCTAAGCGCTTAAAAGGTAGCCTAGGGAATGAGCTGCCGCCATGCGGACAGCAAAGACTCGGATCAGACTGGGCGGATGCCCAGGCTGATCTGAGTCTGCACTGGGCGCACATACCACTTTGTTGATTTTCTCGTGTCGCGGCTCATATCATTTTTGGGAGTTGCAGGCGAGACAATAAACTGTGCTTACCAGAATAATTAAGATGTGAGAGAGTCCTTGTGGAGACATCCTGAGTTTCATAATGATGAGATTTATCTAAACTTCAAGCCGAATTCTCTGGCATCTGCAAAGAAATACATAAATAACAATAATACCATAATGTGCATGCGTGTATATATTGGGACACCTAAAAATAATGAATTTTCCATTTGGGACAAATGGAAAATTGATTATTTTAGGTGTCCCAATACTTAAGCACATTAGGGTACATGTAATGAAACAGATTTACCATAAGAATTGGGACAGACAGGTCTGAGCAAACTGTGTAGATCCAGATCAAACTGCTCCTTAAGTCTTCATTGTTTGCCATTCCATCTCTTCATTTGTAAGTATTACCGTAATTGTCCTAAAAATGGAACAGTTTGGTTTTACAACCCAGTAGTGCAGCCAAAAGATAAAGAGAGGACGGCAAAAAGTGAAAATCCTCAACAAACTGCAGTCTGATCTGGGTATACACTGTATCTGCCCGGCCTAATCTAAGTCTTTGCATGGCGCACATGCCACTTTGTTGGTTTTGTCATGTCGTGGCTCAATTGCCTGAAAAATGGTACATATGCAGTCCAGTCAAGGCATTCACAGCTCCTTTCTTTAATCTAAAACTGTCCAACAATATACTGCCTCACTCAGCTGACTGCGAGATCAACACATTATTAGGGTCGAGTCTGGTAACTTCGGAGAGCAGGTAAATTCGGACATACCATTGCAAACAGTGAGAATCCAGATGAGACGGCTCATAATGAGCCGTCTCATCAGGATTTTCACTGTTTGCTCAGTTAATTTTGTTTTAATTCCAAACAACTGACATATAAAGGAAACAATGTCACTGTCTGAATTTACCTGCTGTCCAAATTTACCTGATTTGACCCTACCATAATTTGATTAATCCTCTGTACCACATGGAACAGATGTGCCCAGAGGACATGATCACACAAAATTCTTGCGTCAAGTGAGATCTGGAGACTGGGAACATCAGCAAGACTTGATATGCAGGGTCAAAATAAGTTACTGCTTTATAATAAGTTAATTGTATATATTTTTATTTGATTTAATTTCCTGTTTTACATCATGAATAAACAACATAGGAACATTAAGCCTACATAATGTCTTCTTTGTTCTGATCACTGCATCTAAAGAAGCATCTTTGCAAGCCAAGGTTACTACATGTACGTCCAATTTGTTCCTTATGTATGTAAGAAACAAAGTGGTCTAAGTACCCCTGGCTTGGGAAGATGCTAAAGAAGGAGCTCAGACACAGTCTTATTTTAAGGGATAGTGATATGGATTCAGAAAAAAATGCTGGTTTGATCCAGCCTTCAGCTGTGTCACATGGCCAGAAAACAGTCAGTTCGAAGGGTGTATCATTGATTATGAATATGATTGGTATATAACAAAATGTATCATATGACGTCGCATATGAGAGTGTAATAATGCCATGCGATAAAAACGATAAACCACTAGCGGATTAAATATGCAAATTACGTCGTAACATTATGCACTGACGTCCATAAAACGTCACATTTTCTAATGGCGAAATTGTGACGTTTCAGTGCAAAATTTGCTAATAAAATGGGATTTTAGTGCCATATATGATAAATAGAATCTTGTATTCGTGCTCCTGTATTATTGAATTTATTAAACTCATTGGGGAAAACCGATAAGATGCTCGGCAAAGCCTCGCATCTTATCTTTTTCCCCAACTCATTTAATAAATTCATTAATACATGAGCACTCATGTAAGATTCTCTATGATTACTGGTAGTATATGTATCAGCCTGGAAATTGAAATAATTAAACACACTTATGCACACGGGGTACCTCCTATGTGCATAAGTGTGTTTAATTATTCTGATTTCATGACTGATACTACAAGCATGGCTGCCTTATAATGGGCACTGATGTTCTTGCTTTTGATTTTTTTTTCTGATCAGACGTATAATATATAAATAGGTAAAAGTGGCACAGTCTCTACTTCAGCATGGAACAACCTTATTTCATCAAAATAGTTTTCTTGTGCTATAATGTATTTGTACATGTATATTAGAGTTTTTATATACATTTTCAGTATTATGATGATTATTACAGAAACTTAAAATGACGCACCTGATACTTACACAACAGGCCTCGAGGTTATAAAACTTTTTTCATGATCAACTCAGCTGAGCATGAAATTTAAAATGCCCATTAATATAAAAATACCAAGAAATTCAGCATTTTTCAGGCTCAGATAAGCCAAGAAGGCTATTTTTTCTACTCATAAATATTAAAATGCCAACAATTGTTGGCATTTTAAAATTTATGAGCAGAAAAAATTTCATGCTCAGCTGAGTTGAGCATGAAAAAAGTTTTATAACCTCGGGGCCAGATTGACGTCAACATACTTCAGTTGATATCTACTGCAGACACTGATGAGCAACTTCAATTTTATTTCTTCCTTAAAAACACATGTACAATGGTATTTTGTTCTATTTTAGCTCCCTGAAGGAGACATAAGAACTCTTTAAAACTGGCTTTTATGACTGTTTCAGCTCTCCAATGTTTACATAAAATTTTATGGTCCCCTATTTATTTGGCTATAAGATGGGACCTTCTCTCACGAAAAATACCCCAAATATGAAGAGTCGATCAGTCTTGTGTTATTTGGCTATTACCGTATTTGCTCTATTTAGCGCACAGTGCGCATAGTTTTTTCAAAAACACTCCCAACATACTCAATAAAATTGCATCCCAATTAGCGCACTCTGAAAACGAACGTTGCCTTCCTTGAACAGCTGTCATGCCTGTTTTTCTTTCTATGGTCACGTCAGATGCTATTTCAGGCATTGGTGAATTTAACTTTGGATGACATTCTATTAGTGATCAGAATGGAACTGACAAATCAATTCAATTTTTAAAATTTGTTTATAATTAAGGTTTCATTTTTACTGGGTCTCTAATGTCACACATCGGAAATTTAGGGTGCGCTTGTGCACATATTTTTCAAAAATGACCATGGGGTGCCCTTATTGGAGCAGGTGCTCTAAATAGAGCCAATACGGTAGATAGGTTTTCCCCCTCCAAAACAATCCTGAAAAGTAAGTTGGAGCTAAATTTTTTTGGATTGTAACCTCCATCTAATAACCTAATATGATGCACCTTACTATCTAATGCAACAAAATTCCTGCTAAAGGAGATGAAAATGTGTTACAGTAAACTGTCAGATCAAATATTTCGCAAAAAAACTGATTTCATTTGACTCAATTACTTCACTGTAAAACCAAACCATTCCATTTTTTGGATCATTATGGTAATTAATTTATGTGTCCCAATTATTATATTCATTTACATTCTTAGACTGCCCGGGGGAACAATAACTGAGGCCCAGCTAAATGCACAATTCCAATAACGAAAGTATACAATTCTGTAGAAAATGAGCTGCACATTTACCATAAAAATTCTAAAACTTGGGGCACCTATAACTTTCATTTTGTACAAAAAAAAATTACAATGCAATAGTGTATGCAGATGGAATGGCAATAGTGCAGACCCTGATAAGACTGCTCCTTCAGGAGAAGACTATAACAATCCAGCATGAGCCAGTCCATGTAGGCAAGCCTCGTCCCTGGTTGAAATTCAGACCCCTCGGGTGAGATTTATCTATCCTACATGGACTGGCTCATGATGGATAATTTTTCTCCCTCCGTTAGCGGGTTTTAAACCTCAAGTCGGATTAGGCTTCAGAACAGGAAAATTTTAACTTTTTAACCAGTGATTTGCAGTCCACTGTGTTTATCAGGTCCTAAATTTGGTGTAAACACAGTTTGCACCTAAAAAATAGACGGAAAACACGATATGTGGACTATTTTATCTTCCAGAGGGCGAAAACAAAATGCAACTTAGCCTCTCACATCACGCGCGTCAAGTTTGCTAGCGACGTTTATAACCAATTTTAGTGACTTCATTAAAATTGAGTGGTGTCACAAACCTATGATCTGCTATCTAACGTCATCCGACATGCTTGCGTGTCCATTTTGTTCATTTAAAATTAAAATATTAGTCATAAATTGAAAAAGTTTGGTTGCTAATATACCGGTAAGAAAGATGTTGCCAGGTGTAAGATAGATGTTTCTTATATGAGCTGAGAGCCTATTTTATATAGGCAAAGGTGGGAGAATGACCTATGTGTCTTTGCTGTTTGCTCAGGCTATCTGTCCCAATATTTAGAATTTTTATGGTATGTAAGCAAGGGTCAGCCTAGAGGGAGAATCACCCTAAACTGGCTGACTGCTTCTTATTTTGAGCTTAGGGGAGAAGAATCAGAATAAAAATATTTGGATCAAAACTTCTCTGGTGTTGGCGGGTGGTGGTCGGGCAATGGTGCTGGTTGTAACTTACAGTACCGGGGCATCCTACTTAGATAAATAAATGTAGGGCAAGGGCCTACTATGCTTGCTGTAGATGCGGGTGGGGATTGTTTGGATATTTTTTCTCTCATCTATAATGTCTCTTTTCTTTCTCCCTCTTTCTGGGAGATGGCCCAGTATACCAGTAGACTGAAATACTGTCTAAAAGGGCCGTTAGATCCTATTCAACCAGCCATCTCTAATGTTGCAGTACTTCTCCTTGTCTGAGAGCCCTAAATTGAGCCCTGTGTATATAGTCCGGTGGTTTATGAGTGAAATTTTGGATTTGTGGGCACTTTCGCGGCATGACGGGCAACCGGGCCCATTGAAGTCAGTAAACCTATCTAAAACCATTTTGCCCGGTTGCCAGCTCAACAGACGTCATATAAGGTCAAAATCGGGTCAAAGGTCATTTGGTGCATTTCTATATACCAGTTTGTGAGTGAATTATTGAATTAATGGGCACTTTCGCGAAATGAGAGGCAGCTTTGGCAAAGGAAGTATGTTGACAGACCACAAAAGCTTTTGCCAAATTGCCGAGGTCATATCTAATCATAACTGGGTCAAAGGTCATAAAGTACACTTTTGTATAGTGGCTTATTATATCATTTATTCTAAAAGCAGTCTTTTGAGTTACCAATAGCCCATAGACCTGCCCCACCAATCTGAATGAGAGGCCTGCTACACTTTTTGTTTTTCCAAAAATATATATTACAACATTACCTGATGCCGTTCTCTGCTATCTGACTTGGCGCGTTTGACAGCTATCGCCAATGTAAATACGTTACCATATCAATCTTCTGAATTAGTATGTTACTATACCTCTTATTCAAATGAATATTGGAACGTATATTAATCTTGCTATTGACGAAAAGCGTCGTATTGCTTTTCTATACAATCATATAAGCTATCTCTTTTAGAGCATAACTGTTGCCTACGTTACCGAGTTTTTTTTTCCAATTTAATGGACAAACATATTTAGGATGAATTTACCATTTAACTAAAACAGCTAATATTTACATTTTACATTAACGCAAATAAGAAGAAAAATGTGAGTGTATCAAATATGCAGAAAATTACACCGTTACATACGTTACCGGGCATATCTAATCAAAAATCATAAACCAGAAACATGGCCATTGATATTATAAACAGCATTTTACGAGCTGGCACTACAAAGATCTACTTTTATTTTTAACAGATGGGGCTATGCAATGTTCTAAATATAGATGTTTGGTTGTTAGAGCCTGAACAATGGTCTGCTATGCAATTTTGTAGATGCCTGGGGGTAGTACATTATCCTCTTCTGAAGTATTTTAGTCAGTCAGCTTGCACTCATAATTGAAAGTGACAATTTACCGACAGAATTTGAACTTGTTCTACAGTGTTGACAGAAAGCAAACTTAGCTGAAGAACAGATATAACTGTCTCTTTAGTTGTGGTTTTCAGGTAGTCGAACAAGATAAAAATGCAGACAGAATATAGTATGGAATGACATAACAGAGAGCAATGTCTCTCAAGGGGCATTGTAGTAGCCTGAATTTCTAAAACCATGTCAATATATCCTTTTTTCTTTTCCTGTGCTGGTACCACAGACTTTGTAGATGTCTGGCACTGAATTATGCCCATATTAATATAAAAGAAACAACTACCATGACCATATCTCTAGGGGTATTTCGGTAAATTGAGCCGGTGCCACAATCGATGCACAGGTTTGGCAGCGGCATAGGGAGGTACCATGATATATGCTGATGTTTTTCACACAGTGTTTACAGACGTGTCTAGTAGATTAACATGGTACCCTTTTATCTATAGACGTCTTTGTAAAGCTTTATCTGCAGTGTTACGTACGTTACGAAATATGTATTACCACACATGGATTTTAGCATTATAGGATGTGCGTTTATGGCTGCCACTACTGTGGTATTTCAGCATACTGGCAGATGACATTTGGTGGCCAGAACTGGCATGCTAATCACACAAGATGACTAGTAGAAGCCTGAGATGGTAAAACATAGATTTCTTGTTATGTGCTTAGCCACCATAGCAGTGGCAAACGTGATCTGTGCTCTCGCACTACAGTCGCCTTTGCTGTTTTCAGTAAATGCTTTGACTGTTATCACAACCTATTCTGACGAGTTACCTGAGCCGGTGTAACAGTAGGCCATTTGATGTCTGAAGCTTGCACTACAGTAAAGGTCTTATTGTTACGAGAGCTTGAACAACAGTTTCGGAAATGTTTCATAGTAGACTGTCGATGATTAAGTCCCCTTAGTGATTTGTAGTGTGGCCATAATATTTTCACCCCTTTCCTTCCATACATACATAAAGTCTACACGTATTAACACCTTGATTTAAAACTGGTTTCATTAATTTATGATACCATAACCGTTGACAACAGTAGTATTAAGATAACTGGAGTAATAGGGTATAAATCTTGCCATTGGGAATGGTTGGTGCCATTTTTACAATTTTCACCCCTCCCTCCCCCATCTCCTTAATTCATCTGATTCCATTTGCATTTATATAGTAAGCAACATATTGTTAAATATTTTACATGCACCGTATGCATATTCATATGCAGACACAATTTCAAGTCAGTGTTATGTCCTTTTTTAAAGTTAAATAGATTTCAGGTACGAAATTTAAACACTTCCAATAACGTAAACTACACAGACTAACGAAGTCAGTTTTAGTCCATTACATGGCTGTGCAAAACAAAACATATGATGACTTAGTTATGAGGAGCAAATGTACCAGCTTCGAATGCATTAATCAGAATAATATGAAACTTCTCAAGTAATAATGACGCACAAGGTTTGAATGCAGCAGACTTGGTTTGATTTAATGTTTTCCCTTAGAAATTCTGTAAAGTGCGAAACACGCCTCATGCAACCTGGAGCATCTGAGTAATTATTTCAGATAGCGTCTATAAGCTCTGAAGTCACAGACTAAAACAATACTCTGATGAAGTTATGGGGGCCATCTTAGCAGCCTCTACAAAGCCGCTTAACGACAGGGTACTTATAAATAAAAGCATTTGATTTTTAAAAAAGGTAGTTTTCTCATATTTTTTCCATGCAAGTTATATGGTCATCAATCCCATGGGAAATGTATAGAAGAGGTGATTCATACGAGGACCAACATAATGTCATATGGGCAATAGCAATACATGTACTTAGATTCGAATTACTTTGTTTCCCACAGACCTGTGTCTTAACGTAAATTACACCCGATGCTGTAACACTTATACAAAAACGTATATGTTTCAGTAGTTGAACAAGTTGGCTTGTATGGCAGCAATGCCCTTTAGAATCAAAAGCATGAGGCAATGAGTTTCAAAATGTCGGTCGACAAGTTTCGATATTCTGGATTGTACATTTGAAATACTCCTGTATATCTGATTTTTGGTTGGTTGATTTGATGCTTAACGTCCACGGTAAACAACTAAGGTCATGTCGGGACGGTCAGTTAACCTAACCACACTATTCCTGGGCAGGCTTAGACCTCCTAAGCGGTTAACCAGTACTTAGTGCACATACTTTCGCCAGTAACTGACAACTGCCTTCTTGAATCAGCGGAAGGAGAAACGAAAGTATGTGGCCAGACCGGGATTCGAACCCAGGACCTCTGACTTACGAGTCAGGTGCCCTACCGATTGCGCTACCCGGCCCGCTGTATATCTGAAAACTTATTCTCGACATCATGCTAATGTGTATTGTATGTCTAAAAGTAGTTTGCAAAATGAATTACTGTCAACTTTACAAACAAGAAAACATCTATAAACACAGAACATACATTATTCTATGCTTTTCTATGTAATTGAATGGCTTGATAGTAATTTGAATGACTAATTTACCAATTTGATAACGTAAACTACATGAGATTGATTTATTAACATTGAATTTTATCTGCTTCACAGCTCACACATTTAAAGTTCTTGCATCTTTATGTGTAAACACCGTAAAAAATAAATTTAGGTCTATTTTTCTGCACTAGATTTTAGATGGCAACTGTAAACAATTTATGTATTGTAAACAACACATGCTAATGAAGCCAACTGTTTGTAATGTAAATATTGAGCTAGAAATATATGAAATCTTGCTTAAAAAGGTATGATTTACTAAATTGAAACGTGTTGATCATATATTAATGCAGTGCAGTCCTCGATCTATAAAATATTAAAGTTAGCTCTATAATTGCATGTACATTCAGAAAAATAGGTGTACGGACGGACACATACACAGTTTGATCGAACAGAAACTGTTCAAATATGCTTTACTATTGCCGCATGAGGTTTTCAATATGTTCAGCATTTAACTGCAGTGATATTTAAACCTCAAATGTACAAGAATCATTTTCTAAGCAGTTTTTCGTGATTTTGCACTTAATGACCTTTGACCTCATTTATTCGGTACACAGTGGGCAGTCAGGCTTGGCAACCGCCAAAAAATAAACGAGGACGTATCGGTAAGTATTTTTAGCATGGTTGCCCATCATGCCGCGAAAGTGCCCACAAACTCATTTTCTAGAGCACTTTTCTCGAATCCGCCACCTGACTAATATAAAGCTGTTAGCATACTGCATCAGTGGTCAGTCATCAGGGCCTTCACTGTTCCAATCTGATTGGACAACAGGTTGTGACCTTGAAAACAAGGAAGTACAATAATTCAAAACGTAATCATTCAACTTATGCATGTATTTATCTTTTCTGCACATTTACCCCATACAGTAAAAACTCTAAGTATTGGGACTGATAGGTCTGAGTAAACAGTGCAGACCCTGCTCAGACTGCTCCTGAAGGAGCAGTCTGATCTGGACCTACACTTTTTGCTGTTCCAGCTGCACTTTTTGGACAGAGTACTGCACTGTAAAACAAAACTGTTCCATATTCATGGCAAATATGGTAATTAATATTATTCAAATTGGCCCAAATTTTAGAATTTTTATGATAACTGAAACAAGTCAAGGCACCTGCATATTTCCGACAAAACTTTACTTCATTTCATACTTAAAGTACATTCTTTTTGTTTTTTTATAATGGCTAAGCCAATATTATATTTTGCATACTTACCGTTTCTGCCATAATAAGCGCACAATCATGCTCTAATGAGTGCACACCTAGAGTGCTTTTGAAAAGCATTTTTTCTCTATTAACTGATTAAGCTTACGTTGTTAAAGGGTATTTAATATTATTTTCTTCCCTTTTATTGACAGTTTTGGCTCTATGATATTATTTCACTTTTTCGGCGGCTACTTTATTTTCACCTAGTAATGCTGGTATTTGACATGTAAAGGCCTACTATTGTGAGGCTGATTTGTGCAAGCTTTGGTTCGTACTTGACCGTGTGCTTAATAGAACGAATCTTTCATGACAATTTAAGGTAAAACTGAATTTCTAAGCACACTGTGCCTTTACTACAGCAAATACAGTATATAAAATTCTGGACACCAATCTGGTTGAGATTAGGTTTCAAAGAAAAATCTGAAATTGATCTCACATGCAAAGAGATACCGTATCAATTTGGTTATAAGACAGGGGTTTTCCCTTCCAAAAAATCCCAAAAATCTAGATCCATCTTAAAAGATGGATCTAGCTTTTTGGGACTATTTTAGAAGGGAAAAACCCATCTCAAAGCAGAATTTCGTAAGACTGATTTAGATGTTTGGTGACATTCTAGAGGTGGAAAAACACTGAATCATTTTATAGCTCAATAAAATTTTGAGCCGCGACACAACAAAACCAACATGGTTGTGCGCCCAGCGCAAACTCAGATCAGCCTGGGCATCCGCCTAGTATGACTAGACTCTTGGTTAAGTGCTCAAAGAATTGCTAAGGTCTAAGCTACCTCCATGCGGACAGTGAAGACTTTGATCAGACTGGGCGGATGCCCAGGCAGATCCGAGTCTGCGCTGGGTGCATAACCACATTGTTGGTTTTGTCGTGTCGTGGCTCAAATGTGATATAGACAACACCCTCCAACACACACCTGAAGTTATGAAATATGATCCTTTAAAAATATACTATTTTTATTTCAGACATAGAAAGAAAGACATGTAGTTTGTTTGTACTTTAATAGTTTGAAAAGGTTTGAAGTATTGATAGCCTCATGAAAAAATATAACTTAGAGGATAAAGATGTACATGTATATTTCAGGGGTAGCAATGGGGGGACAGCAATAATTTTAAAGGGCAATTATGAAAACAAGAGGAATTGGATACTCTGACATGTATCAAAGTCAACACCTTGTCATTATTATTGTTATCATTATGGAGGTAAAACACATATGAATATATAAAGGTTTGAATCTGTCCTTCAAATGAATAAATGAAAAGGGGCAAAGGGGGTGGGGTGAGGGATTGCCCCTCTTCCCTCCCAGGAGGAGGAGATGAATGATAAAAATTCTGACTGTAGTACTCTTAGCTGACTGCGAGCATTTCTGTGATTCAACATGGTATTCTATCAATAAAAATGAACTACAGACCCAGCTGCACTAATAATAAGTATGTCAGATAACTCTGTTTGGCAAATTCTGAATGCTAACGAAAGCTGAGGTTACTAAGAAGTTTCACTAAGTAAGATATTCCAAATTCATAGTAAAAGTGCTAACGGCGACAGGCCATAAAATTTTGACAAAAGTCTGAGGGCATAACAGATACTTACGAGCCTCCCTTACTAAATCATTTCTGTGATGCTTCATCAATATATTTCAAATAGTAACGGTTACACCACTTTTTGTTTTGGACATGACTCCTTCAGAAATATTGAATTTGCCCATTAGCAATCCCCAATCGAGACACCAGTATTCCCAACACCTATCCACACAACAAGTTTGAAGAAAATCTGTCAACATTTTCAAATTATCCACAGAAACCAATTGCAGATGGATGAACATATAGATGGGCACATCTAAGACAAGAATTCCGCGGGATGCGGTGTCTCGCCTGCTGGCGCCTTGTCACGAAACAGAGCTAAATCAGCAAAGATGTATGAATGAAACAAGTTTCTTGGCTCTAGCCCTTACGGTTTCTGAGAAACAGACCTAAATGCGTAAACTTGCCAAAAAATTGCAAAGTCAGCCAACCGTAAAATGTTGGTAAAGACTCAATATCGACGATGACTTTGAGTTCTTCTCTTCCAGATGAATGCATGGCCCAAGTTTCATGGCTCTAGCCCTTATAGTTTCTAAGTAACAGACCTAAACGCGAAAACTTGACAAAAAATTGCAAAGTCAGTCAACCATAAAATCTAGGTCAAGACTCAATACAGATGATGGCTTTGAGAGTTACTCTTTCAGATGTATGCATGGCCCTAGTTTCATGGCTCTAGCCCTTATAGTTTCTGAGAAAATGACCTAAACGCAAAAACTTGACAAAAAATTACGAAGTCAGTCAACCGTAAAATCTAGGTCAAGACTCAACATTGATAACAGCTTTCAGCTGTACTCTTCCAGATGTATGCATGACCCAAGTTTCACAGCTCTAGCCCTTATAGTTTCTGAGAAAATGACCTAAACGCAAAAACTCGACCAAAAAATGCGAAGTCAGTCAACCGTAAAATCTAGGTCAAGACTCAACATTGATGACGACTTTCAGCTGTACTCTTCCAGATGTATGCATGACTCAAGTTTCATGGCTCTAGCCCTTGTAGTTTCTGAGAAAATGACCTAAACGCAAAAACTCGACAAAAAATTGCGAAGTCAGTCAACCGTAAAATCTAGGTCAAGACTCAACATTGATGAGGGCTTTCAGATGTACTCTTCCAGATGTATGCATGACCCAAGTTTCATGGCTCTAGCCCTTATAGTTTCTGAGAAAATGACCTAAACGCAAAAACTCGACAAAAGTTTATGCCGACGACGACGCCGACGACGACACCGGAAAAGCAATACATATGTCTCGCCTCTGCTTCGCAGGCGAGACAAAAACTGCAGGGAATAACAGAATACTTTGCCACTGTCATGTGGCATATGGTGTTTCTTTAAATTTTTTTGGAGAAGGGGGGGAGGGAGAAAGAAAATATACATGTATACATGGACTTACCCATCTGTAGAAAGTCCATGGACTCTGGACTCAGTGGACATTGTCCATGCCATGGACCATGGACACTGTCCGGCTGGAGTATTGGAACGATGGTCCCTAGACAATGGCCATTGAGTCCACTGCTTTCCCAGCAGTATCATTTTCCCGAAATGTTGCCAAGTTAAGACCTCTTGTGACCCTGAAAATAGGGTCAAGGTCACCATATTTTATCTTTTCTTTTCCACCTCCCCATTATAAACTGCCAAGTTGCCTATGTTTGGTTATAATCCATCAATCCTTTCAGGAGGTATGGTGCAGAAATGCCATTATTCAACATTCTTTGACCTTCTGTGACCTTGAAATTGAGGTTAAGGTCACCATTATCTTATCACTTCTTTTCCATCCCAGTGATGTATCGCAAATTTGGTTCAAACTATCCATTCAGGAAATATGTTGCAGACAAGCTGTTTTTCAACATTCTTTAATGTCCTGTGACCTTGAAAATAGGGTCAAGGTCACTAAAATCTGACCACTTCTTTTCAATCTCCCAATTATATATCTGTGCAAATTTGGTTGGTTTAAACATATTTATTGTTTCTCAATTACAACTAACATTCAAGCAAATATACACAGTACAAGCTTAGGGATTGGACCGAAAGCAAAATGCTTATCGAGTTCCTCTCCCTTGGTTCAAATCCAACCATCCAGAGATGGGGTTAATTACATTGGAAAGTAATTAGGCGAGGTCTGCTGACAACCGGTTGTCACCAGACTTTTTGGACCAGAAACGTCTGCTGACAACCGGTTGTCACCAGACTTTTTGGACCAAAAACGTCTGCTGACAACTGGCTATATAATTTCTATTAAATGGTTTTAAATAGGGTTTAATTTAACTGAATTTGCTTTAATAAGTTATAAATATTTTATAAATATAACATTAACATGATAAAGCAAGTCTCATAGTGAAGGCAAATGACCATTTTTACTTGCATGATTCTTGCACTCTTGTAATTGTGTTGCATATATATGTGGACTGTCTGTAGTTTATGTATGGATAATGGAAAACAATAATGAAGTTAAATATCTACACCATTATAAGCCTATGTAAAACATATGACCCCAGGGCAGGGCATCTGACCCCAGGGCCATAATTTGAACAAACTTGGCAGTGGACAACTAAGTGATGCTATATACCAATTACCAAGGCTCTGCATCTAGTGGTTTTAAGCAAGAAGATTTTTTATGTTTTCTCTATAAAAGCCTTTGTAAAAACCTGACCCCCAGGGTGAGGCCATTAAGGCCCTAGGACCATAATTTGAATAAACTTGGTAGAGGACCATCTGGTGATAATACATACCTAATATCAAGGCTCAAGGCCATATGGTTTCAGACAAGAAGATTTTCAAAGTTATTCCAAAAACCTATGGAGCAAATTGTTGATGACAAAAAAGGCACAACTCAGGCATGATTGACTGATCACAATAGCTCATCTTGAGCCTATGGCTCAGGTGAGCTAAAAAGATTTTGAACATTTTCTCATGCATTTCTATTGTTCAAACATAGGACCTAATTGGTCAGGGCCATTTTGGACCCTGAGGCTACCATTTAAATAAACATGGTAAAAGACCACTAGGCAATGCTACCTACCAAAATGTCAGTTATCTGAGCCCAGTGGTTCTGAAGAAGATTTTTGAATATTTTCATATGTATTTCTATGGTTCAAACCCAGGACCCCATGGGGCAGGCCATTTGGGGTCCTAGGGCCACCATTTGAAAAAAAGTCAGTAAATGACCACTAGGCAAAGCTACATACCAAAATTCAAGCATCTGATTCTAGCACTTCTGGAGAAGATTATTTTGTTTTGGAACCCAAAACCCCCTGCTGCAGAGCAATTTTGGACCCTAGGGTCTCCACTTGAACAAACTTGGTAAAGGTCTACTAGACACTGCTTCATACCTAACATCAAGCATCTGAGCCCAGTGGTTCTGAAGCAGATGATTTTCAATATCAAAGCCCTAGGCCTAGCGGTTTCGGAGAAGTTCTCAAAAGCAAATTGTTGATGACCGACAAAGGAAGACGGATGTTGGACATTGACTGACCACAATAGCTCACCTTCAGCCTATGGCACAGCTGAGTTAAAAACAAACTAGAAAATTGTGTCTGTAAGACAAGATTGATGCACCCATGTGGTGCCTGTCACACACCTGTATACATCTCAGAATCTTCTATTATCAACAAATACAATTTAAACAACATACATACTGCCATTTTGTTCTATTGAAATCTGTGAAAGAGTTGAATACACAAGCTCCATCTCTAAAGCACAAAAAGATGCTGTCAATGACTTAAGTTTAAAAGGCCATAATTCTGTCAAAATTTAATTCTGTCAAAATTTATTTTATCTCCATCCAAAAGCTACATGTACATTTTGATTGTGTCCACAACATGTGTACAAAGTTTGAAAAGAATCCGCAGACAACTACAGAAGTAGTTGATTACACAAACTCGATATTCTGTAATACAAAAAGGCTGCCAAAAATGACTAAGTTCAAAAGGCAGTCATTCTGTCAAAATTAATCTATTCTTCATCAAAATGCCATATGCACATTTTAATTTATAATGTCTGTAACATGTGCATAAAGTTTGAAAAAGATCAAGTGAAAACTGTAAGAGGAGTTGATTACACAAACTCCATATTCTTTAAGGCAAATAGGCTGCCCAAAATGACTAAGTTCAATAGCCATAATTAGGTTAGAATAAAATTCAAGTCATCAGAAAGCCACATGCACATCTTCACTATGTCCACAGCATGTGTACAAAGTTTGAAAAGAATCCAATAACAACTGTCAGAGAGGTTGGCTACAAAAATTCCATACCCCATAATGCAAAAAGCTGCCCAAAATGACTAAGTTCAATAGGCTGTAATTCTGTCAAAATTATTATTATCCCCATCAAAAAGCCACATGCTCTTCTTCATTATGTCCACAGCATGTGTGCAAAGTTTGAAAAAGATCCATTGAAAACTGTGGGAGGAATTGATTACACAGACTTTATATCCTAAAGTGTGATGAATGGACGGACAGACAGATGAATAGACAGATGGCCAGGAGCCAATATTAATGCCCCTCACTGTTGTCACGGGGGCATAACATCTTCCTTCCCCCTCCTCCCTCCCCTGTCATATGTTTCAGTGTATTTTACTAACATCAAATGAAGCAGAAATCTTTTCCAGCATGGACCACGGCTGATCAATTCTAGAACCCGGATATGACAGAGTAAGGATGCTGGGGTCTTGATGTTATGGTGTACATATTTGACTCCAGTGACTCGGCTATGCTCAATGACAAGAGCCATTTATCTTTCAGATGGATAAGTAAAGATCATATGAATAAAATATGATGCACCAAATTTGGTAAATGCATTAAGAAGTCATTCAGAACTAACTGCTAAACAAACACAACACCTTTGTTAAAATATCAAAGTTTTGATTTTCACGCCTTAATTTTAGGATTTAATTGTAATGGGAGACAGACAGTATATATAGGTATTATTATCATGCACAGAGCGACAATGTTAGTTAGATAATATATCACAAACAACAACAGGCAATAAATAAGGACTAAATTTAAAGGCAACATTATTTTGTTTCCATACATCGAAGCACAAATAGTCCTCATCTGTGAGTAACACAATGCAAAAAAAATGCAAATATGCTAGTAAAAACAGTCATTTGCCTTAACTATGAGAAAATTTATGTTATATTTATAACATATTAATATAAATTCAGCTAAAGGAAACCTAATTAAAAACCATTAAACAGAAAATATATGGCTGGTTGTCAGCAGACGTTTTTGGCCCAAAAAGTCTGGTGACAACCGGTTGTCAGCAGACGGTTTTGGTCCAAAAAGTCTGGTGACAACCGGTTGTCAGCAGACACTTCCAAGTAATTAATTAGCATTAATTACTATTATATTTCAGTTTTAGCATTATCATTAGAAATGAAAATCACCACCTCCCAACTATCGCCACAATGGCTAATTTGACATAACGACATTGTTTCTACATTACCATTACCATAATACATAGTTTTGGGACAAGTAATTAAATTACCATTACTTGGCAAATGTAATACATTATAGGGATTCTTTTCGGGCAAGATTTTGAGAGATTTGCACTATTTTTTGCCAATAATCTCACTGAAATTTGTTCAGTGGGAGAAAAAAATCTTATGAAAAATGCAAAATTTTCTATAATGAATAGTACCAAATTTGCTGACTGAAAATGGAGAATTTGCTTGGGAAAAGTGGCTAAATGAGAGTTTTTCTTTCATTTAATTCCGAGCCAGAATTATTCCTTTACTGGCATTACTATTACTCATTTTACAAGTTTAACATACCGCCCAGCTTAACTGGCCTACTGGGAAAGACTACGGGAAATGTACTGTATCCCTAGCCACTGCCTATTTATATTTTATTAATAAACTACCAGATGCCATAAATACAACAGACCTGTTTTTAACCTGATTTTAATACTGATTTCAATGTCTCACTGCTGTTAACAGTTTTAACCATTTCATCTTTCTTCACCTCACTTTTGCACTTTTTAGTCTCATCTCTATTCATCTTATCTTGTCTTATCTGATCTTACCTTCCTATATGTATATTTGTATATTGTTTAATATGTAGTATGTTGCATGCTGTGATACTATGATTATGATTATGTACATGTATATCTAAATTTGCATGACTGTTTTATTGCATGCATTTCTGTTGTTTTACTTTTGTTTGTCGAAGGAAAAGCCCTACTGGGCTTATGTTATCACAGGGATCTCCCCAGGCCATTAAGGCATGTCGCTTGCAACATGCCTTCCTCTTAAAATTACCTTTGCAACATGCCTTGATTTCTAATGAAAATTTATTAAAGACATTTTTAAAGTGCTATTATTTTCATTTTTTACTTTTAGCCAGTAAAGTTCTTTTAAATGCAACAAGGATCATCAGAATTATTTATAAAGTAAATTTAGGCTAATTTTGACAGTACATTGGTGTATTAAGGATTTTATAAATTGATCTACAAGTCAAAATCTGATTTTTGTGCCAAAAGTGACATGCCTTCTAAAATTTCTGGAGAAAACACTGATATCATGTTACTCATATTCGACAAAAAATAAAATTTCTATGTCTATGTCTATCTCACTTTTTTTCTTCAAGGCGCACAATCATCTGGCTCGTAATCCTCGCGAGGGGCTGATGCAGTACAACTAGATAGACAGATAGAACTAGTCTTTTTAAGAGTATAATTTCAGGCACATTGAAGGCAATTTATGACATATAAAGAGATAATACATTTCAAATAAACTATATGACCTCCCTAGATCTGAAATCACCATGACATTTTTTGATAAGCTAAAACTTGTGCACTCTGTGTCTCTCCACCCAAAGTTACGTTACCCAGCTAACTACACTTTGAATAAAATTTTACCTAAAAAGTCTCAGATTTTAAATAGCAAAGCTTTCCATAACTCTTTGATATAAAGGCGAGCATGAACAACAATCCAGAAATTCACAGTTAACCCTCTTCAATTTTGGACATGCTACAACTTTAGCGGTTTACTTCCTGCTTGGGTCACATGACACCTAAAAGTAAACACTGAGTGCATTCGGCATACAACCCCGAATAACTCAGGATCATATTTCCGCAGGTATACATGAGGTATCTCTGCATGCTCTTCACTGAGTGATTACAATTGTAGTCTGTGTTGTCTTTATTGTTTGTATGTGTATTTTTGTCATTCTAATAATGTTTAATCATTGTATGGAGAACGGTCTCCTATGATTTATTGCCCTTCATGGGCCCTTAATTGGAATAAATCCCTTGCCATTATCCCTTGTCATTATATTCGACGGTACCACGACGGCAAAGACGGGACCAAATTTTGACGGTACCTATATTTACCGAAAAGACCAGAATTACCGAAAAGACCCTGAAATACCGAAAAGACCCTGGAAATATATAAGGAAATAGGTTTAGTATAATGGTGTGTTAAATTTATAGTATTATAAAGCTATGGTTAGATTGAGAACCCGAAAAATTATCAAAAATAAGGTTTATAATTAACAATGACCACGCTTTCGTGAGCCTGGTAGTTTTATAAAAACTGCAATCTCAACGTCATAGAAAATGAATATCACTTTTTATTAGTGTGTCCTCGATATAGTGAGCTTAGACGAAAATATTTTTCTTCTTATTATTGCCATTGGCCAAATCTTAATAAATTTGATAATCTAATGACCTCAATGTCTAGAAAAGTTTTGTTAAACGTAGGAAATTTTTTATATCATGCTGAAGGTTTAAGAGAATAAGTTAAGCAGACGTTATGTATTTTATTGCACTCAAAATTACAACTTCTAATCCAAAATTTACGTAGTATTAGTATAATGTTGTTATGATATGCATATAGAAACATACACGTAGATAGGATATATTAATATTTTTTACGTTATGATCCACCGGTCACACGGACTTTATCAGCATTGACTCAACGTTGATTCAGCGTTATAACGTTGAATCAACGTTTATTCAATGTTGATTCAGGGCTGTGTGCCTGCTGGGGACTCTCAGTAGTACACCATGTTGTTTGGTTAGCATATGCAGGAATTTTATTGTTGTACATTTAAATATCTTGTCATTCGCATGAATACTCTTTTGCTTCTCTGTAAATGTTCATCTCACTTTTGCTTTGTAGGCTATAAACATTGTATAGTGTTTAATGCTGAATAAAGTATTCTGTATTCTGTATTCTGTATTATAGCGAATTAATCGTTTTCCTTCTTTATTGTGAAAGGAACGATTGCCTCGTACTGGCGCACCAAAATTGTAGAGTGATTTGTTTAATCAGCTGAAAAGACTTTAAAATGTATCCATCAGTTAATCATCTATCCTTTGATAATGTTGAAAAGATTACTGCCATCAAATTAGCAGTTTTTATGATTACAGACACTTGCCGACGCAGCGTTGAAAAGTGATACCCTCTTTATAATTGACCAAACCGTGAAAGGATTGGTGATTGTTCACCGATTAAGACGATGGATGGATGGATGGGTGGGTGGATGGATGTAACATCATGGCTAAAACATTTAATAGAAATCATATTAATAATAATATTTCAGCATGAATTGTATTCTTAAAGTATTCGAATGAATACATCTATCTTTAACAAGCGTTTGTATGGAACATTTTAACTGAATACAAATGACCAAAACTGATATACTTATTTTATATAGTGAACCCAGAAAATAAAAGGCGCAATGCTGCAGAACTGACAGTTCAATTAGTTATCATTTCCGTGAAAAAACGTAAATTATCTATTATTTTTTATTTGTTTTATTTTCTATTTATTTATTTGTTGCGGTTAAAGCCATTAAAATGAAATTCTAATTTCGTATGAAACGTGGACGAAAAGCGTCAGGATACAAAAAAAATACATATTGAGAAGGGATGCAAAAATGCAGAGTTGCTTCTCTTAAAGTGTATATGTATCCATCCAACATCAGCGTACATAAAAATTTTGATATAGCCCATGCCTCTGTGCATGGAAAAATCTCCCCTTTCACCATTTTCATAAAGGGGATCTAATTTTGTGACTTTCTTTTTGCTTCCCTTGATCTGGAGACCTTCCTTAAGATCTACATTTCAATAAAGAAAATTTGCTTCTACAAAAGCAATTTCTCCCTTTAACAGCTGACGTTCATTAAGAAGGGACGCAAAAATGCAGAGATGCTTCTCTGTAAGTGTAAAAAAAAAGTTTTGTGATGGCCTTTGTACAGGATTGAATTTGCTCCCTCAGAGAAAATTCAGTCTTGTAGGAGAACCTTCACGGGGTATAGTCCAGAAAACGGTAGCGTATTGATCATTTACTGTTTATTTAAATCGCTCATATCAACAATCGATGCCACGTGTCACTGATTAATCGATACGGGTGTATGATCAATAATCGTTAAATATGACACCTAACATAATCGTTTATATCAGCTATCGCCGCCCCATGTCGCTGATGTTAATGGTAATTATGTGATTTATAGAACAGATTTAACATTATTATTATTCCCAGGATCATTACGAATCTTAATGACCACTTTGACTTTATGTATTCATCAGTCCTCGCCAGAATATTTCAATTTTGGACAATATTTTACAACAAACTTAGACGCTTTAACCAACATGAGTATGAATTTTCCACAAATGCCTTTTGGCAGCCAATATATGCAGTCTCCGCCATTCAACTCTCAGTTCACAGGTTCAAATACGGCACCGGGCCCCTCAGCACCACCATGGGCCACAGAAATAATTGAAGATATCAAGAGTATCAAACTATCGGTGTCTAAAATAGACAATATAGAAAAACTCGTTAACAAGATAAACTCAAAAGTTGAAAACCTGGAAACAAAAGTTAAAACCATGGATGCAAAAGTTACAGACGTTGAAAAGTCAAACCAGTTTATAAACAATGAATTTGAAGAAACAAAGCAAAAACGCAAAAGTGCAGATAAAGAGCTAAAGAGGCTAAATAGCAAATGCAAAGATTTTGATGATATGGTAACAAAATTAGAATCACAAAATCAGGACCTGGAAGCAAAAGCTAATGATCTAGAATTTCGAGGGTTGAGAGAAAACCTTTTGTTTCACGGTTTACAAGAAACCCCAAATGAAGATTGTGAAATGATGATCAAGCAATTCATAGCTGAAAAACTAGAAATCACAAAGGAAATTTCTATTGACAGAGCACATCGCCTTGGTAAACCCAAAAACAGAACAAGGCCAGTAGTTGTAAAATTTCATAGCTACAAAGATCGAGAACTAGTTAGAACCACCGCTATGGAAAAAAGCACTGAACTGAAAGCTTCAAATCTTGGGGTCGGAGTACAGCAAACAAAAGCTGTATTACAGAAACGCCGCGACCTAAGTACTGTGTATGAAAGAGAAAAGGCGGCTGGCAAAACGTTGAGATGGGCTGGAGCCAAATTACTTGTTCGTGACAGAGACGGCGGAAACTTCCGAGAAGTTACGGAATAGGACGAGCAGAGGGGGCTACGTATAGTTTCGTGGAATGTTAATGGACTGTTGAGAAAATTAACTGACGAAGACTTTATTGAGTGTCTACGTTCGTACGATATTGTCTTATTTTCTGAAACCTGGATAAGTAACAAACATTTAGTTAATTTAGAAATACAAGACTTTGAAAGTTACCATATTTTTGGGCATAAAAGTCTTAAGACTAAAAAGGGGCGTCAAAGTGGGGGTATATCAGTTTACTTTAAAAAAGAACTGAAAAGCAAAATCACTGTTGCTGAAACAAATGACTTTGGTATTATTTGGTTGAAAATTAATCGAGATTTGTTTCATTTTGATGAGGACATTTATATATGTCATACCTACATTCCACCAACAGGTTCAAAAGTACTAATTGATAAAGACTTTGACTTTTTTGAAGAAATCGAAAACGGCATTGAAAAGTTTAGTAAAATGGGAAAAACATACATTACTGGAGATTTAAATTCTAGAACAGCACAAGTATCAGATATATTAGAATTTGATAAATATTTAGATGACACCGATAATGATAAAATCTACCATGACGACAATGATAATGATTTTTTCTTACGCGAAGATATTTTACCGACACGACGGAATAAAGATCACGTGATCGACCAAAATGGACGACGATTAATTGCACTTTGTAAATCGACAGACCATATTATAGCAAATGGTCGTTTATTCTCCGATAAAGACGGAAGTTACACGTTTTGTTCTCCACGTGGTCTAAGCGTCACGGATTATCTATTAGTCAATAAATTTGAAATAAATTCAATAAGTGAATTCGAAATCTTAAATTGGAATAATTTCTCTGATCACGCAGCTTTATACTTTAGTTTTAGAACAAAGTGCACACCGGAGACCGAAGTACCACTTAATAGCATAAATAATACCGTAACTGAGTCGAAAATTATATTTGATGAAGACAAATTACCTGAATATCAAACTTTACTAAAACGAAACATACAGCGTCTAGATGTTTGCACCGACCCAACCATAGATGCGACATTAAAAGTTGAGGTATTAACCAATTTTTTGTCTGAAAATGCAAGTCTGGTTTTTAGTAGAAAAAGATCAGTTCCAGGAAATAAAACTAGTTTTTCAACAGCAAATAAACCAAAGTGGTTTGACGAAAAATGTAAACAAGCAAAGCAAGAATTTACGACAGCAAGAAATGCATTTAATAAAAACAAAACAGATGCAAATAGAATAATATTTAGCAGTTTGCGGACAAGATATAATAGAACGCGTCAAAATGCAAAAAAGGCGCTTTAAACTTAAAGAAGGGCAAAGATTAGAAAATATTGCAAAATCACAGCCACGTAATTTTTGGAAATCCTTAAAGAAATGTTATACCAAACCAAAACCGAAAGATACCGATATTAAAATAGAAGATTTATACGACCACTTTAGCACTTTACTAGGACAAGATACAGATAACCTATCCAATGACGTAGAATTTCCACATAATATAAGAGATGATGAGTTAGATGGTCAAATTACAGAGCAAGAAATTCGTCGAGCAGTTTTCAAGCAAAAGAATAGTAAAGCAAGCGGCCCAGATGAGATATCTGCCGAAATTATAAAAGCTTCATATGATATTATTTCGCATCTAGTTTCTATTTTTAATACATTATTTAGCAACGCACAGTACCCCGAAAACTGGGGAGTTGGATTTATTGTTCCTATATTCAAAGGTGGGGATCCAAATATAGCAAAAAATTATCGTGGAATTACGTTGAATAATATTTTAGCAAAGATTTATTCGCAAGTGTTACTGATCCGATTAACGGTATGGACAGAAAAATATGAAAAAATATCTAATTGTCAATTCGGATACCAAAAGGGTAAAAGTACAACAGACTGTATATTTATTTTAAATTCTATAGTAACAAAAGTACTAAACTCTGGTCAGAAACTCTACAGCATTTTCATAGATTACGAGAAATGCTATGATAAAATAAATCGTTTGTTTCTATGGCAGAAACTATTGTCCGAAGATGTAAGTTCTAAAATGACGAATGCTCTTAAAGCAATGTATTCCACAGTACGTTCTGTCATAAAGCATAACAGAGAAAAATCTGATTATATCAATTCTCGCCTGGGGGTAAAACAAGGAGATCCAAGCTCATCCTTATTATTCATGATGTTTCTTAATGATATTTTAGCTAACATAAATACAGATTTAGATGGAATCTTTACAACAGACGAGCTCAAATTATTTCTCATATTATATGCCGACGATCAGGTTCTATTTGCAACCTCTCCCAACTCTCTGCAATCGATGTTGAACGATGTTGAAATTTACTGTAATGTATGGGGATTGAAAATTAACGTAGACAAAACCAAGGTGTTAATTTTCGAAAAAGGTGGTAGGCATACAAACTTTAATTTTTATCTTTATGGTCAAAAACTAGAATTGGTTACGTCTTTTAAATATTTGGGAATATATTTCTTCAAAAACGGAAATTGGTACAGAACACAAAAATGCATAGCTGAACATGCTTCAAAATCAATGCACAGGCTCTTCTCGGTATTCAGTCAGTACGAATTTAAAACCCGCGACAAATGCAAACTGTTTGATACATTAGTAGCGTCAGTCTTGAACTATTCAGCAGAAGTATGGGGCTTAAACGAGGGTAAAGATATAGAATTAATTCATACAAAATTTCTACGAAAACTCTTATGTGTAAATAAATCTACAAATTTAACAGGACTATATGGCGAATTAGGAAGGGTCCCTTTAAGTGTGATGCGAAAAATGCATATGTTTCGATATTGGATAAAAATATTAAAATCTGACGATGACTGCATTATAAAACACATATACTTAATGTTGAAAAACGACGCAGAAAATAATATAACATATAACAAACTAAATTGGGCATATCAAATAAAATCGATGCTTGAAGGTTTAGGGCTAGCATATATATGGACGGATCAACGAAATAATGATATAAAAGTATATTTACCTTTAATTAAACAACGAATTTTGGATCAATATTATCAGAGCTGGTATAGTAATATCAACAATTCTCAAAGACTTGCATCGTATAGCCGCTATAAACATTCATTTGTGTTAGAACCATATCTCGATAGCATACATGAACGAAAATTTAAAATATGTTTAAGTAGATTTCGATTATCATCACACGCTTTAGAAATTGAAAGAGGACGTTATTTTAATATACCAAAAAGTGAAAGAATTTGCAAACTTTGTGCTACAAATTCTGTTGAAAACGAGTATCACTTCCTCTTAGTTTGTCCCACATATAGAGATTTGCGCAAAAAATTCATGAAGCCGTATTATTGTTCTTGGCCAACTCTCAATAAATTCGATAGTTTAATGTCATCGGTAAACAAAAACGAAATACTGAATCTTTCGAAGTACATATATTTTGCAAGTAAGTTAAGAAATGATATTATCAGTTGAAAGTATGTTTCTCCAATTTGCTTTTCATAGAAGCTCTCTTTTTCAGAATATGAATGTGACTGTATAATTCTTTATTTTAAAGTCCTTACACTACAATGTTTAATTATGTAGGCTAGAAGCAATGTAGTTTGCTTAATTGCTGAATAAAATGTGTTTGTTTGTTTGTATTATTTATTTTTTTATCTATTTTCCAATGAATTTTTCAGGGATATTCACATCGTATTTAATAACTAGAAAATGTGTTTATGAAACACTATGCCCCCAAACCATATGCTTGCCTCTGAAGAAGGCTCATCCCATAATGTTTAAGTCAGAAAGGGGTTTAATTGGTTCATCTACATCATAGCTTGTAACTGTATGCCAAATATAAGGAACATAGCTTAGTGGTTCTTCACATATTTTGTTCACGACGTTATTCATATAGCGTCTTTGTATACAAAATGCCTATGTCCGAAAATGAGAAAAATTCTGTCAAACATTTATAAAATGGGCTCTTAAGTTAATCAAGTTATCTATACCTTGGTCCTAACCTGCATGCCAAATATAAGGATCCTAGCTTATGCGGTTCTTCAGATATTTGTTCACAAGCTTGTTCCTATACAAAATGCCTATGTCTGAAAAAGGGGAATAACTCAACCAAAAATTTACGAAATAGGCTCAAAAGTTAATCAGGTCATGGGCACCCTAATCTGTAACTGTATGCCAAGTATCAGGACCCTAGCTTATGCTGTTCTTCAGATATTTTGTTCACAAGGTTGTTCCTATATAAAATGACAAAGTCAAAACAGGGGCATAACTCCTAAATGACGAGACCGGCAGAGGAAAAAATATACAGGTTCGGTTATTTTTCATGTTCATGCAGCATACAAGATTTCAAGTTCCTATCTGTTATGGTTCTTGACCGTATGTAAGGATACCTTTGTACCATAGGCTTCAATGCACTAAGTCGAAAAAGGAGAATAACTCAGTCAAAAATTCACCAGTATTGTTCAAAAGTTAATCAGGTCGTCTACACCTCAGGCAATGTCTTCCTGCAAAAAATCATGATCATAGCACCAGGGGTCCTCCAGATATTTTGTTCACAAGGTTCCATAGGCTTACAATGCACTAAGTCAAAAAGGGGGCATAACTCGATCAAAAATTCACCAATTTATTTCAAAAGTTAATCAGGTCGTCTACACCTTGGGCAATATCTTCCTGCAAAAATTCATGATCCTAGCATCAGGGGTTCTTGAGATATTTTGTTCACAAGGTTCCATAGGCTTACAATGCACTAAGTCGAAAAGGGGCATAACTCGGTCAAAAATTCACAAATTTCTTTCAAAAGTTAATCAGGTCATCTACACCTTGGGCATTGTCATCCTGCAAAACCTCATGATCCTAGCACCAGGGATTTTTGAGATATTTTGTTCACAAGGTTCCATAGGCTTACAATGCACTAAGTCAAAAAAGGGGCATAACTCGGTCAAAAATTCCCTAATTTTTTCCAAAAGTTAATCAGGTCATCTACACCTTGGGCAATGTCATCCTGCAAAAAATCATGATCCTAGCATCAGGGGTTCTTGAGATATTTTGTTCACAAGTTTCCATAGACTAAGTTGAAAAAGGGGCATAACTCTGGAAATACATGACCGGCGGAAAAAAGAAAAAATACGGGTCCGCTTATTTTTCAAGTACATGCCACACATAAAATTTCAACATCCTAGCATAAGCAGTTCTTGAGTTTCCCAGCTGCCAAAAGGCGTTACGGACAGACGGACAGACGGACGGACGGACGGACAGACGGACGGACGGACGGACAGGCCCAAACCAATATGCCCCCTCAACTTCTCCGAAGTTGGGGGCATAAAAAACGCTTATACATTAATTGAAATATGCCACAATGCCATAATTCCATAAGTAAATCTTGGTCATCACATTTATTTATTTCGTTATTTATTTATTATTTTTTAATGATTTATTTTCCAGCGACATTCCTGTAGGCAGATGCATAGTATTTACGCAGTAACGCTCAAGCATAATATTTATTTATTTATTTATTTGCCAATGACTTTTTCTGTAGATAGGTACATACAATTTACGCAGAAACGCTCATAAAGAAATTGAATTATTCGGTAATACTCCAAATTTAATGACAAACTTTATCACCGGATTATCTGGGCCCAGGAGTCTTATCTTGAAATTTCGCACCTTATGTTGGCTGTTTTGTGTAAATTATTTAAAGTACCCTGACATTAACAATATGCTAGATTGATACTCGTACTACATATGATATCGCTTTATCATAAAGCTGTAATCTTCTTAAAGTTAAATAGAAATTTTCTTATTATTTATTTCGCACTGAATTTGTCTATAGTTGCGTGAAAAGTATGGGGTACCGTTCTATAGCCATACTATTCTCTTTTTATAGATATCCATGATTATTTATGCGTATCCATTACCCGAAAGAGCGATATTTAGAATTCGAACCAGTGATATCCATAAATATTATTGGATACTCATATATATTTATAGATATCCATAATTTGCATTATAGATATCCATAATGCGAATTTTGGATATCCAGATATATAACTGGTTCATGGATAACACTAATTTGAATTATGGATATTACTTCATCGATTTAAAGCTATCCATAATTTGAATTTTGGATATCTATAATTATTGCTATCACTAAATTAGTCTATTTATGGTTATCGAAAATTTGAATTACGGGTACCCGTAAAAAATGACTGGGTCGGAAGAGAGTAAAAAAATGTCAACATGCCATAAATCTAAAACAAACAAAAATAGACATTTTAAAATGAAAAGCAATGCTATAAGTATGCTATTAATACAGATATTTTATGTATCGTCGTAAAAAACTGTATTGATAATATACATTTTAGGTCTTTACGGTATTTCAGGGTCTTTTCGGTATTTCAGGGTCTTTTCGGTAATTCTGGTCTTTTCGGTAAATAAAGGTACCCAAATTTTGAGGTCCCGCCAAAAGTCTTCAGACATCAAATAACTAAGTGATTTTTGGCATGCATATCACTTACATGGTCATCTTTAAAATGCATATTCATGTATTTATTTTTCCCTCAGTTTCTCAAACTAACTAAAATATATACACTGACATCGACAAAAATTAAGCACATTTCAGTTTCATCCCATAATGCAGTGACCTATAAATAGTGTAGTGGTGCGCCATGTCCGACGGATTGTCCATTGCGGTCAGTTACTGGTCGATTTGGTTCGGCATTTAGATGGCGCTTATTTCGCTGCACGTGACTGCAGAAGCGCTCTCTTACTTACCTTGATGTCGTAGCGGGAAGACGGGCTTTCTATCTCTGGAGTTCCAGATGAGGATTCTACCGGCTGAGACAAGTTTGCGGCTCTGTTCTATACAGTATAAAGTAATGGGTGAGTTTTACTTTAATAGGTTACTGCATAATGAAAGACACAAACAATGTTTTTATTGAGATACATATAAATAAGAACTTATAACCAAGCACGCCCCAACTTACTGAATTTTCGTGCGTTAATTTTTCATTCGTAAACATGGGGTAGCCATCTCTTCCGGACCACCATGATGGAACTAGAAACCAGCACGGAGTACACATGTTTCTGGTCAGAGAGCGAGTAACTCGGTCACTCCAGGCAGCGACTACCCGACCGAACGGTGGCTTTGTGAGGTCATACGTCACGTGAACTCCTTTAAAAAGGTGGAATAGGACAAAACCAAAATTTTCAGTTTTGTGTAAAAAGATCAATGATCTGGAAAAGTAAGTAGGACAACTCTCTGGCACTGACACAATTCAATCCCAGATTCCACCTAAGACACTGTGTGGGAAAGAGACAACACATAACTAGACACCACCAAAGACAACACCAGCGGCAGCCATGTGAACAGCCATTTCCCATGTAGGTGGTCAACGGGCTAGCCTTAACATCACAAAATACAAATACAAATATTTCATTGGTCTGAAATCAAATAACAGGATTGTCACCATAAACATCACAAAAGCTGCAAATGTATGTATGTATTTATACTGCATCACCCCCTCGCGGGGATTACAAGCAAATAACACAAGCTATACCAAATCTCTTATATTATAAACATATCAAACAATATATCAATAACAGACACAGCAACAAACAACACGTAAAACGACCAAAAAGAACCATAACAGAACTGCCACTTTGGGACGGCCAGTAATGAAATAATCGGGGAGGGGTGGGGTGGGGGGGGGGGAGGTTAAACAATATTTATTTCAAGAACATTATCACATACAAATGTACAGAATCAATTATCAGGATTCGGTCGGAAGCTCTAGGTTTGTAAAGACCATCTCAGCAAAAGGATCATTTATTTAGCTGTTGAATGCGAGATTGTTATTTAACAAATAAGAACAATCCACATCTAACTACCATAACAATAACAATTACAGCGAAATAGTATGCAGCATAAATAAGGTAAGATACAGATTGTCAAACTTTTGAAAAGTAGATTGTAAAGTAACTAAAACATCTGTGACATGAAAGTGACAGTCACTTTACTTTAGAATACATGATATATATAAGAGAGAGAGAGAGAGAGAGAGATCATACATTTTTGTGCGTTGTATGCTGAGAAAAGTAATTTAAGTATTAAACCGCCTTGTATTTAGAATATATTCTTGGACTCGAACAAAGATGGGGGTTAACCAGTTTGTGGTCGACCAACCCTCGCCCTTTGTTCTGCCTTGGTTCATCAGATACTTAGTTGTTCAACCAAACAAAAACAACAACCACCCACACAGCAGGAAAATCAGCACCTTCTAAATTACGAACTGATTTTCTTTTATAAGTGTGAAGCAAATACTTCTTTTTGTAGGACGTCTTGAAAATGTGAGGGTTTGACTTTTTTATGCAAAATAAATAGCGCGGAATTTTGGCATTTGTTTTCCTCTCCTTAAAGATATTGTAATAAATTTCATACCACAGTGCGGGCCGTCAATATGTATTATAACTTCTTCCAAATATTTCCGCATTTTGTTTTGATTCAGACAAATATGGCTTTTCATTAGCTACTGAATATTGCTTTATTTCACTGAAAAGCTTAAGCAGAGAAAAAATACTGAATTTTAAACATCTTATTCCGTCTTCCAGAGAGCAAGGTTTCAACACGCCAGGGGTTCATTGTTGCCATGAAATCTATTATGCGTAACGTGACGTCTTGTTCTTCTTCTCCAGAACTGCTTGGCTGAGATGCTTGAAATGAAATGACAGGAATGAAGAGTTGGAGCAGACGGTTTAAATACTAAGACGCAAAGTAATGTTACTTGAGGGGATTGAGGGGAATCAAGAGAAACAAGCAATCTAATATTAAGGAAACTGGAACCGCCAGCACAGAGTCAATTAGATCTCAAATCGTGTACTTGTCTTAATTTAACATGTATCAATCTATCAAATTTATGCTGATTTTTGCTATATATTTAATCATTTTACTGGTCATAACAAATAACCCGAAAATAGACCAAAATGTTCTTACTATAAAATTATGAAAAACATATCAGCCTAATCGGGAAATAATGTAGTTTTCTACAGAGTTTCTATCTTTTATAATTATTCTATAATTGGTTGTTAAAAAGTCATCTCCTATCTAAATCAATGCATTTTTGTATATCATTTCGCACAGGTATTGGCAGACTCAGTTATTGGAAAGTTGGGCATGGGGGTGTGGAAATCACGTGAACATGAAACTACATGCAACTTCATCAGGTGAGGTGGACAGCCTGGTATTGGGTGTGCGGGATCGTGTTACCAAGTATTTTATGAGTAAAGTGGAATAACAGTTATCTGAAATGGAGAATACAAATCAAGGGCCTTGAAAATGGGGGTACCCGCATTCATCTGTGACTCCTGGATACAGTGCACTGAATAATGCTAACCCTTTTAGTGGTATGGTTTACCGACCTATTCGCCTATCTGTGGCTGTAAACTGAATTGTGAGATTGCGAGTAACATTGCGGAAAAACGATAAAAACTAAGTGGTCGGTTAGAACTTTTGACTAGTATATATAAGCAATACCGAGTCCCAAACAGCGATGTTGTCTGTAAGAGGGACTGCACCTAGATTATTTTGCTATTAAATGACCCGTTGTTGACCAGTGGACTTGTCCATCCTTATCATTTGGAAGAGTCCATTTCTAGTTTTAGCGTTTTGTGGTGGATTGTTCCTTTTTATTGTATTTTGCATAGAAATTCCTGCAAGCAAACAGTGTAGACCCTGATCAGACGCCGCGTTCTGCGGCGTCTGATATGGGTCTGCAATGTTTGCATATGTTCCAAAAAACGGGTTAACATTCTTGAAAGAGTTAACAGAATAAATGCAAAATAGTATCACATTTGTGTTAAAGCTGTTCAGTAAATGTGAATAGGACATAACTATGAGCAATTTCATAAAGCGCACAATCCTTGAAGGCTTTATCCTGAACAGACACGTATTTCACAATGCACAAATATGCAGGTGCGTACTGATTTTTGTCAATTTGACAAAAATTCAATACGCATCTGCGTATTTGCGTATAGGCAGGTATGCCCTTGAGTAAAACAGGACGGATTTCAACAACAACAAACAATGGCATACAGCTTAAAGACATTTATTGTTTACTATATACAAGAACATACCCTGTGTTTCCTGCTGCTTCACCTTTACCTGCTACACCTATGTGAGATGGGGGCATTTCCTTTGCTGCAATGGCTGTTTCACTGGACAATTGCATGATACGATTATGGCACCCAATAAACAAAATATTTGTAAATGCTAGAAAAAAAACATGACCTAGATTTTTTACCTGTAGTCATGATGGTCTGAGGAATGTGCAAAGTTGTATTTTTTTTTGTACAGAAGTACCAGTTTTTTGAGGTTTGGTATGACATAATTTTACCACAAATTGGCTGAAGGCTGTCAATTTTGATGGAATTCTAACAGCAAGCGCTAGCCCAATCTTATGCGCTTGAAGTATGACCCATCAGAAACTTTAATGTCCAATTCCAAATTATTCTTAGGTAACGTTCGTAACAGCCTTCAGGTTTCTCGACTGTAGGCTACAGCCTCAAGCGCCTGTGGCTAAACATAACTTTGATCGTAACATACCTTTGATCGTGGCGAGGTGGTGGTGTGGTCGGGCGATGGTGCTGGGTAACTTTCAGTGTCAGGCCGTCCTACTAATATCGACGAAATTAGGGCATGATCCTACTGTGCTTGCAGTGGATGCGGCTGGGGGTTGTTTTGGCATTTTTTCTCTTCCCTATAATATTTCTTTTCTATCTCCCTCTCTCTAGAAGACTGAAATACTGTCACAAAGAGCCGTTAAACCCCAAACAACCAACAAACCAAATAATCATGACGACAATGGTGCGCAGCCAATGCCAACCATCAAGCAACGGTACAGTAAGAACTTGCTACTAAAAAGGGTGCTGTGTCAGAGCAGGTTTGTCTCTATGTCAGCGGTTCCAAACAAATAATTGGAGTCGCATGAAAAGGTACCTAGAGGCATTTGCGGACAGGAAAGACACAGATCAGCCTGCACATCCGCACAGTCTGACCAGAGTCTTCCCTCTTCGCGTGTACCATATGTGAGGCCGAGCAATTCTAAAACCTGAAAAGTGAAGACTGGCCAACAGGTTATAAAACTTGAGTACATTCTCAAACTCAAAATAAAGCACACTGATTGGCTGCTTCCGAGCAGATGCTCGGAAGCAGCCAATCAGTGTGCTTTATTTTGAGTTTGAGATTATTCTCAAGTTTTATAACCTCGAACCCTGGTCAGTTTGCACAGCGGCACAGGATGATTAGACACTTTACCATACGCGCACATAAAATAAGGACCAGTTTCACTAAAAGCCAATCGAATTATGATCAACCCAAGTCCTTGGAAGACATATGAGCCACGACACGAGAAAACCCACAAAGTGGCTGTGCGCCAAGCGCAGGCTCAAATCAGTCTGTATATCCGCCAAGTCTGATCAGACTCTTCACTTAGTGTTTAAAACGTAGCTAAGGGTCAAAGCTACCTCCATGCGGACAGTGAAGACTCTGATCAGACTGGGCGAATATCCAGGTTGTTCTGAGTCTGCGCTGGGCGCAGTACCACTTTGTTTGGTTTTCTCGTGTCGCGGCTCATATGTAGTCAGTCGGCATGTAAATGGCTACTGACGAGGAAGCTTTGCATGTGTTTAAATATAGGTCCTATACACACCAGAGCCCAGCACTACAATCATTCCTTGAATAAGCATTTTTTTTTCGAATTAGTTTTGTGTTTAATCGCTTGAGAACACCCCAAACTTGTCACTTGCTCAAATTTTCATACTTACTAGAAAAGAGCCCGCGCAAGCGCGAAATATTTCATGATGGTCAAGTTTATATAAAAAAGCGAGTTTTAATTTTTCAATGTAAATGGCCTTAGGCCCAGGTGAAGATATGACCTTTACCATGAATACTCACTAAAGCTTCATTTACCTAATTAGTTGTCTGCATCTACAAACTTTCAGGTAGCAGACTGCATTGTTTCTAAAAAAAAAAACTTTTTTCACTTTTTTCCTATAGAAAAATCTAAGTGACTCAAAAGTTGACCTAGCCGTAAAACAGATCAAGGTCATCCCAGGTATTTCAGAGATTTTTTTCACTATTTTGGGAATGGTGCCGGTGCCCACGGAATTGGGAAAAATCGTGTTGTACTCTCCTAAAATATGGAATTTCAGAAACACCTTTATTTAGCCTCAAGTGGTAGGAAAGGGGACATGATACTGAATATATAATATTTGCATTCAATTATATACATGTATCTGCCAGTTCTCTAAGCAAGCAAGTAAATTTATGCTTGTATGATGGTCCCTAGAAAACTCCTTCCTACAATTGGGAATTTTTCAGCTTGCAGTTGGGAAAAAAAGATACTATTTTGAATTGGGACTGGTGCCTTTTATGGGCACCACTTTTATAGAGAAAAAAATCACTGAATTTTGTTGAGCTTTTGAGTCCTTGATGCGACATGCTAAGTTTCAAGATCATAGGATTTGTGGTTCTGGGGGAGAATTGGTTGATTTGATGCTTAACGTCCACGGTAAACAGCTAAGGTCATGTCGGGACGGTCAGTTAACCTAACCACACTATTCCTGGGCAGGCTTAGACCTCCTAAGCGGTTAACCAGTACTAAGTGCACATACTTTCGCCAGTAACTGACAACTGCCCTTCTTGAATCAGCGGAAGGAGAAACGAAAGTATGTGGCCAGACCGGGTTTCGAACCCAGGACCTCTGACTTATGATTTTTGATTTTTTTTACCATAATACATGTTTGCCATCTTGGTTATGTGACCTGTCCTGGGTATTTTTTTCTGGAAAAATTGGGGCCTGGAACGTTTTGGGGGAAAATATTCAAGCCCTCTGAAGACTAAAGGCTTATTTAGCTTCGTTGAATCATTGAAATTGATTTGTCTGCTTCGCTGGAAAAAATGCTCTTTCTTACCTGGCGCATGTGTGTTAACCTTAGACATTTTTTAATTTTTTTCTTTTCGAAAGTTCAGTTCAGTTTGAATTCTCCTAACGACGTTCCCCAAGTGGCTCAGCGGTACGTTACCATAGCCGCACACATTTGGCGCCGTGTGTCCGTCCAACTTTTCGAAAGACCATGTGCGTTGAGCTTTATTCTTCAATGGGCGAGTTCGATTGGCTACTCGTATTGACTATCGTTCTGAAAGAAAATGGGTCGTTTCGAGCCAGGGCCGTGGGGACTATGACCATTTAGTTCTTCATCCGTTTAGACATATGAGCAAAAATACAAAAATAAATAGTTATTTATGGGGAATGACGTACGTTCATGGGTCGGATTTTTGCATTAGAACCTGCTAAATTTGGACTTGCTAAGCAGCGCGCCGATATAACGATGCAGAACCGAAACGACCGGATTAATCTTAAACGTGTATTCGAGTACACGATAATTTCACTCGAACGCACCCATTGTTGATTCGACCAATAGTCGAACTTTCTAGAAATATACTTGGGAGAATTTAAAATGAAAAACGAATTTAATTCCCAAATTCTTTAAATCTGCGTGAAACTAAAACACACGCTAACCGAAATTATCAATGATAGCAATATGCGAAAGAACCAGTATAGAAATTACGCTTGAAAATGCCACCAATTTTGCAGTTTATGCGTTACTTCGTTTATTTAGTATTATAGATTATATTAGAGTAGAAGTATAAAACACGACTTTGAAATTTCAGATCTTAAAGTTAAGGTGACCTTAACGTTAAGTTCTGGGCCCTGGTAGTCAAATGTTATAAAAGTTAAGTGGTGCATGTTATGGGGTGATTGTATAAATCAGAATAAAACTCTTGAACACATGATCACCACCACCATTACCACCGCCACCACCAAAACTAGCAAACTCACTTAGTTTTGTTCTCCACGGTTTAGAATACAAATGTGTAACATGTCGAGCAAGCCTTTTATTTAAGAAAAGATTCGAGGCTGCCATTTGCGAAGCACTCCCCCGCCCCCTCCACCAGTGCATGTTTCTGATAGACCAAAATGCTTTGTGATAACCACTTATTTTTAACAAAACTGAACTTATGTACTACTATGCTTTACATCCGTCACTTCAAGTCGAATAGCATCGTTATATTCTGAAAATCTATTTGCAAATGCTTGATTTTTTTTTCATTTAAAGGTGAGAAGGAAATTGCCTGTTAACAAGGCGTGCAAGAGTCACTGCACTAACGTCTAGCGGTCCCGGGTTCGAGGCCCGCTGGAGGCGGGAATCGTTTTAATCGTAAACGGGGTTCCATTGCACACAGCCTTGCATTATCACCCACCCATCGTCCTGGTATGACTGAAATACTGTTAAAAAGGATGTAAAATCGCAATCATCCATCCAGTCACTGCATTAATATGTCGGCTTAAATGAGCTCTTGTTCATATGCACGTGTTTTAACTGTAGCCTTGATAGACTGGCAGTTTCTGGATGTGCTACACAATCCACATGGTCATATTGAGGGTTTCTCTTTGGTTTCCTTTTGGATAGTGTTCCAGTGTCATATTCCTCTTCTCCGTAATAAGGGTTTTCCACGGCCCTATTAGCTTGTATATCAACTGAAGTTTTGTTGTTATAATCTGTTCCGGCGTCATACATATTTATTTCGAAATAAAAGTTGTCCTCAGAGTTTGATTTCTTTAATCCTGCCACCATGTCTTTTGGTAAATGGCTGCTTTTGTCTTTATGTCTAGTATTTTCCTGGTTTGAATTACCACCACTGTGTTCTGTTTGCGGCAATGTCTGTGGCTGATTTCTAATAACAGTATCACCCCTGCAATAGAACACAGGTTAAAGATGCGGTGATTTGTCACACCTATGTTACTCTCATACCATACCCTCGACGAAGAATATACAGCACATATATATATAGCCCAGAAATATATTTGAAAACTGTTTTTCCATCTAAATATTACTTATTTTTAATTTTGTATTTTTTCCCCAAACACTCTAATGTGTATCTTATAGAAAGTAAATTTTCATGTCCCAAAACAGGAGCTGGGGCCGTATTCATAAAGCCACTTAAGTCGTTGCTATGCTGTTGCTAAGGCTGAATATCTATAAAGGAGATTCCCTACAACTATGAAGTTTGCTTTGGAGGAACAGTCTTACAAAGACTGTTCCTCCAGAGCAAATTTCATAGTTGTAGGGAATCTCCTTCAAACAAATATAGCCTTAGCAACAGCATAGCAACCACTTAAGTTGTTTTATGAATACGGACCCTGAACTGTAAAGACCAATAGAAAATATGTCCAAACTATATTTTTAGATATCCGAGAGTACTTTGAGATATCAGTGTTTGAGAGATTGAGAGTCAACTGTATGTATTTCTTTGCACATAGTTAGGTGCAATAAAACAGGATGACAGTATTTGTCAAGCAAAGAAACGTTGCAAATGTACCTTGGCATACTGTAAGTATACTGCCATTTACAAGCAATGTTAATTTTAATGATTTATTTCCGCTATACTTACCCATAAATGATAATTTATCAATGAATGCATGCAGTAGTATTGTTTAAATTTTCTAAAACTTGGCATACAGTATTTTATCCTGAACATAAACTGTGACAAATAAAAGTGATCTAAACTAATAGTAATACGCCAAACCTTTCATCTTTTTCCTGTCGCCTCTTATAGATCATGATGAAAATGAAACACGCTAAAAGCATAACAAAGGCTACCGCAATGCCAGTCATCAGAGGTACAAACCAAACACTTGCAAAAACAGCAGGGTTCTTGCCTGCAACATTGAAACAAAGAGCATTGATATAACCCAGCAGGCACATGACGTTTAAATGACGTCGTATTGACGTCGATGCGACGAAACGACGTCGCATCGACGTCAATACGACGTCATTTTGACGTCATGTGCCCGCTGGGAAGAATGCAGATTGAACAGCTTTCGCTATTCAGATATAGTACATATATGTTGTTAAAAGTCAGATCATGTGGGAACACACACACACACACACACACACACACACACACACACACACACACAGAGAAAAACAAAACAAAATATAAAAAAGATGCCTAATGCAAGGAATGCATGCATGGCTTAATGCGTTATTTTCGAGTATAGCCCATCAGCATATTATGTTTATAAATCTACAGTACATAAATACACTTTGATAAGCAAAGACTTGAATAACAATAGTAAGAAAAGAATAAATATGGCGCCTTGAAGCTCAATTAGTCAGTTGCCTCTTATTCCGCGAAAGTACCTACTAATTCACTAATTCACCCACAAACTGGTATATAAAAATGCACTAAATGACCTTTGACCTGTTTTTGACCTTATATGATGTCTGTTGAGCTAGCAACCGGGCAAAATGGTTTAAAGTATGTTTACTGACTTCAATAAACCCCGATGCCAGTCATGCCGCGAAAGTGCCCAAAAATCCAAAATTTCACTCATAAACCACCTGGCTAAATGCGTGCTCTGTGAAACCATATATAGGTATCATGCCGTATATACACACATATTTCAACGCAAAGATGGTTGCTTATTTGCAGCATCTTTTGTTGGATTTAGCTATTCAGCTACCTCTGCAATACCTCAGACCGTAATTTCTTTAGGGCACTAAAATGCTCCCGTTCAGCGCCCGTCACAGGTCAGTGTTGATACTTAACTGTCAGTAATCAACACGCATGATTTCAAATCCCGACTCCTCACTTAGCTTACAATATATGCGTCGATGTAATCTGATGATTTGGATCTCCTGGAGCTGTATTTCAGAGAATTCTTTGAACAGATCCGCAGGAAACGCGACTCCCGAGACCGAGTCAGATTTCATAGTAATGCACACATATAAAGCACACAGCTGTATACATCTCACCAGCACATTGTTTTATTGGTATTAAGGAGCGAATTTCTTACACATTGTGTAGGCGGCGCCCAAACGAGATATGGAAGGAATACTAAGAGACATAAATGGTAACGGTCGGAATGCTGTATTGTGGAAAAAAAGATAAGGTCTTTAAACAGTAACGTAACCATCTTCCATACGTCTGCAATGTTGGTATAGGTCAAGAAAAAACTGTAGAAGTTGATTACAAAAAGTTCATACTTTAACTGAAAACTTTTAAAAGTCACGATTCAATAACAATTTAAGGAGGAAAATTCTCAGAAACTGACACATTTCAATCTCAGATCCAACCCAAAACACCACTGGGGAAAGAAACAACACAAAATTAGTCACCACCAAAGGCAACACCAGCGGCAGCCATGTGAACAGCCATTTCGCATGAAGGTGGTCAACGGGCTAGCCTGAACACCACACACACAATATCAATAACAGACATAGCAACTAACAACATATAAAACAACCAAGAAGAACCAAACCAGAACTGCCGCCTTGGGACGGCCAGAAATGAAATTACTAGTTGGCTTAACCGGTTTGTGGTCGATCAACCCTCGCCCTTTGTTCTGCTTTTAAGCCCAACGAAAACAAACACCGCCTAAAAAGCACCAACTCTGACAATAAGAACAAATTATACGTAAAACATTAAACATCTATTTGTACCTATTTTAATTTTTTTTTTTAAAAATGTCAGGGCTAGCCTTAACATAACAAACCATATATCAAAACAGTCAAAGCTACAAACGAGACATGAAACAACTAAGAAGAACCAAAACAGAAGTGCCGCCTTTGGACGGTCAGCAATGAAATTACTGGGCGGCTTAAGCGGTTTGCGGTCGAGCTCTTGATCCTGCTTTGGTTCATCAGACACTTAGTTGCTTGGTTTGTGTGAAAGATTCCTAACTCATAAGTGCAATATCCCAGGAACATAGAAATCAAAATTAAAACTAAGATAAAACAAACATGAGGACTCGCAGAAATAGCAACATTGAAATTCTGGAGCAGAAGAAACCTACCAGTCAAACCACGGTAGGCCCGACCCAAAACGTCCCGGAACGGGTGTCAGTTGCCAGCCGTCTGTGTTACTATTAAGTTAGGTTTAGGTTGGCGCCTTCATAAAGTCTGAGGCCCGACCTACCGTCTTGCAATCGAAGAGGTAAGCAAAACTGTTAACCTTAATTGGGTTAACCACCAAGCATGCAGTTTGTCGCAAAACATCCATATTATAACCAATCTTTTTAAATCGAATTATTATCTTCTTAAAATGACAAGGGAAGTCATTTTTACCGATTATTTTTCTAGATTTAATCACCAAGTCGCCATAGAATTCAGGTTCCGAAAGACCGTGCTGAAGAAGTGTTTTCAATCCGACATTATATTTAGATACTAAGTCGAATTGCCGTCGATAAAAATTTGAAAACGCTGCGCGAAGTTTATGATATCCAGAACCTTGTTTGAGAAGTTTTGCTGTCAAAACTGTATTACGAATATTAAAGTTATGAACACGACTGGACACTCGAGAAAACGAATATAAAGATCATAGGAAGTAACACGAGGAACTTCACCATCTAAGAATGGAAAATTAACAATATCAAAACCAAAATCATCTTGTATATTGTAAATTTTAGTAGTGACAAAATCATCCGATATAGATAAATGTAAATCCAAAAATGAGGCCTCGGTATCTGAGACGCTGACCTTATTTAACTGAAGTTCAGAAGGGTAAATTTGATTGACCATGCTTTCAGAGAAGTTATTGTCAATATTCAATAGGTCCTGCAGATACCGAGAAGTAGAATTGAAAACTTCAAGAACTTCAGATTGCGTGTTGTCTGAAAGAGACAGCATGAAGTCTCTCTCATAACAGAACAAAAACAGATCAGCTATCAGGCCTCATACTTTTCAGGCTTTTGCAGGATTTCAGGCTTTCGTTTCTTGAATTTTACTTGATTTCAGGCTTTGATTTTTAAGTTTTCAGTGTTTTTTCTGCTTAAAAAGGGCTATTCTAGGCTGCGAAAGCAGGCATTTCAGGCTTGGAAAAGCTTTGTCAGTATGAGGCCTGGCTATAAGAGGGTTACAATTAGTGCCCATAGGAATACCTACAATTTGTCTATATAATTTAGAGCCAAATCTAATATAAGTATTGTCCAAGAGATAGGTGAGAGCTTCACACACTTTCTGACAAGACCATAAATTATAATTCCTGGCTGCTTCAGAGATAAAGACAGCACGTCTATCATTACATGCAATATAAAGAGTGAGCATTCCCAATGGAAAACTCTTTCAGTTAAATCCACAAGTTTATCCTTAGTAAGATTGTGGGGCAAGGTAGTGTATATAATGTCAAAAAATCATACGTAGACAGACTGGATGCGCGAAAACCTCGCGATTTCAGCTTATTTGGTACTTCACATGAATTTTTAGTTGACCACAAAAGATTTTACCTGACCTTTCATAGACTTTTTCACAATATTTAATAACATGATTTTTCACTTATCTCCATTAAATTCCTTATGTTGCCCAAAACGACTATGTACGAAAGGTTGTAAATCTGTCAAAATTAATTTCAGCTCATTAAACATATTCTCATACAAAATTTGTATTGTGTTCAAAACATGTACAAAATTTGAAAAAAAAAAATCTACAATGTATATAGAATTGTGGGAAGTGTTGATTGCACACACTCTATATTCAAACGTGTTTCAAATCGCCCACAATGACAAAGTTAAAATAAAAGCCATTATTCTGTCAGAGTTAATTTTACTCCCATTAAAATGCACATACACATTTTCAAAATGTCCACAACACGTATACAAAATTTAGTAAGTAGTCATTAAAATTACAAGAGAAGTCGATTAAAAAAACTCTTTTCCCATAAGTGTAACTTATGGTCAGACGGATGAACAGACAGACAGGAGCAAATGTTAATGCTCCCCTGAGTATCGTCACGGAAGTATAAAAAACTAACAACAAAATTATCGTGATAGGATTTAAACAATTAAGTCAGATTTTTCTGTGAAATAAAATAATTTATGACTTAATTCAAGAGTCTTAACATGCCGAATTAAGAAGTGCCTACTAGTAAAAAGTTAAAATACTGCAAAATTTTATAGTATTGTTTTGGAGTACTTGCCTTTATACATGTAATCAGGAATATCGGAAGTACTTGATATCGCTGGTGAGACTGAACCTTCTGGTCTCAATATCGGTTGACATTTCAAAGTTGCTTTACCTGAAATTGAGAAAAGTGTAACCGTTCATCCATAGTTAGTTGTACAATAACACAGAACTGGGCAACATATTCACAGAACCACTGTTTTATAAGAAAATTGGCCATAGGGGATGTGACAGAAAATTTGAGAAAATCAGGCAACGGACAACTTACCAAAAACATAAAGATAGGCAATAATTAGGAATAAATACAATTAAATCCAGCATCCCGCCCTGAAAACCAAAAGGGAAAGAAGCGCACACGCACAAATTGACAAAGGTCACGAAAGACACGCACGGTCAACCGAATGAACAGCTCTTTCCCGAACAGGTAGGTGGTCATTCATCTAGCCTAATTGAAAACAACAGCAACATCTATTTTTACCTATTTTTTTTATAATTTTGAATTACAAAATAATAAAACAGAAAGCAAATTGGGCAGCTATTCAGGTGACCATATTGCTTTCTGACCAAAGACAAGCGGACATAACAGTATGTTACATCGAGAAACCACAACAGAAGTACCGCCTTGGAATGATCTGATTTAGATTACTGGGGGGGGGGGGGGGGGGGGCTTAAAGGGATACGTAAAGACGGCCAAAGAGTGGTGCCACTCCACAATGATTTATTACCCTGTTATGTCATTACCTATGCGAGATGGGGTATTTCCTTTACTCAAATAGCAGTGTTACTGGACTGTTGCATAATAGGATGATGACATCCAGTAAACAAGACTAATGTCTTTACACTATTTTTACTGGGTTCATACCCTCGCCCTTTGATTTTGCTGTGGTTCAATCCATTCATAACATTTATCAACCACACAACAGACGAATGAAAGCATGAATTTGGATAATAAGAATAAATTGTACGAAAAATATTTAACATCTATTTTCACCTACTTTCTATTGTTTCTAATACAAAACATAATCGGAAGCAATGTAGGCAGCTATACATGTGGCCACACTGCTAGCAGACCACAAACAAATAGACACAAGAACAACAGTGAAGAACCACAACATAGGTGCCGGCTTGGAAAGGCCAGTAGTAAATCATTGAGGTGCTTAAACTACTTTTACTGGATCCAAACTTTTGCTATCTGCTTCCGCAGTGGTTCAAAACATTTAGTTAGCTGATTGGTCCGCATGAAGGTTTCCTAACGCATCAATGAATCCTTACAGGAATCAAACAAATTACTGATAAGACCTGTGATGAATCCGAGATGATTACTCGACAGAAACAATGTACTGCGACACCTGGAGATCCTGGTTGTCAAACAACACTGCTGAACTACCGGAGCAAAACAAAACCACCAGCTGAACCCCGAATGACCAAGCAACAGACAAGGCAAGCTTTGGTCCCAACCAACTAACACAAATAGCTTTAGGTCAGGTCCATCACTGAGTCTGATACCCGACCAACCGGTGTGCAATTAAAGAGTAACAATGATTGGGTTAACCACTAAGCATGCAGACTCCAGCATTACATTTATGTTATATCTAATACATTTGTAACCTTTGATAATTGTTTGAACTATCAGAAAAATCAGCCCTACTAACAATTTTCCTGAATTTATAGACTAAATCACCATAAAATTCTGGCTTCGATAGGCCCTGTTGCAAAAGACATTTTAGTCTGAACTTGAATCTATTCAAACCAATTCATTATTTCGGCGATAGAATTTGGAAAAAGTATTTTGAAGTTCATGATACCGATAGCCCTGTTGGAGAAGTTTAGCAGTTAAAATTGAAGTCCGTCACATGACTAGAATACTCTAGTAGACCGAATAGTTGAGAAATGTTAACCCCGTAAGGTAGAACGGGGGACATCACCACCCAAAAAAGGAAAAATATAATGTGTCAAAACCAAAGTCATCGTGTTTATCATAAATTATGTACGGACCTAATCCGTTTGAAATAGATAAATGTAAATCCAAAAAATCGGGCACCGGTATCGGATGCATCAGCTTTGTTTAACTGCAGCTTAAGCCTCCCTTCAGAAATGGGGTCAATTCTTTAAAGGAAAGAATTTGCAAATCGTTTCTTATAAGGGTAGACCCCATTTTGGAAGGGCTTTGTCGCCCATAAAGGCCAACAGAATGTCAGAAAAATTGTTACCCTTTATAAAAATGGTGGGAAAACAGAGCGGTATACTCAAAACTTTAAGTACAGAAGAAAATTTAGTTAATATCGCCTTCCCGCCCATTTATGTTTCTGTGCAATTGCATCATGTCCTGTGGGTTTATACATGTTGTATAATTTTTCTGTCATAGGTCTAAGTAGCGGAAAGTGTACATGTATGTTCGCGATATGTGAATCTACAATTTCACCCTTAATAAACCTGAAAACCACAGAAAACTATCAATACTTTCACTAGAGACGAAAATACCTGAATTTGCAAACAGTATAGATCTTGACAAGGTTGCTTATTAGGAGCTTTAAGGAGCCGCCTTATCTAGATCTTCACTGTTGGCCCTCTAAGATCGATCCCCCGCTTGTCCAGTCTTTCGGATGAAACTTTAAACAGAATTCTTGTCTCCGTATGGCTTAGTTGATGGTGGGACGTTAAACCCGAGTTCACTCAATCACTCACTGTTTGCCCTCCAGCATTTGGATTTTCAACATGATATAGCTTGAACGGAACATTTTTTGAAATTTGGCAGACGTGAATTTTGTAGTCTGCTTTTTGGCGCTTAATGAATTTAAAATTACCTTTCTGCGGATTCACAGAAATCCACATCATGCCAGGCAAAGTATCGTTTGAGTTGAGAATTAAGGATATCACGACAGAGTATGCCGACTTAGCAAAGCTGGCATTGTTTATAAAACCAAAGTCCTCTCTGCTTTCATTGCATGCAAGTCTGGAACTTCCCTGGTCACTAACTATCACCACAGCTGGAGAACACTTGCGTTCATTCTTGATTTTTAACCTTATTTCGCGTTGTACCACCGAAAACTCGCCATTCCTAACGGAGCAGTTGCACATTTTGTAAGCCGTTGCCTTGCTATTTGATGTTATATGGACTGTTGTGTTGAAGGACGCTTTGGTGTCATCACAAATGTCAATAAATTTGGTATTAGTATCTAAAAAAGAAAACAAAGGAAAAACAAGGAATACATGATAATGGATGTGTCTGAAAGTCGTCAATCTCTTAAAATCTGAAATCAATATGAGAATACTCAGAAATCAATACAACCAAATGTCACAAACCACCTCAACACCAGAAAGGGAGTGGGGAGGGGGGCGGGGGGGGGGGCGTGGGAGAATAAGAACAACAGATGAAAGAAAAGTTATGTACGGCAACTATATATTTGAGCCGCAGCACGACAAAAACCAAGAAAGTGGCATGTGCGCGGAGCAAAGACTCAGATCAGACTGGACTTCCATTCAGTCGGACCAGAGTCTTCGCTCTCGGCATGGAGGTAGCTTAGTCCCTATATTACCTTTTAAATGCAGAGCGAAGATTGATCAGACTGGGCGGATGCCCAGGGTGATCTGAGCCTTCGAGTGGTGCACACGCCACTTTGTACGTTTTGTGATGTTAACGCTTATTTAAGGCAACACATAGGGAAAGCTGAGTGAACAGTCCTCTTTCTGTCGTGTTGCCATAGAGTAAGCCTTAAGGAAACCAACAAATTATTGCGGACAGATGAAAAGGCAGAAGAAACAAACAAACCACAAAATAAATACATGTCAATAGAACAAGAAAATCGGTGGAACCGATGGATGCTCCCAGAAGGCTTGGAATAAGAGTATGGGTATCCTTGTGAAGGAGCGATTTTCTGTTTAGACTAAATGCAATTCAAAATGGAAAAAAAAATAATTCTCTTCAATACTTTTACAGCAATGCTCTAGACATGCATACAATTGAGAAAAAAATAAGAAGGGAATTAATTCCAAATAACTTGGGATACAGTTATGGCTCTTCTGCTCTGCACGTCTTGTCATTGCCCTCTGTTATCAAAATGTGAAGTTTCATTCATGTTCTCTTAAATATGTACAGAGATATACTCCGGACAAGCTAAATAACTGAAAAATTAGACAGGGAGCCAACTCCGTAATTACTAAAGGTAGGGTTATAGTTCTTAAACTCTGCATTTCTTTTTATTACCCACTATCAATCTGTGAAATTTCATTTGGTTTCCTTCAATACTTCCTAAGATATGCTCCATACAAGCAAAATAAAGCAAAAAGGACCTCTGACAGTATCAATGCATATTTGCCCATTTTTTCGACAAATTACTGCACCTTCCTCAGGCAGCAAAAGTTGACATATTTGGCATTAATATGTAGCCTTGTGTACTATAAAGACATTTTAACAGTGATTTTGAAAAATTATCATGCCCCTAGACTAACATAGACCAATTTTATCAAGAGGGGTATGTGAATTTTTCAGTCTCTGAAAATAAGTCCATTTATTTGGTTTTCTAAGATATCGAAATCTTAATTGATAACTATGCTAAAACTGACGTACACTAATGTTACTGATATTATGCAATATTTTTTTCAGTACTAAGGACTTTAGCCTATTTTTAGATATAAAGACTGTAAGTACCCCACCCACTTTTTCAGTTTTTCAGCTGTAGACTATCTTCCCCCCCCCCCCCCCCCCCGTGCCTCAGCAAGCCACTCACATATAATGTGTATTATGATAGTGCACACATACATGCAAAGTGGCTAGCCGAGGCACGGGGGGGGGGGGGGAAGTATCTTTAAAAAACTTTTCCTGTTTCCATTACGTTTAATTACAAAATTTGGCTTTTTCCATCAAAATTGAAGTCTATTGCTAGATAATCAGAAATTAAATTCATGGCCAGTTAGGGGAAGTTGAGAGCAACAAATTTCAAAAGAAATTCTTGGGTATATCAAAAATTTAATTTTGGCTATTTTTATAGGCAAATTAACATTACAACCGTCAGAGGTCCTTAAGAAGGGAGCTAACTCTGTAATTACTTGTGACAGGGTTATGATTCTTGTGTTCCGCACTTTCATTCATAGCCCTCTATTAGTGTGTGAAGTGTCATTAAGTTCCCTTTCATACTTTCAGAGATATGCTCTTGACATGCAAAATACTGAAAAAAATAGGAAGGGAGCTAACTTTGTAAATACTTCAGACAGGGTTGTGGTTCTTGTGCTCTGCACTTTTTCTTATTGCCCTCTTTCAATGTATGAAGTTTCAGTAAGTTCCCTTTAATACTTTTGGAGCTATGCACCGGACAAGCTTCATATCGAAAAAAACTGCAAAGGGAGCTAACTTCGTAAATACTTGTGATAGGGTTACGGTTCTTATGCATTACACTTCTTCCAATTCTCCTCTATCAATGTGTGAAGTTTCATTTAGTTCCCTCTTATAATTTCAGAGATATGCTCCGGACAAGCAAAATATTGAAAATCCTGGAAAGGGAGCTAACTTCTTAAATACTTGTGAAACGGTTACGGTTCTTGTGCACTGCACTTTTCCTTGTTGTCCTCTATCAATGTGTGAAGTTTCATTTAGTTCCCCCTTATACTTTCAGAGATATGCTCCGGACAAGCAAAATATTGAAAGAAAACTGGAAATGGAGCTAACTTCGTAAATACTTGTGACATGGTTACGGTTCTTGTGCACTGCACTTCCCCTCGTTGTCCTCTATCAATGTGTAGTTTCATTTAGTTCCCCCTTATACTTTCAGAGACATGCTGCGGACAAAAGTGTGACGGACGGATGGACGGGCGGACAGACGGACGGACAAAGGGGCATAATAAAATAGAAGCATTGCATAGGCATGACCAATAATAAAATTTACGGGGGTCTTAAAGTCCGCTGCAGATATTCAAATGTAGTCGGAAGAGCATATTTTGAATTTTCAAAATTCCTGCTCAGCGTCTTTCAGATAGCGAGTGAGTGAGTGAGTGAACTCGGGTTTAACGTCCCACCAACAACGAGGTCATATGGAGACGGGACCTCGGTTTAAAGTCTCATCCGGAAGACCGGAGAAGCGGGGAATCGATCTTGCGACCCATGGATTGGTAGTCCGGAGTGTTATCCACTATTCAGATAGCACTAAACCAATTAAAAGACTGTGTGTGGAATTCTTTAAAAGAAATTCATGTATATGGCACCTCGGTGCATTTGCATTTTTATCGTGGACACCAGCGGTTGCTTGTGTGTTCAACTTGTGACGTTTCAGAAAGGGGGGGGGGGTGAGTAGGCATAGAGAAGGACAGAGATGGCTCTCGGTTTTTTTTGATGTGCCCAGCGTATAAGACGGCGATACATGTTATCTTGGTTTTGATTTTGAATTATCCAGACCATACAGATACGAGGGTCCTTCAAAACGTTCTGCCATTAATTGGATTCTGTACCTATCTATCTGGCATATTTTAAAAAAAAGCTTCGTACCGCTTAAATACTGTTTTCATGAGCTAAGAATATCCTTTATTTCGTTCAAATTGCTGTGAAATTGATCGAGATATTTCATTATGAATTATACCCAGCTATACACTGACGATTGCAGCTTGGGAAACAAATCTGCAACTCGCGGCTATTGAAAATGCCATACTGTGTTGGTATAGATGCAAAGTAGATATTTTCGGAATTATTTGATATATATATGGACTGAGATCCATTTCAATCCATATAATATTAAGGTGGAATAAAGCTTTGAAAAAATGGAAACATGTTCTGTTAAAGATGATGCCCTCCTTTGTAGGCTGAACACCTCTATTACCAAGGCAAACATCGCTGTTGTAAAGGCTGTGGTTTGACAGGATGCCAAATTCCCGGTAAAAGATCTTGCTTCGGGAGGCAGCGTGCAAACAATTCTAAAGGCAGCATTAGCGAGAAAGGTTTATGCCTGGTGGGTACCTCATTTGTTCTCTAACGAGCAAAAGAAGCAGCGCAGAAAATGTGCCCGATAACTTATGAAAACATACAAAACTTTTAACAGCCGAGGCATTGTAATGTGCTAACTGGTGATGAAACTGGGTAAACATATTTGAACCACAGAGAAGGGCTGACAACAAGCAACGGAAACGAAAAGATGAAGCACGGCAATATATTGTCCGAAGAACAACCAGTACAAAGAAGGTGCTTTACGATCTGTTCTTTAATCACGTGGCCCAGTCGTTTAATTGCCATGTCCATCTGCTCACTCAGTAGCTGGGCGCTTATTAAGAACTCTGTGCTGGAAAAAAAGTGAAAAGGTTTTATTGCAAGAAGCGTCCAAGCAAAGGATGGTCAAGGATCCATTTGATGACAACGCATTCTCCCGCAAGTGAGGCTGTCTGAAAACGTTCATGTTGTAAACCATTCACTTTACTCATCAGACCTGAGTCCGTGTGACTTATTTTCTAGGCTTAAGAAAATGCTATCTTAGAAGAAATACAACTCCAGAAAATCTCTTAGCAGCGCTTTATTTCAGTGTCTCCAACTGATACCAACATGCATTTCACGACGGGGTAAAAATTTATTTCGGTAAAGGGGGAATACATCAAAGATTTGTAATAGAAACGCTTCTGTTTAGAAATCCACCCCTAATGACCTTTTTGAAGGACCCTCGTATACGTAAATTAAACGATAAAATGTTGGCAATAGGCTTGCTTTGCACTGATTTAGGAAGGTTGCTTGATTGTTTAGACATCAAACAATGTTATCTGATACATCAACGTGTTTCTAACTCTCGTTTAAAACACTTTATGAAAACTACCTTATTAATCCTAATAAACGTCATTGCTCTAATAAAACGCCCCCCCCCCCCCCCCCCCCCTACCTCTTTTCCGAAAATAGTGTTATACTAGCCTGCACGGATTCCTGTTTGTTTCTCTGGATGTAGCTTTTTGACATGGGATCTACTTTTAAAGGGAAGAATTTGCTCATTGAGCAGAAAATTCTTCCCTTTAAGAGTTGACCCATATTGAGAAGGGAGGCAAAAGTAGTACAGTCGCTTCCTCTGAAAGTATAACCATTCACCTAAATACTGTTTAGAAGAGGCGATTTTGCATTGACTGATTTACTATACTTTATGCTCTGAATAACGCTCCCCTCTTTCGTAATATACAACACACGGTTTGTTTAATAGGATTCTTATGGTATTTTACTCTATGGAATGAGTCTTACCGAAGCAACGGTATTTCAGGAAGACGGCGTCAGACTTGTTCCTTTGCATATCTGACCTCAAAGGAAACTTTAGGCCTGAGCATACTTCTTGTAGAGAGCACATTTCATGGAGAAGTACCTCAGCTTCAGGGCTAAAGGAGTCCTCGTAAATTATACATGTAGAACTATTGTTTTCTGAAGCACAGTTTTTCTTCTGATATTTATATAAGATGAGTTCGATTTTCTGTCCAGAGTCACATCTTGGTATAGCTGAAGGGTTTGCCAAGTCCCCGTTGTCGTCTACTTTAAGCTCTTGTGTGACTGTCTTATCAAAACTTAGTACATGGAATTGCCAAGCTGAAAAAAGAACAAATTTATCTATCTACTGATTATTTGAGAACATAATTTGTACATGGCAGTTTAGAAAACAAATGCACGGTCCAAAAATTGTTTTAGAAAAAAAACAAGCCATTAAAAGTTTATAAGTAACGCAGATGGACTCATCAGCTCGAAAACTGTGCCAGCGGATGTCCTATATTCAGCTGAAAATATGAAATAAGAGCTAAAACTTATTCAAAGCACAAAACAAAATCAGCCCGGAACTGCCGTTATATCATTGTTATGTCATATTTGTAAATGATTCGAGTTCAAATAGAATGGATGTAGTATATCGTGGCAGCTGCTAGCTTATCTTTGGACAAAATGCGACAGAGTTGTAGCAGATCCGCTTGGATGTTATAAATGGTGCATATTTGTAATAATTGCAAAATTAAACTAACATTATTGCATAAATATCGGTATCACACGCTATTCACAGGCATGTTTTAACGACACAAAAACATAGCATTAACAAGGTGATCCACGTGCTATAATGACCGGCTTTGCGACTTGTCGTATACAAGCGTCAGTACAGAAGCAAGCGGCAAGACTGCAGTTGGAGATATCGATAAAAGACTTGCATGATATTGTAAAAATGGAAGAGCAGGCGACTTTGAGTGACAATTTTAGTTAAGATGATTTCGACTTGTAAACTGCCGCTAAAAATGGACAAAAATTCACGATTGCTGAAAAAATGGCCTGAAACGAGGATTTTTTTTATAGAAATGCATAGTTCGTGTAAGAATCAGCAAGTTAATGGCGATGAGGCCGAAAAATACTGCCCAAACTTTTTTTTTTCTTTTTCAAGCATTATGGTTAGATTATTCAATATAACGACCAAACATATTTTTTCATTGAATTATTATTTGCCAGGTCCCACGGGAGCTGTTGAAAACCTCGGCCTTCGGTCTCGGTTTTTAAAAGGTCTCTCAGGACCTGGCAAATGTTAATACATAAAAAAACATATTTGATCCAGAGAGAGAGAGAGAGAGAGAGAGAGAGAGAGAGCTTACTAAAGACAAGTACATAACCATACTCACCGCCAATAATAATGAGGTATTTTAACATTGCTTTAGCTGATAAAAAGTGCATAGGCACATGACCTTCGTTGCCTCTTTATTTCTGGAAAGAATATGATACAAGAACAGTCGGAGATTATGATACCAAAATATTCTAATAAAGAACCCAATTTGAGATTTAAGATTTTATAAAATTCTCAATGCACCTATGGTACAAATGTTGGAATTGTGACCTTGGCCTGTAGGTCAGTATGCCAAGTGGTCAACAATCTCCCAACATAAGACCAAGTAATAAAATCTTATTCCATCAGGAGATCTGGGGGAAATGAGCATTTTGTAGAATTAAACATAACTTATCATGCAAAACTTTTAAGTTTTGTAATCTTGACTTGACATAATTGGAACATAATGGGTAATACTGAATAACGCATTGACAAGAGTCATCGTCCGCAGCGCGAGCGCTCGCTGAGCTAATCGCTGTTGCTCGATGAAGTAATTACCGAAACACTTCAGCACGTGAAAACGTAAACATTTTCACGTTCTGAGGTGTTGTCAATCAAGGTATCAGGTGCACAAATCATGTGGCTGACATACACTTCGACACAAAAAGTAGTCGATGGACGAATGTCTTTTTCTTTACAGAAGAGTACTAATTCTTAATTATGAGATACCGATAATCAAAGATTTGCCTTGTGGTTAGCAAAAAGGAAATCAAGCCAAGTATTGCAGTCCTGAACAATGTACAACCTGATATCTTTGTTTACTGCATTGCGGGCCGTTGGCTGTTGACAGGTATGCAGACTGGTCCTAGAGGATGAAAGCTGCAGTGTCACTAATCGCTGACTTGGGACCGAAAGGGGGTGGTCGGGTCGGGCGATGGCGCTAGAGTAACTTTCAGTGCCAGGTCGCCCTACTTGTTTGGATTATAGAAGGGCAAGTACTGGCTGTGCTTGCAGCTTGTGCAGGATATGGGTTGATTGTATTTTCTCTCTCGTCTGTCATATTTCCTGTTTTATCATTCACTCTCTCTCTGGGAGACGACTTGATATCACGGGGGCAATATGTGCTTTCGACCGAGTCTGTACTATACAAAGTGGCTTTCGACCGAGAATACGATCGTAAGCATTACCGATAACGGTAAATGGTACAATTGTTAATGGCTGTCGACCAAGCTGATACTGCTGTCGATTGTCTCGGTCCACAGCCACTTATGCATGTATGGTAATTGGCTGACTCGGTCGATAGCACAGGTAGCCACATTGGTATTATCCCCGTTGATATAGACTGAAATACTGTCTCAAAGAGCTGTTAAACCCAAACTTTTGGAGTTCACTTATTTAAAGATTTCAGACAGAAGGCGTAACGGATGACCAGTCAGTATGGTGGAGAATATTCACAACCGGCGACTGGTAAACTCTGTTATTCTAGCAGTAAATAGGTACCTTTTTCGAATCAGGAAGGATAACGCAGCGAAAGGAGAGGGATGGGGTGTGCCTTCCCTAAGGTGTGCCTAAGATACAGTAGACCTCTATCCTCCTTTACCCCTGCGGTCACTCGACTACATGAAACCCTTACCTTTTAATTTAAGATAACCTTTTAAGCTTTTCTCCTGTAACAAAGTCTTTGCATTGACGGAATTCGAAACAAAACTCTGATTTGTTTAATACAGCTTGACTGTGCACTTAAGCAATCCTAAGTCTAAAAGCTCAAGTCCAAAATCTCTAAAAACGCATATTTGTATAAAAACTTCAGTTGTTCAAATGGATCTATATACAATGTCTAATTGTACAGGAAATTAAAGAATAGGAATCATTTCCTGCAAAAACTTCACATCATCGTGTGAAAAAACCAAGTAACAATAATCAATGAGAGAGAAAGAGAGAGAAATTTTACAGTATGTGAATAGCAAGCTACCATAAATGAGAGAGAGATAAAATGCGTTTCCCCGAAATTATTTCTTTCGTGTTCCCCTGTTCCCAAAAAGATATTTGCTTTGTTCCCCTGTTCCCAAAAACATAGCTGCTTGCAAATACACTTGCGAGAAGAGCCCCGGATCCAGGGGGTTGGCTTTGGGGCTGGAGCCCCACCACCTGGGCCTGATTAGATTAAAAATTTGCTGTGACGTCTCATTAGAATCGCCTCGGCAAGGCGATTCTAATGAGATATCACAACAAATATTTCACGCCAAAAAAGACTAGCGAAAATTCTCATCAAAGTGATCCCTAATTCTGTCATATATTTTCAAGCATCCCGCCTCCCCCCACCACACACGTACATCTCGGCACCTCATAGCCCCACAAGTTATCCAGCGCCCCGCCAGTACGAGGTGGTCTGGATCCGGGCTTGGAGAACAAAATAAAAGTTATCGAAGCACCTCTCCAACCATGATCCAATAACTGAAGCCCCTTAATTTTCTGTCTCTAAGCTTCAAGGAAGAGGTGTGATAAAAGCACTGGTCGCTGTTTTGATTCTAATGCAAGATGTATGAATAAATATATTTTCTGTACGGAAAGATTTTTTGTTACCCTGTTCTTTATAACTAATGTTTTGTTCTCTTGTTTCCCTGTAAAAAACTTTGTTCCCCTGTTCCCTTGAAGAAAAAAACGGTCATTTCCCCTGTTCCCCCAAACTCCTTGCAGGGCCTCATCATCTGAAAGCAAGCGGGGGAAAGTGGCAGAAAGAGAGATGGGGAGATACTTCACATCATGTGAATAATAAGAAAAACAATAAATTCGTGTGTGTGTGTGTGTGTGTGTGTGTGTATGTATGTGTCGGAGAAATTGATCACCGACCGGTAATGAAAGAAAAAAAAAAACGCGCAAAATAATACCCGTTCTATGCACAGACAAAAGTGCCTTTGATTTTTTAGGTCATTTTATGTGAAAGTGTATGTTAATTTAAAAATTAATTCATCATGCTTGTTTTCTTCAATAATTAATAATAATTGAGCCGCAACACGAAAAACCAACAAAGTGGTTGTGCGCCCGTTGCAGACTCAGATCAGCCTGACCATTCACCAAGTCTGATCAGACTCTTTGCTAAGCGCTTAAAGGGTAGCTAAGGCTCTAAGCTACCTGCATGCGGACAGCGAAGACTCTGATCAGACTGGGCGGATGCCCAGGCTGATCTGAGTCTGCGCTGGGCGCACAACCACACTGTTGGTTTTGTCGTGTCGCGGCACAAATTGATATTTTGTGGCATCTTACGCTCCTTTGTCAGTGGCCTTCCTGATATTTTTTATGATAATTTTCCTTTCCCAGCCATATATTTCTCAATGTCATCAAATCATTATACCAGCTAAATAACCCAAAGAGCTGTGAAATATTTCGATAAGAAAAGATATTTGTCACCGTTTTGTTTTCCTAGGAGCAAAATTTTGTATTTCAATATACTTTTTTTAACTCAGTTTCCATTAGATTCATATCTCTAGCACATGAATGCACTTTCATTTCTGCAAATACCGCAAGATAATACCTGAAGGCGCGATAAAAATAACTTTTTCCGTGATGATAAAATCTAGAGATCTAAAAATAATATCTGAAGAGAACGATACAATATCTTATTTCGTGATGATAACATCTAGAGACCTTAAGATAATATCTGAAGTGCACGATAAAAAACAACAACACTTGTTCTGTGGAGATACATCTACAGCTTTTAAAGATAACAACTAAAGGGCACGATACAATAACTCGTTCCGTGATGACCTATTTAGAGACCTTAAAATAATATCTGAAATGAAAACAACATTTTTCGTCTAGATCTCTCAAGATAATAACTGAGGGGCAAGATACAACAACTTGTTCCGGGATGACCACAATTGGTTTAAACATATATTATTTCAAAAATCAAACATTCATGGCAGTAACAATATTGTTATATACCAAACAAAAAAAGAAACGCACACAGTAAGATTTTCCCGTTTAATTTACCTTTTATAGTATGATTAGAAAATGTCTAAAAATCCGTTTTTTCTGATCAAATCTTGCTCAGACTTCATCATGGCGTAGATAAGTATCTGTACCTTCGTTATGCATGAAAAATACGCATTAATAACATCGCTGACAATGGCCCCTTATTGAAGGCTGTGACATTGAAAACCGACCCCTGCCTTGTTCAGAGACGCGTCACAAAGTACTGAATTGACATAATTAAATGAAATTTTCGGGTTGAACTGTCCGATTGTCTACCTGTAACACAGTATGAATGATTGTTTTAAATTGTTTGCTATTCCCAAGAAAATACCAAAATATTATTGTGTGCGTTTCTTTTATTTGTTTGGTATATATACACAAACATAATAGGATTAGAACGGAAGCAAATGCTTATTTAGTTGATGACCACAATTAGAGACCTCAAGATAATATCTGATATAAAAAAAACTGGTTTCGTAGAGTCGAATCCCGATATCTCAAAGTCGAAATTCAGCACAAACTAGTGATATCTCAAAGTAAATTTTCTGGTTCCAGAAAATTTACTTTGAGATATCTCTAGTTTGAGATAACAGAAGCTGAAATGTAAAACAGGAAATGTTTCTAAACTATATACTTTGATGTAAGAGGGTACTCTGAGATATCTGTGTTCGAGATATCGAGAGTTGACTGTATTATATGGACACGATGCAATAACCTGTTCCGTGATGATAACATCTGGAGCTGTTAATGATATCTGTTCCGTTAAGATAACATCTAGAGACCTTCAGAAAATATCTTACGAAAACGATACAAAACTTGTTCCGTGAAGATAACATCTTAAACCTTAAGATAATATCTATAGGGCACGTGAAAGTTGCTTTCTCCGTAATGATAAAATCTAGGAGCCTCAAAATAATATCTAATGGCCACAACAAAATAACTTGTTCATTGATTATAACGATTAGAGGCCTCAAGATGATATGTTGTGGCTGAAATATAATCCTATAGGAATATAATACCTTATTTGATAAAAAAATAAGATCTTGAAGCGTCCGTATACTATCTAATGGCCACAATATAATTATTTGCATTGTGAACATTAGATCTATAGGCCTAAACATTATAACTCATGGCTACTATAGATATCTTATGGCGACAATAATAACGACTGTCTTCAAAATGCCACCTTTACAATCAAATAACAAACCTCGAGAGTCCAAACAGATAATAGTCCAAGTGAGTGAGTGAACGCGGGTTTAACGTCCCACCAACAAGAAGAAGGTCATACGGAGACGGGACCTCAGATTAAAGTCTCATCTGAAAGACGGGAGAAGCGGGGGATCGATCTTGCGATCCCTGGATTGGTAGTCCAGCGTGTTATCCACCACACTAGCGCCGATAATATCTTGTTCTAGGAAGACAATATCTAAAGGCGTCAACATATCATCTTATCGCCACAACCTTATATTTCATGGCCACAATTTGATAATCTGTTCTGTCAAGATAACATCTAGGGCCTTACAGCCACAAAAGAACATCTTGTTCTGTGTAGGTACATGTATCATCCGGATATCTCCTGTGGCAAAAAGATAATCTTGCTTCCTCAAGATAAGCTGAGGCCTCAAAAATATGTATGATATTCCCTCGAGATTATATATCGACGCATCACGAGAAAATAAATTTCTTTTCTGGGGTTCAGATAAACAAATTAAGGTATTCAGATACAGAATAACTGTGTTTCGTCTTTGTTAAAACAACGAGAGTTATTGTTCATGGTAAAATCGATCAACTGTGAAGTATATACACACAATAACCATGTCTACCGTAAGGACCCTAAGTTTTCTGACAGATAGGTCTATACAAACAGTGGAAACCGAGATCAGACTGTTCCCTATGAACCAGAATAATGAAGGTCTTCACAGTTTCCATTCCATCTGTGCATTTTTGTAGGCATTACTCTATGGTAGAACCGGAATAACAGGAAAATGAATAATAGGGCAAAGACAGGCTGTGCTTGCAGCAGGTGCAGAATTTGGGCAGTCTGTTTTGGGCATATTTTTGAACTTGAACAATTTTTTGCGGTATTTTTTTTTGTTTTATTCTGTATCATACAATGGAAGTTTTACTTAGATAATAAACATAAGCATGCGCCATCGACTGAATATTTTTTTCATGACGTTTTTCATGAAATTCAATTTTATTGCATTTTTTTTAAATGTAAAAATATACTTATTATCAAGATAACTGCATTTTTTACCAGTTTGTTTCAAAATATCCTATATTTTAGATTATACGATTTGCATACATGAAAGTGCATTCATGTGCTAGAGATATGAATCTAAATGGAAACTGTGTAAAATGTATGTAGAAATACACTTTTTTTTAGGAAAACAAAACGGGGATTTTTGTTCTTATCCAAATGTTTTATAGCACTTTGGGTTTATTCAAAGTATAATGAAATGAATGCCCCACCATTATTCTTTTTTCAGTATCCATCTGCCTTAAAGGTAAAACAATAAATCAAATATACAATACAATACAATACAATAAATTTATTCAGCATTAAGGTGGTGATTATCACTGATTTGGGGCAAAGACAAAAATCTGCATAAAATGCTGAAAATACAACGGATCTTCCCAAAACTTAGCAGATGCCTTCTTTATGTTGTTTCTCACAATTCAGAATCCTCAAATGCAGGACTTATTGATGTTAAAAAGGATTTATATAAGGAAAGATCAAAGGGTAATTTTGTGCGAATAAATCTAAAAAATGACCATCATTATTGAAAATGTAACTAGGTCTGAACTTAAATTAATGTATTATGAAGAGCGTCCTAGCAATTATTTTTTCCATTTTTGCTGCGCGTTATCAGGCTGCGCAGATAAAAAAAAGGTGTGGCCTGTGTCCAAATTATTTGTCTTAAAATACACAGTAGAGTCTATTTTCATGATTTTCGAGGTTGAATAATTACAATAACACGCCTGGTTTGGTCATTGTAATGTAATATTTATACTGTGAGTATGATATATGTATAACTGACCTACCTGTATTAATGAATGCAATCACTATACATGCACTTATATACATGGTCAGACATTTGAGAAAAAGCTACTGTTTTTATCTGGCCTACCTTACAATTTGAGAAAGAGTTGGAACAAATAATTGCTAGGACGCTCTTTTTAATGGATTAATTTAAGTTCAGACCTAGTTACATTTTCAATAATGATGGTCATTTTTTAGATTTATTCGCACAAAATTACCCTTTGATCTTTTCATATAAAAACACTTTTCTAAACAGCATGTCCCTCTATTTTATATTCTAAACTGTAGAGAACAACAAAAATAAGAAGTATGGTAACTTTCAGGGAGATACGACAATTTTTTATGGTTTTATTGAGATTTTTGTATATACCACAAATCACCACCTTAAACATACCAAATGTTTATAGCCTACAATTCTATACAAAACTGTAGTGAGAACATATACACATACAAACTATAAAGTTAAACATATATTTGTTTTCCAAGGAGCAGAAGGTTGTCATAGGTGGAAAATATTTCACATATTATTTAAAAGGTCTTGTCTTAATCGTGAGGCATAGTAGATAACTTTGCAAGATTCAGCGTTGTTTGTTTTGAGTTTGTCATCATTAAGCTGTCGATTTTATTTGAATTTGGTCAGTGGCTATAATAGCGTTTGAAATATTTGTTTCTTAAATCTGCATTGCAAGGACATACAAGCAAAATGTAATATTCGCTTTCTACTGATTGAGAGTTATAAAATTTACAAATTCTTTCCTGTCTATTGATTCGATTGCGCATGCGTGAAATAATGGCGGTGGAAAATTTTTGTGATCAGATTTTGGACTTATTTTATGGATAAAATGGTATTAAAGTCCAGTTTTCTCTATGGAATATGCATAATTGTGTTGCTTTGCCTCGGAACATTACCGATGGGTAGAAAGTCGGGGAATAAACGTAAAAAGGACAAAGATTCGCCCACTTCTCAGTCTGTTGACCAAGAGAACAAAAGACTCATGGCAAATTATAACCGATTTTGTGCAACGTCGCCTATTCAAGGACTGTCTCAACCGCAATCAGGTCAGTTTAACAGCCATATTGCTCCGGCAACGTTTAATTATCCACCAAGTATGATAAATAGTGGCCCACCGGTTATGAATATGCCCCAGCCCCAGTCCCCAAGTACAATGAATGGCGGTTCAGATCAGGGAGTTATGGGCCTTATATTACAAAGACTTGAGCTCATGGACAAAAAATTGGGGCAACTGGACGCTATTCACTCATCAGTAAGTACTATAACGGTTAAGGTGAGCGATATCGAGGTGAAAGTGAAAGATTTGGAGTCAAAGGTCAGCATGATTGAAAACAGTCGAGATTTTGATATGGAGTCGGTCAATACGCTAAACCAAAAGCAAAAGGAAATTGACTCGCTATTGAACAAGATGAAAACCCTTGAGGCAGACCAAAGTGCTAAAGAAAGTTCCCTTAAAGCCCAAATGTTAGATATGCAGTGTCGAAGCATGAGGGACAATTTGCTTTTTTATCGAATTCCTGAAGAAAGGGGCGAAACTGATGACGACTGTATGCGAAAAGTATTGGAGTTCATTGAAAATACCCTGGAAATTGAAAATGCTCAAAGGGACATTAAATTACACCGGGCCCATCGAATGGGGAGATATGACCAGTCAAAAATCAGGCCGATAGTTGCCAAGTTTGCTTACTATCCGGACAGGGAAAAGGTGAGAAAAATGCTGGGAAATTGAAGAATACGAGCAATGGCATAAGTCAACAGTTCCCGAGAGAAATTATGGTTACACGAAAAAAACTGGTTCCAATAATGAAAGCTGCACGTGCGAAAGGACAGGATGCCTATATTGTCGTAGACAAACTTTACATTGATAAAACCCTGTATAGGGAACCTCTTGCTTAGGGGGTATACGAGAGTGAGTTAAAGATTCTGTCATGGAACATTGAGGATTTAACAGAAGCTAAACAATCTTGTTCTGACTTTACAAATTTCATAAGTCAGTATGACATTATATGTTTATCGGAAACATGGACAAAAAGTAACTCAAAAATTTACTTAAATGGATACTCTAATCCAATACATTCGTTTAGACGTTTTCAAAATAGACGAGCCAAAAGAGCTAGCGGGGGTATAATAGTATATATAAAAGACAGTATTAGAAAAGGTATAAAGTTGATAAAAAATGATATAGACTGTTTAGTATGGTTAAAAGTTGATAAAAATTACTTTCATATCGAAGAAGATTATTATATAGCTGTAGCCTATATAGCACCAGAAAATTCTCCGATTCACAACTTATATGAGGTTGAAATATTCAAAGCCATTGAAGATGACATATCTTTTTTCCAGCAGAAAGGTCAGGTATTTTTGTTGGGTGACCTTAATAGTCGAACGTCAATTAAACCAGATTTTATTGATAACGATAGGCAGATTTGGTCACATGATTGCGAAACCGAGGCAGACGCGCCCATTCCACGTTCCTCAATGGACCGGGGATCCAATCGTTTTGGAGAGTCATTATCAGATATTTGTAAAGCGACTAACATGCGTATTATTAACGGTCGATTGCATAAAGATCAATCTGTCGGACAGGTAACCTGTTATACACATAACGGCGAGAGTCTCGTTGACTACGCAATTACATCACAATTCAATTTTAAAAGAATTTCGGATTTTCAAGTTCATAATTTTAATGAGTATTCAAACCATGCGCCGGTTTATTTAGCTTTAAAAATTTATACAACCCCAGTTAAAGACGAATCGAAAGAACGTGTGTACTACAAATGGGACGATGAACAGAAAAATGCATTCTTAAGCGACATTTCTCGCGATTCGCATATTTTACACCGAATACTATCAGACGGGATAGACAGAAATTTTGAACCAGACGATATTGTTTCTTCCTTTACGCAGTTTATTACCGATCGAGCCAACCCATATTTTGAAAAGCGATCCGCACCGCGAAAAATAATCGAATTTAATCACATAAATAGCAAAGAAAAGCAAAAATGGTACAATGATGAATGTAAAAGAAAGCGCGAATTTTATAATGAGGCAGTTTATAATTACAATTTACAAAGAAACCAAGAAACAAGAACGATAATGCTAGCAGCAAAGAAAGACTACAAGTATTATTGTAGATCATGCAAATTAAAGTATAATTACGCTCAAGGCCAAAAAATGAATGAAATGAGGAAAAAGCAGCCCAGAGAATTTCTGGAAAATGTTTAAACTTAAGAAAAAAGGTAAAACGGAGAAAGAGGTCTCTACACAAAATTTCCATCAATATTTTCAGTCGCTTGCCAGCAATGAAAATGCTTTTGAAAATGATGAAGTAACGGACTTTCTTCAAAATTTTGATATATTTAGAGAGGATAGTACATTTTGCGAGTTAGACGAGCCAATTACAGCCGAGGAAATAAAAAATGCATCAAAACATCTGAATTCTAATAAAGCATGCGCATTAGACTCCATTTTAAATGAATATTTTAAACAAGGTATTGAAATATTTCTACGTCCGTTGGAAATATTATTTAATTATATTCTTAATAAAAAAAGCTTCCCGAGACAGTGGACTAAAGGGATTATCTTACCTGTTTATAAAAAGGGCGACCCAAAAGAGGCGAGCAATTATAGGGGGATTACGTTAGTGAGCTGTTTCGGCAAGCTTTTTACAATGGTTATCAATGAAAGGCTCAAAAGGTGGGCACTTCAAAATGATATTTACACGGACGCGCAGTTTGGGTTTAAAGCGGATTATAGTACTGTTGATGCTATTTTTATTTTGCAGTCTTTAATTGATAATGCCATTAGTGGAAAGAAAAAGATGTATAGCGCTTTTATTGATTTAAAAAGAGCCTTCGATTCAGTTTATAGGAATGGTTTATGGTACAAGCTGATAAAAAATGGGCTGAATGGAAAATTATTTGACTTAATTAGATCGATATATTCTGAGGTAAAGTTGTGTGTTAAAAATATAAACACGTATTCCGACTTTTTAAATTCTGATGTGGGCTTGTTACAAGGTGAAGTTCTCTCCCCTTTCTTGTTTTCTTTATTCATAAATGATATCGAAATGTATCTACAACAAAATCCCAATGCTAGTTTGTCATTAGAACAGTTGTCCATATATTTATTACTCTTTGCAGATGATGCTGTAATTTTTTCTGAAACTATCGAAGGGTTGCAATCATCTTTAAATCATTTGGAGGGATACTGCAAAAAATGGAACCTTGAAGTAAATGTTGATAAAACTAAAATTGTTGTCTTTAGAAAGGGAGGAAATTTAAGTAGCAAAGAAAAATGGACTTACGCGGGGAAACAGATCGAAATTGTCAGCAGTTTTAATTATTTAGGAATAGTTTTAAGCAGTGGAGGGGCATTTATAAAAGCAACCAATACTTTAGCTGGGAAAGCACTAAAAGCTATGAATACACTTTTGGCAATAACTAGATCTATGAAACTACCTATAAATATTATGTTTAATCTTTTCGATTCATTTGTCTTATCAATTCTAAACTATAGTTGCGAGGTATGGGGATTCTCCAGGGCAGAAAATATTGAACGGGTGCACCGAAAATTTTGCAAATGGCTCTTAAATGTGAAAATGTCAACAAACAGTTTGTCATTATATGGAGAATTAGGGCGTTTCCCTCTTATTTTAGGACGCCAAATTAGAATAATTAAATATTGGCTGAACTTACATAATAAAAAATATAATAACTGCATATTAAAAACTTTGAATTTAATGATGAGAAATGAGGCACAAAGTGATCCCAACAATACGACTAGTTGGACAGCAAAAGTTAAGCATCTATTAGAGCACAGTGGATTTCCGGATGTCTGGTTGTTTCCTGAATCTGTAAATGTTAAATTATTTATACCCATTTTACAATGTAGACTCAGAGATATTTATGTAAATGAATGGAAACAAGGTATAGAATTATCTTCAGCTTTAACAATATATAAAGTATTGAAACAATCTTTTGATATGTCTTCTTATCTATTAATTGTAAAAAACATCAAATTTAGAAACATAATAGCAAAATTACGATTGTCCTCACATCAACTTTGTATTGAAACAGGTAGGCACAGAGGTATAGAAAGAACTGACAGAAAATGTGTTTTATGTGACTTCAATGACATCGAAGATGAGTACCACTTTGTTTGTATATGTCCTGTATATGATAACCTTAGAAGGCAGTATTTGCAAAAGTATTTTTATGTAAGACCAAGCGTATATAAATTTATAGCTTTATTAAATTCGCCAAAACCGAAAGTGTTAAATAATCTCGCATTATATCTCATTAAATCGTTTAAACTCAGAGAAAATTTAACCAACCAAAACATATAAATTAAAATTGCTCCGCATTAGTAGAACATATGAACTTACCGTTTAGCTTTGATAAGTGATTGTTTGTTAACATATGTAGTATCACTCTCATGCTATTTTGTATGTAACATTGTTTCATGCATTGTATATATGTTAAATGACGATAAGCTGTACATGCTTAAGTCTAATAAAATTATGTTATGTTATGTTATATCACGTTCAATGAATAAATCGTGAATATGAATATGAATAGATTACTCACATTATCTGAATGATCCGATTTAGTAATTTTCTATAGAAGTGTGTATCATCAGGCGCAAGTTCGCAAACACAATTGTTTTCTTTATTGTCCGTGTTTAGTAGCCTAAATCATCAATCGTTTTTATTTGCGAGGTCATGATTTGTCATCAGGAAGAAAGCCACTTAATCAGCTCAAAAACAGCACTAGAGCTACATTTATTAAAATTATTAAAGGATAGAAATGTTCTATCTTGGTTCTTTCATTAATTTACAAACTCTTATATAGGACGTTTGAATATTTTGTCAATATTTTATCATTACCGTTGCCATTCCTAGAATCTTAAGAAATGATATCACGCGCTTCTTATATGGTAGAATAGCACAAAGGCTTTCTACTTATACTGGCTAAATGCTTGCTATGCCGTGTAAACTTATTCTCATACTTACCTTTCCCATCCTTCTCCTTCTCTCCGTCCCTCTATATCAGACGGCTTGTTGTTCACTGGGAAACCATCTCAACGGATAGGTTAGGTGACTAAGTTTACTTTCGGGTAAGCAACTCAGCCATTCTTATTTATGTTTCCTTTCACAATCGGTCAACTCTAAGAGAAACGATTTTCCTCCCTAAGAAGCTATTTCTTTCCTTCAAGAGTAGACCCATTTTTAAAATGGCTACATTACCAATTAAAGACAAGAGGTCCATGATGGACCTAAATCGCTCACCTGAGTTATGATGAAATAACATGGAAGATCATCTATTTGAAGATGATTCAATTGATGCAGTTTTGCATTTTCCAACCTATATTCTGACAAAGTTTCATGTTCTGACCTGGCGATCTAGTTTTTGATCAGACATTATTCAGTTTCAAACTTGGCCTACATTTCATTTGGATAAACATTCTGACAAAGTTTCATGAAGATTCTATGCAAAATAAATCCACAATTGTGTACCCAAGGTTTTTCTATGATTTGACCTAGTTTTTGACCCGACAATACCCAGTTTCAAACTTGGCCTAGATTTCATAAAGATCATCATTTTGACAAAGTTTCATGAAGATTGAACCAAAACTGTGCCCTGTAGAGTATACACAATGTTTTTCTAAGGTTTGACCTAGTGACCTAGTTTTTGATCCAACATGACCCAGTTGCATCCTTGGTCTAGATTTGTTGGAGATAAATTTTTTGACAAAGTTTCATGAAGATTGGAACAAACCTGTGCCCTCTAAAGCATTCACATGGTTCTTCTAAGACCTGACCTAGTGACCTAATTTTTGATCTGACATGGCCCAGTTTCAAATTTGATCTAGATTTAATAAAGATAAGCATTCTGACAAAGTTTCATGAAGATTGGATCATAACTGTGCCCTCTAGAGTGTACACAAGGCTTTTCTAAGATTTGACCTAGTGACCTAGTTTTTGATCCCACATGACTTAGTTTCAATCCTGGCCTAGATTATATCAGGATAAACATTCTGACAAAGTTTCATGAAGATTGGATTATAGTTGTGCCCTTTAGAGTGTACACATGGTTTATCTAAGATTTGACCTAGTGACCTAGTTTTTGATCCCACATAACTCAGTTTCCATCTTGGCCTAGATTGTATAAGGATAAACATTCTGACAAAGTTTCATGAAGATATGATTATAACTGTGCCCTCAAGAGTGTACACAAGGTTTTTCTAAGATTTGACCTAGTGACCTAGTTTTTGACCCCACATGACCCAGTTTCAACCTCGATCCAGATTTTATTAAGATAAACATTTTGACAAAGTTTCATGAACATTGGTTCAAAACTGTGCTCTCTGTGTCATTCTAAGATTTATTTCTATTTTTAGCTCTGGCGGCCATTTTGTTCAGCGGAGTGGAACCGTTTTAGCAATTTTGGTTTAGGGCCATAAGTCAAACATTTCTGTGAAATTATTTTGAAATCGAGCCAATGGCTTTTAGAGGACATGTCGTTTAAAGGTTTTTCTATTTTTAGATTTCTATTTTTAGCTTTGGCGGCCATTTTGTTCAACGGAGTGAAACCGTTTTAGCAATTTTGGTTCAGGGCCATGAGTCAAACATTTCTGTGAAATTATTTTGAAATCAAGCCATTGGCTTTAGAGGGGATGTCGTTTAAAGATTTTTCTATTTTTAGCGCTGGCGGCCATTTTGTTGAGCCGAGCGGAACCATTTTAGCAATTTTGGTTCAGGGCTATAATAGATACATTTGTGTGAAATTATTTTGAAATTGGCTCACTGGTCTAGGAGGAGATGTCGTTTGAAGAAATTGTTGACGGACGGACGGACAGACGGACGGACGGACAGACGGACGGACGACGGACAAATATCGATCACAATAGCTCACCTTGAGCACTTCGTGTTCAGGTGAGCTAAAAACAGACATAGCCAATTATTAACTGAAGTACGCATAATATGCTCCACGAGAAAAAAATAATAAATTGAATTAACGCCCCTCGTATACCACAATGTTTTGACGAGAAGGAGCTTCCATATAATCTGAAGCCTATGTGAATATTGGAATATTGTATTTCAACTATGCCGGTGTAACAGTTTATCTTGCCCCCCCCCTGGACAGCTTGCCCCCCGGGGGGCAAGCTGTCTCGGGATATCTTGCCCCCACCCTGGTTTTTCTTTCCCCCCCGGGCGCAACATATCCCGGCTGGTTTATCTTGCCCCCCCCCGGGGGGCAAGCTGTCCTGGGATATCTTGCCCCCTGCCACCCAGGATCATACAGAAACATTTTGTACTAGTCTTTTTTTGTTTTGTTTTGTTTCCCAGGGCAAAGGGCTTGTCTCAAGATCTATATACCACAAGGTCTTACTCATTTATCACTTTGGTTACCATGTTTATTTGACAGGTAATCACAGCATGCTATCATGCCCCTTTCCTTGTAGAGGTAGAGTTAGTTAATTTTTAGTAGTTCCATAGTGGATAATGGTAATATTAATTTGTATGATTATTTATTTAAATGGAAATTTATCACATATTCCAACAGGTTTATCTTGAAATCTTAACCCCCACCTAAAATTTAAGCTAAACAGGTCATTTTTTTATTATTGCCTACTGCTTTGAAACATACTATGGAATAAACAATTCATAAAATTTTTGGATAAAGGGAAGGGGTTGGGGGAGAACCTATTCCGGCTGGTTTATCTTACCCCCCCCCCGGGGGGTGAAGATAACCCCGCTGGGTTATGTTGCCCCCCCCACAAGTGTTAACATGTGTTAGGTATGTGTGAGTGTTGTTAGTGCACTGAAATATTCACCTAATTTAGATATCACAACCTTGTTTAAATTAATCTTTCACTTGAAAAATGGTGACTGATGGGTGGGGGGCAACCTATCCCAGCTGGATTATCTTAGCCCCCATCTAAGAGGTTGGGTTCTCTGCACTTTTTTCATTATTCCTCCATAATGCTGACATTTTAACAGGAATGAACAGTTCCAAAGATATAAATATGACACATACCCGTTTACACAAACGTAAATTGAAGTACTTTGGATAAGGGGTCGGGGGCAACCTATCCCCCTGGTTTATCTTGCCCCAACCTGCCTGGGTTTTCTTGTCCCCCAGACCAGTGTTAAGACTGCAGAATGTCTGAATGCTGTTAGTGCACTGAAGCATTCACATAATTTATATATCACAACCTTGTTTACATTAATCTATCACTTGAAAAAAAGTGACTCATGGGTGGGAGGAACCTTACCCCCTACCCAAGAGTTTTTTTTTCCATGTTTTCATTATTTCTCTCTAATGCCGATATAATGACTGGAATGAACACTTCAAATGATTTAGATTCCACATCCTTGTTTACGCAAACTGATTACTTGAAGTACTTTGGATAATGGGTGGGGGCCAACATATCCCGGCTGGTTTACCTTGCCCCCCCCGGGGATGAAGATAACCGAGCTGGGTTGTCTTACCCCCACCTGGTGTTAAGACTGTAGTTTGTCTAAGTGCTGTAGATGGACTAAAATATTTACATAATTTAGGTATCACAACCTTGTTTACATTAGTCTATCACTTGAAAAATGGTGACTCATGGGTGGGGCAAACCTATAGATCCCAGCTGGTTTATCTTATCCCCCACCCAGGAGTTTAAGTTCTCTGCACTGATTTTATCATTTCTCCCTAATGCTGTAGTTTTAACTGGAATGAACAGTTCAAATGATTTAGATATCACATCCTTGTTTATAGAAGCAGATTTCTTGAAGTACTCTGGATAAGGGAATGGGGGGGGGGGGGGCAACCTATCCTGGTGTTTAGACTTTAGCAGATTTATCATAACCTTACTCACAATGTGAAAGACACAGTCTGCATTTCAGTGATGTTGTCATTGCTCTTTAGTAATGCAATAAATTTTGCAATAAGCAATTCAAAATTTAGGTATCACAAAGAGTTCATCTTGCTAAGACTGTGATAGGTTTTAGTGCAGTAAAATTTATTGGAATGATATAACCACATAATTCAGATATCACAACCCTGGTTAAATGGCATCACTTCAAAAACTTTGGCTCATGGGTAGTGGACTCATGGGTGGTGGGCAACCTATGAAAGCACTCAACAGCTATCTTAAAATCACTGGATAGATGTCGCTCCAAACTCTTGGGTGGGGGGCGGGGGGTAAGATAACCCAGCTGGGATAGGTTACCCCCCACCCCTAATTTAAGGTATTTCAAGAGATAGATTATTATAAACAAGCATAAGCCATGTGGATTGTGTGGTTAGTTCATTCCAATAACTATTAAAGCATTTTAAATGCAGTTTCAATACTTGTAGATAGATGTGGATCCAAAATCTTGGATGTGGGGGGGGGGGGGGGGGGTAAGATAAACCAGCTAGGATAGGTTGCCCCCTACCCCTTAATCGAGGTATTTCTTGAGAATGGTTGTTGTTAACAGGTTTTAAAAATGAAATTGAGTATTTAGCTGTTTGTTATGACTATTTAAGCACTAAACAGCTATCTTAATATCACTGGATAGATGTCACTCCAAACTCTTTGGTGGGGGTAAGATAAACCAGCTGGGATAGGTTGCCCCCCCCCCCCTGATATGAGGTATTTCTTGAGATCAACTGTTGTAAACAGGCATGAGAGAAGGTGATCCAGTAATTAGCTCATAATAATAACTATTAAAGCTATTTAAAGCGGTTTCAGTCTTTGAAGATGGATGTGGCACCAAAATCTGAGGTGGGGGGTAAGATAAACCAGCTGGGATAGGTTGCCCTATACCCCTGAATTGAGCTATTTCTTGAGATCAGCTGTTGTAAACAGGCTTTAGACATGAAATTGAGTAGTTAGCTCTTTGTTTTGACTATTAAAGCACTAAACAGCTATCTAAAAATCACTGGATAGATGTCACTCCAAACTCTTGGGTGGGGGGTAAGATAAACCAGCTGGGATAGGCTGCGCCCCCCGCACCTGATTTAAGGTATTTCAAGACATAGATTGTTATAAACAAGCATAAGCCATGCGGAATGTGTAGTTAAGTTATTGCAATAACTATTAAAGAACTTTAAAGCAGTTTCAATACTTGTAAATAGATGTGGATCCAAAATCTTGGGTGGGGGGTAAGATAAACCAGCTGGGATAGGTTGCCCCCCACCCCTGATATGAGGTATTTCTTGAGATCAGCTGTTGTAAAGAGGCATGAGATAAGTGGATTCAGAGGTTAGTTCATAATAATAACTATTAAAGCACTTCAAAAGCAGTTTCAGTCTTTGAAGATAGATGTGGTGCCATAATCTTTGGTGGGGGGTAAGATAAACCAGCTGGGATAGGTTGCCTCCATCCCTGATAAGAGGTATTTCTTGAGATCAGTTGCTGTAAACAGGCATGAGATAAGTGGATTCAGAGGTTAGCTCATAATAAGAACTATTAAAGCACTTTAAAAGCAGTTTCAGTCTGTGAAGATAGATGTGGCACCAAAATCTTAGGTGGGGGGTAAGATAAACCAGCTGGGTTATGTTGCCCCCTACCCATGAATCCAGGTATTTCTTGAGATCAGCTGTTGTAAACAGGCTTTAAACATGGAATTGAGTAGTGAGCTGTTTGTTATGACTATTAAAGCACTAAACAGCTATCTTATAATCACTGGATAGATGTCACTCCAAACTCTTGGGTGGGGGGTAAGATAAACCAGCTGGGATAGGTTGCCCCCCACCCCTGATTTAAGGTATTTCATGAGATGGATTGTTATAAACAAGCATAAACCATGTGGATTTTGTGGTTAGTTCATTGTAATAACTGTTAAAGCACTTTAAAGCAGTTTCAATACTTGTAGTTGGATGTGGATCCAAAATCTTAGGTGGGGGGTAAGATAAACCAGCTGGGATAGGTTGCCCCTCACCCCTGATATGAGGTATTTCTTGAGATAAGCTATAGTAAACAGGCATGAAACAAGTGGATTCAGTAGTTAGCTCATAATAATAACTATTAAAGCACTTAAAAAACAGTTTCAGTCTGTGAAGATAGATGTGGTGCCAAAATCTTAGGTGGGGGGATAAGATAAACCAGCTGGGATATGTTGCCCCCTATCCCTGATACGAGGTATTTCTTGAGATCAGCTGTTGTAAACAGGCTTTAAACATGGAATTGAGTCGTGAGCTGTTTGTTATGACTATTAAAGCACTAAACAGCTATCTTAAAATCACTGGAAAGATGTCACTCCAAACTCTTGGGTGAGGGGTACAATAATCCAGTTGGGATAGGTTGCCCCCACCCCTGATTTAAGGTAAATTTAGAGAATGATTGTTATAAACAAGCATAAGCCATGTGGATTGTGTGGTTAATTCATTGCAATAACTATTAAAGCACTTTAAAGCAGTTTCAATACTTGTAGATAGATGTGGATCCAAAATCTTGGGTGTGTGTGGGGGGGGGGGGGGAGAGATAAACCAGCTGGGATAGGTTGCCCACACCCCTGATACGAGGTATTTCTTGAGATCAGCGGTTGTAAACAGGCATGAGACAAGTAGATTCAGTAGTTAGCTCATAATAATAACTATTAAAGCACTTTAAAGCAGTTTCAGTCTTTGAAGATAGATGTGGCAACAAAACTCTTGGGTGGGGGGTAAGATAAACCAGCTGCGATAGGTTGCCCTCCACCCCTGATTTAAGGTATTTCAGGAGATAGATTGTTGTAAACAAGCATAAGCCATGTGGATTGTGTGCTTCATTGCAATGACTATTAAAGCACTAAACAGCTATCTCAAAATCCCTGGAAAGATGTCTCTTCAAACTTTTAGGTGGGGGTAAGATAAACTAGCTGGGATAGGTTGCCCCCCACCCATCCACCCTTGATTCACCAAATTTTTTTAGATTGTCTGTTGTAAGCATGCATATGCTTTGTGGATTGTGTGCTTAATTAATTCAACTAACTATTTAAGCACTTGAAAGCATTGTTAATACTTGTGGACAGATGTGGGACCAAAATCATGGGTAAAATAAACCAGCTGGGATAGGTTGCCCCCAGCATTGATTCAAGGTATTTCAAGAGATAGATTGGTATAAACAAGCATAAGCCATGTGGAGTGTGTGGTCAGTTCATTGTCATAGCTATTAAAGCACTTTAAATCAGTTTCAATACTTGTAGACAGATGTGGCTCCAAAAACTTAGGTGGGGGTTAAGATGAACCAGCTAGGATGGGTTGCCCTCATTCCTGATTCGAGGTATTTCTTGAGATTGCTTGTTGTAAAAAGGCATGAGACATGTGGATTGTCTAGTGAGCTGATTTTAATAACTATTAAATGACCAAACAGCTTTCTCAAAATCCCTGGATAGATGTCGCTGCAAAATATTTTGGAGGGGGGGGGATAAACCAGCTTGGATAGGTTGTCTCCCACCCCTGACTCATTGTATTTCGAAAGATTGGTTGTTGTAATCAAACAGATTGTGTCAGGTTGATGTGATAAGTTATTTGCGACAGATATTACTGCACTATACAGCTGTTTCATATTCTATGGACAGATGTGGCTCCAAAATATTGGAGGGGGTAAGATAATCCAGCTGGGATAGGTTGCCTCCAATCCCAGATCAGAATAATTTCAAGTGATCGGTTGTTGCACAAACAGTTACTTCTAATAACTGTTTAAGTCCTTGGTAGCAATTTCAAAATCTATTGACAGCTATCACTCCAAAATCCAGGAATGGGGCAAGATATCCCAGCAGGTTTATCTTCACCCCCGGGGGGCAAGATAAATCAGCCAGGATATGTTGCCCCCCCCGGGGGCTAAGATGACCAGGGTGGGGGAAAGATATCCTGAAACAGCTTGCCCCCCCGGGGGGGGCAAGTTGACCATGTTTGGCTTGGCCCCGGGGGGCAAGCTGTCCAGGGTGCAAGATAAACTGGGACACCGGCACTTATCCCCTTTGTGTTGTGGCCTTACGTAGGTGATCCAGATTCAATTCCCGCGCGAAGTAAACTCGGTTTTTCGTCCTCATATATTTATCTATTTCATTTATTATTATTATTATTATTATTATTATTCATTTTTATATTATTTTCAACATGACTTTACTGGGGAGCTGCATAAAATTTGAATGCACTGAAAAAGTTCTCATCAGTCTCTTAGTCACCCGACTTAGGCGAAGAGTAGAAATTACCCTTGTCCATCGGTGTGTGCGTTATTCCGTCCGTCCATCGGTCTTTCCATCCGTCCGGCCAACCGTCCGTCCGAAGTCTTGTCGCCGCAACTCCTCCTACAGTTTTCACACGATTTATTTGAAAGGACCTGGTATGATATCGGCTGTTTTTGGCCCCCATTCAAATTTTCTTAAAATTGCCTTGTTTCTATTGCTTATCCTTTGCGTGTATGGGAACAGACAGTAATATTATGTTTCAATATGTTTATTATCAGAATAACATGATTCCTGACATGCCTATGTTGTTTCAATAATATGAAGGAAAATTGCAAGAAAAAATTAAGTTCAAAACATTTTCCTATAAAGAAATGTCATTTACAATAGCTTTTGAAAGCTCTTGATAATAGGCTTTTGATTAAATGTCAATATGTTAGCTAACACTGCTAATTACCTGTGCACTGCACAAGGCCTCTCCAGGTACCCCACCCACTCAAGTTTGCAAGTCCAGAGACGCTAACCAAAAAATTTCAACTGATCAAAATAAAATGTATACCAAATTATTCCCACAACATACCCACAACATATGTTTATTTAGTCTATGAGTGGAGATATGGACATTTTTGTGTTGAGAAAACTGGGAAAATGTCCAGACGCTGCCAGTTTGGTAACAAAAAGTTAAAAAATAAACATAGAGCCCGGACTCCAGCACATTTGATATTTTCATGACATGTAAATATATTAAAATTTTGCCTTTATACAAAATATAAAATGTGCTGGAGGCCGGACTCATTTATTTTGTAAGCCGCAAAGGCTACCGAATTCATCATTTTCATCAGAATTCACTGGGGGTATGGGTATGTTCAAGAAAAAAAAATATTTTGTGCAAGAACTGATTAATTTTGTGTTTGCTGATACATTCAAGGTTTCAACTTTCCTATGAATACATTTCTATTGTCTAAATAGAACTTTTGAAAAATGAGTTTTCTGGGGGCCAAATATGAGCCTTATCATACCAGGTCCTTTGTAGATTTTCTTCTTATGATTTGAGGATGTGCATGTAGTTTTGGGATTTTGATTCGACGAATTCTGATGGAGTTAGCCATGACTTTGTTTCTCTGAAATTTTGCCTCTGAAATTTTGCCGCTACAAGTCCTCCTACATGTTTCATCATGGCCTATTCATTTGAAATTTTGTAGACTTTCTTCCTATGATACGGAACTTTGATTTGACTATTTAAGATGAGTTAGCGCCCATGCTGACTTAGACTTTCTCCATCTAAAATCTTGTCTCCGCAACTCCTCCTAGATCTTTCATTTGATTAATTTGAAATTTTGTAGACTTCCTTCTTTTAATATAAAGATGTACATGTGGTTTTGGATTTTCGATTGGACTATTTTTGACGGAGTTATCGACCATGCTAACTTGGACTTTGCTATTACAACTTCCACGTCTACGAATGGACTGCTTTTTTTGCAGAATGTTTAGCTATGATCTGAAGATGCGCATGTGATTTAAAGGTTCCGTTCTTTCCTGGAGTTACGAATGTATCACAATTTTACTGATTTTGTACCAAATCGCCGGAAACACTTGTAACCAGGAAGTTAATAAGTTTCACAAAAACGTTTAAGATTAAGTCGTTTTTGCGCGGGATTCCCTAACTCTACTTCGCAAACCAGTTGGAAGCCAATGGGGGACATTTAGCCTTGCCCAAGGCTTAGAAATATACATATTTAGATTTTTCATATATTTTCTTGAATATACGTATTTTTCCTTTGTGCTAGTCTATAGGCATGGGGCTGATTTCTAAGCCGGATATATTTCAGAGAACCCACATGAGAAAAAAATCATTTCTAGACCAGCCAAACATCGAACATGAAAAATAAGAAAATGTATGTGACAAACATTTTAATATATCCGTTTGGAGCAAGTCTAGGGGACATTTTGACTTGTGACATTTTGACTTGTGACATTTTGACTTTTGATTTTTGACTTGCGACTTCTGACCTATGACTTGTGACTTTTGAGTTTTGACTTGTGACTTGTCTGGGGCCTATGAATAGCCACGACATTTTTTTTTTGTAAAAGTAGGTCACGGTGTTTTGTGTGTGGGTTGGTGTGGGGAGGTGAACTGGAGTGGTAAGGTGCATGCACTGATTGAGTTTCAAAGGTCTGGGACCTATGTACCTCTATGTTAAAGTAGGTCATAATAACCTTGTTTTGTGTGTGTGTGTTAGCGCCCATGCTGACTTAGACTTTCTCCATCTAAAATCTTGTCTCCGCAACTCCTCCTAGATCTTTCATTTGATTCATTTGAAATTTTGTAGACTTCCTTCTTTTAATATAAAGATGTACATGTGGTTTTGGATTTTCGATTGGACTATTTTTGACGGAGTTATCGACCATGCTAACTTGGACTTTGCTATCACATCTTCCACGTCTACGAATGGACTGCTTTTTTTTTTTGCAGAATGTTAAGCTATGATCTGAAGATGCGCATGTGATTTAAAGGTTCCGTTCTTTCCTGGAGTTACGAATGTATCACAATTTTACTGATTTTGTACCAAATCGCCGGAAACACTTGTAACCAGGAAGTTAATAAGTTTCACAAAAACGTTTAAGATTAAGTCGTTTTTGCGCGGGATTCCCTAACTCTACTTCGCAAACCAGTTGGAAGCCGATGGGGGACATTTAGCCTTGCCCAAGGCTTAGAAATATACATATTTAGATTTTTCATATATTTTCTTGAATATACGTATTTTTCTTCTTTGTGCTAGTCTATAGGCATGGGGCTGATTTCTAAGCCGGATATATTTCAGAGAACCCACATGAGAAAAAATCATTTCTAGACCAGCCAAACATCGAACATGAAAAATAAGAAAATGTATGTGACAAACATTTTAATATATCCGTTTGGAGCAAGTCTAGGGGACATTTTGACTTGTGACATTTTGACTTGTGACATTTTGACTTTTGATTTTTGACTTGCGACTTCTGACCTATGACTTGTGACTTTTGAGTTTTGACTTGTGACTTGTCTGGGGCCTATGAATAGCCACGACATTTTTTTTTTGTAAAAGTAGGTCACGGTGTTTTGTGTGTGGGTTGGTGTGGGGAGGTGAACTGGAGTGTGGTAAGGTGCATGCACTGATTGAGTTTCAAAGGTCTGGGACCTATGTACCTCTATGTTAAAGTAGGTCATAATAACCTTGTTTTGTGTGTGTGTGTTAGCGCCCATGCTGACTTAGACTTTCTCCATCTAAAATCTTGTCTCCGCAACTCCTCCTAGATCTTTCATTTGATTCATTTGAAATTTTGTAGACTTCCTTCTTTTAATATAAAGATGTACATGTGGTTTTGGATTTTTGATTGGACTATTTTTGACGGAGTTATCGACCATGCTAACTTGGACTTTGCTATCACAACTTCCACGTCTACGAATGGACTGCTTTTTTTTGGCAGAATGTTAAGCTATGATCTGAAGATGCGCATGTGATTTAAAGGTTCCGTTCTTTCCTGGAGTTACGAATGTATCACAATTTTACTGATTTTGTACCAAATCGCCGGAAACACTTGTAACCAGGAAGTTAATAAGTTTCACAAAAACGTTTAAGATTAAGTCGTTTTTGCGCGGGATTCCCTAACTCTACTTCGCAAACCAGTTGGAAGCCGATGGGGGACATTTAGCCTTGCCCAAGGCTTAGAAATATACATATTTAGATTTTTCATATATTTTCTTGAATATACGTATTTTTCTTCTTTGTGCTAGTCTATAGGCATGGGGCTGATTTCTAAGCCGGATATATTTCAGAAAACCCACATGAGAAAAAATCATTTCTAGACCAGCCAAACATCGAACATGAAAAATAAGAAAATGTATGTGACAAACATTTTAATATATCCGTTTGGAGCAAGTCTAGGGGACATTTTGACTTGTGACATTTTGACTTGTGACATTTTGACTTTTGATTTTTGACTTGCGACTTCTGACCTATGACTTGTGACTTTTGAGTTTTGACTTGTGACTTGTCTGGGGCCTATGAATAGCCACGACATTTTTTTTTGTAAAAGTAGGTCACGGTGTTTTGTGTGTGGGTTGGTGTGGGGAGGTGAACTGGAGTGGTAAGGTGCATGCACTGATTGAGTTTCAAAGGTCTGGGACCTATGTACCTCTATGTTAAAGTAGGTCATAATGACCTTGTTTTGTGTGTGTGTGTGTTAGCGCCCATGCTGACTTAGACTTTCTCCATCTAAAATCTTGTCTCCGCAACTCCTCCTAGATCTTTCATTTGATTCATTTGAAATTTTGTAGACTTCCTTCTTTTAATATAAAGATGTACATGTGGTTTTGGATTTTCGATTGGACTATTTTTGACGGAGTTATCGACCATGCTAACTTGGACTTTGCTATCACAACTTCCACGTCTACGAATGGACTGCTTTTTTTTGCAGAATGTTAAGCTATGATCTGAAGATGCGCATGTGATTTAAAGGTTCCGTTCTTTCCTGGAGTTACGAATGTATCACAATTTTACTGATTTTGTACCAAATCGCCGGAAACACTTGTAACCAGGAAGTTAATAAGTTTCACAAAAACGTTTAAGATTAAGTCGTTTTTGCGCGGGATTCCCTAACTCTACTTCGCAAACCAGTTGGAAGCCGATGGGGGACATTTAGCCTTGCCCAAGGCTTAGAAATATACATATTTAGATTTTTCATATATTTTCTTGAATATACGTATTTTTCTTCTTTGTGCTAGTCTATAGGCATGGGGCTGATTTCTAAGCCGGATATATTTCAGAGAACCCACATGAGAAAAAATCATTTCTAGACCAGCCAAACATCGAACATGAAAAATAAGAAAATGTATGTGACAAACATTTTAATATATCCGTTTGGAGCAAGTCTAGGGGACATTTTGACTTGTGACATTTTGACTTGTGACATTTTGACTTTTGATTTTTGACTTGCGACTTCTGACCTATGACTTGTGACTTTTGAGTTTTGACTTGTGACTTGTCTGGGGCCTATGAATAGCCACGACATTTTTTTTGGTAAAAGTAGGTCACGGTGTTTTATGTGTGGGTTGGTGTGGCGAGGTGAACTGCAGTGGTAAGGTGCAGCACTGATTGAGTTTCAAAGGTCTGGGACCTACCCAGCTAACAAAATAACGTTGTTGCAACGTTTGTGCAACGTTATATTTTGGTTGTGAAAACGTTTTGATTTTTGGTTTTATGCAGGGTTTTTTGGATGGTTTTATTTGGGATTTCTAAACGTTTTCATAAAACGTTGCAAAAAAAACGTTGTTGCAACGTTAGCTAAACGTTTTCATAAAACGTTGCAAAACGTTGTTGCAATGTTAGCTAAACGTTGTGTTTTGATTATAAAAAAACATTTTGATTTGAGGTTTTATGTAGACTTATTTGGATGGTTTCTTTTGATTGATCGCGGCGCCGACTGGTTTCAGCGTGCGCCGTTAGATTGTCGAAGGTTTGCAGTGCCAGCTTTAAAACGAAAAGATGTCTTCGCAGCCTGACTTCATTTTATTATCATTTTTCTTACCCGCAATAATAATTATTTCAAAATGAACGGAGAACTATTATTTCATGCGAACGTGTACAACTGTAAGTAGTACAACCGTGCCAGCCACATGGCTCCTGGTGTGAACAAACAAGTAATAACTGCTTAACAGCATTTTCTCTGCCGACTTAATCTTTGACAAATCTGCATTTTGGGAATTTCTAATTGAAATTCATGATAAAGAGCAAAATTTGTATTGTGACGACTACAGCAAGCGCATGTATGACCGGCTAATTGTGACGTAACGTCAACGTTATTTCAAACGTCAGTTGGTAACGTCTTCAAAATGACGACACCCTCGACATCGTTTGTGTGAAACATTGCCTATTTCGGATTTTTTGTCGACGTTAAGACATAGAAACAGATAATGATGGAATTATAAAGAATGAATTTCTTTCTTGGGATTTTATTGAGGAAATTCAATGCTTTAAAAAATGTAGAATCGCCGAGCCGGGCTTATCGCATTTCATTGAGCGAGTAGTGATACACGGAATTCAAGCGCGTGTGAGCAGTCCCAGCCCATGGGCAAGATAGAATTTTCCAGCACCGCTAAAATAGAACAAACTTTGTCTCGTAGGTAAGAAATAGAGATTATTACCCGGTTGTTTTGATCCCAGCCCTGGTCACAGCCCGAGTTGACGGTATCGGCCCGAGCCCGAATCTCAGCCCGAGTTGACTGTATCGGCCCGAGCCCGACGGGCGACGGCTGATACCGTCAACTCGGGCTGAGATCAGGGCTGGGATCAAAACAACCGTGTAATGCTCTTTTTATCATATACTTTTTTATAGAATTAAACTTTTGTAAGAAAAAGTGCATATTTTGTTCCAATAAAATATGTCTGTTTTCTCTTTTTTATTGGATGATTGATTAATTGATTGATTCATTGATTGACTGATTGATTGTTTTGGGTTTAACGGCCCTTTGAGACAGTATTTCAGTCTATATCGGGCCGTCTCCCAGACAGAGGGAGAAAGAAGAGAGAAATGTTAGACGAGAGAAAAGATGTCCAAACAACCGCACCCGCACCTACTGCAAGTACAGTAGGCCCTTGCCCTACTATTATCCAAATCAGTACGTAGGACGCCCCGGCGCTGGAAGTTACACGCAGCACCATCGCACCACCCGTCCACCCCTTTTTATTGGATGAAATAACATGGAGATGATCAAGTCGGAAGATCATGGTCGGTTAGCGCCATTTTTCTTTCAGCTGGAAAAACAACTGAGTATAAAATCAAGAAAACACAACACAGTCGTTAGGTATTTTAATCGTAAATGGCTCAAATTACAAAATAAAACTTACCGAGAATGATTTTCTGGAAGTAGAACAAGATACACAGCCTCTGTGTGTCCACTTCCAACCAGTCGACGTGCGGCAATAAAACAGGGCGGCAGAAGTCCTTTGGCCCGCTGAGTTGTTTTGTGACGTCAGCGACAACACTTGAAGTTAGCTCCAAATATGAGGGCTGATATGACGGCTGAGATTATAAGTATCTTTCATGGGTGTGAGGTGTGGCTAATAAAAATCTGTCACGAGGGTCACTGATCGGCATCACGAAGCATGCCGAGTGATGCCGAACAGTATCCCGAGTGACGGATTTTTCTATCCGCACCTCACACCCATCCATGACAGATACTTTTTCTTGCACATCACGTTTTGTTTTAACTTTAGAACTTGTTAAAATGCCTAATTTTATTGCTTGAGAAGTTTCTATTTGCTTTTGAAAGAAGGCGCCGCTTTCAACGATCGCCATTCGGTTCTTTATGTCAACGTCTGGCGTGCATAAACTGACGTCATTTCTGTCGTCTTCGTTACGTCATCATGTGAAAAGCCAACGTCACTTGACGCATAAACGTGACCTCCATTACAAAACCTGTGCATTGAATGCTTGTGATTTTTATCCGGCCCTGGGTGAGATAACATGGGTGAGATAAGATTTGTAGGTACAGGGGAAACACGCGGATATCCTTATCCACTGTGCATGAAATTTCTGTCTCGCCATACACGTGATGTGATCTCGGCCCTACACGTGGTCTTTGGACTACAGGGCTGGACAGCGCTTTCTGACAGGGCTATATTGGTTTAGCCAAATATCTCGTATCAAGGGCAATACTAGTAAAAGTATGTGATAAACGTTTCTCCATTAGAAATAAGTTTTGCAGTAACGTTGCAGAAAGGTTTAGGAAACGTTTCTTCAGTCTAAATCTTAGTTATTAACTTTAATTAATAATATACCTGGCAATAAACAATTTTAATTTTCAAATCTTTTTTGAAAATGAAGAAAAGAAAATGAGTGGAACTTCCGATGATGAGGATCCTCTGTATCCCGTGTTTTTGGAATGCTGGCATGCACGCAACAAAGGGTCGCGGAAATGTGTGACAATATTAAATAATATAAGATGAAAACTTTAAAATCGGCGTTGCAGCTAAAATTACCTTACAAGCAAACAGGTCGATCGGGAAATATGCTTATTCATAACCTACAATCTATTAGAGTACATGCTACTGGAAAGAATACTTGCATAAAATAGCTAATTGTGTACCTGATTTGAATTCCAATTTCAAAATTTGAAATTTGGAAAGAAGGAAGTCGGTAGTTTTGTATTATTAATTTCGGCTTCAAAAGTAGATTTTCTTGGTACGCTTGCGTTAAAATAAGCATTATTAAACGCACTTGATTTATCTTAGTAATTAAATTCGATAAATTAAAATTCAATTTGGAATTGAGAAAGTTTTGAAATACGAAACTGTGGTGAATATCTACCACGTGCTCTAAAGGATTTAGCCACGTGCTCTAAAAGATTTAGCCAACGTTTAAAAAACGTTACGAAAACGTTGTGTCCAGAGAGATCGTATTCAAATAAAATCACGGATAAGAGCTGTCCAATCCCCTCTCTGTCTCTTTCAAGACTTTTGTTATCTTAACCAGACACCTTTAGATTACCTATATTTGCATAATTAAGAAGGCTCTTGCAGCTTATTTGGAATAAGTTGGTACCCATCGAAATCAAGGAAATACACATTTCAGAATAAAAAGGGGCATTAATTATGCAATAGTCATCAAAATGGCATGAAATGTGGCCCACACATTACATCACATATTCATGATATCGCCAATGGGATACGATTATTAGGACGGAAAAATATAACGTTGGAGCAACGTTCATAAAACGTTGACTGCAACTATACCATAGAGCGTGGAACATGTTCAAACGTTGAAATAACGTTTACTAAACGTTGGTCTCAAACAAACCTTCATACAACCAAACACAAACGTTACGAAAACGTTTCTTGTTAGCTGGGTATGTACCTCTATGTTAAAGTAGGTCATAATAACCTTGTTTTGTGTGTGTGTGTTAGCGCCCATGCTGACTTAGACTTTCTCCATCTAAAATCTTGTCTCCGCAACTCCTCCTAGATCTTTCATTTGATTCATTTGAAATTTTGTAGACTTCCTTCTTTTAATATAAAGATGTACATGTGGTTTTGGATTTTCGATTGGACTATTTTTGACGGAGTTATCGACCATGCTAACTTGGACTTTGCTATCACAACTTCCACGTCTACGAATGGACTGCTTTTTTTTGCAGAATGTTTAGCTATGCTCTGAAGATGCGCATGTGAATTAAAGGTTCCGTTCTTTCCTGGAGTTACGAATGTATCACAATTTTACTGATTTTGTACCAAATCGCCGGAAACACTTGTAACCAGGACGTTAATGACTTGTGACTTTTGAGTTTTGACTTGTGACTTGTCTGGGGCCTATGAATAGCCACGACATTTTTTTTTGTAAAAGTAGGTCACGGTGTTTTGTGTGTGGGTTGGTGTGGGGAGGTGAACTGGAGTGGTAAGGTGCATGCACTGATTGAGTTTCAAAGGTCTGGGACCTATGTACCTCTATATTAAAGTAGGTCATAATGACCTTGTTTTGTGTGTGTGGGGGGGGGGGGGGAGGGGGGAGGAGGAGAGGGTGGCCTAAACGCAAAAGATGACTATTTTTACAAGGCGCACGCGCACGTGAACGAGCACGCGCATTCAGACACCCACAAAAGGTATTTCATGAGCACGTCAATGCAGAATCCGGACGGATAGACTAGAAAACGGTATCGCCAGCTCTTAACCAAATAGGCGTGTGGTATTAAAGTCCATTGTTTAATTTTGTCATGAGAATTTTTCATCTTTCTTTCTTGTCTTGGATATGTCAATAGAAGGTCAACAATTATTTGAATGACCAGCGTGATACCCATGTAGAATGACCTCAGGCTTTTAACTTTTATCAGTTCGTTTTAGTTTGGCGTGCAGATTTTTGAAGCATCACACAGCAAGTCGCCCAATGAGCAAAGATCGCTCATTTGAGTTCTAGCATGCATGATGCCCAAGACAGCGTCGGATAGGGGTTATTTATGTGCCCAAGGGCAAGTAACTCTAAGGCAATTGTACAATATGGCCAAACTTCAAACTGGTCTGAGGTTTAATGCATGTCCTGGTTACTGAAAAGAATGAAGTTTCTATGAAAAATAAATGACGATTTTTGAAGAAGATATTTTTTTTCGTTTTCAGCTACATAGCTCTAGATTAATAAATGGCAACCGGGGTGTGGCCGGATTGGACACAAGAAGCACGGTTGACTTTTGGAATACAGGAGACCGGTAAACATTAGTATATACCGAATATCTCAGCTCTCGACCTATGGTTTCAGAGAAGAAGATTTTTGAAGGTGTTTTAGCTATATAGTTATATAGGTCTCATAAACAAATGATGCTTATGGGATGAGGTTAGTTTTTACCCTAAGGGCATGATTAGCAGGATTTATGTACGTGACCACTGAACATTTTTTCAACTACTGATCTGATGTAAGCTCTGGGCCTCCTAATTTCAGAGAGGAATATTTTTGAAAGTTTTTTTTAGCTATACAGCTCTATATAAACAAATGGCCCCATCCACCTGCCCGGCGTGGCCAGTTTGGTCCCAATTTGAATGATTGGCAGGATTAATGTAGGGGACCATTTAACATTGTTACATACTGAATAAAGCTCTGGGCCGCCTAGTTTCAGAGAAGACCATTTTTGTAGGTTTTGTTTTGCTAAACTCCGTTCATTAATTCTGAAACTGGGTATTTCGCTGCTCATACTTTTATAATCTAATCAATCCACGTAAGACTGTGCATAGTGATAAAGCTCGACTTCCGCCGATTTCTCATTAAGGTCTCATGTATCTTAGCCTGGCGCCTGATGCTGCAGTTACGTGCACGAAACAGCAAATTTCAAAAACCTGTCCGCAAACTAAGACCATTTGATGAAAATTGACAGCCTAAAGTCATACATATTCAGATACATTCCACGTGGGTATCACGCTGGTCATTTGGGTAATAACTGTGGTACCCAGTCCGCCAACCACCTAGTCTCTAGACACACCCTACAGCTTACCGCCAACCCCTCTCCCCCCTCCGTCCCCACTCTTTTTCAACAAAATATTCCCTCAATTATTCTACAACTCCGACCTCTACCCTGTGACACGAACATATATATATGCAAGAAGACCTTTATAGAAGGGAGAAAAAAATATATTTGCAGGGATTTTTTAGGCCTGAAGTTCGCTTCTGAGTCGGATGATACAACTGTCTCGATGTTTATATGTAGATCTATACTACTTTTGATAGCCTGAGAAAATATGACACAAACAAATACTAGTATTCAATATAAGGTAAAGAAACTGGATCTGATTTTTAATCCTAAAATCCTAAAACTGATAAATGTAGCTCACGTAGTTACTTGGTATTTTTCCACAAAAGACGATTTCCTTTTCTGGCTCCCGTCGAGCGATTCAAGATAAACAGAAGCGAGATAGTGAACGGGACACCACTCTTGTACATTGTATTTTTACCAATTACATGTAATTCAAGTTTATGAAATCGAAAGTAGTTCATTTTAGTTGCCGACTAAAATGACCCAAATAGTTTTTAAAACATTTTTATATGAAACTCATAACATTTTAAAACATTTTTATATGAAACTCAAGGAAGTTTTACATCATTAAACCTGGAAAATAGCGGTCATTTACAATGACAAACCTGCAGTGATAAGCTTGCAGCGATACCTCTCCAAAACCATTTCCATACATTTTTACCATTGAAAGAGCAATGGGGCCTTTAAACATTAGCCGAACTTTTTTCTTATTCCTGTGATTTATGGATGGTGGCCTAATTGAGGGGAGGGGTTTAAAGTTGTGTAGGGGAGATTATTTTATTATTCTTTAGAGGGGTGGGGGTGGGGGGGTGGGTAAGAAGGAGGAATAGACTGATTAAGGGGAGCTGTAATAAGTTTGAGAGGTGCACGGTTTGGTCCTTTTGTCCTTGTATTTCTCTTTGCAGTTTTAACGCAACATTGGTAATAAATGTTTTGGAACTTAAGAACTTTATTACACACTGCGGAAAGCTGTAATATTTGCGTTAAAATAAAGCCAGTGAACATCATTACGTCGCACTGACGCTGATATGACGTCGTTAATACGTTGTTTGCCGGTGGCGATACTATGATGAAACACTGAAAATCTTGTCCAGTGTGAATTTATGCGGCGTAATCAATTTCAAATTGAGAACAAATTATCTGGATGACAAGCTTGTTGTCACGCTGACTGATTTCGCACGCGCAGAGCATGTGTTAGAATACTAACCCCACCCGTGTACGAAACTATTTATAGCGACCACTTTATATGGTATTAAGAGGCGTTACCAACCTGTCCGATGGACTTAGTCTCGGGTTGAAAAGCTGTCTTTTGCAGTTTTGTGCAGGTTAGCCCAGCATCTTACGAAGGACAGAGTCATAGGACACATTAATGAGAAATCGGTGGAAGTCGAGTTTTATCACTATGCACAGTCTTACCTAGATTGATTAGATTATAAAAGTATGAGCAGCGAAAAACCCAGTTTCAGAATTAATAACGGAGTTTAAATAGCTGTGTATTAACAAATAACCCTGTGTGGCCAGTTTAGACCCCAGGGGCTTGATTTGCAGGATTTGCGACAAGGAGAACAAATCATTGCTACAAACTAAATATATAAGCTCATGGCCTCATGGTTTTAATGGAGAAGATTGTTGAAGGTGTTTTAAGCTATAAAGCTCGATATAACCAAATGACCCTGGGGTGTGGCCTGTTTGGACGTGATTTTGGGCCATGATTAGTAGGATTTATGTAGGGGACCACTAAATCATACTAGCTGTGTAAATTCTCGAACTCATGAGGCTCCAAACATGCCTCACACCAGGGTTCATTTGTTTATTTAGAGCTATATATTTAAAGAACCTTCAAAAAATCTTCTTCTCTGAAACCATGAGACTCAGAGCTTGTATATTTAGTATCTATGTATATAAGCTCTGGGCCTTATGGTTTCAGGGAAAATTTTTGGAGGTTCTTTAGCTATATGGCTCTGTATAAACAAGTAGCCCAAAGGGCAACAATTGCTCACCTGAGAGACATTGTAAACCTATAGGGATATTTAAGATGCTCAAAGGCAGCTAACTCCACAGTCAGTGGTCCAATCAGGCTGAAAATTAAATTTATCCAAAACATTATGTATGCCCTCATTTAATATATGCAAGTTTAAAAAGTATCCGATCAAGAGCACAACAGACAGAGCTGTCAAGGGCAGCTAACTTCGTAGTGGTTGGCCTGATCTGGCCAAAATTTGAACTTGTTTAAGATATTATGCATTTCCTCATTACCTGCAAGTTTGAAAAGGATCGGATCAGTAGAAATCAAGAAAAAGTGGCGACATTGATTTTTTGGATGCTCAGGGCAGGTACTCCATAGTCAGTGGTTTGGATCTTGCCGAAATGCTAACTAATCCAAGCTTTTATGCATATCCTCATTACCTGCAAGTATGAAGAAGATCCGATGAAAAATGAAAAAGTGATGACGTTGTTTTCTCCATCATAAGACTATGGGATTTTTTTTCAAATGCTCAAGGGCAGCTAACTCCATAGTCTGTGCTCTAATCCGGCCAAATTTCGAACTCATCCAAGCTCTTATGAATGTCATCATTACCTGCAAGTATGATAAGGATCTAATCAAAAACCTTGATTGCAGCACCCTGAAAGTCAAACTTGCTCGAGATATTGTCATGCCCTACAATTGTGTTGAATTTATTTTAGAATCTGTTGAGAAATGTAGGTGCTAGAGCGATGACAAAGTTTTTCTAAAAATAGCCACAGTGACCTTGACCTTCGGCACAGCATCCTGAAAGTCGAACTTGCTTGAGATATTGTCATACCCTACATTTGTGTCAAGTTATTTCAAAATCCATGGAGAAATGAAGGTGCTAGGGCGATGACAAAGTTTTCTTAAAATAGCCACAGTGACCTTGACCTTGGGCATAGCACCCTGAAAGCCGAACTTGCTCGAGATATTGTCATGCCCTACATTTGTGTGAATTTATTTTAAAATCCATTGAGAAATGTAGGTGCTAGAGCGCTGACAAAGTTTTTCTAAAAATAGCCACAGTGACCTTGACCTTGGGCGCAGCATCCTGGATGTCAAACTTGCTCGAGATATAGTCATGTCCTACATTTGTGTGAAATTATTTTAAAATCTGCTGAGAAATGTAGGTGCTAGAGCGCTGACAAAGTTTTTCTAAAAATAGCCACAGTGACCTTGACCTTGGGCGCAGCATCCTGAAAGTCAAACTTGCTCGAGATATTGTCATGCCCTACATTTGTGTGAAATTATTTTAAAATCTGCTGAGAAATGTAGGTGCTAGAGCGCTGACAAAGTTTTTCTAAAAATAGCCACAGTGACCTTGACCTTGGGCGCAGCATCCTGAAAGTCAAACTTGCTCGAAATATAGTCATGCCCTACATTTGTGTGAAGTTATTTTAAAATCTGCTGAGAAATGTAGGTGCTAGAGCGCTGACAAAGTTTTTCTAAAAATAGCCACAGTGACCTTGACCTTGGGCGCAGCCTTCTGAAAGTCGAACTTGCTCGAGATATTGTCATGCCCTACATTTGTGTGAAGTTATTTTAAAATCTGTTGAGAAATGTAGGCAATAGAGCGATGACAAAGTTTTTCTAAAAATATGTGATGACGTTGTTTTCTCCATTATAACACTATGGGATTTTTTTCAAACGCTCAAGGGCAGCTAACTCCGTAGTCTGTACTCGAATCCGGCCAAATTTCGAACTCATCCAAGCTCTTATATATGTCATCATTACCTGCAAGTATGATAAGGATTTAAGCCAAAACAGTTGAGAAAACGTGATGACGCCATTTTCCCCATTATAACCCTATGGGATTTTTTTCAAACGCTCAAGGGCAGCTAACTCCGTAGTCTGTATTCGAATCCGGCCAAATTTCGAACTCATCCAAGCTCTTGTGTATGTCATCATTACCTGCAAGTATGATAAAGATCTAATCAAAAACAGTCGAGAAAACGTGATGACGCCATTTTCCCCATTATAACCCTATGGGGGCTATCTGTTGCCATGGAAACCAGAGTTCTGAGCTGATCTGCACCAAAACCTAATGCAGCCTTTCCCCCACCCAAATGATGCTTCAGATAAAATTTGATTGCGATCGGCCCACTGGTCTCTGAGATATTGATGTTTGAAAATGTTGACGCACGCACGCACGCACTAACGCACTAACGGACGACGGCTCGACTCCCATCCTATAAGCTCACCTCTGAGCTTTCGGCTCAGGTGAGCTAACAAATGACACCACCCCTCTCCCAACTGGCTTGGCCAGTTTGGACCAAATGGACATGAATGGCAGGATTTATGTAGGGGATCACTAAAGATTGTTATATACTAAATATATAAGCCCTTGGCCTCATGGTTTCAGAGCCGAATATTTTGAATGTTCTTTAGCAATAAAGCTTTATATAAACAAATGACACCCAGGGGTGTGGCCAGGTTGGACCCCATGGGCTTGATTGACGGGATTTATGTAGGGAACCACTAAACATTTCTAGATACTAAATGTATAAGCTCTGAGCCTCATGGTTTCATGAAAGAAGATTTTTGGAGGTTCTTTAGCTACATAGCTCTATACAACAAAATGTTCCCCTGGGGTGTTGCCAGTTTGGTCCTCAGGGGCTTGATTGGCAATATTTATCTAGAGGGCCACTAAACATTGCTACATACTAAATATATATGCTCTTGGCGTCATGGTTTCAAAGAAGATTTTTGAAGTTTTCCCCATTAGATATATTTTGCCATGGCAACCACAGTTCCAGTCTGATTTGCCCTTAAACCTTATGCAGTAAATCCCCACCCCCACCCCCACCACCCCAACAATGCCACACATAATCAAGAGTGGCCAGATGATTTACGAGATATTCTTGTTTAAACTTGTTGGTGACGACGGACCAAGGCTATACTATAAGCTCACCTTGACGGGTGAGCTTTAATTAAGCTGAGGAGAAATCGGCTTTATCACCAGGCAGAGTCTTATTCCGAGACGGACAGCACGTACGGGACGGGACGTACGTATGGACAGGTGCGATATTGTATGCCCCCACCCCACTGAAAATGGCGGGGGCATAATAAAACTTTTCACATCTAAAGAATTGTAAAATATATATATAAAAATGACAGGTTCAGGTTTCAGGTACATGTATTCATTTCCACTACCAGTACAGTTTACATGTTATGTACAAATGAAGACACAAAAAATAAAACAAGAGGCCCAGGGGCCACAAAGCTCACCAGATCTCTAGCTCAAAATTGCTGCCACATTAATATAGGCTCAAGATTGCTGTCACATTTGTAATGGTGAATACAAAATATATAACTACAAAGTCTCAGTCTGACAGTCTGTTGTGTTGATAACAAAATATATAACTATCTTCCACATTTTGATTGCCCTGGCAACAAAAAAGGATAACTTTCTAAGAATTTTTTGTGATTATTTTTCCCCTTTGGTTACCATGATCAAAATGAGCAGTGTGCAGAAAAAGTATAGGGCTAATTGAAGACCACTCTAGGAGTATTTCTGAAAATGTAGGTTCAGAATACATGTATCTGCAATGACTTAGCAATGAATCCCATTTATTATTCTTTTCCATTATAAGTTGCCATACCAACCATGTCCTTTGAACAGTGACAATGGAAAACATGAAATCTGTAAAGGCTAATATGATCTGTATGTCTATGAAGTCTCTGCCTCATAGAGCAAATGGTTTCCGACATGATAATTTAAGGTATTTTTTTTCTTCTATTTTTTCATTTTGGTAACCAATAAAAAGAGCAGTGGGCCAAAAAACATATAGCTTATAAAGACTTCTCAAGGAACATTTCTATGAAAGTTTTGTCAAAATATCTGCAATGGCTTCGCAGTAAATGCCACTTTTTGATTTTCCCCATTATAAGTCAATGAAACTAAGTTGCCATAGCAACCAAACTAAGAAACCGATTTTCATAATGAACATAAAATTTCAATCCCCTAGCCCAAGGATGCTACAGATAAAATCTGGGCCCAATTGGCCCATTGGCTTCAGAGCAGATAATTTTTTAAGTATTTTTTTTTCTGTTTTTGCATTTTGGTTTCCATGGCAACCAATATAAAGCGCAGTGGGCTAAAAAACATAAACCTGATAAAAGTCTTCTCAAGGAACATTTCTATGAAAGTTTTATCAAAATATATTTGATGGCTTAGCAGTAAATGCCAGTTTACAATTTTCCCGATTGTAAGTCTATAGGAACTCTAAGTTGCCATAGCAACCACACTAAAAAGCAGATTTTCATAAAAAACACAAACTTTCAATCCCCAAGTCCAAAGATGCTACAGATGAAATCTTGGCCCAATCAGCCTAACGGTTTTAGAGAAGATAATTTTTAAATATCTGTTTTTGTTCTTTTTCGCATTTTGGTTTCCATGGCAACAAATAAAAAGAGCAGTGGGCCTAAAAACATATGGCTGATGGAAGACTTCTTAAGGAACATTTCTATAAAAGTTTTGTCAAAATATCTGCAATGGCTTGGCAGTAAATGCCATTTTTCGATTTTCCCCATTATAAGCCTATGGGAACTCTAAGTTGCCATAGCAACCTAACTAATAAGCCGATTTTCATAAAAAACACAAACTTTCAATCCCCCAGCCCAAGGATGCTACAGATAAAATTTGGGCCCAATCGGCCCAGTGGCTTAAGAGAAGATGTTGTTTGAAAGTGTTGACGGACGACAGACGACGACATACGACGACATACGACAGACGACGACGACGACGACGACGGACAACTGCCTATCCTATAAGCTCCCCCGGAGCCTTCGGCTCTGGTGAGCTAAAAAAGGAAATGAAACGTTATTTACACATCAGTCAACAGTATATACATGTATATATATATATATACACTGAACAAAATTTCTAATTGGTCACGTATTCCATAGAATTAAGCATTATGCAAATTTAGATAAATCTGACTACAAACTTGGAATGACAAATGCATATATTTTGTTGTATTTTAAAACCAGCACAATCGCTTATGCATTTTCAAAAGGATTCACTTCAATTCGATTCACCTTTTAAGGTCTACAGAAACATTCAAAGAGAGGTAATTTGAATACGTCCAAATGAAAATTAATACAGATAAAAATTTCATGATGACCGAGTACAGATTTTGTGTTTTTATGATAGAAAACTTTATTTTTTTTTTCTGAAATGCCTTGATCTTGTGGCAGCTTGATGCAGTTTTAATGTGTTTTCAAAACATTCTATGGTTTTCAAAGAAGAGGTCATAACTCTGATATAACAATAAAGTTTTGAATACAACATTCACTTTGAGTAAGTAGATACATGTAACAGTCCAAACTTTTGATTACAATAATATTGTTTAAAAATCATATTTTTGCAAAGTAGAAAACTGACCAATTAGAAATTTTGTTAAGTGTGTGCATATATATATATGACACTGAGATCCAGTTATCAGTGTTTATTGTTTATTTAATCATCCAAACTACCCGTTTAAAAATTTGGTCCAATAGGTAAATGGTCCAAGGATTCCACCAGTGCAGTCCAAGTTGGACTAGTCCAAGGTCCAATGGTCCAAGTGATTTGGGCAAAGGATTACTCTTATCCAAAAATATCTATATAGACAGTATGGGTACATTACTATGTACGGAAGGCTGTCATTGCAATCGATAGTAATTGCTTCCAAGTTTAATTTGCAGCAATAAGTTAAAATTATGAAAAAAAAAAAAAAATAGCTTACCGGGGTTTTGCTTCAATTTCCTGATATATATATATATATCAGGAAATTGAAGCACAACCCCGGTAAGCTAAAGATATTTTTTGTATCCTTAGAAAACTCATTTTTATACTTTCAGGTTTCAGAAAAAAATCATGGAAAAGTTTCTTTCTTAAAAATACTTTTTTGGTTTTCACTGTTGAAAAAGTTTAAGCGCGTTATAGAATTTCTATGTAAGTGAGCGTCGAGCACTGTTACACGACACCGTCGTGAAGAGTCATAATGATTTGAGAGCGACGACACTTTTAGCCCATGCATACACGTATCAAAAGTATGTTATTTCAACACGACATCACGGGAAAATGACTGTTTTGTAACATGTAGTAATGAAATATATCTTTTGCAACAATAAATAGTTGTGTGACAAATCAAAGATAAATATGACTAATTTGGCGAAAACAAGCTTTCAGAATATATCGGGGAAACATAAATGTCCCTATCAGCGACTTTTTGACAAAGCACCAATCACTAATTTCTTATTATATCTAGTTAAATTGATAGTAGACTATCGGTCTCCTCTTGCCAAAATACTTGGTTATGCAATTAGGGAGTCACAGAAGCTATCCTTTAAGAATGGAGGAAACATGGCGGTACATCCGAACATCTAAAACTCAAACCAGGCAATCACTCAAACAAACAGAGACTGTAATTGAGCCAAAACACGAAGAAACCAACAAAGTGGCATGTGCGCCCTGCGCAGACTCAGATCAGCCTGAGAATCTGTCAGTCTGATCACAGCCTTGACTTAGCACTTAAAGGTAAGCTAATGGTCTAAGCTAGCTCCATGCGTACAATAAAGACTCTGATCAGACTGGGCGAATGCCCAGGCTAATCTGAGTCTTCGCTGGGCGCACATGCCTCTTTGTTTTGTCGTGTCGTGGCTCAATTATTGTCTTTTGACTGTATGGGTACACCGCCCTGCTTTTTCACTGTTTTCTCAGAGGTAGTCTACATTTGCGCCGCTACATGACAAAAACCTACAAAGTGGCATGTGCGCCATGCGAAGACCCAGATCAGCTTTGGCATCTCCGCCCATTCTGATCAGAGTCCTCTCTGTCGGCATGGAGGTAGCTTAGACAATTAGCTACCCTGTAAGTTCACAGCGAAGACCTTGATCAGACTGGGCGGATGTCCAGGCTGATCTAGGTCTCTGCGTGACGCACATGCCACTTTGTTGGGTTTGTCGTATCGTGTCTCAATTGTGACTTCGTATTTGCTTCTCTGGGCAATGATTGATTGATTGATTGATTGATTGATTAATTTGATGCTTAACGTCCACGGTAAACAACTATGGTCATGTCGGCACGGTAGGTTAACCTAACCACACTCTTCCTGGGCAGGCTTAGACCTCCTAAGCGGTTAACCAGTACTGAGAGCACATACTTTCGCCAATAACTGACGAATCAGCGGAAGGAAAAACGAAAGTATGTGGCCAGACCGGGTTTCGAACCCAGAACCTTTGACTTACGAGTCAGGTGCCCTACCGATTGCACTACGCGGCCCGACCCTCTGGGCAATGAAACCCTTCAGAAATGTTCTCTTATTAGTCTATTTTTAACGGAAGGAATTTGCTTCAGCAGGAACAAAAGCTGATCCCAGTTGAAGAGGAAAATGAAAGTGATAGAGTAGTTTCCCCTGAAAGTCCTCCTAACTGTCAAAATCGGTACATTTTGTGGGGCCAGCATTGAAATATGTTAAGCAACTAGAGACGCTGCTTGACGAAATGCCCTGCAGAACCAAACTATTGAAACAAATGGGCTTATCAAATTATACTGAACAAAAAAAGAAACGTTACATTTACTTTAAATGCATGTTTTCTTTAAACTGAATTAAGATTCTGCTCATTGCATTTTATGTCTAACTGACAAAAGGTACTCAATGTTCAGAAAATGAATATCACAACAAAAACTGTGAGATTAAAGTCTCCAGATCAGCTTGAATTTGGAAATGCTTTTTTTGAGGTGTTTTTTGAAGACTCGTATTTCATTCAAGTTGTCAGTCCATGTGAGCAAGTCACATCTGAGGCGTTAATCTGACACTAGTTGTTACGAAAACGGTCAAATCTCAGCTTCCAAAAGGTTTAATCAGTGAAGCGCAAGGCTTGGAAAATCGCTTTTCAGGACACTTGACTCTGACTTTCATGCTGTACACTGAAAGTCCTATAGACGATGCAAGGTGATATACCACGGACAATTAGCCAGTTTGATCAAACTTTTTCATCATGAACCATTGTCTGGAGAAACTGGAATAAGATACATGAATTAAACTTAAAACTTATATTGAAACGTACTGGTTATTCGGAGTAACTGATTTGCTATTCATTTAATTGCAAGGGAGACAATTTCAAAGACACAAAATCTTTAACATCTTATTTCTTTGAGCTGCTGGTTAAATGTCATAAGATTCATAGGGTTTCTTATTGAAGGTTACAAGGCAAATCCAAAAGGGTAAAATTTACTCACTTGCGCATGCGCATCAAGCGTTTCACAGTGTCTGTGGCGTTTTCAGCCTAAGTAGAATAATTCTGTTACAATTGATGCAAATCGAAAACTGATTACTTCATAAGGTTGTCTAACATCTGGCTTTTGAGAGAATAAACGTAACGATATCTTTAGTTAAAAATTCATGAATAAAACTATGTAACGGTTCTTTATTTTGTTCAGTATAGTTAAATCGACAAAACAATCATGCTTATAAGTGATAAACCATTGGAAACGTACATACACACCCAGCTAAAACGTAACTACGCCCGGAAAAAAAAGAGTACAACGGCTATTAAATGTTCAAGCTTTTTTTCTGTAACGTTTCGGGCTATATATGCTGTCCAAATTCTTCAGCCAGGGCTCGACATATTTGCAAGTTACATCTTTCAGGAGTTGAAAACACAATTAATTTAACAATGATATCATTAGTATCACGTTGGATGGTGTTATCAAATTTCAGTAAGATGAAATTTGAGAATCTACCGATACCATGTAGAAGGTGGTTGTCAAAGGTCGAAAAGAAATGAAATGAAATAAAGTTTAAACCAAAGGTCGAAAAGTTCCATTCAAATATCAGTGAACATTTCATAAAAGTTGCTATCTTGCTTTCTTGCTTTAAATCAGTAACTAAGAAAAAAGAAAAAGAAAAAAAAAACAGAGGACCATTGGTCCTGTGGATCACCTGAGTTCATTCATCCTTAGCACCCAAGGGTAGGTAACTTTAAGGTAAATTGCTTAGTATGGCCAAATTTCGAACTTGTCCATGATTGTGCGCCTGTCTCAGTTATCAGTTAGGTTTGATGGTAAAGGTCTCCCACAGCTTAGAGGCCGTAGGGGCAATAGGGATAAAAGGCCATCGGCCAAGTGTCACCCGACGTTTGAAATGTGTCACAAACTGCAGCCCTTTATTCAGTTTCAGAGTAACTATATGGCCAAAAACAGAAAATATGTGTATAACAGAACCTGGTCAGCAAATAATAACTGAAGCACAATTACTGGGCCTCTATGAAGTTATAAAATACTTAAGTTTAGAAAGGGGCATTTATGTGTAAAAACAGAAAATATGTGTATAACAGAACCTGGTAAGCAAATAATGATTGAAACATAAGCAGAGACATATACCCCAATTACTGGGCCTCTATGAGGTTATAAAATACTTGAGTTCAGAACTGGGCGTATATGTGTAAAATCAGGCTACTGAAACTTTAGGCCCTTACAGAATGCCCAAAACATAAGATCGTATACCCAATAACAAAATAACAAGGGCCATAATCCTCCTAATATGAATCTGATGAAAAAGAACAATGCATTTATGAAAATTCAGCCCATTAATATGAATAGTTTTTGAGTTATCCCTTTACCTTTAAGTGAATGTCTATTATCTATGAAAGGGGAATAACTCTGTCACTAATAAATTTAGCATATCCTAACAATAATCAGAATACTCAATTTACCAAATGCTAATAGCATACCAAATTTCAGCTCTCTCAGTCAAACGGTTCAAAAGTTGGAAAAATACCAAAAACGACAAAGGGTCATAACTTTGTAAAATATAGGACAATTGAAATTCCAAAATCACATGCACATCTTCAGATCATGATGAAACATTCTGCACAATTTCAAGTCAATCTGATAAAAGATGTGACAGGAGTTGCGGGGACAAGGTCTGAGTCAGCAAGGGCCGTAACTCCATCAAAAATGGCCGAAACAAAAATAAAAAACCACATGCACATCTTCATATCATAAGAATACAATCTGTAAAATTTCAAATCAATCCGATGAAAGACGTAGGAGGAGTTGCGGGGACAAGATTTCGGACGGACGGACGGACGGAAGGACGGAAAGACGGACGGACGGACGGACGGACGGACTGACACACGGACGGACGAGGGTCATTTCTATAGTCCCCCTCCGCCTACGTCGGGTGACAATAAGAAGCCCACTGTACCTTGTACACATCATATAAAAGGAGGAACCCATCCCTCTCCTTTCGCTGCCTTATCCTTCCCTGATTCGATTCGAAAAAGGTACTCATTTACTGGTGGGTTGACAGAGAGAGTTTTCCAGTCGCGAGTTGATTCAACCCGGTAATCAAGCTCAAGACCGTCTACACCATCACTGAGTCGCTCTAACCACTCGACCAAAGTGCCCCTCTAATGAGGACTGGTGAAGTTTTGATAAAAAATATGCCATATACAGTCAAGATGGCCAATTTAAGCACTCAAGGGCAAGCTACTCCAAGATGAAATGTACAACATGACTGAATTTGAACTCGTTCACGAGTTTATACCTGTCCTGTTCATCAGCAAGTTTGATCAAGTTTTCGGTCTTCAAGGGCAAGTAACTCCAAAATCAATATTCCCGTCTGGTGCAATTTCGAACTTGTCCGAGCTTTTATGCCTGCCCTGCTTATCTGCAAGCTTCATAAAGTTGCAATTAAACATAAATGGAATAAGCCTAGGACAAAGTCAAATATTGTTTTTTTGTAGTACTTAATAGCAAGTAATTCCAACAGGAATTGTACAGCATAGCTGAGTTTCTAACACGTCTGCGATTTTATGTCTGTTCTAGTTATCAGCATGTCTGATCAAGTTTCGATGAAAAAAAGTTAGTGTGCTCGGGACAACAGTTCCCCGTTATAAGTCTACGGGAAAAGTGTTCGTCGCTCAAGGGTAAGAGCTCTGAAGTGAGTAATCCGACCTGACAAAAATTCAACTCGTTCGAGATTTTATGCATGTCCTGAATACCTGCAAGTTTGAAGAAGTTCTGATAAAAAGTGAAGGCGCTATGCCCGGGAAAACAGTTTTACCCTATACGTCTATGGGACCTCTATGTTGCTATGTTAGCCACGGATTTGTAGAGTAGCTTAATAAAGACTGGTAGAATTTGTAAGTATATGTATATGCAGTGAACTCTCATTGTCTCAAACACCGATATCTTAAAGTACCTGCTTTTCTCAAAGCCAGATTGAGATACTTTTAGCTTGAGTTTAACTCTTTTTATCGCATACTAACATTAACCCTAAGTAAAATTTCTTGTTTCTTGGACTTTGAGACAGCGATGGTTGGCTGTATATTATCTCATAAGTATTAGCTCTTTCGCCATATCAAACAGGCTGATGACAGCGTCGATATGGATGGGTTGACGTCACAAGCCGCCCAATCTGGATCCCCGCTGTTATCAGCCTGTCATATATATTACATATTGGAGGGGGAAAGAGCTAAACGGTCTCCCGGGATAGGTAACTAACTTGGAAAAAATGGAATCTACAAATAAGGTCTCCGCAATGGGCACACGGCATGGAGTCAGCTCAGAGTCAATGCTGCGCACCTGCCCTTTTACTATTCAACTGGCTTGTTTGCATTTAATCACTGTGATATTTCACGACGCCAATGCCATAACCATTATTGTATGAATGTTATTGTTGATTCTCTTGTTGTTTACATGTAAACCAGACATGATCAAAATAAGCTTGGAAACTTGAACCAATCTGTCTCAAAACTTTATGCAGGCTATCCCCTATCACAACAATGCTACACATACAATTTAATCAAGATTGGCCAGCTGGTTTAGTGATTGATTGATCGATTGATTGTTTGGATTTATTGGGCCTTTGAGACAGTATTTCAGTCTATATCGGGCCGTCTCCTAGAGGGAGGGAGAAAGTGCAGAAATGATAGACGAGAGAAAAAAATATCCAAACAACCCCCACCCCTACTGCAAGCACAGTAGGCTCTTGCCCTACAATGTTCCAAATCAGTAGGACGGGGCGTCCTACACAGTACCATCGCACCACCCGACCACCCCCGGCTGGTTTAGGACATAATTAATGTTTAAAATGTTGGCAGATGACGGACAAAGAACGGATGGACGGACGACAGAGGCCAGGCTATACTTTAAGCTCACCTTTGAGTCTTAGGTGGGCTTAGAAGGAAATATAAGTGTGACTTATAATTCATCTCCTCAACTGGCTGGAGACCAGTGGCGACCATGTACCAGTAGCGACCATACGAGCCGCGACACGAGAAAACCAACAAAGTGGTTGTGCGCAAAGCACAGACTCTAATCAGCCTGGTCTGAGTCTGCATTGGACGCACAACCACTTTGTTGGTTTTCTCGTGTCGCGGCTCATTGATTATTCGTTTTTCACGCACAGTACGTAATATTAGACAGTTTGCAAAGAAACCAAATTGGAATGCCTACAAAAAGGATAAGCGCATATAGCAAAAGACAAACATTTCCCACTAGCTAACTCGTACTAACAGTTGTCTTTTGGAGGACTATGTCCCTTGACCTTCATAAAGTAGGATCACTTAAGTTTGATTATGCTCACACTGTAAAAATGTGACAAGACTATATATGATTATTTCAAGTTTAATTGATGTAAATTATTGGAAAATGCATCGTTCAGCGCATAGCAACCGTGATGGCCGCCACTGGTATAGAACTTGTTGGGCAGTCGGTTTGATTACCTGTCGTAAACACACGTTACAGTCTTCTTAAAAATAATAATAAAAAACGGCTTTATAAAATCAAAATATAGACTTTCTTACTGTCTCGTCGGTAGGTTACAGAGTACAGGCTGTAACCAAAAAGAAAATAAAATTGGCCGCCACTAGTCGCATGCTAGTATTAGTGCACACAGTAGTTTAGATCTAACACACATCGTCATAACCCAGATTACCCAATATTTACAAAGGCCTCATAATCACAATATTCATATAATAAGCATGCGCTCGATGGTGATGTATTTAACGGTCGACAATGAAAAATGAAACGCATTTGCACTCGTGCCTCTTAAACCAATTCTTAAAGGTGTATTATGTACAGTACTAACACCTGATGATGAAAATGGTGATTGTGATGTTATAAATATTAGAGTCGCAACACCAGAAAACCAAAAAGGTGGTGGTGCGCCCAGAGCAGACTCAGATCAGCCTGGGCATCCGCCAAGTCTGAGCAGACACTTTGCTAAGCGCTTGAAGGGTAGCTAAGAGTCTAAGCTACCTCCAAGCGGACAGCAAAGACTCTGATCAGACTGGGCGGATGCCCAGGCTGATCTGAGTCTGCGCTGGGAGCACAACCACTTTGTTGGTTTTGTCTTGTCGCGTCTCATATCATGTTTGTTGACAAATGATATGAAAGACTAGAACGTACCGAGCAAATTGCTGAGTATCATATTTTACTCATTCGACATGCAGTCGAATCTGGTATTGACACTGTTGTTATTGGCAAAGTCAATTAGGTACCAAACCGCTCCTCTTATAGTCCGTTTGCTCCCAAATGCAAACGGCATCCCCAATATTTTCTCAAAATTGGTGAGAGGTAAAAGATTTTCGAATCGGTCATTCTTAATTTTCATCTTATACATAACAAAATCATAATTTTGCAGAAATGTGAGGTTTTGCATGAAAAAGTTTCTATACAAAAACAGGACCTAACAGATGTCATTTTCACCTCTTAATTACAAGGGAGTAAAAGTTGGCTGTTGGAATTCCCGTTTAGTTTTACGTGTTAGAGCATGTGACCAATGTATGCTAACCTAGAACAAAATTTGCATAATTAATTGAAATTTAATTCTAAATCCATTTTTTCAACTTTTTTTTTGCCCATATATTATCAAATTTTAAAACATACAATTTTTACTCGCAAAATGATATAATAGTTCAATATTTATTTACAACATACTATCACCTGATCAGGGATACCATGCGTTACGCGTGCGGATAGGTGAATACATTTTACTATTTCATTCATATACGCCCACACCTGTAGTAAACAACAAGTTTACGCTATTGCCTATCAACAATATTTTGGCTGTTCTAACAAGCATACGACGCCCTTTAGTGACATTGCTCAGATTTTGCATTAAGGTCAATGGAAAATATTTTACAAAAGCATCCGAAAATTTGGACTTTACGTATTCTGTTATGTATAGTCATAGGAATCATTAGGACATTGGAACATTTGATGGAACTTTCATCGGTTTCGAGAAAATAAGCAAAACCCCGTTTGCACTTGGGAGCAAACGGACTATACCCACTAATTAAATAGTTTTTAGCAGTTTTAAGCGGGACGTTCTTAACAGAATCAAACACTTTTAAACAGATGTGATATTTTCCATGCATAGAGCCGGTAAGATTTTAACAGGAGCGCTAGGTGCAAGTTCGAATTCTTCCGACGACGACGAAGTGTCACTTAACGGTCGTTCCGGTGATATTTCCGACTTTTTATCTTTCTGTTCTTGGTTCTGTCGACCGGTGAAAGTGACTTCCAGTGCTGTTCTCTGCTCGATCTCGTACCTGTAACAAAATCGAAAGATGCTTTGAGACTATAATTTACCTATTTTAACATCAATCGAGTCACTCTTCGGCGTGTCAGTGGCATACGAGCAAGACGTAGGTTGACTGTTCGAAATATACGACTACTCTTAGTATAGAATTATATGTTCAATGCAATAATATGTTATTTGACGTAACTTAAAGTTCGGATGTCTTTGAAAAAATGTAAGAACTTAGCTAACGCCTAAATAGAGCCGAAAGATTTCAACAGGAAACAAATTATTCGAAACAGAAACAAACAAATATTCTCTTGCGAACTCTTTGCTTATTTTTTTCCTTTAAACGTTAATCAACCAGCGAGGTGACCTAAGTTCTGACTTAAAATGTGCAAATTACTTAGATATGCTGATGTAAGGCTGTCATCATTGAGGTTTTTGTTGTTCTTGTTTTTATTTTTTCCTTTTGTCCACGTTGAACAGCTATGGTCATGTCGGGACGGTCAGTTAACCTAACCACACTATTTCTGGACAGGCTTCAACTTCCTAAGCGGTTACTAACTGCACATAATTTCGCCAGTAACTGACAACTGCCCTTCTTGAATCAGTCGGTCTGACGACACCTCCATACCGTTTGCAGACTTCTCATGTTCAGTTAGTCACAGCTTGGTTTTGAAGTAACCATATAAAATATGCAGCGAACAGAAATGTCCAATATCAAATTAGAATGATTAAATGTATCTAAACAATAGCAGCTGTGACCTTGATCCTACCCCTGAAACACGAACTCGTTCAAGGCATTGTCATACCCAATAAATGTAAGAATTTATATCAAACCAGTTAATAAACATTTCAAATTCTCTATTATCAAATGTATCAGACCAATGATCAAGCAAACATTGCATATGTTTGTTTTGGCTCCACCCTGTAGCCTCACTCCTGGTCGACTCAGTGGACTGACTGCTCTATACAAGGGACAGACCATTATGAGTATGATTATTCATTTATTTAATATATAATACAAATATTTTCAACTTTCCAGCATCAACACTTACCTGATCAACACAACTTTCAAACATGTTTCCTTCGGCCCCACCCCATAAACCCACCGGTTTCCATATTAACTGTTTCATCTGTGATCAATATGCCCGATTTCTAACTTTCCAGGGAAGTAATGGTACCAGACTGAATATGATTTTATTCCCTTTTTGCATGTATTCAATATGACCTGTTATAAATTGTGACGCCAGGGGCAAGACTCAGGAGCAACTCTACTATTAAGCCAAAGTTGTTAGTCTGGGTATAAGCACCGCACCAAATTTAAACCTTGTAGCATAAAAGGTATCGAAATTATGAGCTCCAAGAGAAACGTGGATGTGCTCAATATGACATGTTATACAGTGTGACCCCTGGCCCCACCCTGGTGCAAGTCTTCGGGGCAACTCTATGTTGAAATCAAAGGAGTTGGTCTTGGTAAGTATCATACCGAGTTTAAATTTTTTAGCATTAAAGCGGTATCAAAATTATGAGCTAGAAGAGAAACGCGGACGTGAAAATGGATGTAAACTTAATCTAAGCTGTAACATTTGGTAGATTCTCATTACGGCGAAACGCAGTATACTCCAGACCTGCCTTTGCCAGGCGGGGGCATAAAAACTGAAAGTGACTGTTTGTCTCTCTGTCCGTCTTATGTTTGTCAATAGAGAAACAGCCACGGAAAAAAGATCGGAATATTTTCTCTGTCTTTCTGCGACTGTCTATCGTGCAATGTATGTGTCCGTGTGCGCATGCCTTCGCGCGCGTGTGTAACTTTATGTATTCCGACAAGCGTTTATTTGCGTGTATGAATTGTGCGTGTGTGTGCAAAATTCTGCACGCTTGCATGCGATGTATGTGTGTTTTATTTGGAAATGCATTTGGAAATGCATAAATAGTAATAGCGAAGGGGAGAAATCCCACGGAAAGTTCATATGTAATATTCATATTTCCATCGTAAAGTAAGGTTAATGTAAATCTGCGCGTGTCTCTCTGTATGTCTGCCCTCTGTTTCTATCAGAAATGAAATACATCTGAAGAGATTATCAAACCTGCATGCTGGTATTTTCCTTAGCTATAAGCCGTACCTGCGAGCGATAGACAGGTTTGAGTTTACCGGCCCGTTTGAGACAGTAATTTACTCCAATCTTGCAATTGCTGCAAGTATAGCAGGACCTGGCTCTACTTTCAAAATATCAGTAAGACGTCCCAATATCGACGGATTCGCTCGTGGCACCTTTGTCATGCTTGTTTGCGACTCTGGTATAATCACGCTGTTCTGATTTAGTTTGAAAGAATCAATTGTCTCTACATTTCTATCAGCGCAGTGTAAGCTGTTCCAATCTCGGATAACAGGCAGTAACAAGTCGCCCAAGGGCAACGATCGCTCACCTGCCAGTATATGCTCAGGTCAAGTGGCCAAAATGCAAGCTTTCGGCTCAGGCAGGCGAACAAACAGGCTGCAATTCTATAGGATTGGATAATGAGTGTGTAAACTGTTCCACCATGGCCACTTCTATAAAATCACTAAATGACCTTGACCTCTAGTATTTATAGAGGTTGAAGTTGACTGCATTTCCATATCACAGAGCTCAATAGCAACAGCAAAATGCACTTTCTCATCTTTTCCCATTCAAAAGCCTAAGGGACCAAATTTGACCTTGCCATAAAATAAGTCAAGGTCAACCCAAGGTCATCATTTATATAAATTTTGCAGTACTGGAGTCCAAGATGCTACATACCAAGTTTCAAGGTAATCGGGCAAGTGGTTCTGGAGAAGAATTTTTTTAAGGTTTTTACCATATATGGGCATGGCAGCCATCTTGGTCATGTGACCTGAGCCAAATATATAAACTATCATTCCCACATCCTGTTAAGACTCTTTAAGCAATTTGGCTTCAATCGGCCCAATGGTTTCTGAGGAGAAGATGTTTGAAAATGTTGACACTCAAGGGACAAATGACCTTTGGTCAAGGTCACTAAATGACCTTGACCTCTAATATCCATAGATGTTGAAATTGACTACATTTCCATATAACAGAGCACAAAAGCAACAGAAAAATGCACTTTTTCAGATTTTCCCATTCATAAGCCTAAGGGACCAAATTTGACCTTGCCATAAAATAGGTCAAGGTCAACCCAAGGTCATGATTTATATAAATTTTGTAGTACTAGAGTCCAAGATGCTACATACCAAGTTTCAAGGCAATCGGCCCAGTGGTTCTGGAGAAGAAGATTTTTAAAGGTTTTTGCCATATATGGGCTTGGCGGCCATCTTGGTCATGTGACCTGGATCAATTATATAAACTTTCGTTCCCCCATCCTGTAAAGACTCCATATGAAATTTGGCTTCAATCCGCCCAGTGGTTTCTGAGAAGATGTTTAAAAGTGTGGACGCCGACGACGCCGACGACGGACGACGGACCAAGGCTATACTATAAGCTCACCTTGACAGGTGAGCTAAAAAGAACTGAAGTACTGAGTAGTACGAGATCATTTTGAAGATCATTTGCACTGCTCAAATTGTGATGTAAAACACCCTGTGCAAGTGGAGGAACAAGAGACGATAGATATAAAGGAGCAATACTGTTGAAGATTTGAAAAAGAGGACTAGTTTATGTTATTTCCTTCTGGAATCTAACTCCTCCCAGACACTTTCATCTGTAAGATTTTGGATAGATACACGTTTTGTAGCCCAAGTGGCTATCCGAGCAGCCTCCAATTGTATTATTTCAAGATCTTGTTTTTCAGCTTGAGTGCAGTTGTCCCAAAGGACATCTGCATATTCACGAATTGGGCGAATAAATACTAAAACAAATGTTACTAGCGATTTTATATCGAGATCGTATTTTAATTTTCGCTTTATATTAATTCCTGTTCATGCCATCTCTTTAATATAATCTATATGTTTATGCCAAGAACAATCCGATGAAAAAATATACATCTAAATGTTTATGATATTCTACTTCGTTTACGAGGGGCATTTCTAAAGTAGTGTAAATGAGTCTGCCATTCCTTGGAATGTTGACCGATTTTTAAACTTTATGTCTTAACTTTAAGGTTTACATATCACCTAATGGCCTTCAGTCAAAAAATTTGAGTCGATAGTATTTTCTTCAAAATATGCCTTGACAATTGTTGTTAGGGTAGGGACACTGAGCAGAAATGGAAGAAATAGTTATGTGAAGACAAATTCACATTTTTTTAACTCTGGATACAAACAGCTCTGGATTGATACCTATATATTATCTGTAAAAGTAAAAAGTATGCAAAGACCAGGAACTGAAACAATCAAAATCCAAATCCAGCCCTCAAACCATAGTTGGAAACAACTAAGATTACAAATAATCAAGATACAGAGAACATATGGCCAACCGCGTGAGCAGCTTGTTCCCAAAAGGTGGCCACTCAGCAACCCAAACCGAACCAAAAATAATAATAACATACATAAGGTAAAACATCACAGAAACTCTGACACCAAAAACAGGCAACAAAGAACCACAACAGAACTACCGCCTTGGAACGGTCAGTAATGAATTACTGGGGGGCTTAAATCGATTTTACAGGCCCAACCTCACCCTCAGTTTCTGAAGTGGTACAAAACATTTAGTTGGTTGTTCGGTACGCATGATAACCCTCTAACTCGTCAGTGAATCATCACGGTAAACACATAAATCAAGTTTCAACACCATGAAGAAGCAAAGACGAGGACTCAACAGATACAACGGGCCGTCTGACAGGTGGAGATCCCTGTCCTGCCAAACAACCCCACTGGAAATCTGAAGCAAAAGAAGGTCACCAGTTGAAATTATTCCAGTATAAAAAGCATTGTATCAGCTTTGCTAAACATAAGATCTGCCTTGCAAAGTAGGCTAGCCATGGAACAATGCTCATTTCTGATGACGTCACTTCCTGTGCTTAATTGGAATGTATAAAAAGCTGTTTTAACTTCGGTTTTGAGGTCAGTTTAAGTGAAAGTGAATATTTGATGGCAGACATGAAATAGAAAAGAAATAAGATTTAATGCGTCATGCTTGTTTTCTGTTTCAAATAATCTTTTACGGCACCTTATGTGGTTTTGTCAGTGGCCTACCTGATTTTTTATGATAATTTTCCCCACCCATGCACATATTTCAATGCCAGTATGTCATATAAAAAACAAGTTTTTTAAAGTCTTTGTGTATGAATTATGCTTTCAATATGTCCTTCCAATTTTTTACATTTAACAAAGTAAAATATATTTAGCCTGTTTATTTTTATCAGAAGATAATTTTATTTTATTGTTTTGTATTTTGCAAGAAATACTGCTACTTTGCAACTCCCAGCGTGGAGTTTGCACACGCATCACCCATTTTCATCAGTGATTAGATGCCAGTCGTAACAAAATATAGTGACTTAATCATTTAAGTCATAAAATGTCTGTCATTTGTTGAAATTGTATCTGAACAAAGTCGAAAATCACAGTGGTATAATGCATTTATAATAACTTAGCATTTATATCCACATAGCACAGAAAAAATCTCGTTTATTATGTAACTGGTATAGAATCTGGAAACGATTTCTGTATAACGTTCTAATTTTAAATTTAAAGGATAGTATTACGTGTTTCTTTATTAAAATATATCATTTTTCATGGAGCAAACAGCAATAGAACACAAAAGACTTTCGGTGTAAAAATACACAATTTTCAGTATCCATACCCTTATGACGTATAAGCACTTGCTGTTATGCATGAATGACTCAGAAATTATTTTAATGCATACCATTCAAAAGCACTTGAATTTACCTTTCCAATGATATATAAAACTACTGATAAATATCAGCCAATAGACTACCAAGAGATCATTTACATTATTTCTGAAATGCCCCTCGTACTTGTTGATTTAGCATGAAAACGAGAGGATGTACTGATTTGTTAAGTTTACGTGATATTAGAAATGCTTCAGTTTTAGTAGGATAAAATGTTACCAACCAAGTTTGGGCCCAACAGCATATTTTTTCGAGATCGAAGTTTAAGATTTCTGCGGCGGTATCGGGATATTCAACTACAATAAACAAGCTTGTATCATCTGCAAATAATCTAATATTGGACCCTATTTCCGCGACAATGTTATCAATGTAGAGTAAACATCACATAGGACCTAGGATGGAGCCTTGGTACACCAGCATGGAAAAAGTCCGAGTTAGACTGAGCCCCTGGTAAAACTACGCGCTGTTTTCTGTTTTCAAGATAACAAACCACTTAAGAAGGTTACCAGATATTCCTGCTACTTTTAGTTTGTGAATAAAACCTGCATGCCATACTCGGTCGAACGCCTTACTAATGTCGCAAAAACAACCCTAATTTCTTTTCCAGAGTCCAGAGCATGACCGAAAGTATTACAGAGACATGTAAGTTGGTTGACGGTAGAGTCTGTGGGTGTAAAGCCAGACTGAAACGCTGGAAGAATATTGTTATCGAAAAAGTGATTATATAGGTACTTGAACACTTAGTCTTTTTTAATATTTGTCCGAACTGCATAGTATGGACATGGGACGATGGTTAGAAACAACTTTCGGATCACCACATTCGAATACAGGGGAAACATTAGCTTCTTTGAAACAGTCTAGATCTTCGCCATTATACAAAGACTGATTAAAGAAAGAACAGATAGGCAGAGATATTTCAATAGCTAACTCACGGATAATTACTGACGCTATCAGGGGCAGAAGCTTTGCCACTAGGAAGTGATTTGAGAATGAGGTCAACTTCAGTGGGTGTAAGTGCAGTGGAACTTATGGTTTCTTTCACAGGATAGGGTAGAATCTGAGTACTCGTAACACTGCATTTTGTTCGTCTAGTAAATTCTGATCTCTAAAATAGTCATTCTGAACATTGGCTTTTTCTGTGTCATCGGCGTAGACTACACCAGCTTTCTCAAGAGGAGGAACTGACGACTTTGTATTCGGCGAGATAAATTATTATAGAATCGCCCACCATTGCTTTGAGGATAAATTGTCAGATTTCAATCTTTCTGCAAGTCTTAGAGTAACTTAAAGGCCTCTTTTTATATTTTCTCGGACTACCGATACGACTTTGTTTCCAAGTTGTTTAAATTTGTTCCAGTGAGACGAAAGCTTCGTGCGTTTAGCTTTACGGTAAGCTCGTTTGCGTTTTGTAAATGTATCCTTTAATTGTAGATGTTATCCAGGGCGGATCAAACGGGCGAATAATTACGGTTCTGCTTGGTATACAGTTTTCAGTACTACTAAAACAATTCATTTTTTTATATTTTTTGCATTAAGATTTATGTCAGGGTTTCGTAACGCAGTCCAATTCGTAGCTGAAGCTCTTTGTTTCAGGAGGTTATAATCGCCCTGGCCATATATCCAAAATCGACGTATGAAAGATTTACGTTTCGGTTAAGCAAAATGAAAGACACCGGATATAGGGCAGTGGTATCGCAATTAATGTTGAAGAAAAAGATCTCCTACACCGTAAAAGATCACATGATTCTCATTACTCACAAAAGATAAATCAATCAGAGACGACTTGCTTTCGGTAAAGTAAGTAGGATCCTTGATCATCTGTTGTAAAGAGAACTGATCATAGTAACTAGAGATTTTTCTAGCTGTCTGAGGATTAAGCATATTAAAGTTACAATAATGTCACTTATACCTGTATCAACAGCAAGTTAAATTGAATCTTCAGTTGTTGAATAATAAACTGAATCTGATTTGGAGGTCTATAAAACAAACCAAATAATACTGTGCTCATGATTAAGTTCAAACTCTATCCATATACGTTCGATTCCCTGCGGCTCAAGGTCTGCCCTGCGCTTGTGATAAAGAGATTAAATTTCTTTAACATACATAAGAACCCCGCCATGACTATCACCGGCTCGATCTCTATGTTCAGGAATACTGAAAGCTGCATGCAAAGATCATCAACTGATAAAAGTGGATTAAGCTAAAAGTAAATAGGAAAATTCTAAGGAACTGCCACAGTTCAATCCGTGATCCCAAGACACCATGTGGGAACACAAAATTTGCCGCCACCAAAGACATCATCAGCGGCAGCCATGCGAACAGCCATTTCTCATGTAGGTGGTCACCGGGCTAGTCTTGACATCACAAACAATATATCAATAACAGACATAGCAACAAACAACACATAAATCAAGAAGAACCGAAACAGAAGTGCCACCTTGGTTCATCAGATGCTTAGTTGGTCAACCCAACAAAAACAACGGCCACTTACACAAGAGACCAACGAAAGCACTGACCCTAACAAGAATAACAAAATATACAAAAAAAAAATCCAATATCTAAGGACTTCTATGATTAAGGCGAGGATTTTCCCCATTCGACCGGCGCGACAGGTCCGAATTTTCAAAAGTATAAAGTGTGCAAATTTTTCTTAGCACAGCTTCCACAAATATGTAAACCGTATGAAATCAGATCATTTGTGATTCAGACCCAAAGACATGGGGAGATAATCCATTCTGACCCTACCTACCCTAAATCCAAGGTTTTCGCATACCTCATCTTTTGAGGTAATAAAAGTTTTGAAACCAGTCATTCATTACATACATTTTTGTCATAAATGCATGCTAAATACACGCATATCACAATACAAAGCAATGATTTTCTTCTTCTTACGCCTGACTGGCATTTAAACATGCAAAACCATAGTTACACTTCCGGTCAAAACGGCCAAAGTAGAACGCTTCACTATAATTGAGGTACAAGTACTTCCCCCCCCCCGTGACCCAGCATTTCCTTCATGCAGCGGATTTATGTGATCCAAGTACGCAATATATATGAGTGGGGAGCTGGGTCACGGGGGGGAACGATACTCAGTAAGCCAAAGAAGAAGAATGGTCAACAGTAGCACTGTGATCTTCAAGGATTATATTGTGTACCATGACCTTGAAATGAGGTCAAGGTCACATATATATAGTCAAAACTATCCAGTGTTGTCTGTTATGTAAGTAATGTTAGTCACAAAAGGGTGAAATGTATACAATAATTCATTATTTCAACGATCAGTTTGAGGATAATTTACAATTTATCTCAACAATGACGTCAACGTCAACGTAATTTTAACGTACTTTACATAGACACAAACAGTTGAAAATTCATTTGTCATGCAAGTTACATGACATAGTCAAAAATGCAAAGCAGAAGTCAGTGATCCGTATAACTTTTTTATCATGGGGAAAATTCACGCCTTAACCATAGAAGTCCTTTACCTTTTTTCTATTTTTTATATTGGGGCTAGCCTTAGCATCACCAACAATACATCAATAGCAGACAAAGCAACAAACAACGCATAACATAACCAAGAAGAACCAAAACAGAAGAGCTGCCTTTTGACGGCCAGCAACGAAATTAAATATGTAAACAATAGTTTACGTCAAACCCAAAGAGTTCTGAAGCTAGGCGATCTAACTTTGAAACAAAACTTAGAACATTATAATGGATAACTGATAAATGATTCAATACGTTCGAAAAATTAAAAGCGGGGGATGAAGCTGACGATAAATCAGTGACACTGCTTATTGAGGAGACTGTAGATGGACCTGGATTAGGATGAATGCCTCCTGCTAAAAGTAGAATTGCACCTATCCCAGTTATTACAACTATCGTAAACAACCCTTGGACTCCATGAAATGAAAATCTGCGATTCTCTTCATATGATTTGCCAGGCATTGCATGTTTAAACATACAACGGAATATTACCCTTTCGGCATGATGCTTTTGATTTGGTTGATTTGATGCTTAACGTCCACGGTAAACAACTAAGGTCATGTCGGGACGGTCAGTTAACCTAACCACACTATTCCTGGGCAGGCTTAGACCTTCTAAGCGGTTAACCAGTACTAAGTGCACATACTTTCGCCAGTAACTGACAACTGCCCTTCTTGAATCAGCGGAAGGAGAAACGAAAGTATGTGGCCAGACCGGGATTCGAACCCAGGACCTCTGACTTACGAGTCAGGTGCCCTACCGATTGCGCTACCCGGCCCGGCTTCGGCATGATGCACTTTATCTTTGGTAGATGAAAAAATAGAAAACAGCCACATATGCTTTACACCACCATACGTGTAGTAAAATAAAAAAAATAGCCATCAGAGGAGATGGCAAATCCCCCGACCGAAGGCCTCATGCGCCTTGGTAAACAGGGTGCACTTCAAAACGCATATAAATAGTATACTGTCATTCTTTTACGCTGCTCATTGACATTATTTGTTTAACAGATGCATGATTATCTAACACTCAGACCAAAATAGTATGGCAGATCGCTAAAAAGAGGTAAAATCTCATATAGCAACCATGTAGACAGTGTATAGCATATGATACATTCAACATTTCGTAATGTGGGAATAACTTCTAAAGTACAAGCCCTACAAATCTAATTTTGAGCTCTCTAGTAAGTGAATTTGGAGAAAGAATCCAAATCTGAAAAAAAATGGGTTGGAGCGGGGGGGGGGGGGGGGGGGGGGAGGAGGGGGGGGGAGGAGGGGGGGGGGGGCGCAGGTGGCGGAGTCACATAGAGCTAGGAAGTTAGGAACACTAATAGGATGTCATGGGGCATCATCATCAAAATTCTAAACGGTATAAGGGTATTAAAATTGTGGAGCAGGCCAGGGTTATACAGATATTGAGCAGAGACGCAAAACTGCAGCTCAAACTTCCAAAGGGAAATAACTCGGAAAAGTATGAAGGCAAGGGTTGTCATTCTTGTATGAGACAAACTGTCATGATCTGATCTCCATATCTGTGAAGTATCATAAACTAGACAATCACTAAAGGTGATGAATGCCCCCGCCATAAGCCTCACTAGATGAGTAATGTGTTAAAACATAGTAATGTTTTAAAACATATGTGTGTGAAGTTACATCAAAATCTGTCAATAAATAAAGGTGCTAAAGGGATGACAAAGTTTTTTTTTCTAAAAATAGCAACTGTAACCGTGATCTTGGATCTACAACCCTGAAAGATGAACTCGTCATGATATTGTTATACTTAATAATTGTGTGAAGTTATATCAAAATCAGTTAACAAATAAAGGCGCTAGAACCATGACAAAGATTTACATGTACCTATTAAAGCATATGTGACCTCAACCTTGGACCTACAATGCTGAAACGTGAATTTGTCCTAGATATTGTCAGGCTAAATATTTGTGTCAAGTTTTGTCAAAATCATTCCAGACGGATGACAACGTATTTTCTAAACAAGAGGGCCATGGTGGCCCTGAATCGCTCACCTGAGCATTAATCAGTTCACTGGCTCTGGGGAAGATTTATAAGAGTTTTTACCATACTAACATTTGACCTTGTTTTTGACCCGACATGACCCAGTTTCAAACTTGGCCTGGATATTGTAAGAATAAACATTCTGACACAGTTTCATTGAGATTGGATCAAAACTGTGCCCTCTGGAGCGTATACAAGGTCGTTCTTATATTTGACCTAGTGACCAAGTTTTTGACCCGACACGACCCAGTTTCAAACTTTACCTAGATTTCATTAAGATAAACATTCTGACAGAGTTTCAATAAGATTGGATCAAAACTGTGCCCTCTAGGGTGTACACAAAGTTCTTTTCTACGATTTGACCTTGAGCCGACGTGACTCAGTTTCATAGGGGGCTTAGATATACGGACAATAAACATTTTGACATAGTTTCATGAAGATTGGATCAAAACTATGCCTTCTAGTGCTTACATAACGTTTTTCTAAGATTTGACCTAGTGACCTAGTTTTTTACCCGACATGACCTACTTTCAAAGTTGGCCGAGAGTTTATGAAGATAAACATTCTGACAAAGTTTCATAAAGATTTGATTAAAACTGTGTCCTCTAGAGCGTACACAAGGTTTTTCTATGATTTGACCTAGTGACCTAGTTTTTGACCCGACGTGACCCAGTTTCAAACTTGTCCTACATATTATGAGGATAAACATTCTGACAAAGTTTCATGAACTTTGGATCAAAACTGTGCCTTCTAGAGCGCACACAAGGTTTTTCTAAGATTTGACCTAGTGACCTAGTTTTTGACCCGACATGACCCAGTTTCGAACATGGCCTAGAGTTTATGAAGATAAACATTCTGACAATGTTTCATAAAGATTGGATTAAAACTGTGTCCTCTAGAGCGTACACAAGGTTTTTCTATGATTTGACCTAGTGACCTAGTTTTTGACCCGACGTGACCCAGTTTCGACCTTGTTCTAGATATTATGAGGATAAACATTCTGACAAAGTTTCATGAACTTTGGATGAAAACTGTGCCTTCTAGAGCATTAGAAGGTTTTTCTATGATTTGACCTAGTGACCAAGTTCTTGACCCGACATGACCCAGTTTCAAACTTATCCTACATATCATGAGGATAAACATTCTGACAAAGTTTCATGAACTTTGGATCAAAACTGTGTCCTCTAGAGCGTACACAAGGTTTTTCTATGATTGACCTAGTGACCTTGTTTTTGACCCGACATGACCTACTTTCAAACTTGGCCAAGAGTTTATGTAAGTAAACATTCTGACAAAGTTTCATAAAGATTCGATCAAAACTGTGTCGTCTAGAGCGTACACAAGGTTTTTCTATGATTTGACCTAGTGACCTAGTTATTGACCCGACATGACCCAGTTTCAAACTTGTCCTACATATTATGAGGATAAACTTTCTGATTAAGTTTCATGAACTTTGGATCAAAACTATGCTTTCTAGAGCGTACACAAGGCTTTTCTCAGATTTGACCTAGTGACCTAGTTTTTGCCCCAACAAGACCCAGTTTCGAACTTGGCCTAGAGTTTATAGAGATAAACATTCTGACAATGTTTTATAAAGATTGGATCAAAACTGTGTCCTCCAGAGCATACACAAGGTTTTTTCTATGATTTGACCTAGTGACCTAGTTCTTGACGCGAGGTGACCCAGTTTCAAACTTTTCTTAGATATTATAAGGATAAACTTTCTGATGATGTTTCATGAACTTTGGATCAAAACTGTGCCTTCTAGAGCGTACACAAGGTTTTTCTAAGATTTGACCTAGTGACCTAGTTTTTGACCCGACATGACCCAGTTTCGAACTTGGCCTAGAGTTTACGGAGATAACATTCTGACAAAGTTTCATAAAGATTGGATCAAAACTGTGTCCTCTAGAGCGTACAAAAGGTTTTTCTATGATTTGACCTAGTGACCAAGTTTTCGACCCGACGTTACCCAGTTTCGAACTTGTCCTAGATACTATGAGGATAAACATTCTGACAAAGTTTCATGAATTTTGGATGAAAACTGTGCCCTCTAGAGCGTACACAAGGTTTTTCTTAGATTTGACCTAGTGACCTAGTTTTTGACCCGACATGACCCAGTTTCGAACTTGGCCTAGATTTTATGGAGATTAACATTCTGACAAAGTTTCATAAAGATTGGATCAAAACTATGTCCTCTTGAGCGTACACAAGGTTTTTCTATGATTTGACCTAGTGACCTAGTTTTAGACCCGACGTGACCCAGTTTCGAACTTGTCCTAGATACTATGAAGATACACATTCTGACAAAGTTTCATGAACTTTGGATGAAAATTGTGCCCTCTAGAGCGTACACAAGGTTTTTCTAAGATTTGACCTAGTGACCTAGTTTTTGACCCGACATGACCCAGTTTCGAACTTGGCCTTAATTTTATAAAGATTAACATTCTGACAAAGTTTCATAAAGATTGGATCGAAAATGTGCCCGCTAGAGTGTACACAAGCAAAAGTTGACGGACGTCCGGACGGACGTCCAGACGTACGACGGACATCAGGATATCCCAAAAGCTCACCCTGAGCACTTCGTGCTCAGGCGAGCTAAAAAAAGCAAATGAGATCTAACCTTGACCCTAAAATTCTGGATTGCGAACTTGTCCAAGATATAGTCTCGCTAAACATTTGGGTGAAGTTACATCAAAATTGTCAATGAATAAAGGGGCTAGAGGGATGATAAAGTTTTTTTTTTAATAAAAATCGCAACTGTGACATTGACCTTGGATCTCGGAGCTGAAACGGTAATTTATTCAAGATACTGTTATACTTAACATTTATATGAAGTTATATCAAAATCGATCCATAAATAAAAGCGCTACAGCAATGCCCAAGTTTTTTCTGAAAATAGCAACTGTGACCTGGACCCTACCAACCTGAAATGCAAACATGTTCGAGGTACTGTCATACCCAATATAGATGTGATGTAATACCAATTGGTTGTATAAATGAGGCCACTAGACCGATGACAAAAGGTGAGCTTGTATATGAGCCATAGAAATATTGTCAAAATATGTACGTCATTCAAGAGGACATAATTCTGTATTAAAGACCTAACTGAAAGTTCTGTTTCCTTTATGCATATGTTCAATGCATGTCTGAACTGTGTTGCAAGTTCCAAATCCCAATACCAAATACTATTGGAGGAGTTGCAGAGACAAGAACAGTACTGCAAAGTGTGAAGTACAGTCAAAAGATGTATGTCATTCAAGGGGATATAATTCTGCAATAATGACCTGGATCAAAGTTCTGTTTCCTTTATGCACATGTTTGGTGCATGTCTGAACTGTGTTGCAAGTTTCAGCTCCCTGCATCAAATACTGTAGAAGGAGTTGTGGAGACAGAAACAGTACTACATATGTGAAATATGGTCAAAATATGTATGTTATTCAAGGGGACATAATTCTGCAAAAAATACTTAAATCAAAGTTCTGTTTCCTTTATGCACATGTTCAATGCATGTCTGAACTGAGTTGCAAGTTTCAACTCCCTGCATCAAATACTGTAGGAGGAGTTGCGGAGACAAGAACAGTACTACAAATGTGAAATATGGTGAAAATATGCATGTTATTCAAGGGGACATAATTCTGCAATAAAAACCTGAATCAAAGTTCTGTTTCCTTTATGCATATGTTCAAAGCATGTCTGAACTTTGTTGAAAGTTTCAACTCCCTGCTTCAAATACTGTAGAAGGAGTTGCGGAGACAAGAACAGTACTGGAAAGTGTGATGGACGGACGGACGTATGCACGGACGGACAAGGGCAAAACTATATGCCCCTCCCCATTTCGTGGCGGGGGCATAAACATTTCAAAGGGTATTCAAGTTATGAAGGGGACATGAAATCACACCTAAAACCATCAAGGGGAAATAACTCAGAAAATCAGAAAGCAAAAGTTGTCATTCTTGTTCGCATGACATCAGCATGACCTGTGCTACATAACTGAGAAGTATCATGAAAATATTCCAAAGGGTATTCAAGTTACAGAGCAAACATGAAATCACACCTTAAACCATCAAAGGGAAGTAACTCAAAAAGTAAGAAAGCAAGAGTTGTCATTCTTGTTCGCGACACATCGTCATGACCTGTTCTACATATCTGTGAAGTATCACGAAAATATTTCAAAGGGTATTCAAGTTATAGAGCGGACACGAAATCACACCTAAAACCATCAAGGGGAACTAACTCAAAAAGTAAGAAAGCAAGAGTTGTCAATCTTGTTTGCGACACATCGTCATGACCTGTTCTCTATTTCTGTGAAGTATCATGAACATATTTCAAAGGGTATTCAAGTTATGGAGCTGACATGAAATCACACCTAAAACCATCAAGGGGAAATAACTCAAAAGGTAAGAAAGCAACAGTTGTCATTCTTGTTCGCGACACATCGACATGACCTGTTCTACATATATGTGAAGTATCATGAAAATATTCCAAAGGGTATTCAAGTTACAGAGCGGACACGAATCTGCCAAAAATTCACCAAAGGGGAGATAACTCAAAATTTCAAAAGCAAGAGTTACCATTCTTGCTCGTGACATATTGCCATGACCTGTTCTACATAACTGTGAAGTATCATTAAAATATATCCAAAGGGTATTCAAGTTATGGAGCGGACAAGAAAATGTTTACGGACGAACGGACGGATGCCAGGCTCATCGCTATATCCCCCTTCTGTCGGGGGATAAAATTTGAAGAAGGATTGGTACCCAAGTACTACAGTAAGTCAGCCCATGCGCATTGGCGACAGACACACCTATGTTTTCACGAGACTGATGTTATGAGGAACAAGAAAATAACAGTCGGCATCACGCATATGTACACTGTGCAATAACGACAGGGTGCGAACCCAGAACATCCCCATCCCTCCACACACGCTCCAGCTGGAGCAATGGCGACGTTCAAATAATAATAATAGGTAAATTTTGCCATGGGGTGATAACTGAGCTTTATTCAAGTTCATTCTTATTTTGATTTTTTCAAATAGATGTTCAAAGTGTACCCTGACTGAACAGAAATGTAACAAAGTCCAGTTAAATAATCATCACCTCAGTTCATGTATAAATCCTTCGAAATCTCAATATCATATGATTATCAAAATAAATCCATGTTAACAGCACAAATTAGTCCAATTTTACATTTATCATCCACCTCCAAACGCAACGCGTCTGTCGGCCATTTTGACCAAGTGACCGGGCATTCATGATTTTAAAACCTGGACTCGCAGCCCCTACTGATCATTTATCAAGCTAATGTGTAATATCAGGGAAGCAATGTCATATACTGTGAACGACTAAGTTTTGCCCAAATCTATAGGTCATGTCCAACGAATGTAATGTTAAATCACGGTTACCTTGAAAGATTTCTTCTCCATCTCATTCGTAGTGTCCGGAGTACAACTATGGCAGCTAGCACTATCGAAATGATAGAAAGAATAGCAGTCACGATAACAATGTACACTGGCAGATCACTACCTGTAATAATGAACAAAATCATTTAATCGAGCTAGTCACAGTTGTTTGAAAGTTTGTGGATTGCAGTTACTGAACACGATTCCACGAGGATTCGGTCCAGATTATCACATACTACTCTTGTTAGGTCCTATCAGGCTTAAAATTTACAGAGGAAATGCTGTTGTGTTGTTTTCGAGTTGAAGTTTAACGGCTTAGCCAGAAATATTTCAGTCAAGTCGAGATGTTGCTGCCCTCTGAATTTATAACACTTTGATCCGACCAGAGATAAATGACGTTCAAGTCAACGCTGTTGTGTCACTCACGCACCAAGCAGTCCATCTTCCTCGCGGGTCTCCATGGACGGGGGATTAACAGTGAAAGTGACTTTCTAGAAATCGGCTTGCTGTCAACATCACTAGTCTAAGCGTCTTAATTTGGTTTCTATTTATTCTATATCCTGATCCAAAAGAAATGTCAGGGCGGAGTTATCTTTGTACCTTCCCCTAGACCTTTCTATTGTACAAAAAGGGGCACAGGACAAACACGCTCCTCACTCACCGGTAACAAAAATTATTTAGCTGTAACAAAACTTGCAAATACAATGTAAAGTTATGCAACAACTAGACACCAATAGACGCACCTGGCTAGCCATATTACCTGTCCTTGTACAACGCCGATGAAAAAGGGATGGATGGATGGCTTGCAATTTTACGTCCTTTTCAGCAGTATTTCAGTCATAACAGGACGATGGGAGGGTGATAATGAAAGGCTCTGTGCAATGGAACCCGGTTTACGAAAACGCCTCTGGGAATCAAGCTCAGGACCGCTAGATAGCAGGCCGACGCTTCACCTACGACTGATCAAATACACAGGCTGATCTTATTATTTCTTTTTCACACATCCAATAAGGTATCTTTTCATGCGACGCCAATCATTTACTATTTAAATTTACCAGATCAACTGCGAGGATGCACAGACTGACCTGAGCCATGTTTGTTCACACTTTCAACAAGTTTCGCTTTTTCAGAAAGGAAATAAAGAACAGCGTTGTGTTTTGTCATATACGAGGGGCATTTCAGAAATAGTGTAAATGAGTCTGCCATTCCTATGAATGTTGACCGATTTTTAAAGTTTATGTCTTAAAATTTAGGTTAACCTATCACCCAATGGTCTTCACCAAAATAATTTGGGTCACTGGTGTTTTCTTCAAAATATGCCTTGACGATTGCAGTTGGGGTAAGAACACTGGGTAGAAACGGACGAAATATTTATGTGAAGACAAATTCACATTTTCTTGGCTCTGGATACAAGCAGCGTTGGATTGATACCTATATTATTTGTTATGTTGAAAATATTCCAGTATGAAAAGTATTGTATCAGCTATGCAAAAACATAAGATATATTTTCCAAGATAGGCTAATCATGGAACCATGCGCATTTCTGATGACGTCACTTCCTGTGTTAAACTAAAATGTATAGTACGCTGTTTAAACTTCGGTTTTGAGGTCATTTTACGTAAAAAAGAATGTTTGATGAGAGATATGAAACAAAAAATAAATAAACTTTAATTCGTCACGCTTGTTTTCTGTTATAAACAATCATTTACGGCACCTAATGCTCTTTTGTCAGTGGTCTACCTGATTTTTTACAATAAGTTTCCCCACCCACCCACATATTTCAATGTCAGTATGTCATATAAAATAACAAGTCTTTCAAGTCTTTATGTATGAATTTTGCTTTCAATATGTCCCTCTAATTTTCTACATTAAAGAAAGTTAAATATATTTAGCCAGTGTCTTTTTATTAGAAAATAATTTCATTTTATTGTTTTGCATTTTACATGAATCGTTGCGACTTTGCAACTTCCGGCGTGGATTTTGCATACGTATCATCCAGTTTCATCAGTGATTTTATGACAGTCGTAACAAAATATAGTGATCTTATCATTTCAGTAATAAAATGTCTGTCATTTGTTGAAATTGGATGTGAATTAGTAAAAAATCATAACTTATCGTTATAATGCGTGTATATTAAATTTGCATTTATAACCACATAGCAGAGAAAAAAAAACCCGTTTATTATATAACATTTGTAGAATCTGGAAACAATTTCTGTATTGCTTTCTTATTTTACATTTAAAGGACAATATAACGTGTTTCGTCATTAGAATATATCATTTTCTCATTGAGCAAACAGCAATAGAACACAAGAGACTTTCAGTGAAAAAGTACAGTTTCCAGTATGCACACCCTTATGACGTATAAGCGCGTGCTGTCACGCATGAGTGACTTAGAAATTCTTTTAATGCATACCATTCTTAAGCACTTGAATTTACCTTTCCAGTGATATATAACACTACTGCATAATATCAGCCAAAAGGCTACCCCAAGATAGTTTACATTATTTCTGAAATGCCCCTCGTACATAGATAGGGAAAAAAGGAATGCACAGGCTTATCTAAGTCTTCGCTATTCGCACATGCTATCTAAGTACATGTACAGCCCAACTCCTGATCTTCATGCATGACCAGAAGACCTGTCATCTTCGCAAGCCTTACAAAATAAGAAGCAAAGTGGACTTAGCGGTCTTTGCTTGCGAAGTTTACAGCCTGTGTGCCCAAATTCACTTTGTTTATTCCTTATGGTCCAAATATCGTCAGTGTGAACGGAGACGACAGCATGTCCTCATGATCCAAATATTTTCTTTTCGAACGTACAGAATGTACAGGCTTGTGTTTTTCCCCATTTCAAGTGATAACAAGGGCTTCGCAAGCGGCGCATAATACGCCTGTTTAAATGTCATAAAGCAGAAACAGAATGAACAAGATTGCCTACAAAAGGATAGAAAGACAAAGTGGTACAAGGGGCCTACAAAAGGATAGAAAGACAAAGTGGTACAAGGGAGATAACCTAAACATACTAGATAGGCCTTTTTTGGTTGTACTATATTCCCTTGAAATGATTTTTTTAATATTCATACCACTTATTTCGAATGGTTAAGGAGTTAGAGTAAACAGGAAATTTATGCAAGGGCAGATAATTGAGTAAGTAAGCCAGAGTTGTGGTTCTTGTTCAGGATACATTGCCCCATTATTATACACATTCCTACAAAGCTTCACTCTAATATTTCAAAAGGTTCAGGAGATATGGAGTGAATGAGAAACACCTGAAAATACTAATCAAATGGAGGTTACTCCAATAGTAAGAAAGAGGGAGCAACCATTCTTATATATGACACATTGTCTTGTGATCATGCACATTGCTATAAAGTTTCATCATGATATTCCAAACGGTTACCAAGTTATGGCATGCACAAGATAAGTAAACACAAAAATAGGCCCAAAGTACTAATGAAGTGGTCGTAACTCTAAAACGAAGAAAGGGAGAGCAGCCATTTTTGTACGCGACACATCGTTAGGAATTCATACACATTGCTATGAAGTTTTATAAAGATATCCCAAACGGTTATCTAGTTATGGCGCGCACAAGACTTGCAGGGAAAAAAATGATCAAAGGGGCATAACTTCGAAACTAAGAAAGGGGGAGCAACCATTCCTGTACGCGACACGTTCCCCCAACCTAATACATATGCCTATAAAATTTCATGAAGTTATCCCAAATGGTTACTGAGTTATGGCGCGCACAAGAATGTTTACGGACAGACGGACGGACAGACGGACGGACGGACGGACGGACAGCGCCACGACATAATACGTCCGTTTTTTCAAAACGGGCGTATAAAAAGGGCCCAACAATGTCCTATATCTGAATCCATCAAGTACAAAATAGGAAAGAAGCTGATTATTATACAGGGAAGATGCACAGTCAGGCTGATCTAATGCTTCGCTTTTACACCGATAATCTGCAAATTGTATGAACAGCATTATTTTGGCATGTCTCAAGTATTGCAGATGCTGTAAGCCCGCTGAAAGAACGTATGGATGTCAATGCTGACACGATGTTGCTTTTAGATTTAGAGTGCATCATCGTTGAAACACGTTTTTTAACATTGCACTTGGCAGTTTACATCCTAAAATTTAAGCATTCAAATATTCGTGAAACGTTTCATTTTGCGAGCCAAGAGATATTCGCGAATATAAGCATAAATAAATTGTCGCGAGTATTTATATGTAGGGTGTGCCCGACTTAGGCACTATGCTGACTCTTATTTTAAGGTTTTGCATACAGGGATGAATTACAAGAACCTGTAAGTCGAAAGCGCAGTCTGCTAAGACCTGGCTTACCTAGTTCGAATCCCGCAGAAGCGGAATTCATCACACCGTAAACGGCGCTTCCTTGCGCACAGAATATCATTATCATCTTAACAAAATGCACCCTCCTTCTTACTTTTTTGTATCAACATAGATACGTCTTTCATACACGACAGTAAATGTGGTGACAAGAGGAACAATAACAATGCGTTATGCTTAGTGAACTTGAACAAGCGTGCAAAATTTATTCTACCGAATCTTCTAGTGGACTGATCGAATTTGACAGTGATTGCCAGCGCATATTTGTTACCGCCCTGACAGTTCTTTTGGATCGAGGTATAGCTTTGTAACAAAACCAATAAAACCATACACTCAGCAAAAGTTAGTCGCAATTTGTGATTCGGAAAATGGCAGCTATCAGATTATAAGTTATAAGTCACGACGGTTATCGGTAGTAATAATTGTTACAGGATTCTAAGCGTATATCTAGAACGAATATAAATCTTACATACACCACTTTTGAACAAAAGTCGTCAGAAGACAACAAAGCGGGCCTTCCAGGTGCTTGACTCTCACAACGATGGTGATTTGAAAGGCTCTTGTCCAGTTGTATGTGAAAGTCAAATTAAGATCTTAACAAGGGCTTCGCAAGCGGCGCATAATACGCCCGTTTTAATGTCATAAAGGAGTTACAGAATGAACCAGACTGTTTACAAAAGGATAGACAGGCAAACAGGGGAAACCACTCTATAATTAATGACGGCAACATTATTTAAATATTTAACACATCAAATACTATTAGTATACCAAAAATCAGCTTCCAAGGGGAAGTGGCTCCTAAGCTGAGTAATGCCAAAGTCAAACAAGGGTGGTAATTCATAAACTAAATATACTAGCTATACTATTCTTGGTTCTTATACATTCCCTTTACAATATACACATCACCATCAAGTTGTGTTAGAATATTCTAAACGGTTAATTTAAGGAAATTTATACAAGGGCAGATAATTCCGTAAGTAAGCCAAAGTGGTGGTTCTTGCTCAGGATACATTTACCCATTATTATACACACTCCTACAAAGTTTCATTCTAATATTTCAAAAGGTAAAAGAGATACGGACTGAATGGAAAATCCTAAAAATACTATTCAAAGGGAAGTTACTCCAAAATTAAGAAAGGGGGAGCAACCATTCTTATATGTGACACATTATATTGTGATCATGCATATTGCTTTAAAGTTTCATCATGATATTCCAAACAGTTACCGAGTGAAGGGATGCACAAGATAAGTATACACAACAAGAGCTTCGCAAGCGGCGCATAATACGCCCGTTTCAGTGTCATGAAGGAGTTACAGAATGAACAAGATTGTTTATAGAAGGATGGACAGGCAGACAAAACAGGGGAAACAGATCTGTAATTACTGACTGCAATGTTATCAAAACAACACATCAAATACTATTAGTACACCAAAAATCAGGTTCCAGGGTGAAGCAGCTCAGAAGTAGTTAAACGCCAAAGTCAAACAAGGGAGATAATTCATACTCTTAGTTGCAATACTTTCCCTTGACAATATACACATCACCATAAAGTTTTGTTAAAATATTTCAAAAGGTTATGGAGATACAGAGTAAAACGGAAATTGATGCAAGGGCAGATAATTCAGGAAGTAAGCCAGAGTTGTGGTTCATGCGCATGATACATTACCCCATTATTATACACATTCCTAAAAAGTTTCATTGAAATATTTCAAAGGGTTAAGGAGTTATGGGGGAATGTGTTAGCCTAAAAAACTAATCAAAGGGAGGTTACTCCAAAATTAAGTAAGGGGGAACAACCGTTCTTATATGTGACACACCGGCTTGTGGTCATGCACATTGCTATACAGTTTCATCAAGATATACCAAATGGTTACTTAGTTATTGAATGCACAAGATCAGTATACACAAAAACACCCTAAAAATCTAATCAAAGGGATGCAACTCCAAAAACAAGGAAGGGGAGAGCAACCATTGTTATACGCGACACATCATCAGACCCTCATACACATTGCTATGATGTTTCATCAAGATATCCAAAATGGTTATCTAGTTATGGCGCTCACAAGACTAGTAGGGTAAAAAATAATCAAAGGGGCATAACTTTGAAACTAAGAAAGGGGGAGCAACCATTACTATATGCGACACTTCGCCCCATCCTAATATATATGCCTACAAAATTTCATGAAGATATCTCGAACGGTTTCTGAGATATGGTGCGCACAAGAATGTTGACGGACGGACAGACAGACGGACGGACGGACAGCGCCATGCCATAATAATAGTCTAAAAGAGCTAGTAAAAGGGATGTAACTCTGAAACGAAGTAAGGAAGAGCAATCATTGTTGTGCGTGACACATCGTTGGGACTTCATACACATTGCTTTAAAATTTGAAGATATCCCAAACAGTTATATAGTTATGGTGCGCACAAGACCTGCAGGTTAAAAACAATCAAAGGGGCTTAACTTGAAAACTAAAGAAGGGGGAGCAACCATTCTTGCACGCGACACGTTCCCCCTACCTAATACATATGCCTATAAAATTTCATGAAGATATCCCAAATGGTACCTGAGTTATGGCACGCACAAGAATGTTTACGGATGGACTATTCAAAAGGAAGTTACTCCAAAATAAAGAAAGGGGGAGCAACCATTTTTATATGTAACACATCATCTTGTGATCATGCACATTGCTTTAAAGTTTCATCATGATATTCCAAACAGTTACCGAGTTAAGGGGTGCACAAGATAAGTATACACAAAAATAGTCTAACATGAACAAGTAAAAGGGATGTAACTCTGAAACGAAGAAAGGGAGAGCAACCATTGCTGTGCGCGACACATCGTTGGGACTTCATACACATTGCTAAGAAGTTTTATGAACATAACCCAAACAGTTATCTAGTTATAGCGCGTATAAGACCTACAGGGTAAAAAACAATCAAAGGGGCAAAAATTGAAAACTAAGGAAGAGGGAGCAACCATTCTCACACGCGACACGTTCCCCCTACCTAATACATATGCCTATAAAATTTCATGAAGATATCCCAAATGGTTACTGAGTTATGGCGCGTACAAGAATGTTTACGGACGGACAGACGGACGGACGTAAGCGCCACGACATAATACGTCCGTTTTTTCAAAACGGGCGTATAAAAAGTTCCTTCAAGAGCAGAGAATACACACAGAAGTAGGAACATGGGCCAGACTACGTAGTTTCGGCAAATATAGCCGCGTCAATGACCCTGACAGTATCTGGTGACGAAACCAGAAAAAAGCATACGGTAATTTCTTATTTTTATTTGAGCAGTCGATTCAAAGACTTATTATTTTTAAAAGGATCCAAATAATATAAAAGACTAGAATAATAGTCTAAAGTATGCAATGATTACCATCTATATAGGGATTGAGAAATGTAATTGAGTCAGTAAAGCATAAATTATGCCACATTTATACATGGATGGCGACGCTACAATGTTCTTGTCCATATATAAGTGTATGCCAAGTATCATGGCTCTAACCCATATAGGGACTAAGAATATTATAAAGTCAGTGAAGCATATCTTAAAGTCAGTGAAGCAATCATATAGGTCAAATCCATACACTGATGATGGTTAAAATGGTTCTATCCATATGCAGGTGTGTGCCATGTACCATGGCTCTGACCCATATAGGGACAGATTAATAACACAAAGTCAGTGAAGCGTATCATAAAGTCAATGAAGCAAATATATAGGTCAAATCTATACATGGATGGCAGTGGTGAAATGATCTTGTCCACATGCAATTATGTGCCAAGTATCATGGCCCTAAGACATATAGAAACAGAAAAATATCATAAAATCTTTAGTAAAGATTAGAACATATCACAATGAAGCAAAAAATATCGGTCAGATTCATATACGGATGATGCTGCTGAAATGATCTTGTCGATGTGTAAATGTATGCAAAGCATCATAAAAATAACCCATATAAGGACTGAGAAATATGATAAATTCAGTGAAAGGTAAAAGTGCAGATCACTGTCCAACATGGTTGGTTACACTCAGATGCCCTTTCCCAGATGCAAGTGCTGACCAAATATCATGATGCTAACCCCTATAGCTACTTTGAAATTGACTTGAATGCAAATGCCGACCATACATTAACTTAAATTTTTCGAAGTCGGCAGACCATGATAACTAGGTCGAGGTTAAACATGGTGAACATGTTCTGACGTAAGTGTGTACCAAGTTTCGTAACTCTGGCCATAATACATTCTTAGAAAAAAAGCTAAACGCAAATGGTTAACATTGGTCAAACTGCTCACAGGCACGGACGCGAACAAGAACGCTGACGCATACTCGGACTATAATGCCGTGGGTATAGCATAAAGCCTTCTTTGCTTCGCAAAGACGCTTTAAAAACGAGGAGCATTAAGAGCCTAAGTTGTTCCTTTTCAAAACACGAATCATTGCCCTTTTAAAGGCACCCCCGCGTATTTTGTTTAAAAATGATAACGATTTAAAGTATGCAACAAACTTAAGATTTTGCAAATAATCTTCAGCGAAAACATCTTTGTTACGGAGGCATAGACGATATGTCGGTGCATGTAGTCTTCTTGAATATTCACGAATACAGTAGAACTTCAATGGCTCGAACCCTGATGGCTCGTTAACCCTGCCTGGCTGGAACTCTTTCCTTGGTCCCTAGAGGTCACTTTATATAGAATTTAACACTGAATGGCTAGAACTTTCCTTGGCTGGAACTAATTTTCATGTTCCCAAGCCTGTTTGAGCCAATGAAGTCTACTGTATTTCGTCGATACATCACATAGATAACAGAAATGCTTTTCTACTAGAAGGTTTTAAATCTCTAGCGGCACTCGGATGGGGAGCACCTTGTCACGGAGCGGCAAGCCAGCCTCGTGGCGACACCACATATGGCCACCAGGTTATGGGAGCCTGTGCCTTTACCTTAGTATCATGCCTCGTGAGAAATTTTAATATGTAACATGTTGGAAAACTAAAGCATCCGTCTGTCATCCCATATGGGATATCTATGACGCTGAGGTTGAGTTACATCTATATATTCTAGTGATAAGAATATTGTATGGCTAAAACATAAAAGCGATGTAAAAACATATATTTAATGCTTTCAAAGAACACTCCCATTTGTGGTTTGGGTATAATTTTGAGGCTGTCTTTTTCAAAGACCTCGGTAACTAAATTGATAAAGATAGTATACTATGTGATATATATCACTTTTATAAATTCTTTTACTTCACAAATATATGTTTTAACCATTATCTAATACAATATTGATTCCTGTTGCAGATTTTAGCACAGGCTATAACCTATATCAGTATTGTTTTGGTTAGATGGCCGTATTCATCTTCAATGATTGTTTTAGCCTATGAATAAGTCCCCTTATAAAATCTGTATTTACACCATAAATGGCTGTCATTCCTTTGTATAATAGTAGTAAAGGACGCCACTCTGGACACGCCCGTCCGGAGACTAAGTCCGCAGCCTGGGGCAGTCTCGGGCCGGGCGTGTCCAGAGGTGACATCGCTTTAGTAAGCTTGAAAAGGCTAGTTTGAAATAACTTAGTCTTTTTCAAGGGTAAAAGTCTATGTTAAATGGCATAGGAGATGTCTTAAGAGGCTATACAGTAATATGCGTCTGCTATTAGTCTCTTGACCCTGTATCTCAAGACCTCACTATACCAGAGGCATAACTCTATAGCTTCCTTAGTATTAGGGCAATCAGTAGGGTATTCTTTCTGATGTAATTGGTAGTCCTGAAAAGGACTGTTTGTGTGGTTATAGCTAAGAACAATCTATTGTTTCTTCTTTCTTTTTGAATTATCTATGTTCTTGCTATGTGACCCAAGTCCATTTTGAGTTGGTACGGTCACAGACGATTCTGGTGTCATTACTTCTATAGTTAATGGTATTCTGATCGGATTTAAGTCCATGGGACGTTGTTGCTTTTGGTCCTCTAACTGCTGTACTCTTTTCTTGAGATCATTGAGTTCTTTGAGCAAGACTTCTACAGCTCCCGTCTTTGGCTGTGACACCTGTGGCTGTGTTTGTTGCAGTTGTGATTGCTGTGGGTGGTAGTAATAGGTCTGCACGTTCGGTTGTTGTTGTTGAGTTAACGATCCATCAGTAGCAATTGTATTAATTGCCGTCGATAGACGGTCTGGTTCTTTCATAAGATCGTCTAAGGTCAGTAGTGGCTCCATGACTGAAGTTGTAAGTAGGTCAGTGCCGTTTTATACTCCCAAGACCGGATTGACCTACTTCGAAAAGTGCTTTCTTTCAGGTCGGTGCTGAGAGAATAAATACTGGAACACTGACCCACTTCGTCACATTGTCTTTATGCTATACACAGAGAAGATGTTGAGCGACGAATATCTCGATGCTTTGGAGGCACAGACTAGGTCTGTGATGGAGAGTGCAGAGAGGCTCGTAGAGCTGATAGGCATCGTAAGAAGGATGGTGACGGTCGACAGACAGATGGCTGTGGTGAAGCAAGAGCCCGAAGAAGTGAAGCAAGACTCTGGCGAACATAAGAAAATGATGCAAAGTGGATCTTGTGAATGTAGCAAGTCTGAAATAGACATGCAAACTGTTCCTCCAACTCTGACCACCATGCAAGATTCTCAGTGGATAGATTATCATCCCATAGCTTCTCTAGACAGTTATCATGCACCCATCGAATTTGTGGTACCAGGCCATACAGAATATTACACTGATTTATCACAAACTTATTTGTACTTGAAATTCAGGATTTTGAGAGCAAACGGTGACAATCTTGAGAACGATAAAAAAGTTGCTCCCATCAACAACTTCTTTCACAGTATGTTTAGTGGAATTGATCTATATCTTAACAATAAACTGGTGACCAGTAATATGGATACGTATCCCTACAGGGCTTACATTGAAAACTTATTTTCTTTTGGATCTGATGTGAAAGACAATCAACTTAAAGCTGCAGAATTTTGGTACGAAGATGAACCTGGTCACTTTGAAGATTTTGGTCATGACAATGTAACAGCCCGTATAACCCCTTTTGAACTAAGTAACCCTAAGGAACTTCAAGGGCGTTTACATCTAGATTTGGCCATGCAGGAAAAATATTTACCTAATGGAATAGAATTAAGACTTCGTCTCAATCGTGCTTCTCCTCAATTTTGTATCATGTCTAAGGATGAGTACCCTGTTATGGTTAAGATCGATGCAGCAGTCTTATCAGTTCGCAATGTTCAACTTTTGCCAGCCATAGCCAATGACCTCAATCAAACTATTGCACATCACAATGCCAAATTTCCCATACGGCGTGTAGAAGTTAAGACATTTACCATAGGCACCGGTCTTAGATCAAAAGTCGAGGACCACTTGTTTCAGGGACAACTTCCAAAACGATTATTCATTGGCATGGTAGATAATGCAACATTCAATGGATCGTTCGCCACAAATCCTTTCAACTTCAAACATTTCGGTCTCAGCAAACTTGAAGTGAGTTGTGACGGTCACAGCATTTATGGAAAACCATTTGAACCGAAATTTAACTTGGATCAATATCTCAGATCTTACATGTCTCTGTATCAAGCTTTGGGCAGTCAAAATCAGATTCAGAATTGTAACATCGACTACGACGACTACAAAGGTGGATACTGCTTCTGTGGATATGATTTCACGCCAGACCAAGGAGCCGATCAGAGCCATCTACATCCTATAAAAACCGGCAACCTGCGAGTGGAACTTCAGTTTGCTAGAGCACTCGGCAAGACCATCAACGTCATAGTATATGCAGAGTTTGACAACCTAATAGAAATCAACGGTTTGAGAGAAGTCATCACAGACTACTGAGACCATGAACAAAGGATACTTTGTAGAACAAGAACTAAAGTTTAGAGTGGAATGCTTCGAACAACTACATGGATCCTACTCTGACGAAATTGGTTCCTTGGAGGACGAACTCGAACAGCTGTTACACCCAAAGATCAGATCTGTGTGTGATGAAAATGGAGAACTGCTAGAACAATTTGATGTGCCACCACCAAAAACATTTATTGGCAAGGACAAGACTGCTTTGATATTTGCGATGCTAAAGAACCTGAGAATAGCTGTCAGAGAATATGCTCAACACGAGTGTGAAGGTTGCAGAATAGATCATCCCAGCCAGAAAAATCACATGCTCTGTCTAGGAGCCGGAGATGATTGGATAAGAGACTTACACTATCACGAACCGGCATTAGAATGTCTCAACATCTACGATGTCATCAAAGACTGGAACCATGAACTGTGCCTAAAATTTGGCTTAAAAGACACTGGAGATGCAAGAGGCATGAGTCATCTCACGCCGGAAGAAGCCGTGGAAGCCTATAAAAACTGGATGTTTCTGAAGAAAAACCAATACTGCTCTCCAATGAATGAAGACTGGAAAAAATACTGGGAACTGAGAATCTTAGACTCCTACAACAGGGATGAATACGCTAGAACTGACGGCCCTTCTGACCAAGGCGTCTCAACTTATGCATTTGAACGCCAAAGTAGTCTCGAAGGATCTCCTGCCACAGAAGAAGCCACTGGATGTGAAAGCATACATCATTAATACAGATGACTCGGACCAACCAGGAGAACATTGGGTGGCCTTATACTTCAAAGATGACAAGGCGATTTACTTCGATTCATATGGGCAGCCACCATTAGAAGACTACATTCTACCATTCATACAAAGAAATACCAAGACGTGGATAGAAAATACAGAGATGCTTCAGAGTCCATGGAGTAAAGTGTGTGGAATGTATTGTATCTACATATTACATCAGCTAAGCAGAGGACTAGATCTGAAGACGGCCATTCACGAGAACCTGATGGGAACAGGAGAAGATCCATACCAAAATGACAGAGACATTGAAATGTGGTTCAGTTTGAATTATGGAAGACTATACTTATCAGTGAAAAAGACAATATCACCACCAGACCAGTTCTTTGAACATAGGATTCAAAGTTGTAAATGCTTAAGATATACCAATTGTTTATCAAAGAAATATCCAATGTATACGATGTTGTAGATATGTTTGTAAACGATGGCAGAGGGACGACCCTAATCCTTTGTCAATCGTCAGTTAGTTCGTTAGCGGGGTAATTAAAGTTCTGTTATTGAAAAAAATCCAGTCGTTGTTATTTTTTCAGGTAAACTTTAGAAGGCTAGTAAGAAATAATTTCAGTCCAGAACATTAAAATCTTGAGATACAAGATTTTATAATCCCCAAGAACAAGTACTGACGCTATAGAGTTATGCCTCTGGTATAGTGAGCCCCTGAGATACAGGGTCAAGAGACTGATAGCAGACGCATATTACTGTAAAGCCTCAGAAATTGAACAGAATGAACAAGAGTATGCCACAGCAACTTACACCATCAACTGACGCTATAGAGTTATGCCTCTGGTACAGTGAGGTCTTGAGATACAGGGCCAAGAGACTCATAGCAGACGCATATTACTGTATAGCCTCTTAAGACATCTCCTATGCCATTTAACATAGACTTTTACCCTTGAAAAAGACTAAGTTATTTCAAACTAGCCTTTTCAAGCTTACTAAAGCGATGTCACCTCTGGACACGCCCGGCCCGAGACTGCCCCAGGCTGCGGACTTAGTCTCCGGACGGGCGTGTCCAGAGTGGCGTCCTTTACTACTTATAATTACCCTGAGATACAAGCAGTTGCTGCTGTCAATCTTTACAAAAGATCTGCCTGCAAAAAAATTGGCATTGATGCATATTGCCGTTTGAAAAAAAAAACAGCCAAAAAAGTTAAACAGGACGACAGATGAGAACGACCAGATCTTAGTATACCAAATACATATACAGCTCAAACGTAGGAAGATTTTAGTTTTACATTGCGTTGGAGTTGGGATTGTCATAAAAGTTGTTGGAAAAAGGGCAGCTTATGTTTAAGTGACAAACAAAATATTCAGAAACGTAAAAATAAATAGTATGCTTGCCTTTATGATCTATAGGCATTACAGGGCCCTCTTGAGTAGTTTCCTCTTCTTGCTCATCTTGTCGTGGTACGGATCTACATTTCAGATTTGAAGCGCCTGTAAACGCAATAGTTTTTGTTGTTCCATTTGAGCCGCGACACGAGAAAACCGACAAAGTGGTTGTGCGCCCAGCGCAGACTCAGATCAGCCTGGGCATCCGCCCAGTCTGATCAGAGTCATCGCTGTCCGCATGGAGGTAGCTATGACCTTTTAGACCCTTTAAGCGCTAAGCAGAGTCTGAATAGACTTGGTGGATGCCCAGACTGATCCGAGTCTTGCGCTGGGCGCACAACCACTTTGTTGGTTTTCTCGTGTCGCGGCTCAAAATTTTGTTTTCACGTTCACTTGTGCCTTAGCATGATTCAACTGTTACGAGTAATATATCAGTTCATTCTGAAATTTAGGACCATTTGAAAGCAAAGAGCATGTCAAAGAAACGAAAGTAGTAGACCCCGTTTGACTGAATCAGTTCACATGACCAGTTATGAAATGCTCAAAACTGGTCATGTCTTCGAGCACTCGAGGACCGGCTTAAACCATTTTGCTAAAGGGACCCTAAATAGAATGACTGATCCCAATGGATAGAAAATATTAACTGTACATCACAGTGAATAAGCGAATAACAGGGAAAACTTTCTGCGTTCACCACATACCAGTTAGCACATGTGTAGTGCACATAAATAAAGCCTGAAAAGACCCTTTTGGTATTATGTAATATTCAATGGATTTATTGACATATTCACCAGAGTACATGTGAAATGAAAACTGGTAGGCATCGATTCCATATAAAGATGGACACAGTACACGTATGTATCAATATCAGGTAGAAAATGTATGTCACGAAAATTGTATTTGCAGTGATGCTTATCAAATTCAGTTTGAAATATAATCTGACTCAATGGCAAAGAGAATCTGTATAGTACAGCTGATAAGTTGTACATAAACTTCTAACGCACCTTTCAAATAATAATCGTACAGTATACGAAACAGCTTACCTTTTGGTTCCACAGAAAGCCACACCATCCCCGGGAAGGCATCTTTAGAGTTCACCGATAAGGCAAAACTTGCATTAGAGGATGTTTGTACGAATACAGTGTTAAAAATGGCACCAAAATCATTTTTGTTTTCATTGCAGACGAGCCTGGAACGTTTCGTTGCATTTAAAACCACTACAGCTGGAGAACAAATGCTCTCATTCTTGATTTTCAAGCGTATGTCTCTTTGATTTACAGAAAACTCGCCATTCTGAACAATACATTGGCACATCTGGCAGCCCTTGAGATTCGAGGTAGCTATGATATGGATTGTTTGGTTGAAAGGCAAGTCTGTGTCACTGCAAATGTCAACAAATGTGGTACTTTTATCTAGAAAATACAAAAAAAAAAACAGATGTATTAGCGTTTCACCTAGAAGTGGTAGAAAGCAGAGCATAAAAAATATGTTGTTTGCTGTTGTTGACCAAGGATTTCTAAGGATAAGTAGGTCGGCTTTTTTATTCCTGCAAAATGTAAAAGCAGCCCAAATACTACATAACATGTTAAAATATTATATTAATTATCCATATTACATACGAACATAACAGCATCCCACAAGTTTACCCACAAATGGAGTACCCATGATGTGCTAGTGGAAACAGTAACATCCAAATCACCAGCTGCCGCTGCTAGCCTCAGCAGCAGCTGCTGATAGCCTCGCAGCAGCTGCTGGTAGCCTCGCAGCAGCTGATGACGTTTTACCCCAGTAAGTTTGGTTTTAGCCCACTTTCTAGGAACGATCGGCTCGATATAGGTAAGTGTTCTTGTAAGGGCTGTAAAGCCCAAAATAATAATGACAAATGATCATAATAATAATAATAACGTCTGTGTTTAAAATGAATAACTGTAGTTGCAGTTATACAATAATAGGATTTATCTTTCGCAGGCTTCTCCCTTGTGCCTATATATAGTTTACGGACATGTTAACTTATTTCCTTTGCGAGAATAATATATACTAGCTACAAAAATAAGTTTAAAAAAAAATAAATACAAAAAAATAAAATAAATCTATTTCCTTGGCAAAGATTAAAATATGGTACATATAAGAGACTGAATTGGAATAGTTTGCTTCCCTTACATACCAACAAAATATAATAAGCTTCTAAATTATAAGTAAAAAAATAAAGGTGTACCGTATTCGACCCGTTTAACATTAAATACTTTCAGTAGACATTCTTCCTAATAAACGCACATTTCAAAGAATTATTATATATATATTAGAGAAAAGCTGCATATAGTCATGCAGAATGGAGATGCTTTGTAAGTGAAAACTGTAAGATTTTATAGTGTTTTCAGCACTTGTAACAAGCAATCAAAGGGATAAACCAGTAAAAATATGTGCGCTAAAAATCATATGCCTCAGAACTTCCCATGATCTGCCCTTATTGGGTCACGTGCGCTAATAGGGTGGATTACAAAATATAAATTTGGACGGCTGTGTGCAACTATAGTCATAGTTACGTATCGCTGACCACATGTGGAACGTCGTTAGGAGAAGAGAAGAGAACAAAACAATATACATAGGACTTGGACGAATACTCGGCGCCAGGGGTGTGCAACTATAGTTACGTACGCACTTGGCGAACGTCGTTAGGAGAACTGAAACAGAACAGTACATAAAATCCAATGTCGTTACGAGAATTGAAATACACATACAATAAAATCCAACAGATGGAAACCGCTGAGCCACTTCGGGAACATCGTTACGAGAAATGAAAAACAAAAGGGCCATGAGGCCCTGAATCGCTCACCTGAACAATTGGCAAGGTGGCTTATACTTATCATGTCTGAAATTGTCAAAATATGAGTTTTGGGTCAAAAGTCAAAGAATGACCATGACCACTTGTACTCATAAATCTTCATGTACTCATTAGACAACCATATATACCATTTTTAGGCCAAAATCTCCAAAACTTTCCATGAAATCTTATGTTCTAGCATTTTCCCATATTTGACCATGCCGCAAAAAAGGTCAAGGTAAACCCAAGGTCACCATTTGAACAGTCTTGGTGGTACTCTAGTACTCCATACTATTTACCAAGTTCCAGGGCCATTGGTGTATTGGTTCTGGGGAAGAAAAATATTAAAGATTTATCCCGTAAGTGGTAATGGCGGCCAAGATGGTCATGTGACCTGGACCGTTTGAACAAATTTCCATTCAATCAACCCCTGGAGGCTCTATATGAAATGTGTTCACAATTGGCCCTTTGACTTTTGAGGAAATGGTTGAAAATGTCAAAATATGAGCAATCTGGATCAAAGGTAAAAAAATGACCTTGACCGCTTGTACTCATAATTCTTCATGAACTCATTAAGACAACTGTATATACCAATTTTTTAGGTCAAAATCTTCAAAACTTTCCATGAAATCTTATGTTTTACCATTTTCCCATATTTGACCTTGCTGCAAAAGGTCAAGGTCAACACAAGGTCATAATTTTAACAATCTTGATAGTACTCAAGTACCCAATGCTACTTACAAAGTCTCAAGGCCATCGGTCAATTGGTTCTGGAGAAGAAGATTTTTAAAGGTATTTACCATATATGGGCGTGGCGGCTATGTTGGTCATGTGTCCAGGACCGTTAGAAAATATTTTCATTCCATCAACCCCTTGAGGCTCTATATGAAATTTGGTTTCAATTGGCCCAGTGGTTTTAGAGCAGATTGTTTGAAATTGTCAAAATTTGAGATTTCTGGGTCAAAGGTCAAAGAATGACCTTGACCTTTTGTACTCAAAAATCTTCATGTACTCATTAAGATGATTCTATGTACCAATTTTTAGGCCAAAATCTTCAAAACTTACCATGAAATCTCATGTTTTAGCATTTTCCCATATTTGACCTTGCCGTAAAAAAAGTCAAGGTCAACCCAGGGTCATAATTTGAACAATCTTGATAGTACTTGAGTACCCAATGCTACATACCGAGTTCCAAGGCCATCGGTCTACTGGTTCTGGAGAAGAAGATTTTTAAAGGTTTTTACCATATATGGGCGTGGTGGCCATGTTGGTCATGTGACCTGGACCGTATGCACAAATTTTCATTCCCTCAACCCCTGGAGGATCTATATGAAATTTGGTTACAATTGGCCTAGTGGTTTTTGAGGAGATTGTTTGATATTGTCAAAATATGAGAGTTCTGGGTCAAAGGTCAAAGAATGACCTTGACCTCTTGTACTCATAATTCTTCATGAACTCATTGAGACAACTGTATATACCAATTTTTAGGCCAAAATCTTCAACAGTTTCCAAGATATCTTATGTTGCAGCATTTTGCCATATAAAAGCATGAGTAAGCAAATTTGACCTTACCGTAAAAAAGGTCAAGGTCAACCCAAGGTCATAATTTGAACAATCTTAGTAGTACTCGTGTACCCGATGCTACATACCAAGTTTCAAGACCATCGACCAATTGGTTCTGGAGAAGAAGATTTTTTCAGGTTTTTACCATATATGGGCATGGCGGTCATGTTGGTCATGTGACCAGGACCGTTTGAACAACTTTTCGTTCCTAAGGTCCCAGGAGGCTCTATATGAAATTTGGTTACAATCGGCCCAGCGGTTTCAGAGGAGAAGTCGTTTGAAATTGTGGACGGACGACGGACGGACGACGGACGACGGACGCCGGAGCCTTACCATCCTATAAGCTCCCCCGGAGCCTCTGGCTCAGGTGAGCTAAAAATCAGCAGTGCGAATGCAGGTTGGGGTGGGGAAGGAGACATTTTCAGCACTCTTTTATTTGGTTGATACATGTAAAAATGCTGAAAAATAAAGTTTATCATATATCTCAGCCCTGTCTCGTAGATCACACCTGTAATCTCTTTCATCGGAAATTTGTATTACAACAATAATTTTGGAGAAGCAAGAAATTTTGCTGGTCAAATAAAAGTATTTGCTTTCCCAGTGCGCAGTGAGTAAGTAGAAAATTGTTACATTTGTCAGGTCTTGGTCAGCCCATTTATTGATATCACTTATTCAAAGAATGGATATCACAACTTCGAATTATGGATGTCAAATATCCAATTTTATGGATATCACCAATTCGAATTATGATATCACTAATTCGATTTATGGATAGCCATAATTAGAGTTATTGATAGCTATGGGCAGTATTATGGAAATACATATGAGCCGCGACACGAGAAAACCAACAATGTGGTTGTGCACCCAGTGCAGATTCAGATCAGCCTTGGCATTCGCCAAGTTTGATCAGACTCTTCGTTTAGTGCCCAAAGGGTAGCTAAGGGTCTTAGCTACCTCCATGCGGACAGCGAAGACTCTGATCAGACTGGGCGGATGCCCAGGCTGATCTGAGTCTGCGCTGGGTGCACAACCAGATTGTTGGTTTTCCCGTGTCGCGGCTCATATATGTAATTTGAAGTAGGGATATCCATATTTTAAATAAGTTATATCAAGAAATCGGGATGAATAATTGATATCCATAATTTGAATAGTAAATATCCATAAATAATCGCAGAGCAGTCGTTATTTAAACTTATTATTTGTAACGAAGAATATCTGATATCCATAATTCTAATTAGTGTTATACATAAACGGGCCCAAATATTGATATCCGTAACCCGAATTATGGATTTTACTTAATATTTAAATTATGGATATCTAATAATCTTAATGATTAATGGATATCACTAATTCGACATTGGTATCAGCTTTTTGATTTATTGATATCCATTAGTAATAAAAGATATCCGATATCCATAATTCGATTTATGACCATCCATAAATCAAATTATGAATATCCAAAAATCGGATTTGTGATATCCATGATACAAATTATATCTATTAATAATTATGATTTTCGGATATCCTGAGTTCGAATTATGAATATCGATAATTCGAATTATGGATATCTATAAAAATATTGATGTTCATAATTCGAATTATCACTAGGATACGTGTACAGTGTTTGAGAGTCCGCGTATTATTTAATGTTATTAATTATTATAAATGAAATAAACTCAGAGTTAAATATGACCATTAACATCTTAAACAGCGTTGAATTTCGGAGTTAAAGTACTTATTACAGAAAACGTATCTTAAAAAAAAAACATGATAAAGTTGTCTCACAATACCGTAATACCGATATATCGCAAATCCGTTTTCGCTCAGCTTGCAAGTTAATTTAAGGTAGGTCAATAGTACCTCTGGCATCAACTATCAACTGCAGCTGTACAGAAAGAAACAACTGCTGCTGCCCCTGAGCAGGTCCGCAACTTCAGCTGAGACTCCCGCAGAAGATACTATAATTAGCTATTCAACATGACATTTATTTTTTCTCATCGTTTTAAATTTTCCTACAGATCTTGGCCACTCTTTTCTCTTTTTCCCTCTCTTCTTATTTGCCATTTTATTGCTAATTTATCCCCTGTTTTTAGTTTGGCTCTACTTGTTGGGTAAGATCTGCAAGATGTTTGAAAAAAAAGACAAGGTCAAAGTTAATTTACAGAAGTTAATTTTTCAAGTTTATTTATTTAATTACAATTATTTTTTCCTGCATTTAGAGCTTCTAGTGTCATCTCAATGTATGTGTTTGAGGACTAATACTAAGAGCATGCAAGACCATGGTACTGGTATAAACAGAGAAATAAAAACAACAGATTCCTTGAATATGCAAGGTCGTTAGGGTTGTTCAGAAAGCCATTGTCAGCATCAACGAAAAAAAATATAGCAGCTGATGTCCCTCTGCTGCCATATATTTACGTAAGGTTTATTTTCTCTTTTTTTCCTTCAAATATGTGTTTTCAGTGTAGACACAAAACTGTTTTGTTTGTTTAGGTACTCATACTGGTGTTTGCTTTTTCACATAGCCACTTTGGGTGTTTTGCATGACAGATATGCGTTATATGTAGTTTAGGGCTCGCAACGAGTTAAGTTACCTTTCAAATATCCCTTCGGGCACATGGGGGTTTGATCAGCTTTGAGCCAACGTCGATTCGACGTCATGATATCGAATCGGCGTTGGTTCAATGCTGGCTAATCATAGTGCCCGAAGGGATATTACAAGAAGAAGCGTCACACAGTTCTCTTCAATTTGCATGACGGATGTGCCTTATATGTAGTTTAGGGCTCGCAACGAGTTAAGTTACCTAACAAATATCCCGTCGGGCACATGGGGGTTTGATCAGCTTTGAGCCAACGTCGATTCGACGTCATGATATCGAATCGGTGTTGGTTCAATGCTGGCTAAGCATAGTGCCCGAAGGGATATTACAAGAAGAAGCGTCACACAGTTCTCTTCAATTTGCATGACGGATGTGCCTTATATGTAGTTTAGGGCTCGCAACGAGTTAAGTTACCTAACAAATATCCCGTCGGGCACATGGGGGTTTGATCAGCTTTGAGCCAACGTCGATTCGACGTCATGATATCGAATCGGTGTTGGTTCAATGCTGGCTAAGCATAGTGCCCGAAGGGATATTACAAGAAGAAGCGTCACACAGTTCTCTTCAATTTGCATGACAGATGTGCCTTATACGTAGTTTAGGGCTCGCAACGAGTTAAGTTACCTAACAAATATCCCGTCGGGCACATGGGGGTTTGATCAGCTTTGAACCAGCGTCGATTCGACGTCATGATATCGAATCGACGTTGGTTCAATGCTGGCTAAACATAGTGCCCGAAGGGATATTACAAGAAGAGTCACACAATTCTCTCCATTTTGCATAAGAGATGTGCGTTATATGTAGTTTAGGGCTCGCAACGAATTAAGTTACCTTACAAATATCCCGTCGGGCACATGGGGTTTGATCAAGTTTGGACCAGCGTCGGTTCAACGTCATGATATCGAATCGACGTTGGTCAAATGCTGGCTAAGCATAGTGCCGAAGGGATATTACAAGAAGAGCCACACAGTTCTCTCCAATTCGCATGACAGATGTGCCTTATATGTAGTTTAGGGCTCGCAACGAATTAAGTTACCTTACAAATAACCCGTCGGGCACATGGGGCTTGATCAGCTTTGGACCAACGTCGTTTCGACGTCATGATATCGAATCGACGTTGGTCCGATGCTGGCTAAGCATAGTGCCGAAGGGATATTAAAAGAAGAGTCACACAGTTCTCTCCAATTCGCATGACAGATGTGCCTTATATGTAGTTTAGGGGTCGCAACGAATTAAGTTACCTTACAAATAACCCGTCGGGCACATGGGTTTGATCAGCTTTGAACCGAAGACGATTCGACGTCATGATGTCGAATCGACGTTGGTTCAATGCAGGTTAGGCATAGTGCCCGAAGGGATATTACAAGAAGAGTCACACAGTTTTCACCAAGCAAAGATAAGGTCTAAGTGGGATAGGTTAGGATATAGCTCAGAGGAAAGAAATTAATAGCTTTAAGTATTAATGATTCTTGATTCACATATTATTCTGTATTTATTAAGGTGATATTATGCACTTATTGTACTACCTGTCACATCGTTTATATTTGTATTGCATGTATGTACATGTATATGCTCAAGGGCTACATAACCTATATAGCACTTGAATAAACATTCTTCTTCATATATATATAAATGCTACGGGTGTGAAAAGAATTTGTGATGCAACATTTGGTGGTGAGAGAGACACTTCCTGCCACTCTTTTTATTGCAAGACTGACATCTTTTGATATTTTGTGCTGGGGCCTAATATTTGTTGGTTCTAGTTATTGATAGAGTGTTGCAACTTTTTCTACTTTGTTGCTGTTACACTGCTGCTTCTGTTCGTGGTATGATAGTGACAACTGATGCTGATGTTTTCAATATTCTTTTCTTTTTTTAAGATTGATATATGCTGCCTGTGATAATGGTGTTATTAAAAGTGTCAGCCACTGTTTATAGTAAGGATTTAGGCTTATATTAATGTTTTTGCCGTGTGTAGTATTTGCAGACACTAATGAGTATTTGCAGACACTAATGTTGGTGGTTTGACAGGAGTAACATCTGCTGCTCCGCCAGTTTTCATAAGCAGATGCTGATGTTTGTACCAGAGACCACATCATCAGTCGATATTGAAGATCAGAGGGACATCAGGTGCTGCCATTAGTACTGAGAATAACTTTTGCTGCTGCTGTAAGAAAAAGCAATAGCTGCTGATGGAGAAGTCAGTTCCTGATGCTGGTGTCATAAGCAGCTGCTAGTGTTTTTCTATAGTTGCACCACTATCTGCCGATATCGGAGAACAGAAGGACATCAGCTGCTGCCATAATGTATTCAGGATAACTTTTGCTGCTGTTGTTGATGAAATCTTCAGCTGCTGATAATGTAGTCAGTTGCTGATGGTGGTGTCATAAGCAGCTCCTGATGTTGTTTATTAGTGATAGTGACACCACCATCTTTTGATATTGGAGAACAGCGGGACATTAGCTGCTGCCATAAGTATTTAGAATAACTACTGCTGTTGATGAAAGCATCAGCTGCTGATGGTGATGTCAGTTGCAAATGGTGGTGTCAGAATGAGCTGCTGATGTTATTATTAGTGACAGTGACCCTACCATCTGCCGATATCGGAGAACAGAGGGATATCAGCTACTGTCATTAGTATTGAGAATAACCATTACGGATGTTGTTGATTAAGTATTAGCTGCTGATGGTGATGTCAGTTGCTGATGGTGGTGTCATAAGTAGCCGCTGCTTTTAGTAAATGACACTATCATCTGCCTATATCGGAGATCAGAGGGATGTCAGCTGTTGCCACTAGTGTTTAGAGTACAGTTTGCTGCTGCTGTAAGTAAAAGCATAGGCTGCTGATGGTGGTGTCAGTTACTGATGGTGGTATCATAAGCAGCTGCTGGTGTTGTTTTTAGTGGCACCACCATCTGTCGAAAGCATTAGCTGTTGATGGTGGTTTTTAATAGCTACAATTGCTAATGCCGCAGTTGCAGTTAGTACGGCTTATCGCTTTTGTCTTATTGTTTTTTGGTGATAGAAGTAGCAGATTTTATGGGGTTTTTTTTACTTCACACGCTGCTGCAGCTGGTTGTAAAAGAGCCACATCCTGCAACCTAGGTGGAGAGTAAGATTTGCTATTGTTGTCTAAGGGGAGGAATGAAATAACTTCTACTGCTGTTAATTTGAAGATACAACAGCTGCTGCTGTTGTCACAGCAAATATCACAGAAACCATCAGCATCAGTTTTCACTCGTTGATAAACATCAGCACAATATATCACTCTAGTCACGTACACCACAAGAAGTAGTAACTCTCACTAAAACTTACTGCAGATATCACTCCGTCCACTGTCAGCAGCAGCTATCACCCTCGTAACAGAAGGCAGCAGCAAAGATAAGTTTCGTCTCCAGAAGCAGCTCCTGGTATCATGAGTAAAACCACCAACAGATGGTAGAAAAAAGATATAATTCAAGCAGCAGCAACTGAATCACTCTCACTACTTTCCTTCAACAACAGGCAGTCCACAAACAGATGACATATACAGATATTTAATCCAGCAGAAGCAACACCTGCCATTCTCACTATCTATCTTCAACAGCAGGCAGTTCATCAACAGATGGCAGATACAGATATTTAATCCAGCAGCAGCAACAGCTGTCACTCTCATTACATATCTTCAACAGCAGGCAGTCCACCAACAGAAGGTAGATACTGATATTTAGTCCAGCAGCAGCAACAGCTGTCACTTTCACTACCTATCTTCAACAGCAGGCAGTCCACCTACAGATGGTAGATACAGATATTTAATCCAGCAGCAGCAACAGCAGGCAGTCCACCTACAGATGGTAGATACAGATATTTAATCCAGCAGCAGCAACAGCTGTCGCTCTCACTACCTTTCTTGAACAGCAGGCAGTCCACCAATAGATGGCAGATACAGATATTTAATACAGCAGGATGAACAGCTGTAACTCTGACCACCTGTCTTCAACAGCAGGCAGTCCATAAACAGAAGGTAGATACAGATATCTAGTACAGCAGCAGCAACAGCTGTCACCCTCACTACCTATCGTCAACAGCAAGCAGATGGCAGATATAGAAATTTAATCCAGCAGCAGCAACAGCTGCCACTCTCACTACCTATCTTCAACAGGCAGGCAGTCCACCAACAGATGGTAGATACAGATATTTAATCCAACAGCAGCAACAGCTGACACTCAGCTGCTGCTATTAGTAGTGAGAAAAGCTTCTGCTGATGCGTTTGATTAAAGCATCAGCTGCTGATGGTGGTTTAGCAGTTGCTGATGGTTGTGTCGTAAGCAGGTGCTCATTTTCGTATTAATGACAGCATCATTTGGCGATATTGGAGAACAATGGAATATCAGCTGCTGCAATCATGAGAAAGAATAGCTTTTGCTGCTTTTTTTTATGAAAACATCAGCAGCTACTGTTGGTGTTTTGGCAGCTATTGGTGGTGATGTGGTGGTGATGTGAAAAGCAGCTGCTGATGTTAATATCTGCGACCACATCATTTGCCGATATGAAAGAACAAAAGGACACTTGCTACCTATTCGAAGTAAAAATAGCTTTTGTTGCATCTTTTGACGAAAGCATCAGCTGCTGATGGTTCTTTGGCAGCTGATGATGGCGGTAACATAAGCAGCTGCTGATGTTACTGTTAATTACACCATCATCTGCCGATATCGGAGAACAAAGGGACATTAGCTGCTGCGATCAGTAATAGGAAAAACTTTTGATGCTGATTTTGATGAAAGCATCAGCTGCTGATGGCGGTTTGGCAGCTGGTGATGGTGGCATAAGCAGCTGCTGCTGTTATTATCAGTGACCACATAATCTGCCAATATGGAAGAACAGAGGGGCATCACCCGCTGCTATTATTAGTAAGAATAGCTTCTGCAGCTGCGTTTGATAAAAGCATCAGCTGCTAATGGTGGTTTAGCAGTAGCTGATGGTGGTATCATAAGCAACAGCTCATCTCAGTATTAATGACTAATTTGCTGATCATTTGCTGATATCGGAACAGAAGGACATCAGCTGATGCCATCATGAGTAAGAATAGCTTTTGCTGCTGATCTTGATAAAAGCATCAGCAGCTACTGATGGTGGTTTTTGCAGCTGCTGGTGCTGGTGTCATAAGCAACTGCTGATTTTACTAGAGCAAGTGAGCAGGGGCTCACGTATACCCCCGGCCAGTGCCACCGCCTAATAAAAACACATTTAATACAAAGCTTTAAAGCAGATGTCAACAGACAGACAGATAGGTGGATACTTTATAACAAACCCACTGAAAGGCCTATAGACAAAAGCCAAAAGGATGCATTTAAAATTTGCGTAAGCAAAAAAAACATACAAATTTAACACATATTTACAAAAATTTCTATGTCTAAGGACTTGACCTTAAGTCAGCAGCAGCATCTGGATGATGTCAACTAATCAGTATCAACCTAGAAGTAAACCTAGTAGCATAATAAAAAGTTCCATTGAAGTATATTCCAACTATAAGCAAAATGTATGAATTAACATAACACTTTAACACAAAGAGTACACAAATTTGAAAGTCTGTGACCTTGACATTAGATCAGCAGCAGCATCCAGATGATGTCAACTATCTGTTTCAACATAGAAGTAAATCTAGTAGTAATGCAAAAGGTTATATTCAAGTATATTTAAAATATAAGCATAAAATACAACTTAACAAAAAACTTTAACGCAAATGGTAAACAAAATTCTAAGTTGGTGACCTTGACCTTACATTAGCAGCAGCATCCAGATGATGCAAACTAACATGTGTCTATCCTGTACTAACACTAAGTACATATGAACAAGTTAGAATTAAGTCTTTCAGAAAAACAGAGCAAAAGCAGAAACTTAACGCAAAACTTTAACACACTATTGTACAAATTTCAAAGTCTGTGACCTTGACCTTAGGCCAGCAGCAGCATCTAGATGATGCAAATCAATAAGGTTCCATCCTCTACTAAAATAATAAGCATCTCCGAACAAGTTCTGGTGAGCAGAAGCAAAATAAAAAACTTAACGCAAAACTTTAACGCAAATGTTAACTAACGTACGGACGGACGGACGGAAAGACGGACGAACGGACGAACGGACGGAAAGACGAAAACTATGTACCCCTCGACATACTTCGTATGCCGGGGGTATAAATATCAGTTGTAAGGGTAGTATATACGTGGCAAGCAGAATACTCGGTTGGAAGAGAATTATCACATAAATGGTTTATTAGGTGTGAATCTATAGTCTCCCTTGAAGCGAAATACTCAGAAAATTATGTCCGGAAAATGCTATTTATTGTGCTGTCTACAGGTTCAAAAGCCGTTCTTCAATTAGCAGTATAATCTGCCTGAATTATGTATTATCTCATGTGCTTTCATTTTGTGTTGTTAGTATAATTTAGTTAAAACGGCTGAGAATTGGAAATTATGCTAATAAAGTTGGTATTTTTCTATAATATATGGTTTATACTTATAATAATTTATATGCTACGGTAAAGTGTGATTGTATATTCTGATAGAATTAATAAGTTTTCCAATAGATACCAAGTTTTGCCTAAGAAGTCGTTCTCAGGAACACAAGTAGGCCTATCATGTTTTACTTGATCTCAAATTTCTGAAATCTGATCTTTGCTAAATTTCCTCACCCCCTAACTCTGGGGTTGGGCTGCAAAATACGTTCACTTAAACTAAAATGAGCTTGCTAGTTAGTGTTAGGCTATAGAGGAAACATTATCTGAAATCATGCCATTTTTCATTAATGTAAATAAAATCATTGAATACAAATTACTTTTTTTCATATTCTCAGACAAGCTCAAAAGAAGAACCCGTGGGGAGAAGGTTTGCTATTGTTCGTCTGTCTGACTGTCCTCGACTGGGACTGGTCGTCCGTCTGTCTGTCCTTATCTGGGTCTGTCTGTCTGTCTGTAGGACAGTATTTGTTCGTTAGTCCGTACGACACTATTGTTCGTGTTTAGTGTTAGACAGGGCTACTGACCTGCCCGGGGGTGCTGATTGGGGCTAAACGGACAAATACTTATGTGTATAAACTTGTACAAAGCATAAGAGAGCCAATATGATAGAAGAAATAGTGCGATATACTATTTCAGGACAGTTTAATACTTAAGTTGAGAGCTAACCTATTGCGTTTTTTTCCCTTTGAATTATTAAAGGGCTCGTCCCGTTACATTTTTGGGTCTCGTCCAGTTACATTTTTGGGGCTTGTCCCGTTACACAGTGACCAAATTATCTGCCGATATGGAAAAACAGAAGAACACTTGCTGCTGCCATAAGAAGAAAGAATAGCTTTTGCTGCATCTTTTGATGAAAGAAACAGCTGCTGATGGTTCTTCGGCAGCTGCTGATGGCGGTATCATAAGCAGCTGCTGATGTTACTGTTAATGACATCATCATCTGCCGATATCGGAGAACAAAGGGACATAAGCTGCTGCCATCAGTAGTAAGAAAAATCTTTTGATGCTGCTTATGATGAAAGCATCAGCTGCTGATGGTGGTTTGACAGCTGCTGATGATGGTGTCATAAGCAGCTGCTGATGTTAATATAAGTGACCACATCGTCTGCCGATGTCGAACAGAAGGACAGCAGCTGCTGCCATTAGAAGTTAGAATATCTTTTGCCGCTTCTGCTAATGGAAACATCAGCTGCTGCTGATGGTTTGGCAGCTGCTGATATTGGTGTACAAAGCAACTGCTTATGATAGTTTTATTGACAACATCATCTGCCGAATCAGAGAACAGAGGGACATCACCTGCTGCCATCATGAGTAAGAATCGTTTTTTCTGCTGCTTTTGATGAAATCATCAGCTGCTGATGGTGGTTTGGCAGCTGCTGATGTTGGTGGCATAAGCAGCTGCTGCTGTTATCATCAGTGACCACATCATCTGCCGATATGAAAGAACAGAGGGGCATCAACTGCTGCTATTAGTGGTTAGAATAGCTTCTGCAGCTGCGTTTGATAAAAACATCAGCTGCTGATGGTGGTTTGGCAGCTGCTGATGGTGGTGGCATAAGCAGCTGCTGTTGTTATAATCAGTAACCACAGCATCTGCCGATAAGGAAGAACAGAGGGGCATCAGCTGCTACTATAAATATAAAGAATAGTTTTTGCTGTACTTTTTGATGAACGCAACAACTGCTAATGGTTCTTTGGCAGCTACTGATGGTAGTTTCATAAGCAGCTGCTGATGTTACTGTTAATGACACCATCATCTGCCGATATCGGAGAACAAAAGGAACATAAGCTGCTGTCTTCAGAAGTAGGAAAAACTTTTGATGCTGCTTTTGATGAAAGCATCAGCTTCTGCAGCTGCGTCTGATAAAAGCATCAGCTGCTGATGATGGTTTAGTAGTTGCTGATGGTGGTTGGCAGCTGCTGATGGTGGTGGCATAAGCTGCTGCTGCTGTTATCATCAGCGACCACATCATCTGCTGATATGGAAGAACAGAGGGGCATCAACTGCTTCTATAAGTAGTAAGACTTTCTTTTGCTGCATCTTTTGATGAAAACAACAGCTGCTAATGTTTTTTTGGCAGCTGCTGATGGTGGTAACGTAAGCAGCTGCTGATGTTACTGTTAATGAGACCATCATCTGCCGATATCTGAGAACAAAAGGAGCATTAGCTGCTGCCATCAGTAGTAGGAAAAACTTTTGATGCTGCTTTGAGGAAAGCATCACCTGCTGATGGCGGTATGGCAGCTGCTGCTGCAGCCGCATCTGATAAAAGCATCAGCAGCTGATGGTGGTTTGGCAGCTGCTGTATGGTGGTTTGGCAGCTGCTGATGGTGGTGGCATAAGCAACTGCTGCTGTTATCATCAGTGACTACAACATCTGCCGATATGGAAGAACAGAGGGGCATCATCGGCTACTATAAGTAGTAAAAATAGTTTTTTGCTGCATCGTTTGATGAAAGCAACAGCTGCTTATGGTTCTTTGGCAGCTGCTGATAGTGGTAACGTAAGCAGCTGCTGATGTTACTGTAAATGTCACCATCATCTGCCGATATCTGAGAACAAAAGGGACATAAGCTGCTGACATCAGTAGTAGGAAAAACTTTAGATGCTGCTTTGAGGAAAGCATCACCTGCTGATGGCGGTATGGCAGCTGCTGCTGCAGCTGCTATTGAAAAATGCATCAGCTGCTGATGGTGGTTGAGCAGCTGCAGATGGTAGTTTGGCAGCTGCTGATGCTGGTGGCATAAGCAGGTGCTGCTGTTATTATCAGTGGTACAATAAGCAGCTTCTGATGTTACTGTTAATCAGCATCAGCTGTTGATGGCGGTATGGCAGCTGCTGCTGCAGCTGTGTCTGATAAAAGCAACAGCTGCTGATGGTTGTTTTGCAGCTGCTGATGGTGGTTTTGCAGCTGCTGACGGTGGTGACAGAAGCAGCTTTGCTCTTACTGTTAATGACACCATCATCTGCCGATATCGGAGAACAAAAAGGACATAACCTGCTGCCATTAGTAGTAGGAAAAACTTTTGATGCTGCTTTTGAGGAAAGCATCAGCTGCTGATGGCGGTGTGGCAGCTGCTGCTGCAGCTGCGTCTGATAAAAGCATCAGCTGCTGGTGGTGGTTTTGCAGCTGCTGATGGTGGTTTGGCAGCTGCTGATGGTGGTGGCATTAGCAGCTCCTGCTGTTATCATAAGTTACCGCATCATCTGACGATATGGAAGAACAGAGGGGCATCATCGGCTACTGATGGTTCTTTGGCAGATGCGTTATGGTGGTCAGTAGCACTATCAACGGTAAGTTTTGTTCCAGTAGCAGCCCCTGTTATTATTACCATCACCAGATACAGATATCATTTCAGCAATAAAACTAAAGTTACTCTAATTACCTATATTTTAACAGCAGGCCGTCCACCAACAGATGGCAGATACAGATATCATTACAGCAGTATTAACAGATGTCACTTTCTCTACCTATCTCTAACAGCAGGCCGTCCACCAACAGATGGCAGATACAGATATCACTCCAGCAGTATCAACAGCTGTCACTCGCATTACCTATCTTTAACAGCAAACAGTCCACTAATAGATGGCAAATACAGATATCATTACAGTAGTAGCAGCAGATACCACTATCAACAGCAGGCAGTCCACAAATTATGGATATCAATAATCCAAAGTGTGGATATCCAATAATCTAAATGAGAAATGGATAGCACTAATTCGAATTATAAATATCACAATTTCGATTTATTGACATCAATAATTTGAGATAGTGATATCCATAAATGGGCAAATTTGTTGATATCTATAAATCGATTTATGGATATTCATGAATCGAATCGGTGATATCCATAAAGTAGTTAGACTAGTTGATATTCATACTTCGAATACTGTGCATCTATAAGTCGAATCACGGATATTCATGAATAATTATGGATGTCGCTTATTTGTATAGTGGATAGCACTTTTTCACTTATCGATATCATAAAACGATAATGAATAGTTAACCGGCACCCCATAGAGGTTCGGTGATATCTATCTTATATTACTTACGTAAGATATAGGAAATCCGCTGGTGACAGACGGCCGCTGGTGACAGACGGACGCATAGACTGCGGCGGATGGACAAAAGGTGTTGCGGAATATATTATCATATACCTCAAGAACCCTTAAGCAAGCTTCATAGTCTAGTTGACATGGTGCATTGCTGGAATTGCTTATAATTGTCAATCTTTAAATAAAGACTCCTTCAAAATCAAACTCTTACAACTGTGAGCTCTGGCCAGTTGGACATGGTCAGGCGACATAGTTTCAACGTCTAAGTTCTCGCAAAAAAAGTCTTTTTTAACCGTAAACGGGGTTCCATAGCCCACAACCTATCATCATCACCCTCCCATCAACCGGATACATGTACATGTATGACTGAAACCTGTTGAACAGATCGTAAAATCGCAGGTCTTTTCTGAGAAAAAAGTGGGAAAAGAATAAAAAATATAACCTGAAAATGTCATTTCTTAAGCAGATGACCCATTCGAACATTCTAAGACTTGTCTCCGAGTCAATCCTTGGTCTGTGCTACGTGTATTTATCGCAAAAAGAAAGAAAGAAAAAAATAAATGAAATATATGCCGTGAATCCAACTCGCTGCATTTAGCTTCCCTATACGTTCCGACTGGACAGAAAAGCGTTAGCTGGGCACCTCGCGTTAAATCAACATTGACACAACCTTGACTCAATGTCACGACGTGGAATCAACGTTGAGTCAGTGTTGATTCAACTCTGTGTGCCTGCTGTGAGGAGACAACCGATGGTAGGATAAACCCTTTTCACTGAAGAATTTTATACAGTTTGAAATTTGCAAAAACCCAATGACAACACTACTGAAAATGTTACATGACATTTGACTCTCCGTATTTTTTCAGTATTTTCTTGTGTATAAATACCATAAATCATTGCAAGATATTGTTTAGCATTAATGCTTCATCCAAGCACTTAGCTGATTAAAAACACACAAAAAACTCTTTCCCTACACATAAATTTGTCTTTTAAACGGTATGCCCAATGAGCGTTGGCATTTTTTTTAAAAAGCGAATACTTGCAAAATGAACGAGAACTGCTAATGTATCACACTTTCTATACATGCAGCTGCACTCTCAAATATCAATAGATTGGCATTTTTGTTTTTGTTTCAAATCCAGGCATGTAGCAATCGTTCATTAGGTAGAATTTGCAATATATTAGAGTATGACGGCTTCACACATACTTTCCTGCATGAATTTTAGTCAAAAACTATAATTTACAGAGAAATCCTCAGCCGCAGCTATTGTCGCAGTAGCAGCTGCTGTTGGGAGATCAGCAGCTGCTGTTGGGGACAGCAGCGGCAGCTCGTGATTTGGACCCCTCTCAGTGGAAAGGCAACCAGTGTAGACCCAAATCAGAATGCTCTCCTGGAGAGTAGTCTGATCTGGGTCTGCACTGTTGGCTCAGGCCTGTTTGTTTTGCTGTTTATGTTGATCACAGTAAATTTCCCATTTTTCAAAAGAAAAAAAAGATGTCCCAAATGGTCAAAAAAATTTTTGGTAGGGAGATTTTGAGTGGATAGGTAGGCAATTGCAAACAAACAAAATTTTATTTTTGACCCAATATACTTCGGCTAACATAGAGTTTAACTTTTAATATATGCGGATATACTAGTCCATAACATTTAGGAGGGATTAGATTATAAAAAATATGTACTGTTTCCGAGTATATTAATTTCACACCAGAAAAAGAATCATTATCTTCCAGCAAAGGATCATTACCAGTCATTCAAATGTGGCACTGCGCCATGCCTTCAAAATAAAGACACGAACGGTAAGCCGAATAAACAACCATTTTTAAAGTTTCAAAGTCTCCATAGTGGTCATTCAGCTTTCCATATTTACAAAAATATTAATACCACCTATTCTTACATATTTTTTTCTTTTGAATTACCAAACATTAGAAAAGCAAAGTGGGCAGCATATTGCTAGAAGACCACAAATAAGCCGACTTGCGAAAACCTAACATTAAAGAACAAAACAAAAGTACCTCGTTGGATCGTACAGTAACAGAGAGACCTCCTGTGACGTTAAAGATGAAATCAAGGCTACAAAAATACCTAATCACCAATTTCTCATCTCCTACCCGAAAAAGTTTGATTATATATGAGCCGCGACACGTGAAAACCAACAATGTGGTTGTGCGCCCAGCGCAGACTCAGATCAGCCTGGGCATCCGCCCAGTCTGATCAGACTCTTCCCTTAGCGCTTAAAGGGTAGCTAAGGGTCTAAGCTACGTTCATGCGGACAGCGAAGACTCTTCACTTAGCGCTTAAAGGGTAGCTAAGGGTCTAAGCTACGTTCATGCGGACAGCGAAGACTCTGATCAGACTGGGCGCATGCCCAGGCTGATCTGAGTCTGCGCTGGGCGCACAACCACATTGTTGGTTTTGTCATGTCGCGGCTCAATTATGATTTCCTCAGGGAGATATGGGCGGACATGATTCCAAAGCCGAAACCGACTTCGATAGGATCCACACCGACAGCAATATGTCCCACGCGCACCCTCCTTTGGTGAGGGGAACAATAGTGCTGAATAAAAATTGAATCAGCAAACTCAAGGTTGTCCAACAATATGTTTCGATAGTTTTGTTTCCCTTGTTTAAAAAGACACAATTCTGTAACTTTCATATGCACGAGCTGAAAACGTACACTGTAAAAATCGCGCTTAGCTATAAAACACAAGCGGTTACATGTTTATGTGTAAACATGTTTAGGAATATGTCATATAGCTAAACATGTACACCTTTTCTATCATTTTCCAGGACAAAGTCTGCGAAACACGTTTTATTCTGTTACGCGTTTCGGATGAATCCATTCTCTCTGTTCCCCGTTCAGGAACGAAAAAAAATGAGACGAAAATGTTGACAGAGGAAATTTTCAAAATAAAAGGTAAATATAACCAGTTTTGTACATGTTTAATTTCTAAACATAAACATGATAAACCTAAACATGTTGCAAATTGAACATGTTACGATTTAAACACATAAAAAATCGGACTGCATTTTGTGCATTGATTCTAAACACATTTTTACAGTGTATGTCCCACGCGCACCCTCCTTTGGTGAGGGGAACATTAGTGCTAAATAAATGGAGTCAGCAAACTCACCCTCGTTTTACAAGACACAATTCTGTAACTTTCGTATGCACGAGCTGAAAACTATGAAGTATAGGATTTATAATCTACACCCAGTCCTACAAGGATGCTGCACTAACTGGTGCATTTACTGATTCACTGTTTGGGTCAAATGGTCATTCGATACAGCATTTAAGTGTATACGAAGTCATCTCTCAGAGACAGGCAAGGAGAAAAGAAAGATATGATTCGAAGGTGTGCAAAGATAAACACAGTAAAATCATACTTATGCAACTATGTATACACGAGATTGTTAATCTATATGAGAAGACATGACAAAACCAACAAAGTGGCATGTGCGCCCAGCGTAGATTCAAATCAGCCTGGGCATCCGCCCAGTCTGATCAGACTCTTCGCTGTGCATTTAGAGGGTAGCTAAGGGTCTAAGCTAGCTTTATGTCGACAGACAAGACTCTGGTCAGACTGGGCGGATGCCCATGCTGATCTGAGTCTTCGTTGGGCGCACATGTCACTTTGTTGGTTTTGTCGTGTCGCGGCTCATATACTTAAAGTCATGTCCAGTAATCTTTGTCCAGCCATACACTTCTTCGACAAGACTATAGCTACCAAGAAAATGCGTTAAGCCTTTCGGATGTAAAATAAACCTTTACAATGAAATATAGAATTATAAGAACAACAAAATACATTTTGTGACCCCTTTCTTTAGTAGACTATAACAAGTTTATATATACTGCAAAATAAGTAAAAAGTATCTGTCTCTTGATAACTGAGGCATTAGGCGTCTCTCTTAATAAAGTTTGCATACAAATTATAAGTCATTGCTGCGCTGGATTCGTGCGAAATTTGGGTGTCGACCCCGGCCCTGTCTACTTCCAATTTACTCTAGGTCACGTGACAAGCTAAGTCGTTTCAATATTAATATTGAGGGTCTCTATGAATATTTGTTTTATGAATAATAACAGATAAATATTCGTCTACTTATTTTCCTTACTTCTGCTGTCTCAAATGTCTTAATATCCCTTACTTATTTTGAGCAGTATATAACATTTCTAATCGAACACTTACCCAAACAGCGGTATCTCAGTAGGACGGCGTCAGTCTTGTTCTTTTGCGAATCTGACCGGAATGGAAACTTTAACCCAGAACAATTTTCTTCAAGGGAGCACATTTCATACAGGTTGATTTTAGCATCAGTGGCTAACTGCTCTTCGTGAATTATAGCGCATATCAGGTCCGGAGTACACTCCTTTTTTTCGTAGATGTATGATATCAGCTCTATTCTTTCTCCAGTATTACAGTTTGGTGCATCCCTTGGATTCTGTAAGTCTCCGTTCTCTTTCAGCTTGATATTCACCTCTTTTAAGACGCTTTGAGGATGTACCTGCAATACTGGAAATTCGTGAAGTTAATCTATTACCGCTCTCGCGTTGACTCTGGTTATCTCAAACACTGATATCTCAAATTACCCTCTAATATCAAAGCATATAGTTTGGACACGTTTAATATTTTTCTTTACATTTCGATCCTTGTTATCTCAAACTACAGGTATCTCAAAGTAAATTTTCTGGGACCAGAAAATTTACTTTGAGATATCAGTAGTTTGAGTTGAACTTCGACTTAGAGATATTGGGTGTTGACTGTCTCTCTTTTCTGATGGCTGTGACCGTCGTCTTTCGCGCGGAGGTAGCTCGGTGGGAGAACCCTAGATATTCTTTAGATCCGTATTACAGGAGTATTTTACCTTTAAGTCTGCGGCTGCTCTATCTCCAAGAAGGTAATGATGGCTGGATGACTTGCGATTTAACGTCCTTTTTCAATTGTATTTCAGTCATATTAGGGCGATGAGTGGGTGAAAATGAAAGGCTGTGAGCAATGGAACCCCGTTTACAACTGAAAAGACAAGGGTAATGATAATACTATATTGATTACATGTGCTGTCGATCATTCGTAATTGAGCAAATGGACTATCGACTGAAAATTCGGTCGAAAGCAATATTAATCATACGATAAACGATAATATTGTTAAAGGCTGTCGACCAAGCTGATACTGCTGCCTCCTTGTTTTAGTCTTTCTTCCAGTCGACAGCCACTTTTGCATGAAAGGCTCCGTCTGATCAGTTGGGAGGCACCTGTACAGTCCACTGTTCACTGTTTGGAGCTACGCCATAAAATGGCTGTGGTTTGCTAAAATTCAGTAAACCTGACCTCCTCTCATTTATGTATAAAATTATAGAACAAGAGGGCCATGGTGGCCCTGAATCGCTCACCTGAGCATTAATCAGTTCACTGGCTCTGGTGAAGATTTATAAGAGTTTTTACCATACTAACATTTGACCTAGTTTTTGACCCAACATGACCCAGTTTCAAACTTGGCCTGGATATTGTAAGAATAAACATTCTGACACAGTTTAATTGAGATTGGATCAAAACTGTGCCCTCTGGAGCGTATACAAGGTCGTTCTTATATTTGACCTAGTGACCAAGTTTTTGACCCGACACGACCCAGTTTCAAACTTTACCTAGATTTCATTAAGATAAACATTCTGACAGAGTTTCATGAAGATTGGATCAAAACTGTGCCCTCTAGGGTGTAAAGTTTTTCTAAGATTTGACCTTGAGCCGACGTGACTCAGTTTCATAGGGGGCTTAGATATATGGACAATAAACATTTTGACATAGTTTCATGAAGATTGGATCAAAACTATGCCTTCTAGTGCTTACACAACGTTTTTCTAAGATTTGACCTAGTGACCTAGTTTTTTCCCTGACATGACCTACTTTCAAACTTGGCTGAGAGTTTATGAAGATAAACATTCTGACAGAGTTTCATGAAGATTGGATCAAAACTGTGCCCTCTAGGGTGTACACAAAGTTTTTCTAAGATTTGACCTTGAGCCGACGTGACTCAGTTTCATAGGGGGCTTAGATATATGGACAATAAACATTTTGACATAGTTTCATGAAGATTGGATCAAAACAATGCCTTCTAGTGCTTACACAATGTTTTTCTAAGATTTGACCTAGTGACCTTTTTTTCCGACATGACCTACTTTCAAACTTGGCCGAGAGTTTATGAAGATAAACATTCTGACAAAGTTTCATAAAGATTAGATTAAAGCTGTGTCCTCTAGAGCGTACACAAGGTTTTTCTATGATTTGACCTAGTGACCTAGTTTTTGATCCGACGTGACCCAGTTTCGTCCTTGTCCTAGATATTATGAGGATAAACATTCTGACAAAGTTTCATGAACTTTGGATGAAAACTGTGCCTTCTAGAGCGTACACAAGGTTTTTCTAAGATTTGACCTATTGACCAAGTTTTTGACCAAACATGACCCAGTTTCAAACTTATCCTACATATTATGAGGATAAACATTCTGACAAAGTTTCATGAACTTTGGATCACAGCTGTGCCTTCTAGAGCGTACACAAGGTTTTTCTATGATTTGACTTAGTGACCTAGTTTTTGACCCGACATGACCCAGTTTCAAACTTGGCCTAGAGTTTATGAAGATAAACATTCTGACAAAGTTTCATAAAGATTAGATCAAAACTGTGTCCTCTAGAGCGTACACAAGGTTTTTCTAAGATTTGACCTAGTGACCTAGTTTTTGACCCGACATGACCCAGTTTCAAACTTGTCCTACATATTATGAGGATAAACATTCTGACAAAGTTTCATGAACTTTGGATGAAAACTGTGCCTTCTAGAGCGTACACAAGGTTTTTCTAAGATTTGACCTAGTGACCTAGTTTTTGACCCAACATGACCCCATTTCGAACTTGGCCTAGAGTTTATGTAGATAAATATTCTGACAATGTTTCATAAAGATTGGATCAAAACTGTGTCCTCTAGAGCATACACAAGGTTTTTTTCTATGATTTGACCTAGTGACCTAGTTTTTGACCCGACGTGACCCAGTTTCAAACTTATCCTAGATATTATAAGGATAAAGTTTTTATAAAGACTAGTATTCTGACAAAGTTTCATAAAGATTTGATCGAAACTGTGCCCGCTAGAGTGTACACAAGCAAAAGTTGACGGACGGACGGACGTCCAGACTTACGACGGAAGACGGACATCAGGGTATCCCAAAAGCTCACAATGCTAAAAATGTTTTCGACAAATTGGTAGTTCATGAGATATTGCCTGTTTTATATTTTTCGCTATTTTCGTAGCAGCAGATAGCGGCCATTTTGGCTGGTCAATTTGCAAAAAAATTGAAATAGCCTCATGCAAGGATCATTCTGATAAAAAGCTGCTCCAAATTTATTCAGAAGTTCTTGAGTATTGTCATTTTCATGTTTTTGCTTTTTCTCGTAACGGCAACCAACGACCGTCTTGTATTGCCCAATCACATAAATTTAAAAGAACTCCATTTGCGGACCATTCTGACTGAATTCGACTAAAATCTGTTAAGCCTTTCTTTAGATATTGGCATTTTAGCGAAACTGGTCTCGTAAATAATAAGTAGGTCACTGTGACCTAATTCCGCTACAGGTTTTTCATTTTGATAATTTTGAAAACCATAGCCCTACTCATGATCCATGCTAAATTTCAACCAAATATACCTATTGGTTTGAGAGAAAAGGTTGATTTTATTGGTTTCGCTATTTTAAGTAATGGCGGTCATCTTAAATTCTCGACCAGGCTGAATTTTACCCCTCTGAAGCCTTGAAGTCTGTTCATGCTGCATGTCAAATATGAGAACCATGGGTGCAGTCATTTCAGAGCATAAGTCATTTGAATGGATGTAAATGCTAGGGTCGACGTAAAATATTTTAGGGTCGACGTAAATTGTAAACGGTCACTGTGACCTACTTTTGTTTTTCATTTTCATAATTTTGTAAAGCAAGGTCCCACGAATGCTACATGCAACATTTCAGCCAAATATACAAAGCAATGGAGAACAAGGGCTTCGCAAGCGGCGCATAATACGCCCGTTTTAATGTCATAAAGGAATGAACAAGATTGTTTACAAAAGGACAGACAGGCAGACAAACAGGGGAAACCACACTTTAATTAATGACAGCAATATTATTTAAATATTTAACACATCAAATATTATTAGTATACCAAAAATCAGCTTCCAAGGTGAAGTGGCTCCTAAGTTGAGTAATGCGAAAGTCAAACAAGGGAGATAATTCATAAACTAAATATACTAGATATACCATTCTTGGTTCTAATACATTCCCTTCACAATATACACATCTCCATAAAGTTGTGTTAAAATATTCTAAACGGTTAAGGAGTTATAGAGTAAACAGGAAATTTATGCATGGGCAGATAATCCAGTAAGAAGCCAAAGTCGTGGTTCTTGCTCAGGATACATTGCCCCATTATTACACACATTCCTACAAAGTTTCATTCTAATACTTCAAAGAGTTAAAGAGATATGGAGTGAATGGAAATTCCTAAAAATAATGATCAAAGGGAGGTTACTCCAAAAATAAGAAAGAGGGAGCAACCGTTCTTATATGTGACACATCATCTTGTGATCATGCACATTGTTATAAAGTTTCATCATGATATTCCAAACAGTTACCGAGTTAATGTATGCACAACATAAGTATACGCAAAAATAGTCGAAAAGAACTAATAAAAAGGGATGTAACTCACAAACGAAGAAAGGGAGAGCAACCACTGTTGTACGCAACACATCGTTGGGACTTCATACACATTGCTATGAAGTTTTATGAAGATATCCCAAACAGTTATCTAGTTATGGCGCGCACAAGACCTGCAGGGAAAAAAAAACAATCAAAGGGGCATAACTTGGAAACTAAGGAAGGGGGAGCAACCATTCTTGTATGTGATACATTCCCCCTACCTACTTCATATGCCTACAAAATTTCATGAAGATATCCCAAATGGTTGCTGAGTTATGGCACATACAAGAATGTTTACGGACAGAGGAAAGGGAGTTTACTCCAAAATTCAGAAAGGGGGAGCAACCATTCTTATATGCGACATATTATCTTGTGATCATGCACATTGCTATTAAGTTTCATCATGATATTCCAAACAGTTACCGAGTTAATGTATGCACAATATAATTATACACAAAAATAGTCGAAAAGAACTAAGAAAAGGGATGTAACTCAGAAACGAAGAAAGGGAGAGCAACCATTGTTGTACGCGACACATCGTTGGGGCTTCATACACATTGCTATGAAGTTTCATGAAGATATCCCAAACAGTTATCTAGTTCTGGCGCGCACAAGACCTGCAGGGTAAAAAACAATCAAAGGGGCATAACTTTGAAACCAAGAAAGGGGGAGCAACCATTCTTGTACGTGACACGTTCCCCCTACCTAATACATATGCCTACAAAATTTCATGAAGATATCCCAAATGGTTACTGAGTTATGGCGTGCACAAGAATGTTTACGGACGGACGGACGGACGGACAGACGGACGGACGGACGGACGGACGGACGGACAGCGCCACGCCATAATACGACCCTTTTTTTCAAAACGGGCGTATAAAAAATTGATTTGATTGGTTTTGCTACTTTTAGCAATGACGGCCATCCTGGATTCTCGACCAGACTGAATTTTACCTGTCTGGAGTCCTGCAGTCTGATCATGCCGAAAGTGAAATGTAAGAATCATGGGTACAGTGGTTTCAGAGAATAAGTCATTTGAATGGATTTAAATGCTAGGGCCGACGTAAATTGTGCACGGACGTATGCGAACAGCGGATGTTCTGATCGAATTCCGCGGATGCACAAGCTGGTCTGAGTCTTTGTCGGTCGCATGTGTGTTAACACCCCTTTTAGGATGTCATGGCTTCTTTTGGAATCAATAATGATGTTTGTTTTCTCATTTTCCTGATTAATTACGCGTGTTCGGAACGTACGTAAGCTTGCAAGTAACAGTTTCCCTGCAATTTATTACCGACCGTACCAATGCTGCATTTCTGTATATAGTCGCTTACTAATACTGTCATCGTTTTTCTGGCTTCTTTTAATTTCTGAAATTTTTACGCATTATTTAGAATAGCTTCGCGACCAGCTGCCCTCTTGGCAATGTGCTTGTCTTGTTTTGTTTTGTGTGCCATCTTTATCATTTTCCTTCCCATCTAGGCCCAGTTGTTCAAAAGTAACGACACCGTTAGTTAACGTTTATTCAAAATTTCAAACGATAATATCTCAAGTTGACCAACATTTTTGTTGAACAAAATGTGAAAAGCTTTTGCATTGCAAAAGCTTCTCAGCATTTTTCAACAAAAGTTTCAGTGTATTTGATTATAAAGTCGTAATACACTTAACAAGTTGACCTCTTTACGAGCTTGTTAGCCTAAATATGGGTTGAACAGCTGCAATATGGGCCTTGGTGTTTAGGACAGGCTATGGTTATTTTATTGTTCGTGTATCTCTCTTCATCTGCTTCTTCTTTTTGTGTCCTAGGTGGGTGGCACTTTGTGCACTTTGTGGTTGGGTTTTTTTCATGGACATTTACAGTTTTGTTCGTGAAGATAAACGTTTATAGGTTGTATTTAGTGTGAAGTCGTTTTTGGTGAGCGTGAGAACTTGATAGCTGAGTTGCCACCTATTTGGGAAAGAGCTGCTGACTCGGCTTATCACTTGTAATTTATTGTTTGTTAGGATGTCTTTGTCAATCTATCCCTTTGATGTTGGGGATAGGGTTTGGGATCTGATTCAGTCAGTTCCTGAAGTGTAGTTATTCTTTAAATTTAAGTTTAAAGTCCTACCAACACAAAGGACAGCTGGTGATGGGACCTTGGTTCAAATGCTCATCTTAAAGACCGGAGGAGCGGAGGATCGAACCTGCGACCCCTGGACTGGTAGTCTAGCGCCTAAGCTACTACTCTACCGCTGCTCTTATTCTAAAGTTACAACTAGAAGACTGGACGGGGCAGTTAGACGCTTGCCTTTCAATGTCAAAACCGAGCATTCCACACGAAAAATCGGTAAAGTAGCATGCGCGTGAGATGTTATGCATAATTGTGAAATTAAAAAAGCCTAGTAAACGCTATCGGTCATCACAAATGATGAGGCAGTTCGTATAGGCACACTACGTCGAAACAACGTCGGAAGAACGCCGATGCAACGTTATAACGCTTTACTGACGTCTATGCAAGGTTGCTTCGACATCATAATGCTGCATCGACGTCGTGACAACTTTGTTTAGACGATATATACCGGTTTGTATGCTGGGTTGAAAGAAGAAAAAAAAAGAAGATTGTTGTGCGATCTCCGATCATTCCATGCCTTTTGTAAAGGTCAGCTTTTTTCTGCCCGAGTGAGCATAAAATCGTTGCCGCATTATACCTTTTTAGAAAATATACTCGTCGAAGGTGAGGTCAGAAATAAGCACCGCCCAGTCAAGGAAAGGAAATAGGGGAATAACTAGTCATGAATATGGCTGCATCAAGCGAATATACTTACATGCTACTGCCAGAAGGTATTTTCGTAATTCGAGTAGCATATTTTCCCGGACATTTGACTGATTTGTAATGCAACTCAAAGGTTCACGACGCATGCTTTTCTCCACAGCTCATGACCACCATCTCTGTAATAACAAAGGAAAATGCTAGTCATTTGGAATTCTGTTTGCTGCATAGTAGTTGGCATGTACACCTTACAAAAGATGAGAGAGATCGTTACAAGTTCAGAGAGCGATATATTAAGAAGAAACAAGGTTGTCACAGTGACAGACGGATTTGAGCCATGACACGACAAACCATGAAAAAAGCATGTGCGCCTCGCGAAGACTCAGATCAGCCTGGGATTCCGCCAAGCCTGGTCAGAGTCTTCACTGTACCCAAAGGGTAGCCAAGGGTCTAAGCTACCTCCATGTCGACAATCAAGACTCTTATCAGACTTAGCAGATGTCCAGGCTGATCTGAGTCTTCGCTGGGCGCACATGCCACGGTTGGTTTTGTCGTGTCGCGGCTCATTTTTTTGTTATTACTTTATTATTTAAATTGAACTGATCCGTCCTGCGTCTTTGGGCCACTGCAAATTACAAACTAGCTGCGGTATTTGATTGGTTGGAAATTATGGGTTTATATGGTCTTTGAGTCATTATCCCAATCTACACAACCCCGTTAAAGTAGACGGTCTTTGGACGATTCAGCGCCATTTTCCTACAAGAAATAGTCGCAGGATGATACACACAAGTTTGCGGGACGTTGTAGTAGGTTTGTAGGATCTGTAGGATCACGGGATCATGCGACGTCTTTGACCAGTTGTGACGTTATGTTAGAACGTTTATGACGTCAGTTATTTTTAGCCGAAGTATGTTCGTGAAGTCGGCTGCGAGTTGCCAGTTGTCACTTGCCTATTCAATCGGCAACTGGCAAATGGCAGTTAAGGTGGAATAGGACAAAACCCAAACTTTCAGTTTTCGTGTAAAAAGAACAATGATCAAGAAGGTCAGCACTTTCTAAATTACGAAATGACTTTCTTTTAACTGTGAACATAAACTTCTTTTTCTATGACGTCATGAAAATGTGAGGGTTTGACGTGTTTTTATGCAAAATAAACAGCGCTCGTTTATATATGATTTTCTCGTTTGTTTTAATGTCCGTAAAGATATTGCAATAAATTTCATACCAAAGTGCGAGCCGTCAAGAGGCCTTTAAAGATATGTTATTACTTCTTCCAATTATTTCCGCATTTTATGTTGATTTAGGCAGATGTGACCTTTCATTAGCTATCGAATATTGCTTAATTTTACATAAACGCTGAAATAGAGAAAAAACAGGTCCGAAAAATATATCTGAAATTTTGATATGTTTTATTGAAATATGTTGACATGTAAGTTTTGAAATAATTTTAAGTTTTCACCGTGCAAATGTTTTCCAAAATAGATTTGTTTAACTATAACCCCTGTTCCGACGATGTCGTTTCTTTAAACGTCAAAGGGAGATTATTTCTAAGACAGTTCTCCAGTTAACGTTTTGTTTCTAGTAAAACATTTATGATCTCTTCTAGAGAATATAACTGCAAGAAAAACGAAAAAACTGAACTAATATCTTATTCCGTCTTGCAGGGAGGAAGATTTCAATGCGTCAGGGGTTCATTTTTGTCATGATATTTATTTGCTTAACGTGACGTCCCGTTTATTGAACTCTTACGAACCGCGTATTCACGGGTGGTAAAGTTTCACATTGACCTCCGCGGAGGTCTGTTGAAAAACAATTTGAATAATTTCCGGTAGGCAATTTGAATATATCCTGTCATGAATTTTCGCGGTTTACTTACAGGTTTCTGACAAGATTTTTCTCGCTAGAAATGGTATTCCAAAAATCGGAGAAATGTCATGCTATATATATTTTGCAGTTGTACAGTGAGACCAAATGACATGGAGCAGTTTGAAGCGATGTTTTTTAAATTACTTTTGTCCTCCAGGTTCAGTACCGAAAACGAAACTAGGAAGGAGTCCTGCACAGTTAAATCGGCTTTTTGGGTGCATTTGCAGGCTTTCTGTGAAATCTTACCGATGAAGTACAACACGTAGCTTATATAGCTTCGTTCTAAACATACTTTCAAGAATATGCATGCTTTTGTTACAACATGCTTACCTAATTTTTCTCGGCGGTCAATTTGCACACAATGAGAACAATTTGACTAATGGAGATTAACATGGAAAAATTTAATCACCTAAAAAGAAGAAAATGCGTGCTGAATTTTCAGGAGCCAGATATCATATGATTTGAATGCATGATTTTATACGTCTTAAGTACACCAGATAATATTGCTCACGCAACATTCTCTTTTTTATCATGAAATGGTAGTACAATAGTGTTTTATCACTTTCTTTGTTGTAAAAGCTGACCTGTGGCTCTCATTTGTTTGTAAAATAAAACGAACCCATCCAGACTAATATTTGCAGAGAAGAGAACCGATATTCAAACAATTTAGAGTGAACCAGTAAGAAGATATCAAGCAAACATACCCGCATGGCCCCCCCCCCGTCCCCCGCCCCCGGCTGCGAGGTGATTACACTCCTGAAGTAGCCGTTAAATAGAAACACGGGTAATCAACATGAAACAATAACAATATCATTACCGCCGCTTTAGAATGACCTGTGACGGCTGTGGTGAAAAAAAAAAACGGTAGGCTCTGTTTAATATTCGTTTTTTCTTTACGGAGACATCGTTCATCTGCGGCAAAATCGGTTTGACGACGTACATGTACTTTCAATATTGCTCTCTTCGAGTATTTATTAATTAGCTATATGTGAATTTACCACAGCAGATCCCAGGGCCAGGGTTATATGCCCGTTATTATTGTCCCCATTCCTCTTTTGTTTTATCTAGCTGCCGATGTTTTAAAAAATTGCCGCTTTGTTTCAGTTATGGCTTCCTTGTGGCCCTCTGCTGTGAAAAGCTGTTCTTTTATCGTTTTACTATGTTTTCGATCATGTTTGTTCATAACTTCTACCTTTATTTCTACTCTGTACTATACAAAGTCGCTGAAACCCAATCGGGAGTTGAGCCTGCTCCCTTTAGTGAGCTGAAGTCGAAAGAGCTAACTAATTGGTCACAAAACCTTAACCAGTAATACACTAGTGAGTTCTTCCTACAAAATGGGATTTCCATGTAAAAAGCAGTTGGTAAAATTGAACAGTTTTATTCAGTTTTATGTTTTCACATCAGAGTGAAGTTTGCTATAGAGACTTCATTTTGACTTCATTAAACCAAACACTTATTATATATGCATTGAAACAAAAATAACAGACTGGCTTTGCAGAACAAGAATTATTTTCCCGGGATGAAATGGAATCAACTGACCTCGCGCTTTTCAAATTGACCAAAATGTCAAAACTTTTCTAATATAATATAATTATGAATAGTGAATTTGGTTTCAATTGCACATATTAACCTGCATCGGCTCGTGCTATGTTTACAAACAAATCAGTGTCACAGGTCTGGTTTTACAACAAAAGAAAAAAATATAAAGCACTATTGTGCTATTTCTCGATAAAAAAGACAATGTTACATGAGCAATATTATCTGATGTTTTTAAGAAGTACGAAAACATGCTTTCAATCCGTTGCTACCTAGCTTCTGAAAAGTAAATTAAGCATTTTCTTCTTTTTAGCTGATTAAATTTTTCCATGTTAATCTCTATTAGTCAAATTGTTTTCATCGTTGTCAAATTGACCCCGACGAAAATTGAATAAGCGTGTAGTAATAAAAGCATGTGTATACTTGAAAGTATGTTTAGAACGAAGCTATATAAGCTACGTGTCTTACTGCATCGGTAAGATTTCACAGAAAGCCTGCAAATGCATTCAAAAAGCCGGTTTAACTGTGCAGGACTCCTTCCTAGTTTCGTTTTCGGTACTGAACCTGGAGGACAAAAGTAATTTAAAAAACATCGCTTCAAACTGCTCCATGTCATTTGGTCTCAATGTTCAACTGTAAAATATATATAGCATGACATTCTCCGATTTTTGGAATACCTTTTCTAGCGAGAAAAATCTTGTCTGAACCCTGTCAGTAAACCGCGAAAATTCATGACAGGATATATTCAAATTGCCTACCGGAAAATAGTCAAATTATTTTTCAACAGACCTCCGCGGAGGTCAATTTGAAACTTTACCACCCGTGGTATTTCTCGACGTCAATTACTTCCAAAAACGGCAAAACCGGGAAAATGAACCCCTGACCTGTTTGAACTCTTCTATCTAGAAAACGAATTGAGATATTTCTTCGATTTTTGCGGTTTTGATTTTCATAGTTTTTCTAGAATAACTCGACATTGCTTTATCGGAATTAAAAGATTTGTCGGAAACCGCTCTTTGCGCTCAATTTAGTTTGAAGCTAAAAGAATCGACGTTATCTGAAGAGGGGGTATGGTTTGAAAAATCTACATTGAGAAATATTTACACGGTAGTATTTGTATCATTTCATCAATATTCCAACGTAACATTTCATTAAAACATATCAAAATTTGAGATATTTTTTTCGGAGACGATTTTTCTCTATTTCAATTTTTACGTGAAAAGGGCGAACTTTCAACAGCTGATGAAAATTAAGGTTTGCGTCAATTTACTCGTAATGCGTAGCGATTGTGCAGAAAATATAGCACAGCTTTATGAAACTGTTGATGGCACGTACTTTGGTATGGAATTTATTTCAATACCTCAACGTACTGCAGAGCGATGTTGATTAATGCGGATATCTGAGAGCTATAAGTTTTGCGTAAAAAACGTCAAACTATCACATTTTTACGACATCATTGAGACAGGAATTGTTTATTTCACTTTCAAAAGAAAGTCATTTAGTGAGTCACAAATAACTGAAGTTTTTGATAATATATAGTTTGACTAGAAAACTGAAAATTTTGGTTTTGTCCTATTCCACCTTAACTTCACATTCTAGATGCCAGTTCGCAAATTCTCGCCAATTGGCAAAAGGCAACTGGCAGCGAGATGCCAATTCGATTTGAGATGCTTTTACAGCTGAAAAGGTAACCGTGGCAACAGCAGCCACATGCCAATTCGCAAATTCCAGTGAATTGGCAACTGGCAACAGGCAGCCAGATGCCAATTCGGAAATTCTTGTGATTGGCAACTGGCAAACGGCAGTCAGATGCCAATTCGCTAATTCTTGCGAATTTGCAACTGCCGACTGTCAGCCAGATGCCAATTCGATTTGAGAGGGATTAAGACTATTAAAGCTACATAGGAAACCGGCAAACGGCAGCCATATGCCAATTCGCATATTCTTATAAATTGGCAACTGGCAATTGGCAGCCAGATGCCAATTTGACCTGAGAGGGTTTAAAACGATAAAATGGGATAAACTGCTCAATAGGAAGCCGGAAAACGACATCCAGATGTCAATTCGCGAATTCTTGTGATTGGCAACTGGCAAACGGCAGTCAGATGCCAATTCGCTAATTCTTGCGAATTGGCAACTGCCGACTGCCGGCAGATGCCAATTCGATTTGAGAGGGATTAAGACTATTAAAGCTACATAGGAAACCGGCAAACGGCAGCCATATGCCAATTCGCATATTTTTTTATAAATTGGCAACTGGCAATTGGCAGCCAGATCCCAATTTGACCTGAGAGGGTTTAAAACAATAAAATGGGATAAACTGCTCAGTAGGAAGCCGGAAAACGACATCCAGATGCCAATTCGCGAATTCTTGTGAATTGGCAACTGGTTACTTGCAGGCAGATGGCAATTCGATTTGAGAGGGTTTAAGACGATTAAAGCTACATAGGAAAACGGCAAACGCAGCCAGATGCCAATTCGCTAATTCTTATGAATTGGCAACTCGCAACTGACCCAGATGTCCATTCGTTAATTCTTGTGTACTGGCAACTGGCAGCCAGAGGCCAATTCGACTTGAGACGGTTTAAGACGATCAAAGCTACATAGGAAACAGGCAAACGGCAGCCAGATGCCAACTCGCTAATTCTTGCGAATTGGCAACTGGCAACTTGCGGCCAGATGCCAATTCGATTCGCGAGGGTTTAGACGATTAAAGCTGCATACATGTAGCAAACCGCCAACAGGCGGCTAGATGCCAATTCACATTTTTTATGAATAGACAACAGGCGACTGGCAGCCAAATGACAATTCGATTTGCCAGGGTTTAAGTCGATTAAAGCTCAATAGGAAGCCGGAAAACGACATCCAGATGCCAATTCGCAAATTCTTGTGAATTGGCAACTGGTTACTTGCAGCCAGATGGTAATTCAATTTGAGAGGGTTTAAGACGATTTAAGCTATATAGGAAAACGGCAAACGGAAGCCAGATGCCAGTTCGCTAAATTTTGTCAATTGGCAACTGGCAGCATGCAGCCAGATGCCAATTCGATTTGGGGGTGTTTAAGACGATTAAAGTTAAATAGGAAACCGGCAAACAGCAGCCAGATTCCAAGGACCTCTGACAGTTTCAATGCAAATTTGCCTATTTTTGGACAAATTACTACAGCTTCCATGGAAGCCAATTTTTGATCATTTTAGCATTAACATGTAGACTTATGCATTATAAAGAAGTTTTTATATAAAAAAATATCACGTCTGCTGACTGACTCTCACTGACTATTTCAAGGGGGGTATGTGGAATTTTCGGCCAACCAAAATATATCAAATTTTCAATTTTCGTCATTTACTGAATTTTATGCTGTAAAACATGCTTAAAATAAAGTAAACACTACAGCTGCATAAAGCATGTCATTATGTGTAAATAAAAAGTATGTCAGCCTTATTTTAAGACGCAGAGGGTCTAATTACCCCACCCACTTTTCAGTTTTTCAGCTGTAGACTATCATTCCCCCCGTGCCTCAGCTTGCCACTCACATATAATGTGTATATTGACAGTACACACATACATGCAAAGTGGCCAGCTGAGGCACGGGGGGAGGGGGGGGGGAAGTATCTTTATAAAACTTTTCCTATTTTCCATACATTCAATTATAAAATCTAGCTTTTTACACCAAAAATCTCAGCCTGTGTGCTTAATAGCCGAAAACTTATTTTTATGCCAATTCAAGGGAGTTCCGAGGAAAACATTTCAGTGGAAATTTTGAAATAAACGAAAAGTTCATTTTGACCCACTTTTATAGGCAAATTAACATTACAACAGTCAGAGGTCCTTTGATAATTCTTGTGAATTGGTAACTAGCAACTGGCAGCAAGATGCCAATTCGATTTGAGAGGGTTTGAGACGATTAAAGATAAATAGGAACCCGGGAAACGGCAGCTAGATGCTAATTCTCAAATACTTGAAAATTAGCAACTGGCAGCCAGATGCAATTTCGATATGAGAGGGTTAAACACGATTAAAGGTATGAAAATCGGCAAACGGCTGCCAAAAATGGTTTAAAACGATTGAATTGGAATAGGAAGCCGGCGAACGACATCCGGTTGCCGAATGAAACTGGCAGCCAGAGGCCAATTCGACTTGAGACGGTTTAAGACGATTAAAGATACATAGGAAACAGGCAAACAGCAGCCAGATGCCAATTCGCTTATTCTTGCGAATTGGCAACTGGCAACTTGCGGCCAGATGCCAATACGATTCGCGAGGGTTTAGACGATTAAAAGTAAAAAGTATGCAAAGACCAGGAACTGAAACAATCTAAATCCAAATCCAGCCCTCAAACCATAGTTGGAAACAACTAAGATTACAAATAATCAAGATACAGAGAACATATGGCCAACCGAGTGAGCAGCTTGTTCCCAACAGGTGGCCACTCAGCAACCCAAACCGAACCAAAAATAATAAGAACATACATAAGGTAAAACATCACAGAAACTCTGACACCAAAAACAGGCAACAGAGATTAAAGCTGCATACATGTAGCAAACCGCCAACCGGCGGCTAGATGCCAATTCACATTTTTATGAATAGAAAACTGGCAACTGGCAGCCAAATAACAATTCGATTTGACAGGGTTTAAGTCGATTAAAGATCAATAGGAAGCCGGAAAACGACATCCAGATGCCAATTCGCAAATTTATGGCGGATATCTGTATCTCGTAGTATAATATTGATATTATAAACCAAATTTAAAATTGAAATCAGCGTTTGAAAGAAGAAGTTAACAAAAAACCTAGTTGTTAACAGAGGGATACATATGATAGATTTAACTCTAAACCTATATATTATCATGAAAAATTAAAAGAAATGGTCACAGATCAAGGTGCGATTCCAAAAATAATTATAGGGTAGAAGGGCTGTTTGCGCGAGAAATTTTTGACAGACAGAAGTAAGAGAGGATTAAGACGGTTTAAGCTACATAGGAAGCCGGCAAACGGCAGCCAGACGCAATTCGCTCATTTTTGTGAATTGGCAACTGGCAACCTGATCCCATTTGGATTTGTGAAGATTTAAAAGGATTTAAGCTACATAGGATTCCGGCAAACTGCAACCAGATGCCAATTCGCAAATTCTTATGAATCGGCAACTGGCAACTGGCAGCCAAATGTTAACTCTACCTGAGAAGATTTAAGACGATTAAAGCTAAAAAGGAAACCGGCAAACGACATCCAGATGCCAATTCGCAAATTCTTTCGAATTGGCAACTGGCAACTTGCAGCCAGATGCCAATTCAATTTGAGAGGGTTTAAGATAATTAAAGCTAAATAGGAAACCGGCAAACGGCAGCCAGATGCAATTTGGTAATTCATAGTGAATTGGCAACTGGCAAATTGCAGCCAGATGCCAATTCGATTCGAGAAGGTTTAATACGATTAAAGCTTAATAGGAAATCAGCAAACGGCAGCTACATGCCATTTCGCTAATTCTTGCGAATTGGCAAATGGCAACTGGCAGCCAGATGCCAGTTTGATTTGATAGGGTTTAAGACGATTAATGCTACATAGCAAACTGGCAAACGGCAGTCAGATACCAATTCGCAAATTCTTATGAATTGGCAACTGGCAGCCAGATGTCTATTAATGTTTTGTAGTCTAAAACCCTCTGAAATAGAAATGGCATCTGGCTGCGAGTTGCCACTTCACCAGGATTGACGAATCAACAACGAGCTGCTGTTTGCCGTTGCCTATTCACAGATTTGTCCCTTTAACTGCCTCAATTTGAATTCGCATCTGACTGACAGATGCCAGTGCCAATTCACAATAATTTGCGAATTGGCATCTTGTTGCCGTTTACAAGTTTCCAATTCACCTGTTAAGCTCTAACCGGGATCTGGCTGCCCAGTATGTTGCTTATTCGCCAGGACGGATGAATTTGCATCTAGCTGCACTTCGTCGGTTGCATTTTCACTTGCTATTCTCTATAACTGCGTGAAACTGCCCGAAAAAGAATTGGCATCTGGCTGCCAGTTGCCAGTTGCCAATTCACAAGAATTGGCGTATCGGCATCTGGCTGCGTTTGCCGATTTCCTATTTAACTTTAATTATCTTAAACCCTCTCAGATCAATCTGGCACCTGGCTGCCAGTTGCCAATTCACAAGAATTTGCGAATTGGCATCTGAATGTCATTTGCCGGTTTCCTAGATAGATTTAGTCGTCTCAAACCATCTCAAATCGAATTGGCATGCGGCTGCAAGTTGCCAGTTACCAATTCATATTTTTTTTTCGAATTGGCATCTGGCTGCCGTTTGCCGGTTTCCTAAGTAGCTTTAATCGTCTGAACCCTCCCAAATCGAATCGGCATCTGGCTGCCAGTTGCAAATACATATGAATTAGCGAATTAGCGAATTGGCTCGTGGCTGCCGTTTGCAGGATGCCTATGTAGCGTAAATCGTCTTAAACCCTAGAAAATTGAAATCGAATGGGCACCTGGCTGCCAGTTCCCAGTAGCCAATTCATAAAACATTTCGAATCGGCATCTGCCTGCCTTTTGCCGGTTTCCTATGTAGCTTCAATCGTCCTAACTAGTCTCAAATCGAATTGGCATCTAGCTGCCAGTTGCCAGTTGCCAATTCATAAACTGGGTGCCGTTTGCCGGTTTCCTATGTACAATGTAGCTTTTCTCGCCTTAAACCCTCTCGAATCGAATTGGCAGCTTGCTTCCAGTTGCCAGTTGCGTAAATTCGCAAGGTAAGTGAATTGGCATCTGGCTGCCGTTTGCCGGTTTCCTGCATGGCTTTAATCGTCTTAAACACTCGTGAATCAAATTGGCATCTGGCTGCCAGTTGCCAATTCAGAGGAATAAGCGAATTCTCATCTGGCTGCCACTTCCCGGTTATCTATGTAGCATTAATCGTTGCCAGTTGCCAGTTGCCAATTCGCAAGAATTAGCGAATTGGCATCTGGCTGCCGTTTGCCGGTTTCCTATTTAGCTTGAATAGGCTTAAACCCGTTCAACTCGAATTTTCCCCTGGCCAGTTGCCAATTCACATGAATTTGCGAATTCGCATCAGGCTGCCAGTTGCCAATTCACTAGGTTTTGCGAATTGGCATCTGGATGCCGTTTGCCAGTTGCCTACTCACCTTGTATACTCTAAAACCCTCTCGAGTCGAATTGACATCTGGCTGCCTGTAGCCAGTTGCCGATTCACTGGAATTTGCGATTTGACATGTGGCTGCCGTTTGCCGTTTGCCAGTTACATGTGTACCTGTTCAGCTGTAAAAGCATCTCAAATCGAATTGGTATCTAGCTGCCAGTTGCCCGTTGCCAATTCGCGATAATTTGCGATTTGGCATCTAGAATGTGAAGTTAGCTGCCATTTGCCAGCTGCCGATTGAATAGGCAATTGCAACTGGCAGCCAGCTTCACGAACATAACAAGACGTTGGCCGCCATAGAAGCTGCGCTCATTGTATTTGCAAGGAAAAATAACTTATGCAAGGTTTGTATGATATTGAAATTATGCTGGAATTGAAATTTAACATACTAAGCAGATGTTTATGTGTTTTTCTGCAGTTAGTAATGGAAATTTGTGTAGAATGCGACAACTTGAGAACTGAGTAGTCTTGAAAAGGACTGTTATAAGCTAGGCCAAGGGACAGAAGAGACTAAGCGAATTTGTCGAATGTGTAGATGTGGACGTGTGGAACCTCCATATTGTGGATCCACATCATGCACAAAGCATCCACATCAAATCCACATCATGTACATAAACTCCACAGTTTCAGTGTGTAGATGTGGACTTCTTGTAAACTCCACATTGTGGATCCACATCATGTACAAAATATCCACAATAAATCTACATCATCCATATAAACTCCACAATTTCAGTGTGGACATGTGGGTGTTCAACACAATCTACTTATCAGCTCTGTCTACAAAATAATCTAAGTTCTTTAACACTCTACAGAAAGCTACAAAAAGTTAAAGTTCTAAGTCTTTGTGGATGTTCAACACAATCTACTTATTAGCAGATACTAAGCGAATTTGTCGAATGTGTAGATGTGGACGTGTGGAAACTCCACATTACGGATCCACATCATCCACATCAAATCCACATCATCCTTTTTTTCAGGGCAACTTCGGAAGAACACACAGAATTGAGATGTAGCGTAGGTGCACGCTGCAGGGACATAGATAATCATAGAAAAGAATGAGACAGATAGAAAAAGCTGCTACATATATCACAAACAGTCCTTTTCAGGACTAACTTACTCAATTCTTTTAGAAAGATTACCTCATAGGGTAAGGTGGGGCAAAACGCCCATGCGGGGTACAACGCCCATGGTTTTTATATCAACATCCACATGGTTTAGGGAGTAAAGTGTGATTGAAACAAATATGCTAGACCGTGCGAATCCTTATCAACAGTCATTTCGAAGAAGCGCATCTACTTGTAGCTTTTTATCATAAATTTTAAACATTTTGTGTAGTTTTGATTGAATATTTTCTTGCAGTTCGTCTTGCTGAGAGAACTTCATACATGTACTTTGCGACAGTCTGTTAGCAAGAAAAAGTATAAACGATGTTTACTCTGTCGCGAAATCTATGTGCATTTGTTAAAAATCTATTTACAGACTGGAAAATATTGTCCATATGGGGCAAAACGCCTACACTTCGGCTACTCTGATAAATCATGTATCGATGCTCTTTTGCAAAAACAATAGTAAATTGTGGGCATACAACGCATGGTAACATTGCATGGTACTATATATCAAAGACTGGGCCTTTGAAGCTGGATGATTACATTACATGATGAAAGGTAAACAATAAAGGGGCCGGGGCGGGGGGGGGGGGGGGGGGGGGCGGGCAAAACGTCCACCTTGAGCAAAGGTTTTTTTAAGTATGAAATAAAATATCTGATCTAACTGGACTATTCTTTTCGGGCGAAGGAATCAGTATTGTCTAAAAACAAACAATCACTCTGATAACAAGACCAGAAATAGCCCTGGGCGTTTTGTCCCACATAAAAGGCGTTTTGCCCCAGTGGTGGGGAAAAAGGCCCAGAAAATTTAAAAATACAAATTCTGTAATTACATGTATGTTAAAATCCTACCATATTTTTGCCAGATTTAAGTGCCATATTTGACGACTGCGTTTTGCACCCTCTTTACTTTACGAGTTGTCGCATTCTATACAAAATTCTCGTAACTAACTGCAGAAACAAATACAAACATCTGCTTCGTACCTTTAATTACAATTCCAGCATAATTTCAATATTATTCCATAGGCGCTTGAAGTTTTATGCTATTAGATATATTTCAATGATGCCGCTAAACATCCAGGCTATGAGCCATTTTGAAGAAATGGCCGGGTGTGCAAGCTCCGCAACGGGTGTGTTCGGACTCCATTAAGGTCTCCAGTTTCCGGTGTATCAACGTCTCAGAACTACGTCAACAGGATCTATTACGGGAAAAATGAGTGATTCTGCGGATATCGATCCTCTTAAATGTACAGCTCCCTACTCTGTCCAATCATCAAAAAACAAAATCGCCGATCAGACTGTGCGGATGCGCAAGCTAATCTGCATCTTTGTTGTCCGGAAAGTCAGTATATGCAGGCCTCAGTCTGAAAATTTTACACCAACGTTACTACGTTTGACCACCGGCGCTTGAAGTTCTATGCTCAAAAACCTCAAAACGCTTTATACTTGTCGCAGTCTTTGTAATGGTTCATGCTCTGGATGTTTAGCGGCAAAATTGAAATATATTTAATAACATAAAACTTCAAGCGCCTGTGGTTTGACGTTGTTGACACGAACGTCATGACGTCATTTTCATCATGTTTGTTCCAAGTTTTCGCTCGTCAGAAAAGTTTTGACCGAAATTAGGACAACAAAATATTGTAAATATATGGAAACAGTGATTCAACGCCATTGGATATATCTAAAAGAGTAATTGAATGATTTCGCTGATGTGTGACAAAAACATGCTCAACTTTGGCTCAGCACAGTAGACCGGAAACTGGACACCGTAATGGCGACGAGATTTTGTGGCAAATTTTGAATTCAGGATTACAGTACCGCATAGACCATAACTGAACAAATTTATCATGTTGAAACGATGTTTAAAGGTAAGAAGTTTGCTTTTGTTGGGGTGTTTCTATTTGGCAGTTTTAGCAGTTCAATAAAATCGAGGCATTTTTGCTTGCATACCTGGCCATTTCTTACGAAATAGCCTATAGACCGCGTCAAGTTTAAAGGGTTTGAGGGGAGGGCAGGGGGTTCGCATAGAACTTCAAGCGGCTGTGATTATACAACTCTTAAATACGTTATTTTCCTTGAAAACAGAATGAGCGCAGCTTCTATGGCGGCCAACGTCTTGTTTTCTTCGGCTAGAAATAAGTGACGTCATAAACGTTCTAACATAACGTCACACAGACTGGCCAAATCGCAAGTATTCTTGTGTTATCCTACAGATTCTACAAATTCCTACAACGTCTTGCAAAGTTGCGTGCATGATCCTACGACTATTTCTAGTAGGAAAATGGCGCTGAACCGTCCTAAAAGCAGTCCTGAGAGCCTAATGCCCATATTCACAAACTAAACTCAAACTCCACCTCGCCTCGAACTCCATAAGGTCGGTTGTAGTGACGCTCGAGAGCGCCTCGAGTGACTCCACCTCGACTTCGTGGAGGAGACTCATTTAGACTCAAACCATGTAAAATACATCGTGGTCCCAGACCAGACCTCCTAAAACGTATATACTGTAATGATGTCAAAATTGAGGCATGTTTGACTTAATGAAGTGTAGAACTAGATCGTACTAACGGTATAAATTGTAACATCACAATTAAATATACCGCAGGAACTATGAATTTCCGTTTGACGTCTGAGCGTCCATCCGGATTACGTTCTTGTGTTTGCAGAAGCGTCTGTGGTGTAAGCTCGGCCTGTTAAACATCGGTCATTGGTTGTCCTATTATTATCCAAATTGGTAGTAAACGCTGAAATATTAACCAAACTTAACTCGAGTCGCCGTCGAGGGAGCTTCACCGTTCCTCGACCAAACCTTATTTATCGGTCATTGGTTGTCCTATTATTATCCAAATTGGTAGTAAACGCTGAAATATTAACCAAACTTAACTCGAGTCGCCGTCGAGGGAGCTTCACCGTTCCTCGACCAAACCTTATTTATTGGAGGTGACTCCAGCCGCACTCATGTCTGTGAATACGACTCGACCTCACCTCGAGATAATCCTGGACCGTTAGGTAATTATAGCTACTTATCCGGTAAGTTAGAGTCGAGGTGCACTTAGGCACATATTCACAAACTAAACTTCAAACTCCACCTCGACTCGAATTTACCGGATAAGTAGCTTGGTAACTTTCAGTGTCGGCGCGTCCAACAAGAGTTAGCAAGAGCATGATTCGTTCGCCTGTACGGAAAGATAATTCACGAACTTTAGCGAGTGTCATATTAACCATGTATAGTCGGAGAAACCGCGTTCTGTCTCACTTATAGCACGACACCCAATGTAGGCAGTGCACATTACGGGGTATCTCATGCTAAAGATTGGGTATCTGAGGATCATACTATAAATTTAGATAATACGAGTCATGTAATAGGACATACATAAAATCTTTTCAGTGTTGGGCATTCAAGTCAAATATCGTTGCAAACACAAAATTAATCTTTGTCAGTTGCTTGCCCATTGTTGCCTACAATATTCATACATAAGTTAGAAGGGTGGCAGCTGTTATCGATTTATTCCTTGCAAAGCAATGCGCAATTCTTATGACGTTATTGAAATATACGTAATGTCATTTTTAAAAGCTTGTAGAGGCTCCGTTTTTGGCATTAATTTGAATTTAATGCCAGGTTTTCGTTGACCCATGTAAATGCTCTTGCTGACAAGATTTTGAATGCTAATACGCTTGTTTTCATTATAAAATCATTTAAGTTTTGGTAGACATGGGGAATTTGCTACAACATAATCCATATTCCCCGGCCAGTATGGAACCCAGCTTAAAAATAATTTCCGCGGTATTTACAGGACAACATTACCTGGGCATTGTCTTTAAGTAGCAAAAATAAAAACAAATCAAAGACTGCTGATATATAAATTACGGCCTACAAAACTAAAATTCTGCAGTGTCTTTAGGGTATACCTCTTTCAAAGAAGTTAAAAACGCGCCCTTTTGAAAAAAATACACCGTGTTTGCAGACTTTCCTACGCATATTATAGCTTTATGTGCTTTTGCAATCAGAAGTTTTGTTTTTATGTTGGTTACCGAGAAATTACGTCATTTGCATTACTTTTCGAACGCCCCTCGTATGCCCTCATTTAATATATGCAAGTTTAAAAAGTATCCGATCAAGAGCACAATAGACAGAGCTGTCAAGGGCAGCTAACTTCGTAGTGGTTGGCCTGATCTGGCTAAAATTTGAGTTCTTTAAGATATTATGCATTTCCTCGTTACCTGCAAGTTTGAAAAGGATCGGATCAGTAGAAACCAAGAAAAAGTGGCGACATTGATTTTTTGGATGCTAAGGGCAGGTACTCAGTGGTGGGATCTAGCCGAAATGCTAACTAATCCAAGCTTTAATGCATATCCTCATGACCTGCAAGTATGAAGAGGATCCGATGAAAAATGAAAATGTGATGACGTTGTTTTCTCCATTATAAGACTATGGGATTTTTTTTCAAACGCTCAAGGGCAGCTAACTCCATAGTCTGTGCTCGAATCCGGCCAAATTTCGAACTCATCCAAGCTCTTATGTATGTCATCATTACCTGCAAGTATGATAAGGATATAATCAAAAACCTTGATTGCAGCACCCTAAAAATCAAAATTGCTCGAGATATTGTCATCCCCTACATTTGTGTGAATTTATTTTAAGATCCGTTGAGAAATGTAGGTGCAAGAGCCATGACAAAGTTTTTCTAAAAATAGCCACAGTGACCTTGACCTTGGGCACAGCATCCTGAAAGTCGAACTTGCTTGAGATATTGTCATACCCTTCATTTGTGTCAAGTTATTTCAAAATCCAAGGAGAAATGAAGGTGCTAGGGCGATGACAAAGTTTTTCTAAAAATAGCCACAGTGACCTTGACCTTGGGCACAGCACCCTGAAAGTCGAACTTGCTCGAGATATTGTCATGCCCTACATTTGTGAGAATTTATTTTAAAATCCATTGAGAAATGTAGGTGCTAGAGCGCTGACAAAGTTTTTCTAAAAATAGCCACAGTGACCTTGACCTTGGGCGCAGCATCCTGAAAGTCGAACTTGCTCGAGATATTGTCATGCCCTACATTTGTGTGGAGCTATTTTAAAATCTGCTGAGAAATGTAGGTGCTAGAGCGCTGACAAAGTTTTTCTAAAAATAGCCAGTGACCTTGACCTTGGGCGCAGCATCCTGAAAGTCGAACTTGCTCGAGATATATGTCATGCCCTACATTTGTGTGAAGTTATTTTAAAATCTGCTGAGAAATGTAGGTGCCAGAGCGCTGACAAAGTTTTTCTAAAAATAGCCACAGTGATCTTGACCTTGGGCGCAGCATCCTGAAAATCGAACTTGCTCGAGATATCGTCATGCCCTACATTTGTCTGAAGTAATTTTAAAATCCGTTGAGAAATGTAGGCAATAGAGCGATGACAAAGTTTTTCTAAAAATATGTGATGACGTTGTTTTCTCCATTATAACACTATGGGATTTTTTTCAAACGCTCAAGGGCAGCTAACTCCGTAGTCTGTGCTCGAAACTGGCCAAATTTCGAACTCATCCAAGCTCTTATGTATGTCATCATTACCTGCAAGTATGATAAGGATCTAAGCAAAAACAGTTGAGAAAACGTGATGACGCCATTTTCCCCATTATAACCCTATGTGATTTTTTTTCCAAACGCTCAAGGGCAGCTAACTCTGTAGTCTGTGCTTGAATCCGGCCAAATTTCGAACTCATCCAAGCTCTTGTGTATGTCATCATTACCTGCAAGTATGATAAGGATCTAATCAAAAACAGTTGAGAAAACGTGATGACGCCATTTCCCCCATTATAACCCTATGGGGGCTATCTGTTGCCATGGAAACCAGAGTTCTGAGCTGAACGGCACCAAAACCTAATGCAGCCTTTCCTAATGCAGTTTTTGGTGTCAGAGTTTCTGTGATGTTTTACCTTATGTATGTTCTTATTATTTTTGGTTCGGTTTGGGTTGCTGAGTGGCCACCTGTTGGGAACAAGCTGCTCACTCGGTTGGCCATATGTTCTCTGTATCTTGATTATTTGTAATCTTAGTTGTTTCCAACTATGGTTTGAGGGCTGGATTTGGAATTTGATTGTTTCAGTTCCTGGTCTTTGCATACTTTTTACTTTCCCCCACCCAAATGATGCTTCAGATAAAATTTGATTGCGATCGGCCAACTGGTCTCTGAGATATTTATGTTTGAAAGTGTTGACGCACCCAAACGCACACACACCCACGCACACACGGACGACGGCTTGACTCCCATCCTATAAGCTCACCTCTGAGCTTTCGGCTCAGGTGAGCTAAAAATCAAGAACTTCAAAGAGTCGTAAGTCCTTCAAAAAACCTTATGGGGCCTCTATTTTTTGAGGCTCACTTGTCTGTATGTTCCAAATGTCATCAATCCAGGGGTCGCAAGATCGATCCCCCGCTTCTCCGGTCTTTCGGATGAGACTTTAAACCGAGGTCCCGTCTCCATATGACCTCGTTGTTGGTGGGACGTTAAACCCGAGTTCACTCACTCACTCACTCCAAATGTCATTGCGATCCGACGAATGCTGTAAAAGCAGAAACCTAAAATGCGGACATCAGACGGGCGGATAGATCGAAAAGCAAAATAACCCACCACCAAACTCCTTTTGCGATGAAGTGGTGGCGGTGTGATCTGGGGAAGGCGTGGACTGGATGTATTCAAACGAATAAAAATATTTGAAAGTACACTGTAAACAAGAGCTGTCGCCTGACAGCATAGCTCGCCTGAATTGGTGCTTGCCCATCACTCAGCCGCTATGGTGGTGTGGACTGCTATGCATAAAACTTCATGCAAGCATGTCCATAATGAAAACACATTTATAAACAAAAGCTATCTCAGAAATAAGTCTTAAAATAAAATTAGAATAAAAAAAATGAAATGAAATTTCAAAGTCCATGAGCTTGAGGTAAAAAAAAAACTGACGGGTGGGGGGCTATGTGGACTGCTATGCATAAAACTTCATGCAAGCATGTCCATAATGAAAACACAAAAGCTATCTCAGAAATAGGTCTTAAAACAAAATTAAAATAAAAAAATGAAATGAAATTTCAAAGTCCATGAGCTTGAGGTAAAAAAAACTGACGGGTAGGGGGGGTGGGGGTGGGGGGGAGGGGGGGGGGGGTCGCTAGTATGTATCAAAACCTTGAACCATTATCTAACATCAGCCCAAGTATTAGTATCAACTGAGTCCATCATCGTGGCACTGTGAAATTATGTCTTCATAAATATAAAACTTTAACCAAAATCTTTAAAACAAAATTCTAAGTCCATGACCTTGACTTCAAGGTCACCTAGTGGGGTAAGTATAAGGTGTTTTGTAAAAACTAAAAAAAGAGTCTAACATCAGTTCAAGTATAAACTAAATCTCTGCAAAGCATTATGAATCAGTATGCAATTACAAAACTTTAAAAAAGACAAAAATTTCCTAAGTCTCTGACCTTGACATCAAGATCACTGAGCGGGGTTGGGGTAGTACTCTGTAGATCTAACTACAGTGCAAATATAAAAAGAATTCATTTCTGGGTTCAGGAGATATGTGTCTTTAAAAAACTTTAACCAAAACATCCAATCAATAAAAAGACAATATTCTAAGTCCATGACCTTGACATCAAGGTCACAGAGCGGGGTGGGGGTAGTACCTTCGAAAACTTTAGACCAATATCTAACTTTAGTGCAAGTATCAAAGGAATCCATCCATGGGTTCAGGAGATATTGGGCTTTATAAAACTTTAACCAAAACATCCAGTCCAAAAAAACACCAATTTTCTAAGTCCATGACCTTGACATCAAGGTCACAGAGTGGGGTGGGAGTGGTACCCTGTTAAACCTTAGACCAATATCTAGCTACAGTGCAACTATCAAAAGAATCCATCCATGGGTTAAGGAGATATAGGTCTTTAAAAAACTTTAACCAAAACATCCAATTCGAACGCCGACGTGGACGCTGACGCGGACGCCGACGCCGTGGTGACAACAATAGCTCTTCCTGAACTTTCGTTCAGGCGAGCTAAAAATGTGTTTAGATCCAATGCAAAAAATGCAGTCCGATTTTTTATGTGTTTAAATCGTAACATGTTCAATTTGCAACATGTTGAGGTTTATGTTTAGAAATTAAACATGTACAAAACTGGTTATATCTACCTTTTATTTTGAAAATTTCCTCTGTCAATATTTTCGTCTCTTTTTATCGTTCTTCAACGGGGAAAAGAGAGAATGGATTCATCCGAAACGCCTAACAGAATTAAACGTGTTCAGCAGACTTTGTCCGGGAAAATAATAGAAAAGGCGTACATGTTTAGCTATATGACATATTCCTAACATGTTTACATCTAAACATGTAACCACGTGTGTTTTATAGCTAAGCGCGATTTTTACAGTGTACTAGGCTTTAACATACACATCTTTATACTCATTTTTTTATACAATTTTAATTGAGGGTGCTCATCATAAACGTTCTACATCGACCTTAGCTACATAACCCAAACTGATCTTGAATCAAGTACTGCTACATATCATTAGTTTCAAACACACAGAAGAAGAAGAAGAAGAAAAAAAACATTTGAATACAAAAAATAACTTGAATCAAGTACTGCTACATACCATTAGTTTCAAACACACAGAAGAAGAAGAAAACATTTTAGTACAAAAAAATAATTTTCTAAAAATGGCTACATTCTATTTTTTATCATATTTTCATTTTATCTCTAGTCCTCTCAGGATCAAAGGTAATTGTATGCAAGTATCATACATTTAATAGGAGCCCCGGTAGCTCAGTGGGTTAAGCGCTGGTCTACTGATCTAGCGGACTGGATTCAAGCCCCGCTTGAGGCGAGAATCTTTCCTACCGTAAACAGGGTTCCATTGCACAGGTCCTTTCACGATCATCGTACCATCGTCCTGATGTAACTACAATACTGTTGAAAAGGACGTAAAATCGCAAGTCATCCATCCATCCGTGGTACACCTAATACTATGTAGTAGGAGGAGAAAAATCTGTAAAGAAAATTTCATCGAGCGCCCCGACTGGGAATCGAACCCGCAACCCCAAGATTATAAAGCGAGCACACAACCACTAGGCTAAAAGGTCCGGACCAGTTAGACTGGTCAGTTATACACTCTATATACCTATATACATATTTACACATCACTAATTGGCCGTACTACTACACTCCTCCATCCTACCAATGAAACATTTGCATCAAATGTTAAGGAAATGAAACAATTATAATCCAGGTTCTTTTTGACTCCGCAGCCATCGCTTCGCCCTTGGGCTCAAACGGTAATCATCCTGGTCACGGCACCAATGTAGTAGGAGGAGAAAAATCTGTAAAGAAAATTTCATCGAGGGCCCCGACTGGGAATCGAACCCGCGACCCCAAGATTATAAAGCGAGCACACAACCACTAGGCTAAAAGGTCCGGACCAGTTAGACTGGTCAGTTATACACTCTATATACCTATATACATATTTACACATCACTAATTGGCCGTACTACTACAACTAGAAGAATTTCACTTATGGTTACCGAAATTCGAGCAATTAAAAGCCTTCAATGAAAATATGTTATCCGAAAGTTCCATGGACGGAACCAAAGACTTGTGGTGTAAAAGACGGACTGACAGACGGACAAACGAATGGACAGACAGACCTACCGAAAACTATTTACCCCCGGAGCATACATCATATATTGGGGGTAAAATAATATAGAAACTACGAATAATGAAAACGCCCATTTAAATTACATTGTATTTGTCGTATTATCGAGGTCTGTCCATTACAAGCAACAACATCGTCCCCTTGTCACTATATATGCCAAGTTTGGATAAAATCCGTAATAGAAAAAAAGCTTTAGGAAGCGTACACAACGTGTGAAAGCGATGGGTGGTGGGGCGTGGGAAAGGGGGTGGAGGGGGCTGACGAGTCTGCGCAGAATACCCAAATAATAAACTACGTAGTACTGCCAGAAGGTAGGGTCAAAAGAATAAATACGTTATACGAGAATAGAAATTCGATTAAATAATGATAAAAGTTTAGATCCTTTAAGAGCAAAGAAAACATTCATAAGTAAGAAGTTGGGCCATACCGCGGTTTCGGCTATTCAAGCCTCATCAGTGACCCTTTAAATCTGGCACAAGGAGCCAGAGGAAAAAAAACAGAAAATTTGCAGGTTTAACATGGCAGTCGTCTCAAAGACTGATATAAGTCGAAAAATACCAAAATATTTCAAATTTGTTTAGAAAATGAATCTAAACGTATGATCATTTCTGACTTCTCAGAATATATTCCATGATCTCAAAGGACCAAAAGGAAAATATAATCTGCACTATAGATGAGTGCGGGGAGACTTTTTACGGCCGCCACACGGCACAACATCCAGCTGCAGTGATAGTAAATAATGATAAAAGTTTAGATCCTTTAAGAGCAAAGAAAACATTCATAAGTAAGAAGTTGGGCCATACCGCGGTTTCGGTTATTCAAGCCTCATCAGTGACCCTTTAAATCTGGCACAAGGAGCCAGAGGAAAAAAACAGTAAATTTGCAGGTTTAACATGGCAGTCGTCTCAAAGACTGATATAAGTCGAAAAATACCAAAATATTTCAAATTTGTTTAGAAAATGAATCTAAACGTATGATCATTTCTGACTTCTCAGAATATATTCCATGATCTCAAAGGACCAAAAGGAAAATATAATCTGCACTATAGATGAGTAAAGTTTCAGCAAAATACTGGGGAAGGACGGGACCTAACCCATGACCTATGTTTAACATGCAGGTAGCTTAATTGCTACACCACAGACGCTTCCGCAAACACAGGAACGTAAACCGGACAGACGCTCAGACGTCAAGCGGAAAATCGTGGTTCCTGCGGTATATTTAATTATAATTTTTACAAATTATACAGTTAGTACGATCTAGTTCTTCACTGTCTATTAAGTCAACCATGTCTCCAATTTGACATAATTACAGTTTATACGTTTTAGAAGGTCTGATCTGGGTCTACGATGTATTTTATATGGTGTGAGTCTAACTGGGGTGTAGCTGCAGTCTCCTCCACGAAGTCAAGGTGGAGTGGAGAACGTGAATACCAAATCTATACTTGACCTTCACTCACTCGAGGCGCCCTCGAACGTCACTTCAACCTACATCTACATCTACCAATTAAGTGCATGGCCAATATTGGCAAAGTCGCACTGTGAACAACCTTAAAACATTCATGCTGGAAGGTTCTTATGTACAGTTAAGACCTCATTGGAGTTCGAGTCGAGGTGGAGTTTGAGTTTAGTTTGTCAATATGGGCCTTAGAGTTTAGTTTGTGAATATGGGCCTAAGAACTTGACTTCTACGGCTTTGCAAGGGCTTAACAGAGGCTTACTAACTTGAGGAAGTTAACGCTTGGGTTGACATGTATGGGGACCACCATGTATTTTTACACTAGACAACCGTGTGGACATTTTTTCAGGCCGAAAGTCTACGTAACTAGAAAATGTGTTTATGAAACACTATGCCCCCAACCATATGCTTGTCTCTAGAGAAGGTTCATCCAATAATGCTTGTACCTTTGTACCATAGGCTTACAATGCACTAAGTCAAAAAAGGGGCTTAACTCAGTCAAAAATTTACGAATTGTTTTTGAAAGTTAATCAGGTCATCTACACCTTGGGCAATATCAACCTGCAAAAATCATGATCCTAGCATCAGGGGTTCTCCAGATATTTTGTTCTCAAGCTTCCATAGGCAAATAATGCACTAAGTTGAAAAAGGGGCATAACTCAATCCAAAATTTACAAATTATTTTCAAAAGTTAATCAGGTCATCTACACCACAGGCAGTATCTTCCTGCATAAAATCATGCTCCTAGCATCAGGTGTTCTTGAGATATTTTGTTCACAAGGTTCCATAGGCTTACAATGCACTAAGTCGAAAAAGGGGAATTCAATCAAAAATTCACGATTTTTTTTCAAAAGTTAATCAGGCCATCTACACCACAGGCAGTATCTTCCTGCAAAAAATCATGCTCCTAGCTTCAGGGGTTCTTGAGATATTTTGTTCACAAGGTTCCATAGGCTTACAATGCACTAAGTCGAAAAAGGGGCATAACTCGGTCAAAAATTCAAGAATTTGTTTCAAAAGTTAATCAGGTCATCTACACCTTGGGCATTCTCATCTTGCAAAGCCTCATGATCCTAGCATCAGGGGTTCTTGAGATATTTTGTTCACAAGGTTCCACAGGCTAAGTCGAAAAAGGGGCATAACTCTGGAAATACATTGCCGGCGGAAAAATAAAAAAATACGGGTCTGCTTATTTTCCATACTGATCATGTGTATAAAGTTTCAAGTTCCTAGCTTTTATTGTTCTTGACTATATGTAAAGGTACCTTTGTACCATAGGCCTCAATGCACTAAGTCGAAAAACGGGAATAACTCATTCAAAAATTCACGAATTTTTTTCAAAAGTTAATCAGGTCATCTACACCTTGGGCATTCTCATCTTGCAAAGCCTCATGATCCTAGCATCAGGGGTTCTTGAGATATTTTGTTCACAAGGTTCCACAGGCTAAGTCGAAAAAGGGGCATAACTCTGGAAATACATTGCCGGCGGAAAAATAAAAAAATACGGGTCTGCTTATTTTCCATACTGATCATGTGTATAAAGTTTCAAGTTCCTAGCTTTTATTGTTCTTGACTATATGTAAAGGTACCTTTGTACCATAGGCCTCAATGCACTAAGTCGAAAAAGGGGAATAACTCATTCAAAAATTCACGAATTTTTTTCAAAAGTTAATCAGGTCATCTACACCACAGGCAGTATCTTCCTGCAAATAATCATGCTCCTAGCTTCAGGGGTTCTTGAGATATTTTGTTCACAAGGTTCCATAGGCTTACAATGCACTAAGTCGAAAAAGGGGCATAACTCGATCAAAATTTCACGAATTTGTTTCAAAAGTTAATCAGGTCATCTACACCTTGGGCATTCTCATCTTGCAAAGCCTCATGATCCTAGCATCAGGGGTTCTTGAGATATTTTGTTCACAAGGTTCCACAGGCTAAGTCGAAAAAGGGGCATAACTCTGGAAATACATTGCCGGCGGAAAAATAAAAAAATACGGGTCTGCTTATTTTCCATACTGATCATGTGTATAAAGTTTCAAGTTCCTAGCTCTTATTGTTCTTGACTATTTGTAAGGGTACCTTTGTACCATAGGCCTCAATGCACTAAGTCGAAAAAGGGGAATAACTCGATCAAAAATTCACGAATTTTTTTCAAAAGTTAATCAGGTCATCTACACCACAGGCAGTATCTTCCTGCAAAAAATCATACTCCTAGCTTCAGGGGTTCTTGAGATATTTTGTTCACAAGGTTCCATAGGCTTACAATGCACTAAGTCGAAAAAGGGGCATAACTCGGTCAAAAATTCACGAATTTGTTTCAAAAGTTAATCAGGTCATCTACACCTTGGGCATTCTCATCTTGCAAAGCCTCATGATCCTAGCATCAGGGGTTCTTGAGATATTTTGTTCACAAGGTTCCACAGGCTAAGTCGAAAAAGGGGCATAACTCTGGAAATACATTGCCGGCGGAAAAATAAAACTAGAAAATGTGTTTATGAAACACTATGCCCCCAACCATATGCTTGTCTCTAAAGAAGGTTCATCCAATAATGCTTGTACCTTTGTACCATAGGCTTACAATGCACTAAGTCGAAAAAGGGGCTTAACTCAGTCAAAAATTTACGAATTGTTTTCGAAAGTTAATCAGGTCATCTACACCTTGGGCAACATCAACCTGCAAAAATCATGATCCTAGCATCAGGGGTTCTCCAGATATTTTGTTCACAAGGTTCCATAGGCAAATAATGCACTAAAGTGAAAAAGGGGCATCACTCGATCAAAAATTCACAAATTATTTTCAAAAGTTAATCAGGTCATCTACACCACAGGCAGTATCTTCCTGCAAAAAATCATGCTCCTAGCATCAGGTGTTCTTGAGATATTTCGTTCACAAGGTTCCACAGGCTTACAATGCACTAAGTCGAAAAAGGGGCGTAACTCGATCAAAAATTCATGATTTCTTTTCAAAAGTTCATCAGGTCATCTACACCACAGGCACTATCTTCCTGCAAAAAATCATGCTCCTAGCATCAGGGGTTCTCCAGATATTTTGTTCACAAGGTTCCATAGGCTTACAATGCACTAAGTCGAAAAAGGGGCAAAACTTTGTCAAAAATTCACGAATTTGTTTCAAAAGTTAATCAAGTCAACCACACCTTGGGCATTCTCATCCTGCAAAACCTCATGATCCTAGCATCAGGGGTTCTTGAGACATTTTGTTCACACGGTTCCACAGGCTAAGTCGAAAAAGGGGCATAACTCTGGAAATACATGACCGGCAGAAAAATAAAAAAATAGAGGTATGCTTATTTTCCATACTGATCATGTGTATAAAGTTTCAAGTTCCTAGCTCTTACTTATCTTGACTATGTGTAAAGGTACCTTTGTACCATAGGCCTCAATGCACTAAGTCGAAAAAGGGGAATAACTCGATCAAAAATTCACGAATTTTTTCAAAAAGTCAATCAGGTCATCTACACCTTAGGCAGTATCTGCCTGCAAAAAATTATGCTCCTAGCATCAGGGGTTCTCCAGATATTTTGTTCACGAGGTTCCATAGGCTTACAATGCACTGCGTCAAAAAAGGGGCATAACTCGGTCAAAAATTCCCTAATTTTTTCCAAAAGTTAATCAGGTCATCTACACCTTGGACAATGTCATCCTGCAAAAAATCATGATCCTAGCATCAGGGGTTCTTGAGATATTTTGTTCACAAGGTTCCACAGGCTAAGTCGAAAAAGGGGCATAACTGGAAATACATTGCCGGCGGAAAAATAAAAAAATACAGGTCTGCTTATTTTCCATACTGATCATGTGTATAAAGTTTCAAGTTCCTAGCTCTTATTGTTCTTGACTATATGTAAGGGTACCTTTGTACCATAGGCCTCAATGCACTAAGTCGAAAAAGGGGAATAACTCGATCAAAAATTCACAAATTTTTTCCAAAAGTTAATCAGGTCATCTACACCACAGGCAGTATCTTCCTGCAAAAAATCATGCTCCTAGCTTCAGGGGTTCTTGAGATATTTTGTTCACAAGGTTCCATAGGCTTACAATGCACTAAGTCGAAAAAGGGGCATAACTCGGTCAAAAATTCACGATTTCTTTTCAAAAGTTAATCAGGTCATCTACACATTGGGCATTCTCATCCTGCAAAACCTCATGATCCTAGCGTCAGGGGTTCTTGAGATATTTTGTTCACAAGGTTCAACAGGCTAAGTCGAAAAAGGGGCATAACTCTGGAAATACATGGCCGGCGGAAAAATAAAAAAATATGGGTCTGCTTATTTTCCATACTGATCATGTGTATAAAGTTTCAAGTTCCTAGCTCTTATTAATCTTGACTATGTGTAAAGGTACCTTTGTACCATAGGCCTCAATGCACTAAGTTGAAAAAGGGGAATAACTCAATCAAAAATTTACGAATTTTTTTCAAAAGTTAATCAGGTCATCTACACCTTAGGCAGTATCTTCCTGCAAAAAATCATGCTCCTAGCATCAGGGGTTCTTGAGATATTTTGTTCACAAGGTTCCATAGGCTTACAATGCACTAAGTCAAAAAAGGGGCATAACTCGGTCAAAAATTCACGATTTCTTTTCAAAAGTTAATCAGGTCATCTACACCTTGAGCAATGTCATCCTGCAAAAAATCATGATCCTAGCATCAGGGGTTCTCGAGATATTTTGTTCACAAGGTTCCATAGACTAAGTCGAAAAAAAGGGGCACAACTCTGAAAATACGTGACCGGCGGAAAAAAGAGAAAATACGGGTGCGCTTATTTTTCATGTATGTGCCACACATAAAATTTCAAGATCCTAGCAAAAGCAGTTCTTGAGTTTCCCACCAGCCAAAAAGCGTTACGGACGGACTGACGGACAGACGGACGGACGGACGGATGGACAGGCCCAAACCAATATGCCCCCTCAACTTCTCCGAAGTTGGGGGCATAAAAATACGGGTCTGCTTATTCTCCATACTGATCATGTGTATAAAGTTTCAAGTTCCTAGCTCTTATTGTTCTTGACTATATGTAAGGGTACCTTTGTACCATAGGCCTCAATGCACTAAGTCGAAAAAGGGGAATAACTCGATCAAAAATTCACGAATTTTTTTCAAAAGTTAATCAGGTCATCTACACCACAGGCAGTATCTTCCTGCAAAAAATCATGCTCCTAGCTTCAGGGGTTCTTGAGATATTTTGTTCACAAGGTTCCATAGGCTTACAATGCACTAAGTCGAAAAAGGGGCATAACTCGGTCAAAAATTCACGAATTTGTTTCAAAAGTTAATCAGGTCATCTACACCTTGGGCATTCTCATCCTGTAAAACCTCATGATCCTAGCGTCAGGGGTTCTTGAGATATTTTGTTCACAAGGTTCCGCAGGCTAAGTCGAAAAAGGGGCATAACTCTTGAAATATGTGACCCGCGGAAAAAAGAAAAAACACGTGTTCGCTTATTTTTCATACTGATCATGTGTATAAAGTTTCAAGCTCCTAGCTCTTACGGTTCTTGATATGACAGACGGACAGACGGACAGGCCCAAACCAATATGCCCCCACAATTTCTCCGAAATTGGGGGCATAAAAATACATGGGTAAATCGGTCCCCATAGTGACAGTCCTTAACTATTACTACTGCGGTTGCCTACCGACATAGCTCACTAAACTGGTTCCGCTGTTGTCCACCAGTGTGTGACAACTGGTAAAGCCTACTGTTACGACGGCTTTCATTGGATAATGCAATGGCCAATCAACTAGTCTGTAACAAATGAAATTCGGCGGTGGTTCCAAGATGAACACAGAAAAAATACACGCCATCACTCCAGCTACATCAACATCTATGGGAATGAACTTAAATCCTGCTTTGTCAGAAAAGTAATTAACAAGAGGCCCAAATGGGCCTGATATCGCTCACCTGGCTATTGTGTAACGGAACCATTCTGATACAAAATTGGTCCAATTCCACTGACAATTTCTCATTTTCACATTTTGCTACTTTTAGTAACAGAGGCCAACTTGCCTGGTCTTTATATATTTACTTTTGAAACACCTCAATGCAAGAAACATTTTGCCACAAATTTCATCAAAATCCATTCAGGGGTTACTGAGATATTGCCAGTTTCATGTTTTGTGCTATTTTTAGTAACGGCAGATGGCGACCATCTTGGATTGCTAAAATGCAAAATATCGAAAAGCCTTCATGCAAAGACCATTTTGACACAAATTTGGTCCAATTCCATTGAGATTTTCTGATTTTCACATTTTTCTATTTTTAGTAACAGAGGCCAATATGACTGGTCTTACAGTTAGATATTTTTAAACATCTCAATGCAAGAATCATTTTGACACAAATTTCGTCAAAATCCATTCAGCGGTTACTGAGATATTGTCATTTTCATGTTTTGTGCTATTTTTAGTAACGGCAAATGGCGGCCATCTTGGAATGCAAAATGCAAAAAATCGAAAAAGCTTAATGAAAGGACCATTCTGACATAAAAATTAATCCAACTCCATTGAGATTTTCTAATTTTCACATTTTTCTATTTTTAGTAACAGAGGCCAATATGAATGGTCAACAGTTAGATATTTTTGAAACATCTCAATGCAAGAATCATTTTGACACAAATTTCGTCAAAATCCATTCGGCGGTTACTGAGATATTGTCATTTTCATGTTTTGTGCTATTTTTAGTAACGGCAGATGGCGGCCATCTTGGAATGCCAAATTGCAATTAATCAAAACGACTTCATGCAAGGAACATTCTGACACAAAATTGGTCCAATTCCATTCAAGGGTTCTTGAGTAATTGTCATTTTTATGTTTGTGCTATTTTTAGTAACACCAGATGGCGGCCATCTTGGAATGCCAAATTGCAATTAATCGAAACGGCTTCATGCAAGGAACATTCTGACACAAAATTGGTCCAATTCCATTCAAGGGTTCTTGAGTAATTGTCATTTTTATGTTTGTGCTATTTTTAGTAACTGCCCCCATGGTGGCCATCTTGGATAGATTGAAATAATTCCATTCAAGAACCAATTCTGACCAAATCTGGTCAGAATTGGTTGCATTTTCTATAGATATTGACATTTGAGCAAAATCGGCCTTGTAAACTCTAAGTAGGTCACTGTGACCTAATTCCGCTATAGATTTTTTTTTATTTTTACAATTTTTAATACCAAGGTCCCACTTATGTTCCATGCAAACTTTCAACCAAATATACCAACTGGTTCTGGAGAAGAAGTTTATTTTGTTGTTTTTGCTATTTTTAGTAACAGCAGCCATCTTGGATTCTTGACCTGACCCAATTTTACAATTTTCAAACCCTGCAGTCTGGTCATGCTCCATGTGAAATTTGAGATCCATGGGCTCCGTGGTTTTAGAGAGGAAGTTGTTTGAAGTTGTTTAAATAGGTCATTTTTTTACATTGGCATTTGAGCAAAATTACACACATAAACAGAAAGTACGTCACTGTGACAAAACTCCGATACAGATTTTTTTCATTTTTACAATTTTGAATACCAAGGTTTCACTGATGTTCCATGCCAAAATTCAGACAAATATACCCAGTGGTTCTGGAGAAGAAGTTTATTTTGTTGTTTTTGCTATTTTTAGTAACGGCGGCCATCTTGGATTTTCAACCTGACCCAATTTTACAATTCTGAGACCCTGGAGTCAGGTAATGCTCCATGTGAAATTTGAGAACCATGGGACCAGTAGTTTTACAGAAGAAGATGTTTGAATATTTGTTTTTAGGTGTTGACGGACATTTTGCGTGACGGCGCACGCCGGACGCATTGGTATGACAATAGCTCACTATGGCCCTTCGGGCCAGGTGAGCTAAAAATCAAAAACACGCCATCATAAAAACGACATCCCGCGCCATGTTTTTTTTTTAGTTTCTTGGAGTTACTTCCCCTGATCTCATTAATTCTCACTCAAGTTCTGCCCGTTTTGATTAGTCTTGAAGATACCGTAGCTATAAGGGGAGAGAACCAGTCTAATAGCTCACTTGAGTAATATTCATGAACGTTATTTATATCAACTCTTCACCTAGAGACATATTACCAAATACACTTCCATTTAAAGGCCCTATTGCTCTATCAGCATGAAATATTTTATGGTGATGTATCCCTTCTCACTACAGTTTCTTCATTGTATATGATCGAGATAGGCCGTCTTTGAAAAATTAAAACGTCCTTGAGTTTCTCACAAAAACGATTTGAAAAAAATATCTAGGTAATTTTGGTTGGCAACTAAACTGACCTACTTTCGATTTCACAAGTTTCATTACATGGTAAAACTACAAGGTACAAGATGTAACAATACAAGAGGTTAAAATACAATGTACAGTTGTTTAATAGTTGATAAAATACAATGTAAGGCAAGGATCTCATTCCTTGTGTCGCTATTGGGCGAGTTAATTGTCGAACAGGGAACCAGAAACGAAAACCGTATTTTTACGGAGAGAGTTGTCATTTTTTCTCAAAATACCTTATTCCTTCTTTTTTGCCAGTTATATGACACAAAAAGCACAACAACCGACATACAATTTCATTTATAAGGATTTTTGCTTCAACGACTTTTACCACTGATAGGACTATGGAGACTTTAAAGGTTTTTCTTGTTTATAATAAGGTATGTCATACACTGTAGGTGTTTGCAAAGTGTATCTTGGTGCGTATCTATCATTATTAGTTTTTATTCAGAGACTACATGGAACAGCCCAGTCTAATGAAAACTTACCATTTTTTAGAACATTTGGTGAAAATTTGAAAATCTAGCTGTTGTTCAAAGCCAATTATTTTTTATTCAAGGATAGGCGGTATCATAAACTGCTGCTGAATACTACGGTGTTTAAGCGGCGAGGAGGTGGGGGGCGTTATTTTAGCCTAAACTGTAGTAAACCAGCCACTGCCAAAACACCCCTAATAAACAGTATTAGTATGAATAGGTAAACTTTCAAAGCAAAGGAACTCTACTATTTTCATGATTTTGTCTCCGTTCTCAGTAAGGGTGTGGTCAACTCTTAAAGAAAAGAATTTGCTCCTCTAGCAGCAAAGCTGTCCGTTAAGAAAAGACCCCATTTTAAAGATCTACCCCACCCAGAGCAAGTTAATCTAACATTTTTATCTGAAAAAAGCAGGGGGGGGGGGGGGGGGGGGGGAAGGGGGGAGGGGGGGGGAAGGGGGGAGGGGGGGGTGAGGAGGGGTATTAGAGAAGGGGCGTTGTATAGGACTAATACGGTACATATAGCAGGTAATATTCAACCAGAAAAATCTTTAGACAAAAAAAATTATCGGGGCAGATTAAATAGAAGTGTGTTAAGTAATATGTCTCTAGGTGAAGAGTTGACAATAACTTTCATGGATATGACTCAAGTGAGCTATGTCGGTCGGCACCCAAAACCGTAATTTTAACACTGGGTAGCGACAGTCACCTATCTCGAAATTGAGCTGTCCCATTAGGAATTCTAAAAAGGACCGCGGTCAATCTTGAGATTGACCTGTTTTATATGGTGTACCAAAAGGGTCAAAACTACCGATACCGGTCCACCTATGATAAAGTATAGGCGCACTGCTAAATTTTAGCGGTGCACCTGTAAATTTTAGCGGTGGATGGATAAATTTTGTCGGTGCACCGCTAATTTACAGGTCCACCGATATTTTATCGGTCCACCGATACTTAGAACTTATATCGTGACGTCATACATTATCGCCACTCATATGTTTTCGATACCTTCCTTTAGGTCACTAGATTTACATAGATATTATGTCATTTGGTCACGTTGACCTTTGATCCTGTAGACTGAAGCTTTGCCGCCAACTCAGTGAAAAAAATCAAATAACATGCTTAGAATCAAAGCAAGATCACTGTACTTACAATACAACATGTAATTTGTTCATTTTCACTTATATCCATATTTCTTGGCCATAAATTCATTGAAAATTCCACTTTTGAAATTTCTGCAAGTATGGACCCTTTCCTGTCTGTTTATTTACTCTATGGGGCTCTAAATAGAACAGGCTGCAGCGAGTGACTGTGTTGGATTTCAAAAGTACGGGAGTGCAAACGTACCATAAGTCCTTATCATACAATATAGGGAATTTGATTTTTTTTCTTGTTTTTAGCTCACACCTGTTATTGCTGCTGAAAAGCTACTTAGATTTTATTACAATTTAAATTCAATGTATATTTATTGTAGAGTGTTCCAGGTGTGAACTGCATGTTCTAGACAGTATGGGGCGTCTATCAGTTTCTAAAAAACAAATGATTTTCAACACCATGCTCTCAATTAATTTGTAGCAGTATCTATTTTAGCAAGTTTCGTAACATACCTTTTTCATTAATGGGTAATGTGAGCTTACAAAAACAAAGAAGAAAGTAACAGACAAATTTCGTCACGAAAATGAATGATTTTAATACCCCACCGCAGATTTTGTTGTTACACTTCCACAGCGCGTGTTAATTTAGATATGCAAATGAGTATCGATAGCATATGACGCACTATTTCATTGGTCAATTTCGAAGGTCATGTTTCTGGGTCAAGTAGCAAAACAGTCGTCGCGGAAAATGGCGTGTTTTCACCAAGAATAAAGAGGGAAAAGGCGAAGTTTCACGCATACAAGACAAATATGTTGACGTTGCTGTGTTGCTTATAGACCGGGATACTTTATTAAGGTATCGATAACACATGAGCCCAGGATAGGTGCATCGATAAAATTACAGGTGCACCTGTAAAAATATCGGTGCACCTGTAAAAATATCGGTGGACCGATAAATTTCAGCAGTGGACCGATATTATCGCTGCTCGTACATTTTCACTGATGGGCTGCTAGCTTTCCTTGAACTCAATGAATATTACATGTAACAGCTCAATTTACGTTTTACAACATATCTAGATCTACATTAGACCTACAACACAGGGCCTTAGAATCCGCCACCGTTACACTACCGTTAGTAGCGGAGCGGAACGCAACGTCAGGAGTCGCATGACTAGATCTACATGATCAATAGATGTAAAATTACAGCTCTAAAGGGTTTTTTATATTCTGACGGACCCATTAGAGCTGTAAGTTTTACCGTTCAAATTTTTAACAATATGGGCAGACAAAAGTCGCGACAAATTTACTTTTTATATAGAAATAGTGTACATTAAAATTTTACATAGTAATATAGTTAACCATCTAAATTTTATAAAAAACATAAACAAATGACCAATCATGCACTGAGTATGTTACAGTCATGTAAAATAAATCTCTGTTTCGTTTTCGTTGACTTTCCGCCACATTATTTTGAGGGAGATAACTCATTTGTCTTCCAAAACAAGTGTAGTGACGCATCGTCTTGGCCTGACTACCGGGTCCGGATGTAAGTACCGGGGATTAGTAGCACTAGAAGCAAATCAAGGGGCGATATTTATCTACTTCCGCCAGACATGCGCAGTTAGGTGAATTACAGCTGAGCGCTTTGCACGAATCCAGAGCGGTGACAGACAGCGGTCTCAATTTCCATCCCTCTTGCCTTGCTTCTAAGCTACAAGGGAATTGTATAGTTTATAAGGGGTAAAAACACAATAATGGCGACGAGGATGGGATAAAAGGGGTAAAAACACAATAATGGCGACGAGGTAAACTTGGCAGAAGCATTTGTAATTTGTTATTTTTCGCCTTTTCCCCCATTGACATTCGTCTTGTGTTTTTTCGAACACAAACTTTGACAAAGGAGGGAATAGGTCGCCAGTTCTAAAATAGCAAATTGACAACATTGCAAGCTTCTACGCTATACACACAGAGCCCTTGAAAGACTCGACCTATTAATTCTAAATTTATCCAGTTTTGGTCGAAATTAGAAAGCAGGCGTAAGGTTAATAGAGGGTCAGTTTTACAGGGAATATTATAGGGAATTTTACTTCTTGTGGAGTCTTGTAGACACACAAACTTGTGCAAATAAGGTTTCTTATGGGGTCTTGTAGACACATGAGTAATTTATTTGTTATTCCCAAAGTCATTTTTGTGGAGTCTTGTAGACACACAATATTAGTCAAATAAGATTTCTTGTGGAGTCTTGTAGACACACAGGTGATTTATTTGATTAAAAGTTTATTGCTTGTGGAGTCTTATAGACACACGGGATTGTTCAAATAAGAGACATTGTCATTACCCCACCACAATCCTTATAGCAATAAAGTCAGTATTATCCCTGTACGTCTGTCACCATGTCAGTAAACGTCAACACAGCAACTACAGAGGAACTGAAACAGATTCCAGGAGTTGGTGAAAAAGTTGCACAGCTCCTTATTCAGTTCAGAGATGTTTATGGAGTCATCAAGAGAGAGGCTCTGAATTTGGCTCTTCGGCGACACCTGTCAGATGAAGTCCTGGAGATGATAGACTTCTCAGTGCCAAAGCTAGATGATCCATTCGATATTGATCTAAGCTGTCTCCCACCAGTACCTAAGACAAATTCATGGGAACCCTTGGTGAGCTTTGCCCACCAGACAGCATCAAGAAGGTCAAGGTCACCACAAGAACCAGAGTCAAAAGTTTGGCATCCACTGACATTGCCGTCAGCATTTGAGCCGAGGAAAGAGTCAATGTCACCAGTTCAAGAGAGTGTCTCCATGCTGGCATCAAAGCTGACAGATCAGGAAGCATCCGCTATGTTAGCAGCAGCTTCGAGTATCCATGAGCCAGAAGAATCACGTTCTTGTAGAACTGATTCCAGGTCAGAATCTCATGGTGATAAAGAGGATAAGAAACCTGCTGAAAGAAAGACATCGGAGCCATCCACTTCAGTAGGATCAGAGGGAGCTAATGGGTCTTGTAGATCCAGATCTCCAAGGGAAAACAGATCTTCCTCAAGGTCAAGGTCATCGTCTAGTCAGAGACGTTCAAGAAAACACTCCCCTAAACATACAAGGACGCATAGGCGTCATGATAAAAGGTCAAGGTCACACTCTGGGTCACTGTCAGTGTCCAGGTCACACTCAGGGTCGGTGTCGAGGTTAAGGTCACAGTCAAAACGGTCTGAGTCAAAGTCCAGAAGATCAAAGAAAAGACCATCAAGGTCAAGATCAAGGTCAGCTTCTGGATCACTATCCACTTCAAGGTCAAGGTCAAATCAGAGTCATTCTGAGGAATCAGATTCCAGCATTGTCAAGAAAAAGGATAAGAGCTCCTCAATGAAAACAGACTCTGAAGTTATGAAGAAAAAGGGCAGAAGTAGATCAAGGTCATCTTCAAGGTCAAAGTCAGCTCATCACCATTCAAGGAAATCAGACTCTAAAGTTGTAAAGAAAAAGGAAGGAAGTCACTCAAGGTCATCTTCAAGGTCAAGGTCAGCTCATTCAAAGAAGTCTGATGCAAACCTGCTGAAGAAAAAGAAACATATTTCTTCAAGGTCGACTTCAGGGTCAAGGTCAGTTGAACGCCACTCGAGAATATCTGGCACAAAAGTTGTGAAGAAAAAGAAGCATGATTCTTCAAGGTCAACTTCACGGTCAAGGTCAGTGAGACAAAGTTCAAGAAAACATGGCTCTAAGAAAAATAAGTCGCAGAAAAAGATACACAAACACTCCAGATCAAGTTCGAGATCAACTTCTAGATCATCGTCAAGGTCAGCCTCAAGGTCATCAAGTTCACATTCCAAATCTCATAAGAGAAGGGTTAAATTAAAAACAAAACATGATAGATCAAGGATGGTGTACAAACATAAACGTCGATCGTCATCTAGTTCAAGGTCAACGTCAAGGTCACATTCTAGATCTTCCCATAAAAGGAGAATTCAGACAAGGCGTGCTAAATCAAATATACATAAACATAAACGTCATACATCGTCTAGTTCAGAATCACAATCAAGATCTCCTTCAAGGTCAAGGTCACATAAATCAAAAGGAAGATCAAGGCCACAGAAAACAAAAAGAAGATCACGAAAACATCATCACTCATCATATACAGGCTCAGATAGAGATTCTTCGGTGGACAGATATTCTTCAAAGCATGGAGATCCCCGAAAACACCCTAAGGCTTTGCGTTTTGATGGGAAGTCAAACTGGCTATCCTTTAAAAAGAAGTTTGATAGCTACAGAAAAGTGATGAAATGGTCAGAGGCAGAGAGCAAAGATTATCTGATGTGGAGTTTGGAAGGAAAAGCCCTTGATTTTTTCACCATAACAACATCTGATATGGAAAAATATTCTTTTCGAAAAATAATGAAGAAGTTAGAGGCTAGGTTTGGCGTAAAAGAGTTGACAGAAACCTCGAAGGCAAGATTTCGTCAAGCTTCTCAGAAGCAGGATGAATCATTGGAAGATTGGGCGGACCGTGTAATGACTCTCGCAACTCCAGCTTTTGTAGATTTGCCAGAAGAGCACTTGAAACAAGAAGCCATTGCTAGATTTTGCCAGGGTTGTATTGACAGGGATGCAGCTAAACACGCTTGTTTTGAACAACCTAAAACCATGGAAGAGGCACTAAATTTGGTAAAACACCATCAATATATTTCTCAAGCCGTTGATGGAAAGAAGGCGAAGAAAGAAAATGAAGCTTCAGTCAATGCTGTGCAATCCCCATCAGAAGCTAGGATTGAACAACTTATTGCTTCAGCATTAAAAGATTTCGCAGAAAAACTACAGACAAGCTCTCAATCCAGTTGTCAATCTTCTTCAGACACAGAACGGAATTCAGACACTAAGAAGAAAAGTTCCATTCAGTGTTTCTTCTGTAAGAAATTTGGACATATGAAGAAAGATTGCAGAGTCTATCAAGCATGGCTTAGTAAAAAGCAAGGGAGCAAGTCAGAAGATTCAGAGGATCAAGGTCGGGATAGGAATCCCACACAGTAGAGGAAAGGCCTTTAAAGTAAACAGGGGAGGAAAGAGTACAGGTACATCAGGTGAAAACTGTTGAGTTGAATCTTCACAGTCCAGTCAGATCACTCAAGTTTAACTGAGTTGTTGAAGTACAGGAAACAGGAAAGGTTACCGGTGTCAGGAAATACCTTCAGTGGTTACCGGTGTTAGGAATTACCTTTGGAACCTGTCCAAGAATGGTCCATAGACGTCAACCAGGGTGATAAGACTGTGATGTCAGAAGTACAGAAAGAAGGTTACCGGTGTCAGGAAATACCTTCAGAAGTCACCGGTGTCAGGAATCACCTGTGGAACCGGCGCAGGATGCTACATTCGGAGATCAAGACTACTCTGCCATGATGGATGGATGGATGCTCGCTCCCAGACTTGTAGTCAGGGAAAGAGATCCTCAAGAAAAGAACCTCAAAAGAGGTAGTCAGGGCAAGAGATCCCCAAGGAAAGAACCTCAATAGTCAAGACAGATGGATGCTTGCTCCCGGACTTGTAGTCAGGGAAAGAGATCCCCACAGAGAGAGGTTACACGCTATCCACCAGATCTGTCTGAGCCGAGACTTGTAGCCAGACGAGGAAGATTTAAAAGAAAGCTTCGTGGACGGCGGTAATCCATTCCAGTTGAGTTGGGCTTGTAGCTCGCTCAAGAGAGTAGTCATGTCAAGTGCCAGTTGAGTTGGGCTTGTAGCTCGCTCATGTCAATTTCCAGGTGAGTGGGGCTTGTAGCTCGCTCATGTCAACAAAGCAATCCGGATGTCAGCATTTTGAGCGGACATGTGGTCTGCTCAGAAGTCAATGACAGACTTGTAGTTTGTCATTTGTTCAGCTTCAACAGAGAATCCAGATGATATGTCTTGTAGTCTGTCATCTGTCAGCTTCAACAGAGAATCCAGATGATATGTCTTGTAGTCTGTCATCTGTCAGCTTCAACAGAGAATCCAGATGATATGTCTTGTAGTCTGTCATCTGTCATCTGTCAGTATCAACAGATATCCAGAATTCCAGATGATATGTCTTGTAGTCTGTCATCTGTCCAGTATAAACAGATATCCAGGGACAGACTTGTAGTTTGTCAACAGAAATCAACGACAGACTTGTAGTTTGTCAACAGAAGTCATCGACGAGCCTATGGTTTGTCAAGAAGATTCCTGTGGACTTGTAGTTCACAACAGTCCTGGTTGATGTAAGCTACACCAAAGAGGTAAGGTATTGTGTGTGGGCCTGTGGCTGGCACATCTCTTTTTGGCTTCCCAGCCTGGGTGGAACCTTTCATCATAAAGTTGGGAGGAGTGTAGTGACGCATCGTCTTGGCCTGACTACCGGGTCCGGATGTAAGTACCGGGGATTAGTAGCACTAGAAGCAAATCAAGGGGCGATATTTATCTACTTCCGCCAGACATGCGCAGTTAGGTGAATTACAGCTGAGCGCTTTGCACGAATCCAGAGCGGTGACAGACAGCGGTCTCAATTTCCATCCCTCTTGCCTTGCTTCTAAGCTACAAGGGAATTGTATAGTTTATAAGGGGTAAAAACACAATACAAGCTTCTATGTGCCAGGAAAACAATTGTATGAGAATCTTTCACGTAACGAATAAGCTATTCTCAATATAAACGTTCAAATTTAAAAAAAAAAATCATGAAAATGTGTTTTAATCTAATTAATTATAATTTATTTATATTTAATATATAATTTTTAATCAACATAATCTGAAATATTACGTAAAAAAATTGTTTATAATTAAAAAAGGTAATTGCTTCCCTTTACTTGATTTGTTAAAATACGATCTCCTGTAAAAAATGGATTGTAGTTACTGTGGGTCAAATTTTATTTACAGTAAAACTCATAGAAAAAGTGGATACAACAGGAAAAGTGTTCAATGTCAAGTGAGAAAAATATATCTATTTCATTAAGGGACTTCTTACTGAAAGAGGGTGTACATGTGGGCATTAATGACTATGTTTGTTTGGATTGTTATAAAGTAACATGTATTTTATACAACGCGAAGAAGAGATACCAACAAGTTACGGAAACATTCAGTAAGAGATGTCGATATACCATAGAAGAGCAGTCAGTTCCTCCAGAAAAGAAACAACGAAAAGATGATTCATCACAGGTTAAAAAAACTTGTTCAATTTATTTTTTACGACTATACACCTTTCCTATAAATCGATAAAGTCGCGCACGAGTTATCTACCCAAGTAGACTGTGACGTCATCTATAGGAGCATCTCATATAATTCAGTACAACTGCAAGCACACATAACACGCATAAAGCAGATGTTTTGTAAATGTGAACTGCAAAAAATACATTGAAAGACCAAATTAAAGTATAATTGCCCTGTTGTCATGTGACATTTTTTATTTATATAATTTTTTTATTATTATTTATTTTAATATCATATTGAGAATCCCGACAAGTCGCTCATGATTTTCATGGCCCCTTTCAACGACACTGTGTTATAACATCCCGGCAATACATTCATGTTTGTTCAATATAATAGAGTTACATTTCGTATAAATAAATTTCGTAAATCTGAAAAGTTCTTTCCATCTTTCCGACAGGCAAATCGTCAGCATTCAGATAGTAACTACGCATTATTACCGGACAGATTATAGCGCTGATATGTATGGTTTCTTGTGCGATACACCGATCTAAAAGCATCAGCATCCAGACTCTTTTCCATAAGTTTGAACCCGAGGTTGAATTTAAAGTATTTTTCCATCTCTTACTTATCTTCGGTATTATTTATTTGATCGTTTCCATTTCACGGTAGGGTGTTCTTAAAGCTGCCATCAGAACACGTGTCTAGATAATACACAATCATAGGTGTTTGTTTATTGAGGCAATGCGCGCGATTCGGTGATTACACAAATGAATTCCACGTCAGCACACTTTGTTGTCATTTTTAGCGTGTGTCTGCTTTATAATCAGCTTATCTTTCGTTTTGTATCTTTTGTAATAACGGTCTGAACATCTTCCGCGATTTTCTTTCTTTTCCGTATGTTTTGGAAGCTGTACTGGTGATACATTCTCTTGATTACGGTAATTTTGGCTCGAAATTTTAGCCGGAAATCTTTTAAATTTTATGTCAAATTCCCATATGCTATAAGTTATAAAGCTTATTTTCCGACAAAGAAAGAGCTAATAAAGTTGGAACAAAATAGTTAATAATCTTAACCGTTGAATGTTAGTTTTGAATATACGGAAAACCGGCATTTATTTGGTTACACATTGAAAACCAATAGCCTATCCTATAGATGACGTCATAGGCGCTGCAAGGGACAAAACTCGAACAGACTCTGAATTATAGGAAAGGTGTATACATGTATGCACGTGATAAACGTTACTTCCATACATTCTTCTTTTACAGTCACTGTTCATAATTATGATCAAGAATGCGACTTATCATAGTGCTCTCCACACTGATTTCCTTGGAGGCAGTTCCTAATGCCCATCCAAAACTAGTGCAGGCTAGTCTTCATTTTACAAATTATATTTCTAAAACACGAATATACCCTACAAAAAAAATCTATTTTTTAGTGATGAAAAAAGATTGTCATTTATTTATTTAAAGGAAAAGGCATTTATCGTCAGGTGTGTGTGTCTGTGGGGAGGAGGGGGCGGTGGGGGGTAATTTTTTCCTGACTTACATTTTTTCAAGACTTCCCCATTCAACATATTTTTCCAAACATCCCAAGATCCCCTCTCAGATAGGTGACAATGTGACAAAAAGTTAATAATTTCTTCCCCCACCCCACCCCACTCCACACACACATACAAACAACAACTTTATAATGTTAACATCATAATGACGATATTCCCATGCAAGACTAATATATATAACACATCGGAAGGAGTAATGGTGAGGGTTTGGGGGGGTGCGAGGGGTCGTAGAGCACCCCCCCCCCCACCCTTGCCCAAAGAAGCTGAAGCATATAGGCCTATATATATTTATTTTTAAGACGGATGTAAGGTTTCTGGACCACCCCCCGCTCCCCCTTCCCCCCCACACACACTCCCCCATTCCCTATATGCCGAAAAATTACAAATATATATAACTATTCCCGCTTGTTCCATTTCTTTATGATTTCAGACTCCCATTACATCAACTAAAAATATACCCTATATTCCCGAATGTACCGTACCCCCCCCCCCCCCCCCCCCCCCCCCCCGCACACACACACCCAATACACAAAAATTACTTGTTTCTAAATAACCATTGTTATTATATAATCAATAACTAAAAATCAATTCATTGGTGCAAAGGCTGATTACGTCCCGTAGACATTACTTCATATCGCATAGTTTGGGACGTAACGTCTTCAAATCGCATAGTTGGTGACGCAACATGTTAACCTGGGATGTTCGTAAACGGCAGCGCCATAAATTACGTGGTTGCGAAGGACGTAACGTCACCGTAATTCATTCAAGTTGGCGTCATTTATAATACAACCGCCTACTCTGATGTTCAGTGTATTCCAGTTACGTGTGGTGATAACAGTCGTTAGGCTGAAAATCTGTCTGAAAGTCTGTATTACTTTCGGAAAAGAGTGTGGTAGAACTCACGTAACCAAATTCTGAGAAAATTCTAAATTACGGTTCAAGTTCTATGAAAGCAGTCGCTGCGAGAATACTCAAGCCTTTGGGGAAGCATTTATAGAAATAAATATATGACCCATATGACCCCATTTCTTTGTTAGTTATAACGATTTATTAATGTTATTGTTGTACACTAACTTTCGTTGGTTGATGGTTCTGTACCATTTGTCTGATGTTCTGTGAACCTGAAGTAATTGGTACCATGGCATCCTGTGTACGTAGCAAGTGCCCCCGACAAGAAATAAAAAATATGTAAAAGGTCGTACTTAACGTTGACCACAGTCGAATCTTTGTAAGAGACATATTGCGGCATAGCGGAAATTTTACAATACATGTAGTTTAATAACCGATAATATCATAACATTCTCGGTGACTGAGTGAGTGAACTTGGATTTGACGTGCCACGTACAACCATGTCATACGCAGACGTGTTTTTGGTTTAAAGTGTAATTGGAGAGATTGGAGAAGCGGGGAATCTATCTTCCTATCCCTGGATTTCTAATCCAGTCCTTTATATACTACAGTACCGCCACTCCCAGCAATGCATAAAAGTTTAAACTACATTATAGTATGCAGAACCCTCACAGATAATTCCTGTGCCAGTTTGGATTTTCATTTATAATATGCTATACTAATTTAAAAGAGTTTAAAATAAAAAAAAAATACGGTGTATTTTTATCCGATTTTAATGTATTCATAATAGTTGGTATTTACAGACTAATGTTAATTAACTTTCTAATTTTAAATTATGAAAAATTTGCAAAGACCTATACCAGAAGGTATAAGGCGTGCAAAAGATAATTAAGTCATTAACATTTAATAGTTTTTATATTGTTTGTGTGTATGTGTGTGCGTCTAGTGAATATTTAAACATTGCTATATACAGTGTAAAATTTTTTTTATTCAAATTACTGTACATATACAAAAGAAAACAGAATCACAATAAGATAACCTATTTTACAGTAGCTTGAATGAGATTCAGAAGAAAGGGTTGCATAACCTGTATCCCATCGTTAGTGTAAATAAAGTTCTATATAATAAGTGATTTGAAATACATTATTTCCACTATTAAATTTGAAACTGCGTAACCAAATATTAGTAGGAAAATCTTTGACTTACAAATCTACCAAAAATATCGATATTTTCGAACAGAAGACTCTTGATAGTAGTTCTGTATACTAATTTTTTTCAAAACTTATCATTTTCTCTCACCTTTATTTTTATATATTATCTATTAATATTATTTTTTGAGGCTGTTCTTGTTATACATAATGCAAACTACATTACGATGAAATCTTTAAACTTCGTATTTTTTCTCTACTTATTTCTAATGCTACCTATAGGACCGAAATAACTGCTATGGCCGAAGACTTTGACATAATATTTTCCCGCGTCAGTTATGAAACTTTCACCTGAATTGAAAAACAAACAAAAATGCATTGGTTTATTGATTATTAAGCTACTCATCTTATCATATCGACATTTTATTTTCTGATTTTGGATTTTTTTTATTTTTTTTTTTTTTTTTGGATTAACAGATTTGAAGCCTTTGCGGTATGTTACTGTTGTATAAATTATCTTCTTCCTGATGCCCTTGTCTGTTTCTTTTCTGTAGACACAAGGGTTGAGCTGGCTTGGGTTTCTCCTGCGTACGCGTGTCTTACTTGATGTCTGCAAGAACTGTGTATCCTGGATCCCGGAATGCATCAGTAAGTGTGTCTCGGAGACGGCTACTCATTGAGTAATTACACATACCAATTACTGTTTTTTACCTGAAACTTTTAGGGTTAGTAACTTTCTCGCGCACTAAAATCGGTATACGTTTATACTTTAACCATGGTGATACGTCATACGATAAGAAGAGGAAGTATTTACACAATGATACATTGTTAACCTAAATAAAGAACCAAGTGAATAAGATCCTATATCATTGCATAAAGAAGAATATACGTAAATTGTCAACAGCATTGTAGAACAACTGACTAGATTTTTTGCAGACGGGTGACAAGATACAAAGACTAATTGTTTCCCATCGGCAAGTTGCCGAGGGGGTAGTGGAAATTAGAGGCCGTCTGTATCTTAGGGGTTAGTATGGTTCTGTCAAAATGGAAATAACAAACCGATATAACCATTGAACACGGCGCCTCTCTTTCTGACAAGTCCCATAGGTGAAGGAAACCCTCCAAAACATGAGCATGAACCATTGAGCAACAACCCTATACTTTCATTATACTATTGTTCTAAATCATATATATCACCTTTACACCTTATATATAAATTATTTTCTTTCGCCTAAACAACTAAAAGGTAATAAAAAGTAACCCTTATAAAAATTTCCCTTAAATTTTTTTTTCCAAAAATGGCAAGAGTTTTAGCTCTTATTAATGATGACCGAAGTATATGGACATACAGACGTTTTAAAAATGCATAATTATTCAATTAACATGGTACTAGGAGATACACCATTCCACAGATGGATAGGTGATGGATAAATAGATCCTTCGTGGGCATTGACGGAATAATATAGTAGCATAAACAGTTGTTAATATCCTCTACTTGATAAGCATGTATCTGTCTATTAATGACATGTAAATATTTTAATCCTGTACATCATTGCGACATTTTTACTTAAAACTACACTGAAGATCATCCCAAGTACGTTTTTTCACATTAAAATGACACTGCTAACATGATAGACATTGCAGTAAAACCTGCTGGCACGCATTTGTGCAATAATTGTACCTTTAACAAGTCCCATGCCCTTATCTATCTATCTCTCGATACTAAGATGATCATTTTCGGATCATTACCTCTGGTAATTTTTTATGCATACATCACTGATAAACTAAGCACTTGTAACATTTAAACTTATAACATCCTTTTGCGGTTAAACCTATATGTCCTTTGGAAATTAGTAATTCACGGCTGGTTCAACGCTGGTTCTCCTATAAAGGCTGATTTACTACGAAGTAGGTTATGGGTTTTACCCAAATATCACCTTTTCAACGCTTTTACACTAAAATAGACAATTATACCTGATCTAAAGCGCCTAAAAGATTACTGATGTGACGCCATTTTCCCGGATTTCTTGGATAGAAACGTCGACAACAGTTTGAAAAATAGTGTATAAAACACATCTTAGGTGCATAACGGACATGAAATTATTCTTTTTGCCTTTTAAATTCCTTTTAAGAGTGAATCGTACATGATTTAAGGATGTTACAACAAGATTCAAGTTAAAAATAAGAAACAAAACTCGGCTGCATTTTTGTTGATATTTTAACATGTACGACCTAGAACTGATATGCAGTGGCCTACTTCGCTTGGGGCTAATTCCGCGGCTATAGCCGAGCTACTGATGTTCGGTTGGGGCTATAGCTCGGACCATACCTCTGAGAATGGCCGCGGCTATAGCCAATAAATACCCGTATGAGAAATTTTGACCAATCAGTGAATATGTATCAAACCTTGTCGGAAGATCACGCAAATGGTCGCTAACATTTGATTGGAAGATGCTTTACGTGGGAACTGGCTAATTATTGGAACAGCGGCTATAGCCGCGGATTTAGCCCCAAGCGAAGTGGGCCAGTGATAAATGGGTTACCCTAAAATGCGAAAAGGAGTCCTTTTCGCGAAAAGGACTTTCCTATTACGAAAAGGACTCAAACTGTTAATTATATGGAGACATGACCATTATTTTTGCTGTAACTGGTCAGAAAATTAATTTTGGTAACGATTTAGACCAGTTTTCTACAAAAAAAAAAGATGATTAATTCACTGAGCAAATTTTATTTTTGGCCTAAAATTGGTATATTGAGTCATCATAATGAGAACATGAAGATTTATTAGTACAGGAGGTCAAGGTCATTATTTGACCTTTGACCCATGACTGTAGTATGTTGATAATTTCAAGCATCTCCTCAAAAGCCTCAGGGCCAATTGTAACTAAATTTCATAAGAGCCTCCAAGGGCTGAATGAATGAAAATTTGTTCAAATAGCCCAGGTCACATGACCAACATAGCTGCCATGCCCATTAATGGTAAAACATTTAAAAATCTTCTTCTCCAGAACCAATTGACCAATGGCCTTGAAACTTTGTATCTGGCACTGAGTACTCCAGTACTACCAAAATTGTTTAAATGATGACCTTGGATTGACCTTGACCTTTTTTACGGCATGGTCAAATATTGGAAAATGCTGTTGAATAAGATTTCATGGAAAGTTTTGAAGATTCTGTCCTAGAAGTTGGTATAATCAAATGAGTACAATGAAGATTTGTGAGTACAAAAGGTCAGGGTCATTTTTGACCTCTGACCCAGGACTGTCATATTTTTACAATTTCAAACATTTCCTTCAAGGCCACTGGACCAGTTGTATCCAAATTTCATGCAGAGCCTTCGGGGGCTGAGGGGACCAAAATCTGTTAAAATGGTCCAGGTCACAAGACCATTTGGAATATTGTCTTCTCACCTCACTTCCGTCTGCCCATTCGTTTACCTTTCCCTTAGCCCTGTAGAATTTCTTTTCGCTTAGCCAAAATACCTTGAGATGTGACCAAACTTGTATGCTTTCCGTTTCTTGACAAAGGTCAGGAATTCATCAAATTCTTCAGTGGACCCTTGGATGCTTCTGCGAACATCCGTATTTTTTCGTGGTCCTTGTATGAGATGTTCAGTAACCTTTGGCAATATCTCATCTCATAGTCAGGACGCTGAAATTCAAACAGGGCCTATTTTTCGAGTTTAATGCCCCGACAATTCGAAAGGATGAATTTGGTATATTATGAAAGTTTATCATCCCAACTTTAACTTAGGGTATGATGTGGTCCTGAAAAGTGGATCCAGGATGTAAAATAAGGGGAGATAACTGGGTACCAAAGAAATACTAAAAATGATCGTCTGCCTTTCTGCTTATTTTCATGTCATTTGAAGCGGAGTTTCAAGCAAACAACATAAGTTTTAGAAGAAGCATATTATACTACTAACGACTGATACTTATAATCTTTCTATCCATTTTGGCTTAAGCCCGTAACATTCGGTTATAGACGTTACATATGAGAATATTCCCAAAATGTAAAAAAGAATGAAGGCAGAATCGTTTTGTTTTCTTTTGCTAGTATATCCTCTTTTAAAATCATCTTTAAATATTAGAAGAATTACAGCCTGCTTGATTCCTTGTCATTCGCCTATGTTACTACTTGAATTAACGTAGAATTAACGTAAGTAACATTTATACAAAATATATTCCATTACATCACAGCTAATCAGCAACCTTCACCAACTCCCAGGAAACTCTCATAAATACGGTATTCAGACATTTTTTTTAATAGCGAACACACGAAGTATGTTCGCTTTACTGTATCAGTTTTGGTCCTATATACTTAGGCAGGTAAAATGTGTGGTAACGATCATGGTTGCGGCCATCTTGGAGAACCGGAAGTTCGAAAGTTATCGCGAGACTAGTCACGAACCAAGTGCTCTAATCGAAGTTTTTACGAGTCCACAAACTTATTTTTGCAATCACTCTATAAAGGAAATGTACATTAAATATTTCTCGCTACAATAATTCTCGTTTTTGTTAATTATGTTCGTAGAAAGGATAGCTCAAACTGTAAACGTTTTGTCGTCTGCTCGTGACCGGAACTTAGTCTAGACCGGAACTGAGTTCATAGGTAAAACCCCGTACCGTGGCGCGTCATGTGAATTGGAAACGACGGCGCACCCGAGAGCGCACCAGAGAGCCCACCTATGTTAAAATGGAGCAGGAATGGTGTGTTTGGCCAGTGTTAACAAGCCATTTGATTAAAAGTTGATTTCTACGACTATTTTTAGTAAAATAATCATGACACAGCCTTAGCATCTATATTTTAGTCCATTTCAATTATCTTTGGAACTGAATAAATAACAATCAGATACACAAACGAATTCTTTGATTTGCTAATCAAAGCAATCATCATGAGTACAATTTTAAACGCCATACTATTTAATACTCAGAATTACACTAATTATCTGAAGTGTCTCTCCGCTGCGGAATATAAGGTTTGCTGAGGGAGGGCAGCAGAACTGACTTCCGATAATATTATTTTGAAGACGGTTGAATCCCTGCCTCTTAATGGTGCAGATCGCTGAGGAAAGTGTGGACTTTCAGATGATTAGTGCACCCAACCACTGTCACAAAGCAGCTTAATATTGTGACAGCAGACCATAAGGACACCTTAAGAAGGCGAGCCTACATATGTTTCCATTCTATCTGTATACCGAACAAGTCTGCTATGGTTCTTTCTTAATGTGCACTGCGGTTCTTCTTCGACATTTAAATTCAGACTCTAATCGATACTGGCATGACGTTCAAGCCTTCAAGCCCGTCTTAAGGATTGCAAAATCAGCCGAATAAACCCTATAAGGTGTATTTTATTTTCTTTCTTTTCTTTTTTTTTTTTTTTTTTTTTTTTTCGTTTTTCATTTCATTCTTTTTCTTAAACTTTTTTTTCTTTATTCTTTCTTTCCTACTATGCATTACTCCAGTGCATGACTCCGTTGCTGATGCCCTTTCCTGCACAATGAGGCTCGTGTCGCTCATGGGTACTGGTGGCTTAGCAACGTCTTCAAATCAAATCAAATCAGTTAACTGTTCTTAAATCCAGTTACAGGGCTGACCCCAAGTACAATACAAAACGTACAATACATAAAAACATTCGGTACATGCAAGTGATGTATTTTCTGACCATGACAGTGTATGGCTTACTTACTATATAATGTTAAAGTGAAACATCTCCAGAGGAAGCTATTCAGGCATCCCATCTCTGTGCCCCCTCCATCTCAATACCAGCTCCCTGAGAAAAGAATTTGCCCCCATTCATTGAATTAAACGCTTTCCCCTACAGAAGACCCACCTGGAAGGGCTATGCCTCCCGAGGAAGCAAAAAAAAAAAAAAAGAAATCAGAAAGGCTGCCTACTTACGTAAAAGTGGCGAAAAATATTAAGGTGCACCACAGTTAGTTGCACCTGTAGTAGGAGGAGAAAAATCTGTAAAGAAAATTTCGTTGAGCGCCCCGACCGGGGATCGATCTCACAACCTCAAGATTATAAAGCGAGCACACAACAACTAGGCTAAAAGGTCCGGACCAGTTAGACTAGTCAGCTATGCACTCTATATACCTAAATACTTATTTACACATCACTCATTGGCCGTACTTCTACACTCCTCCATCCTACCAAAGAACATTTGTATCAAATGTTAAAGTCTCCATAGTCCTATCAGCGGTAAAAACGCCTAAACTCAAATCATTGTAAAAAGCGGTTCAACCTTCACGTTTGGTAATTAAATCTGGGTTGGTGTGCATATATTGAGTCATATAACTGGCAAAAAGTAGAGAAAACAAGTTTTTGAAAAATAACAAATCGTTCCACAAAATACAATTTCCTGTTCTGGTTTCCCGTCTAGCAATGCTATATAAACATAGGCGGGATACTGATTGGGACTCCACACCTGTACATTGTATCTTTACCATTTTATGAAATCGAAAGTAGGTCATTTTAGTTGCCAACTAAAATGACCCAAATAAGTTTTCAAACCCTTTTCATTTGAAACTCAAAGATGTTTTATTTGTTTAAAGCTGGCTAATCACGGTCATTTACAATTACGAAACTATAGCGAGAAGCTTGCAGCGATACCTCATTACGAACTTTTTCATGCTGATAGAGCTATAGGGCCTTTAAGGAAATGAAATTATAATCCAGGTTCTTTTTAACTCTGCAGCCGTTGTTTCGCCCTTGGGCTCCAACGGTAATCACCCTGGTCACAGCACCACTGTAGTAGGAGAAAAATCTGTAAAGAAAATTTCGTCGAGCGACCCCACCAGGAATCGATCTCACGACCCCAAGATTATAAAGCAAGCACACAACCACTAGCCTAGAAGGTCCGGACCAGTTAGACTGGTCAGTTATATACTCTATATACCTATATACATATTTACACATAACTAATTGGCCGTACTACTACACTCCATTGAAAAGCTGGTGTTTTTTCACACCTTAACTGTTAAAGTATCTGAATGACAACGATAAGGTTAATGAGAACACCCTCAAGGAAAGCAGGTTGGCAAACCCAGACTCTGTGACTTCAAAACTGGTGCCAACGCCCAAAGGAAAGAATCTGCTCCCTATAGAGCAAATTTCCTCCATTCAGAGTGGACCCCAGCCACCCGCCCACACAAATCAAAAATGGCCACACTGCCAACTTGAGTGCCAAGGTAAACATGCAAGAAGACACACAAGCTGACTCTCCTTTGTAAAAATGGCAGAAACTTGCGCACACAGTATAGTTGCCTTATTTTAGGGCAGCATGGATATCACACGAGCTGCACCGGTCTCTCAAGGATGTCACCATTACCATTATAGCATGATACAGTTTGCTAATCCAGGTGAGTGCCACTCGGGCCAATTTGACCCAAACTACAATGACAAGGTGGTGCCTAGGGTAGCACTTCACCCCATCAAAGATCTTCAAGGACCGTAAAGAGTGTGTTCGCACAAAGGCAGTGCCTTAATTTCATATTAAATACTGTTAACAGAAGTTTGTCGCTATTTTCACCAAGCAGTTTAAGGCCCTCGCCAGCTGCGTTTTATACGTGAAACAGAAAAGAGAGTTGTAATGTGTTAAAAGACTTGACAAATACTGAACAAACAGTCTTTTTTGCTATTTCTTTCTTCTTGTAGCAACGCTCAACACTTTTGCTGACATGATTATACAACGGTTCAGTTTTCTTGCCACGCTTCTTATGACACTAACATACGTGACTTTTAGTCAAAGCAATAAAAAAGAAACAAATAGATTAATTGAGAGATAGAGAAGATATACACCAAGGGAAATAAAACTACTGATGCTCTGAACATTGTTATTTAGTGTGGTGTCAGTCAAGTGACAATCAAACATCATCGTTCTTTTTAATATAAATAAATATGAAATTAGGAAATTACTAGTAATTTACACTACAAAACCTGCTGTTACATTGAATATTGAAAAAAATCGGTTCATAGAGCATATAAATTAAAGACTATAGAAAGGTGAAAAAACTAAAATAAACTCTGGAATTTAATGACATGAGGCACAGAAAAGTATCTGCCAAATCGAAAATAAGCATCAGCTTAAAAAGCATGCATTCTTTAATGAGACTTGCATGGAGGCATTTTTCGTTACCAATAAAAACGACAATGCTCAAGTGAAAGTTTCAGTTAAAATCAAGAAACAGCCCAATTATACCAATATATTACGATATTTCATTGCATTGACCTTTTTGGCCAATTTCTAAAGTCCCTAAAGGTGGTGATACATCATTCGCTTGCTAGTACAACATCGGAAACATGTAAACTTCTTATTAGTTAATGTTACTGCTAATCGAAATTTTCACTGCCGAAATGCTGCACGTTGAGATAATGTATTTTCACAGCCTTTAGCCTCCGGTCAACTACTCGTCGTCCGACTGTAAGTAAAATGTATCATTTTGTAACATTTTGAGTGCAGATAATACCATGTAGGAATAGTGTGGCAAATATTGTGAATTACCCGTCCTGTTACCATAAAGACTGACAAAACTGCTGCGGACATCTTATAAGTTACGGTATTTTCCTTCTTTCGTTAACTCGTCGCAACAAGAATATTTTTAATGTTTTGCCTTATTACTGATGAGAACACTACAAACCTGTAACGTTGATAACATTTCAGCAAGTAAACCTTGGTACGTAATGTAAACTTTATTTATTTTATATCGATTGCATTGAAAGCTCACGCGAACTTATTTAAATACCCTCGATGGCACGGATGTTGGCGCCCACCGTCGTCATGTGGGAGGGTAGTGGTCGCCCGTCCGAGGTCGGTGGTTTTCTCCGGATACTCCGGTTTCCTCCACCAGTATAGGACCACAAACCTTGGTACTTAATTGAAACCCTGACATTTTCTTTAAATGGATACGTAATTAACGGTCGACTATGCTATTCAAGTTCAATTTTGAGACTTTGTTTTAGATTTAAGCTGAGATGGAATGAAGTATCATAATATTTTAGCTATAAAAGCTTTCGTGCTTCATTGTTGCGGTTTTATGCTCAATAATGATAAAATTAAACAGTTTAAATACACATAATAAGTTAATTGTAAAGACTGAGGGCCTGAGGCATGCCGACATTGAGGCCTTGAAAGCAGCTTATTCACAAACAAATATTATCATTAGGTACTAAAAGAAACAATGTTCAAATTGCAATTATGTAACGCAGTATAACGTCTATTCAGATACATGCCAAACGGATGAAAGTTAAATACCTCTTACAATCTCGTTTTCTTATTTATTCATTTTCATGGTGGCATGTGCACCCACTACTTTTAGATATAATCAATGGCTGTAGCATCTATGGCTATCTATTCTTCATATATCGAAGTTTTCCTGCATATGTTAGATTTCTTAGAAAATAAGTTTTAATAAGTATTCACCTGGTATAGCCAGTGCAGCACACACTGATTCAAACTGTTTCAAGCAGTTAAGTCTACGATAGGCAAAATTTTACGTTGAGTAATTATACAAGATGTTTAGTAAGAATCTTTCATTTTACTTATTTATTCGGACACTGAATTCTGTGCTGATGTTTTTATTTTTTCTGTTATATACGTGATATACATATGATGACTGTTGACAGAGCCGTTTGAAACTTCATTTTTCTTTGCGTATTAAAATATCTAAAAACATCCATGTTAATGACGCAACGCCTACGTGTTTTTGCTGCATCAGAAGGAAGTGTGAGATCGCGCGAATAAAACTAGTTAAAGCCCCTGGTAGATTATATCAACTGTCTATACAAATATGAAAACTTCTACATGCGAATGTCCCATTGGTTGGTTCTCTGGCCTATGTGCTTTCTGTTTTGTTTTGTAGTTTGAAATAGAAAATAGGTAAAATTAGATGTATTAAATGTTTGAATGTACTTTGTATTGTTTTTGGTGTTTACTTATGTACAATTCCTCTGTGTTAGAATGGAGTGTCTGTTACCAAAGATGTGCCGTTCCATTTTGTCGTATGCATGTTTCCCATCTTCTTTCGGTGTCTTGGATGGGCTGTGTTTTGTAATTGTGGCGTTTCCTGGGTAATTTTATTAACATTCTTCTATGTACGTTTTCTACATCTCATATACGTAAACTTGGGACTGCATGCATATCTAATAAATATACTGTAACAAAATGACAAGAAACAAATTAAGATAGTCAACATGTAAACGAGTTTTATTCTCTGGAGTGACGTACGAACTTGCAAAATAACACTGTTCACAATGGTTTTAACCACCTACTGGAGGAAACAGTGATCCCACAACTCTATTAATATCTACCATATGTATATTATTGAATAGCTTCTTTGATATCTCAGTAGTTTACGTTGTAATTACTCTTCAAACCATGACGTTTGGTTATTGTTTGAACATAAATTTGAATGCCTTCATTTTTCCGCCTGTCAGTAAGTTCAAATATTCGTTAGTGCATTGTCTTTTTCAATTTTGATACTTCCGTCATTACGTTAGTGCCAATCCAACTTAACATATTTGCAGATGTCAAAATACTTCAATGACACACTAAATACCAATTACATGTATAAAACTTAATTTTGTTACAGTACTGAATTATCTTTTAAGACAAGAGGAAAATGCAGAATTTAAAAGCACTATTTTCAAAAACATTTGAACGACGAAATGATTTAAAGTTGAAATATTATTTCATTTTACTTATTATTTTCGTTTCATGGGTAACATATAATTTGTATTATTTGCAATGAAAAGCTTTTCGAAACTTTTTTCACAAATTATAGAAAGTATACTCTAATGCAGTAAAACAAATATGATCATGTTTTTGTACTCTACATCTTTATATATCTTCTGAATCGTCTTCATTCATTATTCTTTTTAACAAAATTATATTACATTGTAATTATAATAAAATTATATTATAACAGTCCGTTGTTGGTTGTTTATTCTGTTTATTTTCTCCTATGGTTTAAAATTATATTGCGTAACGAATATAACGATCGAGCTGTAACAGACAAACGCAAGTGATAATGTGAAAGCGCAAGTTGTTGAAAGTCTTTGCAATCCCTGAAGTGGCTGGGCTGGTTTTCTTGTAAAAAAAAAACAGCACAGCACGGGGAAAAATTCAAAATGAAATTCAAATTGAAATGAACGTCTGAGGTAAACGGGATCCATGGTGGTGGTTAGACTTCAAAATGAAGTACAGAGTGCAGTGTCATTATCATTGGATATTTTGCGAGTCAGCTGCCCTATGATTCTATGAGCAATTTGATGAGAATCTGAAAGGCAGCGATTTAAAATGAAATTTAGAACCTTCAAACACCAACAATTGGTGGGATGAATTATCCTTGTGTAAATATGTGTATACACCGGTTTTCTTAATATTTTAAGCATGAATTTTGTAAATTATTACAGAAACTGATACTTTGCACACAAATACGTCATTTCATGAACTAATCAGAAAACTTAAGTGCACCTCTCAATGGACAGAATTATAGCGTTTTCATTTTGAGCAAATTAAGGTTTAAAGGGGGTAGGGGTAAAAAGGGGTAATTAAAAGCACGGGATCCTATTTCAGTGACCACATCATACCCTATCATAAAGCCCAAATGTTGTGCTTATCAAATTCGGTAAAAATTACCTTTCGAATCGCCGGGGCATTAAAGTTGCATTTTTTCGGCTTCAGCGTCCTGACTATCAAAGGCCTGCGTTCTTTTCTCTAACTCTACTGTCGAGGTTCATATTTCACAACCATACAAACAGGCGGTTAAGGCAAAGGAGTACACTAGTTTTACCTTTGATTCAAGAGATATGGGACGAGTCATTTATTATCAGGTGGGGGGGCCGGGTACATTTTCATATGGTTCACCAAATTTTTTCCGACCCCCCCAGTCACACCAGAATTATTTTTCCGACCCCCCAGATAGGTGACAAAAAATTTTATGACCCCCCCTATCATAGTGCCAGCTATCCTTCACACACATACCATATTACTGCTACCCTTCACAAACATACCATATTACCTATTTTATGTCAGACTGACCTCTATCAAAACCGAGCTGTATGAAACACCAAGAACATTTTCTTATTCTAACAGGTCACTTACATGTAATCATGGTCTGTTTAAAAACTCTGCATTTCTTGCACTTGTTGTTCTGCTAATGGCTATCCAGAAATCTTTTGACGAATGCTTTAATAATAATAACTGTAAATAATATTAAATGGGCCTCTAGATGGTGGTGGTCTGGGGGCACAGCCCCCAGAAGCCACAGTGGTTTTTCTGATGAAAAGGCACGCTGAGAGCTGATATCACAAATGCAGACATTAAAGTTGTGAAAATCATCTACTTAACGTGATTTTATAAACACTTTCATACTGTTCTAGCAATTCAATGAAAAGATATGTTTTTGATATGAAGCTGCCGAAGTTTTTTTTGTATTTTTCATGAAGTCTTTGAGGTTTAAGCTTTGAGTTTGAACGAAAAGGGTCTGAAAGTGAAGGAGTAATAGGGGGTCTGGGGGGCGAAGCCCCCCCAGAAGCTGAGACATTTTTAAAAATGAAGACTGATGGAAGAATTCTGAACCCCCGATATGCCTAATAAAATATATGACCCCCCCTGCTCCAAGGCTTTTTTATTTCCGACCCCCCCAGGACATCACCAAAAAAAATTCCGACCCCCCCTAAATGTACCCGGCCCCCCCACCTGATAATAAATGACTCGTCCCTATATTGCTATTTTTTTATATGAGCCGCGACACGAGAAAACCAACTATGTGGTTGTGCGCCCAGTGCAGACTTAGATTAGCCTTGGCATCCGCCCAGTCTGATAAGAGTCTTCGCTGTCCGCATGGAGGTAGCTTAGACCCTTATCTACCATTTGAGCACTTAATAAAGAGTCTGATAAAATTGGGCGGATGCCCAGGCTGATCTGAGTCTTCGCTAGGCACACAACTATATTGTTGGTTTTGTCGTGTCGCGGCTCAATTACTTTTAAATTCAGCTTCGTTAGAGTTTCGGTGGTTTGTTACTTCCTTGCTTCCTGGATGACGAACTCTTTCAAAACAGAGAACAACATATTTTATTGCCTCAAAAAGTACATGCGATAGGGTTGGATCACAAGTTCTAACAACATTAGGTCCTCCCCACAACTATTAGAGAAAAGAATTTTCTCCTACGGGGAGGAAAAGTTAAAATGAAAAAAAAAAAAAAAATGCTTCCCCTGAAAGTGGACCGTTTTTCTTCGATGAAACCTTTGGCAATATCTCGTCTCATAGGGGTTTCCTTCACATTGACTGGTGGGTGGTGTGGAGCTTGATATTTAGCAATTGAGCTGCCATTTGTGAAGCACTTCCTTCCAGTACAATATTCTGACAGACCTAAGTTACAAACCTTGCTCTGTCCAGATATGTTTTCAACAGTGTATATGTTCTATTAGGTTATCAAGTAGCTAAGTTGCATACTAATTAGCTTAGCCTGTCTTACAGCTGTTTTACTCTAGTTGAATATTTATACATTGGTTATAGCAGTCGGTTCAAAAGCTCGCAAGAGCGTATGTTGATTTGTTGTAAACTTGCCGACTTTAAATGAGCCGCGACACGAGAAAACCAACAATGTGGTTGTGCGCCCAACGCAGACTCAGATCAGCCTGGGTATCCACTCAGTCAGATCAAAGTCTTTTCTGCGGGTTTAACAGGTAGCTAAGGGCCTAAGCTAGCTTCATGCGGACAGCGAAGACTCTGATCAGACTGGGAGGATGCCCAGGCTGATCTGAGTCTGCGCTGGGCGCACAACCACATTTTTGGTTTTCTCGTGTCGCGGCTCATATCAAAGACCGCAGGGCACATCGATATAAAACAATGCCAATTGTTGAAACTGATTATTCAAGATGGCCAACATAACTCCAACCCTTCCAAATATCTGCAAACGCACTAATTAAACTGACATAGCGACACTTGCATCTGAAAAGATAGCATCAGGCCATTTCGAATATACGCATATCGACCAGCAGCTACTGAAAAGCAAAACATGTTTGTGTCGAATCGTATGATAGAGTCAGGTTGGATAAGACTATTTTCCCTGACATAATCAATGAAAACTGTAACGGGAACGTCTTAGTAGAAAGCTTTAGGACGACATTGACCTCTTGTATTTTTTTTTATTTTATTTTTTTTGCTTGTTTTTTTTTTTTAAATCGACACTCACTACGTTACGCTGCTACTGGACACATACCTTTGAATGAACATTGAATCAAAGACGACGAATCAACGTTTCTCAACGTTGATTCAACGAAGTGTGCCTACTTGGCTGCGCTTTGATTTCTGAAATTATTTTCGAGATTAATTTCCAACAGCTCAAAACATGTAATCAGTGAAATAGTTAAACAGCTAAAACGATACTATTTCACGGTCATTTTAGATTGTCTCCTTCGTTTATTTCATGTTTTCATAAACACATTTTAACAAAATTTCGTTAGACAATTTGTAATAGTCTCATAATAAACCGTTCAAGTTTTGAAAAAATGCATGTTTTTCGATAAAATGTGGAATGAAAAATGATCTTCAATTAAAATGCAAATTACCTGTTTCCTCAGGGCCTGTAAGAATATCGATTTTGACCATTGTGTCATGTGATCATGTACAGGTATTTTTCTGATTCGTGCACGCGAGTGTGACGTATGAATAAATTATTTTTGTCCAATAATGCAATTTCGAGCGCGGTCCACGATCGTTTAAAGGTCCCATAGCTCTATCGGCATGAAATATTTTATCATGAGGTGTGGCCGCAAGCTTTTCACCAGAGCTTTGTCATTGCAAATGATCGTGATAAGTCAATTTTAAATTAATAAAACACCCATGTGTTTCACATAAAAAGGGTTTAAAAAAGCACTTGGTCATTTTAGTTGGCATCTAAAATGACCTACTTTCGATTTTATAAGCTTGAATAAAATGGTAAAAATACAACGTACAAGCCTGGTACCCCATACAGTGTATTGCCTTTATTTATAATGCATTGTTCGACGGAAAACCAGGTAAAGAAATCTCGAGCGACTTGACATTTTCAAAATTATGTTCTCTCTACTATTTGCCAATTATCTGACATAATATATGCACATCAACACACATTTTGTCACCATTCGTGAATGTTGAACCGCTTTTCATAAAGATTGGCGTTTAGGTGATTTTTATCACTGATAGGACTATGGAGACTTTAGGAATTTGTCTTATTTTTTATGTTTCATATATTAATATCTAAACACTATTTCAAATATTTAGGTAGACCATGTCGGTCGTATTGCATAAAATGTTTCATCAACTCATTTTTTGTTATTATTATCAAGGGAGTAAATCTTTAATTAAATGCTTTGCTGTTTCATTCTGATGCAAAACGGAACGTGATGCTGTCTACATATGAGCCGTGACACGAGAAAACCATCAAAGTGGCATGTGCGCCAAGCGTAGACACAGATCAGCCTGGGCATCCGCCCAGTCTGATCAGAGTTCTTGCTGTCTGCATTGAGCTAGCTTAGACCCTCAGCTACCCTATAACCGCAAAGCGTTAGACTCTTCTCAAACTGAGCGGATTCCCAGGCTGATCTGAGTCTGCGCTAGGCGCACATGCCAATTTGTTGGTTTTCTCGTGTCGCGGCTCATATCATGTTGCATCTTGAAAAGTTTAGTCCTGCTGCGATGTTGACAGTTTTAATCCTCTAACCCATATTTCAATGCATAAATTTAAGTTGTCACCAGGAAGACATAAACAAGGGTATATCCCTTTAGACCTTTAGACATCACACCATACCGTATATACAGCCACTGCATTCTCTCTCTCTCTCTCTCTCTCTCTCTCTCTCTCTCTCTCTCTCTCTCTCTCTCATTTCGACCATACGGATAACATGTTTGTTAGCAATTTCCATGTGCATTATTAATTGTTCAGAGAAACCTGTCTTTAGGGGTAACCCAAGGGAAACCCAAACAATGGCTGCTTAAGATGAGTGACCCCTTAATACAGGTTCACTTGCACTATACGTTGGTTCAAAGGGCCCGGAAAAGGTGGCTGCTAAAAACAGATGACCCATGAATAGAGATGACCACATAAGCAGGTTTGGCTATCACTACATGTTTGTAGTGGGAAAGGTCGTAATAAATGAGCCGCGACACGAGAAAACCAACAATGTGGTTGTGCGCCCAGCGCAGACTCAGATCAACCTGGGCGTCCGCCCAGTCTGATCAGTCTTCGCTGTCCGCATGAAGGTAGCTTAGGCCCTTAGCCACCCTTTAAGCGCACAGCGAAAAGTCTGATCAGACTGGGTAGAGGCCAAGGCTGATTTGAGTCTGTGCTGGGCGCACAACCACATTGATGGTTTTCTCGTGTCGCGGCTCAAATGTTGTTACAACTCTAACCAATTTAAGGCAAACGGGTACATTTTCATGGGAAGTACCTGTCATTGTTTTTTTTTTTTCATTTTTGTCTCCTCCTTTCAATAGGAGTCAATTCTTAAAGACAAAGATTCGCCCGCTACAAGCAACTCTTAAAGAAAAAAATTCGCCCACTACGAGCAACTCTTAAAGACAAAAATTCGCCCGCTACAAGCAACTCTTAAAGAAAAAAATTCGCCCACTACGAGCAACTCTTAAAGACAAAAATTCGCCCACTACGAGCAACTCTTAAAGACTAAAATTCGCCCACTACGAGCAACTCTTAAAGACAAAAATTCGCCCGCTACGAGCAACTCTTTTCTTAAGGGTACCCATTTTTGAATTTTTGGATTTTTTTCACCCTGGCAAACGAACAGAAAGCCCCGAAAGGTATTCCCCTTTCTAAACATGACGGAAAGTATAGCCATACATCAGACATTTCGGACATACATGCACAGTTCACTACTACTTCTCGCCTGGAAAATGGCCCTTCCCATGGGTCTTGCGAAATAGATAGGCTGCCTGGTGCCTCTGCGGCGAAGCTGCTTGTAGCTGTAACGGGACCTGAAAGTCATTTATCTGAAGCTGGGTAAAAGTCTTACAGATTTAGAGGCAACGTCTCGCAATGACTGAAATATTGTTTACTGGGTCATTTAACCACGATTCGTTAACCCCGTCTGCAAGGAAGTGGCCGAGTGTTAGCCCTCCCGACTGGCTCCCGACTGGCGATCACGAGGTAGCGGGTTCACGTCCCGTTGGAGACGAGATTCTGTCTGAATGTGAACGATGCTATTGCATAGAAGTCTTTATAAACGCCGCAAATCAACCTGACATAACTGAAATACTGTTCAAAGGACGTATAATCGCCTAGTTAGCCATCCATCCGCTCAGTTTAAGCTAGAATTTATTGTGAACTTGTCTAAACGCCGTTATCATAATTTACAATAGGACTACATAATCTTTGAAGCTATCCAGAAACACCAAGCCTGTATACCTAATTTCTAGGATAATGGAACGAGAGGAACTATATAAGTATTCTCTTTCCATTCTGATCCTGTTAATTGTAGATTACAAATGTATATGTATGTTGTCATGCGAACTTATGGAATAAATATGTTTAAACCAAGATAATGGAACTACATGTATGACGCCATCACTGAATCTATAGGAAAAAAAATCTCATATAAGTTAAGCTGTTTGAGCATATCGTCATGCTTTCTGCCATTCTACAAAGGGTAACAACTTTTGAGACTTCCGGTTTGTTTCCATAGACAACCTAGGCCTTATTAAATGGAGTCTTCTCTTAAAATAAAGAATTTGCTCCTACTGAAGCAAATTCTTTCCTTTAAGACTCTACCCCTATTAAGAAGGGAGGTGAAAAAGTAAAATGTTTACCCATTTATCTTAATTCAGTCATGTACTGTAAAACACTTATTTTTGGCGGTTACTGAATTTTGGCGATATTGGCTGTCAAGGCAAAGAGCGCTAAACTATAGGTCCGCCAATATTACATAGTACTCATACATATGCAGGGCATAACAGAGGCTCATTTGATGAGTATTTTAGAATTTTGTTATACCTTCCCGTTAAACTATACATTGTGGCATCACTTTAGAATCGCCTCGATGAGGCGATTCTAATAGATGCCACAATGTATAGTTAAATAGAAAAAAATAACAGAAAAAAATTGTCACAAATTATTTCAGATTTTCTTTATTATCTGGAGCCATGGTAGATCAAGACCGCCAAAATTAACATGCGCCGATATGTCATTTTCTTTAAACCGCGAAATTGTGATACCGCAGATATTAAGTGTTTTACAGTATGCTTATATTGGGTTGCATGAAGGCTTTCAGACTAGCTGGCGTATATTAGCACAGCTTGTCGCCGTGTACAATTTTTGGATGGGGATTGGCGGGTCAGGAGATAGTGTCAGGTAATTTGCAATGCCATTACTTCCTACTATTTTGGATGATATTAGGACAAGGGCATACTGTGCTTGCAGAAGCTGCGGCTTGGGGTTGTCCGTTTGGATAGTTTCTCTCTCGCTCAGTATGCCTCTTTTACTCCCTCTCTCTGGGAGACCGCTCGATAGACTGAAATACTGTCTCAGAGGGCCGTTAAACCCCAAACAACGAACCAACTGAATGGAAGGCTTAGCATGAATATGGTATAAAAACAATTTTAAGCCATTATATGTGGCATTTCTGCATGACGTATATTCGTTCTTCAAAAAACAAGCGCATTAGTATAAACCCGCCCAGTCAGTCTGAAAGAAAGTATCAGTTGTATCTTATATTTCGGGTGTTTGACAATAAGAGTATGTCTGTGTTTTTGAATTTAATGCTGCTACTGACAGTAGCTACAGGCTTTGTGGAAGCCAACGAATTAGAATCTAATCAAGAACAGTGTTTTGAACAACAAATCAATGAAATAAAAGCGCAAAGGAAAGATGATATGGTTTTCTTTCGCCAGGCCTTCTCTAAGCTTGACCAGAAGTTGGAAGAAATGAAACTGGCGTACCTACAAAATACCTTAAAAGTCGACAATCCGTTGATATATTCTCTAGCTACAGCTGCTCGATATAAAAGAAGTTCAAAGTCAAGAACTCGGAGGGGTGTAGAAGACGTGGGTGCCGTATTCGTTACATTGTATCACAAAGCCCTGCAAACATCATATGACTTACAAACACTTCTCGGTGCCACCGGTGAGCTAGAAGACGCTTTGCAGAACATTTCAAATGAATGTAGTGCGCTTCCGATCATGCTTGATGAAATTAAAGCGATAAGGAAAAATCAAGAATGCTTCAATAGGCCAGGATCATGTCTTGACTTACTGAACACCGGTCATACGCTGTCTGGACCCTATACGATCTACGCAGGATCTTCTCAGCAGGAAATCGAGATAGGCGATTCTCTTCTGTTCTATCCCATAACCTTACAAGGCCGTTTGGGCACCACAGATGACTTCAAAACGATCCCTTTCCACCTTGTCCCATTTTCAGTTGCCCTAGTTGAGCTGGAAAAGTCCATTCCTGTCCATTCTTTAATATTGTCTTCCAACCTCTTCTTCTGTCTACATTTTCTTCTTTTTCCTTTCACTGTGCCCTTTAGAATCGTCTTTGCTAAACCAGAAGACCTTGAGACATGGCCTAATCACCTTAGTTTCCGTTTCTTTGCCAGGGTCAGGAGTTCATCTCCAATGGCTGCTTGGATCTTTCTGCGAACCTCCTCATTGGTTATATCAGTGGGAACGCGTATCCATGGCGGAGTGATATTTTTATACAGATAGCAACGAAAAAACGTTCGAAATTCCTCAGATTCAGATTCAATCGACGAACGGGTCGCAATTTCAGTGCTGCTTTGTCGGCGAATCAAACTACACACAGCCGAAAATAATACACGGTTTTATTCCTTACATCTTAGTCTAATTTCCTAGTTCTCTGAGATCCGAACTGAACACCGAGATACTCGGCATTCGAGCAGTTGACACGATCGTCGAAAGACGACTTTTTAAGTCAACTTCAAAAGCAATTTTCAAAACAATTCGACTTTCTCCCGCCGGCGGACATATGCCATGAAAAACCATGGTATTCGCCCTTTCCCTGTGACAAAAATCAAGTAATTCGGTGTTTGGGACAATTTTCTTTGCAAAATAATCTTCGGGTACTCTACGCAATTTGTTGTTGTTGTTTTCAACAAAATGGCGGACAACAGTGTTTACATCACTGGCCCGGCTATGCATTTCAACGTTTGCGACAAAATCGAGAGAATCATTATTCCATGTATTGCTAGAATACCAAGCGCGATTAAATTAAATATGTTTATTAAAAATACAATGCATGACAGAAGTCTATCTTTATATTTTATTCACAAATAACCACAATTCCATACCCACCCGCAGAGTTTGTAAACAAGGAAGCTAGCTCAGTAGTGCTGGTTACGTCATGAAATTGTGACGTAAACAGTAAATTGATTGTATTACTGATATTAACTTGTAGTCTGGTTGCCAAATGGAGATTTTGGGTGCAACCCAAAAAAATAGTCCGCACAAAATGTTTTTGCACAAATGTGTTCACCAACATGTCCGTACACTGAGACTGAATGATGCCACCTTGGCATCATTGGGGAAATCAAAATATTCAAGATGGCGTCCAAGATGGCTGCCAAGGGATAAAAACCTCAATATCTTCTAAAGTATGTGGGCTAGGAACATACCTTTGGTGACTACTTATAGGTTTTCGAGGTCGAGGAATAGATTAAGAATGTCAAAAATTATTTCAGACCAATCAGTCACAAAATGGCGGACAAGATGGCCGCCAAAGCATAAACTCTCCATATCTTCTTTAGTATACGGGCTAGAAACATGATTTTGGTGTCTGCCTATAGGTTTTCGGGGTCAAGGAATCCATAAAGCATGTTAGAATTTACTTTAAGGCACTTACTTACATAAAAGCTGGCGGACAAGATGGCGGACGAATCATTGATTACGGAGCTGAATGTCTTAAGAAATGCACTTTTTGATAGTAGAATTCAGGCTTTAGAAAGTTTGTTAATCCGGAATTTTGAAATTATAAGATCTATGAATTAAAAAAAAACGAAGTCATAAAGACCTCATTTTGCATCTGATAGTGTTACTACCAAGGAGACCATGATGATCCATAAGAGCCCAGTCCAGGTATGGGCAGACAGCCCCGTTTAGAAAATTTCAGTCGCAACCGAAAGACATTAACAGCTCGATAATTCATTATTATTTTAAGAATGTCGTTTTTAATGGCTTTTTTATGTTCATAATTCCATGCATGTACCTTTTGGTAAAGTAAAATGATAGACAGAGATCAAGAACTACGGTAATACAATCAGGCCCCACATTCCGCCCTCAAAACCAAAATACAAAAATGACAAATAGTCGCGAAAGACAAGCATATTTAATCGAATGAACAGCCCTCTCAGACATTCAGTTACCCCAATTGAAAATAACAGTAACATCTATTTTACCTATTTTTATCAGTGTTTCAAATAGGACAAAACAGAAAGCAAACTGGGCAGCTATAAGGTAACCATATTGCTAGAAGACCACAGACAAGCGGACACAAGAACACGTAACATTGAGGAACCAAAAGGGAAGTTAACTAGTTTACTTGGTCCAAACCCATGCCTTCTGCTTCTGTAGTGGTTCAAAACATTAAGTTAGCATTTGGTCTGCATGAAGCGTACCCAACCCTTCAATGAATCATCACAGACAGCAAATCAATCACGAGGAGAATAAGGACAATAAGGAGAAGAACTAAATAAACTACTAGCTTCCGTTCTCATCCTAATTAGTATTGTATCTTGTAAAATATTGTATATCTACAGTTTGTTGAAATAAAATACATGTATGTTTAAACTAAATCAATCACGGATAAAACCTGTGATGAATCAAATATGAGGACTCGACAGAAACAACGTATTGCGACACCTGGAGATCCCTCCGAAACAGCACCAATGAAATCCTGGAGCAAAAGAAAAGCACCAGTAGAACCCCGAATGGCCAAGCAGTGGGGCAAAATTTTGATCTTGGCACAAAGGGTTCTTTTACTTTGATTGCTTAGCTGGATTTAAGTTTTGTAAGAAAAGTCCTTTTTCCCCCTGACTTTATAGATTTACTTCGTTTTCTTTATATTAGCCTTTGAGCAGGGGTAAATAACCCAGAAGGAAAAAATTCCAGTCGTAACAAAAAAAAATATCTTTACTTTGATCTTTTGTCAGGAGCTTAATAAAAATCACTTTCAGGTCTCTGATTTTATGCTGACATTATCTCAGTGTTACGCTTATAGCATATGGTTAGTTAGCGTATGGGCTAGAAGCAGGAATAAACAACTTTTGGCGACACAGTTTTAATCTGCCAGGAAACTGTATTGCAGTTTTGGAAAATCCCTTTTAGAGATGGTTCTAACTCTACTTGTAGATCTACCTTTTCTTTTCCAAATGCAAAGTCATTTATTCAGTTTCTATAAAGTACGTGCTCCGAGTTTTGGGGGCATACGTGACCCAACGTTTACATCTTTAAAACTTTTGAGGAATGTGAAATATTACATGAAAATACCAACTTGTTATGTGTACTTCAGTGGTTCAGGAGAAGAGAACTTTTTAGATGAAACGGTGACGTCTTGGGCTGCAAGCATTCATACCAATTTTCGTTCTCTCAAACGAATGGAAGTATAGCTATATATCAATTTATCCCAGTAGCCCTTGTGGCGTTGGAGCAATGGGTTGTTAGATTCTCACTGTGTCTCTGGCACAGCGCTATTATGAAAGGTCGGGCTAAATCTATCCTTGTGCCGTCTTTTGACCATCCTTGATTCTAGTCCGGTACGGGTACATATTTTTTGCTAAGTCGACAGATAGCCGTTTTCAGTTGTTGTCAGAGATAGGATTCAAACCCCCTGTTTTCTGTACTTAAGCCAACTACTCTAGTAACTCAAAAAGTGATTTTGATAGGCCTAGCAGCTTTGGAGAAGAATCTGTTTGAATGTTATGGTGATCTTTTAAAGCTGAAGGGTCTATGAAGCCAGTTTATGCTATTAACTTTCCCGTAGCATTGCTCGGTCTATGAAGTCAGTTTATGCTATTAACTTTCCTGTAGCATTGCTCGGAAGATTTAGTCAGGTAAGAATACTTGCACAAACTGGCATGACAATTATGCACTTTTGAAGCTAAAACATTTTAAATATGCATATACAATTTGTAGTCAACTGTCTATAATCATGGGTAGTACTGTCAACTGGGAAAATACAAAAAAAAGTCAAAAGCTGTTTACAAAATTTGTTTGCTTTGAAGCAAGTATGATCTTTTCTGACATGTAAATTTTCCATACCGGCCAGATGCTTAAACTCTGGCTGTGGCATGGCACGAACCTGCGACACTAACACCACTAGTGCCGACCATGAGCTATATTTTAATGACGCAAGCAACCAACAAATATCTTGTAAATTTTCCATACCGCCCAGATGCTAAAAATCTTGCTGTGGCATGGCACGAACGTCCGACTCGCACACCACTCACTGATTGCCGACCATGAGCTGTAATTTTAAACGAGGCAAGCAACCAACAACTATATATCAGAGTTTCTTAACCTGAATTTTAATTGAACAAAGTAAAATAGATTATAGAATATAACAAATTTCTTGTAACCTTTAGATTGTTACTCGTAACAACGGCTTTCTGTAAATACTAAAGCTTTGTCAACGGGTTATCTACCCTTGCCTGCACTAGAACCATCTTGGCCCTCTTGTTAAAACACTGTTAGAATGGGACTTTTATAACTTCATTTTTATATTTAACAATCTTATACATGCAAATCCGGGTTTCTAATACACAAACCAGAATTCTGCTATCGGAAAGTGCATTTCTCCGACAATAAGTGCCGTGACCGTTGCTTTGTCCGCCATCTTGTCCGCCATTTTGTGTAACCTGTTTGCTTTCAAGTTAATTTCAACAGGTTAAACCAATTCCTTGACCCCAAAAACCCATACGTAGACACCAAAATTATGTTTCTAGCCCGTATACTAAAGAAGATATAGAGATTTTTATGTTTTGGCGGCCATCTTGTCCGCCATTTTGTAACTAATTTGTCTGAAATAATTTTTAACATGCTTAATCGATTCCTCGACCTCAAAAACCTATACGTAGCCACCAAAAGTATGTTTCTAGCCCTTATATTTAAGAAGATATTATGAATTTTATCCCTCGACGGCCATCTTGGACGCCATCTTGAATATTTTAATTTCCCCAAGGATGCCAAGGTGGCATCATTTTATTTCTGGTTAAGGACATCCTAAATAATAAGAATCTGCATCAAACATTTGTGCGGACTATTTTTTCGGGTTCTCGTCCCGGCACCCAGACTATTGTGAGTCAGCTGACAGCCAGTGTGCCAATATTTCAAATGCTATATCGCGCGACCCTGTTTGAAAAATTAAAGCAAGACAAATATCGCTACACCACTAAACAACAATTCAATTAAGACAGCACGTGAAATTTCACTTTGGGTGAGAAAACTTAATGGATCCTACATCTGAAGGATCAAATGGAATGGTTGTGCAGGCCCGTACACATACTTTTGCCAAGGGATTAGGGGCGGAGGGTAAGAAGGTGTGGCTGGAACGAATTTCAGTGTGAGTGGGGAGGTGGCGGGAGGGGAGGGGTGCCCTAGGGTGGTGGGGGGTTGGGGTGGGTTGAAGGGGATAAGAAAGTTAAGAAAATCCAGATTTTAAGGACACTTTTAGAGCTTTAGTTTAGGGGAGTAAACTCGCTTTCTGGCAGAAAACTGCATGTTTTTTTATGTAATTTGCTCGGTTATGGGAGGTGCACCCTCCGCTCTCCATCGTACAGGCCCGGTGTGCTTGTTGGTGAGAGGAACGGGGAGGCGGAGTGGGTGGGTGCGGGGGGGGATCGACTCTGTCACCTGGCAGCTTTGACAAGTCTGCACCTTTTCTCAGGTCAAATATAAAACAAATATCGAAAAGTATGTGTATGTGTGTTTTTGGTGTGATGTCATCAGCGACAACACGCGGAACAGACACGATTACAAAGATCTACAAATTTGTAATTTCCTCATTCTAGAAATCGTATGAAAACTCAAGCCATTCTAGAGTCTGAATCTAGAAACCAAACATTGTTTGCAACTCTTGTTCGGCTCATACCGACTCCCACAGTCCAAAGAGTCTCGGTAGCGCAGCTGCCAAGTGGAGTCTCGCCGGTAAAATTTACTTGATCAGTCGACTTTCTCTTTAATAAATGTCGACTCAAAATAGGTTATGCCCTATAGCATTCATGGGGTGATAGCCAATGGACTGACATGGAATACAGAAGTATTAAAGGCCCAGCAGACATTCAATGCTGAATCAATGTTGGGAGTCAGTGTTGAATCAATGTTGAATTATTCATTGAATTGAACTGAAGCCTCAATACTCCATTAACAAATTCGCAAAATTTTTAGCCTATTTCTAGCGTTTTCGTGAGTGCATTTGGGCAGTTCGATACAAAGTAATATAATATAGAGACAAACACTTCAGATCTTGGTCGGACTGATCCCGAAGCAGGATCTACGCTGTTTGTCATTCCATCTGCATCTTTAGACGCATTACTGCAGTGAAAAACCAAACATCAGTTTTAAGACAGTTATGCATAATTCCAATCTTTAGACTTCGGACTACCCATCCAGGGGTCGCAAGATCGATCCCCCGCTTCTCCGGTCTTTCGGATACTTTAAACCGAGGTCCCGTCTCCATATGACCTCGTTGTTGGTGGGACGTTCAACCCGAGTTCACTCACTCCAATCTTTAGAGACTTTATGGTACGTCAGCCAGTTCAATATAAGGGAAGTTACTTCTCAAATCACTATTATAATTCTTTCTGCACGAGTTTCTTCCCATGTGTTGCCAAACACGGTCTCCTTTTTTCCCCGAAAGTGGGGGCTGAAGAGATACACATCATACTGTATAAGTGAAATTTTCACATATGTAGACTAAATCCTCCGAAGACCTTGAAAATAAGGTCAACGTGATCAAAATCTATTATGCTCTTATGTTTGTCCTAATGATATATCCATGCAAGTTAGGTGAAATTGGTTCAAGAAATATTGTGGGTACAAGAAATTGTCATGCTGACGCAGACCACAGAAGGTCAAGTCTAAGGCCTCTTGTGACCTTGAAAATGGGGTCAAAGTCACCAAAACCTAATCAACTTTTTAGACATCTTTACAAACCAAGGGTACTAAGACCACTATGCAATCCAAGGGTACTAAGACCACTTTGTTCCTTACATACATAAGAAACAAAGTGGCCTTAGTACCCTTGACTTGCAAAGATGCTATTTGGCTTGTCCAAACGATATATCCATGGAAGTTTGGTAAAATTTGACCCACTTATTCAAAATTATGGCAGATACTTACTGCCTTGTGCACAGAAACTGACTTCCCTTGGGTAAACCTGTTATAGCAAAATGTTGAGAGTCAGTGTTGAATCAATGTTAAATCATACAATTGAATTGAAGCCTCCATATTCCTTCAAGTAAAATTACCGAATTTGATGAAAAAAGTGATTAAAGTGCGATGAAAGTGCGATAGATCCCGAAGCAGGATCTACGCTGTTTGTCATTACAACTGCATGTTTTAGAAGACAACTTGTCCCACTTTCAGAAGACAACTCGCCCCATAGTCTCAGACACTCACCTTACTAGAATATCTACGTTCTTGTCCCCGATGCAGAACACAACTCGCCCCCTCCCCCCACCCCTGTGCCCCCCCCCCCACCAAAAAAAAAGGAAGAGCTTCGCCGTGACCCTGGTTGTGAATGGGTGGACCTTGGTAAATACATTAAATACCCAAAGCACTTAAACGATAACCTGGTACACCCAGGGGCTGAGCAGCGAGGTTTTGAGGGTTCTGCAGCTGCAGAGTAATTATCAAACTGTGGCTGGGAGGCATGCTAAAATCATGCATTAATGCTTATTAGTATTTATTGTCCCCTTTAGGGACCGATCATAAGAATAAGGGCATGGGTTAGCTTGCATTTGCAAACCAGTGCCTGGAGCATGTTACCCTGTTCATCTATGGTACAGATGCAAACATCCCTGTATGCTTTTATTCGCACTTTTGAAAGTTTGACAAATACCAAGAGCCTATCACACAAGAGTGATGTGCTACTTGTAAATACTTATTGATAGAGTCACATTATAAATGAATGCAAGTTAATAAATGGCTAAAAGTTCTTTGCTAAGAAGTTAACAAAGGAGGTCTAGGGGGCAACGCCCCCCCCCCCCTCCCCCCCCCCCCCCCCCCCCCCCCCCAAGAAGCCAAAGCAATTTCCCAATTTTAATGGCAATTTTAAGACTGGAAAAAAATAGAGCAAAACTAGGAATGATGATAAAAGAAATAAAGGGTTGTTTTTTTAGGAATTTTGCCTCCTTTTAGAGTGTTTATTTTGCCATAATGGCTTTGTGTCCCACAAGCTAGTGACTCTTTTGCAATTCAGTTTTATTTAGTAGAAACATTTACTTCGTAATGCGGCTGATCAATAATACATGTATGTGAATGTTGTATAGGATTTTTTTTGGTAAAATGTATGAACATATGATATGTGTATGGGTGTGTGTGTGGGGGGGCTGTTGGGAGGGGGGGGGGGGCTGCTGGTGTAAAAAATAAATTGTAGATATTAAAACATTACTATAAATATGGGCAGTCTGCGCCCCCAGAAGCCAGTGACATTTTAAAAACTCAATTCAAATGGAATTATCTGCAGACTTTTCTTAAGAAATTTTGGGTGGAGCCAGGTTTTTTTTTTCATTGTTTTTCGATGTCTGATTTTTTTTAAAATCCCCTTATGAGCTCATTTATTTTTTTTCTTGCATATCCAAAGCGAGTTGTCACCTGAAGGAGGGGCGACTTGTCTTGGGGCGAGATTTTTGTGGGGCGAGTTGTCTTGGGGCGAGTTGTCCGTAATTCGACTAAAGCATGTAGGTTTCACTTGAAATATTTATTATCATTCCGCTTGCTCTTTCTTGTTCCACTATTAAAAAAAAACAGCCGGTCAATCACTCAATGTTTTTCGTTTGTCAAACTTTGTGGTTTACTCGAGTACCAGTGTGTTTGGTTTGCTTTCTCTCGTTCGTTCTCGGCGTGTAGCCTAAATTCAGAAGCCCAAAAAATCACAGGCAGGCAGACTTACGCAAAATCTTAATAAATGCACAGTATGCTAAATGATTACAAACTTTACTGTACCATAAATGAAGAAACAGTTGGTCTCCTCAACTGGCTCAAGTCGATGAGCAGAAAAATGTCCGTGTGTTGACAAACGCACGTACTGTAAAAATGACCATCTTCATTATCGATTTTCAACGTAAATAGACTTTCTCCCGTAGATATACCTCGCTGAAAGACGGTCGAATGTATGAACTACGGTTCAGTTATAATGGCATCTAATTTGGTTTTTGGGACAATTTTCTTTGCAAAATAACTTTGGGGTACTGTCTTAGGGTTTTAATTTTCTGAAAAACGGTTGTCAAATTGTGATCGTTGTTTTGGGTGTGCAAACTGCATTGAGGTACCGATATGCATCTGATTTCGATAATAAAACATAAAATTTCATTGTGATCTGGTCCGTCAGAAAACCACGACTGCATATCTTTTCAAATGAGCATTATTTTGGGGCTGTTTCTGACAAAAAATTTCCCGCCATTTTTCTCCGGCGAAAAAAGGGATTACTTTTTTGTTCGTAGACGACCATTCAGAAAATGAATTACTCAAATGTGATGAGTCTGCGTTACCACTGTATGGTGATTCACAAACCTTAATAATCTATTCGAGATAGTCGGAGCCCGATAGCTCATAGGGTTAAGTGCTGATCTGCGCAAACTAGCGGTCTGGGGTCAAATCCCGCTGGAGGCGGGACTCTCTTCAATTGTAAATGTAAACGGGTTTCGTTGGACACAGCCTTTCAGTAAGCCCATTACATCGGCTAAAAATGACTGAATTATGTTCAAATGGTCGTACAACCGAAAGTAATCCAGCCATCCACTTTTTCGATGATACTGCTGCTCCTTTTTGCACCATTATATAGAAGATGCCATGTTAGTGTCTTTTGATATAGTTTATCAAGCGCGACGAGAAACAGCGTAGGAATGACGGAGCCTATCCGACGTGCTTCTGATCGAGCCTGATAACTTTATATCAAACGACACTTACTTGGCTTTATGTTTGATCATGCATCGCTAAAAGATTTTAAGGCGTTAGGAGAGTCAAACAAATGAATTGCAAACGCATTTTTTTTTCTTTTTTTTTTTTTCGAACTTGCTGACGTCGCGAATGCAAATATGATGTACGCAGGTGACGTTATTTTACCAAACGAGAGTTAGTTTAAACGATATTTTATTAACTATAAATTACATACATATACTACAATACAATTTCAAAAGTATCAGGATTTGACAGTAAGCAAGATGCTTATTTATAAAGTCATTTCCTGGATAAAGTCATTTCCTGGATAAAGTCATTACGGTCCACATAATTATTTAGCCAATCCTCTTCAGAGATCGCTTCTAAAGGCATCGCCTGATAACATTTATGCAAATGCAGTTCTTAAGCGACATATCTCATTATGTTGTCATACCCCTAAAATATCAGGGTTCGAAGTTATAAAAATTGAGAATAATCTTCAACTCAAGCTAAAGCACACTGATTGGCTGTTTACATGCTCGGAAGCAGCCAGTCAGTGTGCTTTATTTTGAGTTTGAGAAAGTACTCAAGTTTTATAACCTCTGGGACTGGTGGAATTGAGCAAAAGATGCATGATCGAAATAGGTTAAACAGTAGAGAGCACTGCCACAGAGCACTAAGCCTAAATTGTTTTTACCATGCATCTGATGCAAATTTAAACTTATAAAAGGGATATGATAACATAATGTGATATTATGCCACTTTAGAGCAGCGCTTGTGCGAATAATATCAGGCCGTGAGAAGCGACCTCTGCAGACGATTGGCTACATACTGATGTTGGCTGTGGTGACAACGTTCGATTGGTTAAATGACGTCACCGACTTGCGTCATAACGCATTCGCAACGCTACGCTATTTCTGGTCTCGCCTGCTAAACTTGATATTAAAAGACACTAACATAGTATTCTCTATAGATTGGTTGTATCGAATAGACTACCATGGCTTGATTGTTGTCGTCAAAGATCGCTTTAAATGCTGCCAGACATAGCCGCTGTTTGGAGCAACTATGTCAAATGAAACTAAGACCACCTAGCCTGTAACCCTGTAGGCACCCTCCGTCGAAACAACATTCTTACACAGATAGCTAAACGCATAGCTGTTTGAATGAAACAAAACCCATGTTTTAACCATGGAATTCTCGTGCATTTGGAACATCTATTTTGGCTTGCTTATTCTAAATCCGGGTCGTAACTTGTTTACAAGACGTTACCTGACGTTACATAGCCGTCCTGGGATAACGATTTTTGTTTTCACGTTTGTTAGTGCCAAAGCCATTCTCCATCAGGAGCAGTCTGATCTGCATCTGCACTGTTTGCTCTAATCAATCTGCCCCAATATTTAGAGTTTTTACTTTTCTGTCCCCAGGTCTACTGCGATCAAGAAACTGACGGCGGTGGGTGGACCGTATTCCAGCGTAGACAAGATGGTTCAGTAGACTTCTACCTCGACTGGTCAAGCTACGAAACAGGCTTTGGAAATATCGAAGGTGAATTCTGGCTGGGGAACAACAACATCCACCAACTGAGTGCTGTCATGAGCTTCGTATAGACCTCGAAGATTTTGATGATAACAAGCGATACGCCAAGTATGATAACTTCATGGTCGGATCAAAGAGTTCAAACTACACGTTAACAGTGAGTGGATACACAGGAGATGCTGGGGACTCCCTGAGCGCACACAATGGCTTCCAGTTCTCTACGAAAGATCGTGATAATGATGTGTATGGTACGTCCTGCTCTCAGCAATTTAAAGGGGCTTGGTGGTACTCAAAATGTCATGCTGCTAATCTTAACGGTCTCTATCTGTCTGGCGCTCATAAATCGTATGCCAATGGTATCAACTGGAAGGCATGGAAAGGATATCAATACTCTTTAAAATTCACAGAAATGAAATTTCGTAAACTCTAAGAAAATTCAGTACAGAGGGTAAACCTCAGAGCTCCATGTTAGCTGAAGCTTTAGGGATAATTCTGAAATATTATTTTTATTTCTCGATGAAAACAATTGCTTTGAGATATCGTTTTAACTGTGTCGGCGAGACGGTTCTGAATATGGAAAATGATCTCTATACTATCTCTCTATTGCCCTTTCTTATCTAGAGGACTGAACCTGCAAAAGGGTCGAATAAATACTTGTCTATGAACCCAACAGGTGGTTGTGTCAAACACATGAACCCTCCCTATCCCATCTCCTATCTCCCAACCAAGAAGAAGAAGAAAAAAACACATCCTGCCAATTACGATGCAATTAGCTCTTTTTGGGAATTTTGGAAATAACTTCATCATAGTCTGGCTTATTTCCCTTTCGGCCACAGATTATTAAGAGAAATACAGTAAACTGGGTTAAACCAAAATGATTGCTTTTACTTTCAAACCTAGCAGTAAGCCTAAACTATTTTTAAAATGTGTTTACATGGATAGGACATTTGCATTTAAGTGTCGTGTATGTGTGTGGGCAGAGAGAGAGAGAGAGAGAGAGAGAGAGAGAGAGAGAGAGAGTTTAAGTAATACGAGTCTTCACTGGCATTTTTTTTTATATTAGCCACAATATCTGAGTAACTTCCCATATAAAAAATCCAGAATTATCCGATCTTTTCCAGGCAGGATGTCAATTATTTTTCTCAAGGAAAACTGATAAGAATTGCCCTGAGTTTTTTTTTTCATCTATTTTATGGGAAATGGAAATGGTATCAGTTTTTGTGAAGTGCTGTGGGGAGGGGACGGGGCGGAGAGGATGGAGAATTGGTCACTTTTCTATCAATCTCTGGCTTATCATCTGATAACCAATTACTTTTCTGAAAGTGCCCAGCCCTGGCTGCCTGGGACAGTTTTTGATAGCGTTAGTGGCAAATATCAAAATACAGAAAAGCCACTGGCTCGGATTAGGGACCAAGGAGTGTCCAAAGGTTCAATGTAGTCCCAATTCAATAATTCAAAGCACACATACCACATACAAAATAATATGTCGTATAATAAAATAATATGATATGTCAGCATTGTGAGTCATTTGGGCCAGTTTGACATTATAATTGAGCCGCGACACAACAAAACCAACAAAGTGGCATATGCGCCCAGCGAAGACTCAGATCAGCCTGTGCATCCGTCCAACCTGATCAGAATCTTCGCTGTTCGCATGCATGTAGCTTAGACCCTGAGCTACCCTTTAAGCGCTTAGTCGATGCCCAGGCTGATCTGAGTCTTCGCAGGCGCACATGCCACATTGTAATTTTGTCGTGTCGCGGCTCAATAATCTGAAACGGACATGCGTGACTTATTTGTCCTCAGTTTTTGTCTGATGAAAATTTGTATTGCAGACGTCATTTAAGGTGAATGGATACACTTTCAGGGGAAGTAACTGTCGTTTTTATTTTTGTCTTCTTTCCAGAAAGGGATCAACTCTGAAAAAAAAAAAGAATTCGCTCCCCTTGGAGCGAATTCTTTCTTTAAGAGTATGATTCCTTTTTTGAATGGTCCTGTTTGGAAAGGTGCCTCTCTTTGTTATAAAGACGGAAACACGTGGATGTGTACTTTTCACCTTAAATCAGGTTATTCATTAGCGTAAGGTGGTGATTTGTGGTATATACAAAAATTTGAATAAAAATGAAAAATTATCGTATCTCCCTGAAAGTTAGCAGATTTCTTATTTTTGTTGTTCCCTACAGTTTGAAAAACAAAATATAGGGACATGCTGTTTAAAAAGTGTTTTTATATGGAAAGATCAAAGGGTAATTTTCTGCCCAGAAATCTGAAAATAAAACCTGTTCTTGAAAATGTACGTAGCTCTGAAGATACTTTGAAGAGTTAAGAAGAGCGTCCTAGCAACTATATACAGGTAGGTCAGTTATACCTATATCATACTCACACTCTAAATAATACATTACACTGACCATTACAGGTGTGTTATTGAAATTATTCAAACTTGAAAATAGACTCTACTGTGTAAACTGTGTATTTTAGACAAATATTTGGACACAGGCCACACCCTTTTTTTTTATCTGCGCAGCGTGATAACGTGCAAAAGAAAAAATAGAAAAAAAAATTGCTAGGACGCTCTTTATAATGCATTTATTTATGTTCGGACCTAGTTACATTTTCAATAATGATGGTCATTTTTTAGATTTATTCGCACAAAATTACCCTTTGATCTTTTCTTATATAAATCCTTTTTAACATCAACAAGTCCTGCATTTTGGGATTCTGAATTTATTGTGAGCAACAGCATAAAGATGGCATCTGCTAAGTTTCGGGAAGATCTGTTGTATTTTCAGCATTTTATGCAGATTTTTGTTTTGGCCCCAAATCAGTGATAATCGCCACCTTAAAATCATTTACATTCAACAGTGAATTTAATTGTTCAAGGAAAATACTTATTTTTGATACCCAAATTCACATGCCCACGACGGTATTTATTCCGATCTGAAAGAGAATGAATCATAATTGAGCCGCGACACGACAAAACCAACAATGTGGTTATGCGCCCAGCGCAGACTCAGATCAGCCTGGGCATCCGCCCAGTCTGATCAGAGTCTTCGATGTACGCATGGAGGAAACGTAGCACCTAACATAGAGTCTTATCAAACTGGTTGGATGCACAGGCTGATCTGAGTCTGCACTGGCCGCACAACCACATTGTTGGTTTTGTCGTGTCGCGGCTCATATACATGTAGCATTGCAGATACATGTATGGTATATTCCTTAGCTCTTTTGCTATATCAGCTTAGCGTTTCTTGGAAACTTGACAAGAAATTAAAGGGGCGAGTCTGAATTAGGTATGCCAATGAAGACCGAAAACCGTAGTGGAATGGTAATATAAAATTTCTGTGTCAACATCAAAAAAAAAAAAGAAATGATCTCAAACAATTTCTGTCAAATAATGTAATTTAGTTTTAAAATTCTCGTTTCTCTATCAGCATGAAATATTTTGTTTTGAGCTTCTCATCATAGTCGTGTCATAGAAAATGGCTGTAATTAGCCAATATAATAATAAATTGAAATTACGATTTTTGATCATTTACGTTGACAACTAAAATGACATAATTTCAATATCATAATCTAAACTAAAATGGTAAGAAGGTATTGTACAGACGTAGGGCCCCTTTCCAGCGTCACAACTCTTGCTCGACGGGTTACCAGGAAGGAAAAAATGTATTTTTAAGCGATGTGTCGTGTTTTCTAAAATATGTTCTCACTTCTTCAAGATAGTCATATGACTCGATCTATACACAACTTACTTTTTTCACCAAACGAGGAGTTTAAGGCATTTTTGTTTAGACGTTTTTTTTCACAAATGGTAGATAGTCTACTAGTGGAAAAACGTCTAGCCACGAATCATGACTCAAAAGCGGCTCAATCGACACGCTCGGTGATAAATTGGGGATGGGGTGCATATATGAGCCGCGACACGACAAAACCAACAATGTGGTTGTGCGGCCAGTGCAGACGCAGATCAGCCTGGGCATCCGCCCAGACTGATCAGAGTCTTCGCTGCCCGCAAGGAGGTAGCTTAGACCCTCAGCTACCCTTTGAGCACTTAACAAAGAGTCTGACCAAACTGGGCGAAGGCCCAGGCTGATCTGTGTCTGCACTGTGCGCACTACCACATTGTTGGTTTTCTCGTGTCGCGGCTCATATTGAGTCATGACAGTGACACAATATAGGGGTGAGATGTTTCCAAAAAAAAGGCATATTTTTCATCCAGAAAATACAATATCCTTGTCTGGTTCCCCGTCCAGCGATGCAACATAAACAAAAGCGGAACAATAAATGGGATTCCACGCCTGTACATTGTACTTTTAACCATTTCATCCATAAAATGGCCCGAATAATTTTCCAAAACCTTTTGATATGATACTAAATGACGTTTTATTTGATTACAGTTGGCTAATTACGGTAATGTACAATGAGAAAATTTTAGAGAGAAGCTTGCCGCGATACGTTATGATAAAATATTTCATGCATTTATAATGGGGACTTTATTGTTTAGCGAACACTTTTCTGTTTAACCCGTAAAATCCATGAGTGGCGAGATCTTCCACCCGTCATTTAAACGTCATAAGTTGACGTTTAAAAGATGAAAAAGAAATTCTGAAATAGCTATGTCTGGAAATAAAACCAAATTCTAACACGGTCAGTTGTAAGTAGATATATCACTCGCGCTACGCGCTCGTAATATAATCTACTTTACAACTGACGCCAAACAGTGAATTATTACTAAACAATTCCCTGCTAGAGCTTATCTATTTCTTAAGTAAAGAGAACAAACAACCATTTTGCTCACATGTAATTTAGCACCAATTCTCATGCGAATGATATGACCTTTGTCTTACTATATGATTGCATTTGTGGCTGATCTTTGTATATCAACAGTAAAAATAATTTTGTGAAGCATGCATGCAGTGTTGGACGCGCAGTGCTGAGGTGTCATTGAGGCAACGTATAATTAACATCACAATGGTCAGCGTTGATGCAATGTCGAACCAACGTTGTGTGCCTGCAGGCTATCTACATGTAGCAGACATTTACAGTCATGGTCCAGCAATATATGTGACAGTGCCTGGCATTTTGAGCCTTGTGGAGGTGCGACGTTGACGTCACGAAACGTGAAATGAAAGTGACGTCATAAAATTGCATGTAAAGTTAATTTGATTTCTGCGCACTGTCTAATTGATTTCATAGCGTCACCTAAAAAGAGTGATTCAACATTTCTATCCGCTTCTTTAGTTTTCTTCATCTACACTCTTTAAAGAATGTTCACATTATAGATCTTTGAAAAGCGATGACACGAACAAGAGTTATAAAAGTTTATCCAGCTAGTATGTAAATTGTATCCAATCAGTGAAACGAAAACAAAAAATCGGATTGGTGTGAATTTTGTTTGCTTTTGCAGTAAACCTTAGCGCCATTGCTTTATGCTTCTCGAAATCTGTTCTGGAAGCGCTAATAAATATGAAAATGTTAAAACAAAATTTCCGATTTTCGCTCCATAAGGCTCAAAATGTCAGACAAGGTCACATATAGTTATCAGTAGTTACTTTACTCTTACTTTACTCTGAACATTCGAGCACAGACGTTCCAGCCGGCTCTGTTCATAAAGATAGCGTTTGGAGTTTGGAGCGATCCTCTACACGCTCAATGTCAATGGCATTGAGCGTTTGATGGATACTCTCTGAACGCCTGGTGTGATTGATCCGTCTGCATTCGAGCGTGGAGGATAATAAAATCATATGCAAAACTTCATTATTTGTTATTTTCATAGATTGTACACATTTATGCCTCTGTTATAACCTGTATCATGATCCCTCGTGTTGCCATTGTATGGACTGAGATGACAATAAAGAGATTTGTATTGTATTGTATTGTTTTGTATTGTATTGTATTGAGGAAGATAATGCTTTTCTGTTGTTGGTTGTGATATTTTTCAAAGTAAAAAGATAGACAATGATCAGGAATTAAAACAATCAGCTCCCGTATCCCGCTCACAAAACCAAAAGGGAAAAACGCATGAACTGACATAAGTTCACGAAAGACACGCGCGGTAAACAATGAGCAGCTCTTTCCCAAACAGATTGTCATTCAGTCACCCTTATTAAAAACAGCTACAACATCTATTTTTACCTACTTTTATTGCTTGAAATCACAAAACAAAACCAAAACAGAAAGCAGAATGGGCAGCTTTTCAGGCGAAATTTACCTCTGTGCGACCTATATGAAGGCGTGACTTTTTCTCTTACTAAAGCGTGACTTCTCCCTTAAAATGCGCAACTATTTTTCTTACTTTGCCCAACTATTTATTTTCATCAAATACCAGATATTCTACCCTTCCGTAAGCCACACAAAATATATTTTATAATCTGTTGAGGAAATATATCGTGTCTGTTGCTTCCGGTTTGCCACATAGAGGTGGAAGTGGGATTTAAACTGGTATCCTTGTCTTTTCTAAATTAAAAATTTTCATGTGAAAGTCCTGGGTTCACAATCATTTTGAAAGGACTTGTATTTGGGTCCCAAAAACAAACAAAAAAATCGAGCTATGTTATGATACTAAAAATGCACCCCAACCTAGAATGTAACATCAAGCAAAATGTAAGTCAGTTCAGGCATAAACCATTTGGGGTTTTAATCTTAAATAAATACTCTCAGCCGAATGTTAAACGTGTTTAAGTAGTGTGTCCGACCTATCAGCGGACATACGTAAGAATTGCGCAAACGTAGAAATAATTTCGGGGCAAAATGTCGCGCAAAGGTATTCTATTAGACCTTGAGCTGACAATAGACCCCCCTCCCCCCCAGGGGGAGTTTTGTACCTTATAATTTTCTAAAACTACATTATATAAGAAACAAAATGACACATGTTAGCCCTCTGTACGTTGGGGCGTTAACGTATGACGTCAACGTCAATTACACTACCCAAATTTACATATTCACGTTATAATAGAAGATACGCATTGTTGTACACATGTTAGTATTCGCCCTAAATAATGTTGGGTTTTGTCTGCTAGTACATAAATCACTGTTTCAAAGTTATTGACATTGTCAAGGATAAGTTGACTCACCCGTATAACGTAGTTTACATTGCGTTTGACGTTTTTTCCCCTTCAGTGTCTAAATACATTAATATAAGGAGCAAATTTTAAGAATTTAAGTGTAGCGAAAAGTTAATGTCATATATATGACTGTTTCAATATTCTAAATAAAAAAGAAACAATCTAAAGTCTTACAAAACTCGTCAGCAGTCACGATAAATATGTAACGTATATAACCACAACAAAAAAACAGAAAAAAAACAGAAACAGACTAAATCGCTGAATTGGTGGACTGAAGTTTATACGTGCTCCATCAATCTTCTTTTATTCATGCCCAGCTTAGATAATTTAGGCAGCAGTTAAATTAGCAGTGGATACATTAAATGGGGACAGAAACTATCTTATTTTTGAAGAATTTAACCTACAAAATGACGAGAAAAGTTACGAAAGCCAACATTAGCTGCATTTTATATTTCAATGTTATCTTTGTCTTCAGTAGATACTGTTGTATATGTAAATGTGAAGAAATGTCAATGTTATGTGTCCTCAAACTATATAAAAAAACATCTAATAGTGGATATTTGAAACGCAATCTAACAACAACATTACGTTACATAATTAAATATTACATGTAATATGTCGAGGAATAAGATTTGTGAGTCATCTGTTATCAAAAGTTTAGTTCCCTGGCGGCATGAAGTATTTATTGCTGTAGTATAAGCTTACCACTGGTAGTCCGATGGCAAATTTAGCTCTTTGAAATACACAAGAGTTCAGCAAGACGCACATAGATTGTTACAGCTGAAGCAGTTCGACCTTGCCTTCAATTTATTCTCACTTAAAAGTGACTTCATAAAAATGATTTTTTTTTTAAATTTATGCATTAAATGAAGTAAGTATAAGTTGATATTTACTGCAACTGATTAATATTTAGGTTCTCGTAATGATGGGGATAAAACCAGTTTCGCTACCTGTGCTGTTGGCTGAGCCATTCAATTACCCTACATGCAAATATGCAACTGTGACTACCAGCCGAGGCAATCAAAAGCAGTACCAACTCTGCCAGCATGCATTAACACCATTTTTCTATGCTGTCAGTCGAATCGTCAGCCACGAGCCTCTTTGCACAGAAACTGCTTTACATGGATTAACAAATATGTGTCGCTCCCGTGATCATAACTTATATGTTACTTTGTGATCTACGTGATCTGTTTATGCAGCTCCCGGCCATCAAATACCTTACAAAATGTTAACAATGTGAAAATTTAAGGAGTATAGAAAGCGACATACTTTATAACGCATACAACATTCTGTCTTCAGCCTGTTCAGGAGTTCTATTTTTCATTATGTTGTTACAAATATCCAAATGGTCAGGTAATTTTTGCAAACCCCCATGGTTTTATTCCCACTTGTTGTTACTATCAAGGACTAAATGTGTTGCGAAATACAAATTTCAGTCTGACAATTTTCAATAATGTAACAACTAAAATAGGGGCTTTATTCTCTTACAGTATTTAACATATTTGGACAAGGATGATTTGATAAGCAGTAAGATATCATAAATAAGCAGTTTACAATCACATTTATTGCTAAAAAGTAAACAATATGGTAATACAAGGTCACGGAGATCAAATGCAGTAAGTTACTTAGGTTAGCCCTTGTTTGGCATGCATAGGTATGCACTATTTCTATTGTTTGATTATTTGCTCTTCAGAAATACTGTATTACTAGTTAAGGATATCGGAAATGAAGAATTCATAAACTCTCAATAAATACGTTGTATACGTTACTTGTTTGGTCTTTCTGTTTTTCTCAATATTATGCTGCAAAGCATATAACTACAGTGTAGACAAATACATTCTGAAGGAGAACAACTAAGATTTGCTCATAAATATCTGAACAGCGATGACCAACATTCATATATTCTGTCTTTTTCATTTGCCATTTTATTTTTATTCAACATATAAACATACACAATCAATTCATACATGGATAATACAAAGGATTCGATAACAAGCTAACTAGCATATAGACATCGTCTCCTATTTAACTTGCAACGATATATGAGTGCATAAGATTTCTAAGCAATAGACAATTAAGAAACGTTTATATGAACATATACATTAATATACTAGGAAGTTTTGATGTGCCATTTTATTATGTGTGCAGAGCTACTGGAACACTGTCCCTGGAAAAAAAACAGTTTTGTCCAACTAAACGTGTCTTTATGTTCTTTAGTGAATAGATTCTTTAAGAGATGATTGAATGTAGTTAGATTCTTAAGGAGATTTTTAATGTAGTTAGACTTTAAAGAGCAGGAAACAAAAGCATAGAAATATATATCATCTTAAACACAGCATTTATAGATTTATATATTGCTACAGTATACTAGTAAACTGCCAATGTCTCTTTTCTGTATTAAATATTTCTGATACTATTCTCCCAAACTCCTGGTTGACACATAAGTGTTAGTTACATAAATGAACTAAGTAAAGCAATGTATTGACACTACCATTAATCATTTTCAAAAGTTTGTTTGTTTCTTAACTGTAAATCAGCAATGTTGTTTTCTCTGGTAACGTAAAATATACGATAGTCTTACAAAAGTAAGTATACGCTGCCAGCAAATATCTACATTAGTTTTGATGCAGAACTGTATTTGGCTTAAGCCTTTATACTTCAGGTTAATGTTCTGCTTTATAGTTTTTCAGTGTGCATGTAAAAGCTGTAACAAATAAACAAGGTGGAACTCCAGTTTGCATTGTTGATTACTGATTATTTTATAGTTTTAAACTAAACACGTCAAAACCGCTTAGCTTTTAATGGTATCAAACTGATTGCATATCATTTTATTCGAGACCTATATGCAAAATCAGTGCTGGCTTTTAATAGCTGCGGCTTTATCTTTTCTGAAGTATTTTTTATCTTTTATTTTATTTTATTTTTGATTTATTTATTATTTTGGGGGATTGTTTTGGATTTTTCAGCTGTATATAACAAAATTTCAGGTATGTTACTGTCTTTAGAACTCAGATGTACAATTTGTAAAAGAAAGAAACTGGCCAATGCCATTATGAAATACTTTTATTTTTGATATAATAACAAAGTCAACAGCAAAACCTGTTTTACATGTGCAGAATATGTCAATGCCCTCAACATTACAATTTGAAGTATACTGTGTTTAATCACGTATAAAACACACCTCAATCCCTAAAAGTAATAACTGAAAGAATTTTTGATAGGTCCAAGTACACAATATATCATAAGAACACCCAGATTTATATGTGTTATTTTTTAATGTGACAGTGGAAAAACCCTGATTAAAAGGTATTATAAAAAAATATTTTAAATGTTAATGTTATTTACGTTACTGCTAGTAATAGCTTATCATAGAAAATAAACCAGAATGCATTTTTCTCTTATATTAAAAGATTCTTTTATGAAGGAACTGCTACCAAAGAAGACCAAATGATTCTATCTTCAAATGATATGATTTTAACAAAAGTAGCCATAGGTAACGTATATAATCGATCATTATGGCCGACTAAAATGCATTCAAATTATTGTTGAACTGCTCCTTGCTGTTTAAATAGGCTGGCATATTCAATATTACCTTTTACTGTTGTTTTCAATTCCAATAGTGTAGTTCAAGCGCTTGAATTATACGGAAAGTGATAATTGTAATATGGAACATTCATAAGGGGTTACTGTGTTCAACGTTCTATTTCTCCCAAAGTATACAAGATAGGATAATATTTTTTTCAGATCTGAAAAGATCAATAAATTTTCTTTAACACATTAACAAACATTTGATCTAATATAAAAGGAATAACTTACAAAAGGAAAGTATTTCGGATGGAAATTGCAATTTTAATGGAGAGTAAAGAAAAACGTCACGTATATCACACCACGTAGGCTAAAGTGACGTTTCAAACATCATAACTTTTAGCTATTGGATCGTTCTATCAGATTCCATTATAATTTTAAACATAGGAAAGTGACTTTCATTTTTTATAATTTTTGATAATTTTTATTTTATGTTTATTATTTCAATGGGTAACGTAATGTAACAGGCTGTTACAGCTTAACGCCCCACTCGCCAGAGGGCTAACATGCTGCAAAATACTTCTAAGATGCTGGTCTTTAAGAAAAGCATGGTCTACAAAACTCCCCCTGGGGGTGGGGGGGGTGGGGGGGAGGTAAACCATATCTGGCTGATGGCCTATATAGAAAGTCGCGCAAACGTAGGAAAATTTCAGGCACTGCAGTATAGTCGCCGAAACGTGCTTCTGCCGTTCAGAGACATTTTCATTCAAAAAATAGAAATGCAAGGGCACGATGAAGATGCATCTATTATATCATGTTGGTTCATGATACAACATAATAACTACTGTGGACAGTCTAAATATTGGGACAGATAGGTCTGAGCAAACAGCGCGGACCCAGATCAGACTGCTCCAAAAGGAGCAGTCTGATCCGGCTCTACACTGTTGTCATCCCATGTGCAGTTTTTGACACATTACTGCATTGAAAAACCAACCTGATTCATTTTAGGGCAATTGCCGTAAATAGTTTTGTGTCCCAATTATCAGACATTTTACGGTAAAACTGGTAGATCATTAGTTTGAATAATTAGCTTTAATTGATGCAAATTTGACATACTAAGGAGACCGCAGACAGCGTAAAACCAGAAAAGGCTCTGATCAGCCATCGTTCATTTCAGTCTGACCTTGGTTTTCATTGTTTTCTCAGTCAACAGCGACGGCGTGGATACGCAGACTCGGATCAATAAGGATGCTAAACGTATATGCTAACAGCGTAGATTCAAAATTGCACAGTAGCCAAGGTCCTTATCATGAGCCTTTAGACTCCAAAGTGTCCAATAATGTGTCAACGCGACAGCAAAGGCTCTTATCAGACTGCGCGGATGCGCAGGCTTGTCTGAGCCGTTGCTGGTCGCATATACGTTAAGCACTATTTTTGCGTGACTCGGCTCAGAAATATACTTCTTTAAGGTATCTCTGGCTTGCAGCTAGGTCAGACTGGAGCCGAGTTGGATGTTTGACAAGGAGCTGGGAAAGGTGAGTATAGTTTTATTTTTCGCCTATAAGAAGCCCTCATTTTCCCTACCAGTGCTCTCGACCGAATCTGTCATTACCATACATGCAAAAGTGACTGTCGACCTAGACCATCGACAGCAGTATCAGCTCGGTCGATAGCAATTTTACCGTTACTTGTAATGCATACGGTCGGATTCTCGGTCGACAGCCTTTTTGTACAGTACGGGATCGGTCGACAGCAAAGGTACGCAAATTGGTATTACCCCCGTGAAGATGTAAATCTGCATACTATAACCGAACACTAATTAAGCTCAGTAAAATGTTACCAAACTGCATTTTTATACCCCCCGGCACACAAAATATGACGAGGGGTATATGGCTTTCGTCTGATGTCCGTTCGTCCGTCTGTCCTTCCGTCATTCTGTAAGGCACAAGTAATATTTACTTTTAAGTTTTGCGTTTCAGTTTTTAAGATCTTATATAATCCAAACCCTTTGATAGATTGGGTTTATATTTGGCATGGTGATAGATAATGGTCCATATCTTTATTCTATACCACCCCTACCCATGCCTTTGACATAGAGGTCAAGGACACGGACTTTGACTTTTCATGTTCAAGTTTTCGGTAAAGTTTTTAAGATATCTATATAATTCAAACCTTTTTGGGGTTGTGTTTATGTTTGGCATGATAATAGATATTGGTCCAAAGTTTTATTCTGTACTATCCCCTCCCATGCCTGTGACATATAGGTCAAGGCCACGGACTTTGACTTTTCATGTTAAAGTTTTGCATTAAATTTTTTAATATCTCTATAATACTGAAACCCTTTGTTGGGTTGGGTTTATGTTTGGCATGATGGTAAATGTAGGTCCAAAGTTTTATTCTCTACCATTCTCAACCATGACTGTAACCTAGAGGTCAAGGTCATGGACTTTGACCTTTCATGCTGAAGTTTTGCACCTAAGTTATTAAGATCTTAAATAATCTAAACTCCTTGTTCAGTTTGGTTTATATGTCCAAAGTTTTATTTTGTACCATCTTTACAAATGCCTGTGACTAGCGGTCAAGGTCACTGACTTAGACATTTTCATATATGTTTTGTTTTAAGGTTTTGAGATCTCATGTCACCCAAATCCTTTTTTTTTTTTTGGGGGGGGGGGGGGGGGGGGTATATTTGTTATAATTATAGGTATTGGTCTAAAAAATTATTCTATATTGACGGTCTCCACACATGCCTTGACTCAAGGTCAAGGTCACAGACATGCTTTTCTATATTAAAGTTTCAAGTTACGTTTCTATTATTTGCTTGTTTTTCCCAGCTTATTTTGTAGGACCTTTTGGTATGTGACTTTGTTTACCTCTAGATTGCAACAATTTACATTATCTGGATGCTGCTGTTGACATAAGGTCAAGGTCACATACTATACGGTTGCATCAATTTACTGCTTTATAATGTTTCAGCTATCCTTCAATGGAACCTTTTGATATATTTCTTGATTTACTGTTAGCTTGCAGAAGATAAGTTGACATCCTCTGTATGCTGCTGCTGACCAAAGGTCAAGGTCACAGACTTAAAACTTTCTATCTTATATGTGTTAAATTTTTGTGTATAAAGTTTAATGTCGTTAGGCGGTGGCGCTGACCGGGGGTATACGTGAGCCCCTGCTCACTTGCTCTGGTCTGAGCTTCGAAACCGGCAGTGCTTCAACGGATAGATTTGAATAAACAAGGAATTCGTTGAATAATTTACATCCCCCGCCAAAGTAGCCCTATTATACGAATAAATCTTATTTTTTTGGATTCTATCGATGTGTAAACGCCGGCGAATCCATGACAAACTGAATTTATCGAAGTGTAAACGCCAGCATGTCACCCACAAACTGAATTAAGCTCGAAGGGCTTTATGTCAAGTTTAAGAGTAAGTGCTAAGTTTGTCAGTGATTCGCCGGTGTTTACATATCGATAAAATCCATAAAAATAAAAGAAATATTTCTTATAATTCCAACTGGGTCATCTCTATATGTCGGCTATATTGGATATCTGGAAAACCGCCCAAAAGAAAGTAGTTCCAATATTTCAGTTCGTGGGGATTTATGATGCATAAAAGCCGTTTTTAATTTTCTCACGACCAATTAAACTGCACCAAATTATCAGTAGACTGTGAATGGTTTATTTTAAGTTTCATAAAGCTTCGTTTGCGGGTTACTTAGTTAAGGCTGTACTTGTAGATTTTAAATCAAAGGGCAATAACTCATCTTTAAGTGACGTCATTCTAGAAAACTTGCCTCAGCATCACCACACATTGAAGATACATATTTATCAGAACTACGTCGACCCTAGAGTTCAAGTCCATTGTTTGCAAACTATGATACCTACAATCATCAGACCTGGTATGAAGTTTTTTCTTAGAATAATCTCGAGGTATATACCCATATACCCTTGAACTATATTTTAAGCTCTGCTGACTTCGTAAAACTTCACATCCAAAATTGCATCTACCATAGCGTTTTAGTCCATTTCTCGCAAATTAGGATAATCTACAATCATCAAACCTGGCATAAAGGCTGTTTTTAGAAAGTTCTCAAGGGATGTTCCTTCCTAGCTTGTAAGCCCAAAGTGACTGAAATTTGTCTACATAAATACTTCAAATTTAGCATACACTTTCTCTTGTGATCTCTACTACTGTGCATGGGCAATGCAGGTGCGACGTAAAATTCTGCAGAATTCCTGTATTGTTTAAAAAATCTATTCAAAGGCGATATCTCATGCATTGACGATGCTAGTCTGACAAAAATTATCATGCACGATATAGTGATATATATTTAATTATAAGTTTCATGAAAGTCCTTTAAATGGTTACTTAGTTATGGCTCCGGACGGATGGAAAGACGGACGGATGGAAGGCCGCACTGACGGATATGAAGAAAACAATATCTCTCCGCCATAGACAGGGGATATAAAGATAAATATGATATTTCTTTAATTCAAGATTCATTCAAATATCATGTTCATTTGCAATCCTATTTAATTTAATATGAGCCGCGGCACGACAAAACCAACAATGTGGTTGTGCGCCCAGCGCAGACTCAGATCAGCCTGGGCATCCGCCCAGTCTGATCAGAGTCTTCGCTGTCCGCATGGGGGTAGCTTAGACCCTTAGCTATACTTTGAGCAACTAACGAAGAGACTGGCAAAACTGGGCGGCTGCCTAGGCTGATCCGAGTCTTCGTTGGGCGCACGACCACATTGTTGGTTTTGTCCTGTCGCGGCTCATATGTTTGTAAACCCAGGTAGAAAAGGTTTATTGGTGACTAATCAGACCGATGAGCAAGAAATGACTCGAATGGCTGTATCGTTAGAAAACTGGCTTTTGACATATGCAAAATGTGCATCAACATGCTTTTGGAAATTCGAAGTCTGATAAGAACGTACGCCTTCGCATTTGGAAATAAAACAAAAACCGACTTGTTATCACCTGCACAAACTGCACGTGGTCTGACTAGACTGTCCATATGCGCAGCCTGATTCTATCACAAGCCGTCCTCAGATGCTTTCACACAGGACTCTTACAATATGTTCATATAAAAAATTCAAAAGCACATAATAAATCAGTCAGAGAGTTGACCTTACAATTTTGAGTTGTGTCTCTAAAAGGGACCGTACGACGTGAGTGGATAACGTACATTAGCAAGAAGCAGATCTCAGCAGCCTTATCAGAGTTTTTCTCAAACGCATCTTCGTCAGGAACCTATAAAACGAACATTGAAGACCCCGGTTTGAATTTTCGCAACCCTGGTTTGAAATTTTCGCTGTTTGCATGCCATTTTACGAGACGCTGCCCAAGCCATGATCCATATCAAAAAAATGGAAAAATGGAATCTTTTAGATGGACCGTCTTCGGTTTTTTTTGTTGTTTTTTTTTTCACAAAATCTAAAATCGATTAGGGACAAGTCAGGTAAATTCGGACAGCAGGTAAGTTCGGACATTCCATTCCAGTTATTTTGTTTAATTTCAAACGCTTGACATAAAAAGAAACAATGTCACTGCCCGAATAGGCGGCAGTCCGAATTTAGCTGGCTTGACCCTAGCGTTATTCAACAGGCATGGGAAAATTATCTTAAATCCGTCAAGTGAGCTCAGCTTTCTCGTAGTCTGAAAACAAAGGATATATACAGTGAACTCTCAATATCTCAAAGTCAAAGTTAATCTCAACTTACTGACAGGTCAAATTATATTTTCTGCTCCCATAAAATTGACGTTGGAATACCAATTGTTTTAGATAACAGAAGTTGAAATGTTGAGAAAACTAGGAAATGTGTTCGAAATATGTTCTTTGCAATAAGAGGGCACTTTGAGATATCAGTGTTTGAGATAAAAAAAAAGTCAACTGCATTCATGTAATAAGTGTTTAATTAATACATAGTTTTTATGTCGTAAAATGCAGTTGTCCCGTATTAATGTCCTTTGTCTGAAGCAACTGTCATTGCTTGAGGAACTGTAGCCATTTTCCAGGACACTTCGGAAAACTGACCATGAGGTCAGTTTTCCGGAGTGTCCTGGTGAATAGCTTTATTTTATAAAATGATAGCATTTGGTAAACTCAAAGGACTTTTTTGCAGGGTAACTGCGCTTTACGACAAAAAAAACCCGGACCTGTCAGACCTGAGATAAGGCTTAAAGCTAATTTTTATTTGGTTTGAAATTATTTTCCTTTGAAACATGTGCTATTTACTGTTAAAATCATGTGATTGTGACCTTGTCCACCTTGGTATACGTGCTTTTTAAGACTGAACCATGAAGTTTGATGACATCCTAACTGTTCTTGGAGACTTCGGGAGGTACCAGCAGTTGGTGTTCGTTGCTCTTTGTTTACCGATCGTTTTAGTTGGTATGCAAATTCTGTCTCCAGTGTTTACACTGGCAACTCCAAGGCACAGGTAAGAACGGCAATCTTTGTGCTGAAGTTTTTACTATTAGGGAGATGCGCGGTTGAGTGGTTATAGACTCTCGACAATGGTGCAGAAGGGCGCGGATTCGAATGTCATTTGGTCCAGCATTCTGGAAAACTCTTTCCGAGTCTCAAACACCCACTGCCTTTATGACCACTAGGCTATGGTAGATCTTTACCCTTTTATTGAGTCAATCAACTCTTTTACCAGCCGGGGAACAAAGGTAATGAAACTCACGACGTCATTTTGTCCGTGTAGTTTTGTCAGAATCCGTATACGTTGATAAAAACTGGCTGAGCATTTGCGCCGATAACCCTTTAAGGCCTGGTTAACGCACCAGTCTGTTCCCATGTGGAAATCAAAGTAAACTAATTTGTCAAGAAGCTCCGTCTTAAATCGATAAATAAATCTTTCATTCGTCAAAACACTTTGTCTGAAATGTGGCCAGACTTCAATATTCTTATTGTCAAGAAACTTTATCATAAAGAAACCATGTCTGAAATAGGTCCATGACTTGAAACTGTCTTCTACTTCGTCAATCAACCCTGTCTGAGATCGATATATGAGTTCAGACTTTTAATTTGTCAAGAAATCCTGTCTGAAATCGATGCATGAATTAATTCTTCCATTTTATGAAGAACCCGTGTCTAAAATTGATGCATCAGTTCATCCCATTATTTTGTTCCAGAAACTCTTTCTGAAATTGATGCATGAGTTCAATTTTCATATTTCTCAAGAAAGAATGTCTGAAATTGATACAGGGGTTCCACTTATTTTAATGAGAAGCTTATGGTTTAACAAGGGGTCATATTTTTATGTGATGAGACTGTATGATGACAGTTTGATATCAGTACTTTGCGGTGGCATTATTCTCCGTATCTTCATTCTGTTAAAATGAAGCAAATCTCTTTCTGTTTTTCGTTTGGTTTAAACATATTTTATTTTCAAAACTGCACAAAACAACATATAAACAAGACAGTTACACAAAGTAATAGGATATCAAATTAATTATCAGAAGCATTGAAAAGTCCAGCTCTGTATTAAAGACGCTCCTTTATTGTCTATTTATTTCCGAAGGTGTGCCATTCCAGGCTTTCCGAATGACACCTTCGACATTCAGAGTGACCAACAGAGACAGCTGGTGGACTACTTCATTCCTGCTTCAGCTGATGACACCCTGTCTAGCTGCAATATCTATGACAGAGAAGTCAACAAATCTTCTCACAATGATACCAGCATGAAAACATGTGACAGCTGGGTTTATGATAAGTCTGTATTCATCGATACTGTTATAACTGAGGTAACTGTCTTTCTTTCATGTGCTTTTAAATTTTACATCCACTCCCAGTTTTAACCGGTTAAAATTCTTCCCCGTCAATATATTGTATAACTGTAACTTTTCATGGTCGATTGTTGTAAAATTGGTCATTTGGACAGATCATGGCGTGTCGGATGGTTGATTGGTCTAATAATAGTTGGTGAATTTAAAAAAGAAGAGGGCTTGTTATTTCATAAACATTCAAAAATTCAAAATTTACGATATATCTGTTGTTTGGTGCAATAAAAACGCAAACGTGATTCCCTGTACAGTTATCAAGCAACGTATGCTTTCTCTATATCAACAAAACTAGTAACTAATTTGCAATATCTCGACTCTAGAGCGCCCTGTGTACGTTTGAGTATCAGTGCATAGCATGGGAATCGAAATGGGAAGATATGAGAAAAGCTCTCGCAAAAATAGGAAGGCAATTTTTTTTTTACTTTAATTGTCCATCTTAGTGAGTTAAGACGTAAACACTCGTCACGTTGGCCAAGTGTATTAAAATTCAGTAATATAATGTCATCCGGCTCAAAACAAGACCATTTTAGATGTAGCAAAGTATATGTATTTCACCAATAAACTTCAAAATACCCTAACATGAATTTGATGCACAAAGTACGTACCTTAGGAAACCATTGTCATAAGGCTTTGCCAGGGAAGCAAGCATGGAATCACAAAAATTGCTCCCATAAGGGCGTAACTGTCTATACGAAAATACACAGGTGCCCCTGTCCTTCCAAAATATATACAGCTGTAATCATGTACCTTTTATGGTGGGCTTGAACAGTATAGGCTCCAACAAAACTACGTAGATGGGCAGGTTATTCGATGTCTAAGCAACTTGCTCTTAGGGCTGTTGCGCAAGTTCTTGTTAGTACAATATTGTTTTAACTCGATGTGGGTACCTTACCCAGTTTTTATTTTCAGACCAACCTAGTGTGTTGCAGAGCAATCTACAAGGCTCATGCTACTACAGCTCTCAATATAGGTTCATTGTTTGGCTATTTGATAATGAGTCCAACGGCTGACAGGTATGTACATTGTTTCATGTATCACAAAAATATAGTTTCATTTTGCAATTTTTGCGGCTTATTATTCCTTGATTACAAAAAAGATACTGTATTTCAGCATGCTATTAAACTGTTTGCAATCTATCTTGCACTTTTTCTTTCTATCCACTGTGCTACAGTAACTTTGTTGCGCTGTAAAAGTACTAAAATTCACAATTACATTTTCCTGCTTAGCTTTGGTGGGTGACGTTTGACTCTTGCGAAAACTCATTTCTACCGACGATATAGTTTGATTCTATTTACAGTACTTTAGAATGTCTAGAGATACAATTGTAAGACGCTTCTGATGAATAAATTCGGCATATGAGTTAAATCCTTGTAAGGTAACAAAACTGTGCTATGGAGCACATGTTACGCTGGGAATTGAGACATGACTGTTTAAGAAATAAGCCTACATATAGATTTAAAATCTCTGTCATAGATATTTTAGAATTTGAAAGATTCTTCAAGCAGGTACCCATGAACAACAAAACACGCAGCTCTCTTCAAAGTGTATATCTTCCAATATGAGAATACATTCAGTCTATATGTAATTCGTAACGACAATCTCGAATAAAGTTCGCTCGTAAAGTAGATATACATTTGTTAAATGTTTCGATTTCAGATTTGGACGTAAAATGGTATATATGGCAGAGGTTTTGTTGATGTCAGTCTCGGCCTCCATGTTGATATGGCTGCCTAGTATATACTTATTTATCTTCATAAGGGGAATGATCGGCTTTGGTTTTGGAGTCTTCTACAACATAGCCTATGTTTATGGTATAGTCTTATTCCTCTTTTTTGTCTTTTGTTTTGTTTATTTTTTATGTATTTCCAAAGTTCTCATGAGTAGTATATATCCCATCACATGCTTGACAGTTTCACAGTCTGATTTTAGTCTTAGCTGTTGGAACATGCTATGTCGACAGATTCTTTTATAAAATCAAACAAAATGCTGTGTGCTTTCATTTCTTTCAGTGTTGTACAAAGTGAAAACTTCTGTAAGTGTTTCAACTAAACCCATTTCATACAATAGCAAACGCATTGTTTTCACCATGAATTATAGCCAGTGTCCTTTCGTGTTTTTGCAGAAATATCTCGTAGCCCAGTTGTTCATACTGCTGTAGTCGTTGACAGATCATAATGATACAATATTGCACAACCCGCAGGTTTGCACTTTAATCACTGTGTGAGTCCGTCCGTCCGTCCGTTATCAGTTAGCGAAAACCGTAATCAGTGAGCGAAAACGCTTATAACTCTTGAACCGCATGGGATATTTTGACAAAATTTTGCATACTTATACATGTCAACATTGTCTAACGACTCGCATGAATAACAACCTTATTTGATGGACGAGGCTTTGCTGAGCACAAGTTGAAAAGTTACGGCCACTACTGAAAATGCTCATAACTCTTGAACACCGTGGTAAATATGGTTCAAATTTTGTATGCTTATGTATTTTAACATAGTCAAGCCACCGGCATGCAAAACAGTGACGAGGCTTCACCGAGCATCAATTTGGCTGGTCAAGCTCTTTTATTGAAAATGCTCATAACTCTTGGACCCCTTGGTATATTTGCTACAAATTTTGTATACTTATGTAATTTAACATTGCCCAGCCACTGGTATGCAAAACAGTGACGAGGCTTCACTGAGCATCAATTTGGCCGGTCGAGCTTTTTTATTGAAAATGCTCATAACTCTTTGACCACTTGATATATTTGCTTCAAATTTTGCATACTTATGTAATTTAACATTGCCCAGCCACTGGTATGCAAAACAGTGACGAGGCTTCACCGAGCATCAGTTTGGCCGGTCGAGCTCTTTTATTGAAAATGCTCATAACTCTTATTTGCTTCAAATTTTGTATACTTATGTAATTTAACATTGCCCAGCCACTGGTATGCAAAACTTTCTTTTTGCACAACTCATCACTGTGTGAGTCCGTCCGTCCGTCCGTTATCAGTTAGCGAAAACGCTTATAACTCTTGAACCGCATTCTATGTTTTGATAAAATTTTGCATACTTATACATGTCAACATTATCTAACGACTCGCATGCATAACCGCCTTTTTTGATGGACGAGGCTTTGCTGAGCACAATATGAAAATTTACGGTCAAGTAGTGAAAATGCTCATAACTCTTGAACCCCGTGGTATATATGGTTCAAATTTTGTATACTTATGTATTTTAACATTGTCCAGCCACCGGCATGCAAACCGGTGACGAAAGTCTAAACAGTATTGCACGACCCACAGTTGTGCACTTTAATCGCTGTGCAAGTCCATCAGTCTGTTTGTCCTTCCGCTGTAGTCAGTGAGTGAAATTGCTCATAACTCTTAACCACATGGTGTAGTTTGATAAAACATGCATCATTCTACAAGAAATGACCAAATTCATTTCCATGCATTCCTTCTGGCACCAGAAACTGATTATTCTACATTCACCACGGTTGTACACATTACCATCAGTTGATTCTCTTTATTATTCGGTTTTTGGTTTGTTGTTCATTCGTTCTGGTGCATGCTGGCTTGTCAGCATTCCATTATACCTGTTATCACAATAATTGTTCACGGATGTTGAAGTCCCTGGGCCAAGTGCTCGTGGGCATCTTGTAGAATAGTTTTTTCTATAAAGACAATGTATTAATACATGTAGCAATGATAATGATATTCTGTAAAGTCAAATAGCAACATTCAAGTCGTTTTTGTCTCTTGTAAACAGGTTCAAACAGGCCACTTTTCTGATCCGAATCAGATTACATATGCAGCATTCCTTGGTAGGAAATGACGGCTTTTTATTTGAAGATAGATCAGTTAAGGTTTGGGTTGCTATTGAAACTTTTAATTTCCAGAAGCTATATATCTTAATGGGGGATTCTTGAACCCAATATGCATTATCTATGACCGATCATTCCGATGCTTGCACCAAATAGCTCAAGGTTACATGTGCATCAAATTCTATTTGAGCTGCGACACGACATCTCCAACAAAATGGTTGTGCGCCAAGCGCAGACTCAGTTCAGCCTGGGCATCCGCCAAGACTGGGCAGAGTCTTCGCTGTCCGCATGGAGGTAGCTTGGGCCCTTAGCTATCATTTGAGCACTTAGCGAAGAGTCTTATGAAACTGGGCGAGTGTCCAGGTTGATCTAAGTCTGGCGCACAACCACTTTGTTGGTTTTCTCGTGTCGTGGCTCAATTTTTGTACTGCCACTAGCCAGGAGATATTTGTTCCACTAGGTTAATTCATAGGAGCAATGGAACCTCTCATTTAAGTAGCTAGGTGAGAGTCGGGTAACTTCGGACAGCGGGTAAATTCGGACAGTGACATTATTTCCTTAATATATCAGTTCCTTGGAACTATAACAAAAATAACTTGCCAAACAGTGTAAATTCTGATGAGACGGCTCATGATGAGCCGTCTCATCTGGATTTTCACTGTTTGCAATGGTGTGTCCGAATTTATCCCCATGTCCGAAGTTACCCGACTCTACCTACTTGTTTGTCATGATCTGTTCCGTTAATGTTTCTGCAGCCATGGAGTTTATAGGACCTTCCAAGCGCACAGTGTGTGGTATGATGATAAATTATTTCTGGGCCATTGGTTTGCTGATACAGACAGGCATGGCGTATGGGCTTCGATCGTGGCGCCATCTTCAGCTGACCATGTCACTGCCCTTTTTCGCTTTCTTGGCATATTGGTGGTAAGTCCCGAGAAACCAACAGCTATTTTTATAAGCAGCTTGAGCTAATAACTACATGTATGTTGTTTTTTTTTTTAATTCAATTTTCCAAAATGGTTAAATGTAGCCACCTGCAAACAATATAATTCACTTGCATTTGTTTTCATTCGGCTAATTTCATAAATGTGCATGTAGCATTTTTTGTACTTTTTTTAAATACATTCTAAATAGGTAGATCGTTTGGAAGCAAAGAATACAACAAAGACATGAAAATAGCAGACTCGGTTTATTTGAGTCTTTCCATGATCGGTATTAAAATGTACAACATCCGCTACACCCCCTAGCACCGGCTTAAGCATAATAAAGATCTTAAAAAGTTCATTCAAGAGCAAAGCAGACATTCAAAAGTGGGAACATGGGCCATACTTCGAAGTTTCGGTTATTCAAGCCTCATCAGTGACCCTGACAATATCTGGTTACGAAAGCTAGAGAAAACGTACTGTAATTTCTTAATTTTAAGAAGGCAGTCAATTCAAAGACTGATTAGTATCAAAAGGATCGAAATGGTTTAAAGCGATGATTTAGAATGAAAGTCTAAACCAATCAAAATTCCTGATTTCTCAGAATATATCCTTTGATCCAGAAGGACAAAAATAAATTATATTCTGCACTATGGATGATGTACGGGGGATACGCTTTACGGCCGCCACACGGCACAACACCAGCTGCAGTGAAGTCAAATAAAAATCTTAAAGAGTTCCTTCAACAGCAGAGCAGACTTACAAAAGAAGGAACATGGGCCATACTTAGAAATTTCGGCTATTCAAGCCTAAAACACTCCTATTTTCGAAATGATTATAAATGAACTCATCTGGCACAACACCAGCTGCAGTGAAGATAAATACGTTCTGAATAGTTAGATCCTTTGAAAGCAAGGAATACATCAAAGAAATGAAAAAATAAATTGGCTTAATTTAGCCTGTTCATGAGCAGTAATAAAATGTGCAAGACTGGTTACACCACCTAGCACCGGCTTAAGCAGAACTCTATTTTCAAAATGACGCAAAAAGGACTCAACTGTCTCTAAGGACCAGAAAATATCATCTGCAGTATGATGATGTACGCGGGACAACCCTAAAGCGCCAAAACGTAAACGACAAAATTTTCGTCTGCAGAATTACAAAAGAAGGGTTTGTCCAAACTATATCAAATTGAGACCTCAAAGCTTCATGGTGAGCCACCTTATCTGGATTTTACTGTTTGCAAAGTCAACTGTTTTCATCATCGGTGCTTAGCACAAATCTACTTGCCACACGATGCCATCAAGAATTTACAGGAATTTTCATAAACATTGAAGAAGGAGATTTTATTGCTTATAATTTTTATAAGTGCTATAACAGTGTTATAGGCTTGAATAAGTAGGTTAGGTTCATTTTGACCTAACATTCCTTACAGAGACGTAATAGAAAGGATTTTGACAACTGTCGCCGATATTAAGTTATGAAAGATACAAATTCGAATATTGATGAAAGGATAATTGGGTGGCCAAGGTCATTACCTTTAAACTACATGCAACCATTTACACATATCTGCATAAAATTATCCGCCTAATTAAGTCTTTCACTGACATGCATTATATGAAAAATATTTTTTAATAAATATTACTAAATAGATGTGATAGTAAATATATCAATATCAATTGTCAAGAAACAAGAGCCCTTATAGCATTTACTTACAGCATATGATGCAAGGCATTGGAGCAGAAATGATCGTTGACAATTTCTATTAGCTAAAACAAATGTATTGTAGACTTGCGTGCGTGGGTATGATGAAAATTCAGGGAAGGACCAGGAAACATCAGGGCCGTTTGCGGCTCCCGCTGAAATTTAGAAGCACTTAGTATGCGATACAATGTAGCAATGCTAACTTAGCACGTTCGGAGCCGCTAAACAAAACTTTTCAAATGGAAACGCATGCCAAAATGATTCCATGTGTTCTAACTAGGTAAATTAAATAGGTCCTTGAGTCACACCAGATACGAGGTTTCATTGGTATACAACATTTTTTCTTTCCAGGAAGTAGGAGGAAAACCATTTGATGTTTTTATTTGGAAAAAGTGTAGCTGTTATAATCAAAGTTTAACATTTTTTCAATTTAAACACTATTTAGTTGCTTGTCATTTACTGCATGGAGCCATTATTAACCCCTTAACGCCTGGCGTCTATAATGGACAGTGGCAAACAGTACAGACCCCGATCAGACGCCGCAGAAGGCGGTGTCCGATTAGGGTCTACACTATTTGCACAATGCAAATGAGTATTTTTCCTTAAAAAAGTAACAGAAATTATAAAAATAAACAGAACCAGACACTTATTAATCGACAAATGGACATATCCAATTTTTATGTATAGAAGAGTCCAATGGACATTAACTCTTTAAGCAACAAAGAGCAGACGACAAAATTTACGTCTGCAAAAATTTTAAAAATGTCTCGTCCAAGACATTTCATATTGAGAATTTAAAGACTAGAGAGCAAACAGAGTAGATCTAGATGAGGCGGCTCATTATGAGCCGCCTCATCAGGATCTACGCTGTTTGCAAATTTTGCTAATCTCGTCACTGGGACTTAAAGAGTTAAACATGCTTTACAGAGCCATAATAAGGAAATAATAAGTGAAATTGTCATTTTATAATTATTATCGTTTTCATTTTATTTCAATTAATTGCGTTTTATTTTTTTTTTGTCCATTTATCATTCTTTACTTTTTTATACTTCTTTCAGGATTCTTCCGAAGTCGGTAAGATGGCTGCTGTCCAAACAGAAGATCGAAGAAAGTCGAACAATTATTAAACGAATAGCCAGTGTCAACCGTGTAACTTTAAAATCACAGCACTTTGACATTGAAATTCAAGACAATGAATTCAAAGAAGTAGGGTTTGTCAAGACTTTGGTAGAACTATTCAGACACAGGACCTTGGCAATAAGATCTTGCATTGTGTTTTTGAATTGGTGAGTGTTTTTAATCAAAATTAAATTTTGCAGCATATCATCTTTCTGTGCTTAAAATTTAATTGATAGACGTGCAGATTCTCTCTTATCTAAATGCAGATTGAGATAATTAAAAAAATAATATTTCTGGCTCTCTCTCTCTCTCTCTCTCTCTCACTATCACACGCACACACAAACACACACACACACACACACACACACACACACACTGGAAAAATATGTTCTTTAACTGCACGTCTTTGAAACAAAACACAAAACAATCATCGGGTATGTTCGTTTTGTTGTACTTATTAGCCGCGTAGCGCAGTCGGTAGTGCGTCTGACTCAAGAGCAGGAGGTCCCGGGTTCAATACCCGGTCCGGTCACATACTTTCGTTTCTCCTTCCGCTGATTCAAGAAGGGCAGTTGTCAGTAACTGGGGAAAGTATTTGCACTTAGTATTGGTCAACCGCTTAGAAGGTCTAAGCCTGCCAAGGAATAGTGTGGTTAGGCAACTGACCGTCCCGACATGACTATATAGCTGACGTAAAACAATAAATCAACAACAATCAACAACAATCGTACATATTACAATGTGTTACTTCCATGGCACCGTCCCGACATGACCATAGCTGTAAAGCAAAAGCACAACAACAAGAAAATCCTTTCATGGCGTGGAACCCCCTGCTTTGAAGAAATCTAACTTACATTAATTTATTATATACGATTCCGCTGTCATGAAGCAATTCTAGCTTATTGTCCTTCAGACTTTCTCGTTTCAGGTGTGTTGTGTCGCTGTTGTACTACGGTCTTAGTCTGAATGTTGGAAACCTGGGTGGCAACCTATATTTAAACTTTGCATTTTCGGCCGTAGTAGAGGCTGTAGCATACACTCTGTCCATTCCAGGTATTGTGTATATAGGCAGGAAGAAGTTCCACTGCTCGTGCATGATGATAGGTGGTGTAACATTATTATTGACAATAGTTCCAGAACTATACGGCGATCCATGTGAGTTAAATACCTTTCATCTTGGTACACATTAAACGTTACCAATTACAGAAAATATCCTATAACGCAAAACTTTAAAGGCTATGTTGCGCTAAGAAACTTCTTTGATAAAATGTTCTTGATTTATAGTCCTTGTCAATAAAATGTTTAATTAAACAGTCATGTTACACTGTGTTGCTTCTTTGGTCAAATTTTCTTTCTTTATGGTTGTTCAAATGAAATGTTTGATTCAATATGGATGTCACACTGTCAAATGTTTCGCATCAAACTTTGTTGATGCATCATTATTCATCAAAAAGGCTAAAATGCTTTAAATTGGCTTAAAACAAAGTGAGAATGTAAGAAAAAAAGATGTTTTACTATAAAAACTACCATATTAATATCCCTAATTGAGAGAAATTCCCTGTTTACCAAGAGTTATGCAGGTGCAGATAGTAAATTGCATCCTTATCAGCCACTTGTCAAGAAATACTTGGAGAAAAATGGACATGTCCTATCGCCATCCAATATTTCTTATCTTATTTTATCTTCTTTAAAAAGTAGTTAAGATAATTTTGATGGTACGTTACACTGTAAAATAATTTGAATGAACATAAATTAAGCCCTATTTGATTCAAGAAATTTGTAAGTGTAGCATGTACTTAAAGAAACATGTGCTTTCAAAGGCTGTCTTCCTTACTTTAAAGTTATGCATACAAAAACACAGCCGGGCCGGGTAGCGCAATCGGTAGGGCACCTGACTCGTAAGTCAGAGGTCCTGGGTTCGAATCCCGGTCTGGCCACATACTTTCGTTTCTCCTTCCGCTGATTCAAGAAGGGCAGTTGTCAGTTACTGGCGAAAGTGTGTGCACTTAGTACTAGGAGGTCTAAGCCTGCCCAGGAATAGTGTGGTTAGGTTAACTGACCGTCCCGACATGACCTTAGTTGTTTACCGTGGACGTTAAGCATCAAATCAACCAACCAACCAAAATACAAAAACACCCTGGTTACTATCTCTACCCTGCTAATTCTTACATATATTTCATGTATTTAGGCTGTTTAGTGATTAATTGTGATAAGGTGATGGTACACTAAATATTTTGCTTAAATCACACCTTTGACCATCATGCTAGATTTCCTTCTTCCTGTCCTTGTTTAATCTCTGTTTGTTATACTTTTATGTCTACATTGTAACTTTTACAGAATTAACGGATGACTCAGAGTACAGTTGTCTCTCGTTATCTCAAACACTGATATCTCAAAGTACCCTTTATATCAAAGAATATAATTTGGAGATATTTCCTTTTTTTATTTCAACTCCAGTTATCTCAAACCCTTGGTATCTCAAAGTAAATTTTCTGGGGCCAGAAAATTTACTTTTAGATATCAGTAGTTTATCTCAAACTACTGGTGTCTCAAAGTATATTTTCTTGGACAAGAAATTTACTTTGAGATATCAGTAGTTTGAGATGAACTTCGATTTTGAGATCATATCGAGAGCTGACTGTATCTTGTTGTTTTGTATCAAGCTGTTCAGTCGCTGGTGATTGTCCTTGCCATGATAGGGAAGATGGTGTCTGCCGCGGCCTACGCCACTGTATACTTGTTTACTGCCGAACTCTTTCCGACAGTCGTCCGCAGTACCACAATGGGAGTTAGTGCGTTCTTCGCCGGCGTTGGAGGGATGCTTGCTCCATACATCGTTGTTTTAGTAAGTTGTTAATTCAGTTTTGCGCTGGCGCTGCGGGACATCCGATGTGCGAACAAGCCGTCAGCCAAGGGTACGTAAGCATGGTAAGTAGACCCTTGGCTGGCGAAGGTGATCATTTAAGATCTACCATATCTAATCGGTTATAAAATGGAAATTTAGATCTACTTTTCCAAAATTACCAAAAATATGTAAATCAGTCTTGTGTAATTCAGCTGTAAAATGAGTTTTGCGCATCCCAAACAGTCCAAATGATCTAGGTCCGTCTTATAAGACGGATCTAGATCTTTGAGATTGTTTTAGAAGGGAATTTAACCGTCTTATAGCTGAATAAATATTGTATTTACAGTATCCAAAACAATTTCAAAGATCAAGATCCGTCTTGAAAGATCTACATCTTAGAGTTTATTTTGGAAGGGAAGTAAACCGTTTTATAGCTGAATAAATATTGTATTTACAGTATCCAAAGCAATTTCAAAGATCAAGATCCGTCTTGAAAGATCTACATCTTAGAGATTATTTTGGAAGGGAAGTAAACCGTCTTATAGCTGAAAAAATATTGTATTTACAGTATCCAAAACAATCCCAAAGATCTAGATCCGTCTTGAAAGACGGATCTAGATCTTGTGGATTGTTTTTAAAGAGAAAATACGTTTTATAAATAAAAATATAGTATTAACAACGTCTGGTGTTTGTTGTTTTTAGGGTGATATGCTGGAAGGTCCATTTGCAAAGATTCTACCTCTGTTGATATTCGGAGTGGCTTCTATGGTTGCCGGCCTGTCTGCTCTAATTCTTCCAGAAACTGGCAATATAAAACTTCCGGATACTCTACAGGATATTAGGAATTACTCTAGGTATATGTTTTATTTGTTTAAAGCTGTCTTATCACGGTCATTTACAATGAGGAAGCTATAGCGAGAAGCTTGCAAAGATACCTCATGATAAATATTTTCAGGCTGATAGAGCAATTTGGCCTTTAACATAGTGGCAATATTACATGTAATAATGGTTCTGAAAAAACCCTTAAAAAACCCTAAGCAAACAGCGGAGACAAGTTAAGCTGCTGAGGGAGCAGTTTGGTAATGTTTGCGCTGTTTGGCATTCAGTCAACAAGTTAAGGTGTATAAGTAAAATTTATTTTTACCGAAATTTTTGCAAAAGGAAACATTTTTATGACCTTTTGCTTGTTTCCCTAGCCAAACAAAAACTTCCAGAAAAAGACTACTCTGCTGAGAGCAAACGTTTCTTTTACTAAATGAGCCGCGACATGACAAAACCAACAATGTGGTTGTGCGCCCAGCGCAGACTCAGATCAGCCTGGGCATCCGCCCAGTCTGATCAGAGTCTTCGCTGTCCGTATGGAGGTAGCTTAGACCCTTAGCTACCCTTTGAGCACTTAACGAAGAGTCTGGTCAAAATGGGCGGATGTCCAGACTGATCTGAGTCTGCTCTGGGCGCACTACCACATTGTTGGTTTTCTCGTGTCGCGGCTCAAATTGATTATAGTTAATAATAAAGCTGGTAAAAGAAACAATTTGCTCCTAGTACAGCAATTTCTTTCTTTTAAAAGTTTCTAGGAGCAAATTCTTTCTAAAACAGTTGACCCCTATTGAGTTGTGGAGCTAAAAAATAAAGAAGTGGTGTTCAGTTGCTTACCCTGCAAATGTAGCAGTTTGCGTCTCCTGATAGAATTAATGGGCTTATCCTATTTCAAGGATGGAAATGGTCATTGCAGAAAAATAGCTAGGTGTCTGTTGAATGCACTGTCGTAATTGATTGATTACTTTTTCTGCTTTTAAAGTGTCGCTTTCCTTCGATTTTGCTCACTCATGGGCTGGCGTGAGCTATTTTTCAAATTTTCTTTTCCTCGTGCTTTGTTTTATTTATCTATCAAATGCTGTCTAACATTTATTTACAGTCAACTCTCGATATCTCGAACACTGATATCTCAAAATACCCTTTGATATCAAAGAATATAGTTTGGAGACATTTCCTCTTTTATGTATACATGTATTTCATCTGCTTTCATCCTAAATCTACTGATTTCTCGAAGTAAATTTTCTGGGACCAGAAAATTTACTTTGAGATATCAGCAGTTTTGGATGAACTTCGACTTTGAGATATCGAGAGCTAACTGTACTTTAAATGTTTTCAGACAAGCAGAATATAAGGGTGTAAAACAATCATCATGTAGTTCCAAGACATCACCGTGTTTGCATCATTAAAATGTTTGGTCATGTTTCGTTACAGAGATATACCAGATGAGAAAGGGACCACCAAATCGGAACCTTTGATTGAGTTACAATCACAAAATAAAAAGGCTGCAGTATGACATGTATCCAGAATTGTGAGACTTTACTGGCAGGGTTGACAAAAATCGTGTAAAACAATTATTACGTATCAGCCGCGACACAAGAAAACCAACAAAGTGGCATGTTCGCCCAGTGAAGACGCAGATAAGCCTCGACAGCCATCCAGTCTGATCAGAGTCTTCGCTGTGCGCTTCAGGGGTAGCTAAGAGTCTTCATGTGTACAGCGTAGACTATATGATCAGGCTGGGCGGATGTCCATGCTGATCTGAGTCTTTGCTGGGCGCACATGCCAGTTTGTTGGTTTTGTCGCGGCTCAATCATGTGTTTGACATTCTGGTTCGAAATATTTGTCAGGGATACATATGAGCCGCGACACGACAAAATCAACAATGTGGTTGTGCGCCCAGCGCAGACTCAGATCAGCCTGGGCATCCGCCCAGTCTGATCAGAGTCTTCGCTGTCCGCATGGAAGTAGCTTAGACCCTTAGCTCCTTTTTGAGCACTTAATGAAGAGTCTGATCAAACTGGGCGGATGTCCAGGCTGATCTGAGACTGCGCTAGGCGCACAACCACATTGTTGGTTTTCTCGCGTCGCGGCTCATATGCAAACACTTGTACAAATTAGAAGATCTTGAAATTATGAATTATTATATACCCTGATATAGCTTCTCAAAGTGAATGTTAATGCAACGTATTTTCTCAGCTGTTGTTTTTCCTAAAATTTGTAAAAGATCGCTCCAGACCCCTTTAAACAAAGAATATACGCCAGATCAAATGCCGGAGTCTTGGTTCTATCAAATCGTTCATCCATGCAATAGCAATGTCGTTTGTGATGCTGCATATGTCCTGCAGCACTAGCTTCACCGGTACTCGATTCTCAAGATAACTCGAATGGGCTCTATGATCCCAAAGGAATATTAGTACAATAAACAACAATAAACCCAGCAGGCATATGACACGTACTGCTGTTGATGTTGCTAAACACAAACCATATGATTGAAACCCCTGTGGTATAGAGGGGAAAAACGACTATACAGAAATACGTGCAACAAATCAATGCCCTATTAATGGCAAATAAATGGCCTAAGTCCCGGTAACTCAGTTAGTTTGCGCTGTCCTGCTGACATAGCGAACCAAGTTTCGATACCCGCTGAAGACGTTGATCTTTCAACCGTAAACATGGTTCCATTACACACAACCTTTTATTACCACCTAGAAGCCTGTTAGCTCAGCAGGCTAAAGGCCCAATTGCTCTATCGGCAAGAAAAAAAAATCATGAGGTATTGCTGCAAGCTTCTCACTATAGTTTCGTCACTGTAAATGACCGTGGTTAGATAGCTTTAAACAAATAAAACATCCTTGAGTTTCACATAAAAAGGGTTTGAAAACTTGTTTGGGTCATTTTAGTTGGCAACTAAAATGACCTACTTTCGATTTCAATAAACTGAATTAAATGGTAAAAATACAATGTACAGGTGTGGAGCCCCAGTCACTATCCCGCCTATGTTTATATACCATTGCTAGACGGGAAACAAAATCAGGAAATTGTATTTTGTGGAGTGAAATTGCTCTTTTTCAAAAACTTGTTTTATCTCCTTTTTGCCAGTTATATGACTGAATATTATGAATGCCAACCCACATTTTATTGTCAAATGCTAAGGTTTAACCGCGTTTTACAAAGATTTGAATTTAGACGTTTTACCACTTATTGGACTATGGCTACTTTAAGCGCTGGCCTACTGATCTAGCTGTCCCGGGTTCGGGCCCTCTGGAGGCGGAAATCTTTCCAACCGCAAAAGGGGGTTTCATTGCACACAGCCTTTTATTATCAACCTCCAATCGTCCAGATATGCCTGAAATACTGTTGAAAAGGAAGTAAATTCGCAAGCCATCCATCCATTTATTTCATTACCACCTTCCCCATTTTCCTAATATTATTGAAATACTGTTGAAAATGACATTAAACGCAAGTCATTTATCCACCTCAAGAAACTTAGTGTATGCCAGCTGCTACCTGTAGCCTGTGCACATATTTGATCTGTTAAGGGCATTTTGTTGATTTAAATAAATGAATTGATTATCGTTCGAATGTAACTGCACATATTCTTATTTATTTTGCCTTAGGATGGATAAGAAAGGAAAAATAAAAAACAATTTTGCATAATGAATAATTTAAAACTTACAAATTCATGTACATGTATAAGGCTTACCGAACAACGAGAGCTTCACTTTTCGAATGAACAATCTACAGAGCCTATGGAATCTTTATAAACAGGACTAACGCGTAAAAATGCACTCTTAGCATTGTCTTTATTGTTCGAAGATGCTGTGAAGCATCATTTTAAGCGACCATACAATACTGAACTATAAAAGCGTAAAAAGTGGTGAAATATTTCATGTGTACAAACTCTGATAAGAAATAATTAAGCGTGATTTAGTTTTTTAAGCGGGTAGATTTCTCACTTGGCACACAAGGTTGAATCAATCTTGATTCAACGTCACAACGTTGAATCAAGCTTGATTCAACCTTTGTTGCCTGCTGGGAGATGTAATGTCCTATGTTATCGGCATTTTAGACTTCATGTGAAAATAATTCAGATGGATTTTTCTTGTATACAAACTCTGCGACAAGTAATTAAGAGTGTTTCAGTTTTAAAGCATGTATTGTGCTACTGTCATCGGCATTTTAGACTTTATGTTATCAGAAGATGAAATAAACAATATCTATTCATAGAAAATTCATATTTACATAAGTTAGTACAGGATCTGATGGTAAGAATAGCGCTTATAACACAGATGAGAATAATTATTTGTTTGAGAACATCTGAAAAATCTTTTAAAAGAAATTCAGTTTGTTATGTCACTGAAAAATTGGCGGAGCGTGGTATACATTGTTTTTCCATGTTCCGGAACCAATGACGTCATATATCTGTTTCCATAATAACTAAGAGTTCATAATGATGTCAAAGCGATGTCATCGAGACGTCATTCTGCCAAGGCACTAAGCACAACAGTTGGTAATTCCGTAGTTGTTATGGTAACCGATCTATAACGTCATCTCACTTATAATTGTATGCCATGCTAATCTCGAATTATAAGTGAGATGCTACCTGAAATTCATACAATGAAAAAGTGTCATTTTCTCAAACCTATAAATAATACTCAAATAATTCAATTCTCTGTTATATGTGTAAGCCATCTCCAGATTGTACTTGAGACACGCAAACAGAAAGAGAGCTACGTCGTATCGATTCAACAGCTTGTGTCATATACGAGGAGCGATCGAAAAGTTCTAAGTCTAAGATACTTCTAGCGTGCTTAACATGAATGTAATTAGTTACCATTCAATAGCTTTCGATGGAAGTTTCAAAAATACTTGGCAAAAGTTTACCTTTTTACAGCACCTTAAACACAAGAGGGGTGGCATATTTTTAAAATAGCATTTTTCTATATGTCTCGCCTTAATTTGAAAAAGCATTCTTCACATTCTACAAGATTTAAGGGGTTCTAGATGAAGTACATAAAAATATGATGATTTGTTAATAGTTTGATGGAAATGCAAAATATATTGACATTCGGCGCCTTTCCCGTAAACCCTGAAATATTGCAACCCTGAAATTTAGAGACCCATATCCTTCTTTCGTGTTTGTTAGGAACATGGTGAGCAAAATCAAACAATGTTCACACACATACTGTATACAGTATAAACATTGACATCTTACAAGATTTTTGTCAATAGAGTTAAAAGGCGACTCCGATTGTGCACTGTCTGCAGAAAGTCTAAAAATAGACATTTTCTGGAAATTAAAATTTTGCTTTTTATTCTGAATGGAATAATATTTGCGAAAAACCATTGCAAATGTTTGACTCTGCTAAAGTTATGGTCGGTCAAAGAGTTACACAGTGCACTCATGGGGGGTAACTGTAAAAGGTGAAGTGTTATCCAATTGATAAAGATAAATTTCCGAAATTTGGTGGTTGTTGCTCTGTAGAATGGCTGTTTAAAATCAATAACCCACAGTTCGCTCTAAACGTTTCAAAACACGGTGGATCTTACGTAGAATTTTTCGATCGCTCCTCGTAACATGTATAAGCGTTATGAATTAAGATGAATGTGTACAATTACGAGTACAGGGGCAACAAATCTGTTTTGCCGACCTTCTAAATGAGGTTCAACTGTTAAAAGAAAGAGCTGGCTCCCACAATAATGATGATGCTGACGGAGACCTTAGCAAACAATCAAACCACTGAATTAAATGATTGGAGAAAAATTATTTGTTTGAGAAAATCTTAACTTTCTGTTGAAAGAATTTCAATCTGCAATTCGTTTTCATAGAACACACTGTCTGTCATGCTCCAATACCAATGATGTCATAGCCCTGTTACCATAGCACCTACAAACTGTCCTGCTAAGTACCCTTCCAGAATGACGTCTCGATGGCGTCATTTCGACATCATTATGAACCCTTAGTTGCTATGGTAACATATATATGGCGTCATTTGGTATTGGAGTATGGCGGACAGTCACGGTATCCCATGCTCAGCCAATTTTTCAATGACTACCGACTAAAATTCTTTCAACAAAATCTTCTGATTTTCTCAAACAAATAATTTTTCTAAAGTCATTTAATTCCGTGGTTTAAAACCAACGTTATCATAAAACCGCTGACAAGGAGAGACGTCACTTACCGCACGTTATTGAAAAATATGCATTCATTCTCGATATGCAGAGTTTATTTATTCACAATTTCATGGCAACATATATATAAAAGTACAAAAGTCATATGCAGAGTATTTGCTTTGTTATATGGGAATTCAGTGACACCATGTCAGTAAAAAAGACTTTACTGAAAAAGGAATACTCGAGCTTTTGAACTGTTAAAATACTTTGAGAGTCAGGGCGTACCAAACGAGGATCTGACCGGCCGCACGCCTTTTAACAGGTGTGTCAGTACCAAAAGAGAATCTGCTCGGCGGAACACCTTTTTACAGTCTTGTCATACGGTATAAAAGCTACAAAAAAGCTGGACAATGAAGTTTGATGACGTTTTGACTGTTCTTGGAGATTTTGGGCGTTACCAGAAGTTGGTGTTCGTTGCGCTTTGTCTACCACTGATTCTGGTTGCAATGCAGGTTATGTCTCCGGTTTTTACACTGGCAACTCCGAAGCACAGGTAAGGAAAACCATTACAAGCATTAACCCCTTTTTGGCCAGTAGACTTGACCATCCTTATCATTTGGGACAGTCCCATTCTAGATTTACGGTTTCTGATGAATATTTTCAGTTTGATTGTATTTTGCATAGAAATTTCTAGAAGCAAACTGTGCAGACCCTGATCAGACGCCGCAGAACTGAGTCTGCACTGTTTGCATATGTCCCCCAAACAGGTTTCCAGTCTAAAAGTTTTAAGCATAGTTTGTACATATTTTGAATGAATATAAAAATTTCGTTGACCCTGAGCAGACAAATTATGGTACAATTGATAATAAGGGACAAAGGATCACATGTGTGGCCTCAATTTTGTTAATTTTGTTGAAATCCTCCGGAGACATGTTATATAAAACCACATACCCACTTTCGCTACTTCGGTCATACGACAGGTGCGACCTACCTGTAACGACTGGTGAAGAGACAGTCGTATGGTCGTACAGCTGGTTGCACTATCACTTACCACTTAATGATTGGTGGTGCATCTTGTTGTACTTGCAATCAGTCTTCCATGACCAGTTACAAAAGTCTTAGAGTGGCCATAATGGCAGATTGCTAACAAAATAAAAGACTTGTCCTTACCCCGCAAAATCCGCTCAAAATATGCGATCTTATAATCGTACTATCTTTGTGACCGTAGCTTAGGCCAGTTCACTTACCAATCGTAGGGTTAATGGGCCAATGATGATCTGATCGCACGATTATATGGTCGCACGATTTATACGGATTTCTGCAGAGGTCAGACCAGTCGTATATCTTGTGTACGATCTACACTGCGGTGTCAAACATACGCCTACCCTGAGATTGTTTGCCTTTCTAGAGTTCTTTCGAAGTAACACCAACTATTGCATCACACGAATGATCTTGCGACAAATGGTGTGACCACACGACTGTTTGTATGACCGTTTTACATGTGAAATGTTTGGTCGCACGAACCGTCAAAACGGGACCAGAAAGTGCCCCGACACGGTCGATCACGCAATACCGCCGGCGTCTGGCAGTGCGATTGTGATGAGGTCGCAACTTGGCAGCAAGGCAGATGTAAGTGAATTGCAGACGACAGAATTAGCATATTAAATGCTTTTACTCCACATGTGAAATGTCGCTTACATACGAGTAAGTATTTGAATTTTAAGTATCAGTAATGCCCAGTAATGCATATATATTTTTTATAGTTTCTTAAATTCCTGTATAATTATTGTTATAGTTATTTTAATAGTAGTAGTAGTTTAGCTGCCAAAATGAAATAAAACTCTGATAGCTTACGTACCCAAGTGGGCATATACTGAAACATTGAAACAAGCACCAAAACTAATTCAACGTCATGACGTTGAATCAAAGTTGATACAATGTTGTTTCGACGTTTTGTGCCAGGAGGGATTGACCTGACATACATAATGTATTTGTTATCCATATCTTTCTGAAGGTGTGCCATTCCAAAATTTCCAAATGACACCTTTGACATTCAGAATGATAAACACAGGCAGTTGGTGGACTATTTCATTCCTGCTTCAACTTCTGACACCATGTCTAGCTGTAATATCTTTGATGGAGAATTTAACGAATCTTCAAAAAATGGCTCCAGAATGAAGCAATGTGACCGCTGGGTGTATGACACATCTATCTTCATTGATACAGTTATTACAGAGGTAACTGCCTTTCATTATCATATTTTTCTTGTTCTGTGTGGATAATGATTATTCGGCGCATGTGTGGATTCATATTGTTCGGAGTCTGTTGTTTTCATCTGCACATAAGACACTTTACGCAAGCCCATAACCATTGAAATTAGGATGTACCCGTAACACACTGAAAGTCATATGCAACAATGTTTTTTTTTTCTACTATCCAAATAACCAATAATTAATTTTGCATTAGCGTTAACTGGGAATTAAAGGGTGACAGCCTACATGTACACAATAGCGCTGACGTCATAATCGTTTTATCAGCAGCCTTCTTGGCCTAAATAAGGTAAATATTTTGCATAATTAAAGTTTGGCAAACACTAAAAGAACCAAATAACTAGTCGATAAGGTGCCGATAGATGTTTTGGAATAAATGAGCCGCGACACGACAAAACCAACAATGTGGTTGTGCGCCCAGCGCAGACTCAGATCAGCCTGGGCATCCGCCCAGTCTGATCAGAGCCTTCGCTGTCCGCATGGAGGTAGCTTAGACCCTTAGCTACCCTTTGAGCACTTAACAAAATGTCTGATCAAACTGGACAGATGCCCAGGCTGATCTGAGTCTGCACTGGGCGAATGACCACATTGTTGGTTTTCTCGTGTCGCGGCTCAAATATCATCAGAATTAGTCATGAAATACTTGCAAAATCTGAAAACAATTCCCTTCAGTGAGCTAAATACATGTAGAAATGGAAATGGATGTCTGATTCTGAATTATATATAATCATGTATATCAAGTTTGATGATTCTACCGTAAATAGTTCCTATGCAAACTGTGACAAAAACTTAACTTTTAAAGGCCCCATTGCTCTATCAGCGTGAAAGTTTTTATTATGAGGTATCGCTGCAAGCTTCTCTGTATAGTTTCGTCAGTGTAAATGGCCGTGTTTAGCCAGCTTTAAACAAATAAAACATCCTTGAATTTCACAAAAAGGGTTTGAAAACATATTTGGGTCATTTTAGTTGGCAACTAAAATGACCTACTTTCGATTTCATTAAGATAACTAAAATGGTAAGGCGTGGAGTCCCAATCACTATCCCGCCTATGTTTATATAGCATTGCCAGACGGGAAACCAGAACAGGAAAATTTAATTTGTGGAGCGATTTGTTATTTTTCAAAAACTTGTTTTCTCTACTTTTTGTCAGTTATATGACTCAATATATGCACATCAACCAACATTTTATTACCAAACGTGATTGCTGAACCGCCTTTTACAATGATTTGAGTTTAGACGTTTTTACCGCTGATAGGACTATGGAGACTTTAAGGACAGAAAATGGACATATAAAGGGAGAAATATAAGCAATTATCAATTCAAGTACACGACAAATTGTCCGTATGTACATGTATATCAAAGGTTCCACGTAGCTTGAATAGTTCCTGAGAAAACTATGACTCAAATTTTCAACTGCAGTGTGCAAAATAGAAACAGAAAAAAATGGATGGCAAGAAGAATAAAAACAGTAAGTCTATTGCCCAGTTCCACGACATAATATCTAATTCTTCATATGTCTACCAAGTTTTTATACCCCGCCACACTTTAGTGGCGGGGTATTATGTTTTCACGTTGGCCGTCCGTGTGTCTGTCCGTCCGTAGTAGGTACGTCCGTCCGTCCGTCTGTCTGTCCGTCCGCACTTCGTTTCCGTTCGATAACTAAAGTATTTATCAACGGATTTCCTTCAAATTTTGCATATGCCTTTGTACCAAGAATATCTCGCTTGGGATTGTTATTGGGAAAATTTCGTTTATTTCTGCCAGAGTTATGGCACTTGTCAATGTACAAAAAATGGTTTCTGGCCTCTAGTTCCTTTACTACTTGGAGTATCATGATGAAACTTCAGAAACATGATCGAAGTAACAAAAGCTTTGTATGAGCACAGAAATTTTATCATCAGGGGTTATCTGCCCCTGACCTGGGGCTATATACATGTATAAAATCATGAAAAATTCCATATAAAATTAGAGTTTGAAGCAATTTTTCTAAACCTTACAGCAAATCAGAGTTTGAAGCAATTTTTCTGAAGCAATTTTTCTGAAACTTACAGCAAATGATTAGAGTGATGAAAGCCTCCAGTGATGCTCAAATTTACCTCATGGGAGTTATCTCCCCCTGCCGCTGGACTATAAACATGCACATAATGATGAAAAAATCTATATAAATTCATGTGAAACAGATTTTCAGAAATTTACATCTGATGACAGAAGTAATAAAAGGTTCTTGTGGTGATTAAAATTTGACCCTTAAGGGATTATCTGCCCCTTCCCCATTGCCACGTTTAAAATCACTAAAATTGTATTTGATTAGTGTGGTAACTTGGTAAGTGATTTATCCGAAGCTTATTGTAAGTTATCAGAGTAATGAAGTGTCCTGTCATGACAAAGACTTTTATCCGTGTTCAATGGGGTTAGGCTGCCCCTGTCCTGGGGTTATACAGAGAAACAGTAAATCTGGAGAAATCGGTGTGTGAAAAAGGTTTGCAGTGGCGGGGTATCACGCAGGACTTGCGATGCTTTTATTAAGATTATAATTTGCATATATCCTGAAAAAGACACATGTAAAACAAATTCTCACTGAAAAGATAGAAATATGAAGAATTATAGAGAAGAATAAAAACAATGAGCCTGATTCTCAAACCCTCTATAACAATATAACAACTGATTTTATATGTATACGAAATTTGAAGATTCTAGCTTGAATAGTTTCTGAGGAAACCGTGACACACATTTGCATAAAAATCCTTACGGGGTTACGGAAATATAGACCGAGACCAAATCCAGTATAAGCCCCTGTTTTTCAAAATGGAGCTACAAAATACAAAATTATTGGTGCAGTAAGCGTTTTAACGGGCATGTTTTGTCTTTACGTCGAACAGTCGTATCTATAGCGGAATGTCACTCTACAGTAACGTTATGGGGCCAATTAAATCGACCTGGTATCCTGGCGTTATCTTGACGTTTCGACACGCGAGCAACTATCCTTAGTGGCTCCAAACTGGTTCATTTCTGGGTATAAAATGTCGATGCAACGTTTAAATGGTGAATCGATCCGAATTAAACGCTGTTTCAACGCCGTATGCTCATTGAAACCATTCTAATTTTGTTTTCAGACCAACCTCGTATGTTACAGAACAATTTACAAGGCTCATGCTACTACAGCTCTTAATATCGGTTCGTTGTTTGGCTACTTGATAATGGGCCCAACGGCAGACAGGTAAATAGTAGGGCTGACAGCTGTCACCAATCGTCATATACTAGCAGCCCGAATAGACCAATAGCGGATGCGTTCGACTGAAAATCTTGTCCCCATCAGCACCAACATTTGCATGCCTACTGGTTTAGTTTAAACAATATTTTTATTCAATGAATCAATACAAATATAGTAACACAATAACATACTGCGGGATTAGATAACAAGCTTTGCAACTTATAGACATCTTCTCCCGAGTACAAAACATTAAAGTCTCCATAGTCCTATCAGCGGTAAAAATGCCTAAACTCAAATCATTGTAAAAAGCGGTTTAACCTTCACATTTGGTAAATAATTGTGGGTTGGTGCGCATATATTGAGTTATATAACTGGTAAAAAGAAGAGAAAACATTTTTTTTTTTTGAAAAATAACAAATCGCTTCACAAAATACAATTTCCATTTCTGATTTCCCATCTAGTAATGCTATATAAACTTAGGCGGGATAGTGATTGGGACCCCACGCCTGTACATTGTATTTTTACCATTTTATGAAATCGAAAGTAGGTCATTTTAATAGCCAACTAAAATGACCCAAATAAGTTTTCAAACCCTATTTATGTGAAACTCAATGATGTTATTCTTTTAAAGCTGGCTAATCACGGTCATTTACAATGACGAAACTATAGTGGGAAGCTTGCAGCGATACCTCATGATGAAATGTTTCATGCTGATAGAGCAATGGGGCCTTTAACGTGAAAAATTGAGTGTACGTAAGACAACATTTAGAAAATACTGTTCAAAGTACAAACAGATGTAGAAATATGATTATAAAGTACCGTGTATACATGGCACTTCAGTATTGAAAAATCATCTGTTTGTGAGACAAATCTAGTGAAATCTAGTTGAAAATAATTCTAACACAGAAAATATATTAATATAAAAATAAAAAAATTATATAGATATAAATAGAAATCGTCTGTCCCGAACTGCCGCCCCACCATGCTCCCCTCCCCCCCCCCCCCCCCCCCCCCGCTCTCAAAGCTCTCAAAGACTACAGGTATACGCAGACAATGACAATCACGGCCTTGACTCGGGTTAACATCCCATCAACACAGGCTGCACTGGTTTAACAAGTCTGCAATGCCTAGCACACAGTGGAGTATAATTTAAGATGCCTAAAAGAAACTTTAAAGGAGTAAATTGGCTCTGAAATACAAAGCAAGTTGCGCTTGTGCATGCGTGGGAAGTTGTTTTGTCCCTTGCATATCCCAATCTTGAATTAACTGGCATCCCACTCAAGGTTGAATAAACCTTAACCTTGATTCAACCAAGGTAGATTCAACCTTGTGACCCAGTGGGAGCTGTGACGGGAATAAGACTGATGCCAAAAGTAAATATCCGGGTTTTCTTGTTTTTTGTTGTTGTTATTTTAGATAAAATGTATGATAATCAGAGAGTGGACTGATAGATGAAATAATTTTATCACAAGCTATATCTTGATGAAGTCTCCATTCACAAAATGTTACTCCTGAAGTGGCTTTGAGGTCATAGACAACACACAAAATAGACTATTGCGATTAGAACCTCTGCTACATTTAATGTATTTTATCACCAAATATTGGTTGAAATAGAACTTGCTGTGGTAGCACTGAGTTGTCTTTATGGTGCCAGTATCACCCCTGGTTAACTATGTTTAAATAACGACTGTTACGAAACGAAAATGAGCTGCTACGAAAAACTCATAGTTACCAAACGACCCGGTCATTGAGCTGTTACGAATCGAAAACGAGTCATAGTTACCAAACGACCTGGTGGTCAGGTCGTTTGGTAACTATGACTCTTTTTCATTTCGTCACAGCTATTTTTCGTTTCGTTACATCCTTGAAAACATGGTTAACCAGGTGTGGGTATGAAATCTGAGGAGTAACGGCTACTTTAAGTACTGGAAATGACGTGTGATAAACGTTGCTGATGCCGTTTACATTTCAGATTTGGGCGAAAGATGGTATACATGGCAGAGGTTTTGCTAATGTTCATCTCGGCCACTGCGTTGATATGGCTGCCAAGCATATATTTGTTCATCTTTATAAGGGGCGTGATCGGCTTTGGCTTGGGAGTTTTCTACCAGATTGCCTATGTATATGGTAAAGCCTTACATCCCAGCAGGCACACAAGGTCAACTCAACCTTCGATCAACCTTGATTCAACGTCGTGGCGTTGAATCAAGGTTGAATCAAGGTTGATTCAACCTTATGTGCAAAGTGGAATATTTTCCCCTTAACTTTGCATAAGCCAGTTGTACATAGTAACCCAACGGCCACACGACGTTGAAATGACGCCGTATTGACGTTGATGCGATGTAGTGACGTTGCATCGACGTCAAAACGACGTCATTTTGACGTCATGTGCCTGTTGGGAAGATGACTTGTTACACTTCCTGAGACAGCAACTCTCATTTTTCGTTTTGTCCCCCTGCTCAATGAAGGTCAACTGTTAGAGGAAAGAATTTGCTCCCAGACGAGCAAATTCTTTCCTTTAAAACTTGACCCAACTATAGGCGTGGGGCTACGTTCGAGTAAAAGTTGCGGAAAATAGGAACTATTTCCGTAAACCTTAACAGACAGCGTCAACCTGACCAGGGTTTGCACTATTTCCAAACAGTCTCATGAACTAAAACCTTTAGTAGTGTTGTACCGAAAGAATCTGTGTACTATGTCGGTGAAACCCATTTGACGCATCAAACATCGGTCAGTAGCGTTATTGTAAAACACTTTTAAAATATCTGCGGTATCAAATGTTTCGCGGTTTAATGAAAATGACATATTGGCGTATATTAATTTTGGCGGTCATGATATGCAATGGCTGTAGATAATAAAGAAAATTTGATGTATTTGTGACAATTATTGTTCTTACTTTTCTATTTAACTTAATTGAAAGATACAGCAAAATCTAAAGGAAAAAAATTAAAGACTCATAAAATACTCCAGTTTATCTGAGCCTCTTATATGCGTATGTATATGTACTAAATGTATGTAAAATTGGCGGACTTATAAAGTTTAGCAGATTTTGCCTTAACCGCCAATATCGTCAAAATTTAATAACAGCCAAAAATAAGTATTTTACAGTACCATCAAACATACATGTATGTTTACAGCAAATGACTGTTGGATCTGTTTTTATGCCCCCGCGACGATATCAGGGGTTGGGGGTATTACTAGAGTCTGTCCTTGTTTACTATTTTCTATTCTTCTTACTAGTATTACACTACGTTATTTTTGTCTGCTGTGGTTAGTTCGCCCTTTTTTGTCAAAGTTTCCACTCCATTATCCTTTGCAGTAAATGAATGCCTTTTATTTCTACAGCGATGGAGTTTATAGGACCTTCCAAGCGTACAGTGTGTGGCATGATGATAAATTATTTCTGGGCAATTGGTTTGCTGATACAGACAGGCATGGCGTATGGGCAGCGGTCGTGGCGCCCTCTTCAACTTGCAATGTCACTGCCCTTTGTCGCTTTCTTGGTATACTGGTGGTAAGTCTGAAGATGGACAGATGAACTTTCAGAGATAGCAACTCTGTCCAGTACTCCAGATAAGGTTTTGAGAAAATTTTCCCTATTTCTCCATTTATACGTAAATTGTGACCCGTCATGAGAGACGTCTTACCGAGCCTTCATGAATATTTAGTGTAAAGCTACCTCTGTAGCGCATTGGCGAGCTGCAGTGGATAGAGCTAAACATTAAATTTGGTGTATAACACGTATCGATAATGTTTTCCGAAGACTGTCAAACGAAGTGAATAAGTGTCAAACAGCCTTAATTCTATTATATTGATAGCTTCGTTTAAGAATGACAACCCATCAGTCTCATTTTATTAATACTCAAGCTAAGACGTCGCGCACGGTATTGGGGAACAAAACGTAACGTCAAACTGTCAAGCGGCTACTTTTCCGCCTTATGAGAATGTTAATCGCGAGGTTCGACTGTCTTATACCGAAAGTAAAGAAACAAACACGCCACGGAAACAAAAGAAAACCGGTCCAATCCTTTAAACATGTTGTGAGGACGACATCAGTGACAATTTATTTACAGTTTTGCTTATTCTTTTGCTTTTTTCAGTACAGGACGGATCTATTTGCATTTCTGAACACGATATGAATTGAGCACCCAAGGGAGGTGCAAAAACCGCTTTCTTAAGACAGGTGCTTGCTTAATACAGGTCAATTTGTAATGAAAATGGTATTTTTGGGAATGAAATTTTTGCCTTTTAGTACAGTTATATGCTTCACAGAGCTGACCTTTAAGACGTGTTTGGCAACAATGACGCAGACCTGAAAATTGCTAGGCAGCCGCTTATAACTATAAGGTTTCATATGCATGTAACGTTTGAATTTCTTTATTTGTCGCCGTGTTACAAAATTTAAGACCGATGTAAATGCGCATAACAATTTTATTGTTCAAGAGCATTTAATCCCAATTTAGCATATAATACAAACAGACAATGTACATTTTGGAAATTTGCTTTTTGCACAGATTGCTGTAAGTATTTTGCCCATATCAGCTTAATAACATAGATAGGTGTAAGAGTTTGGTATCAAATTTGAAATTTGCTACAAAAATTAAGACTGCGGATGTTTTAATTTCTTTCCGTATCTGTAGAGAAAAAGTAATTATTCTTATATAGCTCATAAGTGATGCATAAGTACATATAAATCATATACAAATATTTTCAAAATTTCTTTACTCTGATGTAATAAATACTCTCCGAAGAAACGAGCCCTGTAATTTGGGCGTTAATTTGAGCGTGAGTTACACTATTTTACTTTTACCACTGAATAAATTCATAAGATGGCGATTGTTGAAGAATAAACAATAAAATGAATATGGAGTTAATCTAGAAAATTTCCTCTTTTTCGTAAGCAAATTTTCACAAAAATTCTCATCGACATTTCTGTGTAGCAATCCTTGGAGAATGCCCACCATGCCGACTTTGTTACAGAGTTACACGCATTTTAGCGTAAAAACCAACCGTTTTGCGTCCGCATGAGGATTTACATAATCTCAAAACCAATTATTATTGACCCGAAAATAAATTTAATAACAATTCACGATTTTAGAATAGTTTATGGCATAAAATCCGAAAAAGCACTGCCTCCATGGAGCCCATTTCATATCTGTCCGTGAATGTACCCCCAATATACTGTGCGCGACGTCTAAACATAACCAAGTTACTGGTTATGTAACTAACATACAAAAGCTGCAGTTGATTCTATTAGCTGCAAGGCATGTGACAAAATAAATTAGCACGTCAAAAGTCAAGTCAAGTCAATCATTTATTTCTCTCAATCCATTATACAAAAATGGCAATATGAGGTCAAATATAAATAATGATTCAAAGAGGCTCAAGAGCTAAGATGGAAACAGTGTAAGCATGTTACATACGACTAATATACTAGTAGTCATTTCAGGAGTACCTTTCGGAAATACGCTACAGCTGCGCTCGGGCGCAAGACACGGGAACAACGGCCCTGCGTATTGCACCCAGAGCCCAGCCCCATACCCAAACATTTCTATAATTTTTATCTTCATATGAATACATGTATCTTATTTCATTTAAAATTCGAAATTTATACTGCAACTTAGCTTGAGACGCACGGCAGAGGAAAAGCGATCTCGTGCCCTGCGCCCGAAGCACACGACCATGTGTTTCAAATTTTTACCATCCTGAGTTTTCATTTTCATCTAAAATTCACCAATATGCTGGAGTCAAGCCCAGGACGCAAGGCACAGGAACAATGGTCCTGCGCATTGCGTTCAGGGCCCCTTTCCACATATTTCAATAACTGTCTACCGCCAGCTTTATACAAAGACAAATATATATTTGTATTGCATCCAATACAAAATTCACATCTCCACCTGTTTCACTCATACTGAGTATGCTGGAGCAGCGCTCAGGATGCAAGGCACAGGAACAACAGTCCTATGCACTGCACCAGGAGCCCTACTCCACGTAATTCGAGAACCTTTTATCATTATCAGTGTCTTGGCTAATTTCGCATCGATATTATGCTGGAGTCATGCCCAGGAGGCGAAGCATAGGAACAATGTTCCTGTGCATCGCCTCCGGAGCACTCGTCCACTTATTTCAGTAACTAGCGCAATAAACTTATCCTTCTATTCAATGATATTCTGGAGTCATGCCCAAGACGCAAGGCACAGGAACTGTGGTCCTGCGCATTGCATTCGGGGCATTTTCCACATATTGCAATAACTGTCACCTGCCAGCTTTATACTGGGACAATAATATACCTGTATTGCATCCAATACAAGATGCACATCTCCACTTGTTTCAATCGTACTGAGTATGCTGGAGCAGGGCTCAGGATGCAAGGCACAGGAACAACGGCCCTATGCACTGCACCAGGAGCCATACTCCACGTAATTCGAGAACGTTTTATCATTATCTGTGTCTTGGCTTATTTTACATCGATATCATGCTGGAGTCATGCCCAGGAGGCGAAGCACGGGAACAATGTCAAAATGAATAGACTCTAACAACTCTAATAGCGACTGTTTACTGGCGGTGTCGCCGAAAAGTACTGCATGCATGAAAAGGTGCAATTTTGAATAATTAAGTCATGGTAACTGAGCGCTTTCTTCCTCAAGATATACAAGTAGAGTCTTCATAAAAAGCTTGGTCTACGCTTAGCCGTGACCCATTAATAGTTGATGTTTATCGTATACACCATTATAACCGCAAAAATTAGAATAAAACGTTGGTTTCCATATCAAACGCTGTCACACAAATCTCCAGTGGAGGGTTTCAAGTACGGGTGCCGGTGGTGGGTTTCATACCACTTCGATCAACTTATGCAACATAATAGACCGAGAAAAAAAAACACTTCATTATTTTTTGTTGTAATGACGGTTATCTACAGAGCGCCTACTAAACTGACATGGGCACAATGGCTCAGCCTAATTGATCTATTATCCAAAAGACCAAGAATCACACTCAAACAGAGCTCAATCTACCACATGTTAACAACTTGGCGATGCAAATTATATCCTGTATTTCTTCCTTCTGCTAACAATGCGATAACTGGAGCTACTGTAGCTCATAGGGATAGGGTGTTTGCCTGCTGTGATAGCGGTCATGGTTCGAATCCTGCAATCTTTTCAATTTTAGATGGATTTTACTGCAAACAACTTTCATTATTTCCCTTTCATGGTTGATATACTGTTGAAAAGGCTGTAAAAACGCAAACCATTCATTCATCAGTATCTTGCGGTAACGGTACTACGTAATGGTACCTATGCAGTTCTGCGGTATTTCATATGACCGCCCACGACATCTATGCTAATAGCTCTTTGTCACAATGAAACTGTCTAATAATTGATTACAATAAAGCTGCATGATTAGGTTATGCCAGGTTATCTCCGATCACTAGAGATATCTACGCCCATAAGCGTAGAAAATCAAATCATTTACATAATTACATAAAGTGTTCTCCATTGATATAAAATTCATTTAGCCAGAGGTAAAACAGTTCACTGCATACATTTTACACAAGTTCGAGCGCTGAAAAGGTCAACCTGCGCATCCAGTCTAGATAATAATTAGGTATGATCCTCCCTTAAAGGGCTGTGGCCTGTGGCCTAACATTAGAGAATGCGGTATCTCGCCTGTATGTCACTCCAAACTTCATTGGAAACGGATAATTAACCTGTTGCACATACCATAAGGGCCATTTTGGTCCTTTTGTAAACGTTGTTAAGTGAAGGCTACTTATTCAGGGGAAGCAACCCTGCCGATTCCATTTTTGTCTCCCATCTCTACAGGGATCAACGCTTGAAGCAAACAGTTTGCTTCTGTAGGGGCAAATTCGTTCCTTTCAGAGTTTACCATTTTCGGAGGGGTTTAGCTTCCGAGGGAAGCAAGCAGATAGTCAGAGAAGAATTTATCCTTTTTATCACATGACGTCGCATCTGAGAGTGTAATAAAGCCATGCATTAAGAGCGATAATCAACTTGTTGATGAAATATGCAAATTACGTCGTAACGTTATGCGTTGACGCCCATATAGGTGGCACTACACTAAAAAAATCCCATAGCTCACAGTGCAAAATGGGTCAAAGTCACTGCACTGCCAATTTTCTCCTGGTCTAAACTTTCCAAATTGAGGCATGGAATTGAATAGACAACACCTTTACCTACCAGTAATAGCTAAAAAAGTTGGGGGTTATACAGCATATTTTTGACATATTCTATTTTTAGTGCTGACAGGGTGTAGTTCGCAGTGAATAAATCTCGAAACTTTCACTGGCACCCCTGTGTATTTTTCAACCCCAACAAAAATGTAGCAAAACAGCTTTGTAAATAAGCTCCATTTTTTATAATAATAAATAAGCATAACATTCAGAAAAATATTCAACTTTCATAATAAAACCAATCAGGGGCCGGCAAATATTCATTATACGCCTGAAAGCTCTCCCCCAAAGAGGCGGGGCTTGCATAATGAGCATTGTTTTACTGTAGTGCAACCTATAAAACGTCGCGTTTTCTGTTGGAAAAATCGTGGCCGTTTAGTGCAAAATTTGCTAATAAAATGTGATTTTAGTGTCATATGATAAATAAAATCTTGCGTTCGTGCTCATGTATGGTTGAATTTGTTAAGCTCGTTGGGAAAAACGATAATATGCTCGGCATAGCCTCGCATCTTATCTATTCCCCAAACTCGTTCAATAAATTCAATGATACATGAGCACACATTTAAGATCCTCTTTATAAAGTTAGTGATATTACATGGAGTTGTACCCCTACACCTTTACTAGCGACTTCTATGCTAATTCTTGTTTTTAGGATACTTCCAGAATCTGCCAGATGGCTAATATCAAAACAGAAGTACGAAGAAGGTCGAGCAATAATTAAACGAATAGCCAGTGTCAACTGTGTAACTCTAAACTCCCAGCATTTAGATATTGAAATTCAGGACAAGAAGGTCAAAGAAATTGGCCTTCTCCAGACCTTACTGAAGCTTTTCAAACACAGAACTTTGGCAATAAGATCTTGTATCGTGTTTTTGAACTGGTAAGTTATACACTGTAAAAATCGCGCTTAGCTATAAAACACAAGTGGTTACATGTTTAGGTGTAAACATGAAAGTTTAGGAATATGTCATATAGCTAAACATGTACGCCTGTTCTATTATTTTCTCGGACAAAGTCTGCTAAACACATTTTATTCTGTTACGCGTTTTGGATGAATCCATTCTCTCTTTTTCCCCGTTGAAGAACGAAAAAAAAAGGGAGGAAAATGTTGACAGAGGAAATTTTCAAAATAAAAGATAAATATAACCAGTTGTACATGTTTAACTTCTAAACATCAACCTAAACATGCATGTTGCAAATCGAACATGTTACGATTTAAACACAAACAAAATCGGACTGCATTTTTGCATCTAAACATATTTTTACAGTGTATATATAGTACAGCATTAAAATCTTATACGAGGTGCTTTTGAGCTAGCAGTAACTGCAAATAACAGAGCAGAAAGATATTGCATTGTGTTTTGAACTAGTTAAGTACATTAAAGACTTTGCATTGAGTTTTCAACTGGTAAGTACTGTAAATAATACAGCATTAAGGTTTGGCAATTTTTGTGTAAGTTCTTTAAATACTACAGCATTAAGATTTTGCATTGAGTATTTTAAGTGGTAAGTACTGTAAATAATATAGCATTAAAACTTTAAGATTTCGCATTGAGTTTTTGAATTCAGTGGTAAAATAAAAATCTTAGAGTTCCTTCGAGAGCAGAGAACACAGGCTGAAGAAAGAACATGGGCCATACTATAAAACAGCGATAAGATTTTGCGTTATGTCTTTGAACTGGTAAGTACTTTAAACAATACAGCATTAAGATGATGTATTGTGTTTTAAACTGGTAAGTACTTAAAATGATACAGCATTAAGAATCGAACCGATTAGTACTTTGAATAATACAGCATTAAAATTTTGTATATGGTTTTTGAACTAGATAGTACTTTTATTCATGCAACATTAAGATTTCATCATATACCCAGATCAAGCACCACAAACACGGCGTCAGATTAAGATATAGATGTTTGCCTAAAAAGTTGATTTTATCAGACAATATTGTGTAATAAAATAGATCCGGGGCCGGTTTCATGAAAATATCTTAGATCTGTGCTTAAGTTACAACTTAAGTTATAACTTAAGTAAAAAAGTAAGAATGACTTAAGTTCGTACTTAAGCCGTTTCACAAATTGATCTTAGCAAAAACTTAACTTGTTTTGACTTAAGACTTGTCTATTTTTAGGAGTCTATATTTAGCCGTGTTAAATGTCTGCAATACACTTTTATGTACCAAACAATACGATTTGTGTCTGAGGCGGTGGTGTAGTGGATAGCGCTTTGCGCTCTAGCACAGACAGTTACGGTTTCGAATCACCGCTTTTTCCCTTTCATATTTTTTCAGTTTGTTTCATTTTATTTACTTTTTTATTTATTTACGGTACTTTAATTTAATATGGTGCTGCTTTGAATGTGTTCCCTCATTTTTATGTATTCTAAAGTTAAACGGAGTATACGAAGTTTCCTCACATGCTTGTCATTATTGAAAACTATGCTTCCCCAACTTTTTGGGGCTGGTCGTGGTCGGGAGATGGTGCTGGGTAACTTTCAGTGCTGGGACGTCCTCCTAATATGGATAATAGCGGTGCAAGGGCCAGCTGTGCTTGCAGTAGGTGCGTGCGGGTATTGTTTGGACATTTTTTCTTTCTCCTATCCTATCCTCTTTTCCTTCTCCCTCTCTCTGAGAGACTGAAATACTGTCTTAAAGAGCCGTTAGGAACCAAAAACGGCCAACTATCCAAATCGCCAACCTTTTATGCCTCGTTCAATTGCGGCAGACACAGTTTGTGCTGCGCGGAAGTGATAGAGTTGTCTGGTCGAAAACTTGATCAATGGAAATGATATTGCTGTCATCAGAACTGTTTAGAACTGCTGAGATTGTTAGCCGTTAGTAGTAGCGTGTACAATGGTCAATGCCAAACAGTATGGTTCCTCTTTCATTATTCAGATAAGAAGGGGAAGCACGGATAATTTAGGGACAAATTTCAATATTTCTCCATAAAACGATATGGTGTGACCCCTCATTAGAACCGTGTTGTCGAGACGGCTCTAATGAAGGTCACAACATATGTTATCCTTTGGAAATAGGGAAAATTGTCTCAGAATTATTCCTGTTACCCCTTTTTACCTGAAGCACTGCTCTTGCTTCCCCAAAAAAGTCGACTATTTAGTGAAATATACCCACATCGGATAGGCACTTCCTCACTTCACCCACTCACCCACACTTAACTATTGTATTCCAACGAAACGTGGCTACAAGAAGAATTTTGTAGGACTTTGGCGTTCCCCCCTCTCATCATAGCTTATTTCCTCGATCTGAAATGCACCTTTATGTGGGCATGCACGTACAAAAACATTTACGCCCGAATGATCATGCACACCATCCACAAACTCGCACATAGGTATGACAAAGATCCCACGAACTTTCGACATTTGGACGTCCCAAGGTAGGGCAAGGACCTGCTTCTTTTGCAGTAGGTGCAGTATTTGAACAAGAAGCGCTCGTCCATGCATTATGTTAACAGTTTTAGTCGCTTTGGTTTAGCCATGCCAGAGCTATGAATTTACCCAGAAATGGCCGCAATAACAGAGCATAGGGTTCCCGAAGCACGAACAGTAGAATACTGAAGGAGGACACAATCAGACCCTATCATGTACAGTGCCTACTAAATGAACAAAGAGGAGCCGGAACAGCAACCGCACTGGGCGTGCAGTAGCAAAGTTGCTTGTGTTTCAAACCGCTTATTGGTTACAACATAAGATACAAGTTAGAATTCGAGACGCATAATGGATGAACAAAACAGTCTTCATTTATTCACGCATTTCGTGGTATCTCCTGAAATATGGCAGCCTATCATCACACATTTTAAGTGAGAACTTAAGTCACCTCGCTGGTTGACTTAAGTTTATAGCAAAATCTAAGCAATGAGTTAAACCCCATAAGTATAAACTTTTGACTTAAGTTATAACTTAAGTCAAAAATTCTTGCTTAGATCGTTTGTGAAACTGGCCCCTGGACACCTTCAGTTGGTAACGGACATGTCAAAAGAGCAAGGAGAAGAATTTTCGTCATCAGTGGGCTAATCCATCCTAACAGAGTAATTTTCGCAAACTTACTCTTATCAGGTGTGTTGTGGCTCTACTCTACCATGGTCTTAGTCTGAATGTCGGAAACCTCGGTGGCAACCTATATCTTAACTTTGCGCTTTCTGCAACGGTAGAGGCGGTAGCGTACACCCTGTCCATTCCATGTATTGTCTGTATAGGCAGAAAGAAGTTCCACTGCTCGTGCATGATGATAGGTGGTGTAACATTATTGTTGACAATAGTTCCAGAATTATACGGCAATAAACGTGAGTTGAAAGTGTTGTTTGTATACTTGCCCAAGACTCAGATTCTGTTTATTTCTGTATGTATTGTTGCGTAATTACTTTCAGTCAAATGACTCTCCGGTTTGCTGCCAATAAGCAAAAGATAAAATATCATCAAGTTGTGTTAACATACAAGCACCTTAGGCTTTGATGCCCACAAATACATATACATCTAAGGTAGAAAGGGTCCTTGTGACATTATCTGTTCTGAGGTCGCACATTTATCTGTTAGATCATTGTCGTCCTCAGAAAGTCACTTTATTTAAGAAATAGATCAGCTCTAGCAGTGAATTGTTGGGTAATAATTCACTGTTTGGAGGTCAGTTTTAAGTAGATCATATCACGAGCGCGGAGCGCGAGTGATATATCGGCTTACAACTGACCGACAAACAGTGCATTATTACTCAACAATTCAATGCTAGAGCTGAACTATTTCGATTCTAACGCTCAAAAACGCTGAAAAAGTATTCTTTTCATTCAAACTCTCCCAACCTTCCTGTCAGCATGTTCAAATGTTCCCGCGAATATTCTAAACTGTATCTAAGGTAAATGTACGTTTTTTGGCGATTTTAGAAAGAAAAAGAGACGTTACACCGTCTAACGTCTCAAACGTCACAAAATTACGTCAGTAATGCAAGTGAAGTCAGCAATTAGACTCGCGCGCTCCGAGACAGTGAATTGTGGCAGAATAAAACACGGAAACTTTCCTGCTTCAAAAAGCGCACTGTGTTAGAATTTTCAACATAAAAATTGTCATCTTTAATTAGTTTAAGAACATTCTAGAAATACAGAATACAGTAAATACAGTAAGATTACAGGGTCTTACTTATGTCGGGTTTCTATATTATAATAAACATTCATTTTTTTAAGTTTCATTAAGAAACAAGGGGTTTCTGTTTGGAACTCCTTAATCCAAGTAAGCTTTATGCGCCCTTTAGAACAAAAACTGATATATTTGCCTTTTAACATAATTGAATAGTAGTGACGTACTTTTCTCATTAGGTAAAATTTCATAACTTTTCCCTAGGTGTTTGCTTCACAATAGAGCTGACTGTGTGCTTTTGAATGGTAGTTTACCATCGCAGATATATGTGTTTACCCTCTCAAATCATTAAATAAACAAATGTATTGACAACGTTAATCGTTTAATGCACGTGTCCTATAGCACTCTTACATATTTCAAGCAATTCAGTGGCTGGTGATTGCCCTGGCTATGGTGGGGAAAATGGTGGCTGCCGCTGCTTACGCTACTGTGTACCTGCTTACTGCCGAACTCTTTCCAACAGTCGTCCGCAGTACCACAATGGGAATAAGTGCATTCTTTGCCAGTGTTGGCGGAATGCTTGCTCCATATATTGTTGTTTTAGTAAGTTAACTAGAGCCGCCACACGACATAACAAACAAAGTGACATGTGCGCCCTGCGAAGACTCAGATCAGCCTGGGAATTCGCCCAGTCTGATCAGAGTCTTTCCTGTGCGTTAAAGGGTAGATAACGGTCTAAGCTACCTCCATGCAGACAGCAAAGACTCTGGCTGATCTGAGTCGTCGCTGGGCGCACATGTAACTTTGTTGGTTTTGTCGTGTCGCGGCTTATTGTTGCAGCAGCAGCAGAACAAGTTGGCACAACAAGTTGGCACAAAAAGTTAAATCATCATTGAACCAAAATTGATTCTATGCATGAAGTTGAATCATTATTGATTCAATGCTGATTCACCACTATGTGTCCGATGGTATTTAAAAATATTTAGATACATCACTGGATTATTTTTATATATTTGGTTGCATCTGCATGTTTTTTCTTTAGTTTTACAAAAGTGAACAGTTGTGACGTCCTATTTCACTCACAGGCGCTTGAAGTTTTATGCTAATGATGCCGCCAAATATCCAGACTATGAGCTATTTTACGAAATGGACTATAGACTGCGTCAAGTTTAAAGGGTTTTGAGTTGTTGCTTTTTAAGCATAGAACTTCAAGCGCCTGTGTTTCACTGAACAAAGGTTACATGTAATACTACACGTTATTCGTATCCAAGATATGTTGTGTGTATTACTAGTATGTTTAATATAATTAAATTGATTCAAGATGCTTTGATGATTTGGATTTAACAGCCATTTGAGACAAGGTTAATTAGGGGATAACTGTATTCAAAATTGCCATTTGGGGAGGTAAATCGTCGGTTTTATGGTCGGAAATTTCGTTTTACGGCGACGCGCCAGCGGAGCCGTAAAACGGATTTTGCGACCATAAAACCGACGATTTACCTCCCCAAATGACAATTTTCAATACAGTTATCCCCATTCTAATGCACTTTTTCACATTTTCACCTTTCAAAGTGTACTTCTTTGCACCCCGGCATTGCACGCGCTTTCAGCAGCGTAAAACCAAACGTCAGCCAATGAGGAGTGACGTTTTATAATGACGTCGGGTTTGCGACAGTAAATCGTAGAATATAGTGTCGCAAATTTTTGACGTTAACCAATCAGACGTCGCGTTATATTTGTAAGTGCATTAGAATCGTTATTACGTTTTCTAAGCACATATTTTCATGTTTAAGAATGAAAAAATATTACCTTTTTATTCTCTGGTCGGCCGTACTATTCTGGTTGAAAATAAGATTTCCGAAACGGGGATACATAGACTGTCACATAGGCTGTCCAGTTTGCATAGATTTGAAAAGGTCTCTCGGCCTGACTGAGATAATATATTGTTGAATTATTGCATTTCGATCTGTGTCAAGTCGTCCTCTCGATCGAGTAGATATGACAGAGTAGATATGTTTAGGCAACTGCTCGGCGGAGCCGTATCCCTGGAGCCTACGAGGGTCATCCAATAAGTCTTCCAAACGACCGAGTGTTAGACAAACGATGAGGAATAGCGACTCAAACGGTCAACATAATTCCATCGCATTTTCCTATCGTTCCAGTCAACAATTTCTAAGAATGTCACGATCTTGCAAATGCCGTTGCTAGGCAACGGAAAAATACTTACATCAGGGGTGCGGCGGTTGATTCTAGTCGTCTGTTTAAGATCCCTTAGCTTAGTTCAAAACACTAGTACACAGCAAAACTTTGCTGGGAAACACGAAAAATGATACCGAAGTAAGTAAACGGTACCAAAGTTAAGATCTTGTCGTGAGGTGAGGAAAATTATTAATCAAAGTATAGTCACCTTGTTTTTCGGGGAACTGCAATGGCACATAAAATGAGTATTTATAAACGATGTGGTCACAACAGATAATATTTCCCAAATTGACATTTATTTGTTATCAAGAAGTATTTTTATATACTGTAATGTAGTTATCAAAGAAAATTTAAACAGCGAGTTTCCTTTATTATCATTTGCAGCCTACAAATACCAAAGGTAAAAGTACAAAGCTAGAAATTTGTTAAAATTCTTTAATATTCTTTTATTGCCTCGCAACCGCATTTGTTTGGTAATGTTAGATTTTAGCTGTCTGTTATTTTTGTTCTTAAATATAAGACAGTCATTTCAGAACATAAATTCTTAAGATTTGAAAGAATTTTAAACAGATTAACAAGAATTTTCTTCCCTACACCTCTTGTAAGAGACGCCGCATTTGTGCAATTTGACCTCCAGTATCGCTAGCACCTTTGCATTCAGAACCCTCTCATTTCCGAGAAAGATACGTCACATGCATGATTTTTAGCACATTTATGTTTATTATGAGTGATATGTTTATGGCAGAATTTGATTACCCTAGCTCAATTAACAGAGAAGTTATGACGCCGTTTGCAAGACTTCTTGGATGGCCCTCGTATCGAGAGCTACGGTTCATAGAAGCGTATCGAAAGCCTACCGAGAGCTACGATTCCAAGAATCCGAATGTGGCGCTCCGGATACGGCTTCTGGGAAGCGTTGCTCTCGATATGTTCCAGGAATTTTGAACAATAAAACTTCACACAAACTGCAAGCACAAGACCTTACTTACTTTAAGCCCTCCCCGCTGTTTATGTTTGTGGTTTGTAGGGTGATATGCTAGAAGGTCCATTTGCAAAGATTCTACCTCTGTTGATATTTGGAGTGACTTCTATGGTAGCAGGCCTGTCTGCTCTATTTCTCCCAGAAACTGGCAATATAAAGCTTCCGGATACTCTACAGGATATAGGGGGATATTCAAGGTCAGTGACCGTAAATGGCTTCGGCAGATGAGGCCTATGGCGCATAGATGCAGATGCATGTATTGCAAAACTATGTCATATCTGACTTTAAGGAAAGATTGTCTTCCATCTAATTTTAAAAAGTGTTTTGATACCCTGTAATAGATAGATCTATGACTGGGTTGACTGTACTGAAATATAAAGACCGCCGGTAGATGCTAGCAACAGAATCGCCAGGATGTATTCTGGAAAAGCGATGTAGATCCAGCTCAGACTGTTCTTTTTAAGTCTAGAAATGAGCTGACTGTTCTTTTTAAGTCTAGAAATAGATCAACACTACGTTTCAATCAGTTTACAAGTTTTATACACGGATAGAGCAGTCAAAAGTACCAAAATCATAAGTCCGAACTAATAAACCATTGAAACATTAACAAATCCGGAATATACAGATACATTCCCTGCTAGCGCACACTGTTGTATCAACCTTGAATCAACCTTGATTCAACGTCACGACGTTGAATCAAGGTTAATTCAAGGTTGATTCAACCTTGTGTGCCCAGACATGGACGCCCCAAAAGAAGTGCCCAGAAGTAGAAAGAATAAACTGATAATTTTAATACATGTCTATATGCATGTATCTGATGGACAAGTCAATGAAAACGAATGCCAAGTACCTGTAAGCCATATTTTATAAAACATCTTCTGATAAAGTATGTGGACAGGTAGCTTCGAGGTATTTGCACTGACCTAATCCGGTTAATTATTATTACGTTTTCTAAGCACATATTTTCATGTTTAAGAATGAAAAAATGTTACCTTTTTATTCTCTAGCTGGTCGTGCTATTCTAGTTGAAATAAAATTTCCGCAACGGGGATACATAGACTGTTCCATAGGCTGTCCAATTCGTATAGATTTAACAAGGTTTCCCGACCTGAGTGAGATATGTATTGTTGAATTATTGCATTTAATCTCTATTTTAATTGTATCTTGTCTTGTTTCATTCCAGATGTATTCGAGATGAAAAGAGGAACGCCAAACCAGAATCTCTGTCCGATTTGAACGTACCGCAACAAAATAATGAATCAGCTGTGTAAAATATATTGCATATAATAATATATTACACATAACATATACTAATATATAACACGGTACACAAATACAATTAAGCATCATAAGTTTTAGAGACATAAGTTTAGTTTTCAAACTTCGAGGTTAGTTTCTAAAGTTTGCTACTGAAAAGGAAAAAATCACCAACCCAGTCTTTATCTCGATTCGAACTTGATTGAGGCATCAATGTCCACTTGTATTTCCTAGCTCATTTATTTCTTCTGATGACGAAGAGTTTTATCTAGATTTATTGATATTGTATAAAGTGCTCCAATAAATGCGCCGCGACACGACAAAACAAACAAAGTGATATGTGCGCCCAGTCAAGACTCAGATCAGCATGGACAGCCGCCCTGTCTGATCAGAGTCTTCACTGTGCGCTGAAAGGGTAAGGGTCTAAGCTAGCTCCATGCATACAGCGAAGACTTTGATCAGACTGGGCGGACGCCCAGGCTGATCTGAGTCTTCGCTGGGCGCGTATGCCACTTTGTGGCTTTTGTCGTGTCAGGGATCAAATATTTCCCATTTCACCCTGTGCAAAGTGTTATAAAGTGTGCTACAAATTAGCGGCATCTCGTTGTAAAATCGAATTTCCACAGAATAAGAAATAACCCAGCAGGCACACAATGATGAATCAACCTTGATTCAACATTGATTCAACGTCACGACGTTAAGTCAAGCTTGATTCAAGGTTGATTCAACCTTGTGTGCCCAATGGGAAGTCGATGAATCGGTAACAATTAGAAATATGCAGGTGCGGATGTGAGCGGGTGTGCTTTCTTGTCTCATCCTCTATTTCTGTTTGAACAGCTGCCTTCCGCTTCCAGGGTGTCTTGTTAAATTGCATCAGAAGTCCATAAGTGCGTGACTTTTCTCAATTGTATTCTTGCTAGGAACAGCTCTGAAAGGAGTTAAGATTGACGTTGAATGTTGGAAGTCAGTACAAGATTCTTAAAGTCATCTGACTTGCACTATATATAAATCATTAAAAGTCTGTTTTGAATAACAATAAAATCAGAATGGTATCTTACGATAATAATTATTTGTAAAAACAAGAACATTATGCACAGTTCTAACTGCGCCTCAGTTTCATGACCTACAATTAATCAGTATATCAAAGGTGAACGGTCCAATATTTCGAAAATGGCCCAACTAACAGAAAGACTACAGACTCTATGCTTTACGCGTTAGCTAGTTATTGACCCCTCAACGCGACAAAGAGTCTTCGCTGTCTGCCTGGAGCTATCTCAGACCCTTAGCTACCCATTAAGTGCAAAACAAAGACTCTGATCAGATTGGGTGGATGCTCAGGCTGATTGGAGTCTTCGCTTGGCGCACATCCCACTTTGTTGGTTCTGTCATGTTGCGGCTCATATAAACATCCATCCCTATCGCTGTTAGTCAAGAAACATGAGATTAATGCTGTTTCAGCAAAACAAAAGGAATTCGATTGTAGAAAAAAAACATACTAAGAAAAACTTTAGAAAGTATATAGATATGCCTGGAGATACTCTAAAGAAAGGACATGACTCATTTAACTCTTTATTCATCCTCGATCTGTTATATGTACTCACAGATCGTTTTACTCCAAATGCATACCGCAAATCATGATCCTTCATGTATTCCGAACTGCTCTCTTGATGTTTAGTTGTATGTGAAAGTATAAGCACAGAAAACAACCAAGAGTGGATATGAAATATCAAAATTATTACACTTACGCCAGTTCTTTCATGTCGTGAATATTTTCTGGCATATATCTATTCCTTGTTTCGGGTAGGAGGAGAGCCAGTAGTCCAGCTATCACGGATGTTATACCAAATACTAGTATGGGTAATATAGCTGCCATGGTGCCCCCTATTAGTTCGCCCTGTTGATACAAGAACATGGCTGCCTATACGCAAATACGCGAGTGCGTATTGAAATTTTGTCAAGGTGACAAAATTTAATATGCACTCACGCATTTGCATACTGATATTTATTATAAGAGTAACAGACCAGATTTCAATGTCAACAGCATGCAGGAATGCAAATGTTAAATATCTCAGGGATAAACCGCTAGGTCTCCCCTCCAAGAGTATAAACCATGAGGGTGCGTATATACATGTACAACATACATCTAACATTTATAGAGTAATGATTAAATATTCATAATAAAATCAAAATGATATCCTCGCAATTTGCAGAACATGCAAATGATAGCTGATGATTTCATATAGTGCTATAATTGCATTTAAGGCGTGTGGGTACATTTACACTTCTATGTTTTTCCTGCCATTTCTGCAAACGGAAACAACTTTGGTGACTCCCTGTTGCTTCCCTGGACGAGGTCATGGGTTCGACTTCCACCGGCGGTACAATTTCTCCATTCCAATCAATTTCTTTAATCCGATAGACCAGAAAATCCGCACTCTGAGTGTGCCCTGCGTTGGAACAAGTGGTATCAGGGTAGCGGTCAATGATTGCAGTGATGCAGTGTGTAGGCGGTGGGGTCCGCCGCATCAAACTGGCATAACTGAACATGTGCACGCAAAGCAGGTAATGTGCCTGGTATCGTGCCCATGAATTGTGGTGATGCTTAACTGCTCATATGATCACGTCTACAAGGTATTAGCCACAAGTTCCCGATTACTTGAATCAATATTCGATTTAAAAGAAGCAACCAATGATAAGGTTTGACTGTTAGTATGTATAACATTAAGGGTGTTTAGCATTATTTGAAGAGTAAGGCAGAAAGCATGTCACTGAGAATCAAACAAATGAACATACCAATTCTACAACATAAGGTGCAATGATTGCCCCTACGCCCGAGAATGCGGCGCTAGCTCCCATGGCTGAGTTTCGTACCACAGTTGGGAAGAGTTCCACAGAGAAGAGGTATATTGTAGCAAAGGCGGCTGAGGATCCAAACTTTCCTATCATCGACAGCACCAAAACTATTGTGTCTGTGGCTGCAAAAAAAAAATATTCACTTGTGTTGAATATATGGATTCTGCAACGCATAAATTGTCTCCATTTCAAATGTGAACTTTAAAGACTAAAACTAGCCTGATGGTCGTTTGTGTGTTTGCCGTGCTTTCAGGCTGAGACAAAACGATTGTAGCTAGAACATTCACCGATGAGGAGTACGAAACGATCAAATAGTAAAACGAAAAATTCAAAATGTAGTTTGTAGGTGCAGGTAAAGGTGTTATTAAAACCTAATTTTATGTACCTATCTCAAAGAGCATTTTAAGAATGCAAATTGTAGTCTCGTTGTTTGGTCTCGTCTTTTATCATTTTTAAACATGTCCACATTCCCAAAATAGGACTGAGGTTCCGACGTATTGATACTTTGCATCTGTATTTTCTTTGCTATACCTATGGATAACAGTTATCGAATATGCATGGTTTTCGTTTGTAAGTACTGACTTGGTTCCAGTGAAGATCACGGTTGGAACATGTACCCTTGCGACTTCTTTTTCGGAACTCGACAGATTTTAACACAGGAAACAAGCATGGCCCTATAGCGTGAAAGTACCTTGGCCTTTCCATATTGTCGGAAAGATAACTGTCAACAGTGCGGCTCCTCCCACTATCATGCATGCGCAGTGAAACTTCTTCCTGCCAGTACAGTAGAGCCCAGGAATACAGAGTGTGTAAGCACATACTTCTGTCAGGGCCGTGTAGAAATAATTGAGGTAGAGACTTCCACCAAGGTTACCCACATTTAGGCTCAGCCCGTAATACTGCATACTGACTATGGCCCTGCAAATAATAACCATAGTACTGTACATGTATATCACATGAACAGTTCCAAGTTTTACCTTTTTCGCAGTTCAACTTCGCCCCCTTAGTTTGCTGTATGTATATAAAGAGTTTCTTTTTCTAATATAGACGGACATTATTAATTTGGTTTCTTCTATGCTTCTCGATATAATACTGAGAGTTTAAGTGAAATCGAATCATATATTTCACTGGTTCCTCTCTTTCGTTAAAATATGAATTTTGTAAATTATTGCATTGTTTTCTTTGGCAGATAACTGAAATTATTTACGTTTGTAGGAAACCGCGCTATGCACGTTCAGGTGTCGCGACAACGCTACTGTAATGATAAAAGCTACCGTTACGTAATTTTGTACAGCACCCTCGACGTCGGACTAGCTGTTGCTCCAATGGACATTGATGGTGAACCATTCATTATAATGTAATTCAAAGATAGTTTAAATTCTTGGACAATAAAGTCTCAAATAGTATTCTTGTCTTCTAAAATTTAGTAACTATACTTAAGGACAAAAGCTCCGCACGGATGTTAATTTAACATCCGTGCCGAACTTTTGTCCTTAAGTATATTTTACACCTACCAATTCATAAACACAATCAACGTTGTAATGCATAATTTTTTGTGTTTAAACAAATCCAATACATTTCCCTGTGCTCCTTTTTCGTCTTCCACCTCTATCTGCAGTTCTGAGGCTGAAATATCTGCTTTGTTTGTTTCTGCCATCTTTCGTATTATCTTCATGCCTCTCTTGGTGTGACCTTTTGCTAGCAACCACCTTGGAGATTCTGGCAAAACCCTAGAAAAAAAGAAGAAAAAATGAAAAAAATAGGCATGAAAAATGATAAACATTGTGATAAAGAAAACATTTTTAAATAAAGGAAGTAAAAAGTGTTAAGTTTTTTATCCAAACATTTAAAATTTATTATGAACGATTTCTGGTGGCACTAGGGTCGAGTCAGGTAACTTCGGACAGCGGATAAATTCGGACATACCATTGCAAACAGTGAAAATCCAGATGAGACGGCTCATAATCATAATGAGCCGTCTCATCAGGATTTTCACTGATTGGCCAGTTATTTTTGTTTTAATTCCAAACAAATGACATATAAAGGAAACAATGTCACTGTCCGAATTTACCTGCTGTCAGAATTTACCTGACTTGACCCTACCAGCGTACGGCGAAACTGGCGGAGAAACTCCAACCTATGAAAGGAACCCCATCTTATGACATATCTAAACAATGATTGCCCATCTCAACCTTCGCATGAATACTGCCCACTTACCTCAGCTAAGATATGCCACAATTTAGTTTTCTTCTCTAATGGCGGACTAACTGACACCTCTCACCAGATCGAATCTACAACCCCCGGATCCATAGTTCTGAGCGTTATCCACTACACTACCGCCGCTTCTAATCACCAGGATAGATGATGAATACAAAATGAGGTAACTCCGCGGCTAGTTGTAGATAGCTACAGTCCTTCAGAGGCCATGCCATCGGATGTATAAACAGACTCCAAAACATAACGATCAGAATACACGAGGTCGTTCGCTTCCACAAACTAACATAGCCAACATGTTTCCGTTGCGATTACACCTACATTTATCTCCGCTTTTTGTATTTTTTTTTCTCAAATGGATACAACTTATGGGACTTTGTTTTCGCTTTCCAGTCAGAACTCCCACTAAAAATGGTATACTGTTAAAGTAAAGAATTAGCTTTTTAGGGGAACAAATAATTTTGTTAAGAGTTGACACTATTGTAAAGGAAAACAAGCTGGCGGTGTATCTCATCACCTAACTTTGATTGTTCACATATATGGTAAAGTCGGGTAACTTCGGACAGCGCGTAAATTCGGACATACCATTACAAACAGTGAAAATCCAGATAAGACGGCCCATAATAAGCCGTCTCATCAGGATTTTCACTGTTTGCCCAGTTAATTTTGTTTTAATTTCAAACAACTGACATATAAAGGAAAAAAATGTAATGTCACTGTCCGAATTTACCCGCTGTCCGAATTTACCGGACATTACCCTACCACAATACCATAAAAGAGCAGACCGAATTTTTCACGTGGAATTTTTTTAAATTTCTTCTAAAAGCCTTGCGCTCACCAGAAATAAATGAAGAAGATGAAATGTGGCACAGCAGTGGCCAGTTGTAGATGTCTCCAGTCCCTCAATAGCCATGCCATCAGGGTGTGGATAAACAGACCCACGCCCCAAAAGTTGTTGATCAGGATGCCGAGGATTGTACGCTTTGTGGGGCCAACAAATTCCATTGCTGCAGAAAAGAATAAAAATATGGTGAATCATTTAAAAATAAAGAAAAAAAAAAACAAGTGGATTAGAATATATTGGTAAACTTTCTATCCATCCGCTAGGGTTAAGTCATGTGAATTCGGACAGAAGGTAAATTCGGACAGTGGCATTGTTTCCTTTATGTGTCAATTGTTTGGAATTAAAACAAAATTAAATGAGGAAACAGTGAAAATCCTGGTTAGACGGCTCACCGTCTCACCTGGATTTTCACTGTTTGCAGCGGTATGTCCGAATTTACCCGCTGTCCGAAATTATCCGACTCGACCCTATTTATATCAAAGCCTTGTCCAAGACATTTAAAATTGAGAATTCAAAGACCAGAGGGCAAACAGTGTAGATCTAGATGAGACGTCTCATTATGAGCCGCCTCATCAGGATCTACGTTCTTTACAAATTATTTTTTTTTCGTCACTGGTGTTAAGCAAATTTTAATTTCAGCAATCGCTCATAGATAGTATATGTTACTTTGTTAAACGATCTTAATTCCTGAATAAATCTTGAAACCACCTTCCATGCATATTACATGATTGCTTTCTTTTGGGTGAGGATCGAACCCACGACCTCTGGCTTCAGAGTCAAGTGCACTAACCACTGAGCCACCGCGCTTCTCCTTTGTTTTCAACTGGACATTGTACACTCCAGTGTTATATTTTCCAATCATGGCTATGCGCTTAAAGGCTAGCTAAGTGTCTGAGGTACCTCCATGCCGAAAGCGAAGATCCTGATTAGATTTGGTAGATGCCCAGGCTGATCTGAGTCTTCGCTGGCCGTACATGCCTCTTTCTTGGTTTGTCAAGTCGCATACGCCCAGCCTGGTCAGAGTATTTGCAGCCCGCATGGAGGTAGCTTAGACCCTTAGCTACCCATTAAGCGCTGAGGGAATAGTCAGATCAGACTGGGTGGATACCCAGGCTGATTTGAGTCTGCGTTGGGCGCACAACCACTTTGTTGTTTCTTTTCGTGTAGCGGCTCATATGAATACCATGCCATGACAAGTACTGAGTAGCCAGAATCATCTACTCGACAGAAGCACGAAAACAGACTAATAAGCTTGTGCATGTATTAAAATGCTGGCGAACATGAAAAACATTGTCCGACAACCAAAGTGCATTGTTCTGCAATATACTGAGTCTGTGACATTTCGTTAACCGCGCTGAGTGCAAATATTTGCATATTTAATGGACCGCTGCATTTTGACACGTGAAAATGATTATTAACAACGTCAATTAGCTTTGGGTCAGTACAGACTGCAATAACTGAGTCAGTCCCTGATTTGCGCTGAACACTGACAGTCTTACATGTATGTCGCTGTTCGCTCATACAACAAGGCACTTTTCTCTGGGATAGCGATCCTTATTAACTTATAGTTTAAACAGATTACATGTACTTCATTAATACCATTATTATTAGAGAATGCTTTGATAAAGTTCTTTTCACATGACACGGAGTGTGCCAACAGCCCTGAAGGCGCCGAAAGACCAAATATAAAGTCGAGACCTTGCAGAATTTTGGAACCTAAAACACAAGAATTCATTTGTGGCAATGAGAATTTGGGCACTATTAATACTCTGCATTTTCCACTCAACAATGGCTAAGACCATTAAAGCCAAAGAAAGTAAGTATATATAATATATATTAATTAGTTTATTTTTGTTATTTCTATTTTTATTTCTTTTTAATTTCATTATAACTATTATTATTACTTTTTGGAGGGGGGGGGGGGGGGGATGCACATGGTGGAACATCATGTATTATCGAAAATGTAAAAAAAAAAAAACTAGGGGTGTATGCGTTCGATTATTTAGATTGAAGAGCAAAATTGATGAGTTTTCCCTTTCAATTCAAACTAAAGGGAGGAGAAAAATACTTTTTACGACAGAAATTATAGTATCATTTTCATATAGAAAGAAAGTATTATTAAATTATTAAATTAAAGACTAGGGAAGTGGAGAAATACAAATTGCGAGTACTCTAAATATTCGGTATTTTCACTATCCACCACAACAATGCTGTGATATGACAAACCAAACAAAGTGGCATTTGCGCCATGCGAAGACTCAGATCAGACTGGGCATCCGTCTGAGCAGATTCTTTGCTGTGCGCTTTAAGGGTAGCTAAGGGTCCAAGGTACCTCTATACTGATAGCGAAGACTCTAATCAGACTGGGCAGATGCCAAGGCTGATCTGAGTCTTCGCTAGATGCACATGCCTCTTTCTTTGTTTGTCAAGTCGAGGTTCATGTGTCTGGCGAGATGCGAGAGACGGCCGGTTCTTGATCAGGTTGCTTTATGCCTATATATATCATTATGTACCAGTTCGAAAAATTATGCATTAATATGGCAATTTTAAAATGAATAGAGTTACTGTAGTTTTTACAAAGGGATTCAATATTTTTCAGTTTGAAAAGAAGTAGAGGGGGGAGAGAGAGAGAGAGAGAGAGAGAGAGAGAGAGAGGGAGCGAAAAAGCGAAAAAGAAAATGACAGACTTGCTTCCCCTAAAAGTATATCCATTCCCCCAAAACAGAACACCATTAAACCAGAGAACCAATGGTCTAGTAGCTCACCTGAGACCTTGCTGTCAACAGACACAATTTGTTACTTTGCTCATGTGTTACCAATTGTAAACCAATGGCTTTAGAAGAGTGCATATTTTAATTTTAAATCTCAGTGACCAAAGAATGACCTTGGGCCGTATTCATAAAGCCACTTAAGTCGTTGCTATGCGGTTGCTAAGGCTAAATATCTATAAAGGAGATTCCCTACAACTATGGAATTTGCTCTGGAGGAACAGTCTTACAAAGACTGTTCCTCCAGACCAAATTTCATAGTTGTAGGGAATCTCCTTCAAAGAAATTTAGCCTTAGCAACAGCATAGCAACCACTTAAGTTGTTTTATGAATACGGCCCCTTTTCCTTTGGTGACCTTATGTCTTCATGTATTCCTTTAGTCAACTACATTTTCCAATTACTATATCTAGTCTTAAAAAGTTTTATGTGAAATCCACTGTTTAATAAGTTCCACTATATAAGCATAAGAAACGAAAGCTGAACTTACCATAAAGTAGGTCAAAGTCAATGCAGGGTCACTATTTGTAGGGCCTGAGTCCCTAATGCTACGTACAAAGTTTCAAGGTCGCAGGAGAAAAAGATTTTAAAGGGTTTTTACCCTATATGGACATGGCTGCCATCATGGTTATGTGACCAAGATCATCTGCATAAACTTTAGTTCCCCGGACCAGAGGTGGCTTATGATTTCAATCTGCCAGTTTAATTCAGACGAGATAACTGAAAATGTTGATAGGAAACAGAATCTCTGTAAACTTGAACAAAGGTCAAAGAATAGCCTTGACCTTTAGCAATATATTGTCTTCTGTACATTTAGTTAGCCATGTTTACCAAATATTATAACTTCAATAGTTTCTGAGAAATCCATTGTTGAAGCGTTTTCCTTTAAAAATGCACACCGTACCAAAGTTGACCCTGGCATAAATTAGGTCAAGGTCAGTCCAGAGTCATCATTTGAACAAACTTTGTAGGGCTTAAGTCGCCATTGCTACCTATTAAGTTTCAAGGTCTTTGGCCTTTCGGCTCAAGAGAAAAAGATGTTTAAAAGGGTTTTTACAATACATGTATATGGGCACTGCAGTCATCTCGATCATGTGACCATTACCGTCTGAACATACTTTTGTTCCCCTGACTCAATGAGGCTTCATATCAAATATGACTTCAATTGGCCCAGTGGCTTCTGAGGCGAAGATGTTTGAAAATATTGACAGGCAACGGAATCTCAGTGACCTTGACCAAAGGTCAAAGAATGACCTTGGCCTTTAGGAATATAATACGAGGGGTGATCATTTAATCGTGGAAACACCTTAGTACATAAGTCAGTTTTAAACACGAATCCTTCATGTAACACCAAAGAGTGTCTTTTGAGCTTTCAAAATTATGTTTGAAATTGAAATTTTAACGCAGTCACCATAGCAACACATGACATCGAGCTCATGCTGGGTGCGGAGTGTGAATTTTGCGACGTCATTTTGGTAAGGACGTGTTTGTATGATGTTTATTATGTAGAATATTAAAACAAAAATTGAAAATTTAGGAACACCTTCCGCTTAAGATAGGCTTTGGCTTTACAACCACTCATATGATGTTTGTTTATGAAAGTGTTCTGAAATTTGTTATGATTTAAAGCAAGAACAGGGATTAAAATATTTGATTTTTAAAGGCTTTTGACAATTTACTCCGTAATGTACAGCACTATGCTGAAGTTAATTGATCGGTTGTAAAGTACAGGATTATTTTGGTTCTTTCTGATATAGAATTCTCCCAAGACTCTGTTTCTTTAAGTGCAATCGCGCCAAAAGTTTGGTCCCTCAGGCTTAAAATCTGCGAAAAACGTCACAGTTTGCTCGTTCGAAAGCCGTTCACGGTCTGTATTTCTGCTACGTTTGAGTGCAAGTCATGGATACCTTTATACTTCTTTAAGTATCTGAGAATTACATCAAGCAATCACACCACCACACACTTTTATCCATTCTTTGTTGCTTATCAGCAGCATATATATGCATGGAAAATTGCAAAAAAAATAGATACTGAACACTTGTAAGTTTAAGGCATCGTTGCTATGGCAACGATTTTCCAAAACACTACTGTAGAAGTTCATTTGTCATATGCTTGCCTCTTAGGTATTAGATATCTAGAATACTGTCCTAACACATAGCTAATGAGATAAATGTAAGTTTTCAATATTTAATAATCATCGCTCGTACCTTCATCTGCTCATTAAGTAAACCATTTATACCAAATATTATACCTTAGACTTAAATAGTTTCTGAGAGGTCTACTGTTTAAGCATTTCCCATATAAAACCATAATGTACGGAAAATGACCTTGCCATAAGTTAGATCAAGGTCATTTTATGGTCATCAGTTATATAATCCATAATGGGACTGAGTCCCCAATGCTTCATACAAAGTTTCAAGGTCATTGGTTTAAAGGTTTTGGACAAAAATATTTAAAAGGCTTTTGCCATATATGGTTATGGCGGCTATCATGGTCATGTGACAAAGACCTGCTTAACAAAAATTCGCCCCCCCCCCCCCCTGACCAAGAAAGATTCCATTTTAAAATGTGGCTTCAATTGTCCCAGTGGCATCAGAGGAGAAGATATTTGAAAGTGTTGACGTGCAACAGAATTTCAGTGACCATTAACAAAGGTCAAAGAATGACCTTGACCTGAAGGAACATAATATCTTCATCTGCTTATTTAGTTAACCATTTACACCAAATGCTATTTCTAAGACTTAAACAATTTCTGAAAATCAACTGTTTAAAGGCAGGATTTCTACCCCCCCCCCCCCCCCCCCCCGGTAAAGGATTAGCTACCCTGAATGAGGAATAGAGGGCGTGGCTTGGCTACTGTGCAAATTAGACCACTGTCCTGTTTTAGCCAATAAGAGCTGCCAATACTTTCACAGGTAAATACCCCAGCAAATCAACAGCCAATCAAATTAGAGATAAATCTACAGGAGCTACTGTAGATGTTTACCCTTTGGTGGCTATTCGAAAACTGAGAATAGGTAGCTAATTTTACCTTTTATAGTCCACTCCTGCCTTTAAGTATTTTCTCATATAAAAGCATAACGTACCAAAGCTGACCTTGCCATAGATTAGGTAGAGGTCATCATTTGTATAGAATATGATGCGCTCTACAGTGATTGCAAAGCTGATGTCATCGAACATTCGGGTTTTGATGGACTAACCCAGAGCGCGCACGGCGTCGTCATGGCCTCGTATGGACGTCGATGCGACGTAATGCCGTGGCATCGACGTCCATGTGACGTCATTTTGACGTCGTGTGCCCATTGGGAAGGCACGCATACATTCCTTTAGACTAAGACAGCTTTCTTCGTCTAGTTTTACTTAATTTTCTTGATGATTTCTTCAAATAGTCTCCGGGGATTTTTTATATTCCACTTATGGTTCTTTTTCTTTTGTTTTGTTTGAATTTTTTCGTTTATTTTTCTGGAGCACAGGCTTTGGGCAGATCAGGGGGTTCTAGGATGTTACCATACAGATCACACGATCCTAACACGAATTCAACATGGTTTCGTACACACAGTGAATACGTGCGTGTTTCGCCGGGGGAGAGGTTTTTATTTCTACTACAAACTATTTCCTGAACAGTAAAAGAAGATACCCTAGCGACGTAATGCGCACGTATTCTTCTGTGTGTAGATTTTCCCTGCTTATACATCTGTTTGCTCTACTTCCAATATGCTCACAGGAACTGTTTGCCTATTCACTAATTCTTTCAATTAAACAGACTAGCAAAAGAAAATATACAGGCAATGTTTTTGTGATAGCAAAGAAATTTAGCACAATGCATATGTCAAATGTGAAGTTCATGCAAAACGTGTTTGTAAACGGCATTATCATAACAGCCTTGACCTGGCTCTGGATTCTCCTTTTCATTTCGGGGGATGTGCACCCTAATCCCGGACCATCTTCCACTTCTTCACTTGATCCCTCATCCAACTCGTCTCATGACTCGACTTCTTTTCTGAATACTTTAAATCTTTCTAAACATTTATCTTTTGTACACTACAACGTACAGAGCATTGTGAATAAGATCGACATTCTTGCTGCAGAACTCAGTGATTTCGACATCCTTGCTTTCTCCGAGACTTGGCTTCATCCTTCTATCCAAACGGCAGATCTACTCATGCAGGAGTTCAAACCACCTGAACGTAAAGACAGAGCAAGGGATCACCATGGTGGTGTATTGATCTATGTTAAGGACTCTATTCACTATAAAAGAAGGCACGACTTAGAACCACTTAACGTAGAATGCATTTGGCTTGAAATCCAGTTAAATCATACACGTGTGTTATTTGGGCTATTTTATCGGCCTCCAAATTCTGATGCGCTATATTACTCTGCCATTGAAGACTCTTTATCATTAGCACTGGACACACAAATGAACAATATTATCGTGACAGGGGACTTTAATTTTAATATGCTGAGTGAACAGTCTTCTCGTAAGATATCAGACCTATGTGAACAGTTTTCTTTATACCAAACTGTATCAGAACCCACCCATTATACTGAACACTCTTCTTCCCTTATTGACATTATTCTCACTAGTGATAGAAATAACCTGTTATCCAGTGGTGTAGCTGATCCTTTTCTTCACCAAGACGTTCGTTACCACTGTCCTATTTATGGCATTTTAAAATTCTCCAAGCATGCAAGAAAATCGTTTACCCGCAGAATCTGGAGCTATGACCGAGGCAACTATGACCTCTTAAGAACTAAAGCTGCAAATACTGACTGGGTTACATTATCAGACCCAGATACTAATATTTACGCAAAGAATATCACCGACCGTATAAACTTACTGACAGCAGAATGTGTTCCAAATAAAAATGTTAGAATCCGACCCTCCGATCATCCCTGGATAACAACAACCATCAGAAAGCAAATTAGGAGACGTAAAAGAATGTACAAAAAAGCAAAACGAATTAATACTACACGACTATGGATTAAATTTAAGAAACTTAGAAACAGTGTTGTAGCAGCTATCCGTCAATCTAAACAGGATTACATTAACCAACTTTCTAACAAACTTCAGTCAGAAACTTTATCTACTAAAGATTGGTGGACCACTCTTAAAGCCTTTATCTCTCCATCCACTAAGTCTTCTGTGCCGACTTTGGAAAAAGACGGCTATATCTACTCTGACGAAACTGACAAAGCAAACATACTGAACGATTTTTTCCGAGACCAAACATTACTCGATGATCGTAACACTATAGTTCCTGATATTGCCGTCTACGTTGAGGATATTCTTTCAACTCTTATTATTTCTCCCTTAGAGATAGAATCTGTTATGAAGTCCCTTCCCCTCGGTAAAGCTGTAGGACCAGATGATATTAACAACCGCATCCTTCGAGAGTTGGCACATGAACTATCCTATCCCTTATGTTCTTTGATAAACCAATCTTTACGGTTTGGAATATTTCCTGATATTTGGAAAGATGCGCTGGTATGTCCTATTTTTAAAGGTGGAGATTCCACTTCTGTTTCTAATTATCGACCCATTTCTCTATTGAGTTGCTTGGAGAAAGTTTTTGAACGTGTTGTCTTTAAACATCTTTACAACCACTTTCACGACAACCGCATTCTTACTCCTTTACAATCTGGTTTCATTCCTAGAGATTCCACAACTAATCAACTTACATTTCTTTACAATTCCTTTTGTCAAGCTCTGGACTCAGGAAAGGAAGTAAGAGTTGTCTTCTGTGATGTCAGCAAGGCTTTTGATCGTGTCTGGCATCAGGGTCTTCTCTGCAAGCTTAGAGCAGCAGGTGTCTCTGGTAGTTTGTTATCTTGGATTAGTAGTTATCTTTCTAATAGAAGACAGAGAGTTATTCTTCCAGGTTCTCGTTCTAACTGGAAATTTATACAAGCGGGGGTACCACAGGGATCTATTCTTGGCCCACTTCTTTTTCTCCTATACATAAACGATATAGTAACAGATATAGGTTCCAACATCAGACTCTTTGCAGATGATACGAGTTTATCTATAGTTGTTGAAAATCCCATCTTTGCTGCACAAATCCTCAATTCTGATCTGGAAAAAATTGCTAAATGGGCCAAAATGTGGTTGGTAACTTTTAACCCTGTGAAAACAGAAAGTCTTTTGATATCTAGAAAACTCTTACAGACAGTACATCCTCCTTTATACATGTTAAATCAGCAAATTTCAGAAGTTGATACGCATAAACATCTTGGCATATTCTTTAGTAATGATGGCTCTTGGCATAAACACATAAACTACATTACAGAAAAAGCTTGGATAAGAATTAATATTATGCGTAAACTTAAATTCCAGCTAGACCGCAGATCTTTAGAAATAATTTATACAGTTTTTATTAGACCTATTTTGGAATATGGCAATGAAATTTGGGACAACTGCACACAGTATGAAAAAGACGACATTGAAAAAATTCAAAAAGAAGCAGCTAGAATTGCAACTGGAACAACTAAACTAGTGTCTATCGAAAATCTTTATGGGGAAATTGGATGGGAAACTTTAGACTCGAGACGGAAAAAGCAAAAATTAATTCTCTTCTATAAAATGGTAAATAACCTGACTCCCTTTTATCTATCATCTCTTATACCTGCAACTGTTAGTGAAACGTCTTTTTATAATCTAAGAAACGCAAATGACATTCGTACAATTAATGCACGCACAAATCAGTATTTCAATTCCTTTCTACCCTCCTCTATCCGAGACTGGAACAGCCTTCCTGAAGAACAAAGAAATTCTGTATCTGTTTCATCTTTTAAGTTTCAGCTAAATCAGGCAAATGATAGAATACCTAAATATTACTACTCTGGAGACAGACGTTCACAAATCCTGCATACGCGCCTTCGCACTAAGTGCAGTTCTTTAAATTATGACATTTATCTAAAAAACTTGACCGATTCACCCCTGTGTAGATGTGGTGATATTGAAAACTCTGAACATTACTTCTTATACTGTCATTACTATCATCGGCAAAGAAACGAAATGCTACGTAGTCTTTCCCATCTCTGTAACGTATCATTAGATGTGTTGTTGTTTGGGGATAGTTCATTGTCAGTGGATGTTAATATACAAATATTTGTAACTGTACATAAGTATATCAGAGATACTAGAAGATTTTAGTATATATATGTATATCCTTTTTCCGTCCATAATGCTTTTGCCGTTTTGTCCTTTCTTCTTGATTATCAGTCACTTATTGTCTCCGTATTTAATTTATAATTTACACTTTTATATTATTACAACTCTTCAGAGACAGTAGGAGGGCTGTTTGTCCAGATGAGATGACGACGGTGTTGAGTATTAGATGTTTTGTTGACCTTTCATTATCTTGTCCACAAGAAAGTATCTTGGAAGTAGGCATGTAAGGCATGTAGGTTTTTTAAATCCAATCCTCTGATCTGTGCCCAGCCGATTTGCCTTTTGGTTTTTCCTTTTTGTATTGTCAGTGCTCCATCTCATGCATTCTTTTTCTTTCATTTTTTTGTATGATAGGACCTAGTTTCTATATTCTATTGAATTTACTTTGTATTCCTTGAACTATGTAATCAAATTACAACTGTACATAATAATTTACAAAACATGTGGCCTGCCTATATTTTGTACAATTTAGCTTGCTAGAGGGAGAGGAATCCTATAAGCATTTTGCTTTCATTCCAATCCCAGTAACTATTTTTTGTGTATATTTTATGTTGCATGTGAAAGAAATTATGAATAAAATATGTTTAAACTAATATGATGCGCTTGAGTCCCCAATGCTACATACCAAGTTTCAAGGTCATTGGCCTTTCAGTTCTTGAGAAGAATATTTTCAAAAAAATTTTACCATATATGGGCAAGATGGCCATCTTGGTCATGTGCCCAAGACCAACTGAATAAGTTTTCGCCGCCTTGTGTAAGAGTCTCCATATGAAATATTCTGCAATCGGTCCAGTGGCTTCAGTGGAGAACATGTTTGATAATGTTAAAGGCGACAGAATCTCAGTGATCTTCGACAAAGGTCAGACAATGCCCTTGACATTTAGCAGGAACGTATCTTCGACTGCTCAGTAAGTAAACCATATAAACCAAATATAATAGCTTAGACTTAAATAGTTTCTGAGAAATCCACTGTTTAAGCATTTTCCCATATAAAAGCATAATGTACCAATATTGACCTTGCCATAAATTAGGTAAAGGTCAACCTACGGTCATTATTTGAACAAACTATGATGGTCTTGAGCTTCCAATGCTACATATTAAGTTTCAAAGTCATTGGCTTTTTGTTCTGGAGGAGAAGATTTTTGAAGACTGTTTACCATATATGGTCGTGGCGGTCATCTTGGTTATGTGACCCAGAGTCCGCGAACAAACGTTCGTTCCCCCTTCCCAATGAGGCTCCATAAATTTGGTTTTGATATACCAAGCAGTTTTAGAAAAGAAGATCTTTGAAAATGATGGACGACGGACGGACGACAGACCATGGCTATACTAAAAGCTCACCTGTGAGCCTTCGGCTCAGCTGATCTAAAAAGCAATTTCAAGTTAGTAACAGAGCAGCTTCTTTTTACTTTCAGTTTCTTCTAGCTGTCCGGACACTACTGTATTCTTGCCATGCTCAAAGTGCTCTGAAGGACAAGAAGAGGTTAAAAGATATTTCTACTTGGAAGATGGTACTAAGTGTCCTGCGTGCCCGGCGTGTATCATAGGTATCTTATTAAAAGAATGGAAACGTTGGGAATATTTACCTTTCAACAGATTGTTTTAGTTATATTTTGAGCTATTGGAAATATAAATGCTGAAATAATACAAAGCCCAAAAACACAGGTCTGTGCCGCACATGTCTGATGTTTTACATGTACATGTCACGTTTCTCATCAAACAAAAAAGAACCTCTAACATACCCAAATTACAATAAATAAATAAATAAAATAATAATTATGATAATAATAAAAAGGACGGTTCGTGACGTCTGCCTACGTAAATGATATCACAGTTATATTTTACGTTGGTCCAAAGCATAAGAATTTAGAAAAAAAAATATACTATAATTGTGGATTTTCTCATTTTTGTTTTAATCCAAATCAAAATAATAAAGGCTACGGATATTACTTTACTCCGGCTTCGTCGTCATAACGCGCAAAATAAACTTATTCTGATTACGTCACAAAATATATTCAATAAACTATATTTACATTATCAGTCAAAGCTGTCTTTAAACCTATTTAACAAGTAGGCATGCTGGTTATGTTTACCAACCAGTAATTACATTGAGTCACGAGGCTAAGTTTTCAGTTCGCATCACTGTGTATGAATACAGGCACTATTTTGGCATGATTCTAAATGAAGAGCTTACCGGATTTTCCGTCTAGTTTCAATCGCAAATTGGTAAGTTGTGTAACTAAGGAATGAATTTCATTTTTCTGATGTTTATCGAAGTATAAACTACATTGGGTCGCGTGCAAAGTAAGTGAACCCAGAAGGGGTTCATGTAAACTTTGCTAGCGACCCAATATAGTTTATACTTCGACAAACACCAGAGAAATCAAGTTCATTGCTTTCTATCTATTATTTGACCACAAATTTGCGTAAGTGGCTACAGTTGAAGAAGAAAAACATTAATACGCAGTTTTCCACTAAAAGCGACACAGCGTCAACGGCGTAACAAAGACGTCATAACGTCGCCTACGTCCAATCGGATTGGAGAACCATGATTTATGTTTACGTCACTCAACGTCGTGTGAACCGATGTAGTTATTGAAGTATAAACTACATTACGTTCTAATGGTTTACATGTACCATAGGGCTTTTCAATAAATGCACGGATAATGTAAATATTTAAAAATCAATTTCTTGATAAAATTGACATTATTAGATATTACTTTAATTGCCGTTTGGATCTATTTCTTTGTAGGCGGGGTTTCAAATCGAAGCGGAGTTTCAAAACGTTATGACAGCTTTTCCATCAGTTGTTCTTATCCACCGCAAAAGAGACTTTCAAAGCTATCTCTGTTGTATTTTGATTCTTTTTCTTAAAATTGATTTCTATGGAATCCAGAAAAGTACGTTTACTGAAGTATAAATTACATCGCGTCACGAGCAAAGTTTACGTAAACCCCTTCCGGGCTCTCTTACTTTGCTCGTGACCCGATATAGTTTATCTTTCAGTAAAACCTAAAACAATAACATTTATTCCTTGAATAAATTTGATCTAAAAATTCCTTAATTTCTTTGCAGGGCCCTTTCTCCATGAAGGCTGTCCGATGTTACCCTGCCCTTACATACATGCACGGGAATGCGAGTCAAAAGAGTTTAAAAGATTAAACCTCTATCTAGAATACAAAGGAAAGGAATGTCGTGCGTGCGAAACTTTTATTTGTGAATGAATACAGCAACTCAGAAGACTGACTTTTTGCAGTTATAGGTGCTTGTTTTCTTTAATGTTCGCGTGTTGTTTATACAAAAATACCGTTTAAAATCAAATTTAGGAAAATACTTTTCTATTTTGGCTTTAGCCTATGCTTTTTCCTACAAAATTAAAAAAAAACATTTCAGTAGATTTGTTGAGTGTAAATTTATGACTTGATGTATATGGTCATTTTTACTCCAAGATGGAAATGTTCTTCATACATACAATCTGATAAGGTCAACACTATTTGCCTGGACATTTTGAACAAAACATCGGTGGTCTAAATTTATGTCGGTTTTCTATATTCTATAGCATTACAGTAGATGAGTAATAAGTGATCATTCTCGCGAGATGTAAAAGATATCTTGTTAAGACCTCTTGTATTTGGCGCATGGACTTATGGGTATTATCGAGATTTAAATAAAAATGGGGGGGGGGGGGGGGAGGGGGCAATGTTTAATAGCATAGCTGCCAAAGTAATCCGAATGCACATTTCCCAGGGTTCGAGGCTATAAAACTTAAGAATAATCTCAAACTCAAAATAAAGCACACTGATTGGCTGTTTCCGAGCATGTGCCTTGGAAGCAGCCAATCAGCGTGTTTTATTTTGAGTGAGAATGTTCTCAAGTTTTATAACCTCTGTGCCAGGTTTCTTCGCGAGATACGCGACAGATGTGTGTGGAAGTGCCGACTGTTGGTGATTAGATAAACAAAAAAAAACCGTCTTACTGTAGACAAAAGCTCCGTTATAAAATCCTCCAAATCCTATACCGATGATGAATCTAAAAATAATGAAGATAAAGACGTTTGGCAGCCATATTATGATTGTGGAGAACACCGCCAGAATGACCAGCTCCAGCATGTAGGCTCTCTTCCGACCAAATCTGAAGAAGACATACTGTGTGTGTTTTATTTACATTCATTGAATTATTCATAATTTCATGACAAAATATACATACAAGTACATTCATGAGCCAATGGATTGGACGGAGGCAATGCCTATATTTGTCCTCTCCAGTAAATGGACAAATACAGACATCGCCTGCATACGAGCCATTGATTCATTTACGTACTAGCATGTATGCCTAACCTATGTGAGTCTTATAATTTCTTATTCACTGGTTATACATGTACTTTAAATCAAAATCCCCCAGGGTACGTAAAATATACGAGCTTAGGCTAATGACACATTGACCGTAGAGGAGGATAAAGCCTGCAGTATAACTATCCTAGCAATATAGACTTTGCATTTTAGGATATATTTCATCCTAAATGTTACGTTTTCTGTGAATTGTAGCCTAATATTGATAACAGAGACTATCCAACAAATAGCATACAGAAACAAAATCTGGGCCCGGTTGTTCAACACTAACGACATCGCTAGTTAACGTTGCGTTAAAATTTCAAATGTAAACATCTCAAATACGCCAATATTTATTGTTGAAAAAATGTGAGAAGCTTTTGCAATAATGTGAGAAGCTTTTGCATTACAAATGCTTCTCACATATTTTCAACAAAAAATGTCAGTGTATGTGGTTATGAAGCTCGTTAGGCTAACGAGGCTTTGAACAACTGGGCCATGTTTTATAAATCTTAAACTGGTAACAATAATACAAAACAAGAAAAATGCAGCAACGCTACTTGGAGAGTTCTGTTTAGGCACATTTAAAGTGTCAATAATAATTGCCCAGTGAACAAACAGGAATTTACAAAAGTCGTTACCTTTCAAAATATGGACACACACACACACACACACACACACACACACACACACACACACACACACACACACTTGTTGACAATCGCGCCAATGCAAACCCTTGTTGACAATCGCGCCAATGCAAAAATAGCCTACATGTACACCATAATTAATAAGATTCTATCGCATCTTTTGTGCCAGCTGATATGAAACCTAACAAGGAACCAATGTTTCATAAAGTTGGAACATGAACCTGGTGATTGCCAAGTCCAGTAACATCCAAATCACGAGCTGCCGCTGCTAGCCTCAGCAGCAGCTGCTGATAGCCTCGCAGCAGCTGCCGATAGCCTCGCAGCAGCTGATGACGTTTTACCCCAGTAAGTTTGGTTTTAGCCCACTTTCTAGGAAAGATCGGCTCGATATAGGTAAGTGTTCTTGTAAGGGCTGTAAAGCCCAAAATAATAATGACAAATGATGATAATAATAATAATAATAATAACGTCTGTGTTTAAAATGAATAACTGTAGTTGCAGTTATACAATAATAGGATTTATCTTTCGCAGGCTTCTCCCTTGTGCCTATATATAGTTTACAGACATGTTAACTTATTTCCTTTGCGAGAATAATATATACTAGAATGGAATAGCTACAAAAATAAATTAAAAAAAAAAATACAAAAAAAAAAAAATAATAATAATAAATCTATTTCCTTGGCGAAGATTAAAACATGGTACATATAAGAGACTGAATTGGAATAGTTTGCTTCCCTTACATACCAACAAAATATAATAAGCTTCTAAATTATAAATAAAAAAATAAAGGTGTACCGTATTCGACCCGTTTAGCGCACTAAACATTTAATACTTTCAGTAGACATTCTTCCTAATAAACGCACATTTCAAAGAATTATTATATATAGAAATAATCTGAATCATTAGAGAAAAGCTGCATATAGTCATGCAGGATGGAGATGCTTTGTAAGTGAAAACTGTAAGATTTTATAGTGTTTTCAGCACTTGTAACAAGCAATCAAAAGGATAAAACCAGTAAAAATATGTGCGCTAAAAATCATATGCCTCAGAACTTCCCATGATCTGCGCTTATTGGGTCACTTGCGCAAATAGGGCCGATTACAAAATATAAAGGACTTCTATGGTTAAGGCGTGAATTTTCCCCATGATTAAAAAGTCATACGTATCTCTGACTTCTGCTTTGCATTTATGACTATGGCATGTAACTTGCATGACAAATGAGTTTTCAAGTGTTTGTGTCTATGTTAAGTACGTGAAACATACGTTGACGTTGACGTCATTGTTAAGATAAATTGTTAATCATCCTCAAACTGATAGTTGAAATAATGATTTATTGTATAAATTTCACCCTTTTTTGACTTACATTACTTACATAACAGACAACACTGGATAGTTTTGACTATATGTATGTGACCTTGACCTCATTTCAAGGTCATGGTACACAATATAATCCTTAAAGATCACAGTGCTACTCTGTTGACCATTCTTCTTCTTTGGCTTACTGAGTATCGTCCCCCCCCCCTCCCCCCCGTGACCCAGCTTCCCACTCATATATATTGCGTACTTTCATCGCATAAGTCTGCTGCATGAAGGAAATGCTGGGTCACAGGGGGGAAAATACTTGTATTTTAGTTATAGTGAAGCGTTCTCTTTTGGCCGCTTTGACCGGAAGTATAACTGTGGTTTAGCATGTTTAAATGCCAATGAGGCGTAACAAGAAGAAAATCATTGGTTTGTATTGTGATATGCGTGTATTTAGCATGCATTTATGACAAAAATATATAGAATGAATGACTGATTTCAATACTTTTATTACCTCAAAAAATAAGGTATGGGGAAACCTTGAATTTAGGGTAGGTAGGGTCAAACTGGATTATCTCCCCATGTCTTTGGGTCTGAATCACAAATGATCTGATTTCATACGGTTTACATATTCGTGGAAGCTCTGCTAAGAAAAATTTGCACACTTTGTACGTTTGAAAATTCGGACTTGTCGCGCCGGTCTAATGGGGAAAATCCTCGCCTTAATCATAGAAGTCCTTTGGACGGCTGTGTGCAACTATAGTCATAGTTACGTATCGCTGACCACATGGGGAACGTCGTTAGGAGAAGAGAAGAGAACAAAACAATATACATAGGACTTGGACGAACACTCGGCGCCAGGGGTGTGCAACTATAGTTACGTACGCACTTGGCGAACGTCGTTAGGAGAACTGAAACAGAACAGTGCATAAAATCCAATGTCGTTACGAGAATTGAAATACACATACAATAAAATCCAACAGATGGAAACCGCTGAGCCACTTCGGGAACATCGTTACGAGAGATGAAAAAAAATCAGCAGTGCGAATGCAGGTTGGGGTGGGGAAGGAGACATTTTCAGCACTCTTTTATTTGGTTGATACATGTAAAAAATGCTGAAAAATAAAGTTTATCATATATCTCAGCCCTGTCTCGTAGATCACACCTGTAATCTCTTTCATCGGAAATTTGTGTTACAACAATAATTCTGGAGAAGCAAGAAATTTTGCTGGTCTAATAAAAGTATTTGCTTTCCCAGTGCGCAGTGAACAAGTAGAAAATTGTTACATTTGTCAGGTCTTGGTCAGCCCATTTATTGATATCACTTATTCAAAGAATGGATATCACAACTTCGAATTATGGATGTCAAATATCCGATTTTATGGATATCACCAATTCGAATTATGATATCACTAATTCGATTTATGGATAGCCATAATTAGAGTTATTGATAGCTATGGGCAGTATTATGGAAATACATATGAGCCGTGACACGAGAAAACCAACAATGTGGTTGTGCACCCAGTGCAGATTCAGATCAGCCTGGGCATTCGCCAAGTTTGATCAGACTCTTCGTTTAGTGCCCAAAGGGTAGCTAAGGGTCTTAGCTACCTCCATGCGGACAGCGAAGACTCTGATCAGACTGGGCGGATGCCGAGGCTGATCTGAGTCTGCGCTGGGTGCACAACCCGATTGTTGGTTTTCCCGTGTCGCGGCTCATATATGTAATTCGAAGTAGGGATATCCATATTTTAAATAAGTTATATCAAGAAATCGGGCTGAATAATTGATATCCATAATTTGAATAGTAAATATCCATAAATAATCGCAGAGCAGTGGTTATTTAAACTTATTATTTGTAACTAAGAATATATGATATCCATAATTCTAATTAGTGTTATACATAAACGGGCCCAGATATTGATATCCGTAACCCGAATTATGGATTTTACTTAATATTTGAATTATGGATATCTAATAATCTTAATGATTAATGGATATCACTAATTCGACATTGGTATCACCTATTTGATTTATTGATATCCATTAGTAATAAGTGATATCCGATATCCATAATTCGATTTATGACCATCCATAAATCAAATTATGAATATCCAAAAATCGGATTTGTGATATCCATGATACAAATTATATCTATTAATAATTATGATTTTCGGATATCCTGAGTTCGAATTATGGATATCGGTAATTCGAATTATGGATATCTATAAAAATATTGATGTTCATAATTCGAATTATCACTAGGATATGTGTACAGTGTTTGAGAGTCCGCGTATTATTTAATGTTATTAATTATTATAAATGAAATAAACTCAGAGTTAAATATGACCATTAACATCTTAAACAGCGTTGAATTTCGGAGTTAAAGTACTTATTACAGAAAACGTATCTTAAAAAAAAACATGATAAAGTTGTCTCACAATACCGTAATACCGATATATCGCAAAATCCGTTTTCGCTCAGCTTGCAAGTTAATTTAAGGTAGGTCAATAGTACCTCTGGCATCAACTATCAACTGCAGCTGTACAGAAAGAAACAACTGCTGCTGCCTCTGAGACAACACCAGGTCCGCAACTTCAGCTGAGACTCCCGTAGAAGATACTATAATTAGCTATTCAACATGACATTTATTTTTTCTCATCGTTTTTAAATTTTCCTACAGATCTTGGTCACTCTTTTCTCGCCGGGCCGGGTAGCGCAATCGGTAGGGCACCTGACTCGTAAGTCAGGGGTCCTGGGTTCGAATCCCGGTCTGGCCACATACTTTCGTTTCTCCTTCCGCTGATTCAAGAAGGGCAGTTGTCAGTTACTGGCGAAAGTATGTGCACTTAGTACTGGTTAACCGCTTAGGAGGTCTAAGCCTGCCCAGGAATAGTGTGGTTAGGTTAACTGACCGTCCCGACATGACCTTAGTTGTTTACCGTGGACGTTAAGCATCAAATCAACCAACCAACCACTCTTTTCTCTTTTTCCCTCTCTTCTTATTTGCCTTTTTATTGCTCATTTATCCCCTGTTTTTAGTTTGGCTCTACTTGTTGGGTAAGATCAGCAAGATGTTTGAAAAAAAAAGACAAGGTCAAAGTTAATTTTCAGAAGTTAATTTTTCAAGTTTATTTATTTAATTACAACCATTTTTTCTTGCATTTAGAGCTTCTAGTGTTATCTCAATGTATGTGTTTGAGGACTAATACTAAGAGCATGCAAGACCATGGTACTGGTATAAACAGAGAAATAAAAACAACAGAATCCTTGAATATGCAAGGTCGTTAGGGTTGTTCAGAAAGCCATTGTCAGCATCAACGAAAAAAAAAATATATAGCAGCTGATGTCCCTCTGCTGCCATATATTTACGTAAGATTTATTTTCTCTTTTTTCCTTCAAATATGTGTTTTCAGTGTAGACACAAAACTGTTTTGTTTGTTTAGGTACTCAAACTGGTGTTTGCTTTTTCACATAGCCACTTTGGGTGTTTTGCATGACAGATATGCGTTATATGTAGTTTAGGGCTCGCAACGAATTAAGTTACCTTTCAAATATCCCGTCGGGCACATGGGGTTTGATCAGCTTTGAGCCAACGTCGATTCGACGTCATGATATCGAATCGGCGTTGGTTCAATCCTGGCTAATCATAGTGCCCGAAGGGATATTACAAGAAGAAGCGTCACTCAGTTCTCTTCAATTTGCATAACAGATGTGCCTTATATGTAGTTTAGGGCTCGCAACGAGTTAAGTTACCTAACAAATATCCCGTCGGACACATGGGGGGTTTGATCAGCTTTGAATCAGCGTCGGTTCGACGTCATGATATCGAATTGACGTTGGTTCAATGCTGGCTAAACATAGTGCCCGAAGGGATATTACAATAAGAGTCACAAAGTTCTCTCCATTTTGCATAAGAGATGTGCGTTATATGTAGTTTAGGGCTCGCAACGAATTAAGTTACCTTACAAATATCCCGTCGGGCACATGGGGTTTGATCAAGTTTGGACCAGCGTCGGTTCGACGTCATGATATCGAATCGACGTTGGTCAAATGCTGGCTAAGCATAGTGCCGAAGGGATATTACAAGAAGAGTCACACAGTTCTCTCCAGTTCGCATGACAGATGTGCCTTATATGTAGTTTAGGACTCGCAACGAATTAAGTTACCTTACAAATAACCCGTCGGGCACATGGGGCTTGATCAGCTTTGGACCAACGTCGATTCGACGTCATGATATCGAATCGACGTTGGTCCGATGCTGGCTTAGCATAGTGCTCGAAGGGATATTACAAGAAGAGTCACACAGTTCTCTCCAATTCGCATGACAGATGTGCCTTATATGTAGTTTAGGGGTCGCAACGAATTAAGTTACCTTACAAATAACCCGTCGGGCACATGGGGTTTGATCAATTTTGAACCGAAGACGATTCGACGTCATGATGTCGAATCGACGTTGGTTCAATGCAGGTTAGGCATAGTGCCCGAAGGGATATTACAAGAGGAGTCACACAGTTTTCACCAAGCAAAGATAAGGTCTAAGTGGGATAGGTTAGGATATAGCTCAGAGGAAAGAAATTAATAGCTTTAAGTATTAATGATTCTTGACTCACATATTATTCTGTATTTATTAAGGTGATATTATGCACTTATTGTACTACCTGTCACACCGTTTATATTTGTATTGCATGTATGTACATGTATATGCTCAAGGGCTACATAACCTATATAGCACTTGAATAAACATTCTTCTTCATATATATATATATAAATGCTACGGGTGTGAAAAGAATTTGTGATGCAACATTTGGTGGTGAGAGAGACACTTCCTGACACGCTTTTTATTGCAAGACTGACATCTTTTGATATTTTGTGCTGGGGCCTAATATTTGTTGTTTCTAGTTGTTGATAGAGAGTGTTGCAACTTTTTCTACTTTGTTGCTGTTACACTGCTGCTTCTGTTCGTGGTATGATAGTGACAACTGATGCTGATGTTTTCAATATTCTTTTTTTTTTTTTTTTTTTTAAGATTGATATATGCTGCCTGTGATAATGGTGTTATTAAAAGAGTCAGCCAGTGTTTATAGTAAGGATTTAGGCTTATATTACTGTTTTTACCGTGTGTAGTATTTGCAGACACTAATGTTGGTGGTTTGACAGGAGTAACATCTGCTGCTCCGCCAGTTTTCATAAGCAGATGCTGATGTTTGTACCAGAGACCACATCATCTGTCGATATTGAAGATCAGAGGGACATCAGGTGCTGCCATTTGTACTGAGAATAACTTGTAAGTAAAAGCAATAGCTGCTGATGGAGAAGTCAGTTCCTGATGCTGGTGTCATAAGCAGCTGCTAGTGTTTTTTTATAGTTACACCACCATCTGCCGATATCGGAGAACAGAAGGACAATAGCTGCTGCCATAATGTATTCAGGATAACTTTTGCTGCTGTTGTTGATGAAATCTTTAGCTGCTGATAATGTAGTCAGTTGCTGATGGTGGTGTCATAAGCAGCTCCTGATGTTGTTTATTAGTGATAGTGACACCACCATCTTTTGATATTGGAGAACAGCGGGACATTAGCTGCTGCCATAAGTATTTAGAATAACTACTGCTGTTGATGAAAGCATCAGCTGCTGATGGGGATGTCAGTTGCAAATGGTGGAGTCAGAATGAGCTGCTGACGTTATTATTAGTGACAGTGACCCTACCATCTGCCGATATCGGAGAACAGAGGGATATCAGCTACTGTCAAACCATTGCGGATGCTGTTGATTAAGTATTAGCTGCTAATGGTGATGTCCTTTGCTGATGGTGGTGTCATAAGCAGCCGCTGCTTTTAGTAAATGACACTATCATCTGCCTATATCGGAGATCAGAGGGATGTCAGCTTTTGCCACTAGTGTTTAGAGTACATTTTGCTGCTGCTGTAAGTAAAAGCATAGGCTGCTGATGGTGGTGTCAGTTACTGATGGTGGTATCATAAGCAGCTGCTGGTGTTGTTTTTAGTGGCACCACCATCTGTCGAAAGCATTAGCTGTTGATGGTGGTTTTTAATTGGTACAATTGCTAATGCCGCAGTTGCAGTTAGTGCGGCTTATCGCTTTTGTCTTATTCTTTTCTGATGATAGAAGTAGCAGATTTTATGGGGGGTTTTTTAATTCACACGCTGCTTCAGCTGGTTGTAAAAGAGCCGCATCCTGCAACCTAGGTGGAGAGTAAGATTTGCTGTTGTTGTCTTAGGGGAGGAATGAAATAACTTCTACTGCTGTTAATTTGAAGATACAAGAGCTGCTGCTGTTGTCACAGCAAATATCACAGAAACCATCAGCATCAGTTTTCACTCGTTGATGAACAACAGCACAATATATCACTCTAGTCACGTACACCACAAGAAGTAGTAACTCTCACTAAAACTTACTGCAGATATCACTCCGTCCACTGTCAGCAGCAGCTATCACCCTCGTAACAGAAGGCAGCAGCAAAGGTTAGTTTCGTCTCCAGAAGCAGCTCCTGGTATCATGAGTATAACCACCAACAGATGGTAGAAAAAAGATATAATTCAAGCAGCAGCAACTGAAGTCACTCTCACTACTTTCTTTCAACAGCAGGCAGTCCACAAACAGATGACATATACAGATATTTAATCCAGCAGAAGCAACACCTGCCATTCTCACTACCTATCTTCAACAGCAGGCAGTTCACCAACAGATGGCAGATACAGATATTTAATCCAGCAGCAGCAACAGCTGTCACTCTCACTACCCTTCTTCAAAAGCAGGTATTTCACAAACAGATGGCAGATGCAGATAATTTGTCCAGCAGCAGCAACAGCTGTAACTCAATACCTATCTTCAAAACGGGCAGTGCACAAACAGATGGCAGATACAGATATTTAATCCAGCAGTAGCAACAGCTGTCACTCTCATTACATATCTTCAACAGAAGGCAGTCCACCAGAAGGTAGATACTGATATTTAGTCCAGCAGCAGCAACAGCTGTCACTTTCACTACCTATCTTCAACAGCAGGCAGTCCACCTACAGATGGTAGGTACAGATATTTAATCCAGCAGCAGCAACAGCTGTCACTCTCACTACTTATCTTCAACAGCAGGCAGTCCACAAACAGATGACATATACAGATATTTAATCCAGCAGAAGCAACACCTGCCATTCTCACTACCTATCTTCAACAGCAGGCAGTTCATCAACAGATGGTAGATACAGATATCTAATCCAGCAGCAGCAACAGCTGTCGCTCTCACTACCTTTCTTGAACAGCAGGCAGTCCACCAACAGATGGCAGATACAGATATTTAATACAGCAGGAGCAACAGCTGTAACTCTGACCACCTGTCTTCAACAGCAGGCAGTCCACAAACAGATGACATATACAGATATTTAATCCAGCAGAAGCAACACCTGCCATTCTCACTATCTATCTTCAACAGCAGGCAGTTCATCAACAGATGATAGATACAGATATCTAATCCAGCAGCAGCAACAGCTGTCGCTCTCACTACCTTTCTTGAACAGCAGGCAGTCCACCAACAGATGGCACATACAGATATTTAATACAGCACGAGAAACAGCTGTAACTCTGACCACCTGTCTTCAACAGCAGGCAGTCCATAAACAGAAGGCAGATACAGCTATCTAGTACAGCAGCAGCCACAGCTGTCACCCTCACTACCTATCGTCAACAGCAAGCAGATGGCAGATATAGAAATTTAACCCAGCAGCAGCAACAGCTGTCACTCTCACTATCTATTTTCAACAGCAGGCAGTCCACCAACAGATTGCATGAACAAATATTTAATCCAGCAGCAGCAACAGCTGTCACTCTCACTATCTATCTTCAACAGCAGGCAGTCCACCAACTGCTTGCAGATACAGATATTCAATCCAGCAGCAGCAACAGCTGTCACCCTCACTACCCTTCTTCAACAGCAGGCAGTCCACAAACAGATGGCAGATACAGATATTTAATGCAGCAGCGGCAACAGCTGTCACTGTCACCACCTATCTTCAACAGCAGGCAGTCCACAAGCTGCTTGCTGATACAGATATTCAATCAAGCAGCAGCAACAGCTGACACTCTCACTACCTATCTTCAACAGCAGGCAGTCCACCAACAGATGGTAGATACAGATATTTAATCCAACAGCAGCAACAGCTGACACTCAGCTGCTGCTATTAGTAGTAAGAATAGCTTCTGCAGATGCGTTTGATAAAAGCATCAGCTGTTGATGGTGGTTTAGCAGTTGCTGATGGTTGTGTCGTAAGCAGGTGCTCATTTTCGTATTAATGACAACATCATTTGGCGATATTGGAGAACAATGGGATATCAGCTGCTGCAATCATGAGAAAGAATAGTTTTTGCTGCTTTTTTATGAAAACATCAGCAGCTACTGTTGGTGGTTAGGCAGCTGTTGGTGGTGATATGGTGGTGATGTGATAAGCAGCTGCTGATGTTAATATCTGCGACAACATCATTTGCCGATATGAAAGAACAAAAGGACACTTGCTACCTATTAGAAGTGAAAATAGCTTTTGCTGCATCTTTTGACGAAAGCATTCGCTGCTAATGGTTTTTTGGCAGCTGATGATGGCGGTAACATAAGCAGCTGCTGATGTTACTGTTAATTACACCATCATCTGCCGATATCGGAGAACAAAGGGACATTAGCTGCTGCAATCAGTAATAGGAAAAAACTTTTGATGCTGATTTTGATGAAAGCATCAGCTGCTGATGGCGGTTTAGCAGCTGGTGATGGTGGCATAAGCAGCTGCTGCTGTTATTATCAGTGACCACATAATCTGCCAATATGAAAGAACAGAGGGGCATCACCCGCTGCTATTATTAGTAAGAATAGCTTCTGCTGCTATTATTAGTAAGAATAGCTTCTGCAGCTGCGTTTGATAAAAGCATCAGCTGCTAATGGTGGTTTAGCAGTAGCTGATGGTGGTATCATAAGCAACAGCTCATCTCAGTATTAATGACTAATTTGCTGATCATTTGCTGATATCGGAACAGAGGGACATCAGCTGATGCCATCATGAGTAAGAATAGCTTTTGCTGCTGATCTTGATAAAAGCATCAGCAGCTACTGATGGTGGTTTTTGCAGCTGCTGGTGCTGGTGTCATAAGCAACTGCTGATTTTAATATCAGTTGTAAGGGTAGTATATACTTGGCAAGCAGAATTCTCGGTTGGAAGAGAATTATCACATAAATGGTTTATTAGGTGTGAATCTATAGTCTCCCTTGAAGCGAAATACTCAGAAAATTATGTCCGGAAAATGCTTTTTATTGTGCAGTCTACAGGTTCAAAAGCCGTTCTTCAATTAGCAATATAATCTGCCTGAATTATGTATTATCTCATGTGCTTTCATTTTGTGTTGTTAGTATAATTTAGTTAAAACGGCTGAAAATTGGAAATTATGTTAATGAAGTTGGTATTTGTCTATAATATCTGCTTTATACTTATAATAATTTATATGCTACGGTAAAGTGTGATTGTATATTCTGATACAATTAGTAAGGTTTCCAATAAATACCAAGTCGTTCTCAGGAACACAAGTAGGCGTACCATGTTTAACTTGATCTCAAATTTCTGAAATCTGATCTTTGCTAAATTTCCTCACCCCCTAACTCTGGGGTTGGGCTGCAAAATACGTTCACTTAAACTAAAATAAGCTTGCTAGTTAGTGTTAGGCTATAGAGGAAACATTATCTGAAATCATGCCATTTTTCATTAATGTAAATAAAATCATTGAATACAAATTACTTTTTTTTTCATATTCTCAGACAAGCTCAAACGAAGAACCCGTGGCGAGAAGGTTTGCTATTGTTCGTCTGTCTGACTGTCCTCGACTGGGACTGGTCGTCCGTCTGTTTGTCCTTATCTGGATCTGTTCGTCTGTCTGTCTGTCTGTCTGTCTGTCTGTCTGTTGGACAGTATTTGTTCGTTAGTCCGTACAACACTATTGTTCGTGTTTAGTGTTAGACAGGGCTATTGACCTGCCCGGGGGTGCTGATTGGGGCTAAACGGACAAATACTTATTTGTATAAACTTGTACAAAGCATAAGAGAGCCAATATGATAGAAGAAATAGTGCGATATACTATTTCAGGACAGTTTAATACTTAAGTTGAGAGCTAACCTATTGCGTTTTTTCCCTTTGAATTATTAAAGGGCTCGTCCCGTTACATTTTTGGGGCTCGTCCAGTTACATTTTTGGGGCTCTGCCGATATGGAAAAACAGAAGAACACTTGCTGCTGCCATAAGAAGAAAGAATAACTTTTGTTGCATCTTTTGATGAAAGAAACAGCTGCTGATGGTTCTTCGGCAGCTGCTGATGGCGATAGCATAAGCAGCTGCTGATGTTACTGTTAGTGACACCATCATCTGCCGATATCGGAGAACAAAGGGACATAAGCTGCTGCCATCAGTAGCAAGAAAAAATCTTTTGATGCTGCTTATGATGAAAGCATCAGCTGCTGATGGTGATTTGGCAGCTGCTGATGGTTGTGTCATAAGCAGCTGCTGATGTTAATATAAGTGACCACATCGTCTGCCGATGTCGAAGAACAGAGGGACAGCTGCTGCTGCCATTAGAAGTTAGAATATCTTTTGCCGCTTCTGCTGATGGAAACATCAGCTGCTGCTGATGGTTTGGCAGCTGCTGATATTGGTGTACAAAGCAACTGCTGATGATAGTTTTATTGACAACATCATCTGCCGTAATCAGAGAACAGAGGGACATCACCTGCTGCCATCATGAGTAAGAACCTTTTTTCTGCTGCTTTTGATGAAATCATCAGCTGCTGATGGTGGTTTGGCAGCTGCTGATGTTGGTGGCATTAGCAGCTGCTGCTGTTATCATCAGTGGCCACATCATCTGCCGATATGAAAGAACAGAGGGGCATCAACTGCTGCTATTAGTAGTCAGAATAGCTTCTGCAGCTGCGTCTGATAAAAACATCTGCTGCTGATGGTGGTTTGGCAGCTGCTGATGGTGGTGGCATAAGCAGCTGCTGTTGTTATCATCAATAACCACATCATCTGCCGATAAGGAAGAACAGAGGGGCATCAGCTGCTACTATAAATATAAAGAATAGTTTTTGCTGCACCTTTTGATGAACGCAACAGCTGCTAATGGTTCTTTGGCAGCTACTGATGGTAGTATCATAAGCAGCTGCTGATGTTACTGTTAATGACACCACATATCGGAGAACAAAAGGGACATAAGCTGCTGTCATCAGAAGTAGGAAAAACTTTTGATGCTGCTTTTGATGAAAGCATCAGCTTCTGCAGCTGCGTCTGTTAAAAGCATCAGCTGCTGATGGTGGTTTAGTAGTTGCTGATGGTGGTTGGCAGCTGCTGATGGTGGTGGCATAAGCTGCTGCTGCTGTTATCATCAGCGACCACATCATCTGCTGATATGGAAGAACAGAGGGGCATCAACTGCTTCTATTAGTAGTAAGACTTTCTTTTGCTGCACCTTTTGATGAAAACAACAGCTGCTAATGTTTTTTTTGGCAGCTGCTGATGGTGGTAACGTAAGCAGCTACTTTTGATGCTGCTTTGAGGAAAGCATCACCTGATGATGGCGGTATGGCAGCTGCTGCTGCAGCCGCATCTGATAAAAACATCAGCTGCTGATGGCGGTTTAGCAGCTGCTGTATGGTGGTTTGGCAGCTGCTGATGGTGGTGGCATAAGCGACTGCTGCTGTTATCATCAGTGACTACAACATCTGCCGATATGGAAGAACAGAGGGGCATCATCGGCTACTATAAGTAGTAAAAATAGTTTTTGCTGCATCGTTTGATGAAAGCAACAGCTGCTTATGGTTCTTTGGCAGCTGCTGATAGTGGTAACGTAAGCAGCTGCTGATGTTACTGTAAATGTCACCATCATCTGCCGATATCTGAGAACGAAAGGATCATAAGCTGCTGACATCAGTAGTAGGAAAAACTTTTGATGCTGCTTTGAGGAAAGCATCAGCTGCTGATGGCGGTATGGCAGCTGCTTTTGAAAAATGCATCAGCTGCTGATGGTGGTTGAGCAGCTGCAGATGGTAGTTTGGCAGCTGCTGATGCTGGTGGCATAAGCAGGTGCTGCTGTTATTATCAGTGGTACAATAAGCAGCTTCTGATGTTACTGTTAATCAGCATCAGCTGCTGATGGCGGTATGGCAGCTGCTGCTGCAGCTGCGTCTGATAAAAGCATCAGCTGCTGATGTTGGTTAAGCAGCTGCTGATGAAGGTGTGACAGGAGCTGATGGAGGTGGCTCTTAGGCAGCTGCTGCTGTTACTTTTAATGACACCATCATCTGCTGATATCGGAGAACAAAAAGGACATAAGCTGCTGCCATCAGTAGTAGGAAAAACTTTTGATGCTGCTTTGGAGGAAAGCATCAGCTGCTGATGGCGGTATGGCAGCTGCTGCTGCAGCTGTGTCTGATAAAAGCAACAGCTGCTGATGGTTGTTTTGCAGCTGCTGATGGTGGTTTTGCAGCTGCTGGCGGTGGTGACATAAGCAGCTTTGCTCTTACTGTTAATGGCACCATCATCTGCTGATATCGGAGAACAAAAAGGATATAAGCTGCTGCCATTAGTAGTAGGAAAAACTTTTGATGCTGCTTTTGAGGAAAGCATCAGCTGCTGATGGCGGTATGGCAGCTGCTGCTGCAGCTGAGCAGCAGCTGCGTCTGACAAAAGCATCAGCTGCTGATGGTGGTTTTGCAGCTGCTGATGGTGGTTTGGCAGCTGCTGATGGTGGTGGCATTAGCAGCTGCTGCTGTTATCATAAGTTACCGCATCATCTGACGATATGGAAGAACAGAGGGGCATCATCGGCTACTATAAGTAGTAAGAACATTTAATGCTGCATCATTTGATGAAAGCATCAGCTGCTGATGGTTCTTTGGCAGCTGCTGATGGTGGTTAGTGGCACTATCAACGGTAAGTGTTGTTCCAGTAGCAGCCCCTGTTATCATTACCATCACCAGATACAGATATCATTTCAGCAATAAAACTAAAGTCACTCTAATTGCCTATATTTTAACAGCAGGCCGTCCACCAACAGATGGCAGATACAGATATCATTACAGCAGTATTAACAGATGTCACTTTCTCTACCTATCTCTAACAGCAGCCGTCCACCAACAGATGGCAGATACAGATATTACTCCAGCAGTATCAACAGCTGTCACTCGCATTACCTATCTTTAACAGCAAGCAGTCCACCAATAGATGGCAAATACAGATATCATTACAGTAGTAGCAGCAGATACCACTATCACTACCTAACTTCAACAGCAGGCAGTCCACAAATTATGGATATCAACAATCCAAAGTGTGGATATCCAATAATCTAAATGAGAAATGGATAGCACTAATTCGAATTATAAATATCACAATTTCGATTTATTGACATCAATAATTTGACTTAGTGATATCCATAAATGGGCAAATTTGTTGATATCTATAAATCGATTTATGGATATTGATGAATCGAATCGGTGATATCCATAAAGTAGTTAGACTAGTTGATATTCATACTTCGAATACTGTACATCTATAATTCGAATCACGGATATTCATGAATAATTATGGATGTCGCTTATTTGTATAGTGGATAGCACTTTTTCACTTATCGATATCATAAAACGATAATGAATAGTTAACCGGCACCCCATAGAATTTCGGTGATATCTATCTTATATTACTTACGTAAGATATAGGAAATCCGCTGGTGACCGACGGACACATAGACTGGCGGATGGACAAAAGGTGTTGCGGAATATATTATCATATACCTCAAGAACCCTTAAGCAAGCTTCATAGTCTAGTTGACATGGTGCATTGCTGGAATTGCTTATAATTGTCAATCTTTAAATAAAGACTCTCTCAAAATCAAACTCTTACAACTATGAGCTCTGGCCAGTTGGACATGATCAGGCGACATAGTTTCAACGTGTAAGTTCTCGCAAAAAAAAGTCTTTTTTAATCGTAAACGGGGTTCCATAGCCCACAACCTATCATCATCACCCTCCCATCGACCGGATACATGTACATGTATGACTGAAACCTGTTGAACAGATCGTAAAATCGCAGGTCTTTTCTGAGAAAAAAGTGAGAAAAGAATAAAAAATATAACCTGAAAATGTCATTTCTTAAGCAGATGACCCATTCGAACATTCTAAGACTTGTCTCCGAATCAATCCTTGGTCTGTGTTACGTGTATTTATCACAAAAAGAAAGAAAAAAAATAAATGAAATATATGCCGTGAATCCAACTCGCTGCATTTAGCTTCCCTATACGTTCCGACTGGACAGAAAAGCGTTAGCTGGGCACCTCGCGTTAAATCAACATTGACACAACCTTGATCCAATGTCACGACGTGGAATCAACGTTGAGTCAGTGTTGATTCAACTCTGTGTGCCTGCTGTGAGGAGACAACCGATGGTAGGATAAACCCTTTTCACTGAAGAATTTACAGTTTGAAATTTGCAAAAACCCAATGACAACACTACTGAAAATGTTACATGACGTTTGACTCTCCGTATTTTTTCAGTATTTTCTTGTGTATAAATACCATAAATCATTGCAAGATATTGTTTAGCATTAATGCTTCACCCAAGCACTTAGCTGATTAAAAAAACACAAAAACTCTTTCCCTACACATAAATTTGTCTTTTAAACGGTATGCCCAATGAGCGTTGGCATTTTTTTTAAAAAGCGAATACTTGTAAAATGAACGAGAACTGCTAATGTCTCACACTTTCTATACATGCAGCTGCACTCTCAAATATCAATAGATTGGCATTTTTGTTTTTGTTTCAAATCCAGGCATATAGCAATCGTTCATTAGGTAGAATTTGCAATATATTAGAGTATGACGGCTTCACACATACTTTCCTTCATGAATTTTAGTCAAAAACTATAATTTACAGAGAAATCCTCAGCAGCAGCTATTGTCGCAGTAGCAGCTGCTGTTGGGAGATCAGCAGCTGCTGTTGGGGACAGCAGCGGCAGCTCGTGATTTGGACCCCTCTCGCCAAGTCTGCATTCTGCGTTGAAGCACTGTGGTATCAGCCACTAAACCACGTCATAAAACATTGAAACAACGTAGTTTCCGCGTGACTTAACAGCACGTCGACGCTGAAACGACATTGGTCCCACGCTGCATTTCCTAACTGTGTCGTGTTAGTTTTGCGGTATTTTACCTGTCTGAGAGAGCACCAGCCGATAGGAAGCCAACCAAAGATCCAATATTCAACGCCGTTGACGCATGAGCCTTGTAAATTTTTCTGTCACATACCGAGTTTATCTAAAAAATAAACGGTCCAAACAGGAAGAAATATTAAGGTGGTTCTATATTCTTATTAATGACAAAATTGAGCCGCGACACTAAAAAACCAACAAAGTGGTTGTGTGCCCAACGCAGACTCAGATCGGCCTGGGCATCTGCAAAGTATGATCAGACTCTTCACTAAGCCCTTAAAGGGTAGCTAAGGATCTAAGCTACCTCCATGCGGACAGCAAAGACTCTGATCAGACTGGCCGGATACCCAAGCTGATCTCACTCTGTGTGGGCACATAACCACTTTCCTGGTTTTCTCGTGTCGCAGCTCAAATGTTCTTGTTTATTGAGTGCCATAATCCTGTTATGAAACAGTCTAGTGGCACAACTATACGATTGAAGGAAACCATCCATCTCACAAAGGTAATGGCATAACAGGGTCATATAACAGCTAACAACTGATGGTGAGGGTCGGGGATGAGGGGAAGGGGGTGCGTCCTATATAGTTGAGAATAAATGTATTATTAAAGACAAATATTTTTGTTAATTGAGTGCCATAATCCTGTTAAGAAGCAACAGTCCAGTGACACTACTATGATCAAAAGAAATACCCCATCTCGCATAGGTTATGACATAAAATAGCGGATAACTGAGTGGGGAGGAGGGTGCGTTCTATACAGTTGAGAATAAATGTTTTTAACCTTGTCTGTAACAGACTTTTAAATCTCGCCACTTGGTCACTTTACCGTACAAAAATTGGGTGAGGGAAGAACAGCGCAGACCCTGTTCGAACAGATGTGGACTTGCAGTTGTTCAAAGCATCGTTAAGTCTTCTCAAACGTCTTTTGCTTCTTTCAGAATTAAAGAGCACCTGAGTGGCCGTATTCATAAAACAACTGTGGTCGTTGCTATGCTGTTACTAAGGTGGAATTTCTATGAATGAGATTCCCTACAACTACGAACTTTGATCTGGAAGAACAGTCTTTTCAGACTGTTCCTCCAGGGCAAATTTCATAGTTGTAGGGAATCTCCTTCTTAGAAATTCAGCTTTAGCAACCGCATAGCAACCACTTAAGTCGTTTTATAAATACGGCCCCTGGTTTTAAGCCAAGTAGATCGCAAAGATCACAAAGCTGAGTCACAGGGCTGGCCATGTATGCTTTATAAGGAATGCTTAAAAAATAGAGGCGGTTCAAATGAGTTGCCATGACAATCAGACGCGGTAACAGAAAATAAACGTTTTTTTTTTACCTCAGCAGCAGCTGTGCTGGTGAAAATTGACCAATCATAAACCCAGCTGTCACATGACCTCTTTTCGTGGGTAGTCTCATTCACAGTGTCAGCGATAGTCGAGTTGTTGTTGACGTAAAGGAAACATTTGGACCAGGTACCATCTTCTTTTGTAGGGATATACTTGTCAATAAGGTCTTGGTGTTGTTCATTCTGTACAGAATAGGTGTCGTTGTTGAGCCCAGGAATCTTACACCTGTCTTAAGAGGAAATCGTGGCAGTTTAAGTAAACACCTTTGGTAACATCCTGCAAATTCAGACTCTAGTGAACTTTTCGACATGAACTGGTGTATTTACATATGAGCCGCGACGCGACAAAACCAGCAATGTGGTTGTGCGCCCAGCGCAGACTCAGATCAGCCTGGGCATCCGCCCAGTCTAATCAGAGTCTTCGCTGTCCGCATGAAGGTAGCTTAGTTCCTTGGCTACCCTTTAGAGTCTGATCAGACTGGGCGAATGCCCAAGCTGATCTGAGTCTTTGCTGGGCACATGACCATATTGTTTGTTTTGTCGTGTCGCGGCTCATATTATAGAGAGCTGATAGTTATTTAAGCAACATCCTACTGTGAAATTGTTATCAAACTGTTTTAAGTTCACGAATCTGAAAGGTGTGAAGCGCTTTGTGTTTTTGCATGCTGCAAATTCATCACATCCTTGAGTCAAGAGACTTTAAAAAGGCTATTGCATAAGGTTTAAAGACACTTAAAATACGGAATTAGATGAATTGAGAATAATTATTTGTTTGAGAAAATCTGAAGTTTCTGTTGAAAGAATTTCAGGTTGAAATGAATTGAAATATTGGCGAAGCAAGGCTTACAATGTATGACATGCATAGATCCATAACCATAGCAACTTAGAGTTCATATTGATGCCAAAGTGACGTTATTGAGACGTCGTTCGGCCAAGGTACTGAGCACAAGTGGTGATAATTCCACAGTTGTAATGATCCATGACCCCATCCCACTTGTAATTCGAGAGTAACATGGCATACACTGTATGGCATGCTCCTCTCGAAATATAAGTGAGATACTATAGTCCGTTTGGTCCCATATGCAAACGGGGTTTTGCTTTTTTTCTCGAAAACGATGAAAGTTCCATCAAATGTTCCAATGTCCTAATGATTCCTACAACTATACATAACAGAATACGGAAAGTCCAAATTTTTGGATGCTTTTGTAAAATATTTTCCATTTACCTTAATGCAAAAACTTAGCAGTTACACTGAAGGGCGTCATATGCTTGTTAGAACAGCCAAAATATTGTTGATAGGCAACAGCGTAAGCTCGTTGTTTACTACATGATCACGTGATGCGCAGGCAAGATGGTTGTTTTTTGAGCGCTGTGTTATTTTTATGGATTTTGCCAGTAATTTGATATGCAGGTTTGCGGAACTTTCTTAGAACTTTCTTAGAAGAGTAATGTATGCGTACGGATGCATACCTAATGTCTCAAAAGCAGGATAACGTGCCAAAACCCAAAGCAAAGCGGAGAAGAAAGAAAACAGATACCCCACCCACCAAATCAAACATGGCAGCAAAGCAAACAAACAGTGGACTCACAGGTGTTGGTGACTCTTCTACTCAGAGTGCTAGTTCTTTTGCTCCTAGTTCCAGTTCCTTTGTGCCTCCTATGCTTATTCCAAATCCTATGACATCCATGCCTTCATGTGTACCCCCGTCACAACAAAATCCTTGGATGAATGACTTTAATCAAAAACTCGAATTTATTATGAGCAAGATGAACACCCTTGACACTATTGTTTCTAAACAAAATGCTGTCCTTGCTAGACTTGATAATATAGAATCTAGTTTGTCAGCCCATTCCAGGGAAATATCAGAACTGAAAGAAAGCCAAAAATTCATTTCTGAAAAATATGACAGTGTTTCACAAACTACAAATGTAAACAAACAGAAGGTGGCACAGGTACAGGGTGAGTGCACAAGATTATCTGAACAAAATAAATCGCTTCAATCCGAGAATTCGAAATTAAGAGAAGAAGTTGTTGATGTGCAATGCCGATCCATGAGGGAGAATTTACTGTTTATGGGTATTCCTGAGGACAATAATTGGGCCCAGACTCAGCATAAACAGCCCCTAAATCGTAATGAGCATGAAGCAATGGAAGGTGCAACAGGGGTAGACACAGATAATACTGCCCCAAAAACTTACGCAAATGTGGTTACACAGGAGGAGGACTGCATCTCAAAAGTGTATGACTTTTGCAAAATTGTTCTAAAAATAGAGAAACCTGAAGAAAATTTCGAAATCGATGTGGCTCACAGGATCGGTAAGCGATCTGTCGGTAAAATCAGACCAATAGTGGCAAAGTTTGTCAAACGCCAAGATAAAGACAATCTCAAGAAAATCGCCCAAAAGGTCAATCTGAAGGATACTGCCTATAATGTTAGTGAACAATGGCCTAAAGTAGTCCAAGATCGCAGAAAAAATCTTATACCGAAGATGGTGAGTTTCCGCAATCAAGGAAAACGGGCTGTCCTGGTCCGTGATAAGTTGTTTGTTGATGGCGTGGAGTTTAAAGAGGAGGGCCAATAGTGTGTGGGAGAAGAGCAAAATCTCTCTGTGCTCTCCTGGAATGTCGAATGTTTAAAAACCTGTCTCGAAGATGTTGACTTTATATCTTATATTAGTGAATTTGACTTAGTGTTTTGTAGTGAAACTTGGCAAACGTCAAAAGACTCATATGAAGTACCTGGTTATCTATGCATCGATGTACCGCGTCCATCTAGCATAAATGCCTCTAAACGGAAAAGAGGTCACGGTGGTATATGCCTATTCATTAGAAATGAAATTAAAGATGGGATTAAAATTTTAGATAAAAATGTAGACGGTTTCATTTGGATTGAAGTGGATAAAACTTTTTTTAATTTAGACTCAAATATTTACATGTGTTTTACATACATTCCGCCGAAAGACTCAAAATATTACAAACTAGCTAATATAGATCCATTCGAAGTATTAGAAGCTGGAGTTAGAAAGTACTCAGAATTGGGAGAAGTCGTCGTAATGGGCGACCTCAATGCTAGAACTGGTGATAATAATGATTTTACTGTTGACATATCTATGTTTGATAAATATATAGACTCCTTAGAAGGTCTCGAAAGTGACGTATCATTAGATGCTTTATATCCGAGAGTGTCTATGGACCATGAATGCAATTCATCTGGTGCAAAATTACTTGACTTATGCAAGGGGTCAGATCTAAGGATCTGTAATGGTAGAATGTTTTCTGATGCTGGTAAAGGTCAGTTTACATATATGTCTAGTAAGGGAAACAGTTTGATTGATTATGCGTTAATTTCACCTCGTCTTGTTTTACAAATGTCCGACTTTGTAGTTCACGATTTATTTGATTTTTCACCTCATAAGCCTATACAATTAACCTTGAACGCAAAAAGGAAAATGGATCGAAGCAAACATATGCAATCAAATATCGACATTTTAAATTGGACAGTGGAAGCAAGCGAAAATTTTCATGCATCTATTTCGGACAAATTCGCTGAACTTGAAACACTTACAAATAATATTATATCGGCCGAAGTTGATATAAGCAGCGGTATAAATAATTTTGGAAATATACTGTACAACACTGCATTCAATATATGTGGAGTAAGTAAACAAATGAATAGCGGTACCGCTCGTGAGAAGCGAAATAGTCCGTGGTTTACTCATGAATGCGCGATGGCTAGACAGGGCCTGAAGGCTGCTAACCACCAATTTCGTACGAACCGTTGCGATCAGACTAGGGCGCTGCTTCTTGAAAAACGCAGAATTTATTGTAAAGTAAAGCGTCGAGCGAAGTCCTTATACAGTAGAAATCAAAAGCGAAGGCTACATGAATTTGCTAGTCATTCCCCGCGACTCTTTTGGTCCGAAATTAAACGCTTGAAAAGCAAACGTTCAAATGAAAATAATGTAAGTCTCGAAGATTTTTTTGATCATTTTAAAGAGTTATATTCTTCGAATGAAGTTTTTAGTAATGACGACGTTGAAGATTTTGTTCATCATGTCGGTGATCGAGGTGACGAAAATCGACATACGTTATCGAATTCAATTTCGGCAGATGAAGTCGAACGGGCTATTTCTAAACTTAAATGTAATAAAAGCGCCGGTTTAGATATGTTGATTCCTGAAATTTTTATCGCTAGTAAAGATGTTATATCACCATTGCTATGTAAACTATTTAATTTTATGTTTGAAAACTGTTTATATCCTGATAGTTGGGCATGTGGAGTGGTCGTTCCGATACCCAAGAAAGGGGACAAAACAAACGTTAATAACTATCGTGGCATAACTTTGACTAGCATATTTTCTAAAATATTTTCACATGTTTTAGATTTACGTCTACGTAGATTTGTTGAAGATAATAACCATTTGACAAATTTCCAGTATGGTTTCAGAGAAGGTAAAAGCACCATTGACTGTGTATTTATTTTCAAAACTGTGATTGATTGTTTTATCAATGCAGGTAAAAAACTGTATACTACCTTTGTAGACTTCCGTAAAGCTTTTGATTTGGTTTACAGGAATGCAGTTTGGTTTAAGTTATTATCTTGCGGCGTCTCTAATAAGTTTGTAAATATGATAAGGAAAATGTATGAGTCTGTTAAAGTATGTGTTAAATCTATGAATAAAATGTCTGACTTTTTCGACAGTAACATCGGGTTAAAACAAGGGGAACCACTCTCACCGTTATTATTTGTTATATTCATCAATGATATAGTAAATGATATCGCGTCAGATAATATTTCAACATTTACGTTAAATCAAATTCAAATTTTCATGTTGTTATTTGCAGATGATACTGTGTTATTTGCTGAATCCCCCGGTGATATGCAGGTATTGTTAGATGGTTTAAAAGTGTATTGTGATAAATGGAACATCAGTGTAAACACTGAGAAAACTAAAGTAGTAGTTTTTAAAAGCGGAAACAGGCGTAACAATGTTGATCTTTATTTTGATAATATACTTTTAGAACATGTAACGTCTTTTACGTACCTTGGAGTTACACTGTCATCTAATGGTAAATTTTTTCAAACTCAAAAGTATCTGGCCGAACAAGCAAACAAAGCTCTTTATTCTCTGAATAAGTTATTCGACAAAATTGACCTAAATGTAACGGAAAAAATTAAGCTTTTTGACTCTATGGTATTACCAATCTTAAACTATGGGTGTGAGGTATGGGGTTTCCACCCTGCACCTAATATAGAAGCAGTACATTTAAAATTTTTAAAGCAAATTTTGATGGTAAAGCCGCAAACTAGTTCGGCTGCAATTTACGGTGAATTAGGTAGAGTACCGTTAATTGTTAAAAGAAAGGAGCGTATATTAAAATATTGGTTTAAAATTAAGAATTCCTCCGATATTGTTCTAAGTAATGCATATTTAAACGAGTTTCATATTGTAGAACATGATCTTGGTCCATATAGAGTAAAATACTGGGTGTCAGAATTGAAAAGCATGTTAAATGATTTAGGATTTGCTTATCTTTGGAATACGGACACTATTACTAATATACAATTACAGAAGGTTATTGAACGTTTATATGACCAATATTTACAGCAATGGTTTAGTGAACTGAGAACTATGCCAAAACTTTCAACATATAATGTTTTTAAATCTGAATTCGTTGTTGAAAAGTACTTAACTTGTATTATTACTGAAAAGCATAGGATTGCACTTACACGTTTACGTTGTTCTGCCCATAATTTGGAAATAGAAGTTGGGAGATATCATTATAATCGAACAGATAGACAAAATAGATTATGCAAACTATGTAATATGAATATCATTGAAAATGAATATCACTTTGTATTAGTGTGTCCAGTTTATAATGACTTAAGGCGACGGTACTTACCATCGCATTATTGCAGGTGGCCAAGTAAAAATAAATTTATTAACTTGTTAAAGGATTGCCAAACCAGCATGATAAAGCGCCTATCTAAATTTATATATTTTGCTATGGAAAAGAGAAAAAATATGTTAGAAGGATTTTTGTAAGGTCTGCTTTAAAGTGACACATGTACTATTATTATGAATTAACAGAAATGTATGCACGTTAGTACTGATTTAACTATCTTGCTGTATAATTTGTATGTTTTGATGTTGTATATGTATTTTGATCATATATTTGCTCTTCTCATATGTATTCTGTTAGGGCAAGGGGCACATTGTGCCTGTATGCTCAATAAACTTTGAACTTGAACTTGAACTACATGTGTGGGCGTATATGAATGAAATAGTAAAGTGTATTCACCTGCCCGCACGCGTAACGCATGGTATCACTGGTTAGGTGGTACTATGTTGTAAATAAATAATGAACTATTATATTATTTTGCGAACAAAAATTGTATGTTTTACAATTTGATAATATATGGGTTAAACAAAAAGTAGAAGAAAAAATGGATTTAGAATAAAATTGCAATTAATTATGCAAATTTTGTTCTAGGGATAGCATACATTGGTCACATGCTCTAACACGTAAAACTAAACGGGAATTCCAACAGCCAGCTTTTACTCCCTTGTAATTTAGAGGTGAAATTGACACATTTTAGGTCCTGTTTTTGTATAGAAACTTTTTTATGCAAAACCTCACATTTCTGCAAAATTATGATTTTGTTATGTATAGGATGAAAATTAAGAAGGAGCTATTCGAAAATCCTTTACCTCTCACCAATTTTGAGAAAATATTGGGGATGCCGTTTGCATTTGGTAGCAAACGGACTATACCTGAAATTTATTCAATGGAAAGGTGTGATAGCCTCAAACCTATAGTTCATTCTCAATAATTCAATTCTCTGTTTCAAGTGCAGCGATGTTACGCAAGGCTATAAGAACGTCGGTATCAGCCGCTATGCCTTTTATTTAATCCATAGTGTTACTACGACTATAGGTAGAGTGATATAAAATTCAAAGCACAAACCTGTGGCTGGGAACATCAAGTATAAACACGGGCGCCATTATCTGCATTCCTGTGAGCAGTACAGGTAGCAACTGTAGACAGTAGGTTCTCCTCTGGTACCACCCGAACTCGCCAATAATTTTTAGAAAATCGTCAAACTTCATTCTGGCTCTAAATAAAAATGAGCAAGTATGATAAAGTGACGAGTATGATCATACAATGCATGGGTACACTTTCATGTTTTTTGTTTGTTTTTTTGTTTTGTTTCTCAAAAGGAGAACAGGACTCTATTATCCAGATTGCGATTTTGACGTACTGTTTGATTTTTTTTAATAAACTGTATGGTTATTATACATTGTATCATACATGTAAAAGATGAACTGAACAAAAATAAAATGATACACGTGATTCTTTTCCAAGTTTATGTTTAATGGAGCCAGAAAGATTAATAAATAAGAACGCATTTTTAAAGTTTTCCAATTTTTTGTTTAATGGAGCCAGAAAGAAAAATGAATAAGAACGCATTTTTAAAAATGCGTTTTCCCCCAATTTTCTGTTTTATGGAGTCAGAAAGATCAATGAATAAGAACGCATTTTTCTGGCTCCATAAAACAGAAAATTGGAAAACAAACCACGTGTAGCGTTTAAACCCATTATTTTGCAGAATATCTTGCATGGCTTAAATGTACATATCCAGGCATTAAAAGTGTCATTGATGTAGCGTTTTCGCTTTCGCTCAGTATATATACGTACCTTTTCTGGCAGTCAGAGGCCACTCCGGATGCACGTCACAACCGATGTTACAAACCTGCGTCGGAGATAACTGTGACAGTCAGATTACCAGGCGTATGTGTGTGCGTGTGTGTGGGGGGGGGGGGGGGGGGGGGGGGAGGGGTATGTCTCAATAAAACCAAGACTTCGATTTTCGTTTAGTATGTATTCATAGTCTCTAAGCGCAACCTTACTGATTTTATTTAATTCACTTAAGTTCCATGTGGCGGCTGTATAAAATCTCCCCGTACTTCATCATAGTGCAGATTTTATTTTATTGCCTTTTGGCGCATTGAGCTGATGCTCGTAACTTTGAAGCAATCGCCGCCATTTTGATGTGGTAGCAGTGACGTATGCAGACTTACAAATGACAATGCTCTTACACGATTGCGAAGAGTCCTAATGAAACCGAGACACCTATATTTGTTTTTGTTCGTCACCCAAACAGGCACGTGACGTCGAAATGACGTCATATTCACGTCTATGCGACGTTACGTCACATGGACGTCAATCCGACGTCATTTCGGCGTTGTGTGCCCGCTGTATCACGTTCTTTGTTTGTAATTGCAACATGTTCTATAAGATATAATCAATAGCAGTGTCATTATGATTATATCAGTATCAAGGCGGGGAATCACGTGGTTTGATTGATAGGGTTCTCGGAATTTCCTTCTGGTATTCAGACATAACAGGTTAGAAAATTGATCACATTTTGCTTAATATCCAGTCGATTTTCATGCAATAACGTGCGCATACCTCCTTACTATTCGAGGCGTACATTCGTTCAATGTGCAGTAATTTTCCACACAAGTCTGATCGAACTCGAAAAATTGAAAAACAAACGTTTTTTGGACTTGTGTGAAAAACTACTGCATCTGGTGGTAACTCTTAAGCCGTGTTCATGTGCACTTTTTGCACCCGGGTGCAAAAATACACCCGGGGTGCAAATTTGCAACCCGGGTGTTTTTTGGCCACGTGAACGGTGTTTTAAGAAAAAGCACCCGGGTGCAAATTTGCCCCCGGGTGCAAATTTGACCCTACGTTTGAGGTGGTGCAATTTTATTTGCACCCCAGTGCAAATTTGCTCCCGGGTGCAAATTGTGCACATGAACGCAAAATGTGTTTTTCAGTATACATTTTGATCTACGAATTTTTCAAATGACTGGCCTTTTCATTATGATCTTGTATAATCGGATACCAAAATAAGATATCAAAGTTCTCTTTACCAAATTGAAAATCAGACTGTTCTCAAAACAGAATGCATAAATTACTGACACTACGATTTTGGTCATTCTTAAGCAAGATGCCCACCCGCCAATGTCGTAAATGTGGAAGCGGCTTGGTTGGTTGGTTGGTTGGTTGGTTGGTTGTTTTGGGTTTAACGGCCCTTTGAGACAATATTTCAGTCTCCCAAAGAGAGGGAGAAAGAAGAGAGAAATGATAGACGAGAGAAAAAATGTCCAAACAACCCCCACCCGCACCTACTGCAAGCACAGTAAGCCCTTGCCCTACTACTATTCAAATAAGTAGGACGCCTCGGCACTGGAAGTTACAAGCAGCACCTTTGCACCACCCAACCACCCCCGGAAGCGGCTGGGACGTCGACACAACAGATGCCTTGTTGGACATCTGGAGCGATGTTACGGCGCAAAACGAATGACGATGCTGCGGTGTCCGATACAGTAGTTTATAAGAATATTCCCAAGTTGATGAAAGAGAGGGGCTTCGAATTGTCTGATACACAATGTAAACAGAGGATGAAAACTCTTAAAACAAATTACTGAATAGCTCGTGACAACCTAAAAATAAGGTGGAAGAGGCTCGTTTTACCTGCGGAAACTAAACGTAGGCTGCAATGCAAAAAATTTCCGTAGATTTTACGGTAGAATACCTGGAAACCAGCTGCCAGTCCTTTTCCCGTTATTTTTACGGGCGCCCGTAAAAATTGTAGGAATCATCAAGCAGAGAAAGGCTGAATAGAACAGGTGTCGTTTTGGTCAGATAGCCCTTCAACAATATAAAATTATTTTCGAGTTCGGCCAGTTAACATAACACTTCCATTTCTTGATTTTCCAATAATGTCTTACAGGCAAACGCCCGTAAAAATAACGGGAAAAGGACTGGCAGCTAGTTGCCAGTTATTCTACCGTAAAATATACGGAAATTTTTTACAGTGTGTGAATAGCTCGTCCAGTATTGCCGAGCAAACCTATTTCACACATTCACACACAGTGGACTTGGCAATCCCGAAAAGGTTCCCCATCGTCCTATACTCTCAAGTCCCAGCTAAATGATATAGAGTTACTGCCACTTGCAGCTCAACTGACAGAACGTGTACCTGCGCATCCCGTTGGAGCTGCCCGCGCAGTCTGTCACACAGATTGCCAAAAGAGGCCTTTGACATTCTGAAATCGTTCCGCCACTGATAATCAGTGTAAGTCCCAATGGACCCAAGCACTATAGTCGTCCACCACTCTTGACTACGTGGTTTCTCTCAATGGCCTTTTCTCTGCTCTATTCTAAACATCTTAACACAGCGAATTTCTCCTCAAAACTGGGTAACTTATGTTAAGTTTAATGCCAAATCCAGGAACGTATGGACACAATTTATTGGCATATGAACGCTACACAAGGGGGTGCAAATTTGCCCCCAGGCGCAAATTTGCACCTAGGTGTAGATTTGCACCGGGGTGCAAAAAGTGCACATGAACACGGCTTTAGATGAGCTTTTGCCTCGAATAATGAGGAAAAGCGTACACTTTATTGCATGTAAACGGCAGGTAATTCAGAATAAATGACCAATTTTCTTACCTGTTTTGTCCGCATACCGGCACATAATTCCGTGAACCCTATCTTTCAAATCACGTTATTCCCCACCGTGCACATGTGTAACCCACTTCTTCACATACTTTTTCCAAAACAATTTCAGTTTTCTTACATGTACCTCAACTCAAAACAGAATACGTTGGAAAATAACCCAACGGCTAAAAAGAAAAAATTGAAAAAAGAGAGAAAAACTAAGACAAAAAACTTTTTAACCTACTTTTCTGTTCAGATCCTCCTATTGACTTCTTGGTAACAGAGAAGATATTAAAGCGCATGGGTACATCTCCATGTTTTATCCCCAATTTTCGCAAAAGGGGGCAACTTTTGTGTCTTCCTGTTTGCTTACCTGGACGACGAAAACCTTCCAAAAAGGGGCCAACTCTTAAGGGAAAGAATTTGCTCCATTAGGAGCAAATTCATTTCTTTAAGTGTTGACCCCGATGGAAAAGAATACAAAAAAAAATAGAATTACCTCCCCTGTAAGTGCACCCATTCACCATAAGTTAACGCGCACTAATAGTAGTAAAAGGTCGCAGAACTTTAGATATACAAATTAATATTTTTTACGAGGCAATAAACTCATCTTTTTGTCTTTATGAAATATGTACTTGTACTTTCGTCTCTTATACATCATATGAAAAACTTGCATACAGATGTGTATGTATGTAATGTGTGTGTGCATTACTGTTTGTTCTTTCTTTTTGACGTACTTGTGCAGGGATACAGTCAAATATGTATGACCCCCGAATTGTTGGTTTTAAAGCGTATAACTGCCCCAGGCTCTCCAAATTGTTGGCTTAAAGCGTGCAAGCATCTATCGGAGAGCGAGAGAGACTATCCCAGCAGACACAGAAGGTTGAATCAACCTTGACGTGACGCTGAATCAATGTTGAATCAATGTTGGTTCAACCACAGGCGCTTGAAGTTCTATGCTCAAAAAAACCCTCAAAACCCTTTATACTTGACGCAGTCTATAGGCCATTTCGTAAGAAATGGCTCATAGCCTAGATGTTCAGCGGCATTGAAATACATGTATGTTTCATAGCATAGAACTTCAAGCGCCTGTGGTTCAACCTTGTGAGCCCACTGGGTATAAGGTATCCAGTATTCCGGGTTTTTTTTTTTTTTTTCGTTTTTGTTTTTTTTGTTTGTTTTTTTTGTCTGTCTAGTTCTCATCACGAGGTTCCCAAGGATGCTCAACGGAACGTGTCCATGGTTCACACTCCTGGCACCGAGTCTGTCCGTCCGTCCCCTTTCCAGTTCGAAGAAGAGAGTTGCGTGTTCGTACTCAAATGCATTTGATTTGCACTTAAGCAAAATACCTAAATAGGTCAAAACAGATAATAGATATGGTAATGGTATAACTCATATCTTCACAGCCTACATAAGAAAATGACATATGCAGAGTCGCGAAAAGGTTGCCTCATAGCCAAATGCGAAAAGTAAAGAATCAGGTCAGCCTGCGCATGCACGCTGTCCGATTAGATTCGTCTTTTTTCGCTACATTTTTCATAATCTGTCGTTTCTGATGCAAAACGGGGAGGAGGGAGTCTAGCTCAGGCTGATCTGTTTATACTGTTTCGCGCATGGGGCCGGTCCGTCATGTTCCTATGCGCTTCTCTTGTACTTTTGATATTCAATAACATATCCGGGCAAAGACCGGTCAGTATCTACCCGACCTTTTTCACATGGCCTTTATTTTAATACCGCGGAAATCTCTTTAGATATTTGGTAGCACAATTTTAAAAGCCGTAAACTTCTCTATAGTGCTTAAGTATTGGAACACCTAAAACAGATAATTTTCCATTTGTCTCAAATGGAAAATAAATGGTTTAAGGTGTCCCTATAGCTAAACATATTAAGGTAGTCACTGTCTTACCAGCTGGACAAGCTGACAGTGTGTTAAAACCTGTTGACGGAATGACAAACAGTACAAACCCTGATCAGACTGTTCATATAGGAGCAGGTGCATCCTAAAGAAGCCCCGTTGCAGGCAGGATTTTGTCCGAACCCAAACGGCACTTCTTTGCACAGGTCGGTCGCATAAAACGCTTTGGACTTGTTCTTTGAATCGATTCCCTCTTTTATTTGTCGCACGGTTTAACTCTTTCGGCGCCAAAGTCGCAAAAATGCGACTTTGCAAACAGCGTATATCCAGATCAGCCGGCTCTTAAAAGAGCCGTCTGATCAGGATCTACACTGTTTGCCATTCAAATATGAACTTAAAAAGCCTGATTTTATGAAAAATGTCTTTAGATTGTTAAAATTTCCAATTACAAATCTGTCGTATGATGATTTGAGCAGACGAATATTTGTCGTCTGAAAAATCTGGCGCCGAAAGAGTTAAAATGCGCTGAAAGCTTTCCCAGATTATACGAATTCTCTTAATTACATGTGCGGTCGACCGATCTGATACCGTGGAAAGTGGCCGTCGATCGGGACTTTAGTCGACACCAATAGCAGTAACGGCAAATGACACAGGGCTGTCGACGGTGCTGATACGGTCCTCAGTGAACAGGTGAACTGTCTCGGTCAACAGCCATTTATGCGTTAGTCGTTAACATTTTGGCTCGGTCTGCAGCACAAATAGGGAAATTGGTATAGATGGCTTCATGCTTCGGACCAGCTGAAACAACATTTGCAAAGAGTTTATTCCCAGAGCACACCGCTATCAGAATCTACACTGTTTTCATAAAGTTTGATAATAACTTACCGAAATTATATTGTTTTTCTTTCCTGTAATATCCTAGCACTGATCTTGCACTGATATTGTACCCTAATTTGCTACTGTAAAACCCTGAGGTGCAGAAAAAAGATACTTTATGCTACAGAAGGTTTAATGTATCACTAATACAGTTTTAATGCGTTACAAGATTCTTTTTCCTTGATCTTCCACTCTGATTAAGAGGCGTCGACATGAATGAATTTAATAACATATTGTAAATGCGAACAGCATATACTCAGACCAGCTTGCGTATTGACGCAGCCGTGTCAGCCTTCGCTGTTCGCTACCCAAAGGCTACTCGACGTCGTTTTGGCGTCGGTGCCGACGTTTTAATTCAAATATTACCGCTGCAAAGTGACTGCATGGATGCGCAGGGTAATCTGAGTCGTCACTATTAGCATAATCTTTCGAGCCTCTTATCTTGCGGCAAGGTGCATACGAAAATATCATTTTCATGATAATGCATATGAATACAATAATAATAACATACGATGATACGAAAGATTGAATATGAGTTCAGCCTGCTTCAAAACAGCAACCATAGTCATAAGCGAGGGTCTGATTTTTTCTCGGGGCAGTCGAGTATAATTTCAGTTTTGTTCCACAATTCACAAGATTTCATTGGACAAATAACGCGTATGTCAAAATTTAGCCAATAATATCAAAGGTCAAAGAATATTTAATCTTCATTTTTACCCGTTGTACTGCACTGTGTGGATGTTAATTATGTCCCCTCATCAGAGGTGAGGGGGCATATTGGTTTCAGTGCCATGCGTCGGCGTCGGCGTGATAATTCATATCCTGTATATTTCTTCAACCAGTGAGTGGAATTTTACCAAAATTGCGTGGATACATCTTTTGGACAAGCCAGTGATCTGATTAGATTTTGGTGAGTTTGACCCAATTTGGAAGGTCACAGGAGGTCTTAGACTGTTAAATTTCATGCAACGGCGTCGGCGTCGGCGTGACAATTTCTTGTACCAAGGATATCTCTTGAACCAATCAATGGAATTTCACCAAACTTTTATGGATATATCATTGGGACAAGTTTAAGAGCTGATTAGATTTTGGTGACCTTGACCTCAAGTCTCAGGAGGACTTAAATGGCGTGAAAATTTCTTGTATGCACAACATCTCTTGAACCAATGGATTGAATTTCACCAAACTTGCATGGATATATCATTGGGACAAGCTTAAGAGCAGATTAGATTTTGGTGACCTTGACCTCATTTTTAAGGTCAGCGTCGACGTGACAATTTCTTGTACCCACCATATCTCTTGAACCAATCAATGGAATTTCACAAAACTTTCATGGATATATCATTGGGACAAGTTTAAGAGCTGATTAGATTTGGTGACCTTGACCTCATTTTCAAGGTCACAGGAGGACTTAAAGGCGTGAAAATTTCTTGTATGCACAATATTTTTTGAACCAATGGATGGAATTTCACCAAACTTGCATGGATATATCATTTGGACAAGCTCAAGAGCTGATTAGATTTTGGTGACCTTGACCTCATTTTGGACGACTTAAATGACAATTTTTGTACCCACAATATCTCCTGAATCAATGGATAGAATTTAACCAAAACTTCCATGGACACATCATTGGGACATGCTGAAGAGTTGTTTACATTTTGGTGACCTTGACCTTTTTTTCAAGGTCACGGGAGGACGTAGATATGTGAAAATTTCACTAAAATTGATATATCTCATTAGCCTTTGGCTTGATTTCCACTTTACTTTCATAGATATACCTTAGAGACAATCTCAAGAGTTTACTAAGTTTTGACTATGTTTTGATAACCTTGACCCATTTTCAAAGTCAAAAGCTAAGTAACAAATGCCTATATTTTCTCTTTAAAACGAGTTATATCTTGAACTAATCGACGGATATTCATCAGACTTGCATGAATATATTGTTGTGACAGGTTTAAGACAAGTTTAATAGTTAGTGACCTTGACCCATTTTGAAGGACACAGTCTTCTATGTAGGATATCTTTAGAACCAGTGGATGGATTTTCTCCAAACTTGCATAGATATTTTATTTGTACAGGCTTTTGATTCATTAGGGGGGGGAATGGGCTGGTGGGGGGGGGGGGCATCAGTTTTTCTCTGAAAAACACACATGTTGGTATCTATTTTAGAATCAGGTCAATCTCAATTGACCGCGGTCCATTTTGGAATTCCAAATTGGACAGCTCAATCTTGAGATACTCGTAGGTCATTGTCGCTACCCTGTGTCAAGCGGGTGCCTTCCGACATAGCTCACTTGAGTAATATTCATGAAAGTTGTTGTCATCTCTTCACCTGGAGACATATGCCTCTGCTCTGCTTGTTAGCTAAACTATTACGGGGTTGACTGTCATGCATACAAAAATGTGTTTTAAGATATAACGTGCATGTGGTAAACCAGGCACTGCTAGGAGGAAGAAGTAATCTGCGATATGCAGTCGGCGACGATGGGTTGGCTTCAGGGTTATGATGTCTGGACATTGGCTCTGCCACATATTCCCTGAATCCGGCCTCACGTGGCCGGTAGTTTACATTTCCGTTACTAATACTGGTGTTAGCCGCGTATGGTCTGCCACATACTGTGTTGATAATGATTTCAGTCTTTAGAGAAAAGTTTGACTTAATTTAAGTTACATTTACATACATGTATCATGTGTTTATAGTGTACCAGCTAATTCAGCACCTCTCCCATAATGGGCTGATGGGCTATGTGTATACTGGAGCAATAAGAAAGGCTCTATGGTACTGGAAAGTAATAATTGTGTTGCTTGCTATCCTGAATATTACTGTAAAATTGTACATGTATATATGCTCATGGGCCATATGGCTTAATGCATCAATAAACTATCTTTTTCATATCTAATCTGCGCCGATTATCTTGTTTTAAGGATGTTTCTTGTTTTATTTTTTTGCCTTGAATTTATTAACAGCTGATTATTCTTTCAGTGTAACAATTGTACTGAGCACTGATTTTGAGATGAAATCTTACCCAGTGTCCACACAACTTCGATCATCACTGAATCAATGCTGTGCCTGTTGGGCAATTATTGTTTTCTTGGCCTGAAATATTAATGATTACTAACGTGTGTGGGGGTGAATGGGGATGGGGGTGCCTATCGAGATACAGTGGGAACTCTTCTTCCCATTAGTTTTCAACAAGACGTTAGAGTAGAAGTATTTCCATAGTGCTAGCAAGAAACGGAAAATCAGTTGAAGCAGGGCTTATGTTCTGAACTGTATCCACTCTATTGTGATAACAATGTCCTATTTCTCTTGGTGATTGTCATATGACTGGCATTTTGATGTGGTAATAGCATGGTGATTTAAGCTAATTCTGTGTGATTATTTGAATATTAAGAGTCACATAGTCCAACGTCTAAACATGCAGATTATTTCCTTTGAGTTGTTCCCCATAAAGAAGGGAGGCAAGAATGAAAATGGCAGAGTTATTACCCGGAAAGTGTACCCATTCATTTTAAGTTTGAAACAAGCGATATGTCCAAAATTGCTGGCCGATTGACAAACCTTCAGTAAAGACGTGGACGGACTGCCCTTCTGTCGAGTAGTCTGAAGTTTTTTTTTGTTTTCTTTTAATCCCCCGCCACGAAGTGGGGAGGGCCATATAGTCCGTGCATGGATACGTCTTTCCGTCCGTCCATCACACTTTGTAGTACTGTTCTTGTCTCCACAACTCCTTCTACAGTATTTGATGCAGGGATTTGAAACTTGCAACACAGTTCAGACATGCATTGCACATGTGCATAAAGGAAACAGAACTTTGATTCAGGTTTTTATTGCAGAATTATGTCCCCTTGAATAACATACATATTTTGACCATATTTCACACTTGTAATAGTGTTTGTGTCTCCGCAACTCCTTCTACAGTATTTGATGCTGGGAGTTGAAACTTGCAACACAGTTTAGACATGCATCGAACATGTGCATAAGGGAAACAAAACTTTGATCCAGGTCATTATGGCAAAATTATATCCCCTTGAATGACAAACGTATTTTGACAATATTTCACACTTTGTAGTACTGTTTTTGTCTTCGCAACTCCTCCAGCGGTATTTAATCTAGGGATTTGAAACTTGCAACATTGTTCAGACATGCATTGAACATGTGCATAAAGGAAACAGAACTTTGATTTAGGTCTTTATTGCAGAATTATGTCCCCTTGAATGACATACATATTTTGACCATATTTCCATAGCTTTATATACAAGCTCACCTTTTGTCATCACTCTAGCGGCCTCATTTACTAACCGATTTTGATATTACATCACAGCTTTATTGGATATGACAATACCTCGAAACACGGTTTGCATTTCAGGTTGGTAGGATCAAGGTCAAGGTCACAGTTGCCATTTTCAGAAAAACTTCGGCATCGCTCTAGCGCTTTTATTTATGGATCGATTTTGATATAATTTCACACAAGTGTAAAGTATGATACTTTCTTGAATAAATTATCGTCTCAGCACCACAGGTTCAAGGTCAAGGTCACAGTTGCTATTTGTAAAAAAAAAAACTTTATCGTCCCTCTAGCCCCCTTATTTATCGACAGATTTTGATGTAATTTTACCCAAACGTTTAGTGTGACAATATCTTGGACAAGTTCGCAATCCAGAATTTTAGGGTCAAGGTCACATTTACTATTTTTAGAAAATATGTTGTGTTTTTGATAACTTGACACAAATATTTAGCGTGACAATATCTGAGACAAATTCACGTCTCAGCATTGTAGGTCAACGGTCAAGGTCACAGATGCTATTATAGGTACGTAAAACTTTATCATGGTTCTAGCGCCTTTATTTGTTAACTGATTTTTTATATAACTTCACACAAATATTAAGTATGACAATATCTTAGACAAGTTCACCTTTCAGGGTTGTAGATCCAAGGTCAAGGTCACAGTTGCTATCTTTTTAGAAAAAACTGTGTCATCCCTCTAGCAGCTTTATTTATTGACAGATTTCGAGTCTGGCTCGGAATCTTCACTGGCCTTCACTAGCCTTCGGATTGGTTCATTTGCACCATCATTTCACTTATATCCTCATCAGCCCAGAATAACTGAAATACTGCTTGAAGGGTCATGAAACCCCAAATCATAAAGACCGAGCACACAGATATGAAATTAGAAGCTTCTGCATTGTTTTCCCTCGACGCGACTGAATTACTGTGAACTTTACGTTTAAAGCGACAAAAATGAAAACAACCTTTCTAGTTGAATTTGCAAAGAGCGTAGATCTAGATGAGGCAACTCATCATGAGCTGCCTCAACTGGATCTACACTGTTTGCCCTATTGTCTTTGAATTTTCAATATGATACAGCTTGAACGAAACAATTTTGAAATTTTGCAGATGTTAATTTTGGCGTCTGCTTTCTAGCGCTTATGAATCGGTAGGGCACCTGACTCGTAAGTCAGAGGTCCTGGGTTCGAATCCCGGTCTGGTCACATACTTTCGTTTCTCCTTCCGCTGATTCAAGAAGGGCAGTTGTCAGTTACTGGCGAAAGTATGTGCACTTAGTACTGGTTAACCGCTTAGGAGGTCTAAGCCTGCCCAGGAATAGTGTGGTTAGGTAACTGACCGTCCCGACATGACCTTAGTTGTTTACCGTGGACGTTAAGCATCAAATCAATCAATCAATCAATTTTAGCGCTTATGGGTTAAGTTTCTCCGTTTGTTTTAGTGGATCTTCAAATGTGTACGAAACAGTTTAATTGGTAGATTTCTTTTGCTCCGGAATTTCAGTGAGTCCTCATCTTTGTTTATTCTTGGTTTTAATTTTGATTTCTATGTTCCTGATATATAACATTTACTAGCCCGGTGACCACCTACATGGGAAATCATTAATGGCTGTTCATGACTGTTTTTGGTGGTGGCAAACTTTGTGTGTTGTCGTATTGGGTGGGATCTGGGATTGAATTGTGTCAGTTCCTGAGAATTTTCCTTTTACTTTTTCATCAGACAACACCTCGTATTATAAAAAGTCAAGATGCTGAATGCATAGGTCTCTGGAGTAAGCCAGTACTGCCTCATTTAGAGGCATTACCACATGAAATTAAGCAGTTGTCAATTTTCATGCAATTCTTTAAGGAAAAAAATATGAACAAGCCTTATTCATTTGAAGAGTGTTTAATATTTTGAGAACCAGGGGCCGTATTCATAAAGCAACTTAAGTTGTTGCTATGCTGTTGCTAAGGCTATACTTCTATGAAGGAGATTCCCTACAACTATGAAATTTGCTCTGGAGGAACAGTCTTACAAAGACTGTTCCTCCATACCAAATTTCATAGTTGTAGGGAATCTCCTTTATAGATATTTAGCCTTAGCAACCGCATAGCAACGACTTAAGTGGCTTTATGAATACGGCCCCTGATCGTAGAGCTTTTAAACATTAGGAAACACAGCGTAACGTTGTGCTTACAAAAGTGTTGAAATAATTTGGGGGATTACAGTACTCAGAATTATCATTTTGGAAGGTAAATCTTGAGTTTGTTTTACTCGTATGGCCACGCCGTAAAACGATATTAGCTATCATAAAACAGATGAGTGACCTCTCCGAATAACAGTTTTAAACACAGTAATCCCCGCTCTAACGGGGTTTCTTCACTTTTCGCTTTTCAAAGTGTTCTTCTTTGAACTCAGAGAAAGCAGACGACATTTACCTATTAGACGTTGTACCAACTTTTTTATCATATGACGTCGCTGTTATTCAGTGGATAACGTCGTGTCATCAAAATCATATGATCACACGTGTAATAACACTTTGGCGCGTACACGTAACGGCATTGACAACGTCCATGTCAACAATGCATTTTCTTGTTAAAATAATGTTAAGTTTGAAGTCGTCAAAATTCCATTTTAAAGGGTCATATGATAAGCAGAATCTTACACTCGTGGTCATTTCATATGAAATTTATGATACTCGCCGAGGAGTGTAAGATCCTCTATATATGGGATGTTCCCGTTTCGCCTACTCCCATTTCGCCTACTCCCGTTTCGCCTATTCCCATTTCGCCTACTCCCATTTCGCCTACTGTCAAATATGACTTCATTCCCATTTCGCCTACTCCCATTTCGCCTACTGTCAAATATGACTTCATTCCCATTTCGCCTACTCAAGGAAAATTTTCAGATTATTTTATATTCATTTATTTATTTTGTTAAATAATATAATATATATGTAAACTGTTTTTTTTTTTTGTTTTTTTTTTGTTTTTGTTTTTCTGATGAGCACTTACTAACAATGTTGATTGATAATTACTGAATGATTATAAAATGGTGTAAGTCTGTTGATAGTTAGCTCATAATGTGAGCTTACATTATGAATACACATCACATTTGGCATATTTTGAAAATGCTTGGACTATAACTGGGAATTACATATTCTTGTTTCTTTTGTTTCCATGGTTTTACATATGGCTGAAGTTAATGAGATGGGTCTATAAGACTGTGGGGTGAGTTTGTCCTTATGTGGCTTCATAATGGGGATGACTGTTGCAATTTTCCATTCTGTGGGGACACTTGGCCATTTTCCCATGAAGTGTTTTAAAATTAATTTGAGTAGCTCTATTTTGGATGGGTCCGGGAGCTGTTTAAGCATTTCGTAGGAGACCGCGTCCGCCCCGGGGGCTGAGTTATGCTTAGAGCTTAGGGCATGGTTTACTTCAAATATGGTAAAGTAACTGTTCAGGTTGTTTTTTTCGTTTTCTATTTTGGGGAGGTATTTGTTGAACAATTCTTCCTGAACAGTTTTTGCTGCTTGGAATGTGGGGTCTAAGTTTGTTGACCTTGACATATTGCCATAATGCTGGGCTAGAGCTTCTGCCTTTTCACAATCATCCGTGATAATTTGGTCGTTAATTTTGAGACATGTGATAGGTGCATGTGGTTTTCCCCTAAATTTCTGTATCATGTCCCATACGTCCTTGCTAGTAGATTTATGTGGTAATTTGGTTATAAATGTTTTCCAACATTCTTTTTGGGATGTTTTTAAAGTTTCTCTAGCCCTAATTTTGAGGGAATTATAGTGGTCCTTATTAGCCTGGCTCTTGTGACCAAGATATTTTTCCGGGCTTTTTCTCGGGCCCTGACGGCTGAGGTACATTCCTTGTTCCACCAGGGCGGGCGCAGCTTCCTTTGTTTACCAGGTTTGGTTTTTGGAATAGTTTTATTGCAAATTTCCATTAATTGGCTGGTGAAGAGTTCTGCCATCGTTGTGACATTTTGATCTAAATTTTCACATTTTATATTGTTTTTGCATAATGACTTAAACAGGCCCCAGTCAGCTTTATCAAGTTTCCATTTGGGAATATTAGCCGTCCCCGTGGCATTGTACCTTGTTCCTATAGTTGTTAATATTGGGAAGTGGTCGCTGCCACATGATTCATTTATGGGATTCCAAGCTGTGTGTGGACTGATTTTATGAATTCAAGAAGGTCTTTGCCTTTTTTGTTCTTCGTGGAACTGTCCCAGACGGGGTCATGAGCATTAAAATCACCTGTGAGTATATAGTTTTTGGTTTGAATCTGTCCCACCAGATTTTTATAGTCATTGGCTCTAAATGTTTGGAATTCTGGGTCATATAAATTCAGGATCGTTACATTTTCGTTTCGTAGGAAAAGGGTGATTGCACAGGCCTCCAAGTCGCAGCTTTGGAAGTCGATATCCACCGTTTTGAATGGGATATCATTTCTTACATAGATAGCTACTCCACCTCCGGATTTATCTTTTCTGTTTTTAGAGGGGAGACCATGATTGATGTCTTAACAGATATCTGTAACAGGATCTGGAGAACAGGAGAATGGCCTACCCCATGGACTCAGTCGCTGATTATTACTCTCCCTAAAAAGAGAAACCTACAGCTCTGCCAGCCTCATCAGTCATTCAAGCAAAGTCATGCTGAAAGTTATCTTGAACAGGCTTAAGCCACAAGCCGAAGAGATATTCGCTGAGGAACAGGCTGGGTTCCGAGCAGGAAGGAGCACCACAGAACAGATCTTCAACCTTAGAATCCTGTGTGAAAAGTATCTCCAACATCAGCAGAATCTGTACCATGTCTTCATTGATTTCAAAAAACCCTTAGACAGGGTATGGCATGCAGCCTTATGGGCCACCATGAGGAAGTACAATATCAATGCAAACCTAGTTCGCACCACTGAGCAGCTATACGACAAGGCTACAAGTGCAGTCCTGATAAATGGCAGCACAGGAGAATGGTTCAGAACAACAGTTGGAGTAAGACAAGGATGTCTTCTGTCACCCACCCTCTTCAACATTTTTCTCGAACGGATCATGTCCGTTGCTCTGGAAGAACATGACGGAAAGGTTAGCATAGGCGGCAGAAATATTACCAACCTGCGGTTTGCCGATGACATAGACGCTCTTGCTGAGGAAGAGCAGGAACTAGAAGCTCTAGTTGAAAGTCTCGACCAGACCTGCACAAGGTATAAGATGGAGATCAGTGCTGAGAAGACCAAACTGATGACAAACAGCGCAGATGGCATCCAGAGGGAGATCAAGGTAAAGGGACAGAAGCTTGGTACTGTAAGCAGCTTCAAATACCTTGGAGCAGTTGTCTCAGATGATGGCTCAAAACAGGAGGTTCTCTCAAGGATAGCACAAGCCACTTCAGCTCTTGCCAAGCTGAAACCAATTTGGAGAGATAACAACATATCTCTTGGATCAAAGGTGACACTTATGCGCTCCCTTGTCATTTCCATATTTCTGTATGCCTGTGAATCATGGACCTTGACAGCAGAGTTAGAAAAAAGAACGCAGGCCTTTGAGATGAGATGCTACCGAAGGTTACTGAACATTTCGTACAAGGACCATATAACCAATGAGGAGGTTCGCAGGAAGATCCAAGCAGCCATGGGAGAATATGATGAACTCCTGACGCTGGTCAAGAAACGGAAACTAAGGTGGTTTGGCCACGTCTCAAGGTCTTCTGGTTTAGCAAAGACAATTCTTCAGGGCACAGTGAAAGGAAAAAGAAGAAGAGGTAGACAGAAGAAGAGGTGGGAAGACAATATCAAGGAGTGGACTGGAATGGATTTTGCCAGCTCAACTAGGGCAGCTGAAGACAGGACAAGGTGGAAAGGGATTGTTTTGAAGTCAGCTGTGGTGCCCCAACGACCTAGTAAGGTTATGGGATAGAATCGAATAGAAATAGAATAGTTTTTAATTAGTGGCTCTGAATAGTTAGGGATTTTTGGACAGTTTTTCTTATCAGAGAGCCAGGTTTCTTGTAAGCATAGAATTTGAGGCGTAATGTCTTTTTCTGTTAATAAGTTTCGTAATTCTGGTAAATTTTTAATTCTACGACAGTTCCGCTGAAGGATTTGTAGGTCTGAAATGGTTTTTGTGACTGGGGCAGCCATTATGCTAACTTAAAATGGTCTGTTTTGGCATAGCTAATCCGCTTAATCAATGGAGATGGGATCTGAGGTATTTATAGGAAGGGCGATATGGACTGAGGGTCTAGTTCGGGTTTTGCGGGTTGGGGTTGCCATTCTTCTTTTGGGGGTCATATTTCTGGTTGCGTAATTTCTTGGGGTAGAGGTACGTTGGTAATGGGGGATGTTTTGGGCCGGGAGCAAGACAGGGGATACCTGAAGCGGGGTATGTGGATTTGGGGATTTAAGTGGGATGATATGTCTGCTGATAATATTTTCGACTATCTCAGCTTTGGGTTTTTTATGCAAAGTTTCTTGGGGGATTTCTAGAAGGTCAACAAGGATGCTTTTCAGTTGACTGACATGAATGTACGTATCTATGCTTTGGGTTGTCTGGGCTTGGGGTTGGGAAAATTGCACCTCTCTATTCCAGGTTGGCTTTAGGGGGGGGGGGAGATCCAAGAGATTAGGGGGGGGGGGGTGATTAGGGGTCTCTTGGCTGTTGATTTTCTAGTCCTCCATTCCATGTTTATAGCCCTATTTTTACTATCTATATGGGCCTTGTATTCTAAGTATATGGGGCATTTTTGAATGCTGCCCCGTGGTTTTGACCGCATTTCGCACATATTTTCCTATATCGGTTGAATTTCATTATGCATTGATAGTGGTTATGATTACCACTACAGTGGGGACATATTGTTTGTTTGGATGGGCATTTTTCAGTTTTGTGCCCATGTTTTTGGCCCTTGTTGCATCTTGTATAGGGGATGAGGGTGGGGAATACCTCATAGACTAGTTCCCCTGTTATGGTGAGGGGAGGGGTAGGGGAGTAAAATATGACCTTCATATTTTCTGTAGGTCTGTTGTTAATGAATATTCTGTTAATTTCTTTGACTTGCGGGGTAAGTGAATTGAAAGTGAGTTTTAGCTGTTGGAGATTGGCATCCTTCGCAATGTTGCGAAGGATGCCCGTGCTCGTGGGTACGGACTCCTTTGATTTGTTAAATTTCACATTCCTGCCTACCCCACTGGCAGGACGAAGGGCAGACTCGAAGTCGATAATATCAAAGGATAGCTTATGCGATGTTTTGAAAGACCTGGCCTTAGAAAGGTGCAATTTCGGAATTTTGAAGGAGGGGCCGAGCCTATCCACAGGTTGATAAATTATGGATATTTTGTCAGGTCCAAGTTGTTGGACGAAGCCATTGACAATGGCTTTCGTTTGATGGGCTGAAGAGGCCTTATTTGGAAGGGATACGGTGAACCAGATAAATTCTGGTTCAGGGGTTTTTGGGATGTTGTATGGGCTAATAGGGTCTGGGGGAAGTGGGCTATGGGGGTCAGGGAGGGTTTAATTTCTTAGATAGGTGAGGGCAGACTCGCTCGAGTCAGAGCTACCACTGTCATTTCTATTTCTTTTGTCAGTGGGGGACTCTCCAGAGGGGGAGACTGACAGAGGTCTCTTCCTGGTCTCTTCTTTTTTTTCACATACTTGCCCTTGACCCAGCCAGGACAGGGAGCTTGTTCCACCAGAAATAGCACAGCGAAGTCTGGTGGAGGCATGCAGTAAGGGGGATCTAGGACGTATGTTGACATCGGCCCAAAGGGAGCCCCTCATGCCATACGTTACCGGTGACCCTAAGCTGTATAGCTAAAGCCACCAGTGGATCGCGAGGCCTGTGCGCATGGGAAGTGATTTATGCGGATCTGCGCACAAGACCATTTGGGTGCGATCCCACTGATGTTGATAACTGGGAACTTTCTGCCCCCCACCAAAGAATTTGCTCCCCCACTTCCCCCTCCTTTTTTTCCAAAGCACTGTTTCACGCTCCTGATGGGTATCGTCATGGGGCTGACCCCACCAAAATACATATATAGACCCACCCACCTCGTATCCTATACCCATACCCCCATCTCCTTTTCTTTTTTTTCTCTCTCTTTCTGTCTCCTTCTCCTTCCACTCTATTCCTCTCCCTTTCCACTATCAAATAGTACACAGGTGCGGAAATGCCAGCAATAGAATCAACATGCCGGTTACAAAAGGACAAATTGCTAATAAGACATTGGAATTTTATGGGAAGACTAACAAAATGAAGCCATCATTGACCCAATTTAAACAACAGGGCGCGGCCCTAAGAGAAAACATCAAAACAAAAATCTAAATCCAAATGCGGAAAACCTACTTAAATTACTTAAACACAGACCCGGCATGTTGAACATAATACTAATGAACTTCGTGTATTTCTCTTTCAGAATCAAAGAGTTTATTTCTGATTTCCAGACCAAGAAGTGTATTTCTTTTGCAGGTCCATCGACGAAAATAGCTTTAAAGGAACACTAAATGGTCCTTCAAGGGCATAGTTCAAAGCTACCACAGATAGAGCCAGACAGAAGGAACAGATGAAGATTTTAACAAATTTAGGCCCCTCCCAATCCCTATCCTCTATGGTTGTTGCTAGTTATGAACTAATGACGATTATGATCGTTGCAACCCCAAAATAGCACCATCACTCCCCTATCTCCCCTTTGTTATACACACAGGCACGCACGCACAGTACACCCGCATTTTTACTAAACTACTCTTGCAGGCCCACCCAACCCCCTTTTTGAGAAATAACGGTCCACCCAAACCCCAAACCGGGAAATCAGCAAGGAAACATTGCAGTTTTCCCAAACCTCCGATGGAAACATGAAGGAAAGGTACGACACCAAACACAATGTATGTATATATGTAAATATGAGACCGGATCGGAATGTTTCCATCGAAAAGTAGGTCACGCGTATATTTTACAAATTCTTTACAAGGCTGGGCAAACAGGTGAATTACCCCCTAACCATGATTCGACACTAAAAGTCCCTTAAATATGCCTTTCTAGATGACCGGTCAAAATTTGCAATCCTGAAACTTAATGTGGCACTGGAGGGCCGTTTTAGGCCAATTTCTTCGTTTTTTTTTTTTGTATTTTTTTCAAAATTATGCTTACTTGCCTGCATGTGTGCAGGGCGACGGCGGTCTGCACGGGTCCGAGGAGGTCTCTCTGGTCATGGGATGGTCTGGATGTCCACGACTGTGATGGGATGTGGGATGGTCTGGGAGCCTGCGGCTGGGATGTGGATGGTGGATTCCTTCTCTCTGCTGGGACCGTCTTTGACCTGATTCCAAGTAACCTCTCGGCGGCACAACTTACCAACTGCGAGCACTGGTGCCTGGGACATTTTGCAATAGTCGGAATTGACTAAGTCCTATAGAACACCGTTGGCAGCTCACTTTGGCTGAACACTCAAAAACACAGTAACTTACAGTTAGCTCACACTTTTTCCTGCACGGCGTCCGAGCGAGAAGCCCGAGTCAGAATTTGATTTAGGCTTCATGCATGGCTACCAGTGAGCTAAAAAGCTAACCCGGTTTCACCGGCGTTGCCTCCATGTGCCTTTGGTGCCTGGTGACGTTAAAAACCGATCATGTCATGTTGTTTCTTTTTTATTTATCAGCTAAAAGAAGTGGTGAGGAAGGAGGAGGGGTTGGTGGCTTATTTTAAGCTGTACAATGCTTTTTAAAAATATGATTTTATTTTCGTTCATTTATCTATTTTTATTTATTGTCATTTTTTTTTTTTTTTATTCTTGATGCAACATTTTATGCAGGATGTTTTTTAAAAAGTATTTATATAATAGTGTAAATAAACAGAACTTAAAAAAAAGAAAGAAAGAAAAAAAAAAACATTGGCATTTTAGTGAAAAAAATAATGAGTAGGCGAAACGGGAATAGTGACATATTTTTGAGTAGGCGAAACGGGAGTACGCGAAACGGGAGTAGGCGAAATGGGACAAATCATAGGCGAAACGGGAATAGGCGAAATGTGAGTAGGCGAAACGGGAGTAAACCGTACGTCATTATGACGTCGCTGTTATTCAGTGGATAACGTCATTTCATAAAAATCGTATGACCACACGTGCAATATTAACATTTTGGCGCATACACGTAACGTCATTGCCAATGTCTATGTCAACAATGCATCTTCTCATTGAAATAATGTTCAGTTTGAAATGTTAAAGGATCATACGATAAACAGAATCTTACACTCGTGGTCATTTCATCTGAAATTTATGAGACTCGCCAAATGCTCGTTTCATAAATTTTATATAAAATGACCATTTGTGTAAGGGCCTCTATTTCTTATGCACTTAAGAGTATGGTGCAACGTCGTAAATTGGTTCGAAATCATTTGCTTTAAACTATAAAATAGTATGGTACAAATAAAATTCACTTTATAGAATAAAACACCGTTTATATTCAACAACCTTTAATGTGTGACTGTCAAGAATAGTAAAGCTTCTCTATTCTGATCATACCGAAGAGACACCAGTCAATGATTTGTTACTTGCACATACAATGTACTTGGTTTATGTCACCATTTTCTACATAACAATATTTTGCAGCCCCTTTTAGGACTGCCTCGGCGATGCATTTTCACTGAGGGCAAACGGCATCTTTACTGAGAGAAAAACTTGGGGAAAAGAAACGATTCTACTGTCAGAAACAAACGTTTTCTGGAGCATTTAGTCTAGTTGGATACCCTTGGTAATAAACCATTATTGTCTTATAACGATACTTCAGAAATTCAGTTTTCCACAATATCCACAATTTATGGTTTATCACTCTGACATGTTCCATATTTGGATACGTAAGTAGCAGCGACGACATTAGGTTTACACACAAGACCCGACACACACCCACAGCTGGCCTCCGTGTTCGGTTCTTTTGCGTTACAGTTGGAGCCGACTGTTCCGATTGGTTTGCAATAGACGTCACTGGGCTGGAACGGATCTCTGCAGCAGCACGTGCCAGGGGGACACGAGGTGTGACGTAATGTCATGCTGGTCATGTTGCAAGGGGAAGTCTGAGAATAAAGCATATCGGGATAGTCATTCTGATTTGTAAGCCTTTAGTTAAAACAGTTCTCTTTCTCCAAGATAAACACACTCATTATGATAATAATAATAGATCTAACAATAATAAAAATGATAATTAGTATTATTGTTATTCTTATTTTCATTATCGTCATTTTATCATTATCATTTTTGTTTAAAGTTTGTGTAAGTTTGTGAGAATCATAAAAAAGAATGAACGAAAGAAAGAAAGTCACGAAAATTGTCAAAGCATACATCTCTAGCTAGGTTTTATTCAACCAAGTGTTAACGTGACGATCTTCTGGGTGTTTATGTGTTTATTTATTCCCGGCGCGGCCAAGTATAATTTCACTTTTGTTCCAAATTTCACAAGATTTCATTTGTCAAATAACGCGAATGTTTAAATTTAGCCAATAATATCAACGGTCAATGAATATTCAATTTCGTGTTGTTGTTGTTTTTTTGTAATTTTTTTTTTTTTTTCGTTGTGCTGCACTGCGTGAATACTAGCACTCTGTCAGATGTTAATTCAAAATGTTTCTCTTGTTTGTAAATTTACAATGAAAAATTTTATCGAAAACAGACGCAGATATTCAAAACTTTCTTTTTTTCAGCGCAGATCTGCTTTCGATTTCTACTTTCTTAATACACACAAACAAATATTGCATCATGTTGGTACCCGTAACTGTTTTGGAATCAGGTCAATCTCAAGATTCACGGACCGCGGTCCATTTTGGAATTCCTTATTTCAAAAAGCTCACATTCATGAAAGTTCTTGTCAACTCTTCACCTTAGGCAGAGAAAAAAAAAACGAATACTTTTTCATCTAACAGTACTTTATCTGAATCTTAACCTCAAAACAAATTGCGTTCATTGTTCTTATGGTTTAAAACACCCACACATCATAAATCGTCCATAATCATATTCATGACGGAGCAATCATTATAAAGTTCAAAAGTTATAACAAAATGACTTACATAGACGACGCCCTCTCCATAGCACAAAAGTATGGTTATTATAACGAACCCAAAGACACGATTTTGAGTACTTTGAAACATTGTTTACCGCTTCCTTCAAAACAATGTCTCAGTTTATTACGTCAAAGTCCTTATCATACAGATCATAGGAACCGCGACACGAGAAACAAAACAATTTTTTTTGGCGCCTAGCGCAGACTCAGATCAGCCTTGGCATCCGCCCGGTCTGATCAGAGTCTTCCCTAAGCGCTCAAACGGTAGCCAATGGTCTAAGCTACCTTCAAGTGGACAGCAAAGACTCTGATCAGATTGGGCGGATGCCCAGGCTGATCTGAGTCTGTGCTGGGCGCACAACTACTTTGTTGGTTTTCTCGTGTCGCGGCTCATAGCAACTGCACTTAGTGCGAAAGATAAGCTAAAATTCCACTGAATTCTAGGATGTTTGTTTTCAAAACTCTAGACATGCACTTGAGAGCTCTGATTTATATTGAAACGGAAAAGAAATGAAACATTTTCAGACTGACACAATTTAATACTAAAACCTGTGACATTTTCAGTATTTGTAGGCACCAGCTGAGATATCATGTTATTGAAAAAAATCTACATAGAAAATGCTATATTTTGCTTTAAAAAAGTGTAAGAAGATTTCAAGATACAGTAATGTCTCGCAAAAAAAAGAGCTTAAATCTTTCGAAACTATGTAGGACATGTAGGACTTTCATTTTTTACATGTATGATGTCTATTAGATGGCAAACACGTTGTAAATCATTTCAGTACACTGTTCTATTCTGTTTAGTATAGGTATTTTATATTAATGATATATAGTCATGAAAAGATGTTACATGTACATGTATGAACACGAATTAGAACCGCCTCGTTGAGGCATGGGCGACAATATATGCTTAACACAATTTGCAGCCATCAAGGTGAATAAGTACGCTTTCAGGGGAATCAATTCTGCAATTTTCATTTTTGTCTCCCTTTCCTAAGGTAGTCAGGTCTTAAAAGCACGGATTTGTTCCTCTAGAACCAAACTCTTCCCTTTAAGAGTAGATTCCAGAGAAGTAAACAGGATGTACGAAAGTTGTTCCCGAGTGTAATAATGGCGAACAAATGTTGAGGTGAACATGTACCCATACAACTAAACAAACTGTTATAATCGATTTGAGGATTTCTTGATTGATTGATTTGATGCTTAAGGTACACGGTAAACAGCTATGGTCATGTCGGGACGGTCAGTTAACCTAACCACACTATTCCTGAGCAGGCTTAGACCTCCTAAGCGGTTAACCAGTACTAAGTGCACATAATTTCGCCAGTAACTGACAACTGTCCTTCTTGAATCAGCGGAAGGAGAAACGAAAGTATGTATTCAGACCGGGTTTCGAACCCAGGACCTCTGACTTACCAGTCAGGTGCCCTACCGATTGCGCTACCCGGCCCGGCTCGATTTGAAGAGCTCAGTAGGAGGAGTGGTTTGTGAACGTTTTCGCACAACTTCATGATTAGGCCATTGGATGTGGTCCTCCCATGTCTTAGCGATGGCCCACCTTTAAGGTACTCCACCATGATTGTCTGCCATGATTTTCAAGGAAAGCGACCTTTTGATAGTTTCTGTTTGCTTTCCTGTGCAATAATCCAATCTAAAATGAGGTCTGCTCTTAATATAACTAGAATGTCTACTCTTGAAGGAAAGAATTTAACCTTAAAAGAGAAAATCGTTTCCTAATAGTCGGGTAACTTCGGACAGGCGGGTAAATTCGGACATACCATTGCAATACCGTTGCAAACAGTGAAAATCCAGATGAGACGGCTCATAACAAACAGTGAAAATCCAGATGAGACGGCTCATAATGATTTTCACTGTTTGGCCAGTTATTGTTTTGTTTTAGTTCCAGACAACTGACATATAAAGGAAAAAATGTCAATGTCCGAATTTCCCCACTGTCCGAAGTTACCCGACTCTCCCCTAGAGCTATTGAAAAAGGGACGCAAAACTGAAAATGGCAGAATTGCTTAACCTGAAAGTTGACCCATTCGCCATAAAGCTAGACATAAGTCTATGATTAACTCCCTTAACCACAATTGATCATGGGGACGAAATACACTGCTCAAAATATTTAAAGGAGCAGTAGGTTTTTTCCCATAGATGTTACTACAACTTATACCCAGTTCAACGACCCATAAATTTGCCCGTCATGGGACAAGAATTTCCTTCTTTTTACAGCTCTTTTAAGAAGAATCTAAGTTTAAGACAACCAAAATTTCAACACAACAGATGCTCTGCTCATTTCCATGGTACAAGTTTTGCAATTTTCTAAGTTTCTGAAATTGAGTTATTTTGCTGAAGTCTATAAAATCTCTAAACTTCAGTTCAAAGTGATCTTCTCAAAAAGGATCACCTTGAAAAACATAAATTTCATAGACAAATTGGTTCTCTTGATTTTGGTTGAAAGTTTCACTCTTTTTATCTGTTCTGAAAAATTGTAAAATTTTAGCAAAGTTCCAGTTTTACATAAATCTGTCCATGGACAAGGGCATGACAAATATTGAATCAAAAATTGCGCAGTCAGTAACCCTGCCCCTCTTTAAAAACGAAGCAAAATAAATGGATCTCCTGTGTCTTTATCGATCGAAAGTATATAGCCTTAAAGTGGGGATGCATTACACTGTCGTCTATGGAAAAATATCAGATGTTCCTTTAAATATTTTTAGCAGTGTACATGAACGTATTTCACAGATAGGGGAAACAAAAATAGATGAAGAAGTAAAATTAAATTGCCTAGCTTTTGAAAGCTCTTTCTTAAACACGACCATTTATACTGCGAGTAAAGTTAAAAATCACTATATATGTAATGCCCGTGCTGGAGATCATGAAAGGTGTGTGCATACGCTTTGAACATGTTGAATAGAGATAACTCCGACAGATATATTCGTATGTTCTTCTCAAATGGATGGGGGTAGGGGTGGGGGCTAGCTCAAAACAAAAATTTGCAGTCTCGAGAGAAATTCTTTGGAGCGTATTATTTCCTTCAAGGATAGCTCCACCTAGAGGCTTGACAAGGGAAGCAAATAGTGTTCTATCAAAGTGTCCTCCATGTAAGAAATAGTTGTGTAGCCATAATCCATTTTAAGTGTCATGAACAGTTACACTGTTTGTAGCCAAAACATTATGCACTTCAAATAAAACAAACATATCATCCACCGAAGTAAAAGAATTTAGCCCACAATTCTAACTTTATCAGTCCTGTTTGGAGGCTGTGAGGCCACAGTAGAACTTCCTCCGGAAGTAGAATTAGCGCTATCTGGTGGAGCGCTTTCACTGGGTGTTACGGAAGATTGCGTCGCTATTGTAGATGTACTGTTTCCGGTATGCACAGTTGCTGAAGTGGATACTATTGGAGAAACAGAAGCTACACCTCCTGTTCCCAAAGATGTTGATGCTTCTGTTGTGACAGATCCTGCCGCTCGATGGCACTTTCCGAACAAAGAAACATGTCCTTGTGACTGAATATTTGGCCTGCACTCAAACTCTGGTTTACAAGGGCATTCGTATTCCGTTTTTCTAGTGGTACAACCAGACATTTCTTCCCCTAGCGCTTTACAATATGTCTCTGTGAACAGAAAGTCATCTCGCACACAGCACGAGCCTGGAGGGCAGGTATTATTTTGGTGAAGGGTGCATTTCGAAGGTAGCTGAAGAAAGAGTGAGACTAAATAAAACATGTAAATACGTAAACAGGTAAATACGCATTATTGCATTAATTAAACGGCGATTCACGCTCTGATTTTGACCGTTTGTGGCTTTTCGCAATACTCCATCAATACAAAACCTGAATTCATAAGTTCTATAGATTCGAGTTTTGTAAATTCTGTAAAGCAGGTGACTTCGAAGTGAAAAATTTAGTGAACATGAACATGTTAACTGTTGCTAAAGGTTTGTCCAAAACTCACGATAGCAGACTATGGCCTGAAACGAGGATTCAGTGTGTGTAGGTATCCGCTAGGTCGTGGCGATCGGGCCGAAAAATAATACCCAAACATTTTCCTTGTGTTTATAGCATTGTGGTTGAATTTATGCAGCAGGATCGATCAAACATTTAGTTTTTCATTCTATTTACATTTGCAAGCAAAGAAAGAAAAAAAGAAGTTCATCCTTGACAATGTTGGCTGGTGTATTAGCAAAAATTACAAACTCGTATTCTAGGACCTTAGATGAGATTCATATGCGTCGAAGAACAATTAAACCACCAGGAGTCCATTTTGACAGATATTCGAATCCCGTGAAACGGTAACGCCCAGCAATACGCTAGCTAGCGTTATATTGATTGAAGAGCAATTTTATACGTACCGTTGTTTTAACTGTTGCTTCACCGAGTAATATCGTTTTTCCAAAGTCTGCAACTGTGCAAATCAATAAACAAAGAAATACAATATGGGTATCCATTTTTTCGCGGATCGTTCTGATGTCACACTCTTAATTCAGAAGACACAAGCTATAGAGTCTTTAAAGTCCCGATTACAACATGCATTTCGCAACGTAAGTTCAGAATGTTATCAACAATCGAGACAAGCTGCACGAAAATCATGACAACGTATGCATAATGTCTGCATTTTTGCACTTTTTAACTGAAAATTAAAAGTCACAGTGGCTTTATGCTAGTCCTTATTTTGACCTGAAATCTTATCTATTAAACGAAATTGCGCCGCCGTTACAAAAATGAGCTTCGTTGTGTAAAAATGTGTCTTATGGTAGGCAAAATGCTCATACTGATATCTTCTAGGCAGCTCAAATGTGCAGTCTAGTTAGAGCATACCCATTTATTCTGACAATAGTCTTGTATATTCCAAAATGTGACCGTGGACATTTCTATCAACAAAGTGCTTGTTCCCAGGCATGTGTGGCCTCGCGCAGTTCAAAAATGTCTTAAGACAGTTGATTTTCTCCTATGTGGCACAAATATTATGATACATTCTTTAACAGCCCGGGTCAGAACTGGTTTCGTAGTGACACAGGTAGCCCAAAAGGCAGTTTATCAGTATAGACCTATATTGTGTCTAGATATGCCAAATGGCATGTCTCAAGTTGTAAACAATTTTAATATTTCATATACTCGACGACTTTAAAACGCCTCACCCCAAAATTGGTTAATATTTTGGTAATTCCATATTTCAAGTTACTAAATATGAATTGCTTTTATTGGAATGTGTAATTCTAATCAAATCAGTTGTATGAAAGTATGTCATGCGTGACGACCTGTGACATCTCAAAAAAGTGTTAATGTACAAAAAAAATGTCATTTGACGTTTTTCCCTTCAAAAGAATAGCATTCGAAATTAACGTCATAAAGAGTGACGTCTTGCACGCATCCCTAGTCATTGATGGATACTTTGAAATCAGCATCAATGTCTGTTAGACCAAAGTAACACGGAAATGCTTTTTGAAATCATTTATTCCTGTCGATTTTGAAGCTAGATGCCATGCTTACATTTCCATTATTGCATTCGATAACCATTTGGATAGTGCAGTGTAACAGTTTTGATGAAAATCCCCCGTTTTAAAGCATACTTTCACATTTGTCACGTACATTTAAACATTCCCAATTCCAGGCTGGATTGATAATTGTCTCATGCATGAGATATATTCTGAAATATTATTTATGATAGTTTTATTCTGGCTGACAGTAAAACAAATTTCTTTCTGCTATGGCGTTTTCAAATTTGCACTTACCGCTGACGTCTCAAAATAAACCTGTTTGGAGCAGCATCTTTACTAAACTTCACTGCTACTATTTATAACAAAGTGTCACGTATGTTACTCTCTTAAACCGTAAAATTGACTATCTGGGCAATAACAGCGATAGCATTAAATGTATAGATTTATGCTTTAAGAATAATCTAGCAAATAGCAAAAGTAAAAAGTATGCAAAGACCAGGAACTGAAACAATCACAATCCAAATCCAGCCCTCAAACCATAGCAAATCTGCTGTGCTTCTTCAGAATACTTCAAGTCTTACAATATATTAGTTCGAACTATTCTGTGTTTGTCACGTATAAAACTTACATCACGAAACCCTCAAGATAACTGCTTAAAATACTAGTATGTCCAGGTAAATAATGTTTCATAGAGAGAGTAAAGAAATTTGATAAGTAGTATTGAAATAGCGTACCTTATGAATTGATGTTATTTACGTTACTAACAGTAATATTTTAGGTAAATAAAATACAAACTAGGACTGTATTTCTTTTCTAATGTATTAAGATGATTTTATGGAGTAACTGTACTTGAAAACAAAAATATTTTTCCTTCGCATGACTGAAATGATTTTAACAAAAATACTTACAGATAACGTATATTATTGACTGGTATGCCCAAAGGGCTGTCAGAAAAAGAAAAACAGACATGTGTTTTTTTTTTTTTTCATTTTGTATGCACCACTGCTACAGTTTATATGTATTGCCAAAAATAAGGATGCTTCCCCATGGAAACATAATGTGTCCCTAGAATATATGTGGAATGAAAAAACGGTGAAATATTTAAAAACTGCTTTAGAAATGTGTAAGTTTGAAGTTATTGCCATGGCAACGTCAAACACACCAATCCTACATTATCATTTTCACTGCAACTATCTTATTCATACAAATTATAACAGTTTAAACATTTTACCTCCTAAAGCTGCCAGTATTTTATTTTTGTTTTACAAAGAAAATGATTGGCACTGATCGGGAATTAATAGAAGCTAGAACTGTCAGAGAATCTGACTATAGCCCCGCTGCACTGCTTTAGTAACAAACTCATTGTAAAAACAGCCATAGATATCGAATTCACCTATCCTTGCCAACAGACAGATCCTGAGAAAATGAGTATAAAGAAGAATGAGAGCCAGGGTCGTCATTCTCTATCATATATAATATACCAACTCATTATGTTTACACAGTTTGAACAGGCTAGCCTTAATGGTTGCAGAAAAAACTGTAACATTCTAAATACGAAAAGAAAGAAAACTGGATAGATAAAGGATGAGTAAGAGCAATAAATTCTGCTTGTCTACCCCACAATACAACAACTCATTCCCAAGATACAGCAATTTATTTTTTTTCATATGTATACAAAGTTCGAAGATTCTAGCTTGCGTAGTTCCTGAGAAAACTGTTACAAAAATTTACTTTGAAAAAAAAAGCACACATAAAAATGGACAAATAAAAGGAAGAACAAGAGCAATGAGCCCGATTCTCAATCCCACAGTACAATCACTCACTGTCCATTTGTAAACCAAGTTTAAAGATTCTAGCTTCAATGAAGACAGAATAAGAACAGGAAGAAAAGTGGATAAAAAATGAGAGATAAGCGCAATGAGCCCAGGACTCAATCCCACGATACAATCACGCATTCTCAATATTGTATAACAAGTTTCAAGATTCTTGCGTGCACAGTTCCTGAAAAAACTGTGACACAAATGTAGCCCTGGTTTCGCAACCACCCAGAACTAGCTCGGAAGAAGCCACAAGAAAATCCATGCCACAAGAAATGAAAGGATGAAGTCAAGAGTTTTCTCTATCTACACAGAGTTTATTCAGGACGTAGGATTATAGAATCATCTCACAGGAGGAAAAATAAGTCCTGAAATTAAAATAATACATCAATACTACTAACTGCAATGTTTCTTCTCTTAATAATGCTCACAGGTGCATTTAGCCACCATATTTAAACTCTCGCCTGTGAACAATATAACGGACAATTACAGATCCATGACGTAATGAATTCATTATTCGCAGAACAGTAAACTTGCAATTTTATCTTCTGCTACTCATTACGTACAGTTATATGTAACTGATGCATTTATCATCTTTAAAAACAACAAATAAAGTAAAACATAATGCATGGATCAGAAGTATCTAACATCATATTGTTGTGCATATGTTCTAGGCTGTCTTGCATATATTTCCATATTCCTAAGAATCAGCATCAGAATCCTGACTCTAACAAGACAACATCGTTTATCAGGAAAGAACAGTCATAAATGCTTAAAATCAAACTCCTGATCACATACAATAACTGAAATGATTATCTTTGGACGATGAACCCACTTCTGTGCTATACACTTCAGTTTCTATACAGACAGCTATAAAACACTTATTACACAGCCAATAATGCAAGACAAGCATGAATAAACAGTGCTTATCAGTAACTTGTAATACATGTATATTACAATACAGCCAGCAAAATAAATAATTTGCTTATGAATATCAAATGCTCATAACAAGCACTTGATCCCAGACTTCAGATCCACTGATATCAGTGCTTAAAATTATTATTGCCACTATTTACAAAAACGTAAAATACAAAAATGGTACTCACTGGACAAATGAATTCAGACCACCTCCATTCTCACAAGGACAAGTGCTGTGACTGTGCTGTGCTGTAGAAGACTGGCTCTGTGCGCTGGAAAGCAACCAAATTCATGCAGTGATTTTAAATATTAATTCGGTGACGAAACATTGGCAAAAGATTCAGATATTTCTAAACTGACTAGCCCGTAATTCAAATTTCACCAAGTTCTGACAAATTCTCTTCTTCTGCCTAAAACTACATACCTTTTAACTGAAAATAGAATCTACATCTTCAAAGAGCAACTTCAAATGTATGGATAAATTTTATGCAAAATTCATCTTCAGAGCCACAAATCAGACATGTTGCATGTATCAAAGCCGAGGAATAAGTGACAAAGAAAGCTCACATCATGTACAAAGTTATGAAAAACAACTCACAGACAGCCAACCAGATTTTACCAATAATTGCTTTTCACGTGGAAAAACGAGTTCACTTTAGATTTTCAACAAGTAGTAGCTTTACCAAAAAGCTTGTAAGCATACAACTCATTTGTTGGTACGCCAAAAACTGATATAATATGTACAAAAAGAAAACCAAGACATAATAATAATAATAAGCTAAAATATAGTAAAATATACTCCAGTTACACCCTCCCCCTCTACCAGAAAAATGACGTCCTCGTCATTTACAACTGATATAATTAGATGCACAGTAAAGAAAAGCAATATATTATGTGGCTTCTGTAATGCCTTTCACCACTGCGCAAATAATTTTCGGATCAAGATCCAAACATGCACCTGACGACAATACAGACTGCAACAAATAACTCGTTTTTTGTATACTGAAACAAAAATCTCCAGAATCCTGCCACGCAGGTTTCTTCTTAACCCTTGCTGAACGTCTTGGGACTGTTTCTGATCTATTTTGTGCGCACTGAGTGTTACCGTCACATCTTTGTTGACCTGAAGCATCAACCTCAGTATCTGTATTAATCGAAGTTTCTTCTCTAGACTCTATATTCACTGAATTCTCATTTTCAGTGTCAACAGATCTCTCCTGAAACTCAACATCATGCTGATGATCTGACTGATAAGCGTCCTCATCAGTCATCAGATCATCTTCCGGTTGATCTAAAGTAATTGAAATAGTACCTTCACCAGTACTAGTATGAACAGAAGTATCAGCCACTTCCGTAATATCTTTCCGAGTCTCAACAGTTGTTTTTGTAACAACTAGTTCATCATCACTACTGTCATCGTCCTTTTCTCCGTCTGTAGATTTTGGTGCATGTATGACGCGTTTTCTGGGTTTTGGGACTGGTTTTGTCATCTCTTTGTTCAAGTTGTGTTTTGGGTCTCTATCTATATTTTGAAAATTAGAATTTATTTTAGACGTATTCTGCGTCTTTTTTTCTTCAACTGTATCCTTCACTGGTTCTGCTCCAGACTTCCGCTGAAAACTAGAACTTTCTATAAAATTTTCGCCAAGATGCAGCAGGTGATTTCTGTGCAAAGTTTTTGCACCACCCTCACCATCTTCTCGTTTCACTCTATACACTGGTATATCTAAATTTGGCTGTTCTATAACAACATATATATTTTCTGCCAATTTGTCTGATAACTTATGTTTGCCCTCATGAGCTAAAATTTTGACAAGAACCCTGTCATCTATATGCAACTTAGCTGCTCTTGATTTTAAACCATAATATGCTTTTTGTTTATCTCTAGCCTTTTCTGCATTTTCATGAGCTATTTCAAATGTTTTTTTGATCTTACCCTGCAAATCTGAAATATAATCTGAATATGAGCCTTTATCTTCAGCTTTGTCAGGTAAGCCAAAAGCAATGTCAACGGGCAATCTAGGTTCTCTGCCAAAAAGAAGCATATATGGAGAAAAACCTGTACTCTCATGCTTAATACAGCTATATGCCTGAACAAGCGGGGCAACATGTTTTTTCCAATCTTTCTTCTGGTCACTTTCTAAAGTGCCTAACATAGAAATTAATGTACGGTTAAACCTTTCTGTCATTCCGTTCCCAGGGGCGTGATAGGGACTAGTTCTGCTTTTACTGATTCCCATGATAGAACATAAGTATTTTATGAGACAACTTTCAAAGTTGGCACCCTGATCAGCATGTAAACGTGCAGGTATTCCATATCTCACAATGAAGACATTATATAGCACATCTGCAGTTGTTTTTGAGGTCTGATTTTTCGTAGGGACTGCCATAGCAAACCTTGTAAAGTGATCAGTAATGACTAGTATGTTAGATATGTTCCCTTTGGATGGCTCAAGTGTTAAATAGTCAATGCATACCAGTTCTAATGGATATGTAGTAGTGATATTAACTAACGGGGCTCTTACATCCGTCTTTGATTTTCTTCTGATACATCTACTACAGTTTGAGATCCATGATTCTGTATCAGAGAACATGCCTGGCCAAAAGAACCGGTCACGTAGTAATGACAATGTTCTGTCTTTACTAGGGTGTCCCATATCATTATGAAGGCCAGATAAAACTGTCTCTACATAGCAAGCTGGAAGAACTAGCTGACATTTTCTCTCATTCTCCGATTCAACTTCTCTGTATAACACCCCTCTTATTTTGAGACTGCTAAATTTTTTTAGCATAACAGAGTCTTGCCTAGTATGAATTTCTTCTCTATTAGGCTGTCTTCTGTCTCTTACTGACCTCACCCAAAATCCTAGAAAACTATCATTTAACTGTTGCTTCCTGATTTCTCTCAAATCCATTTGTGCCATTGTTTGGCCGGGAAATTCTGTAGCTTCTAAAATATCTACAGCTGTAACAAACGTGCAGAGAGGGGGGCTGGCTATAGCTCCACACACAAGTTTCACAGACTCACTTGAGATTTCTTGAACACTATTTCCAGGATATCTACTGAGTATATCTGCATCTTTGTTGGCGCTACCTGGTCTATAAATGATATTGAAATCAAAACTAGCCAAAGCAGACAACCATCTATGCCCAGTGGCATCCAGCTTTGCCTTAGATAGAGCATATGTCAAAGGATTGTTGTCCGTGACAACTGTAAACTCATTCCCATATAAGTAATCATTGAACTTCTCTGTTATAGACCATTTTAGAGCTAAAACTCTAACTTTGAAGCTGGATAATTCTTCTCTGCCTTTTTCAAGCCTCTGCTAGCAAAACTTATCGGTCGCAACTTACCTTCCTGCTTTTGGTACAGTATTGCACCTAAACCTTTTTGGCTAGCATCTGTATGCACTTCAAATGGGATACTATAATTTGCATATCCTAATAGTGGGGTCGAAGATAACGCCTCTTTCAACTTCCCAAAAGTATCCTGCTGCTCTTGACCCCACTGAAATGGTTTTGCAGAGGTTACCTTTTTACCATTTTTAAAGCAAGTATTGGGGTGAAGCTCTGTTAAAGGCTTTGATATTTTGGAGAAATCATTTATAAACTTTCTATAATAACCCGCAAATGAAGTAAATTGACGGACCTCTTCAGCATTTTTGGGGGTGGGCCAACCTACCACTTTTTCTATCTTTTCTGGGTCTGCTTCTACCCCGTTTTCTGAGACAATATGACCAACGTATTTCACTTTTCTTTGCAAGAATTTACACTTCTTTGGGTTCAGCTTTAGATTGCACTCTTTTAACCTTCTTAACACTTTATCTAAACGTTCTAAATGTTCTTCCAAAGAACTGGAGAAGATAATGAGGTCATCAAGGTAAATACAACATAATTTCATATTCAAATCCCCTAAACACTGCTCCATAAGACGTTGATAGGTTGCAGGGGCATTGTTTAATCCAAATGGCAAGCGGTTAAATTCCCAGAAGCCAAGTGGACCTACTGTAAAAGCTGTCCTACATTTGTGTTCTTCTAAAGCCTCTACCTGGTGATACCCTGATTTCATATCTAGGACAGTGAAAAATTTACTGCCCGACAAAGTATCCAAGATTTCTTCGATCCTAGGCAGTGCATATGAATCTCTTATTGTTCTTTTATTTAACTGACGGTAATCTATACACATTCTTAATTTATTTTCCATCTTGTTTTCTAACTAGGACAACGTTTGATGCCCAAGGAGAATGTGAAGGTCTTATAATTCCACTAGCTGCTAATTGTTCTAGATGGGCTCTTATCTCATCAATCATTGCTGGGGGTATACGACGATGTCTTTGTTTGAATGGGATTTCATTTGTTAAATTGATATGATGCTCTACAAAAGAACAATGGCCAATATCGGTATCACCTGTTGAAAATATATCTTGATGCTGAATAAGAAGGTGCTTTATTTGATCAGCTTCATCGGTCGACAGGCCAAGTGTTTCCATAGAAACTTTATCTATGAAAGATTCTTTCTCTGTATCATCAGACTGTGAAATCTTATAATCTAAATCAACTTGAACTGGCTGCAATTCACATAAAATTGCTCTTGGGGCGACTGTGAAAGTTGTGGTTACATTAGTAATCTGAACATTGATAACACCATTTTGACCTTGAGTATAGTGAACTACAGCTGGGGTAATGTCAAAATCTTTAGGAATAACAGACTCTTCTGTTTGTACTAACATAGCACATGTTGGATGGTAATCTAACTCTCTACTTGTTATGCCTTGAATTGTAACTGTACTGTTTGCTGGAATAGTAATATTACTATTTTCAATGCTCCTGATTACTGCAAGTCTATTTTTATTTCTTTTTAACTCTTTCTGTCTAACATTCATGCACCTAAATGCTAAGTACCAAGGAGTATACAGTACAGCATTCTGCAGAAAGTTATCACCTAATTTCTCTTTGCAGTCTATTAAGAATTCTCTTAGCACATTTGTTCCTAGCAGTATTGGCAATTTCGAATTGTACTCTGTATCTGGAACTATTAATAAAATACAACTTTGAACATGGTCTGTTGGAATACCTATAGTTTGTATGTCAACTTGTATGTAACCAAAATATGGCATTATCTCCCCATTTGCACATTCTAAAGCTACAAAATTATCGAGAGGCATAAGCTCTACACCATTTAAATTGTTTTCAAAGAAACTCTTACTGCAAGTGCTAACACAACTACCAGTATCCAACAATGCTTTAGTTTCTAAATTGTTTATCAAAACAGTTGATTAATTGCTGCTGCCTACGATCTCAGATACTTTGGGGCATTTTCTATTTCCACTACCTACAGACCACCCCTGTCCATAGGTCTCATTCAGTTTAAATGATGCTTACTATGATCCATTCTAGTAACTGGACATCTCCACTGGTAGTGTCTATATTGCCTACAACGGAAACACAAAGGACCTGTGTTAAAATTATCAGACTCAGGGTTATCTGTCCTTTGATTTTGCCACTGCTGTTGATTTTGACCTTGCATTTGCCCATAGCTTTGTTTTCTGTTAGCTGGATTATACTGTGGTCTAGGGGTATTTATAAAACCCTGATTATTAAAATTGTTTTGGGACCCTTGACGGGACTGTCTTTGATTTATATTACCTGAGTTGTTGCAATTTGGGTTATTATATGCAAATCGGTGACCCTGACTTTGACCTTGACCCTGAAAATTACCACGACCCCTTTTCTGCTTTGATTTATATTATATGTAGTTGGGGGTTGATTATCTTGTGAATTTTGAGGAACATCAATTTTTTTCTCAAGATCCTTCACAGTGTTTGTCAAAGAATGAAGCATAGATTTAAGCTCTGTTATTTCAGACTTTTCTTCTGACACCACATTACAATGAGTGGTTTTGTCTTTGTCCGATGAAGGAGCAACTAAATGTTCTTGTTCAAGCTTTCTTATTTCAACTCTTAGTTTGTCAAAATCTTTAATTTGCTCGAATTTGTATCCCGATATGTCTTTTAATGCAGGTTTCAGACCCTGATAAAACATATTGTGTAACATTTCATTTACTTTACTCGGGTCAACTAATTGCCTCTCGACAGCACTTGCTAAAATATCTTCTAATCTGCATGACCATTTAGTTACATCTTCATCGTCACCTTGCTTTGCACTATAGAACTTTGCTAGAAGATTTTCTTTTGTGTCCACAGCACCGTAAACGCTCTTAAACTTATCTAAGATATCAGGTATTGTGGCACCTATACCTAGGCGTCTAACCAAATTGCTTGCTTCCCCTCTTAATGACCTTCTTATAGCTTGAGCTATTGCTTCTGGTTTATGTGTTTTTTCTACTAGTAAACATTTCACTTCATAGACCCACTGGTCATATGTAGCTTCCCCTTTTACTTTATCACCATAGAATAATGAAATTCTAGGTTGCTGATTAGTAGAAACACTAGTCACAGTGGTAGTGCCAGGTTCAGTCGCTTTAGCTACACCTGGTTCCGTCTTAATGGACAAATCACCGTCAGTGCCATATGACTTCAGCCAAGCATCTAACTGCTCTTTTGTATCAAACTTTGGCTTAAGTTTCAACTGATTGAATTTTTCAATCAATAATCTACCCTCCTCTTCAGATAAGTTTTCAGCCATATTTACTTAGATACACCTGACCTTAAAAATTCAATGTAAAATTTCTATTAAAAGTAAATAAAAATTAGAGAATATTATGTCTCGTCTGTAAGCACACTCAAACAGTGAAACTCTATGCTAGTTATTCACCGGACACCACTGGTGCTTGGAGATCAACAATACTTATGCCCTACTTTCTGCTAATCTCAGATAAGACAATAAAACATACGACTTAGTCGGCTTTGATACTCAATTCTGTCTACAGCTTTAAGAAGCTGGGTCAGTGCATCCGATGTCTGATCACAATTAGAATGACACAGCCACTTTTCTTGCCAAAAGCAAGTTCACCCTTGAAGCAAAAAATATTTTTCTTTAAAATTGGAAAACACTATGAGTATGAGCATATACACAAATGAGTCAATACGAGAATGCTTCTGGTAATCAAAGTCTGACCTAAGCAAATGAGTTGCTTTACCACTGTGAAACTAACTGTGTCATACGATTTTTCAAACATATATGAAAACTAGTCAAAAGTTATTGAAAATTAGCACCATACTACAATGTAATGAGTATTTTGATTCAGGAAAGGTATGGCATACACAATGTATAGACAAGTATCCTTCCTGGTCTCAACCCACAAAGGTATAATTTAGTAATCAATGTTTAATTTACTTTTTCCACATCTAAATCTAGACATATATGTTAGATTAGATTCAGGAAAGATATGGCATACTCAATGTATAGACAATTATCTCCCCTGGTCCAATCCAACAATGCAACTGTTAATGATTCCACGTAAACAAGGATTTTCTTTCCCCCCAAAAAAATGATAAACTGACACTAATTCACATTTGGTAAAGCAACTGGACACCAGCAAATAATAACTATTCACAAATATGAAATGATCTGAATATATCACAGATTTGCAAATGAAGTAGAATATTTCAATGACAGTGTTCAGTGATTCATGATTGATGTACCTGAAAGTGTTTTCCACAGGATGAATGAGTAAAAATATCTGTACATACACACCACAGAATATAAAGAATCACAGACAATCTTCACAGCTGGAAGGATATCAGACAGGTTTCAAATATATAAACTTTAAATGTACAGTAATACACTGGGTACCAATAGGATTTTAAACAAAGTGCTCACTGTTTCAGAACAACTGCATCCACTATACGCCTAAGCCAATATTTGCTTAATATATCACGGGGTTTGAATACCATCCTTCAATACACCAAATGAGATTTTCTGTGTTCTGTAAACTCTATTACTTTTTCTGAATTTCTTTAAATCCAGACTAAATCTTGGAACTGAAATGCTATTTTGCTCATTTATATACTGTAATCTTAAGTTTAATTCATCAATTTTGTTTTCTAATAATTTGTCATCTATGATAAATTGATCCCTGAGAGTACCACATTTAGTTTGATTCCAAATGGATATAGAATAATATGGACACTCTAAGAAAATAACTTTAATTCTGTTACCATATAACTCACAAATTGACTGAATTCTATTGCATTCTGAAATAATCTGATCTACTGTCACATTATTAAGAACAATGTTTCGACCTGGCTTATCTGTGAAGTCACAAGTAAATGTCCAAACTGCCAAGAGAATGTTGTTATAACAATCAAGATACTTTTTTAAGTTATGTTGTACAATATCAACTGCTTGCTTGGTGGTTCGCCCTACATGACTATCAAATTCAATGTTTTTTTCTATATATGTCTCCCTACATCTATCTAATGAAAAGCCTTTACTATCAGAAATAACGATCAGTTTGCGTTTCTGCTCTGACATCGGTAAGTAAATTGGATCTTTCAATAAATATTTTTCAAAATCACGACTACACATTAATATATTGGTAAACACAGATTAAAGTAAAACAAAATAAATTCTGATTTGAAAAATTATAACACTTTATGCCAAAATATCACTGACTTTATATTTCTAAACTATTACCAATACATTTTAACAATGGCTCTTAATGTTTATATTGTTGTTATTATTTTCTGAATCTAAACTTGAATCAATTCTATGAATGATTCATTATTAATCAACTCAAGTATATGCAAATGCTTTATAGTCAAAGGGAAACAACCTCTACTGAACTAACTTCAACTGTCTAGTACACAGTTACCTACAAGCTACATGTACTTAACTATTTATGACTCAACGTGTACATATTAATGTTAGTAGAAAACCAATAATCATGCAAAAATGTGCAAATATGTTGTTTTGACTTTCTGACTTTCACACTTACAATTGACTTCTCAATCTGTCTAAACACAATAAATATGTAAAGAAAATGCTTAGGAGTACCTAGAAAGATAAACAACTAATTTTGTAGTTTACGACCCTTCAACATCATGCACATAGTATTTAGTCATTTCGGGCTAAAAAAAATTCAATCAAGACTTTTCCTAACTTTTTAGACAGCCAGACTGACAGATATTCTATTGAAGAATATAAGGGTTAACAATTTTAGGGTTTATCAACAATCCAGTGAAATAAGAGCAGACAAGCAATTATGGCATATCACCAATATTATAGCAGTTGAGGCATCACACAACTGTTACGGTTGCATAAACCTACAATCTGACAATAAATTTCTAACAGGGCTGCAAATAGAAAATATTAAGACCTTTAAACAGACAGGCAAGGCTGACCTTAGACAGGGCTGCAGTTATGAAATTTTGGAGACTTTATACTGACAACGCTGGCTCAGACAGGGCTGCAGTTTTAAAACTTTTGGTGAAACTGACCAACAAACAGGGTTGAAACTGAAATGTATGCAGATGTTCACTATTATTTGTTTGGCATAATAAGACTTAACACCTCAACATCACAAAACTGTTAATTGCCGTAAAGTCCATACTGACTGAAATTCTGAAAATAAACAACTGATTTCAGAGAAAAATAATGTACCAAAAACAGAAACATGTTTTGTAATTTTTAGCTCACCGATCGATGGTAGCAGTGGATATTTCATCTGGGTAGATTCACTCTGTACTCACATGAATGATACTAGCAAAATAAGTCACTAAACACTCAAAAGAAGGAATCACTACAACTGTCAGTTCACAAATAAAGTTCCTAGAGGGTAGTGGATGTCATCTCAGTCAATCAAGGAAAGAATCTGCATCAAGTAGTCTCTGCTGACGAAAACGTCCCAGCTCCATTATACACGAACACCAGATCACAGTTGACAATCTCCTAGAACCATTTATACAGGAACACCAGATCACAGTTCTGAACGTCTCTGTATAAATAGATGGGTAACGTTTGCACGTTTGGGCGCCAAAATGTAGCCATGGTTTCTCAACCACCCAGAACTAGCTCGGAAGAAGCCACAAGAAAAGCCATGCCACAAGAAATGAAAGGCTGAAGTCAAGAGTTTTCTCTATCTACACAGAGTTTATTCAGGACGTAGGATTATAGAATCATCTCACAGGAGGAAAAATAAGTCCTGAAATTAAAATAATACAGCAATACTACTAACTGCAATGTTTCTTCTCTTAATAATGCTCACAGGTGCATTTAGCCACCATATTTAAACTCTCGCCTGTGAACAATATAACGGACAATTACAGATCCATGACGTAATGAATTCATTATTCGCAGAACAGTAAACTTGCAATTTTATCTTCTGCTACTCATTACGTACAGTTATATGTAACTGATGCATTTATCATCTTTAAAAACAACAAATAAAGTAAAACATAATGCATGGATCAGAAGTATCTAACATCATATTGTTGTGCATATGTTCTAGGCTGTCTTGCATATATTTCCATATTCCTAAGAATCAGCATCAGAATCCTGACTCTAACAAGACAACATCGTTTATCAGGAAAGAACAGTCATAAATGCTTAAAATCAAACTCCTGATCACTTACAATAACTGAAATGATTATCTTTGGACGATGAACCCACTTCTGTGCTATACACTTCAGTTTCTATACAGACAGCTATAAAACACTTATTACACAGCCAATAATGCAAGACAAGCATGAATAAACTGTGCTTATCAGTAACTTGTAATACACTTCAGATCCACTGATATCAGTGCTTAAAATTATTATTGCCACTATTTACAAAAACGTAAAATACAAAAATGGTACTCACTGGACAAATGAATTCAGACCACCTCCATTCTCACAAGGACAAGTGCTGTGACTGTGCTGTGCTTAGAAGACTGGCTCTGTGCGCTGGAAAGCAACCAAATTCATGCAGTGATTTTAAATATTAATTCGGTGACGAAACATTGGCAAAAGATTCAGATATTTCTAAACTGACTAGCCCGTAATTCAAATTTCACCAAGTTCTGACAAATTCTCTTCTTCTGCCTAAAACTACATACCTTTTAACTGAAAATAGAATCTACATCTTCAAAGAGCAACTTCAAATGTATGGATAAATTTTATGCAAAATTCATCTTCAGAGCCACAAATCAGACATGTTGCATGTATCAAAGCCGAGGAATAAGTGACAAAGAAAGCTCACATCATGTACAAAGTTATGAAAAACAACTCACAGACAGCCAACCAGATTTTACCAATAATTGCTTTTCACGTGGAAAAACGAGTTCACTTTAGATTTTCAACAAGTAGTAGCTTTACCAAAAAGCTTGTAAGCATACAACTCATTTGTTGGTACGCCAAAAACTGATATAATATATACAATAAGAAAACCAAGACATAATAATAATAATAAGCTAAAATATAGTAAAATATACTCCAGTTACACAAAGATGCTTTATAATATAAAAACAGAAAAATGGACAAATAAAGGGAAGAATAAGAGCAATGAGTCAAGTTATCGATACCACAATAAACCAACTCATTTTCTATAATGTAAACCAAGTTTCATGATTCCAGCTTCAATAGTTCCTGGGAAAAATCTGACACAAAGTTTCAATGTGGATAACATTATGGAAAGAAAGAAAAATGGACACATGGAAAAATAAGAGCAATGCGCCTGACTCTAAGTCCCACGATACAATCAACTCATTTTCCGTGATGTATACGAAGTTTGAAGATTTCAGCTTGCACAGTTGACACAAATTTACCTTGAACAATTACAACATAAAAATGGACAAAGGGGAAGAATATATGCAGTGAGTCTGATTTTCTTTCCCATTATACAACTCATTATCCATATGATTACCAAGTTTCAAGATTCCAGCTTCAATGTTCCTGCTTCAATAGTTCCTGAGAAAACTCTTACAAAATAGTTCACTGTTAACATATGAAATAGGGAAAGAAAGAAAAATGGATTAAAATGAAAGTTTTAAAGCAATCAGCCCGAGACTCAATCCCATGATACATTTACTCATTCTCCATGTACGTATTCGCGTATCTACCAAATTTGAAGATTCTAGCTTGTACGGTTCCTGAAAAAAAAACTGACACAGATTTTCCTTAAAAGACAGAAAAATGGACAAGTAAAAGGAAGAATAAGAGCAACCAGTCCAATTCTCAATCCCACAATACAATCACTCATTGTCCATATGTACACCAAGTTTCAAGATTCCAGCTTTATAGTTCCTGAGAAAACTGTGACACAAAAAATGCGTAACGGAATTACGGAGTTACGGAAAGACCCAATCCAGTTTAGCCCCACTAACTTTTTCAAAGTGGGGCTATAATAAAGGAATAATAAAAACAATAAATCCTGTTTGTCAGTTCCACAATACAACAACTCATCCCTATGATACAACAATTTATTTTCTATATGTATATCAAATTCGAATATTCTAGCTTGCATAGTTCCTGAGAAAGCTGTGACAAAATATTTACCTTGAAAAGACAAAAAAAGGACAAATAAAGGGGAGAAAAAGAGCAATGAGTCCGATTTTCAATCCCACAATACAACAACTCATTGTCCATATGTATGCCAATTTTTAAGATTCTCGCTTCAATGGTTCCTGGGAAAACTCTGACACAACGTTTCAATGAGGACAGCATAGTGAAAAAAAGAAACATGGATAAAAAATGGAAGAATAAGAACAATGAGCCTGAGTCTCAATACCTACGTGCATTTTAGTCACAAGATGCTGAGTAACCGCCCTGTATAACTGAATTTATTGACGCCATACGTCAGGGCCGTCGCCGGCTTTTCAAAAGTGGTACGGCCATGGAACGCTCCGAGTGCCGAAGGCACGAGTAGGGGGGGGGAGTACGAGAGGGGGTGTCCCCCTCTCATAAGTGGGGGGGCTCCACCGAGAAAATTTTTGAATTCAGGACGTCTCTAGAAGCGATTTTAATTCATTTTGAGACAATTTTGCTAGTGAAACCCAGTTTATCTATTGAGTATTTGCTGTACGGGGTGTCTAAAAAAACACGTGAACCTTTTTTGAAATTGCTGTAACTGATGAAGAATCTTCACCTGCACCATTTTGCTGTAACCAAGCAAGACTTTGAAAAGTTTCATTTATTACTAAAGGAGTAACAGCAATTTAAAAAAAAAGGTCCACGTTTTTTTAGACACCCTGTTTTTCAAATGCTTACCCCGGCTTTTAAAGACTGCCAAAGGTGTTCCCCGAGTGCCGAAGGCGGGGGAGAGCACGAGAGGGTGTGGCCTTCCTCTCCTAATGGGGGTTCGGGGGACCTCCTCCGAGAAAATGTTTGAATTAAGGACGTCTCTAGAAGCGATTTTAATGCATTTTGATACCAAGGCAAAGAAGGAATAACGGAAAAAAGTGGTCCGGCCAATACCATATCCGGCAGAATGAAAAACAGTGGTAAGGCCAATATCATGTTCGGCCGAAAAAATGGTCCGGCCCGGACCGCCGACGACGGCCTTGTACATGTCAAATTTACATGAACATAAACACCAACTAATCTTATCATAGTTTCAGTGCATAAATAGGCCTACTTGATGTGTAGCCAAGAGGAAAAACACTTGAAAAAAACTTCCCTACTCCTCTTTTTCACTCACATCTACTGCTTTCTACCCATACATAATAATAAATTACAAAATTTCGGACAACCAAGCATCACTACAGAAATGATAATTTTATTACTTAGAATTAGATTTGCCCAACTTAATTTTCATTACAACAAAATTTATTTCTAACATGGGGCTAAAATCGGCCCTTAACGCACCTGTACTGTTACGAGGGGCGTTCGAAAAGTTTTGCAAATGACATAATTTCTTGGTAACTACCATAAAGACAGAACTATTGATAGCAAAACCACATAAAGCTATTTATGCCTACAGATGTTTGCAAACGCGGTATATTTTTCTGAAAAAGACGCGTTTTAATCTTTGAAAGAGGTATACCCTAAAGGCACTGCAAAATTTTACTTTAGTAGGCCGTAATTCATATATGAGCAGTCTTTGATTTTTTAAAATCTTTGCTGCTTAAAGACAATGCCCAGACAATATTGTCCAGTAAATATCGCGGGAAATTATATTTAATCTCGGTTCCATACTGTCCCGTAAATATGTATTTTCCGTATTTTATGTAAAAGCAAATTCTCCGTTTCTACTAAAGTTATAATGATTCTGTAATGAAAACAAGTCTGTCAGTATTTCAAATCTTGTCAGCAAGAGCATTTGCATTGATCAACTAAAATCTGTCAATAAATTAAAATTAATGCAAAATATGAAAACGCTACAGTCTTTCAAAAATGACGTTAACGTCGATTTTAATGGCGTCATAAGAACTTCACATTGCTTTGCAAGGAATGAATCGATAACAGTTGCCACCCTTCTAACTTATGTATGGATAAAGTAGGCAACGATAGACATGCAGTTGACAAAGAAATATTTTGTATTTACAACTATATTTGAATCTAGGGCCTAACACTGAAAAGATTTTACATGTGAAATTAGCCCAGTGGTATGACTGGTGTCTACTAAAATGCATTGTAACTCAATAAGGAAAAGTGCCTTTGTAGAGACGTCGCGCACGGTATTGGGGTACATTCACGGACAGATATGAAATGGGCCCCACGGAAGCAATGCGTTTTCGAATTTTAAGCCATAAACTGTTTTCAAATCATGGATTGGTATTTAATTTATTTTCGGGTCAATAATATTTGGTTTTGAGACGATGTAAAATCCTAATGCGAGCGCAAAACGGTTGGTTTTTGCGCTAAAAAGCGTGTAATTCTGTAACAAAGTCGGCATGGTGGCCATACTCGAAGGAATGCGACATAGAAATGTCGATGTGAATTTTTGTGGAAATTTGCTTACGAAAGAGAGGAAATTTTCTAGATTAACTCCATATTCATTTTATTGTTTATTCTTCAACAATTGCCACCTTCAGAATTTATTGTTAAAAGTAAAAAAGTGTAACTCACGCTCAGATTTACGTTAAAATCGCAGGGCTGGTTTCTTCGGAGAGTATTTATGGTATCGGAATAAAAAAAAATGAAAATATTTGTATATGATTCAAATGTACTTATGCATCACTTTTGAGCTATGTAAGAATAGTTACTTTTTCTCTACGGATACGGAAAGAAGTTGAAAAAACCCGCGGTCTTAATTTTTGTAACAAATTTCAAATTTGACACCAAACTCTTACACCTATCTATATTATTAGGCTGATTTGGGCAAAATACTTACAGCAATGTGTGCAAAAAGCAAATTTCCAAAATGTACATTGTCTGTTTGTATTATCTGCTAAATTGGGATCAAAATCTCTTGAACAATAAATTGTTATGCGCATTTACATCAGTCTTCAATTTTGTAACGCGGCGTCAAATAAAGAAATTCAAACGTTACATGCATATGAAACCTTGTAGATATGAGTGGCTGTCTGACAATTTTCAGGTTGCGTCATTATAGTCAAACACATCTTAAAGTCTCCATAGTCCCATCAGAGGTAAAAACGTCTAAACTCAAATGAATGTAAACGGCGGTTCAACCTTCACGTTTGGTAATAAAATGTGGGTTGATGTGCATATATTGAGTAATAAAACTGGCAAAAAGTAGAGAAAACAAGTTTTTGAAAAATAACAAATTGCTCCACAAGTTAAAATTTCCTTTTCTGGTTTCCCGTCTAGCAGTGCTATATAAACATAGGCGGGATAGTGATTGGGACTCCACGGCTGTACATTGTATTTTTACCATTTTATTAAACTTAATGAAATCGAAAGTAGGTCATTTTAGTTGCCAACTAAAATGACCCAAATAAGTTTTCAAACTCTTTTTATGTGAAACTCAAGGATGTTTTGTTTGTTTAAAGCAATCACGGTCATTTGCACTGACGAAACTATACTGAGAAGCTTGCAACGATACCTCATGATATTTTTTTTACGCTGATAGAGCAATGCGGCCTTTAAATGTCAGCTCTATGTGCAATAATTGTAATAAAAGGCAAATATTTCATTTCCAAAAGTACCATTTTCTTTACAAATTGACCTGTATTAAGCAAGCACATGTCTCAAGCAAGCGGTTTTCGCACCTCCCTTGGGTGCTTGCATACGGCAGGTTTGACTGTACAACAATACTTTCACTTTAGTGTTTGGTACCATTGTAAAGACCAAAAGTAGTGCTTTCAGTTCATGCATAGCATGTGTACCCAGCATGCCCCTAAACAAAGTTCTAAGGCCATTTGCAAAACTTTTCGAACGCCCCTCGTATGTATGCATTTCTAAGAGGAGTGTATAATCCACTTTTGGTACAAATTTCAGCTTGATACATCGTAGTGTGGTACCCATATGGCTTCGAATTTCGGTCCTGAATACCATGCGTGGGTTTCATGCTTTCACCACAAACTTGCAGTTGCAAGTATAACTATTGCAAAAATAGAGACGAGTTAAGCAAACTGGTTTAATTAACTGAAGCTGCCGAAAATAAGTCTCCGGTGACATTTAGACAAACTTAACACTGTTCGAGCGTGTAAAATAGGCATTTTGTTTCTTTATCACGAATGCTTATGCGATGTGACCTTGGCGTTCATATTGGCAATACTAAAGCCGTTGTACGCAAGTGTACCCACACACCTTAAAATGTCACGTCTGGTGTGTATCATTCTGTCATTAGACAGATAAATGAGCCGCAACATGACAAAACCAACAAGGTTGCAAGTGCGCCATGCGAATACTCAGATCAACCTGGGCATCGGCCCAGTCTGATCATACTGCTATACATATGCTTCATGGGTAGCTATTTAATAAGGCTTCAACCTACCTCCATGCCGACAGTGAAGACTCTGATCAGACTGGGCAGATGCCCAGACTGATCTGAGTCTTTGCATGGCGCATATGCCACTTTGTTGTTTCTGTCATGTCGAGGCTGAAATATGTGTTTTCTTCCAGTCATTCAGCTTTTAATGCCCCCACCATGGCATATGTCTGTGTGTGCTTACATGTGTGTGTTACCAGAATCATGTCTTGACTCATCACTGAGTAGTCTTCTCAGAACTCTGTCTGACCCCCTGACATGTCTGGTAAAAATTCATTCGGTCTGGTAAAAATATTCAGAATTTTCAAGTACATTTTAATCATTTTACCAGATTCGGTCCTTAAACTCTTGCAGACTTTAGTGAACTCTGCACTGCGGCCTGGTTGGTGGGATTTAAAAATTATTTGGCACAAATGATCATCACGACAAGATGATGTGGCACGTGCAAGAACCATGACTAGCTTGAAGGTCAAGGTCACAGTCTGCACTTAAACTTTGTGCAAAGGCTATAATGAAACATGTTTGTGTTAGGTCCATAACTTTGTCCTGCATGGTTGGATTCCAAAATTATTTCGCATAAATGATCATTATGACAAGATGATGAGCCGCATGCAAAAAACATGTTGCTAGCTTGAAGGTCAGTGGTATTTCAATTCTCATATCGATGTTGCCCCCGCACCTCAGCGGAACAAATCCATAGCCGCAGTAACGGGGCGCCGAGCGTCCGTCCATTAAGCTTGAAGGTCAATGTCATAAACTGCACATGTGAACTTTATGCATAGTCTGTAGTGAAACATGCCCTGTGCAGCCTAGTACTTTGTTCTGCATGATGGGATTTCAAAATTTTTGACAGCTATAATTATCATGTCAAGACGGTGAGCGTGTGCAAGAACTATGTCACTAGCTTGAAGGTCAAGGTCCCACTGTGCACATGAACTTTGTGCATAGGCTGTGGTGTCATGTTCTTGTCCGGCCCAGTACTTTGTTCTGCATGATGGAATTTCAAAATTATTTGGCAGCTATAATCATCCTGACATGACAGTTTGTCCTGTGCAAGAACCAAGTTGCTAGCTGGAAGGTCAAGGTCACGCTGCACACCTGAATTTGGTGCATAAGCTGAAGTGAAACAAGTCCATGTCTGGCCTAGTTCTGTGTTCTGCATGATGGGATTTCAAAATCATTTGGCAGCTATAATCCTGACAAGATGGTGTGTCGCCTGCAAGAGCTATGTGGCTAGCTCAAAGGTCAAAGTCACAGTTTGCACTTAAACTGTTCGCATAGGCATCTGTGAAAGAAGTTTGTGTTTTGCCCATAACACCATCCTGCATGGTGGGATTCAAAATTATAGGGCATAAATGATCATCATGACAAACCGCGAGCTTGAAGGTCAAGGTCACACAGTGCACATAAACTTTGTGTATAGTGAAACCATTATTGTGTATGGCCTATAACTTGTCCAGAAAATTTGGATTTCACAATTATTTGTTATAAATACTGAGTTACAGTATGGCAAGGCCGTGTGGGTAGTGCATGTGGCTTGATCAAAGGTTAAGGTCACAGTCTGCACTAAAACTTTGTGCATAGGCTACAATGAAAACCTGTTCGTATTCAGCCCATAACTTTGCCCTGCATGTTGGAATTTCAAAACTATTTGGCAAGAAGATATATTGTACGCAAGGAATATGTCACTACCTTAAAGGTCAAGGTCACAGTGCACACTAAAGCTGTATGAATAGGCTATAATGAAAACTTGTGTTGTGTCCAAGGTTTAATTGCAAAAATAAAATAAAAGTCTTTTGACCTATATTTCATGTCCCTTGATTGGCTATTTATATTATACAAGCCTTTTTCTTTGAACCTAGTTATCCTACAAGTGCCCGTAACTTAATCAAGGCAGACAAACAGAGGCAACCACTCTATAATTAACTAGAACTGTTGGCGAATCCGACTATACCCCCGCTTAACTGCTTAAATCAAATGGTGTTATTTTCGTAACAAAAAGCATAGAGAGAGAGAGAAATCATTGTTACCATGTATACCAAATATGAATGGTTGCTGTGAAATCTGTTACAAAAAATTACATTATTCAAAGTAAAGAGAGAAAGAAAATCGGACAAATACAGTGAAGAAAAAGAGGAGAAGGCTGGTTCTCAATCCCATGATACAGTAAGTAATCATTAACCTGCATACCAAATATGACTACTCTAGCTTGCAAGGTTGTGGAGAAATCTTTAACGAAAAATTTCATTATTCAAAGTATGGAAAGATATTGGACAAATACAGGGAAGAATAAGCAGAAGAAGGCTGGTTCTCAATCCCACGATACAACATATCGTCATCAACCTGCATACCAAATATGACTACCCTAGCTTGCTTGGTTGTGGAGAAATCTTTGACGAAAAATTTCATTATTCAAAGTAGGGAAAGAAAGAAAATCAGACAAATACAGGGAAGAATAAGCAGGAGAAGGCTGGTTCTCAATCCCACGATACAACATGTCGTCATCAATCTGCATACCAAATATGACTACCCTAGCTTGCTTGGTTGTGGAGAAATCTTTGACGAAAAATTTCATTATTCAAAGTAGGGAAAGAAAGAAAATCAGACAAATACAGGGAAGAATAAGCAGGAGAAGGCTGGTTCTCAATCCCACAGTACAACATGTCGTCATCAACCTGTATGCCAAATATGACCAGTCTAGCTTGTATGGTTGTGAAGAAATCTTTGATGAAAAATTTGATTAAAAGGGGATGGAAGGACAGACAGATGGACAGACGGATGGACAGATGTAATCCTGTATAACCCCCCACACACACACACACACACACACACTTTTTCAAAGCGGGGGTATAATGACTGCAACATTATTTAAATATTTAACACATCAAATACTGTTGTATAAATTGCTTGTCAAAGTGGGACAAGGGAGATAACCTAAATACTAGAGATACCATTTTTTGTTCTACTTGTTTCCCCTGACAATATATTGTACAAGATGAATATACACAAAGAACTATAAGAACTAATGAAAGGGATTAACTCTAAAACGAAGTAAGGGAGAGCAGTCATTGTTGAACGCGACACACCGTTGGGACTTCATACACATTGCTATGAAGTTTCATGAAGATATCCCGAACGGTTATCTAGTTATGGCACGCACAAGACTTGCAGGGAAAAAATTAATCAAAGGGGCATAACTTGGAAACTAAGGAAGAGGGAGCAACCATTCTTGTACGCGACACGTTCCCCCACTTGGAAACTAAGGAAGGGGGAGCAACCATTCTTGTACGCGACACGTTCCCCCAACCTAATACATGTGCCTACCAAATTTCATGAAGATATCCGAAATGGTTACTGAGTTATGGCGCGCACAAGAATGTTTACTGACGGATGGATGGACGGACTGACAACGCCATGACATAATACGTCCGTTTTTTAAAACGGGCGTATAAAAACAGTTCTAAGCAATGCAGTTAATTTTCATACAGACTTAGCTAATGATACATGTACCAGTAACTAAATTGGATTCTAGAAAGTTTGGCATGAAGGATTTGAGCCTTGACACTAGAAAACCAACAAAGAGGCTGTGCGGACAGCACAGACTCAGATCAGCCTGGTCCGCTCAGTCTGATCAGAGTCTTTGCTGTCTGCATGGAAGTATCTTAGACCCTTAGCTACCCTTTATTTTAGCACTTAGCAAAGACTCTGATCATACTGGGTGGATGCCCAGGCTGATCTGAGTCTGCGCTGGGCGCACAACCACTTTGTTGGTTTTCTCATGTCGTGGCTCATTTATTGGCATTCCTGTAGCAACACCGGACTGTAATCACTTCTGTCATGGGCATTTTTGTCTTCAAGTTTGGACATCCTAAAGATAAGTCTGATCTAGGTCCACATTCTTGCTCAGGCACAGTTACAGGGTAAAACGTAAAGGTTTCCCATAGCCTAGTGGCCAAAGGGCAGTGGGGGCTAGAAGCTCACTGTTTCTTGGACACAGCATATGAAAGACAGAGCCCATCCCTCTCCTGTTGTTGCCTTTTACTTCCCTGATTCAAAGAAAAGGTACCCATTTACTGCTGGGTTGACAAAGTTTTCCAGTTGCAAGGTGACCCGACTAAGGATTCGAACCCATAACATAATCAAGTTGCACAAACTACTAGACCTCAGTGCATATTTATTAACAGGATGGGTAACTTAGTTTTTAAATGCCACCCAGTTGATGAAATGCAAGTTACGTTTTCCTTTTGGAGAAACAAACAACATCATTTGGAGAAAACGACATAATTGTTCACATAAGACAACTTACCTTAGCATAGAAAAGAGGTTATAAGACCACAGAAATGTATTACATTCTCCTTTTTCTTAAATTACACACCGTAAAATTAAAAGGAATCTGTACAACAAATACCAAACTTACCTACTCTTTTTTTTTTGTCTAAACTCAGTGCCACATATACTCTGTAAGACCAACATAGCCTTAATTTGCTTATCAGGCTCTGATTTTGAAGATTTCCACCGTGATATGATGACTTGGAGGAAACATGGTGGTAAGACCAGAACAAATGCATAGTTTACTTCAGTATTGGTTTATTGTTGTCGATTTATCATATATACTGATGAGGTTATGCATATTATTATCCTTTTTACATTGCATATTTTAAGGTGAGTGGGAACTATTTCAGGGGAAGCAACACTGTCATTTTTATTTTGCATCTTAGGGCATTAAACGCAGGCCTGCTGATCTAGTGGTAGGGCTGGGATGGGTAAAGATTTTGTACTTGGGTACCCGAGTCCCTATTACCCATGGGTACCTGGGTTAACCCATTACCATAGTATTTTGATCATGTCTACACTTAGAAAATACACATTTAGATCAAAATAATGAGATATCTGTCATTTGCACAGGTGTATATATGGGAAGAGTAGGAACATTGTGTAGCAATCTCTCTGTTATAGTATGCAAAAATGGTTGGGCAATGCATAATTTCAGTTCATACAAGACAGTGACAATAAACTTGGTCTATTTGCTTGAAATTCTATTAAAATAGAATATTTATACATAAGGAAATAATAAGCATTCGGGTAACAGGTACTAAATTTGTACCCGGGTTATTGGTCTACCTGATCCGAACTTGGGTACTCGTCCCAGCTCTATCTAGTGGTTCCAAGTTCAGTTCCCGCTGAAAGCATCTTTTCTAAATAGGGTACCATTGCACACAGCCTTTCATTGTCACCACTCCATCATCTTGATATGTCTGTAATACTGTTGAAAACTGTGTACAATTGCAAGTCATCCATCCATTTATTTTGCTTTCCTTGTCAATAAGAGCCAACTCTTAATGTAAAGAATTTGCTCCTCTAGCAGCAAATTCTTTCCTTCAAGAATAGACCTCTTTTTGGAAGGGATTCCATCATACTTTCAAATCTACCTTATTTTTGGTATGCAAAGTGACGGACTCCATCATACTTTCAAATCTACCTTATTTTTGGTATGCAAAGTGATGGACTCCATCATACTTTCAAATCTACCTTATTATTGGTATGCATAGTGATGGACTCCATGCAAAGTGATGGACTCCATCATACTTTCAAATCTACCTAATTTTTGGTATGCAAATTGACGGACTCCATCATACTTTCAAACCTACCTTATTTTTGGTATGCAAAGTGACGGACTCCATCATACATGTACATGTACTTTCAAATCTACCTTATTTTTGGTATGCAAAGTGACAGACTCCATCATACTTTCAAATCTACCTTATTTTTGGTATGCAAAGTGACAGATTCCATCATACTTTCAAATCTACCTTATTTGCATACCAAAAATAGTGTAGATTTGAAAATATGAAGAAATCAATTATTATGTTAAATTCTTCTTCGTGAAGGGAGGCAAAATTTAAAATGGCGAGTTGCTACCCCTGAATTTGTACCTCTTCACCTTAATTCTAACAGATAGACACCATCAGAAAGTTGAAACATTTACTACAATTATTATAAATATTTGTACAGAAATGGGAATAATCTTAGAATTAGGGGATATTGTCATTTGAGGAGGTAAATCTTCTGTTCTAACTTCTATGTTCAGAAATTTTGTTTTACAGCCTCGTGTCAGCAAAGCCTAAAAAATGCAATTTGTGACTATAAAACTGACAATTTACCTCCGCAAATGATAATTTTCAATACAATTATCACGGTTATAATGCACTTTTTCACATTTTCATCTTTCAAACTGTACTACAGTGCACTCCAGCAATGTAAAACTGGACGTAAGCCAATGAAAAGCAATGTTTCTTAATGATGTTGGGTTTTCAGTAGTATATCACAGAATATACAGCTACAAATTTTGACATTATCAAATCAGACGTCACTTTATATTAGAAATATCTGCAAGACAGCTTACACTTCAGCTGAAACTCTTGCCTAGCAAGAAACTTATTATGTGTAATATTTTCTTATGGTAGCATGTACATTAAAGTAAAAAATTCTGCCATAATACAATGTATATCCTTCTTTTTCAGACATGTCTACAGCAATGGAGAAAAAAGGGGAAAGAAAATTGCACATCCCAGCTTTGTATTATGATACATATAATGAACATTATGGTGAGTTTAATATGGATACAAGTAAAACCTTGTGTAGAATTACTTTGTATTATGTGGTAAAAAAAATATATACATCCAGTTTTTGTACTTATAAAATATATAGATACACAGTCGTGTCTGTTCTGTGAAACATTCACAGAATCTAGTCAGAGACTGTTTTGTTCAAGGTCAGATATTCTACATTTAAAACACCAAATACTCTTATATCAATCATGCTGACAAACATGTATCCCCACATTTGTATATGTGTCCATTTGGCAGTACTACATCTGATGCTCTTATTTTATAAGCATAATCAAATATCACAAACTGACATTGCAATCCTTGCCCCAAGGTTATAAAAAATTTTCGTGCTCAACTCAGCTGAGCATGAAATTTTACCTGCTTATAAATAGCAAATTACTGAGAAGTACAGTTGTTTTCTTGCTCAGTTTAGCTGAGTATAAATTTTTCTCTGCTTATGAATATGAAAATGCCAACATTAGTTGGCATTTTCATATTTATCAGCAGAGAAAATTTCATGCTCGGCTGAGTTGAGCACGAAAAAAGTTTTATAACCTCAGGGCCAGGAATTGTTGTTTGGTTTCTATGCATTGACCAGAATAATTGAAATGATATTTATACCCTGTTGCTGATGATTGTTTGTCTAGGACATGGACTAGGAGTTATGGCCCTTGAAAACTGTAAACCCAACAAGCACATAGTGTCGTAACAACATTGTGGTAAGATGAATGGATACACCGCCATCATTTGACTTCCAGGTGGCTTCTCTGGATGAAAAAGCCCTTCCGAAATGGAGTCTACTTTTAAAGGAAAAAATCTGCAAGTAAAGGAGCAAGCTGCTACTAGTGGAGCAAATTATTTCCTTTCAGAGCTGACCCATTTGTGGAGGATGACAAATATTAGAATGGCAGAGTTGCTTCCCCTGAAAGTGCATTTATTCACCTTTACATTAATTGAATATCATGGCATTGAATCATTGTTGAAGCTAGTCGGTTTCAACAGTTTTTCCTTATGATTGAACATTATGTGCCTGATGGATAGAAGTTGCAGAAAACATAAACACTTCAGAAGTGTTTGCCTCAGATAACAATCCAATCAGATCATTGGAAATTTCAAATTTTCAATAGATTTATTGGTGTAGACTGGTCACTTATTCATGAAGACCGTCTTCACCATTAAATCCACTGAAGACCTGAAAACCAGGATCAGATTATTATCTGGGGCAAACACTAAGCCTGTTAGAGGCTACAAAGAGAAATCTTCCCAATTAAGAACCTTCGCTTGCTACGCTCACTTCAGGTTCTTGATTGCAAAGATTTCTCTGCATTGCCTCTAACCTATACAAAGGAGACACCATCCAAGTTTCATACAGATTCAGGGATACTTTCCACAATTGGCTTTAGACTACAAATCCTTCTGTAAATGTCATTAGGATTCTCCTTATATGTATCAATTTTATGATTTTCGTTGTGTATGTCCTGTTTGTCTTTCTGTTCTTTCATAATTTCTGGTGCATTATGTCTTCTCAAACTACCTGTGTTCATGTAAGGGATATTGTCATAAGGATTTTCATCGTAATCTGGATCTTCAGTTTCCATGGTAAGTGATTGTATTTCTGATGGTTCTGGCGGGGGAGGGGTTGGGAGGTCCATGTCACAAAGTTTTATATGAAATGCCTTCCACAGATCCTCTTCTGTAACATTCTCACATCCTGGGCTTTGAAATGATGAGACACATGAATCATCAACAGATCTTTGCTTCAGACAAGAATCGTCCATTGATCGAGGCATGACAATACCATGTTTCAAATTATCTGGGTCATGCATAAGCCGAGGTGAGTTTTTCACTGGTAAAGTTTTGCTGTATCCGTCAATGATACTAGCTTTGATTTCATCAAGAAGATAATCATCAGGCACTGACTCTTCGGACCCTGATGGTAACGGTGTTACCATGGCAATCGGAGAGAATGTCACAGTTTTATTATTTTTGCCCCTTCTTTTTTCTGGTAGAGTTGACATTGTTATCTCCCTTATTGCCTTAGGCTGTGATTGACCTACTTTTATAAATTCTGATTTTGGTATTATTAATTCACTTTTATCTGAATCTAATTCATCCTTTTTGTCTAACAAAGGTGCATTGTGATTCATTGAATTTTGTTGCTGGTAATTTACATATGTGTTTTGATTGGCTGGCTCCATTGGGCTGACACCCTGCAGGAAAGCTTCTTTTAGCTTTTGATCAGCATCAAAAGTTCCGAACTTTGCCATTCTCATGGGGCTCCTTTTTATAGAACAGTATTTATCTTCATCATAATCGTATTTACAGTATGAGTTTGATGTATGATCTTCCTTGCTCTTCAGACTTGGAGATGGGAATGATCGTTGAGCTTGCTGTTGCTGACGCTTTTCTTGACTTCGTCTGAGAATAAAACAGAAAGATTTTTTTATCAATTCTAATCATTGGTTGTCTAAACAGTATTCTGAACAGAAAGTCTGATGCAAGAACAATAATTCTGTTTATTGCTATTCGTTACTCATGTATAATCAATTTGTTTAACAAGTTTGGGAAAACTATAAGAGGCCTGGCAAACCCTCACATCTTATAATTTTCCCCAACCCATTTAAAAATTAAATAATACTTGAGATCCTCTATGCACTTTAGTGGGGGTGGTTGGGTGGTGTGATGGTTCTGCGTATAGCTTCCAGTGCCGGGACATCCTACTGGTTTGGAACATTGTAGAGTAAGGGCCAACTGTGCTTACAGTTGGTGTGGGTGGGGGTTGTTTGGACATTTTTTCTCTTGTCTATCATTTCTCTTTTTTCTCCCTCTCTCTGAGAGACCACCCGATATAGACTGAAATACTGTCTCAAAGGGCCGTTAAACCCAAAACAATCAATCAATCAATGTACTTTAGTTTTGATAATAATGATAAAATGACAATATTAGCATTTAAACTTTGCCTTTGTAACAGACCAACTTATGGTTTTTCTATTTCAGCAAAGTGATTCTTATTATAACAATTAATAAACCAACTTTCTTTTGCAGCTAGAAACATTGTGAGTTTGCTAATTTGCCAGTGGTTTCAGTGTGATACACTTTCTCAAAACTAGAACTGCCTTCATGTAAGTATCTTTTCTTTTATTTTTGTCTAATTATCATAGCAATGTTCCATGCACCTCCTGGCTCAAATCTGTCCATCCTTGTCAATCAGTTCTAAGAGAAGAGATGTTATAAGTACTCTAAGTAAATCTGCATTGCGAAAAATCAGTTCATATATTTCCCTGCACACAAAGTTTATCTTTTCCAAACAAGAAATATAATTGGTATGAGAACTGTTTTGTAATCAGAGCTAGCAGGTTTGAAAAAAAGTATGCCTGAATTACAGCTAAGATATGCCAATACTCTATACTTTTTCATGTTTGTTAAGTACTCATTTGAACCCTAGGAAATGTCAGCGAGATTTGATAATTGTAACTGTTCATGTTTTAACTACTTTTTAAATATGTTAACTAACTTGATTGTTGACTATCTTGAAATAAATTTGCAATAATGAACCCTTGGTGCACATTCTGGGTGCAGCATAAGTTCATCAGGTTTAACAATATCCATTATAACAAGGCATGTAACTGTCATTATTACTCCTAAATCAACAAAATATGGTTGCCTCCCTTAGACAGTACCCCTTGATTTTGCTCTTGTGTATGCGGAACTCAATACTTAATAGCATACAATCTGATCAGACTATGGGGATGCTTAGACTTAACTAGTTCTTTGCTGTTTGCCCATAAGGTCATGTTTGTCATGTCTTAGTTCATTTATCAGATACCTTTGTTACAGGTACACTGTCAAATATGGTATACTGGGTAATAACTATGTATTCCAGGCGGTCAAAATTGAACTCATTGATGGTTTCTACAGTAACTTCATCACCATAGTGACTACCTACCTGACACAGAGTATGATGATACCAATCAGCCCTATGATGATAACCATTGCCATGGCAACCGCAACACCAGCAATCAAGGCAACTGTTAATGAAAAGGTAAAGTCACTTATTTTTTGTGAACTTTAAAGAAAATGTCACTCTTGTAATTTCACTAAACAACATAGATATGTAACTGGCATGTTGAGAAGAGACAGAGCGATTAACTCTTTAAGCCCCAGTGACACAATTAGCAAAATTTGCAAACAGCGTAGATCCTGATGAGGCGGCTCATAATGAGCCGCCTCATCTAGATCTACACTGTTTGCCCTCTAGTCTCTGAATTCTCAATATAAAAAGTCTTGGACAAGGCATTTTTTTAATTTTTGCAGACGTAAATTTTGTCGTCTGCTTTTTGGTAGTGAAAGAGTTAAATTGTATTACAAGCTTGTGACATTTGCAACAAGAAAAGTAAAAACAGGCAAAAACACCTTTAAAATATCTTGGTTTACCTCCATATTTTTCAATTTATGCTACTTTCGTTTGCTTCCCAACGTGACGAAGCCTTTCTAAGATGGGATCTACTCTAAAAGGAAAGAATTTGCTCGAGGAGCAAATTCTTTCCATTTAGAGTGCCTGGCCGGGTAGCGCAATCGGTAGGGCACCTGACTCGTAAGTCAGAGGTCCTGGGTTCGAATCCCGGTCTGGCCACATACTTTCGTTTCTCCTTCCGCTGATTCAAGAAGGGCAAATGTCAGTTACTGGCGAAAGTATGTGCACTTAGTACTGGTTAACCGCTTAGGAGGTCTAAGCCTGCCCAGGAATAGTGTGGCTAGGTTAACTGACCGTCCCGACATGACCTTAGTTGTTTACCGTGGACGTTAAGCATCAAATCAACAACAATCCATTTAGAGTTGATCTCCTTGAGATGGGAGGCAAAATGAAAATGGCAGAGTTGCTTCCCCTGAAAGTGTACCCAAGCACATTAACAACAACATAATACTTGCCTGTGTCATATATGATGATCTTTGTTTGGAGAGGAAGGGAGGGGGGGAGATGAATTGCATAAACTTTCAGACAATAATGTAGCAACATGCCTCATTGAGAAATGGAGAAGCAAGAACAGGGGGGGGGGGAGGGGGGGGGAGAGAGAATTGCATGAACTTTCAGACAATAATGTAGCAACATGCCTCATTGAGAAATGGAGAAGCAAGAACAGTGGGGGGAGGGGGGAAGAGAATTGCATAAACTTTCAGACAATTATGTAGCAACATGCCTCATTGAGAAATGGAGAAGCAAGAACATCATGTCCCAAAAATCTCCTTCTAAATGCCATCTTAACATATTCATCTGGCTATAAAATTACAAAATGGTTTTCTTCCCTCACTAGAATGACCCCAAATATCTAAATCAGTTTGAGGAAATTCTACAAGCTGGGTTTTTCCTGATATCCAAAACAATCCTAAAAAATCTAAATTCATCAGATCTAGATTTTTAGGACTGTTTGGAAAGGGAAAAACCTCCATCTTATAACTGAAAAACTATAGTATATCTCTGTTCTTACCCATATCCGAGACAATGTGGGCAGGCTCTTGAGCAGCATTGGCCGTTCCATTAGAAGCGCCACCTGTCACTTCAGTCCCTTCTTCAGTCTGTGGCTTTGTTGTTCTGGTTTCCTGCTCATCTATTGGTAGACGTAGAAATTTCTTCATCTCGTTGCCACAGTAAATCTCAACATAGTCGTTGTTGTTGCTAGCTGTATGTGAAAATGAGAGGAATATCAAAGGATATACATGACATGGCGTACACAAATACCCATTTGACAAAATTTCAACACACACCAGCATATTTAATGATGCTGAAATTTAGTAATTGGCCAAGAATCAGTAGTAACTGCGAACAGACCTGCAATGTTTGGGGTAAAACTCCTATACTTGCCCGTTTGGGGTGGTGGTGTGTAGCATGTAATTTCCCCTAGTTACGCCCCTGGGTATGGAGCCCCTGTAGCTCTGTAGGTTAAGAAATAGCCTGCTGATCTAATGGCCCTGGGTTCAAATGAGGCTGGATGTGGAATTCTTTCAAACTAAATGGGATTTCATTGCATTCAGCCTGTCATTATCACTCTCATATCTGAAATACTGTTAAAAAGACATAAAATTGCAAGCTAACAAACCCAGGGCCTCGGTGAACGAGTGTTAAGCCCTAAGCCCACATGACTTGAAATTGATAGGGTAAGTTGCTAACTAATGTCAGAAAATTACCTTTTGCTTGAAGCCAAACATAGCCCTGTTTCTTTCTGGCCCTGCTGTTTAAGGTCAAGGTCACTGACCTAACATCCCTGTTATAAATATTCCTGAACCCATAAAGCCCAGCATGACCACATGTAATCTCTTTCTGGTACCCATCCTCATCTTTCATCTGTAAATCTTGGTAACACTGGTTCCCCACATGTGACCTTGTGATAATGATGTCAAGGGCATGAATGTCAAGGCCAACCTCATTCCCAGTTCTGATGAGACACTGGCATGATTCCTTGCCTTTGGAGATTGGTCCTGGGTAGTTCTTGTTGGAGAGGTAGAGCAGTCGGCCGCGTTTGTAGGTGTCAGAACAGAAAGTGGAGATGTCTTCATCTGTAAACAATAGTAAAAAGTTTTGTAAAAGATAAATTGATTGAGTTATAATAAACAATGAAAGTGAAAGTGGACAAACCTATATCGTAGTAATGAATTTAATTTTTGTGAATTTTATGAACGTGTGGACATTTAACTGAATAAAACGGAAGGGCTTTATGCTAAGTTTTTGAGTGATTTGCTGGCATTTAAACAATATTCACCAAAATAAATTTTGTTTCATATAATTCAAACTTGATCATTGTCAGCTTAGTATAATATACTGACTATCTTAGAAAATGTTGCAAAGACAATTATAAATGTTGAAATATGATCCTGAAGAAGGTATTGTTACCGAAACGCGTCAATCTCCTAAATAAACAGTATACCGCCTCCGTTGTTGATTGTTTGTTCTGTCTCCCCTTTTACTTTAGACAATATAAATAGTTCCAAGTAGTTCTAAATTTCTGGTTTCGGAGATATTTTTAAGTATATGTCTAACATTTTCTGTTTGCTCTTCACCAATCAAATTGTGCTAAATTGATATCAAAATGTTGAGCTGGATTTATTTTGGTTTTGCCACTTGGAGGAGTTTTGTGGTAACTCCACTGATTCTTTTACTTTAATTAAAGGAAATATGAAGCACAAATATACTTTAAATACATAGAGGATCTTACATGAGTGCTCATGTATTATTTTATTGATTAAATGATTTGTGGAAAAAGATAAGATGGGAGGCTATGCCGAGCATCTTATCGGTTTTCCCCAACGAGTTTACTAAATTCAATAATACATGAGCATGAATGCAAGATTCTGTTTATAATATGACATTAAAAATTGCATTTTATAAGCGAATTTTGCATTAAAACATCACGATTTTCCCATAAGAAAATACAACGTTTTGTGCACGTCAACACATAATGTCACTACATATTTGCATATTTAATCTACTAGTTGATTATCGTTTTTAATGCATGGCGTTATTACACTCTTTATGGTAGATATAGGTTGGATAATATTGGTATTGCTTGGATAACTATTTGCAGATGGAAATAGACTTGCTGTTTTACCAGGAATGTTAGAACAGTCATTTTGTTTTAGCCTTATCATTCTTCTTTGATAGTATTTTTCGTTTCTGTTGCTTATTGAAATAAAAGTCCCAAGTAAACAATTAATTTAATACTTCACAGCAGTAGCTATATTAATTGAATGCTTAAGTACTCATTGATAGAATACTAATTTTAGATTTGTTTGCTAATTTGTATTTTTTCGATTTCCCAAAGGAAATTACATTGTCTATGGTTTTCATTAAAATACATTTCACTTACAAATGACACCTTTATTATGTAAATATTTCATTAGAAGCAAATTTTTGTACTGGAGTTTTAGCTGCTGTATTTGCTTTTTGGTGGCTGTAAAATGGAAGTTGGCTAGCACTGAAATAGACATTTATCTCTGATTGACAGTATTTACTGATTTGCCTACATTTGATATGCCCATCGATTGACAGTATTTAGTATTTACTGATTTGCCTACATTTGATCTGCTCATCAACTGACAGTACATGTATTTAGTATTTACTGATTATCCAACATTAATTTTGATCTGGGCATGGGAGAAGCTGAAGTTGAGTGTGTGTTTGTGTGTGTGTGTGGTGTGTGTGTGTGTGGTGTGTGTGTGTGTGTGTGTGTTGGGGGTGGGGGGGGGGGGGCAGGCAATGTGGGGGAGGGGGAAATTTAATGCTGCATTAATCCTATTTAATGCCTCAGCATTGCAATTTATAAAAGACGGGCCTTATGTAGAGTTTGAAAAGTGACAAATTAGCCACTCTACCAAATGCTTCCAACAGACCGTATCAGATTTTATCCCTGTAAGAATAAAATGAGCCACATCATGTGATTTCCAACAATGTGGCATTGGTGGTGACAAGCAAAGGCTCTGATCAGACTGCACATAAGTGCAGTCTGATCTGAGCCTTTGCTTGTCACATCAGCCATCTGTGGAAGTGACTCAAGCAGCCATAGAGCCAGAGTGAAGTCTCTGCTTACCCTGTACAAATGAGAATATCACATGACAAAATGGCCACATTGTTGGAAGTCACATGAGGTGGCTCAATTGGAAGTCACATGATGTGGCTCAAATCTGCACTGTAGCTAATAATAGCAGACTATGATGAGGTAAACATAATCATGGCCATAATAACCTACAATATCAGAGGATTTTATACCTAGAATTTGCATTTTTGCCAAGTCAGTATGAAATTATTTTTGAAAGGAGGCTGAGACCTCTAAAAGGGTTAATACTGTAAATACATACCAGGAATACAGTCATGTATGACAGACATGTAATCAGTGGCATCACCATATCCATTGGCTCTACATGATGTCCCTGACCTAATACTTTCAGCCTCTATGTCACACCCCCTGTGCCCTGAACACAGCATATTCAAAGACGGGTACTTCAGATCATCCACTACTAGGCAGTCATTGTGAGTTGGCTGACAGCAGTCTGGAGAATGTTCACGCCCCTTTCCGGCACACCTTGTGTCATTTTTGACGCCATAAAAGAGACGTTTTATGGCTATCTTGTGGTAGTCTGGACATTCTAGGGTAATTCTGTTGTTACTACAACCACTGGAGTAGATGTTCTGCTTTCCTACACTAGAAGCACCTGAAAGTAGAAAAGAATTAGTTGACACCACTGAAAGTCATAATAAGTTACTTCCCTTATTCCATGTAATACATGTAGTTGTGCTATGCATAGCTAATGCACTGTGATATGATAAGTACTTCCCTTCGTCCATGCCACAAGTATCTAATGCACTGTGAGATTATAGGTCCATGGATGGATGGATTACTTCAGGTTTTATGTCCTTTTCAACAGTATTTCAGTCATATCAGGATGACAGTAAGGGGCTACAGGTTGTCAGTAAAGTTGAAACTCAGGGATATCCTTATCTGGTGTTCAAGAAAATAAATTTCCCTTATTCCATGGAACAAAAATTGACTCTAATTACAGAGCTCTAGATAAGAGGGGTATTTGATGATAATTGAAGGATAAATTTATTTCTTATTGAAACCATGTTGTGACCCCACATCCGAACCGTCTCGTTGTGACGGTTCAGAATTGGGGTCACAACTTACGTTTCTATCCAGAATTAACAAAAATTATCCCTAAATATCACCAAATACTCCCTCTTATCTAGGGCTCTGTAATTATCACGAAATACTCCCCCTTATCTAGAACTCTGTTGAGACATTTGAGCCGCGACACGACAAAACCAACAAAGTGGCATGTGCTCCCAGCGAAGATTCAGAAAAGCCTGGGCAGCCACCCAATGTTAAGTCCATAGTGCCCTTATTAGGTCAAATACACGGCATGTAAATTTTTCGTTTAATGCAGAACTGCATGACATACGATAATTATTGATTTGCAATTAAGTAACCACATTAATCTGGTAGCTTGTTTGATCAACTTGTTGATTTTTCTAAAACTGATGTACAATTTCAAACAAGATTCTTGAAAGTGGAATATTGAATCAATATCTTCCGAGTGAAAATCAAATATTAGCATTTTGAAAAGTGTTCACTTAATGCACTTGCATGTAATACACTTCAGTCCCTTCATAGCACTATGATATGGGTTGAAAAGGCTTAAGGCCCACTGTGCCAAGGCCAGTATACACTATCCAAATTTCTCGTCAGAGTCTCTGGAAAAAGTTTCAAAGTTGCACTTAAAAGATTTCTTGTGTGTATTTCAATTCTCATAACAATGTTACCCCCTGCACCTCAGAGAACTTCATTATTGCAGTAATGGGGCGCCATTTGTCCGTCCATTCTTTTAAGATTTTCAGGTTAATTTGTTTATATTTACCGATATGCATTTTATCAGTGGATTCTGACTGGCTGAATTAAGTCTCTCAAACTTTGAAGGGAAATTAGATTCACTTCTATTTGGTGGAAGTTTGATCAGAATTCGAACAAGTCCATCAAAGTGGTGTTTAGACTATCAAAGTTTCCAAGTTTGATTAAAGTACTTTAACTTTTACTCTGTTTAGACGATACGTTTCGATTCGGAACAGATAGCTCCGCAATAAGGTAATCCGGAGCGACCGGGCCCGCTTGTCTGTTTAGACTAAACCGTTTTCGATTCGGAGCAAGTTACTTCGCAGTAAGGTAATCCAGACCTAAACATGCCCGGAGTCAGTCCAAAAATTAAATTTTAATGCTGATTCGCTTCGGTTTGCTGTTTAGACACGACTTCTAATCCGAAGTAAAAGTGAATTCGGATTCGATCCAAGGTGCTAAGTAGGATTAGTTTACTCTGAATTCTGTTTTAATTCGAATTAGATTGGTAGTGTAAACAGTTAATTCAAAGTGAATTCGGATTCAATTCGGATTAAAACTCTAGTCTAAACAGGGTATTTGATAGGGTAGACGGACATTAAGGTGAAGGGTTCATCTCCATAAATTGCCACTATTTTAGAGAAGGGAAATAACTTTAGTGACTTCCTACTTGTGTACCTGGATGACAAAGCATTTGCAAAGCTGTCAATAGGATTTGCTTCTAAGATAGGAAATTCTTCCCTTTAAGAAATTACCCCTAATTGGGAAGAGAGGCAAAAAAGAAACTGGCAGAGTTACTTCCCCTGAAAGTAATAACATTCAACTTAAGCAAAAAAAACAACAACAAAAAAACAGTTTTCAGATACCTAAGGTCTTTTTAAAATTTGCAGATTGTAAGAGCAGATAACTAGAACAGCTGTGTTTGGCCCACATAAAAGTAAAATGAACTGCATTTTTTATTCCTTTTACGTTTAATGTTGGGTATTTATACTGATGTATCCTAAAATGTCAGATCCTTTCTGTGTACACTTTATCTAGCTTGCAACTGAACTTCTCTGTGATTCATTGGCAAGGCCAAGGGGAGATAACCATCTTAAATATGCAGCACTATCAAAACATGGATCTGCTGCACTTAACTGCAGATTAATAGAGTAGATAATTTGTGATAATTGACATATTGAACAGTTTGCAGCCTTGCATACCAGTGCCTGTGAATCTTCATGAAACTGGCATTTATATTCTTTCAAATGTTGTTATTGCTCTTGCCTGCTTTTTAAATTGCTATATTTTAGTGCAAAAGCTTGTAAAGCAATTCTGTAATCTTGGGCAGACATATTGGAATGCTGGGGGCCCCAGTTTGGGGCAGAGTTTAGGGGCTCCTTAAGGGGTCAAGAGGAGCTGCGGTAGTGAAGAGGATAACATGCTGGACTGCCAATCCAGTGGTTACAAGATCAATCCCCCTCTTCTCAGGTCTTTGGGATGAAACTTTAAATGGAGGTCCTATCTCTGTATGAGCCAGTTGTTGGTGGGACATGAAATCTGAGTTCACTGACTTACCGAGGGGTCAGGCTGTTGTCAGTGTTTGGAATGTTGTAGCAACAATCGGAGACTGAGATTTCTGTACGAAAAACATCAAAAAATTATATTTACACTCTTGGTGTATTTACTGAAAAGCCCTATAGTAAACCATTGGAACGTAATGTAGTTTACATTCCAATAATTACATTGAGACACGCGACGTCAATGACGTCAAAAAAACAATAGCTCTCTATGACCTGATTGGACGTCAGCAACGTCATGATGTCATGCATGCCGTTCTGCTGTAAGCAGAAAAAACTGCGTGTACATGTATTACTGCTTCAATTTTAGATTTTTCATGAAAAATTTTGATTGGAATGAATGTAAATATAAGCAATGAACTTAATTTTTCTGATGTTTATCGAAGTGTAAACTACATTGGGTCACTAGCAAAGTTAACATGAACCCCTTTGGGGTTCATTCACTTTGCACGTGACCCAATGTAGTTTACACTTCGATAAACCTCAGAAAAATGAAATTCATTGCTTAAATAAATTTCACACTTTTCAGGGCTTGTGGTCTTGATTGTTGAGTTGGAGAAGGAGTGGTAGCAGGGATGACAGGAGAGCAAAGTTGTGGACTATGCTCGGAAGCAACATTTTAGGGTGAAATTATTCATCAGTCAGTTGAAACCCTGGATAACCTTGGGCAGAGGAACTGTGCAGGATAGCAGCTAGGGTTTAAGTATTTGTTTTTACCTTAGTGTTGTGCCTGCAGTACCATGCATGTGAGGGCTTTATAATAGATGTCAAAATAACTGGGTGGGGGAAGTGTGTGTGTGTGTGGTGGGGGAGGGAGGTGGGGGGAATCCTGTATAACTGAATAAATATGGTATTATGTGGTTCTGCTGCACACCTTTAAACATATCTGAACATGTTAAGCTCCTTCATGGCTGACTTATTAAACAAATTTTGCAATCTAATTTGATAACATGGTGAACCATCTTTCATCTATTTTCAGCATTTTATTCCAGGATTTACAGACCTGTGCCTACTGATAAACTTAGATTAGTTCAAAAACATCATATATAAAACTGCTCCTCCTAAAATTAGGTATTTATTACTTGTGATAAATTAGCAGGAAGCATCTAATATACACAGGTATATAAAATTCCAGTTGTTTTTTGTTGATGATGCACTATGGATCAGTAAGCCTTCAAAAATAATACTCTGTCCAACAGTAAGACAAGATATCATTTATATTAATATAATGCATTGTTTAATTGACTTTTCTTGTCTCAAACAATAATATCTCAAAATACCATGGTTCTTATTTTAAAGATTACAGTTTGAAATATTTCCAGTTTTTCTTTGCACTTCAAAAGTAAGGAGGAAAATTCTCAGGAACTGACACAATTCAATCTCAGATCCAATCCAAGACACCATGTGGGAAAGAGACGACACAAAATTAGTCACCACTAAAGACAACACCAGTGACAGCCATGTGCATGAACAGTCATTTCCCATGTAGGTGATCAACGGGCTAGCCTGAACATCACAAACAATATAGCAATAACAGACATAGCAACTAACAACCAATAAAGCAACAAAGAAGAACCAAAACAGAACTTCTGCCTTGCAGCCTTCAACCCCAGTTAGTATCTCTTGAGTAGATTTTCTGGGACCAGAAGATTTTACTTTGAGATATCAGTAGTTTGAGATGAACTTCAACTTTGAGATGTCAAGAGTTGACTGTATGTCATTTCTGAAATAATCAGACTATATATTCATGTACACAGATATCCAAGGCCAATTTGCATAAATGATATGCCCTAAGATACATGGCTCATATAATAGCCCACTACAGTTCAAATCCTTCAATTGGCAAGGTTATTATTATTTTGTGTTAATTGTTTGATTCATTGAATTATCACAGACACAGATGCCCAGGTACACATGAGTCCCAGAGCACTAGATAAGAGGGGTATTTGATGATAACTGAGGGATAATTTTTTTTATTTCTGATTGAAACCATATGTTGTGACCCCTCATCTGAACCGTCTCATCAAGACGGTTCAGATGAGGGGTCACAACATATGTTTTCATTCAGAATTAACAAAAATTATCCATAATTATCACCAAATACTCCGTCTTATCTAGTGCTCTGCATGATGACAGCAATAGCTTTTGCTTTACTTTTGGTCAGCTTGCACTGTTGAAGAGAACCAAAGGAATAGGTTTTACTGATTTTGCTACTTTCACTGTTGTTATCATGGATATAACTGAAATTGAAGCAGTTCCGGGTTCATTCATTATATAAGGGCACTGTATTCTGATCAATTAAAAGTGTCAGTAAATGATGTGGATGGATTCAGTTGATACTTAGAAATCTGTAAGATGCTGGTCAAGAGTTTTAAAGAGTACCAACCCCACCTCTCTCATTGACCTTTAGGTCAAGGTCACAGGCTGAATGAAGGTTTATAGTGCCTTGATGGGAAGTTTTACCAAACTGATGACAGATACTGCTCAAGTTTTACTGGGCATACTGTAAAATATGGTATGGAATGATGGATTGGTATGTGGTATGGTATGAAAATCTCATACCATACCACATACCATACCAAATGGCCATACCAAAAGTATTATTAACCTGTATTTTCTTCTAGATCTGTAGTCTCTGAAAGTCAATAGCAGTCTGACCGATACCAATCATCATCAAATGCATGTCAAAAATGTTAACAAGATTACCTCTATATAAGCATTACACCCATCATTATCAAATGCTTGACAACAATGTTAACAAGATCACCCAGAGGTGATCTTGTTAACATTGTTGTCATGCATTTGACAATGATGGGTATAATGCCCAAATAATACTTTTGGTATGGCCCTTTGGTATGGTATGTGGTATGGTATAGGATTTTCAAACCATACCACATACCAACCCATCATACCATACTATATTTTACAGTATGCCATTTTACTGGACTCAAAATCTTCTCACATTTCAAATGAAAACATCTTCTTTTTTCTGTCAAAACAAGCATGTACAAGAACTACAGGCTTCCAGGGGCTTTAGGAGTGTGCCATATGTCAATCTTTTTTATGATTTTCACAAGTTGAGATATAAATAACCTGTTTCTGAGGTTAGAAGATAACATATGAGTTAGTTTTGACAAGCATCTATCAGTCTACACAAGGAAGCTATGATTCACAGTAATTGCTTATCACAGCTGATCTAAGTCTCCTGGAGAGTTCCTCTTAGCCAGAACTTTGCCAAAACTGCTGACAGCTTCCATTCAGAAATGTTGTTACACAATGCAGCTTTTGGGAATCAGGTTTGATATAAAGTTAATAGAGCAAAGTAGGAATAATAGTCTGACTAGATGCACTAGAGAACTTGAGGAAGTCAAAAGGTTTGAATATAAAGATATGAGTAGTTGAATATTTTTGTATGATCAAGACAATATATTTATTGATAGAATATACAGAGCTGCTGTTTCGAAGGAAAAATCAAATTGCACTGATTGTGCCATCTTAATTCAAACCTGTCTTAAAGGCCACCACTATTAAGCAAAAAAACCTGTCTTAAAAGGCCAAAATATCATATCCCAAAGTAGCATTTTCAGTGTAAACTGACCTGTATTAAGCAAGCACCTGTCTTAAGCAAACAATTTTGACCCTTCCCTTGTGCTTGCTTATGACAGGTTTGTACAGTCATACCTGTCTAATAATAGGATATAATTCAGGGAGAGCATCCCTGCCCATTATTATTTTTGCAGCCTTGATCAGTGGGAGTCACCTCTGAAACCTCTAGAAGGAAAGTCTTCATGCTGCTCAGAACAAATTGTTTCCTTCATGACTAGACTCAATTTTTGATGGGTTTTGTCATCAAGGGACGCATACAGTAATGTAAAGGCACTAAAATTGTTTCCCTTTGTAAAAATGAGGAAAAACGTGGGGGTATTATTTACAGTAATACCCATTCATCTTTAAAGAGGTCACCTATTTAAAATGGCTCACCTGTTTTGTGCAGCCACATTTTACGGCTACTTGAACCAAAAAAATGTGCAAACAAATGGGTGATCTGAAGATAAATGTAAATTTCAAATCAATTCTTCCTTTACTATTGATACCAAATTTTAATGTTAATGTATTTTGAATGAGAGCCTATGGTATTATATAAGACAGGTTATGGCAATTTCTAAGACAGGTTATGGCAATTTCCTGTCCTGATACTGAGTCTTTTTCCATGTTTACATTTCACTTGATGTACAAGTTTTAAAATGACCATCAACTGGTGTCATTGCAAAATGGCTGTAAGGTCATATATTGTCATTTTTGACACTTTTGATTACTCAGAATACAATGCCATTAATGAGTGAGCCCAGAATTGCTTCAGCACAATGGTGGTGGGGGGGGGGGGGGGGGGGGGGGGTTGAATTCCAATTTGGCTACCTGTGCTTTTGACTGAGCCTGTACTATACAAAGTGGCTTTCGACCGAGAATACGATCGTAAGCATTACCAATAATGGTAAATGGTACTAGTACTTTTGTTAACCACCTTTGACGGAGCTGATTGGGGATGATGCTGTATAAATTTCAGAATCAGATCTTTCATCACATATAATTCAAATTGATCCAAGGGTTTAGAAACATGAGATTTTAAAAACTTGAAAGAAAGATCTTAAAGTGAAAAAAATTTGGACCAATATCTATCATCTGTATGATCTTGAGGTGTGAAAGCCTTTCAAATTTGTGTGACTCAATAAGTTGGTAGAACATAAAGAGCTGCTCTTTTAGGCTGAGACTTTGCCATCATGAGAAAGTTACAGTCAAGCCTGAATGTCTCGGGATAAAATTAAGGGAATGCACTTACTGAAATTGTTTCCCTTTGTAAAATTGTGAAAAAACCTGGAGGTATATCCAATAACCTTAGGAGAAATCTACGTAAATAAATTTGTGAAATTCTGCTATATTAGATGATTTTTTCCTTCCAAACTAAGCCCAAAAATTCCAATGATCCATCTTATCAGATAGAAAAAGCTCCATCTTATAACTGAATACATACGACAAAGGCTCATCTTATAGCTCTAGATAAGCGGGAGTATTTGGTGATAATTAGGGATAATTTTCGTTAGTTTTCCCTGAAAACATATGTTGTGACCCCTCATCTGAACCGTCTCAACGAGACGGTTCAGATGAGGTGTCATAACATATGGTTTCGATGAGAAATAAGAAAAATTATCCTTAATTATCATCAATACTCCCTCTTATCTGGAGCTCTGTCATCTTATACCTGAATAAAAAGAGAACCTTTTCTCACTTGCATTCCCAACCTGAATTCATTTGGTCAGCTCAGATAGAGCCTGTCCAATTAACAAAATTCTGGTGGTCCAGACATGATGCTATTTCCATATCTGTAATAGAATCTGATTAGACCTTTGATTAACATTGATTCATTATCTACATTATCCAGATATATCCTTGCAGAATGTTCTAAGAACAGTTAAGTTTGGGATTATACATGTATATTGCAAAAGATCAAAAGAATTTATACTTATGAGTAAATTCCTGGGACCAAGCTTCACCTAGGTGGGGTTGAGTGAGTGGGAGGCAGGGGGGTGGTGGGGGGATTGAAGGATTAAATTCAGTAAATTCCTGGAACCCAGCTTCCCTGGTTTGTGTGTTTGGTGGGGAGGGGGGGTCAATTGGTCATTGAAGGTGCCCAGATTTTGGATGCAATATTGATATTTAGAAAGATCACTTAGTAATACATTATTATCATTCACAAATAAATCATTTCAGAAATTTTAGGTTTTATGTTAGTTTTTATGTTGATAATGTTCCTCACTTCTGAGGTATGGTGTACCAAAAGGGCCACAACTTCCGATACCAGTCCATGTAAAAATAATGCTAAATGTTAGCGGTGCACCTGTAAATTTTATAGATAAAGGGTAAAGGTTTCCCATAGCCTAATAGTCGTAGCGGCAGTGGGGGTTAGGGACCCACTGTATCTTTGGCACAGCTGATAAAAGGCAGAGCCCACTCTCCTTTCGCTGCCTTATCCTTCCCTAATTCGTAAAAGGTACCCATTTACTGCTGGGTTGACAGAGACGGTTTTCCCGTCGTCAGATGGTCCAGTGACTTTCTGCACAATAACCAAGCCACTCTAATCACTCGACTGCGGCGCCTCTTATAGATGGATTGCTTTAATTTACAGCTACACCGAAATGCATCAATGGACAAAAAAAATTCACAGATGCAGCGATAAAATATCAGGTGCACCTTTAAAAGTAATGGTAGACATACGTGCCAATAAATTTTTATCGGCCCACTGATAAAATTTATAGGTCCACAGATAGAGTTATTGGTCCAAGCATAAATGTTTCATTGCCTGTTTTGGCTTTGATTTTATATATCAAACAGCCAATCAGGTCCATTCTAGCTGATATTAACACCTGAATGGTCCAAGTGTGAGAGCTATAATCCCTGCTCTTATAAAATATACATGCAACTATAATATCAGTTCATATGGACGGACAATCAGCGCCAAGTGTGTGCAACTATGGTTACATACCACTGAGCCACTTAGGGAATGTCGTTTCCAGAACTGAAACAGAACAGAACAGAATATCAGTCCACAGGTAAAATTTCTTTTATAGGTGCACCTAGCTGTTATTTTATCGATCCACCTATAAATTCTAAGTATCGGTGGACCAATAAAATTATAGGTGGACCCATAAATTAGTGGTCCACCTATAAAATTTATTGATCCACCAATAAAAATTTAAGGTGCAGGTATAATTTTTTTTACATGTGGACTGGTATCAATAGTTTTGGCCCTGTTGGTACACCATATACCGTAGACATCATAAAGCTTGTGACCTACACCCGTCAGCATGCATTATCGGTAATTCATCTACATGTATTTGTAATTCATTTCAGAATTTTGAGCTTCTTTTCCATTATGCATATGAGAGTGCTGGAGGAATCAGGTGGAGTTCCACAGGGAGCATGCAATATCTTTCCTGCTTTCAGCTTGGACACAGCCTTCTAAAGTTTTCCTTAAACTGATTTGGAAAATACATTTTATTAGCATAGGAAACCAAAGATAACAATGCAGCTAGGCTCTTCCTTATCTCATATCAGTCTGTATCTAAATCAGAAATTACCACATCAAGCAGAGAGGTTTACATCATAATCAGTGACCTTACATAAATTGGGTATTTTGCCAGAAAACTACAGAAAGGAGAGGGGCACTATGAATGACATGAAAGTGTAGTGACTGACTATACATTCATGTCATCCACAGTGCCCCTCCACCTTTATTCTCACTACCTCAAGCACATGAGGAGAGAGGTACTATGGGTGATATGAATGTGTAGTTATTGTCTACACATTCATGTCATCCACAGTGATCCTCCACCTTCAAGCAAAGGGGTTAACATCATAATCAGTTGAGTATATTATCTGAAATGTAACTATGGAAGAGGGGCACTGTGGGTAACATGGTTGTGTAGTCAATGACTACACATTCATGTCACCTGTAGTGCCCCTCCATCTTTACTTGACTAAAGCAAGGTTAGAGCAATACAGTAGGCTTAGATCTTGCAGACCTATAATATTAAGTAACATTTCACCTGTAATGGCCTCAATATTATCATACAGACATTTTGGCAGACATATCAAGGTTACATCAAGCATATAATATGGCTGATATGGTACCATGTAACAGACCTGGAGTCATGTTTGGCAGATACTTACAAGTACTTATCACATAACTAGGTCTTACTATCAGCCATGAGAAGGTCAGTTGTTACTTCTGATGCCAGAAATAGTATTTTCTTGGAAGGATACCATAATACTAGTATTTATGTAATGGGTAACATTATCATAGCCCATTTGATTTTGATTATGCCATATCACTTATCCATGAAGAGTGCATGTTCATTAAGTCTGAAAATATAGGCATCCCAGAGCACAGCCTAGCAGAGTTAAATAACCCATTCCATTCTGGATACCCCTGAAGGGGTATCTGGGCAGACAGTTTGGATCCAGATCAGGCCCCACAAACCTACAAGAGTTAGTTAAATTACCAATATTGTAAAAATATTCTTGATTTTTGATGCAGACGACAATTTCAGCAGACGACAAAAAATACCCAGAATGCAATGGGTTAATGCATGCACTTGCACAGCTTGCCTGCGCCTTACTCTTTGCAAGGCCAGTAAAAGCATGTAAGTAAAGGTAAAGGTTTCCCATAGCCGTAGGGGCCGTTGGGGTTAGAGGCCCACTGTGTCTTGGGCACAGCATATGAAAGGTGGAGCCCATCCCTTTCCTTTCGCTGCCTTATCCTTCCCTGATTCAAAGCAGGTACCCATTTACTAACTGGGAGTTAGAGGAGAGAGGCACTATGGGTGACATGAATGTAAGTCACTGACTATTTTCATCCAAAGTTAGAGGAGAGAGGCACTATGGGTGACATGAATTTATACTGCTGGGTCGACAGACAGAGTTTTCCCCGAAACAACAAAGATTAAATATTCATTGACCTTTGATATTATTGGCTAAATTTTGACATACGCGTTAGTTCCCCTGTGAGGAATTCAAGAAATCATTCTAGAACAGCTCTTGAACTAGTTCTAGAATTGTTCTTGAACATTAAATGGCCGTTCTAGAACTTGAAGTTCAAGAACTACTTCAAGAACTTGTTCTAGAACAAATTCTCTGAAGTTCTTGAAGTAGTTCTTGAACTTCAAGTTCTAGAACAGCCATTTAATGTTCAAGAACAATTCTAGAACTAGTTCAAGAACTGTTTTACAATGATTTCTTGAATTCCTCACAGGGGTAGCAATCCAACCAAACTGAATGCACATCCAGTTCACAATGCATGCCATTTATATTTTATGACATACAATGCCAAGAGTGTCCAACTATAATGATGGACAGAATGTTTCTAGGCCCTCTGCTTCACAGGCAGATCCCATACAAACAAACTATATTGTTATGATATTTTCCTGTTGTATTCTTTTATAAAATTCTGAAAAATCATAACTAAATGGTGTTCAATGTGTTGTTGTCAAATTATAGTTAAAATTGCCAAATTGTAAGTTCTGTATAGGTGGAAACCTAGATAGATGGTGTTTATTGTTTTCATGTCTACTTAGATATTTTGAATAAATAATTGTTTGGAAGTAATTAATTCAAAGAACTAGAATTTTTGACTTAAATTTATAGGGAGGCTACTTTAACTTCAGTTCTAGTACAGTTCTAGAACCCACAAGTCAGTTCAAGAACTGTGGTAGTTCTAGAATTTTTGTTCTTTCACTTTTGTGACTTTGTGACAACTTTTCAAGAACCATTTGAATGTTGGCTAACAGTTCCAGAACTTGCAAATCAGTTTAAGAACTGGTTTAGTTCTAGAATAAATGCTCTAACAGATCTCATAGTTTTAGAACCAGAATTCAGAACAATTCTGGTTCCAGAACCACAGTTCAAGAACAGTTGTTTTATCAGTTCAAGAACAGTTCTAAAGGTTCAACAAAAGTTCTTAACATTTAAGAACTTGATATTAGTTCTAGAACAAATTTCACAGGGGACCAGTGTTCAAGAACGATTCAGGTTCCAGAACCACAGTTCAAGAACTGTTTTATCAGTTCTAGAACAGTTCTAAAGGTTCAACAAAAGTTCTTGAACGTTCAAGAACTATATGTTAGTTCTAGAACAAATTTCGCAGGGGTTGACCTTGTGAAAAGTGGAACAATACTGAAATTATACGCGGCTGTGCCGCAAAAAATGCAACTACATTTTACTAAAATCTTGTAACCCAGCCTGAGCTGAACAATCAAACTAAAGCTTCAGTTCTATGGTAGTGACATATCATATGGACATGGCCTTGGAATCAGGTGGAATCAAAGCAAGACAATCAAGCCACATAATACGATCTTTCTCTTTCTAGCCAGTCTGAAATGTTGAGGACCTGTCAGCCCTACACTGTTTGCAAATGAAACTGTTTGTGTGCAGCAGTTTAGTCCAATACAATTCAGCCCTAATTTTTTTCTGACAAAACACGTACCATAAAAATTCTACAAACTGGGACGCCCAATATAATTACCGTTATCATCCAAACATAATGGGACAGCTCAGCTTTAATGAAGTAATACAATCAAAAGATGCATATGGAATCCCAAATAGTGTAGACCCTGATCAGACTGCTCCAGTCTGATCTGAGAATGCACTGTTTGCTAAGACCTATAATTATGTCCTATACTTTAAATTATTACTATATTATAAGTTTTTGTTGCAGTGTCCAAAATTTTTAGCTACTATAATATGAAAGATGATTTGCTCATAACATGCACATGGTATCACTGCCTCAATGGAATTGATTTCTTAAACTCTGTAAACTTCAGTGAGTCACAAAGTAATCACAAAAACAGAGTAAATTGCATTCAAGTGCTTGTTAGATGTTCTGTCAATATTGTCACTTAATCTCATGCAGAAGGCCCTCAACACACAGATAATAGTGCCTTATATATTTGACCTGGTGCTTGATGTATTTGACCCCAGTGGCTTATGTATTTGACCTGGTGCCTTATGTATTTAACCAGGTGCTATATGCATTTGACCCAATACCAGTCCTTATAATTTATTTGACCTGCTTCATGCTCTTAGTTATGTATTTGACCTGGTGCTGTATGTCCTTATGTTTTTGACCATGTAATTGACCTGTTGCCTTATGTATATATGACATATTTAACCTAGTGTTGTATGTCCTGGTGCCTGATGCCCTATGTATTTGATATGAGAATACAGAATAGCTTACAGTACAAGCTTTTTTTACTTCATAGTGCAGATTGTTCCTTTGGGATTTACCATATTAATCCTGTTTAATGCCCCGGGGGAGTGGAGGTGGACCTTCATATTGGTGTTGGTATTTTATCCAAAAATTATTTAGAATTATCACATATTGTTTCTGACACTGGCATATCCAAAATGTTAATTTAATGTGGGAATATATATAAAAAAAATAGTAAACAGGCATCCCAATAGATTCATTGTTATTTCAACATTGTGAGCCCAAGCAGTGCAGTGGGTAGTTATGTCATCCAGTGCACATGTTACAGGCACCTGCAGTCTTCATCTGTTTCCAAAAAAAAAAAAAAAAAAAAAAAATACTGCTTTCAACAATAAAATGCACGATTTTCATTCCAACTGGAGTTGATTCAGTGACACTGGGGCATGTTAACAACTATCAAATATCTAACCCATTGTCCATATCAAAAAGGGAAAAAGGAATTAAAAACTTTCTCAGCAGTATGCAAATATTTAAAAATCCACTAATTACATGCTTCATGTTTATTCACCTGAGCAGCTGCTCATCATGCCCGAATATGATTAATAAGTAACATGATACCCCCCGTCTGTTGCCTGCATCTGATTATTAAATATTGGGTGTTAAAATCATGAATAATTTCTAACTGTCTGTTTTATAAAAAATTAAATCAACTTGAGCTTCGTCTTAAAAAAATATATTTTGGCTTTTTGTCCCATACATATGATACAAATCTTCAAGAGTGTATGGGTACGTCTCTATGTTTTGCCATTATTTTTACAAAGGGTGATAATTTTTGTGACTTCTTGTTTGCTTCCCTGAAGTGTGAACTCAAGACCTTTCGCGATGGGGTCTACACTTAAAGGATAGAATTTGCTCCCTAAGGAGCAAATTCTATCCTTTAAGAGTGGACCTCCATTGAGAAGGGAGGCAAAAATGGAAAACTGAAAGAGTTACTTCCTCTGAAAGACTACCAATTTACCTTTATAAATTTGGACCTTTTGTCCCATCTATAAGATATAAAGTGTCTGTATGTCCCACTGCCTTTGAATTAACCCTATTGCACTCAGAACAGCCAAAACTCTATGTATTGCACTCAGAACAGCCAAAATATGGCTGTTCTGAATGCAATACATGTACATAGTCAGTTTTGCCAAAATGGCTGTTCTGAGTGCAATACATTGAGTTTTGGCTATTCTGAGTGCAATACATAGAATTTTGGCTGTTCTAAGGGCAACAGGGTTAAATAACAGTCAAATTTCATTCCAGTGAGGTCTAGTCACAGAACCAGCTGCTTATGTAGGGGTAGCTATAGGAATAACTTGACTCCATTACCTTTGTTTCAGTCACTTTGAGAAATGAAAAATGATTATTTCATACTCTTTTCAAAAATACATTGATTTGTTTGATTGAACAATTTCATATTTTGGTATGAATACAAAATATTGATTTCCTTTCAGGTTGAATTATAATGGTTTAAAACAGAAGTTTGAAAGATGATGATGTAAACAGATACAGAGAGGCTGATGGTAAAATACAGCACAGGTGAGACATTAATTTGCATATTTAAGCTAAATCTTGGGACACCATAAACAATTAGTGTAATTAGCTTTACATCTGACAAGTGTCACAAGACATCGTAAGGTAGCTAACAGCATCCATGAAGAGGAAAGATTCATATCAGTCTGTGTAACCACAGAGTCTGATCAGAGTCTCCCATAATATTCTTTGAAATGTGAAAAATGAAGACTTTGAAGAGTCAGAGCTGATGTAGAGGCTGACTTTAACCCATTGCATTCTGGGTATTTTGAAATTGTCGTCTGCATCAAAAATCAAGAATATGTCTAACTCTCGTAGAAATGATGTCTGGGCAGTAAACAGTCTGGATCTCAGATCAGGCCACACATTTGTGTGGCCTGATCTGGATCCAAACTGTTTGCCCAAATACCCCTAAAGGGGTATGCCGAATGGAATTGGTTAGTATTTATAGTACACATAATGTCATGGTATATGGTACCATTTCATGTAATGCCAAACATTTAAACAAATTTAATAAGAAAACTGAAAGCAAATGAGATCACAAAAACTACAGACCATGATCAGAGTGCTTCTATAGGAGTACACTGATCTGGGTCTGCACTATCATGGAATTCTGTACCAGTTTTTAGGGCTGAAACAGAAGAGTCTGATTGTACAGGTGAGACAATACTACATCATCTGTTTTGCTTGAGCTTTTTGCTGCTCAGAAAACAGATGGTGCTAAGTTCTGGCAAACAGATTGTGTTTGTTTATAATTAACAAAGAAATATACAAGGCTGTCCATGAAACACTCTGCTATACTACCACACCTGGTTAACTATGTTTTCAAGGATGTTAAGAAACAAAAAAGAGCCTTTACTAAATGAAAAACAGTCATAGTTACCAAACAACCTTGTCATCAGGTCATTTGGTGACAAACACCCTGTTTAGACTTAAGTCTTAATCCGAATCGAATCCGAATTCGCTTCAATTTAACAGTTTACACAAGCAAATCTAATTCGAATTAAAAACTAATTCGGAGTAAACTAATCCTACAGAGTACCTTGGATCAAATCCGAATTAACTTTTATTTCGGATTAAAATGCGTGTCTAAACAGCAAACCGAAGCGAATCCGCATTAAAATTTATTTTTGTACTGACCTCGGGCATGTTTTGAGCATGCTGCATTTACTATACTGCAAAGTAACTTGCACTGAATCCAAAATGGTATTTAGTCTAAACAGACAAGTGGGTTCACCTCGGATTACCTTACTGCAGAGCAATCTGTTCTGAATCGAAAAAGGTATTGTCTAAACAGAGTATAAGACTCTTTTTGGTTTTGTAACCGCTATTTTTGGATTGGTAACTGCCCTTGTATGTACATAGTTACTACAGCAGCTGTTATTCTTACATGATTTTAAAACCACTTTAATACCATGCATTGGAAGCATTTTGGTGAGCGGCTGATGTGTTACTCTACAGGCTCTAAATACCCCTCCCACTCCCCCCACCACCCAGCACCTTCTGTAAAACACAACAACGCCTGGACATTTAATTGGATTAGTAAGGTATTATTTGCATAACAGAATGATAGGTTTTCCTTCAACATAATTTTTTTTATGCTATTTCTTTTGAACAAAATGGACCATTTTGCATTAAAACTTGCTATTAAAATCAATTTATATGTTTTATGATTTTGCAGCTCTAGCCTTTGATCATAGGAGTATGGCCTTTGAACCTGTTGCTAATAAACTAGTAGGTGTTGGTAATTAAAAGGGCCATTAATGGTTTGACAAGAAGGTATCATATGGTGTCATAAAGATTTTTAGTAGGCATAAAAATATATATCAGCTTTTATATACCATTTAACCCTGCAAAGAAATGCAGTGAAGAACTCAGGGTCTGCTCCAATTGTGCAAACATCCTGCGATAGGAGGGATAGATGGCTGACTTGCAATTTTACATTCTTTTTAGCAGTATTGAGTCATAACAGGACCATGGGAGGGTGATAAGTGGATGATGACTTGCGATTTCATGTCCTTTTCAACACTATTTCTGTCATATCAGGACGATGGGTGGGTGATAAGGAAAGGCTGTGAGCAATGGAACCCCGTTTGCGATCGAAAATATCCCCACCTGCAGTGAGGCCCATTCCCCAGAACCGCTAGATCAGCAGGCCAGCGCTTAACCTTCTAAGCTTTAACCGGGCTCCTCTGTGATAAGTGGAAAGCTGTGTGCAATGGAACCCCATTTAACGTTAAAATTATTTCTGCCTCCAGCGGGAATCAAACCCCTGACAGCTAGATAAGTGGCCAGCACTCATAACCCACTGAGCTACCACAGTTTTCGATGAAATAGGCTTAGCCATAAGCTATGGGCTGGAATGTTTTAGACTTGATTAAGTTTTGACAATAGAATAAAGTGGATTCGTCAGTATTGACAACTACAAAAACTTCTTCTGAGTTGGTCAGAAAAGTAAAAACCTTAATACATGTATATTTTTATGTTTTTATACAAGAAACAACGTAACTTCGTGCAGTTCCTGTTTATTTCTTCATAAAATGAGCCGCGACACGAGAAAACCAACAATGTGGTTGTGCGCTCAGCGCAGACTCAGATCAGCATGTGCATCCGTCCAGTTTGGTCAGACTCTTCGTTAGGTGCTTGAAGGGTAGCTGAGGGTCTAAGCTAACTCCATGCGGACAGCGAAGACTCTGATCAGACTGGGCGGATGCCCAGGCTGATCTGAGTCTGCGCTAGGCGCACAACCACATTGTTGGTTTTGTCGTGTCGCGGCTCAAATGTAAATGGGCATAACTTGGTGAGATTTGAAAAATCTTATGAGAATCAGCTTCTAGATCCAGGCAAAATTAAGTGACATTTTGTCTCTTTTTCATGAGACTTGGCATGCATGCAAAAGAGTCCATCCCAGACCATAGCTCAGTGGGTTCAGTGCTGGCCTGCTAATCTAGTGGTATGGGTTCTATTCCTGCAGGAGGCATAAATCTTTTCAACCACAAATAGGTTAACTGATCATAGCCTTTTTTTCCTAATATTTACAGTAGAATATCATAATATGATTTTCAGGTGGCTCTGCCAAAGTTCAAATACCTCTTTGATACAGATGAAATATATGGCGTATGAAATAGAATATAAAGTCACAGGTAAGTGATAAATATGTTACCTTCAAAAACTTTAAATCATAAATTGATAGGTTAGGTATCATAATGTTAACTTTGGAAATGACAGGTGTCAGAACAAATCATACTGATACAATTGTGCCGTGAGATGAGAAAACCAACAAAGTTGTGCGCCAAGCGCAGACTCAGATCAGCCTGGGCATCCGCCCAGTCTGATCAGAGTCTTCACTTTGGGCTTAAAGGACAGCTAAGGGTCTAAGCTTAGTAACCTCCAAGCGGACAGCGAAGACTCTGATCAGTCTGGGCGGGGTCCCAGGCTGATCTGAGTCTGCGCTGGGCACACAACCACTTTGTTGGTTTTCTCGTGCCACAGCTCATATATTATGGTAATGTCAGTGTATATTGGGACATCAAATTATCACCTTGAGCCAAAACAAAGTAAATCTTGGGCAGACAGAGCCCATCCCTCTCCATTCCCTGCCATTAACCTTCCCTGATCCCATTTTACTGCTGGGTTGACAGGGAGAGCTTTTTTTAGTCACAAGCTGGCCCGTTGGGCATTCAGGCCAGCAACCTTTTCTGCACCACAGCTGAGCACCTCTAACCACTTGAGCAAGGTTGCTCTCAGACACAAAAATGGGGAGGCTTAATTAACTTGTCCATATGTATGAGCTTGACAAGGAAGGAGCTCTGCCATTTTCATTGTTGCTACTTAATAACTCCAGTTGGGGTCAACTCTTAAAGGAAATAATTTGCTCCCTTTGGAGCACATTCTTTCCTTAAAGAGTTGACACCATTTTGAAAAGGCTTATAATGTTGTGCCAGGAAAGCAAACAGGAAGTCATGTCTCATGATACCAGATTGTCATAATTCATACTTCAATTTGTCAACCTTGAGCAAGTACTTGTGAATTATGGATGCTCATCGCCTGTCAGCTGTCAATTAAAGATGATCATCTTACATGATGGACACCTGTTCATGTTATTTTCATGTAAGATCATATCTTGGTTTGTGAAGCTTTCACATGATTGAATGCCCCCTACACTCCTAAACCTCCCTGACCTCACCTTGCATGACAAACTAATCCCTCATACTGTGGCCTTGTAAAAGCTTTACAAGAAAATGTGCCATACTATGGCACTGGCAAAGCATTACAAGAAAATGTGCCATACAGTGACCTTATCAGAACATTACAAGAAAATGTACCATACTACGGCATTGACAAAGCATTACAAGAAAATGTGCCATACTATGACCTTATCAGAAAATTACAAGAAAATGTACTTTACTATGGCATTGCCAAAACATTACAAGAAAACATACCATACTGTGGCATTGCCAAAGCATTAGATGAAAATATAACAAACTATGGCATCACCAAAGCATTACAAGAAAATGTACAGTGCTGTTGAGCATTGTGAAAGCTCTGTATTAGAAAATGTTTCATACTAGGACATTGCGCAGCATTATATAAAATGTACCATACTATCTAGCTTTGCCAAAGCGTTGCAGGAGAAAGGAGCATATTATTGAGCTTAACCAAAGCATTACTAGAAAACGTAACAAACTATGGCATCACCAAAATATTACAAGAAAATGTACAGTACTGTCGAGTTTTGCGAAAGCATTACATGAAAATGTTCTATACTAGGACATTTCCAAAGCATTATAGGAAATGTTCCATACTATCTAGTTTTACCAAAGCATAGCAGGAAAAAGTAACACCATATTGAGCTTTTCCAAAGCATTATGTTATATACTATAGCTTTTCCAATACATTGCAAGAAAATGTACTTGATTATGGAATTGCCAAAGCATTAAAAGAAGACATACTATACTAAGGCTGCACCAAAGCATAAGAGGTTTGGGAAAGCATGACAAGAAAATGTAACATATTGTTGAGCTTTGCCAAAGCATTACAGGAAATACTATTCAGCTTTGTCAAAGCACTGCAAGAAAATATGACATACTATTGGGCTTTGTGCAGCATTACAAGAAAACATGATATGCTTTTGAGATCTGCCAAACATTACAAGAAAATGTGACATACTATTGAGCTTTGCCAAAGCATTACAAAATGTATGCCATAATGTGACATTGCTAAGCATTACAAGAAAATGTGACATACTATTGAGCTTCGCCAAAGCATTACAAGAAACTGTTCAACTGTTGTTGGGCTTTGGCAAAACGAGTTCTGTTAGTATTACTAACAGAACTTGGGTTTTGCCAAAGCCTACCAACAGTTGAACATTTTCTTGTTACCGTGACTCCTTTGTTATCAGGTATCAGTAGTTAATTGTGTTTGCTGAAGTTCTGCATGTGTTAATGATTTAACACACTATGGAAACAGATGGGGGTTTCAGCCTGTAGCAAGCTTGGATGAATTTATTGCCATTAAAAAATATCTGGGATCATTTTTAAAGCCCTGTTGAAGGAAAATCAATCAAAATATGTTTTGTCCCATTGTATATGGAGTATGCTAAAGGCTGCATAAAAGCAGGCTCTGTTTATTTTTTATATATTTACTTCTATTTCTTTTTTTCTCTATCAATTTCCATGTGTGTCTATGAAATGGGGCTTATTCATGGAAGTGCATATTTTTCATTGTACAGTCAACACTTGATATCTCAAACACTGATATCTCAAAAGAATATAGTGTAAAATACTTATTTTTGGCGGTTACTGAATTTTTGCGATATTAGCGGTTAAGGCCAAGACCGCTAAAATATAAGTCTGCCAATATTACACACATTTGATACATATACATACGTAAAACATAACAGAGGCTCAGATAACTAAAGAGTTGTTTGATTGTTTGTAATTTATATAGATTTTTCTGTACCTTTCCATTAAACTATATATTGTGGCATTCCATTAGAATCGCCTTATTGAGGCGATTCTGATAGATGCCACAATGTACAGTTAAATAGAAAAGTAAGCATAATTGTCACATATTTTCATCAAATGTTCTTAATTTTCTAGAGTTATGGTATACCATGACCGCCAAAATTAATATACGCCAATAGGTCAATTTCATGAAAGCGCGAAATTTTGATACCGCTGATATTAAGTGTTTTACAGTAATAAGGACATAATTCCAATTTTTCTTTACTTTTCAACTCTTCTTGTCTCAAACTAGTAATATCACAAAGTAAATTTTCTGGTACCAGAAAATTTACTTTGAGATATCAGTAGTTTGGAATAAAATTTGACTTTGAGATATCGAGAGTTGACTGTATTTGGGATGCTTATTTCAAAAGCTGTTTGGATTTCAATTTGACCTATTGAGATTTGGCAGATGCATAAAACACTGAGACTGATATGAGAAACACCTGTTTTACTTATATTTTGTTTTAATCTAGAGAACCCTGTCATGAACTGATAAGCACATATTTTATTGTTGTACAGAATGAACCTGAACTGCACTCCACCCAGCTAGTAAATATTTAGGGGATAAAAATACCGTATAAATCCTATTAAATGCCCCGAGGCCGGGCCGTGTAGTGAGGTCGTTAAGGCACCTGACTCATAAGTCAGAGGTCCTGGGTTCGAAACCCGGTCTGGCCACATACTTTCGTTTCTCCTTCCGCTGATTCAAGAAGGGCAGTTGTCAGTAACTGGCGAAAGTATGGTATTCAATGTCAATGTCAACCAATCCATGAGGGCACCTGACTCATAAGCCAGAGGTCCTGGGTTCGAAACCCGGTCTGGCCACATACTTTCGTTTCTCCTTCCGCTGATTCAAGAAGGGCAGTTGTCAGTAACTGGCGAAAGTATGTGCACTTAGTACTGGTTAACCCCTTAGGAGGTCTAAGCCTGCCCAGGAATAATGTGGTTAGGTTTAATAACTGACCGTCCTGACATGACCATAGCTGTTTACCCTGGACGTTAAGCATCAAATCAATCAATCAATCAATCAAATGCCCTGGGGCATTGCATTTTGCGAAAGGGAGTGGGGGGGGGGGGCATTATTTAGAGCCTAAAGTGTGTAGTAAATGAGCCACTGCCAAAATACTTCTAATAAACAGTATAAAGGTGATGGGTCACTTCAAGGGTTTTTGCTTCCCTTTTCATTTCGGGTCAATTCTTAAAGGAAAGAATTTGCTCCTCTCTAGGAGCAAATTCTGTTCTTTAAGAGTAGATCAAATTCTATTCTTTAAGAGTAGACCCCATTTAAAAGAGCTACCTTATCCAGATAAGCAAACTGGAATTCATGCAAGCTAATTTTACATTGTTTTCAGAACAGAGGCATGGGGCATTTATTAGAGCAGGGGCATTTATTAGGATTAATATGGTGCATTTAATCAAATGCACCTCTCAGAGCTGAGAATTTTAGATTTGATTATAAACTGCAGCTGCAGATGCCTTTGCAAAATATCTTCCTTGTATGAGCTGCAACACAAGAAAACCAACAAAGTGGTATGTGCACCCAGCGCAGACTCAGATCAGCCTGGGCATCCACCCAGTCTGATCAGAGTCTTCGCTGTCCGCATGGAGATAGCTTAGACCCTTAGCTACCCTTTGAGCACTTAACGAAGAGTCTGGTCAAACAGGCTGACCCGAGTCTGCACTGGGTGCACAGTCACATTGTTGGTTTTGTCGTGTCACAGCTCGTATTAATTTTTATGAGTCCAGATTGTATGACCACACAATGTCATACTGATCACACAATGTCATACTGTAAGCATGTGACCAAACACTTAAACCAAATACCTCCTCCACCACTGTGTATGAGGTGTGTTATCATTGTAACAGCATAGTGGGTGGGGTCTTCTGGCATCTGCTTAAAGCTATCTTTGGACGCATGATGTTATCAGCAGCAAAATAATGAGGAGGGCTTATGTTTTATGCTTATCACTAGGGATATGACCTCATTAAGTTTTATTAGGCTGAGAAAAAAGAAACACCTTGTTTTCAACATGCTATTAAACCTTCAAATTGTCTTCACAACTGTGTTTTGTATTGTCATAGTTTTCGTAATATTTCGTAAAAAAAAAAAAGAAAAGAAAAAAAAGAATTTTCTCCCACAGTGGGAGTAAATTCTTTCTTACAAGAGCCCCATCCCACATCAATGGAATGAATAAGAGGAGATTATCCCTGCAAGTGAAGTCCATTCCATTCCATTCCATGTTTCAAACCTTGCCAATTTTTTTTTTGAACTCTGTAGCAGCAAAAACATAAAGGTCATAAATATGCCCTTAGTATTGCAGATGCCCTTATTAGGGAAAATAGTAGTAGTATTTCAATTCTCATATCGACGATGGTACACTAAGTATTTGAGCCGGGACATGACAAAACCAACAATGTGGTTGTGCGCCCTGCGCAGACTCAGATCAGCCTGGGCATCCACCCAGTCTGATCAGAGTCTTCGCTGTCCGCATGAAGGTAGCTTAGACCCTTAGCTACTCATTAAGCACTTAACAAAGAATCTGGTCAAACTGGGCGAATTCCCAGGCAGATCTGAGTCTTCGCTGGGCGCACAACTACATTGTTGGTTTTCTCACGTCGTGGCTCATTTGGACTTGCTGCAGTTTATAAATTCAAGGTGTATGGGAACTCTACTGAGCAGAGGGCTTGACAAATCAAAATTTTATCCACTTGTCCATTAATTAGCTTCCACAAGAAAATGCTGAAATATATCTGTTTTCTCTATATAACTTATACATTTTTCTGGGCAAGTAGGAAACTAATTTACTTGCCCAGCAAAAATTTTCACTTGTCCCGGGCAACCGGACAGTGAATTTGTCTGGCCCTGGTTCAACACTTCCACCATGTTTTTCCACCATTTTTACAAAGGTAAATATTTTTTTTTTTGATTTCGTGAATAAAGAATTAACCCATTAATGACAAATGGATTCTACTACCCTTATGAAATGGATGAGTCCATTCATCATTCTAGGGGTGTATGGTAAATTTTCACCTTTGAACCTTTTTCAGAAATGCTTGAATTTTAAGCAAACAGTGAAGGCCCTGATCAGATGCCCCATTATGCGGCATCTGATCTGGGTCTGCACTGTTTGCCAATGTCCCAGGCATGAATGAGCTAAGCTCAACCCAAGTGGGATCTACTCTTAAAGGAAAGAATTTGCTCCTAGAGGTGCAAATTCTTCCCTTTAGGAGTTGACCACAATTGAGAAGGAAGGAAAAATGAGAAAATGGCAGAGTTGTTTTCCTTTAAAGTGAACACAGTCACCTGAAAAAAAATTGATTTACTATCTGGAGATGGCAAACAGTGCAGACCCTGATCAAACAGTTCTTGAAAGATACTGATGTATGTCCATCCAGACATGCTAATTTTTTGCCAAATTCTTGGACATGATGATTACTCAGTTTATCAGGAAATCTGAGTTGATTACTTTGCTAATATTATGTCATAATCTTATAAATATTCATTTCTTGAAGAATCTGATCTCTGTCTTATCAGAGAATTAACAAGATAACTGTTAATCCTGATTTATCTGTGATGGTTTAGATTGACTACCATGAATCATACACAGTGAAGCAGTGTGAGGCATAGTTTAAAACCTGGACTGGAACAGGTTAGATGATGTTGGATGGATGACTTGTGATTTTACATCCTTTTCAACAGTATTTCAGTCATATCAGGGTGATGGGAGGGTGATAATGAATGGCTGTGTGCAGTGGAACCCCCTTTACGGTAGGAAAGATTCTTGCGCCAAGTGGGGCTCGAACCCGGGTCCGCCAGATCAGTAGGTCAGCGATTAACCCTCTGAGCTACTGGGGCTCCTGGAACAGGTTTAGAACAGAATAGAATGAATTCCACTGGCTATAATTTGCTCTCAGAGCCTGAGGTACATAGTATTCTTACAGGAAAGAATGCAAATGAGTGCTATTCCAACCAATCGAATGAAATGACAAACATGATCCCAGTCAGACCATTCAATTCCGCTCCACATCATTCAGCCACGTTCCTGGTTTAAAACTATGCCCTTCAACAAATTCCAGTTTGCGCTGCTGTAGGAACAAATTCTTTTCGCTAAGGGCGCGTTTACACGACCAAAGTTTCTATGACAAAGTAGGTTTGTCACAGAAAAATTTGCGCGTGTAAATGCCAAAATATGACAATGTTTCTTTGACAAATATATTTGGTGAAGTTACTTCGATAAATTAAATTTGTCCGTGTAAACGGAGAACTTTGCTTAAGATTATGTAACAAAGAACATTGCTACAAGCGTGGAAAATGTGACAAAGATTTTGGTTCATCGCTGCAGGTAACTTTGACAAATAATATTTGGTCGTGTGAACACTGCAGCAAATATTTCATTGCCAAAGTTTATGTGACAAAGATTCTATGGCACATTTTCTTTAACAAATAATTTGCTCCGTGCAAACGCAAAATGTTTGTCATACTTTCTTTGTTAAAGTTTCTGTGACATAGAAACTTTGCTCGTGTAAACGCGCCCTAAGCCAGTTTGGACTTGCTTACTCAGACCAGCCAACTGACAGTAACTTAAAGTGGCACTGTGTATTTTATGGAGTGGAGTTATGGAGTGGAGTTATGGAGTGGAGTCTTGGAGTGTAGTTTTGGAGTGGAGTGGAGACGAATTTTGGAGTGTAACAATTGGCCACTTTGCTGTTCGTTCAAACATGGCCAGGTTATATTTTGACAATACTCTGCAGGTGTGATTGTAAATTCTTATCAAACTTGACAGATTTTTATTTCTAAGGCACTCAAAACAAAGTGGTAAGAACACATGATTATCATTAAAAGAAACTACATCCTAAATTGCTTGATCAGTGATAAAAGTGACTTTTGGCATGTACTGACTGCACACTTTAGGAGGCTTTTACCATATTGGAATCCCAGAGATCCTGTGCTTCCATGACGCCCTGGTACCTCAGTTGACAGAGTGAGTGTCTGCTCCGGGGAACAGGAAGTCACGGGTTCAATCCTGGGCCACCAACATTACCAATGTCTTTAAAATGGTACTAGCCATCCCTAGTACTTAGAATTAGTACTCGTGTAAACGCGCCCTAAGAGTAGACCCCATTTCTAAGAGATATATAATCAAGAGAACCAAACAGAAAATGGGAGGTGGGGGGAGGGGGGAGGGGGGCACTTTAAGTGGCACTGTGTATTTTACGGAGTGGAGTTATGGAGTGGACTGTTGGAGTGGAGTGTTGGAGTGGAGTGGAGTCAAATTTTGGAGTGGAAAATATTGTTGCTCTTTCATCATAAAATGTTGCAGCTAGCATAATATTAAGAAAGCAAACATCTTTAAACTGATTAACTCAAAGCCCCAGAATGCATTTCTTACTTATACTAGTCCATGTGTAAACTTATATTGTATCATGGCTTTCTGCATTTTCTTTTAAAGTAGCCCAATTGTAAGGGACCGACAGTTTGATATTCTGGGGGCTGGTATTCTTGATGGGGGACAAGATTTGTTCCTACTGGCTTCTGGAAACAATTTCTGTTGTTTTTTTCACCTTGAGGGAGATAATTTCTTCTTTTTTTGTTTGGTTACAAATTAACTCGAACAATTTATATTTTTCTTTAAGTTTTATAAGCTTAACTATCAGATCCTTATTTAGTTGACCTTAACATCCTTTTATTTTACCCACATCAGTAATTTGTACACCTTATTTTCTAACAAAAAGAACAGGGAGCTGTCTGTAACCAGGCTAAGGGCATGGTTTAGCCAGTGCCTGGAGCATGTTACTATCTTCATCTATGGTACAGATACAAACATCCCTGTATGAGCATGGCAAAAAATTAGGGCTTAAAATAGGGATATTTGACGCCAAAGCAATTTTCCACTTTTAATGGCAATTTTAAGATATAAAACAACAGAGACAAAACTAGGGATGATGATAAAAAAAATAAGTTTTATTTTAGGAATTTTGCCTTTTAGAGTGTTTATTTTGCCATAATGGCTTTGTCTCCCATAAGCTAGTGACTCTTTTGCAATTCAGTTTTAGTAAAAACAGTACTTAGTAATGCGGCAGATCAATAATACATGTATATTCTGAATGTTGTATATTTTTTTGTAAATGTATGCACATGTGTGTGTGTGTGGGTGGGGGGGGGGGGGATGCTGCTGGCTGGTGCAATACAATTGTAGATAATATTAAAACATTACAAACATTACTGTAAATGTGTGTGTCGGGGGAGGGGGCGTTGGGGGCGCAGCTCCCCAGAAGCCAGCAACATTTTTAAAGACTCATCAAAAGGAATGATTTGCAGACTATTTTTTGAAATTTTGGGTGGATCCAGACTACTTTTTTTCACTTATTTTTGAGGCCAGATCATTCTTTTAAATCCCCTTATGTGCCAATTTATTTTTTTCTTGCATACCCAAAGACAGGGAATGTTTTTGAAAAATATACAGCATCCAGATGATGTCAACTACTCTGTATGAGCCTTAAAGTAACCATATTCAAATATCAAAAGGTTCCATCAAAGGATATTGGAAATATAAAAGAAGAACATAAACTTAATGCAAAACTCTAACGCAAATATTTAAGTCTGTTACCTTGACCTTAGGTCAGCAGCAGCATCCAGATTATGTTAACTATTCTGCATGAACCAATAAGTATACTTAGTCACATACCAAAAGGTTCCATCAAAGGATATCAGAAATATAAGCAATGAATAAAAACTTAACGCAAAACTTTAACGCAAATGTTTACGGACGGACGGGCGAATGGATGGACGGACAGACGGACGAACAGACGAATGGCCGGAAAGGCAAAAACTATATACCCTTGACATACTTCGTATGGCGGGGGTATAATAAGGGCGGAACAAAAAGTAAAAAAGTAACAGAGAATCCCAACAAAATGACCTGTACGCCAAGTGAAGACTCAGGTCAGCCTGGGTATTCACCAAGCCAGAGACTGTGCTGTTTCAAAAAAAGGAACATAGGGTCCTAAGCTACCCATTTGGCGCAAACTGTCTAGGCTGATCTGAGTCTTGGCTGGGCACAAGTGTCATTTTGTTGCTTTTGTCATGTTTGGTAATTAATTCACGCCTATGTGTTGAGTGCACCAAAGGCAGTCTAATTACATCTAATTACATCAGGTCTTCTGAAATCCTTATGATATCATCTAATTTCCTACATTAAAGCCCCCCTACCTCCCCCCCCCCCCCCCAAAGAAAAAGAAAAAAAAGTTGTACCCAGGGGTTCAAATGGAGTGTGTGTTTGTTTGTGTGTGCATGCACGCATGTATGCATGTGTGTGTTTGGGTTTAACATCATTTCAACAATATTTCAGTCTATCCGGTATCACAGTTGGCGGTGTTTGACTGCATAAGGTAGGGTAACACTTACTTCTATAGTGCCGTCTCACTGAAGTATCATGCCCCATAGACACTTGTCATGTTACCAGTGAGTCGTCCACTTCCTTTAGCCTGACACTGGGTAGCTCTGCCCCATAATTCTAAGTACTAGGGATGGCTAGTACCATTTTAAAGACATTGGTAATGTTGGTGGCCCAGGATTGAACCCGTGACTTCCTGTTCCCCGGAGCAGACACTCACTCTGTCAACTGAGGTACCAGGGCGTCATGGAAGCACAGGATCTCTGGGATTCCAATATGGTAAAAGCCTCCTAAAGTGTGCAGTCAGTACATGCCAAAAGTCACTTTTATCACTGATCAAGCAATTTAGGATGTAGTTTCTTTTAATGATAATCATGTGTTCTTACCACTTTGTTTTGAGTGCCTTAGAAATAAAAATCTGTCAAGTTTGATAAGAATTTACAATCACACCTGCAGAGTATTGTCAAAATATAACCTGGCCATGTTTGAACGAACAGCAAAGTGGCCAATTGTTACACTCCAAAATTCGTCTCCACTCCACTCCAAAACTACACTCCAAGACTCCACTCCATAACTCCACTCCATAACTCCACTCCATAAAATACACAGTGCCACTTTAAGTTACTGTCAGTTGGCTGGTCTGAGTAAGCAAGTCCAAACTGGCTTAGGGCGCGTTTACACGAGCAAAGTTTCTATGTCACAGAAACTTTAACAAAGAAAGTATGACAAACATTTTGCGGTTACACGGAGCAAATTATTTGTTAAAGAAAATGTGCCATAGAATCTTTGTCACATAAACTTTGGCAATGAAATATTTGCTGCAGTGTTCACACGACCAAATATTATTTGTCAAAGTTACCTGCAGCGATGAACCAAAATCTTTGTCACATTTTCCACGCTTGTAGCAATGTTCTTTGTTACATAATCTTAAGCAAAGTTCTCCGTTTACACGGACAAATTTAATTTATCGAAGTAACTTCACCAAATATATTTGTCAAAGAAACATTGTCATATTTTGGCATTTACACGCGCAAATTTTTCTGTGACAAACCTACTTTGTCATAGAAACTTTGGTCGTGTAAACGCGCCCTTAGCGAAAAGAATTTGTTCCTACAGCAGCACAAACTGGAATTTGTTGAAGGGCATAGTTTTAAACCAGGAACGTGGCTGAATGATGTGGAGCGGAATTGAATGGTCTGACTGGGATCATGTTAAAGAAAATGTGCCATAGAATCTTTGTCACATAAACTTTGGCAATTAAATATTTGCTGCAGTGTTCACACGACCAAATATTATTCGCCACAGTTACCTGCAGCAATGAAACAAAATCTTTGTCACATTTTCCACGCGTATAGCAAAGTTCATTGATACATAATCTTTAACAAAGTTCTCCGTTTACACGGACAAATTTGATTTATCGAAGTAACTTTACCATATATATTTGTCAAAGAAACATTGTCATATTTTGGCATTTACACAAGCAAATTTTTCTGTGACAAACCTACTTTGTCATAGAAACTTTGCTGTGTAAACACGCCCTTAGACCTTTGAATTGTTCCTAGAGAGTTAAGGCCCTTTTCCCCATGAAGCGGGCTGTTATCACAGGAAAGGCATGCTGTTTTGCCTCATGCTTGTCATTAGATACTGATTGACAGTTCATGTAATCTGGGGTAATTAACTCTACAGCTGTTACTCTGTAATGATAAATTAGCTGTTATAGGCATGCTTCATTCAGTTTAATTTAAAACATGGAATTGACTCATCTACCACATACCTTTGATTTGGGATGACTCTCTTACAGGAAAGAATTTGCTCCCAGATAGGGAGCAAATTCTTTCCTGTAAGAGTGCCATCCCAGGCTCTGGAAGAAAATTGTAGCCAATGGAATATGTCATCTCAGCCATTCCATTCCTTTTAAGTCCATTCCATTCCAGGTTTTTAAATGATGCCATCTCATTCTGGATAATGTAATGTCATGACTCTGAATATGGGAACTGACTCGCCTTATGGTCTGATCAGGGTCCACATTGTTTGGATTTTGCAGACAATTTTCTGATTTGATGCATCGGAAAATCAGCTTCATATCACAGTAATCGTTTTTAAGCTTATTAAGCTCTGCCACAGGCATCCTCTAGGTTCTTACAATAATACATTATTGGTAAGATGCTGGCATAACTCACAAAAACACCACCGCCCACCCCGTGCAGTAGCATACTGAATATTGGCTCAGGTGTTCAAATTCTTACAATATTATCAAATGAATTGACATTTTTAGAAAACTGGTATGTGTTTTTTTTCTTATAAATAAATTCTGTGTGTGGTTTATTTACAATTGCATACAATTCAAGAACAGTATGAATGAAAGTGTGGTCGAATGAATGCACGATTTCATTTTGTCTTTTTTGTGGATTTCAGATAAACATAAAGCCGTCACTTACCCATCAATAAGAAACAGTTATATATCCAGAGTTTAAGAAATGTACACCATCTGTTATCCATTGCTCCACTCCACTGATGAATGCATGCTACACTGAACCTGTGAATATAAATAGAACATCAATATAGACAAGGAGGCTGCACCTGGATACTCTCATGAATATTTAATAGGTAGGTGGAGCTAACTAAGCGAGTGAACAATGAGACCACAGCTGGGATGCTTATGAATATTAAATTTCTCAGGTAAAACTATTGATATTGATAAAGTGCAAGGAAGGTATAAAATAGAGAAAAGATGAATGAAATGAAATGACTGTTTGTTATTGCACCAAGGGTGTTAATAGTAGTGTATTAATTTAAGGACTGGCATTTGTAATAAATTTGTACTACCATTATTACCCTTGATATTGGGACAGGAGAACTGAGAACCGTTTTATTGTATTATCCTAAATTTGAATGTTGAAAAGATGTATAATTGTCATGAAATCACACCAATGTTGATAGCAACATCCTGGTGGGTATAATAGCTTTTAAGTATCAGCGGTATGTCAAGCAATATGTGATATGTCTCAAGACAACTATCCGCTGAATTCAGCTAAACCAGTAAGGGTTTGCACTGTCTGCCATTCTGCAGTGATTGCCATTTAGCCAAAAATGGTGGTTAAAGCAGCCTGTTTACTGCTGTCCTTTTATTCATAGTCATTATGGTATAAATTGATGAAGTGGGAAGAGGACATTTTTTGGCCTTTGTTGTAAATTTGATCAATTTTGTATGAAGAATTTAAAAGTAGCAAAATAAAATTGAGCCACGACACCACAAAACCAACAAAGTGGCATGTGCACCCAGTAAAGACTCAGATCAGCCTGGGCATTCGCCCAGTCTGATCAGAGTCTTTGCAGTGCGCATAAAGGGTAGCTAAGGGTCTAAGCTACTGTCATGCCGACAGCAAAGACTCTGATCAGACTGGGCAGATGCCCAGACTGATCTGAGTCTTTGCCGGGCGCACAGGCCACTTTGTTGGTTTTGTTGTGTATTGGCTCAAATGTCTATGAAAGACCCATCAGATGATAAATAGAACCGTCCATGGTGTCATCATGCAGACCTCTCTCAGTAAATCCTGGATCCGGGAGCTTAAGAGTTTAGGTAAGGACTATAATAGTGGGTCACTTCCACTATACAAACAATTCTGAAATGCCTTTCTATTTTAGTGGTGTATCCCTTTCCGTAAAAAGTACTACTTATCACACCATAAACCACCAACAAACCATAAACCACAAATACCATTGTAACGGTATGTTGTAGGACATTGATGAACTGCAACACACAAAAAAACAAAGTGGCATGTGTGCCTAGGGAAGACTCAGATCAGCCTGGGCATTCTGCTCAGTCTGACCAAAGTCTTCGCTGTCTTCATGGCGCTAGCTTAGACCAGATCAGCCTTGGCATCTGTCCAGTCTGACCAGAGTCCTACTGTGCGCTTTAAGGGTAGCTAAGGGTCTAAGCTAGCCCCATGCGGACAGCAAAGACTCTGATTGGATCCCCAGGCTCAGATCTGAGTCTTCGATGGGTGCACATGCCAATTTTTTCAGTTTGTTGTGTTGCGGCTCAAATGATGCCTCAGTGTCATGACGTTTCATGGACATTATGTCATGACATTTCATGGACATTATATCATGAAGTTTCATTGACATTGAAATGACATCATTTGGACTTTTTGTGCCCAGAGCCTTGGTCTACATTGTGTGCGCTCTAGCAAATTCATCCACATATTTTTGTCCAAATACATAGGCTTGTATGGTACTTCATAAACTATGTCCCATTTGGGATTAATTAGGGCCTCTAAATTTAATCTGTTGAAGAGTACACCCAGTGACATCTCTTTTAACACCTGTTATATTTACGTTGAAGTTACTGACCTGATATATAGGTAATCCAAGACATTATCTTTCTTCTGAAAATTATCTTACTGATAGGCTGGCACCAAGGGAGTTTAAGAGTTTAGCAATCAATTGATCATGTGAGATCAGGAAATCTGTCTCATCATGTGAGATTGGAAAATCTATACTAACGACATATGAGATGAGAAAATTGTCATTATGGCTGCATGTAGGTTAATATATAGGAAATGATAAGTAGCATATGATCCGATGAGCTCTTGGAAACAAGCATAGATCATGCAGTCACAAATATTCAACAGGAAAGAAAAAACAATAACAGGAATTATAAAAATTGCACAAATTGGGACAACTCAAATAATTACCATAATTGTCTTAATATGGAAGGTTATTTCATTTTACAATGCAGTTGTAGCCAAAAAGATGCAGTTGGACTGACAAACAGTGTAGACCTATCCATCCCAGATACAAAGACTTACACCTGGTTAACTATGTTACAAAACGAAAAATAGCTGTTACCAAAGGAAAAACAGTCATAGTTACCAAACAACCTGACCATCAGGTTGTTTGGTAACTATGACTTTTTTTCGTTTCGTAACAGCTCTTTTTCTTTTGTAACAGCCCTTGTACATAGTTAACCAGGGGTGATACTGTTATAAATAAGAAGGAAATGAAATACATATGAAAGGGAAAAACTCATTGTTCATTTAAGGATTTTCCGTCTTTAGCTATTTATGGTTGTCACTTCTTCATAGGAAATAATTCATTTTCCATAGACCAGTCAGTGCACCTTCACAGACGGGTTAGGGCATTCCCATTGTCTGAGTCTGCATGCTTCAGGCCCAGATCCAGACCACCACATACCACTGGGGTTTTTCATAACTGGTGGGGCTGGGAGGTGCCGGGATGTATGTGTGTGTGTTTGTGGGGGAGCAGGGAGGTTGGGGGAGGGAGGGGGGGGGGAGGGCGGGGGGGGGCTTGAAAATGTATGACATAATAAGGGGTCACTTGATTAGGATTTTTGATAATGCCTTTTTTGCCTTGAAATATATGTTGTGATATCTCATTAGAATCGCCTTGCAGAGGCGATTCTAATGAGATGTCAAAATATATATTTTAATCTAACCATGGCCCGGTGGCAGGGCTCAAACCCAAAAGCTCATGCCCTGAATCCGGGGCTGTGCTTGCAGAGAAAGTGACTCTACCATTTTCATCATTTTCTGCCTTCTAACCCAGCAGGCACATGATGTTGAAATGACGTCGTAGTGATGTCGATGCGACATAACAACGTCGCATCGATGTCAGTACAACATCATTTTGACGTCATGTGCCCGCTGGAAAGTTGAATCTTCCATGTGGCTTTATATTGGTCAGCTTTCCAAGCTTCAGATGACAAGGTCACTGGTTTGGGTGTTGTTCAGTTGTATGATTGCTTGAGTTACCACATTTTTGTGGTACTTTGTTCAATTATTACATGTTTATTTGTGATGGTTTTATTGGTATTTAAACCAATATGAATTAAAACTTGACAAGCCATGGCAGTTACTGTTTCCATTTTATTTGTGCAAACTACCAGTAATGATCAATTGCCCAGGGGAGCCCTTTCAATGGTCAGATGAAAAGACAGATGGGAGTTAGAATCAAAAGTACAATTTAATTAATGTAATGTACACTCATTTATTGGACAGTTAGGTTTTATACCTAGTTTATAGCTTTTATCACAAAGAAATAAAAGTAACTAACCACACAACATGAAAAGTGACACAAATTTGTATGCGATGAAGACTCAGGTCAGACTTAGCATCTGCCATCAGCTTTCAACAGTCTGTACACCCTGAATGTTTGTTGTGCTGTCTTCACTTCAAATAATTGGCTATAATACAGGGTTTTTAGGGTTTTGACCCTCTAGACCTCTTTTATGACAGATCTAGATTTTTGGGAGAGGAAATGTGGTGATAAAGCTGTTGTAATGAGGGGTCACTACATACATTTTGGGTGAAAAAGAAGAGAAAAAAATTATTCCATACTTATCTCCAAACCCCTGTTTTATAGGGAGTATATGAAAAATAAGCTCCCTTTCCCGTGTTCACCACTCCATTCCACAACACCACTTTATCAGTCCTCTCCAAACTCTGCTTCACCACTCCATTTCTCTACTACACTCCATCAGTCTACTCCAATCTCACCACTCCAGTTCACAACTCCACTCTATCACTCTACATCAAACTCCAAAACACGCCCCCATTCCACAACTACACTCCATCACTCTATTTCAAACTGCACTCCCACCACTCCATTCCACAACTCCATTCAATCACTCTACTCCAGACTTCACTCCCACCACTCAATTCCACCACTCAACTCTGCACTGCAAACTCCACTTCTACTCCAAACTCTACTCTATTTCACAACTCTACTCCATTATTCTTCTCCAAACTCAACTCCTACCACTCCATTCCACCTCTTCACCATTTTACTCCAAACTCCACTCCATTCCACAACTCTGCTTCAACATTCTACTCCACAACTCAGCTCCATCACTCTACTCCAAACTCCACTCCAAGGCCCTATTCCACAATTAACTCTGCTCTTTCACTCTGCTTCAAATTTCTCTCCAACCACTCCACTCAGTAAATTATAGAACGCCCTACTGATCCAAAGTGGAGCCCGATAACTCCACTCCATCGATGTAGATGGAGTGGGAGTTTGATACTCTGTTTTGGACTTGAGAGGAGGAGTGGAGTGTTGAAGTGGAGTGGGAGTTTTGAGGCTGCAGTTTAGGGAGGAAAGATGGAGTGGAGTGGAAAGGTGTTTGGAGATTTCAATTTGGAAAGGAGAGGGTGAGTGGTGTGTCTTTTGGAGTTGAGATGTGTAGTGGAGTGTTTGACTGGAGTGGGGATTTTGAGGCTCCAATTTGGAGAGTAGAGATAGTGTGGAGTGTTGGAGTGGAGAGGGGATTTTGAGGCTTCCATTTGGAGTAGACAGGTCGAGTGGAGTGTTGGAGTGGAATGGGGTTTTTGAGGCTCCAATTTGGAGAGGAGAGATCAATTGACATGTTGGATTGGAGTGGGATTTAGAGGGTAGAGATGGGGAGGAGTGGTGGGAAGGGAATTGTGGAGTGGGCCAGTAAGTTTACTCTTTAAGCCCCAGTGACGCAATTAGCAAAATTTGCAAACAGCGTAGATCCTGATGAGGCGGCTCATAATGAGCCGCCTCATCTAGATCTACACTGTTTGCCCTCTAGTCTTTGAATTCTCAATATAAAAAGTCTTGGACAAGGCATTTTTTTAATTTTTGCAGACGTAAATTTTGTCGTCTGCTTTTTGGTAGTGAAAGAGTTAATCACAGAATTGCAGTTTTTCACAAACAGTTTTGTTTTGCTTTTAAATTGTGATTGAATTGTCCTTATTAAATACCATAAATACCAAAGCTATTCTATATTAAATACAGTTAAATTCACTACCTGCCAGTGTGCAAAAGCCTTGTTTGCAGAATGGACAACAGTTCAGACCAAATCATGAGCAGTCTTTGATGGGTTTGCACTTCATGCTTTGAACCCCTTTATTCCTAGTGGACTATTCTAGTCAAATGGATAAGTCCATTTTTAGCTCACTTGAACGAAAGTTCAGGAAGAGCTTTTATTGTCACCCTGGCGTCAGCATCGGGGTCGGCATCTACATTGGCGTCGGCGTCTGCATCCACGTCCGGATTGTTTTGGTTAAAGTTCTTTTTAAAGACCTATATCTCCTTAACCCGTGGATGGATTCTTTTGATACTTGCGCTGTAGATAGATATTGGTCCAAAGTTTTACAGGGTACCACCCTCACCCCACTCAGTGACCTTGATGTCAAGGTCATGGACTTAGGAATTTGGGAGTTTTTTACTGGATGTTTTGGTTAAAGTTTTTTAAAGCCCAATATCTCCTTAACCCATGAATGGATTCCTTTGATACTTGCACAGTAGTTAGATATTAGTCCAAAGTTTTCAAGGGTACTACCCCCATTCCCCTCAGTGACCTTGATGTCAAGGTCATGGACTTAGAAAATTGTCTTTTTATTGATTGGATGTTTTGGTTAAAGTTTTTTAAATATTAGTCCAAAGTTTCAGACAGTACTACCCCAGCCCCACTCAGTGACCTTGATGTCAAGGTCTGGGACTTAGGAAATTTTGGGCTTTCTTAAAGTTTTCTTATTGCATACTGATTCATAATGCTTGGCAGAGATTTAGTTTACACTTTAACTGATGTTAGACACTTTTTTGCTTGCGCTCTCGGGCGCAAGCCAGTATTCAGGTGGTTTAGTGATACCAAGTTATTTTCGGAAGAAACGATAAGTCACGCTTAGTCGGAAAATACCAGGAGAGTGTGTACTGCAACGATTCGTTCTAACCTTTTTCGGGGCCCCAATTAAGCCAAAGAGATCGGAAAGTTCATTCCTGTTTGAGACAGCATTTCTTCATTATTTTCTTCACAGACATAACAAACAAAGACCTCGTCCGATTTTGTCTATTTTTATCCATATCCGATTTGCCTCATCTGCTAAAAATAACAGATGGAAACTTTATTCTATTTTTGATAGTACATGCTCTTTGTTTGTTTTTTTTAAAATATTTCCGTTAAAAAGCACGTTTTTCTTTCACAAGTGCCTTGAACTTGGCCACATTTCTTTTGCTTTTTATAAACTGATTGCATAAAAAATGAAACTCTGAATGCAATGCAAAGTATTTGGCTTTGCATCCTAAGAAATATACCAAAACTTGAGTAAGAAACAGTGTTTATATATAGCTTAGCGCAAAGCATTAGCTTTTCCAAAAAATCATTCAGCGGCGTCACGAAAAATAGGCCTTAGGGCATCGCACAATCTGACTTGTCAGAGCAGCCGGCACACTGTCCAGCGCCGATGCATTCGTTGGATCTGATCAGTCTTTTTCGGCATATATATATTCTTCGTCTTTCATGCTGAGGCTAGACTGATCAGACTGCGCTTATGCCAGAGTGGGCTGATCTGTGTATCAGTGTAAAATCTGAGAGCAGAGTTCAAATTTATTGTTTAAATTTAGAAACAAGCGCTTTTGACGATTTTCTTCCCTTATCACATTCACTGAAAAAATATATCCCATTTATCTGTGTGTTTGGCTTATATGTACAACGGACCGTGTTATGTATGTAAAAGTCGGTAATGTCGGTGAGTAAATTAACGCATACGCATTGCAACAGGCATTTCCATGGCACAAAGTGATATATTATGTACACATTTTTAGCATCTGATAAATTTCCTATTGGCCATCAACATGTTCATGAATAGCATGAACTGGAAGCCTCTTACAATGACACAGGTACAGAAAAAGGGGACAATTCAGAATTGTTAAAATTTGAGACTGTTAGGGATTCATTGACAGCTTTATGACAATGGAGGGGTTGGTTGGATGGTGCGATGATTATGGGTATAGTCCGTTTGCTCCCAAGTGCAAACGGGGTTTTGCTTATTTTCTTGAAAACGATGAAGGTTCCATCAAATGTTCCAATGTCCTAATGATTCCTGTAACTATACATAGCAGAATATGGAAAGTCCAATTTTTTGGATGCTTTTGTAAAAAATTTTCCATTGAGCTTAATGCAAAAACTGAGCAGTTTCACTAAAGGGCGTCGTATGCTTGTTAGAACAGCCAAAATATTGTTGACAGGCAATAGCGTAAACTCAGCGTTTACTACAGGTGTGTACGTATATGAATGAAATAGTAAAATGCATTCACCTGTCCGCTCGCATAACGCATGGTATCACTGGTCAGGTGATACTATGTTGTAAATAAATATTGAACTATCATATTATTTTGCGAGTAAAAATTGTATGTTTTAAAATTTGATAATATATTGGTGAAACAAAAAGTAGAAAAAAATGGATATAAAACAAAATTTCAATTAATTATGCAAATTTTGTTCTAGGAATAGCATACATTGATCACATGCTCTAACAAGTAAAACTAAACGGGCATTCCAACAGCCAACTTTTACTCCCTTGTAATTAAGAGGTGAAAATGACATATATTAGGTCCTGTTTTTGTATAGAAACTTTTTTATGCAAAACCTCACATTTATGCAAAATTATGATTTTGTTCACAGGATGAAAATTAAGAATGAGCAATTTGAAAATCTTTTACCTGTCACTAATTTTGAGAAAATCAGAGCTCTAGATAAGAGGGCGTATTTGATGATAATTAAGGATAATTTTTCTTATTTCTCATCGAAACCATATGTTGTGACCCCTCATCTGAACCGTCTGGTCGAGACGGTTCAGATGAGGGGTCACAACATATGTTTTTATGCAGAATTAACAAAAATTATCCCTAATTATCACCAAATACGCCCTCTTATCTAGAGCTCTGGAAAATATTGGGGATGTCGTTTGCATTTGGGAGCAAACGGACTATATAACTTCCAGTGTCTGGGCGTCCTACTGATTTGGATTATAGTAGGTGAGGGCGGGGGTTTGTGGACACTTTTCTTGCTTTTATAACACTCTCTAATGTTGCCTTCTTACTTCAGCTATACAAATGTACAGAGAAATATTTACACTCTTCGACGATTTCCTTAGATGAACCTATACTGGGCTGACTTTGTTCATACATCCACGAACAAGACGCATTCATGCGATCTTACACGTAAGCAACGTCATGGATAATTCAGATAGATGATTGGCGGACGTAACGTTTGATATTATAAGTATCTTTCATGGGTGTGAGGTGTGGATAGAAAAATCCGTCACAAGGGTCACTGTTCGGCATCACGAGGCTTGCCGAGTGATGCAAGCCTCGTGATGCCGAACAGTGATCCCGAGTGACGGATTTTTCTATCCACACCTCACACCCATGATAGATACTTTTTCTTGCACATCACGTTTGTTTTAACTTTAGAACTTGTTAAAATGCATAATTCTAGTGCTTGAGAGGCTTCAATTTGATGTTGAAAGAAGGCGCCGCTTTCAACTAGCACCATGTTTCGGCTCTTTACGTCAAAGCCTGGCATGCATAAACTGACGTCATTTTTGCCATCTTCGTGACGTCATAATCAAAAAAGCCAACGACCCAGGCAGGTGAGCTCCGATACAATCAATGCATTGACAGATCGTCCTGGGTGAGATAAGATTTGTAGGAACAGGTGAAGCACGCGGATATCCTTATCTGGTGTGCAAGAAATGTCATGTCATAGTGACGGCTGCTGTACTTCATTACAAAACACGTTGGTTAATTACTATTTTTCGTCCTTTGCTTGGCGTTAAATTAGTCAGAACTTCATGAATGAGGAACAAAATTGATGTAAAAACATAGCATAAATATAAAAGATAAATTGCATTTGTCGGGAGTTCATGGAAATACGAACGCAATGGGTTCCGTGCTTTGTTGTTCCCAAATGGTGTAAAGCAAGTTATTGTCCCAAACAACAGCAGCATGCATTTTCTTCTCAGAGTGTCAAGATTTTGTTCCAGTCACTGCCACTGATGCCACTTAAACCAAAAATAAATTTCAGTAAAATATAAATTTATTGTCTTCTTTTGATGCCAAGTTCAGATGTGCCAAGATTCCATAGACATGGGTTTGAAACAGTCTTTCCTAAAATTTTGATTCAGACTAAATGTGACTCAACAGCCGTGAAGAAAAGACTTGAAATAGGTCCATATATGAGGGGCAATCCAGAATTAGCTTTACTAGTTTTATAGCTTCTGAGTAAGTCGATATACGAGGGGCGTTCGAAAAGTTTTGCAAATGGCCTCGTAACTTTGTGTAAGGGCATGCTGGGTACAAATGCTATGCATGTACTGAAAGCACTACATTTTGTCTTTACAATGATACCAAACAAATTACAAAGGCACTTTTTCTTACTGACTTATATTGCATTTTATTAGGCCCCAGTCATACCACTGAGTCAATTTTACATGTAAAATCTTTTCAGTGGTAGCCCTTATTCGAATATCGTTATAAATACAAAATATATATTTGTCAACTGCATGTCCATCGTTGCCCACATTATCCATACAAAAGTTAGAAGAGTGGCACTGTTATCGAGTCATTCCTTGCAACGCAATGCACAGTTCTTATGACGCTATTAAAATTGATGTCAACGTCATTTTTGAAAGATTGTAGCAGTTTCATATTTTGCATTAATTTGAATTTATTGACAGATTTTAGCTGATCCTTGCAAATGCTCTTGCTGACAAGATTTCTATTACTAACAGACTTACTTTCATAACAAAATCATAATAACTTTAGTAGAAAGGGAGAATTTGCTATAACATGAAATACGGATAATACATATTTACGGATTTACGGGACAGTACTGAACCTAGTTTGAATATAATTTCCGCCATATTTACAGGACAATATTGTCTGGACATTGTCTTAAAGCAGCAAAAATAAAAAAAATCAAAGACTGTTCATATATGAATTACGGCCCACTAAAGTAGAATTCTGCAGTGCCTGTAGGGTATACCTCTTTCAAAGAAGTTTAAAACTTGTCCTTTTAAGAAAATATAGGTGTGTTTTCAAACTTTTGTAGGCATAACATAGCTTGATGTGTTTTTGCTATCAGTAATTCTGTCTTTATAGTCGTTATCAAGTTATTACGCCATTTGCAAATCTTTTCGAACACCCCTAGTATATCAACCAAATTACAACAACATGAAATATAATTTATTACCAACCAACCCTGCAAAAATGATTCAAATCGGACATGAAACAAAAAGTTGACATTAAATCTAACTTGACATATAACACAATGCCGGGGCAGGTATTGAACGTCACAACGTCAAAAAATTGACGTTACTTCTCCACGTAGTCACCATGAGTTGAACACATTTCCCGTGGCGGTCAATCCACTGATTAAACATGTCTGTGTACCATTCCTCGTCGAATGTGAAAACAACCCGTTGAATAGCGAGAGCCAATTCACGAAAGTCCTGGAATCTGTAACCTTTCAGTGCCGATTTCACTATGGGAAAGACTTTGAAGTCCATCGGCGCTAAGTCTGGTGAATAAGGTGGATGTTCAATGGTATCTAACCCCAAAAGCCGGCACCAAACAAATGTGTGATTCCTGGATATGGAGTGTTTCGTCAGTGTCTCTTGAAGTAAGTTATATGTTTCTGTTGGTGAATATTCCTGTTCGACACAAAACTTAATAACTGCACGCGTTTCGATACTTTCACTTGACGTCATGTCTGACATTTACTTCTGCAGTAAACTGGTTTGTTTTGTTTAAATGAAAGCGATAATGACGTTGAAAATTTTACCGTTAAATGATAGGACGTCAATTTTGATGTGTACGACGTCGCGGTAAAATTGACGCGTTAGAAAGGGTAAAAAATACGTATTGAACATCAAGAATGCTAACTAATTGAACACCTGCCCCGCTTAACTGTACATTGGTTGCTATGGAAACACTAAATATACCAACGTGATTTAACGATACCGCTGATTTTTCTATATCATGTTACATAGATTTATTACTTGTATTATGCCAAATTTCAGAATGAAAAACAAACACATATTCAATTTAGAGCACCAGTACCGCTAATTCTGGATTGCCCCTCGTAGTTATTTTCCTTGAGTCATACCTAAAACAGCCGGCCAAAACGTTGGAAAACTGTTGTTTTTTTTGGTGTGTGTGTGTGTGTGTGTGTGTGTGTATGTGTGTGTGTGTGTGTGTGTGTTTAAATATTTCTTCAATTTGTTTTTCAAATAAATTCTACACTTGTTTTTACCTTACAACCGTGGATAATGCCACCATTCAATAAGTTAGAAATTAAATACTTTGCTAAATAAAAGTTAGCAACAGAAAGTGCACTAACAACTGGGTTCACTTCAATAACAACTCATGAAAATTTCACTGTCTTAGCTGGGCAAGCCTTCCTTTTAAAAGGAAATTTTATTTGAGTTTTTACAAAACACTATATACTTGCCCCACTGGATGACCTTGAAGTCTAGGTCATCGACTTAGAATTTTGTCTTAAAGATTTTGGTTAAAGTTCTATATTTATGAAGACATAATTTCACAGTGCCACAATGGACTCAGTTGATACTAATACTTGGACTGATGTTAGAAAATGGTTTAGGGTTTTGATACAGCCTGCCACCCTCCTCCCCCTCCACCCCCCCCCCCCCCCCACCCCCACCCCTGCCCCTCAGTTCTTTGACCTCAAGCCCATGGACTTTGAAATTTCATGTGGATTTTTTTATTCTAATTTTATTTTAACACTTATTTCTGAGATAGCTTTTGTTTACAAATGTGTTGTCATTATGGACATGCTTGCCTGAAGTTTTATGCATAGCAGTCCACACCACCGTAGCAACTGTGTGATTGGCAAGCACCGATTTGGGCGAGCTATGCTGTCAGGCGACAGCTCTTGTTCAATTAAGGGGTGTCTGGTTTAGTTTCTTTTCATCATTTTTATTCCATTTTCATTCTTTTTTACGGAGATTACCCATTTATATTATGCAAATTGTGTAGATTCTGATCAGATGCCGCAAAATTCAGCATCTGATCTGAGTCTGCACTGTTTGCCTATTATGTCCTTTGTATGGGGCACTAGGATAGAAGATTTTAGCAATTTTACAGTGGGCAGATTCTTATAATTTCTGGAATGAGTAAAGAAGACTAGTGTGTATCTGGAAAATATCAAACTGAAGGGTGTAACCTTTAAATTATCTTCTTCACATGCAAAAAAGACTGACTGTCAGAACTGGTTGTGTCTGTGAATTTGTTACATAAAACAATTTATAGCTGTTTCACAGGAAAAATTATCTTATCTGCATGGGTTAACTGAAATAGTTAGACAGATATCTCTGAGCAGTGTAGTGCTGAATCAGCAGTCTGATCTGGGTCTACACTGTTTGCCAATAGCTAATAAAATGTCCCCAGGTAGGGTAAGTGGACCAGTCCAAAGCTGAAAATGGAAGAGTTCATTACAGTATTGATGTGACATATTGTATGTATACTGTTCGGCTTTTGTGGTCAAAGGTGCAGTTCTTGCTTTGGATCAGGAGGTCAGCTGACTGCATCAAGAGGTCATCTGATTGTCTCAAGAGGTCAGCTGACTGGCTCAAGAGGTCAGCTGACTTGATCCATAGCTCAGCTGACTGGATCGAGAGCTCAGCTGACTGACTCGAGAGGTCAGCTGACTGGACCAAGAGGTCATCTGACTAGACCAAGAGGTCAGCTGACTGGACCAAGAGGTCAGCTGACTGGACCAAGAGGTCAGCTGATTGCCTCAAGAGGTCAGCTAACTGGACCAAGAGGTCATCTGACTGGACCAAGAGGTCAGCTGATTGCCTCAAGAGGTCAGCTGACTGGAGCAAGAGGTCAGCAGTGACTGGCTCAAGAGGTCAGCTGATTGGCTCAAGAGGTCAGCTGACTGGAACAAGAGGTTATATGATTGGACCAAATAAGAAATATTGGCATTGAAATTATGAAATTGTTCATGATATACCTGACAACTCACCCCCACAAAAAGTGAGTCTCCCTGTTTGGCAAGCACTTACACTCTCCATCCTTATTTTGTCAAAAATGGCCAAATCTCCTTATATTGAGAGCATCTCCCTATATTTGTTTGAATTTTAAGGTTTTCTTCCTTTAAATAATGAAAAATTTCTAAACGGCTCCACATACAAATAGCCATGACTTCTGGGGCATGCACAGCTTTGCTTAAAAAGTCTGTTGAGATGAGATTTTCAAAAAGTTGACACCCGGAGTTGACAGTCTGGCATGGTTCATCATGAACATACCTGTCATTGACAGGTATGTTCATGATGAACCACAGCAACTTCTGTTTGCAAGACTGCACTTTCTTTCTAATGTCAAAATTAGCCCTACTTGCAGTAAACAGTGGTATCACAATGTGCTTAAATATTTGGACACTTAAAAACCATTAATTTCCATTTGGGACAAATGGAAAATTAATTGTTTTTAAGTGTCCCAATATTTAAGCACTTGAGGGTACCTTCTTCTTTGTTGTTGCATGTTGTGCAAATGTCTGGTTTTGTGCAAGCTTAAATGACACCACTTTGGCATAATGTGCATTTTTCTTGGCAGAAAAGGCAGTAATGTTTGACAGAAAAAGCAACAAAAGACAGGAATAGAAAAGTCAGGTAAACAACTCTAATGTCATTTCAAAAGACGTTTATCTCTTTCATGTATTTTCAGTTTGTATTTATATTGCACCAACTTCTGTCGGTGGGGGTTCTGGGATTCAGATGGGGTGTGGACTCAGATTTGAAACTTTTAAAAAACAGTTATGTTTCCCCGATTATCAGCAGAACATGAAATGGAGTATGCAATGAGGATGAAGATGTGGGGCATGCTACTGAACTGTCTGCTGTCAAAAAGTCTACTCCCAAACTGTCTGCTTAAACTTTCACATTATGGGTCTCGGTGGGATGGTTTATTGAAATTACAGGACTTCAATGGCTTCAACCCTGATGGCTCATTTACCCAGGCAGTGCCAGACTAAAATTCGTTCTTGGGTTCCTAGAGTTCAGTTTATAAAGAAACTAACCCTGGTTGCCTGGAACTACCTTTGGCTGGAACTATTTTTCTCGGTCCTAAACCTGTTCTAGCCATCAAAGTTTTACTGTAATTTGATATAATTTCTGCTCATAATCCACAAATTTCAGGCAAATATTCTTTGGCCAAGACGTAATAGGCAAGTTTTTTTTAGCCACCTGTGCAGAAGTACATGAAGAGCTGTTGCAATAACTCAGACATCAGCATAGCAGATTCCACAACCATGTCCTACATAGAGGATATTACATGAGTGCTCATGTATTACTGAATTTATTAAACCAGTTGGGGAAAAAGATAAGATGCGAGGCTTTGCCAAGCATCTTATCGGTTTTCCCCAACAAGTTTAATAAATTCAATAATACAGGAGCACGAATGCAAGATTCTATTTATCATATGACACTAAAATCGCATTTTTAAGCAAAATTTGCACTAAAACGTCACGATTTCGCCGTTAGAAAACGCGACGTTTTAATGGGCGTCAACGTATAACGTTATGACTTAATTTGCATATTTAATCCACTAGTGGATTATCGTTTTTAATGCATGGCTTTATTACACTCTCAGATGCGACGTCATATGATAATTTGTGTTAAAGTTCTTGGTCCGGTTGTTCAAAACTAACAACATCATTAGTTAAGGTTTCATTAAAATTTCAAACCTAAATATCTTAAATACGCAAACATTTTTTGTTGAAAAAATGTGAGAAGCTTTTGCACTGCAAAAGCTTCTCACATTTTGTCAACAAAAAATATCAGTATATTTGGTTGTATAGTCAGAAAACACTTAACGAGTTGACCTCTTATGGAGCTTGTTAGGCTAACGATGCTCTGAACAACTCTGCCCAGGTCAATGATCTTAATGTGACATGTGGGCCGATTATCCTGTATGGGCCACCTGATATGGAAGCACAATATCAATACAAATCCAGTCCTTGTCATTGAGCACCTCTTTAACAAGGCTATAAGTGCAGTTCAGATAAAAGACAGCAGCAGAGAATGGTTCAAAACAACAGAGTTAGAGAAGGATAAATTCTCAAGGATTATGGCTGATGCTCCGGAAGAAGATGATGGAAAGGTTAGCATAGATGACAGAAACAATACCAGTCTGCAGTTTGCTGCTGACATTGACTCTGTTGCTGAGGAAGAGCAGAAATAAGGAGCCCTAGTTGAAAGTCTTAATAAAACCTGCACAAGCTTTAGAATGGAGATAAGTGCTGAGAAGACCAAAATGGTGACAAACAGCATCCAGAGGGAGATTAAGGTAAAAGTCCAGAAGCTGGGAACTGTACAAGCTTCAAATACCATGGAGCAGTTTCTCAGATGATGGCTCAAAACTAGAGGTTCTCTCAATGATTGCACAAGCCACTGCAGCTCTAGCAAAGCTGAAGCCAATTTGGGAGAAAAAGAACATATCTCTTGGATCAAAGATGAAACTGATGTGCTTCCTTGTCATTTCTGTATACCTGTGAATGACCAACCTTGACAGCAGAGTATGAGTAAAGAATGCAGGCCTTTGAGATGAGAAGCAACCAATGGTTACTGAACATATCATACGAGGACCACGTAACTAATGAGGATGTTCTTAGAAAGATCTAAGAATCATTGGAGAATATGATGAACTCCTGGTGAAGAAATGGATACTAAGGTGGTTTGGCCACATCTGAAGATGGACTTTGCCAGCATATTAAGGCAGCTGAAAAGAGGGATTGCTGTAAATTTCATCTGTGGTGCTCCAGTGACTTTGCAAGGTCATGGAATATTGTGACTAGTCTAGAACAGGAGAAAAAAGGTGATTCTTTTTTGTGAGCATATCTGTCTCAAAGGATGTCCCCACCTGAGGTGTTTATACTAATGGACATTCACCACACAGCAAAAAAAGACAAATATGTTTTTTCCACAAGATACATTGCAGTTGGGGTCCATGTCACCACAAACTGCTGAAGGGTCCATGTCACCACCATTTGCTGATGAGGCAATCATAAATCTTCTAATCTTAATGGGAACACCCAGTATGCTAATTGTTACAATTAAAGAAGTAATTGGAGTGAACATAATGAGGGTGTGTAGTAGTAATTTTAAGGCATATAAATACATGTTCATGGGAGGCAACTCTACTACCTATTTTCTTTTCTTTTTTGCCTCCCTATTCAGTTTGTGGGGGTAGGGGGCGGCCGGCCACGGACCTCTCAAATAGAATAGCTACCACTTTGGATAGTGAAAGGACATAGCGTGTAAAATAGCAAAAAAAAAAAAAAAAAATAGATGAATAAAAATAAATAAAAAGTGTACCCATTCACCTGGATACACAGTAAAGTTTTCGTGGGCATATATCCACTGATCATATCAGGCTGCACATGTATGCCCATACAAGCTTGTGTATGGTTGTAGTCCTGTCTCAGTTATGCATATATGAGTATCCTTGTCAAAAAATAACGTTTTTTCTGACTTATACACAGTTCCATTAAGAGCAGTGTAATCTAGGTCTGCACTATTTGGTTAGACCTATAATCTGTCACAATACTGAGAAATTTTATGATAATAGGGTCAAGTCAGGTAAATTTGGACAGCAGGTAAGTTTGGACAGTGACATTGTTTCCTTTATATGTCAGTTGTTTGGAATTAAACCAAAAATAAACGGGCTAACAGTGAAAATCCTGATGAGACGGCTCATGATGAGCCGTCTCATCTGGATTTTCACTGTTTGCAGTGGTATGTCCGAATTTACCCGCTGACTGAAGTTACCGGCCTCGACCTTACTGTTTTGCTTCTCTGCAAGTTTTGCTCCAGTAGGATGTCTTGATGCAGCCTAATTTCCTAAGAGCAGGTAATCAAATTTCATCAGAAATCTTTAGCTGTAGTCATAAATTGTCTAGCACTTGTATTGCCTTCCATCAAAGTTCATGTCAATTTCCTTCTTATTATGATTTTGTCTGAGGAATCAATATATTGGTACTAAAGACACATATGGTGATTCTAAGAGTTGTTTACAAATTGCAAGAAATGGTACAGTAGAATGCACTCAGAAAATACTTCAGATTCCCACTGGACTGACTGACTGACTGACTCTGACTGATTGATTGACTAACTGACTGACAGTTTGACTGACTGACAGTTTGACTGACTGACCTTACTGACTGACTGGCCGACAGCCTGACGACAGATTCCCACTGGACAGACTGATTGAATGAATGAATGACTGACTGATTGACTAACTGACTGACTGACTGACATTTTGACTGACTAACAGACTGACCTGACCGACTGACTGACTGACTGACTACTGACTGACATTTTGACTGACCAACATACTGACCTGACCGACCGACCGACTGACTGACTGACTGACTGACTGACCAACCAACTTGACAGATGGCTTTTATAACTGACTGGCAAATTGGCTTGCCTGTCATACATACTGACTAGTTTATTGCTTGACTGACTGAACTGAATGACTGGGACTTACTGACTGACTAAGTGATGGTTAAATGACTTTCTGTTGGTTAATAAATTGATTGTAACCCACAAACTAATTGACTGACTGAATGAAACAATCATTCATGTAACAATATTCAGTTGTTTGTTAATTGATCTACAGCTTGATTGAAGGAAGTTGTTTGGTTGATTGGGTTCTTGACAAATGAATGTAATGTTATTACCAACATTACGTAGTAGAAACACCGCAGATATCAAGATGAATGTGGAAATAAATTATTTGCTGAGTTGGCTATCTGGCTGCAATGGATGACAATGAAGCAAGACTGCCAGCAAATCTGCCCATTTTAATTTTGTCTCCCCTCTTAATTAGGGTCTACTCTTAAATGAAAGAATTTGCTCCTACAGGAGCAAATTCTTTTCTTTAAGAGTGGACCCCATTTTGGAAGGGCTTCTAATCCTCATTCAGGGAAGGAAAGAAAACAGTAAGTCACAGAAGTTTTGTCCCTTTGTCAAAATGGAGCCATGGCATAGAAAAGAGGCCTTATGTGTATAGCATCTGCAAACAATGAAAATTCAGATCAGTTTACACAACCATGCAGCCTGATCATTTCTTCATTCACTGCATATAGTCCTCAGGATCCTTCAAGTTGAGAGCTTTGTGATCGGACTGTACACAGGTGCAGGCTTGGCTTGCTGTTTTTTCTTTTTTCCCCTGATCCAATCGGCCAATATGTGACCAGGCCCAGAGGTAATGCTCAAATCAGCTGAGCATGAAATTTTCTCTGCTGAAAAATATGAAAATGCCAACTAGTGTTGGCATTTTCATATTCATAAGCAGAGAAAATTCAGCTGAGCATGAAATTTTCTCTGCTGATATATATGAAAAATGCATACTAATATCAGATAATCTGAGCAAGAAAATAACCATTCTTATTAGTAATTTGCTATCTATAAGCAGGTAAAATTTCATGCTGAGCTGAGTTGAGCATGGAAAAAGTTTTATAACCTTGGGGCCTGGTCCCTCTTGTTACAGTTAGTTTAAAGGATGAGTTTTGCCCTTTAATAATGGTGGAAGGCATAGTTTCATAACCAAGTTGATAAAAAATACAGCAGGTGCAAATAGTAGAATCACAAAATGTGTTTGAAAACAGTGTACAATCTATTAACTTCTGTTTGATCCAAAATATGCTAACAATCTTTGTGCATTTGTCACTGCAAACTTTAATTTGCATTAGTGTCTCCATTTCTGTGTGTATATAAAACATACTATACTTGGTATATGACTTGTGATTCCAACCTATTTTTTCAGGACAAGGCATGGATCTGCAAGTGCTGAAAAGCCATTCTGACATATTTCTTCTTTTGTTGATTGAGCAGCACCGTTTGCCTAGGTAATAGTAGCTTTTTTTTAAACTGATGTTTCATAAAAGTTAACAGGTATTAAGTCAGGTATGCTTGTTAAGAAGTTACATCCTGTTTTGAATGCTGACAGGAATTGTATGATAAGATAGGTAGATTATCCTACAGGAATTGTGCCAGATCTTCCAACAACCTATCTGGTATGCAAGAGCTATGTAAATTACAATTCTACAATGTATTTGAAAACAAACTTTAGGATTTTACTTCTGTTTGATATAAAACTATGCTCCACTTCGTACATACTGTATGTTTTTTGTTGTTGTTGTTGTTGTTTTTCTATTAGCAGACTGAAGTTAGGTATCTGTTATGAGTTTTTATACCTTCAAAAAAGTTGAGGTTGCATGATGGTTTGGACTTGACTGTCCGTAACCACCTGTCCCTCAATCTATCTGTAGATGATATTTTAGGCAAGAACCATAACTGCTGGAGCTTTTATATTTCATAGATGGATAGACCATAAGAAATTATCAGGTCTGTCCTTGCTTTATCTGTTGGCATTGTACTTAGAGTTGCATCCCTTTTATGAAAGTCAAAAGAAAGCTTGTCTCCAAAACTCTGGAAAAATTGTTGTAGCAAAGAGACTCGTATTTGGCATGCTGTAAGATAGAAGAACTTTTCTATCTGCAGCTCAAACAAATGAAAGATTCTATATTGTACATTTACTTTAACTTAGAAGTGTTCATTTCATGAATCTGTAATAAACATAAGTTGAAAATAATTTACTGAAAAATTAAAAAGTAAACTGTGTGCTAATCTTACTAAAAGTCCCTGCTCTAATAAATACCCCCTGCCTCTTTTCCAAAAATAATGTCATATTAATTTGAATAAATTCCTGTTTGCTTCTCTGGATAAGATGGCTTTTTGAAATAGTGTCTACTTTTAAAGGAAAGAATTGCAAATGCGAAGCAAATTCTTTCCTTTAAAGCGTTGACAAAATAGTAGAATAGCTAGAGTTGCTTCAGCTTAAAGTATACCCATCACCTTTATATTGCTTATTAGAGGCATTTTGGCAGTGGCTGATTAAATACATTTTAGGCTCTTAAAAACTCTCTTCTTTTGCAAAATGCAACACCTGGGGCATTTAATAGGTTTAATACCATAGCTGTTTTCTCAGAGGTATTATTGTAGCTGTGTTAGTTGCCATCATACAGTGCCAAGAACCTTCACAATAATGAAATCTCCTCTAACTGAACAAGCTGGGGGTGAAAGTAATCAGTTAATCTTGGACACTACATGCTTCAGGAGATGAAACTGATTGTTTTTCTTGTAAAACCATAATCAGAAAACTGACAGGGCATGATCTTTTCTCAGCATCAAAGTAACTGATCCCAGAACTGATCATCACAGGATTGAAACTGGTATAAAAGAGAGTTAGAAAGATCTATGAGAGATTTTAGCATATGCAGGGACTGCATGCAAACAATGACTGGATGAATGTAATGGTCCTTTTGACAACATTTAAGATATTTTGGGCTAATAGAGAAATAGATGGGGTGGTGATGAGGCAACTGCATTACAAAAATATATACAGAGAGAAATAAATTTAGCAATTTTTCCAAAGGATTGTGAAATTTTCTTTAGGGATAGTATTCCCAGGTTGTTGATCACATATAATAAGTTTAAGATCGGAGACTTAGGGATTACATCAAAATTGGACGAAAAAGGTGACATAACACATGTTTGACGTCACTTTAGATGAATTCACTCTTTGCTGACAAATAATTAAACAAAGAAACTTCTCAAAATGCTTTCGAAAGGTTTTAACTGGGTCCTTGAACAAGAAAACCGTAAATGGGTTTGCAAATAAACACATAAGAAGCCGGCAATGGGGCATGTCAGTTTGACGTTATATAATTAACTTGCAGAAGAATTCAACCGCTGTTTTAAACATTATCAATTGAAGTTTCGACTTGAATCATTTTGCGCTTTATTACTTTCAACTTGGGGAACACTATCATGCAGAAAGATTACCCCAGGTAATCCATTTCTTTTAATGCAACGACCAGAAAAATGTTAATAGTATGAGATTGTCAAAAGCAACAATTTGTCTTTTGGAGAGATGATGCTTCATCCTGCACTTGGCTTCAGCACAATGCCTGCAGGACATGATTAAGGTTTGTTATATCAATATAAATTCCATTTAGTTAGCAGACATTTTTTTGTCGTACCTGCTTTAGCAAGGACTGTGAGGGTTTTGGTTTCCTATTCAGCCATTTTTTGGGCAATTGCGTGCAGGTGGTTGTCATTCCATGATCCATCTGGCCATCCCTTCAGGCTTGTATCCACTCATAGTATCAGAGATCATCAGATGTAGAGTTTAAAGTCTTATGTGCTTCACATATCTTTTCTGTAGGCTTATTACAGATATACCATATACCAAGAGGGCACCCAATTTCGAAATGATTTCGCTTCCATGTCAGCTCTGTGCAACATCACTCTGACATTTAAACTACATCAGGTTGACTTCTGTGGAATTCCCATCCATTCCTTAGCTCTGATGCTGATATGATACCATGTCACCATTGTATGCCTGGTGAGTACATACTTTCGTGCAATTCTTCTCACCCATACAATTATGTGTCCAGAATATTTGGATGGATCTGCTTTGTAAACAGTTTAGGAGCAGCAAGAACTGCTCCTAAGGAAATCATTAATTATCATTTCCAGTTTCATCAAATCAATTTATCTTTTTAAGTAGCATATTCATATTTTGCTTAAAAAGACCTTATTGTGAGCATAAGTGGGACACATACCCAGCAGGATGAAACTTTAATGGGCAAATGAAGTTGCTGACTGGAATAACAGATTTACTTTGATTGTCTGTGTTTCCCTTGGGCAAGAGAGATTTTCAGGAGAAATTAATTCAATAAGATTTCTAAGGCAGACAGTTATATAAACACATTCTGACATACAATCTCACTTCATTACAGAGCAAAATTAAGCTAGATTTAGCAGCAAGAAAATTGTGGACTGGATGTACACTCAAGATCAGAATTTCTAGAACAGAAATGGCTGCTCCAGACAGGTGTTTGCTCGATACAGGTCAGTGTCAGTTGGAGAGGTCAGGGTTTCTCAAAGTATTTAACTAGTTTGCTTAAGAAAAAAAAAGGGAAAGATTACCCCATAATTTGTCTCAACAAGCTCATGAAAGTATGACCCCTTTAAAACTTTTGTCAAAGTTAAATAAAGCAGAACTGCCTTTGAATTCATCACCACTTTAGCCAGCTGGCAAAATTTGAGTCAACATCTTCACATCTGGTAGGCGGCAATGGAAAACGCTCGTGCAATTGACGAACGCAGAGCAAAAACGGATAGAAACAGCATTTTCGATTTCAAATTGGTGACAATTTGCAATCGAAAATGCTGTTTCTAACCATTTTTAATCCGCATTAATCGATTGTTTAGATCAAGCGTTTTCAATTGCCGCCTACCCAGTGTGATCTTTCAGTCACCACTTTTGTCAAACTGGCATAATGTTAAACTGTCTTTGTACAAACACCTTTCAAAAATGAGTATGCAAAACTGCCTTTGAGTCTTCACTTTTGCAAACTGGCATAATGTCTTTGTCAAACACCACTTAAACTGGTATTAAATGCAAAAATGCCTTTGAGTCAACAATTTTGTCAAACTAATTAGCATAATAAAAAAGTGCCCTTCAGTAGCCACTTTTGTCAAACTGGCATAATTCAAAACTGCCTTCTAGTCATCCCTTTCTCAGTTTGTAAATGCAAAACTGCCTTTGAGCCACCACTTTTGTCAAACTGCATGGCATGATGAAAAACTGACTCTGGGTCACCATTTTTTTCAAACTGGCGTAATTGCCTTTGAGCCATCACTTATGCCAAGCTGGCATAAAGCAAAACTGTCATTGAGTTGTCATTTTGTCAAAAAACTAGTATAATGCAAAAACTGCCTTTTTAGCTCGCCTGAACGAAAGTTCAGGAAGAGCTATTGTTGTCACCACGGCGTCGGCGTCAGCGTCCGCGTCCGCATCCGCGTCGGCGTTCGGATTGGATGTTTTGGTTAAAGTTTTTTAAAGACCTATATCTCCTTAACCCATGGATGGATTCTTTTGATACTTGCACTGTAGTTAGATATTGGTCTAAGGTTTAACAGGGTACCACCCCCACCCCACTCCGTGACCTTGATATCAAGGTCATGGACTTAGAAAATTGGTATTTTTTTTGACTGGATGTTTTGGTTAAAGTTTTATAAAGCCCAATATCTCCTTAACCCATGGATGGATTCCTTTGATACTTGCACTAAAGTTAGATATTGGTCTAAAGTTTTCGAAGGTACTACCCCCACCCCCCTCTGTGACCTTGATGTCAAGGTCATGGACTTAGAATATTGTCTTTTTATTGATTGGATGTTTTGGTTAAAGTTTTTTAAAGACACATATCTCCTGAACCCATAGATGAATTCTTTTTATATTTGCACTGTAGTTAGATCTACAGAGTACTACCCCAACCCCGCTCAGTGATCTTGATGTCAAGGTCAGGGACTTAGGAAATTTTTTTCTTTTTTAAAGTTTTGTAATTGCATACTGATTCATAATGCTTTGCAGAGATTTAGTTTATACTTGAACTGATGTTAGACTCTTTTTTGAGTTTTTACAAAACACCTTATACTTACCCCACTGGATGACCTTGAAGTCAAGGTCATTGACTTAGAATTTTGTCTTAAAGATTTTGGTTAAAGTTTTATATTTATGAAGACATAATTTCACAGTGCCACGATGATGGACTCAGTTGATACTAATACTTGGACTGATGTTAGATAATGGTTCAGGGTTTTGATACATCCTAGTAGCCCCCCCCCCCTCCCCCCTACCCGTCAGTTTTTTTTTACCTCAAGCTCATGGACTTTGAAATTTCATTTCATTTTCTTTTTATTTTAATTTTATTTTTAAGACTTATTTCTGAGATAGCTTTTGTTTATAAATGTGTTTTCATTATGGACATGCTTGCCTGAAGTTTTATGCATAGCAGTCCACATAGACTCCCCCCCCCCCCCCCCCCCCCCCCCCCCCCCCCCCCCCCCGTCAGTATTTTTTACCTCAAGCTTGTGGACTTTGAAATTTCATTTTATTTTTTTTATTTTAATTTTGTTTTAAGACTTATTTCTGAGATAGCTTTTGTTTATAAATGTGTTTTCATGTGTTTTCATTATGGACATGCTTGCCTGAAGCTTTATGCATAGCAGTCCACACCACCATAGCGGCTGTGTGATGGGCAAGCACCAATTCAGGCGAGCTATGCTGTCAGGCGACAGCTCTTGTTATGTATGCTGACATTACACAACAGCACATTTGATTCACCTTTTTGCTCTGCTGCCATAATGCAAAACTGCTTCTTAATCTCAGTTTAACCAGTTTATACTCATTGGAAGAGCATTGATATGTATTAACTGATGTTTAGTCCTGTTTGACCAAAATTACTCATGGTTCAGTCAGTGTTTTATATTCTGACACCAGTTACCAGAAGCAGTATCATTAAGATTGGATTTGTCACTGTTTGTTTACCATATTAACAGAGATGGACAGCAGCAGCTATTTGCTTCATTTAGGCCTCTCAGTGGTTGTAAACCAATAAGGATATTTTGTGTGAACTAGTATAATTCAATAAATGGGAATTCCCAAGAGTAAAATGACCTAATTAGGAGCAATTGTGATCAGCTTACTCAGTTTCAAAACTCTGTGTAACGGCACCTTACTTTTTCACTATCCTATATAAAATTCAGTTATAAGATGGGAGATTACTCTTCCCAAATTACCCCAAATAGGTAAATCGGTCTCGGGCAACTTAGCTATAAATGTATTTTTCTCTTCCAAAGCAATCCCAAAGATTTTTGGAATAGAAAAACTCCCACCTAATAACCAATGAAAAATAAGTCTCCTTTATGTCCCATCTAAAACAGTTGACTGAATATCAAACAGTGCTAACTCTGATCAGACAGTCTGATTGCACCATTAGCAGTAGTCTGGTCCAATCTGACCCACGATGCCCACATTCAGGTTAGGAAAATATCATGGCTTTAATATTTATTGTCTTAATTAAGGAATGAATTTCATTTTTCTGGTGTTTATCGAAGTATAAACTACATTGGGTCGCGTGCAAAGTAAGCGATCCCCGAAGGGGGCTATGTAAACTTCGCTAGCGACCCAATGTAGTTTATACTTCGATAAAAAACAGAAAAATCAAGTTCATTGCTTATATTTACATTCTTTTCTGTCTATTAATTGACCACAAATTTGCGTTAGGGCTATAGTTGAAGCAGAAAAACATTTATACGCAGTTTTTTGTTTACTAAAAGTGGAACAGCCTCAACGACGTCATAACGTCGCCTACGTCCAATCAGATTGGAGAAAACCTTGGTTTATTTTGACGTCACTTAACCTCATGTAACATTGCGTGAACCGATGTAGTTATTGAAGTATAAACTACATTACGTTCTAATGGCTTAACATAGGGTTTTTCAATAAATGCACTGAGAATGTAAATAAGTCCCATTGCACCACATTGATGATAATGGTGACCCTACAGCTTCTGCATCTTCACAAGCCAAGGATACTAAGTCCCCTTTATTCCTTACGTATATAAGGAACAAAGTGGACAAAGTACCCTTGGCTTGCAAAGGCACAGCTCCTGGAACTTTCATGATTGGCTGACAGGTGAACTAAAGTCAGGTAAGACAATTTTAGCTGTGTTTGAAAGACGTTACTAAGCTGCCATAACCCATAAGCCCTGTGTTGCTTTAGAAAGAGCGTGGCATGATATTATGTCAGCACAGGAGTCGTGCACTGAAGTTATGCATAACAAGCATGGAGGGTCACCAGGTTTCCTGGCCCACATTCGCTGGCAGGCTATATGGGGGCCAGGTTGGTCTGGTTCTGTAGTTGATGGTAGAGTAGTCTGGTTCAAATTGGACCAGGCTACTCTACCATCTCCTGCAGAACCAGATCAGACTAAAAGTTATCTCTGCATGGCATATTATCCAGTAGGTAGTAAACATCTTCCAGACCAAAATTAAAGATGAAAGAACTCATTACCAAAGCTAGTGGTGATAGGAGTTATTACAGCCAAAAGGATGCTGGTACATATTGAATGTGTTGGTTTCAGTCTGTTTTAGAATTTTATTAGGTCTGTTTGACCAGTCTTCGAAAGATTAGCCTGATACTTTTCTTGTTTGGAAAGCCTTTTACTGATACACTTTCAGTACCTAGCTTAGGTAATTGATTGTTGTAACTAGTCAGAAACCAGTGTTGCAATACACTTTTTTATCAATCAAATTTGAAGAATGCAATATAACAAATAATTGATTTGATTTCATAGAAAACAGTGCAAACCTCAATTCTAGTCTAGTCTCATCTGACCCATAACCCTGTGAGGTCTTTGGGGTATCACAGATGACTTCACAACAATTGCCCTTTCCTCTGAGCTGCCATAATTGAGTTTGTCAAGTCCATACCTGTCCATTCCTTAGTATTGTCTTCCCACCACTTCTCTTTGTCCTCTCACTGTCCCCTGCAGAATTGTCTTTGCTAAGCCAGAAGACCTCGAGACTCGAGATGTAACCAAATCACTGTAGTTTCCATTTCTTAACTACTGTCAGGAGTTTGTCATATTCTCCAATGGCTGCTTGGAGCTTTTGCAAACATCCTGTTTAATGACAGAGTCCTTGCATGAGCTGTTCAGTAACCTAGGTTTGGTATCATCTAATTTCAAAGGCCTGAGTTCTTTTCTCTAACTCTCCTGTCATGGTCCATGACTCACGGGTATACAAAAATATGGATATGACAAGGGTGCATATCAGTTTCACCTTTAACATACAAGAGATATGATGTTATCTCTCCATATTGACTTCAGCTTTGTCAGAGCTGCAGTTGCTTGTGCAATCCTTCTGAGGCAATTGCTTCAAAGTACTTGGGAGCAGACCTCAGTTAAAACATTAAAAGTCTCCAAATTTGCTATTAAATGTATCATTTCTGAATGGCAGCCCTGGCAAACAGAGCTCGGTATGGAGCAGCCTGATCAGAAGCTGCAGTGTTTGCCACTTTGCAAATTTTACACAATGTTGGAGAGTAAAAATACTGTGTTCAAACTGAGCTGTTTACCAACAGAAAAAGTGCACTTGGAATCAAAATTCCATTAAGGAGTTTGTATGCTGTTAATAGTTTCCGGTACTCTTAAGTCTCAATACATAGGTCAATAATAAGTTTATTGACTTTCTCTGTATAAAGTTTGTATGGAAATTGCATTTTTAAGGTGAATGCTGTACGACCAATAACTGGTACAGTTTAGCATGTTTAATTAACACTTTAACTGCCAGAGACAAAAAGAGCTGAATTTGCAAACCGTGTAGATCTTGATGAGGTGGCTCATAATGAGCCACCTCATCTGGATCTACACTGTTTGCCCTCTAGTCTTTGAATTCTCAATATGATATAGGGAATTTTTCGAAATTTTGCAGACGTAAATTTTGTTGTCTGCTTTTTGGCGCTTAGAATGAAAAGTGTCCCACTTCAGTCCCAATACCGAGGATCATTACCCTGTTTATATTTGTTTTGTTTCATTCACTTCAAAGATTATTTTATGATTTATTGAATACATAGTAAAAGCCTAGAATGAGAAAGGTTCAGAGTTTATGTGCAAATTATGATGCACTTAGCATTCCTGGAAGCTCTTGGTACCTGTTTAAAAGCACAGCTGAAGAAGGTATCTTTAATGGGTGGAGTAGGTGCAGTTCAAGGCACCAAGAGCTATTAGGCATAGGTTAATGCATGGAATGGATTGGAATATGTTTTTACTGGCTGGCATCAAGAGAATCACACTACTGTCCTTTGAAAATACACTGAAGATTTTTTTTTTCAAAGAGTTTTATTTGGTTTAATAATCACAGGGTATAATCGATTCCGCCAATTTTCGCTTCCTGCAGAGACTACATCATATTTGGCTTCCACCGAGACTGTCCGCGAACTCTTGCTACCTGCAGAGACTACTGTCCTCGAAAAATGGCTTCCTGCCGAGACTGTCCGCGTGACTCTGCTTCCTGCCGAGAGCCTTGGCAGGAAGCAGAATCATGCGGACAGTCTCGGCAGGAAGCCATTTATCATGTACAGAAGTCTCGGCAGGAAGCAAGAGTTCACGGAAGTCTCGGCAGAAGCCAAATATGATGTACAGTCTCTGCAGGAAGCAAAAATTAGCGGAATTGATTATACCATGTGATAATGAGGTTGTATAAGCTTTCTACTCATCTCTGACACTCAGTTAAACAGTAGACAGATCATATTAAAGCTGGACTGGAACAGGTTGAAATGAAATGGATGAGATTATCTGCACTACAACTTGCTCCCAGAGCCTGGACTAGTACTCTTACAGGAGAGAATTTGTTCCCTGAATGGAATGAAGTGGTGATCATCTTTGGAAATTCATTCCATTCAATGCAGAATGCATAAATTTTGTTGTATGTCAACAACAATAACAAAAGAATGTCATTGTGGACATTAGTTGCTTTATTAAAGCAGAAAATATCTTTGGTGGTCGAATGTGACATAATGAGCTATGTTGGCATGAAACAGTTTTTATAAAATTTATACCCATTCATCCTTTATGCAAGATCAAGCTCCTACACCTTCATCCAGGGAAAAATTATATGTTTTTGTTAAACCAAATTATGCCCTAGAATAGCTGGTGTGCAGTAGCTTTTTTTTGCTGATGTGCAGTAAAACCAACATCACTCAATCACCCACCCCAATAAAGCACTTTTATGACTTGCAAATTATTTCATTAATAGTCTTAGATTCATTTACTTCAATAATTTTCATTTTTGCAAAAATCCTAGCGTAGGTTCCAGCTAATTAAATTTGCTGGCATTCACTATTATTATCTATTCAACTATTTATATGTTTCATGTGTTTCCATTTATTTGTGCATAGCTTTGTTAGAGTAAAAAATGTGTATGAATAACTAAATCTTGAAAAGCATCTGGATGAGCTGATTGTATGGTTCAGCTCTTTTCAATATTTACAACCCTTTTATTCTAGTGCAGTCTATCCCATAACCTTGCAAGGTCATTTGGGCATTACAGATCTGATGGCTTTACAGTAATCCCTTTCCACCTAGTCCTGTTTCAGCTACACTAATTATGCTGGCAAGGTCCATCGATGCATACCTGTCCACACTACTGATATTGTCTTCCCACCTCTTCTTCTACCTCTTCATTGATCCTTTTCTTTTCAGTTTCCCCTGTCATCTTCTGTCATCTTTGCAATGCCAGAAGATTTCAGAAACCATATAGATTCTGTTTCATCATACCATGGTCAGGAGTTTGTCATATCCTTCCACAGCTGCTTCACCTGTGATTTTTTTGTGGAGAGTCTCATTAGTTGTGTGGTCCTTGTACAAGAAATGTTCGGTTACCTTTGGTATCATCTAATTTCAAAACCTGCGTTCTTTTCTCTAATTCTGCTGGCAATGTTCAGAAGATTCACTGGCATATGGAAATATAAACAAGGGAGCACATGAGTGTCCTGTCTCTAATGTTCTAAGAGATATATTGTTATCTCTCCATGGGTATAGTTTCAGAGGTGTCTACTTTTTTGCCGCCCTTTTCAGAAGGGGTCAACTCTTAAAGGAAAGAATTTGCTCCTCTAGGAGCAAATTCTATCCTTTAAGATGAGACCTCATTTTAAAGAGAGACCTCATCCAAAGAAGCACACAGGAATTCATGCAAGTTAACATGATATTATTTTTGGAAAAGAGGCTACTATGGGGCGTTTATTAGAGCAGGGGCATTTATAAGGATTAATATGGTATTGTCTCTTTCTTCTAAAGCTAATCTTACCAAAATTCATAGTTTTTTGGTTGACTTAAGCTGTTCTGACTACAGGACATCCCAAGGCACTTAAAGCTATTTACATGTGTAGCATATAGTACCCATCATATAAGCTACACTGTGAAATAAGTCCCACCTTTCCTAAATTCCTTTGTGACATTGCTGTATAATGCTTACTAGGCACAGAGAGCCTGAACTTTTCCTTGGTTCATAAGCCCATAGCCAGAAAGAATACTTTGTGAAATCCCCATGACCATGTACGTGGCATATGCAAGGCAAAAAGATTTTTCAATACCTAGCACTGTAATTTTATGAACAGCATTTGGTGCTGAATTAAGAGATCTTAAGATTTTAAAATGCAGTTATATTGCCATGTTGTTTCTTGGAGAGAGTTAAGCTGGAAAAGCTGCTTTTCTAATATTTTCAGCATTCCTATCATCATGCTTAATCTTTCCAACATTATAGTAATGGAACGTATGCCAAGGCAATTTCCATTATTTGTTTGCAGTTACGTAATAACTTGCTTTTTTTCCAATGCATTATATCTTTCTGACAGAAACCTCCTATTTCTGGATCCAAGAAAATAATCTGCAATTTGTTTTTGTCACAGGTTTTTTCTCATCTTCTCTGAGAAAAATGTTGAATTTCTCTTCCTACCTGTGCAGAAAAATCCCAGACAGCTTCAGAGCTTACTACAGGGCACCGCATGACCTGTTTTGGCAATAGCAGCTGGTACCCTGCCAAACATAAATGTTACCTTGCTCAAGGTCTGACAAAAGCTTACTTGAGAAAAGTCTGTTTCCTATTAATCTTATGTAATTGCTCATACTTTGCTAATGACAACACAACCTGCAGTAAAGATAAAACTCTTGGAACAAGTCACTTGAGCTTCTTCACTTTTTACCAATTTACAGTCAATTAGTTGCCAAATTGCATTTTTTGGCACCAAAGGTTATAATCAATCATGCACGCTCCCAAGTTTGAAATTGCTGGCAATAACAATGGGAACACCCTCAAGTCTGAAAACAAAGTGCCTGGGAAGCTGAAAGATGATTCTGAATGTGAATTATCGTGCCCTGTCCACTATAGTTCAGAGAAGAAAATAACTGCCTCCCTACACACAAAAGTTACATTCTCCTCTGATTCTCACTGGCTAAAATGCATCTTTCCCTTTCTATCCAGGAACCCCAGTACACAGGGTATAATCGATTCCGCTAATTTTCGCTTCCTGCAGAGACTGTACATCATATTTGGCTTTCACCGAGACTGTCCGCAAACTCTTGCTTCCTGCAGGGACTACTGTCCTCGAAGATTGGCTTCCTGCCAAGACTGTCCGTGTGACTCTGCTTCCTGCCGAGAGCCTCGGCAGGAAGCAGAATCACGCAGGCAGTCTCTGCAGGAAGCCATTTTTCATGTACAGAAGTCTCGGCAGGAAGCAAGAGATCGCGGACAGTCTTGGCAGAAGCCAAATATGATGTACAGTCTCTACAGGAAGCGAAAATTCGTGTAATCGATTTTACCCTGTGCAGTAAGCGCTGCCTGCTAAGCTGTATATAGCAGCCTGGTTTCAAATTCTATTGGAAGTAAACAGGATTCCTATGCACACAGCCTGGGTATGAATTAAATACTGTTGAAAAGGACCGGAAATAAAATTGCAAGTCATCCATTCATCGCTTTCTTTACTTGAAGTTGCATATATCCTCCCTTTGAAACCTATTTATTTCCCTTACTTGTACCAGTTAAGGGAGATATTTTTGTCGCACCTGCTTTAGCAAGGTGCGATATAGGAGTTCACTTTTCCGTCCTTCCGTACGTCAGTCATTCCGTTCGTCCATCCGTCCGTATGTCCGTCCGTCAACAATTACGTCGACCCTAGGCTCTTTAGCATTTATAATAAGTCCATTTCTTGCAAAGTATGATACCTACAATCATCAAACCTGGCATAAAGCTTCTTCTTAGGATGTTCTTGAGGGCTGTTGCTCTTATTTCTACCCTTACGCTGTATTTTATGCTCTGCTGACTTTGTAAAACAGGCCACCAACAATTACGTCGACCCTAGCGTCGACCCTAGCATTTAAGTCCATTTCTCGCAAACTATGATACCTACAATCATCAAACCTGGTATAAAGCTTCTTCTTAGAGTGTTCTTGTCAAGTTAGCATTTTGATAAAGAAAAGTGAACATTCCTGACATAACTGTTTCATCCAACACAGAATGGAATTTTAGACTTCTTTCACAACTCTGTTTTCATTATTACAACTTATTATATAATAGTAACCCAGTTTTGCCCCCAAGGGATCTTGAGGTTTTTATGTTTCATTCAGCATCCCATAAAATAATCATAAATGTGGTATGAATTTAAGTATTATGGCTGTTACCATATCATAATCTATTTTGCAGTGCAAGATATTTAGTTGAAGAATTTGTACATGAAAACAAGCTGAGAATGGCATCAGCGAAAGCATGCATCTGGAAGAACACTTATTGCACAGCTCAGAGGGAAAATCTTTCTTGAAGATGCATCTTTTTGTTTATGTTTTATTTTTGATGGCATGACTATTTGACATTCTCATATGACGTCCCATATCTAAGTGTGTAATAAAGCCATGCATTAAAAACGATAATCCACTAGTGGATTAAATATGCAAATTTCGTCGTAACATTATGCGTTGACGTCCATAAAACATAGCCTTTTCTAATGGTGAAATTGTGACCTTTTAGTGCAAAATTTGCTTATAAAATGCAATTTTAGTGTCATATGATAAACAGAATCTTGCATTCGTGCTCCTGTATTATTGAATTTATTAAACTCGTTGAGGAAAACCGATAAGATGCTCGGCATAGCCTCGCTTCTTATCTTTTCCCCCAACTCGTTTAATAAATTCAATAATACATGTGCACTCATGTAAGACCCTCTATTTCTTGCTGTGGAGGAGCAGGAACTAAAAGCTGTATTTGAAAGTCTCCACAAAATCTGCACCAGGTATAAAATGGAGATATTGCAAAGTGCTGAGAAGACCAATTTGATGACAAATAGCGCCAATAGTATCCAGAGGGAGATCAAGTAAAAGGACAGACATCAGACTCTGTAACAAGCTCCACTAAATACCTTGCAGCAATTGACTCAGATGATGCCTCAAAACTGGAGGTTCTCTCAAGGATGTACTAGCCACAGCTGAAGCCAGTGCACCTTTATATTGCTTATATAGGTATTTGGGTAGTGCTGATTTACTACACTTAAGGCTCTAAATAATGCCCCCCTTTTGTAAAAAGCAACACCCCAGGGGCATTTAATGGGATTAATACGGTAGTTTTAGAAGAAAAGAGGTAATCAATCTCTTGAACTGCTCCACTTGCTCATCAGAATGTTTGACATGAAATATTGTTGCTAGTACACTGAGAAGCATGTTTTGGATGATTTGCATTATAAGCAATTTGGTTGTTTTCATATTTCCTGCAAATAAATGTTGGAGCCATTTATCATTACAATATATTGACCCACAGTTGCAGTGACCATTCCAATGCAATTCATGATCAGTCTTTTGGCAATGATTGATTGTCAGAAAATGCAGACTGGATCATTTATCAATGGGTATTAGATTGAGCAGTTTGAGCTTTGAAATTAGCAAAGCCCAAACTTAACAGTCGCAGTACTGCACTGTGCATTTTTGCAGTCAACAAGTTTATACAATGGTTACAAACAGGTTTTCAAAAGAACTTTAAGGAACATCAAGCATTAAAGGTAGGTTCCTGGCCTAGCGATAACAATTATGTTCACAAAATAATTTTGTCGTTTTTCTGGGTAGTATTGAATTCTCTTATTTTTCTGAAACTGTTGCTACTGAGAAAATCGTCAGATGTTATAGAAAATAGTCGTTTTCCCTTTGGTTTTTTTTTCTTTTGTTGGAATTCCAGTTCTAAAAATAAATATGTGTATATGTCTACAATTCCGCAATTTCTGATGTCATTTGCCAACGGCTAATTTTCTCTTGCCGTGAGCTCTTCCAGAGGTCCTGGCATGGCGGATAGGTTAAAACTATCCCGAAATGCAATGCAGCATGACGTCAGCTATGTTACCTATTTTTGGCGCAAACTAAAAATAGCGCTAACTGGTGTGCGAAGCAGAGTTAGGAAATCTCTTGCAAAACGACTTTTCCACGATTTTTTGATTTACACTTTTTAGTGACACTTATTCATTTCCTCTTTATAAGTGCTTTCCAACAACTTGGATAAAAAATCATCAAAATCATGATGCATTCCAAAGTACAGGAACCTACCTTTAACTATGGACTTATATGAAAATCACCAAAATTGATTTATGTTGCATCCCTCACTAGACCAATGGTCTTGCAGGAATGATTTCTTCTTTATTCTAGATCTGTTGATTTGGGATGGACTCATACAAGAGAGAATTTGCTCCCACTGAGGGAGCAAATTCTCTCCAATAAGAGTATCATCCCAGACTCTGTGAACAAAGTTATAAACAACAAAATGTAGAGTATATGTATGTCATCCATTTTATTTCCATACCATGTTTGAAACATTGTCTTCTAGTGATGGACTGCAGTGTATTTATTTGTATGGAGAAAGAATGAAAATTTTCCCTGAATTATCATAACAACAACCCCCCCCCCCTCCTACCAGCCCCCAATCACCATCCAGCCTTTAGTGATCTGGAGCAACTTTAGCAAAACATTTGGTTCTCAAGACAGGTGACAATATTGCGATTAACCTGTAGAACTGTTGTTGGACAAAATTTACATATACACCTTTAGCTTTAAATGTTGTTGGAATTATTGCCAGGGCACAGAATCCTGATGCCACCATTTCATGGTTTCATGATGGTAAGTTCATCAGTGGTAATTCTGTGAGAGGAATTCTTGTAACAGATACAATCATCTAACATTAGCAGCAAAAATTAAGATGCTCATTGTTCTTGACAGATATTTCACCTGTTGTAGTCTGTAGGAGAGCTCCAAATATATCAAATTTTTTGTTCCCGATTTTTCAGTGGAACTCATTCAGTTCAAACCTGGCATTATCATTATGTCCCCCCACCAAAGGTAGGTGGGACATATTGTTTTCAGTGCGGATCCAGTCGGCGTCAGCGTCGGCGTGACAGTTTCTTGTATGCGCGATATCTCTTGAACCAATAGATGCAATTTCACTAAACTTGCATGGATATATCATTGGGGCAAACTTAAGAGCTGATTAGATTTTGGTGGCCTTGACCTCATTATCAAGGTCACTGGAGTACTTAGATGAAATTTCTTGTATGCGCAATATCTCTCTAACCAATTGATGGAATTTCACCAAACTTGCATGGATATATTATTGGGACAAACTTAATTAGATTTTGGTGACCTTGACCTCATTTTCAAGGTCACTGGAGGACTTAGATGAAAATACTTGTATGCACGATATCTCTTTAACCAATTGATGGAATTTCACCAAACCTGCATGGATATATTATTGGGACAAACTTAAGAGCTGGTTAGATTTTGGTGACCTTGACCTCATTTTCAAGGTCACTGGAGGACTTAGATGACAATTTCTTGTATCCACAATATCTCCTGAACCAATTGATGGAATTTCACTAAACTTGCATGGCTATATCATTGGGCAAGTTTATGAGCTGGTTAGATTTTGGTGACCTTGACCTTATTTTCAAGGTCACTTGAGGACTTAGATGACAATTTCTTGTACCCACAATATCTCCTGAACCAATGGATTGAACTTCACCAAACTTTTTTGGATACGGGACAAGTTTATGAGCTGTTTAGATTTTAGTGACCTTGACTTTATCTTAAAGGTCACTGGAGGACTAAGATGACAATTTCTTGTACCCACAATATCTCCTGAACCAATGAATGGAATTTGGCTAAACTTTCATGGGTACATCATTTGGATAAGTTTTAGAGCTGATGACATTTTGGTGACCTTGACCTCATTTCCTAGGTCACTGGAGGACTTAGATGACAATATCTTGAACCCATGATATCTAGTAAACTAATGGGGGGAATTTCACAAAACTGGCACGGATACATCATTGGTATATATTTAATAGCTGATTTGATTTTGGTGGCCTTGTCCTCATTTTCAAGGTCACTGGAGGACTTAAATGATAATTTCTTATACCCACCATGTCCCCTAAACTAATGAATGGAATTTCACCAAACATTAATGGATACATCATTGGGACAAGTTTACAAGCTATTTAGATTTTGGTGACCTTGACCTTATTTTAAAGGTCACTGGAGGACTTAAATGATAGTTTATTGTACCCATGATATCTCTTGAACCAGTAGATGGAATTTTACCAAACTTGCATGGATACATTACCAGGACTAGCTTAAGAGCTGATCAGATTTTGGTGACCTTGACCTCATTTTCAAGTTAACAAGAGGAGTTAGATATGATAAATTTCACTAAAATTGATATGTCTCATTAGCCTTTGGCTTGATTTGTACTTTAATTTCATAGATATACCTTTGGGACAATCTCAAGAGTCAAGTCTACTGTTTTAATTACCTTGACCCCATTTTCAAGGTCAAAAGCTAAACTTACAAATGCTTATTTTTTTTTCTTAAATGAGTTATACCTTGAACCAATTGACAGATATTCATCAGGCTTGCATGAATATATCGTTTGACTGGTTTAAGACATGTTTAGCAGTTGGTGACCATGACCCATTTTTCAAGGACATAGTCTTATATGTATGATATCTTTAGAACCAGTGGATGGATTTTCTCCAAACTTGCATAGATATTTTATTTGTACAGGCTTTTTTATTCATTAGAGGGGAAATGGGCTGGTGGGGGGACATCAGTTTTTCTCTGAAAAAACATTACTAGTTATTTGTATGTTTGGTACTGAAAGGAGTCACACAAAAATCCTACATAATTAGGAGATTTTACAGGGAGACAATTACAGTCAACTCTTGATGTCTCGCATTAATAAGCACTCATATCTCAAAGTACCCTGTTACATCAAAGAATATAGTTTGGTCACATTTCCTATTATTTCCATTTCAACTCCTTTTATCTCAAACTACTAATACCTCAAAGTAAATTTTCTGGGATCAGAAAATTTACTTTGAGATATTAGTAGCTTGGGATGAACTTCGACTTTGAGATATTGAGAATTAACAGTATTAGAAAATACAAAAATCTCATCCCCAAACTGGCTTACCTGGGGCTCTGAGTAGAGTAGATCTAGACATTCCAGGAGCAAATTGTTTCACTCTAGCAGCTTTAGTGTTATGTCCATGAACTCTGTTTTTGGCTGTCAGCAAAATATGCTGATGTTTGTTTTGTAAAAGCATGAGCTTTTGTAGTAGCTTTTAAAATTCCAGGTAGCTGAATGCTGAGAGCAGGCCAGGGTGATGTATGGTTTAGATATGTGGCTGACATGAACATCTGAGCTGTTATAGGTCTTCTACGAATTTTAAAAACTGTTTACACTTTCTAGTTCAGTGGTGGTAAGGTTTATTCACTGAATAAGGGATGTCACACCTGTCTGATTTAGCATACTATGCATGTGCAATCAATGCACTGTTCAAAATCTCTTACCTGGCTAATTGTGGGTAAATACATGCCTAGAAGCCATGCATCCTATTACTCCTTAAAAAGGCCAAATTCTGAACTTCATGATTCCAATGCTAATACTCTACTGTTGAAATCTTAACTAAAACTAGATATTTGTGGAAACTGGACCTAAAGACAGCTATTCAGAAGACCTTGAATAAAGGACATATGCAATACTGAAGGTCTTGAGAAACAGTTTTCAAACTATTTATAAGAACTTGTTGACTGGCTTTCGCTATAGCAGTATAGGCTTTGCAGAACTGATGCTTATCAATATATCTCTTTGCATAGACATCATTGGATTCTGATATCTTTCCCTCTTCATCTTATTCATTTAACTGTTTACCATGTACATGCATATACTTGGATTTTTACTCAAGGAGATATAAAACACAGGTGTGAATGTGGTCTTACAAGCAAATAAAGTTCCAAAATGATCGGTAAAACTTGCACCACCTCACTAAATATTGGGACAGGAATGTCTGGGCAAACACTGTAGACCAAGACCAGACTGTTCAGGGACAGCAATAGTATTTCCCATTCTGCCAGCACCTTTTTTGCCAAATTGATGATAGTCAAATCAGTGAAGCTTCTGGTAAAATCCGCTTAATTTAGGTTTACAATGGCATCTGCTGCAGAGATGGCTTCTGTCAATATTAAAGCTGCTATGATAAGGTATTATATCAGGCATAAGCAGTCAGCTGTAGCAGAATAGGTTTAAATTGTGCTAAAATGGGCAGTCAACCTTAGCAAAAAGTGGACTTGGCGGTTCCGCATCAGACCTGTTCTTAAAATTTGTATAAGAGCTATAGTATCATCAGCGATGTTGTCTTAAAAAGTATTATAGTCTTCCAGCAGATATGCTGTTGTCTCCCTAGACTTTTGTTAGCCAAAGATGTTAGTTGTTTTTTTTTCTTGCCCCTCTCTGAAACTTTTGTACCTCACTCAGCATGATGATGTTGGGAGTCAGGAGTTGAACATATATAGAGCAGAGGAAGGTATTATCGACAGGTAGTAGTTATCGACACCCCCTTGTGAACTTTTCCATTTCTTGACATTTTAATGTAAATAAGACATGTCTGTGTTGCAATTTCATTTAGCTTGATGTTTTAGTGCAAAAAACGCTAGAAATTTAGGTGTTTGGAGACATATTTGTTGATACACTAATGAAAAACTGTGCCTCTTATGCATTGTTGTAAGGGGAGGTCACTCAGACACATTGTTATTTTCACTCACATAAAGTGTTTTCATGTGGTTTTATGCCATAAACTAGATCACCATGGAGAATATTAAGAGCAGACCTGGTTATTCTCTTCAAAACCATATATGGTGTTGTGACCTCCAGGGTGTCGATAACTACTTCCCTAAATGCAGCATGGCAGTAATTATCAACACCCCAAAATTAAAAGTCTCAAAAATGCACATTTTTTAAAAAATAGATCAGAAAATTTGTTTATTTTCAAGTAAAATTATCTAAAAAAGCAAACAAAACATCATCAAATGTACAATGTTTAATTTAATCTTTGTAAGATTTTTTTTTATCTTTAGGGTAAAAAGTGAAGAAAAATCCACAATTTTTACTACTACTTTTTCATATTTTTACATATTTTCTGGCCGAGAGCGTAAAAATCAGAAATCTTGGGATTTTATGTTTAAATTTTAAGCAAATCTTTCAATCATTATCTACACTAAGTGATCATAGCATAATTTTAAGAGAAGTTGTATTAAATCATCATTATTTTTATCATCAGCATTTAGGGGTAAATGGGGTGTTGATAACTGCTTCCGGGTGTTGATAACTGCTACCGTCCGGTACATGGCAATAGGCAAAAAATATTTTTGAAATATAAACAAGAATCGAAAGAGTTCCTTCTCATCATCTTGGTAGATAATTGTGTTCATAAAAACAGGTCATTCCAATATGAATCTTGCAAAAGTGTCTGGTAGCTTAAGGTGTCGATAATACCTTCCGTTGCTCTAAAAGATTTTAGAAAAAAATGTTAAATTTGAGTATATGGCTAAGAGAATTTCTAATTTCTAACATCTTTGACTGAAATCAGTCTATCACCTCCCCAGCATTATTCAAGTTTTCTTAAACTCTCTCTTCTGCCTACAAGCCAAAATTAGAAAAGGCAGACTTATATTCTCATTAGCCCCATTCAGACACACCCATACGGTATTTTATTTTTAAAACTAATACCAATGCAAGGAAAAGGTTTGATGTGTGTTCAGATGCAGTAACACTGTTCCTTTGGCAGACATTTTGCCTGCTTGTTGAATTGGGAGTTTTAACTGGCCTGGGGCCGTATTCATAAAACGACTTAAGTGGTTGCTATGCTGTTGCTAGGGCTCAATTTCTTTGAAGGAGATTCCCAACAACTATGAAATTTGCTCCGGAGGAACAGTCTTACAAAGACTGTTCCTCCAGACCAAATTTCATAGTTGAAGGGAATCTCCTTTATAGATATTTAGCCTAAGCAACCGCATAGCAACAACTTAAGTGGCTTTATGAATATGGCCCCTGGAGTGTAGTGCAAGCAATAGCAACAAATGCCTGTAAGATGGGCAAGCCCGGGGGCAAGCACCAGTTCAGGTGAGCTATGCTGTCAGGTGACAGCTGTTGTTGTTCAGTATAGTTGTTCTTGAGTTTTGGTTAGTGAGTTTACTGCCCAAACAGTTACTCTCAGCCCAACACTCAAACCAGTGAAAGATTCTTGTGATCTTAGTGAGGGTAATATTCTGAGTCTTATATATAGGCAAAAGGGTAGATAACCTTTAACAATTATCACAGACCTTGCCTTGAACTGGTAAATATTAATAATAGAATGTAACCTAAGTTAATTATATTTTCAGTAGGTGAAGCAATAAGCATGCCTGCTTTCCCTGAAGTTAGATATAAGAATTCATATGTTAAAGGTGAATTCCTTAAATCAGCAGTTAATAGGTACCTCTGATAAACTCTATCCAGCAATCAAAATTTCTTGTATCATGGCTTTCTGTATTTTCCTTTGAAGTCGCCTGTTCATTAACTTTATTAACTTGCACTGTAAGACAATTCTGAGGTAGGCGGAGCTAAACTTTGCATTCACTTTACATTGAAGTGTACCTGGATAACTGTGCGGATATCACAGATATACGGCACGGTATAGTTATAGCACGGTTCTGTCAAGTCTGATCTATATTGAACATCTGATCAGCACTAGGTTATAAGAGTCTTTCTGCATTTGCATACAGCATACACTCATATGAGTCTGCGCATCTGCTCATTATGGCCAGTGTCTTATTAACAGTTAATGGAACCTGAGGAATCTGTATTGTGCAAATCAAAGACTCTGATCAGACTGCAGACTGATCCGGGCTTGAGCAGTTAGCGCATGCCTGAAGACTTATTTTGTTGTGCACAACTCAGTTTAATTTTGATTAAAATAATCTGAGATTACAGAGACAATTTATCTTGTAGTGTTCAGCAAACTCTACCACAGTAACCCTAAATGTTTAGCAAACAATATAGACCAGGTTAGGCAGCTGAATGAGCAGAAGATGATATGCTCTTTTACACTGCACAAGTTGTCATGCTCTTTTACACTGCACAAGTTGTCATCCTTACAAAATCTTTTTTTTTTCAAACTCATCATTTGTATCAATGTAAAATAAATTCAGTGAAAAAATGTAGACACAATTTTTCGTTACTTCCATTGATGCTATTTGTTTTAAGTGATTTATTTGACCTACAGGTCAAGAACAAAAAGCAGCTGAGGTGGATATAATTACACAGATATGCCACTCTTCATTAACAACCTGATAAGAGCTGTTTTGAATTCAAAATAGACAAAGGCTATTGGCTGCCATGATACAAAATACATATAAAATGGTGTCACTCATATTTAGAATACCCTTCTCGGGGGCTACGCCCCCTCGATGGGTATCCTAAATACTCGTGACACCATTCTATATGTATAACATATTTAATCTCCACTTGAGTCCATGTGGGTTACTGGAGTAGTATTCTTTTAATCTTATCTACTAAATTAGATTCATAACTAACCACAAGAATCTGTGGTTAAACAGGTGGTTTAATAGCTGAAGTTGCTGACTGATCTCTAGCTGATCTTGACAACACATTTCTGAGGGTGCCTCATTTGGGAGTGGAGTCATAAGCTTGAGTTTGAGAATGGAAGCTTGGAATGGGGTCATGGACTTATTACATTTTCTTCTTTTTCTTTTTCATATTTTTCATTATATATTTATCTATTTTTTTGGAAGTCTAGTCATTGTTTGAAGTGTGAGTATGAAAAGAACAAGTCAGAATCAAGAACTTCGTGCAGCACAACACATACAAAGAAAAAAAGAGATATACAACTCATCAATGTTTAAGTCATATTGAGTACTGTACTTCAAACCCTTCTGAATCGGAGTGACTGTTAGCATCAGAACATTTCTGTGCTGTAGGTGCTTGTGATAAGAGTTCCAACCTTCCTCAAAATGGAAAGAGCATGGGCAGACTTGGTGAAGAGGTGCACATGCATGTTATGGATTTGTTTGCTTGAGCCTTATTGAGATTTGGCTTAAGAAAAATGCAGAGTTTCAGGGTAGCCCCTTGTAAAAGATCTCTTGAAGGTATAAAACCTCTCTGTTTTTCCAGCATTTTTTCAAAGGGTCTTTTAGAAACCTGGAACATGCATGACAGCAAGTGACATTGCTGGGAAAAATCTCATTGATACCTCACTAATGGTTCATGGTCCATTATGGACAAGATTACTAGTAACATGGGGGTAATACCAATTTGCCTACCTGTGCTTTCGACCGAGTCAGTCAATTACCATACATGCAAAAGTGGCTGTCAACCAAGACAATCAACAGCAGTATCAGCTCGGTCAACAGCCATCAACAAAAGTACCATTTACCATTATTGGTAATGTTAACGATCGTATTCTCGGTGGAAAGCCACTTTGTATAGTACAGACTCGGTCGAAAGCACAGGTAGCCAAATTGTTATTATCCCCATGAGTAAGGAAACATAACTTTACATATACTTTCAGGTTCTGAATATACTCAGAGGTTACAAATGAATGGAGTGGCAGGAGAGAAGAAAAGCAGGTCAAGATAATGAGATAGAAAGATCAATTGTTTGATAAACCAAAACACATCTTCAGGTATGTGTGGAAGCTGACATCTTGTGCTTGACAGCAAGCATGACTGATATGTAATGTTACCATGTTTTGAGCTAGGCAGCTCTCAAAGAGTCATGGGCATAGTTCAAAACATGGAATGGAGTGGAATGGAATAGCATTGAAATAGTGTTGCTCTTCCTGTACAAAAATACATGAAGAAGTAAAGTTATCACCCTTAACTTGGCACCCCATAGGCATATGCAGTTGCATCTGAAATGGATTTTTGGGTTAAAATTATTTACTTGATGTACAAGTAAGAATTAGATTAGCTAACCTGTATGTGAACAGGTTTTGTTTCTGTTTAGAACCTATGTTGGTGGCCATTAATAGATACTGATCAACCTATTGTACACTGGACAGAGTTTCTTGGCAAACATCCATAACATGTTGTATTTGACTTTCTAATTGGTCCCACCATAGTTCTGCTGTTTGAATCAGGTTATGACCTTTGATACCTGTATAAACCACATACGTTGTTAAGGAGCATGGGTATGTTTACTGCCATTTTTAAGGGGAGGCAACTTCTATCACTTTCTGTTTGCCTCCATGTATAGCAAAAGCTCCCGAAAAGGGTCTACTTTTAAAGAAAAGAATTTGCTCCTAGAGGAGCAAATTCTTTTCATTAAGAGTTGACCCCCATTGAGAAAGAAGGTAACAATGTAAATGGCTGAGTGCTTTCCTTGATAGTGAATCCAGTTGCTTTTTATAAAGCTTTGTTTGGTGGCAGAACATGTTTTTTCTTCAATAAAAGAATGAGTTGAAATACTTCTGTGTATACTATTTGCAGTAAAATAGTTTATGTAATAAATGGTGCCACCTTTTATAAATTAAATATTCATCATAGGCTTATATCTGGTTCAAAAAGTCTTGAAAAAGAAGATATGCCTCAGAAACGGCTCATAGTGCATCTACAGACATCATGAAATTCAAAATATTCTCATGGGGAGGCCCGTAAACCCCTCGTATTAGAGGATCGAGTAGCCCCCTGTTGTGTTTTCCCTCTTGGTGTACATAATGATTTTAATTTCATGGCACAATATTTTAAGCACCAAAATTGCTGTCATACTGCCAATATTCAAGAATGTTTACAAAACAAGTCCATTCAAATTGTAAAAAAAATGCTATATCGATGTTATATGCATTGACAGCTGGTATGATTGCTTCACCAGAGAAAAACTGGGTCCTTGATAAGCTGTGCATTAAGTATGACTAACTTCTTTGCTGCTGATTAAAATTTTGATAAAAAAAACTCTTGAGTACAAGAGGAAGTCATTATAAAGTTTCTTAAGTTGATTTAGTGTTAGCTCTTTTAACAACTACTGCTGCGGATTGCTTCTTATCAGCAAAATCTGGCATTTTTGATTGTGAAGTAGTTTTTAAAACTTCATGTGCATTATACTTGGTGAAAAGCCTGAAAAAATAAATTGAAAATGACTTTTTAAAAACTGCATACCCATTTGAGATGTGACAGGACAAAATTAACAAAGTGGCATGTGCACCCAGTGAAGACTCAGATCAGCCTGGGTATCTGCCCAGTCTGATCAGAGTCTTTGCTGTCAGCATATAGTTACCCTTTAACTGGATAGTGAAGACCCTGATCCATCTGAGTGGATGCCTAGGCTGATCTGAGTCTTTACGGGGGCACATGCCACTTTGTAAACATTAAAGCTGCAAACTTAATGACATCAAAGTTTTGAAAATATTTTTCTTTACTGAAGGTGAATAGGTACACTTAAAGGGGAAGCAACTCTACCATTTTGCCTTTCTTTTTAAAGGGGCCAAACTCTTACAGGGAAAGAATTTGCTCCTCTTGATCATTAGAGGACCCATGCATGCACACAGATCGCTTCATTTTGGACAAGTTTTGCCCATACAGGGTTGACGTTTGTCTCACTTCTGCCAAAAAGTTAAATCAGGAAAGATGGTACCTTTTAGTGTTTTGTGCCCTTGCCTGTGCACTTACATTGGGATTCAGATTGCTACCAGATTATTCCCAGTAATAACATGAGTAATTACAGCTTTAACTAACTGTAACTAATTGTTATTATTACTAATTGCTTCATAATTAGGCTTTAAGCATAACAGGCATAACTTCGGACAGCTGCAAAAAAAAAGCAAAAAGTGGCATACACTTGTTGGTATTTGATCCATGATTGTGGAAAGGAAAATTTTCCAGAAGAATCTGGCAGAGATCTTGAGACCTACCATACTTTTAGTAAAGATTTTAATAGACCTATCATTTCCAAGATCTGACCATCACTTTATCTCAAGGTGGTATCTGCTTTCAATATTGGAACTTCTACCGGTATGTGCCTTTCGAGTCATGCATTGCTCTGAAGCTTACAGAAGCATTCCCAGAGCTTGGTGTCAAGAGTATGAGAAGAGACAAAGGCTGATTGTCACTTTCAGACAGCTTTTAGATATGGCTGAAAACTAGCTAAAAGTGCCAATTTGTGACACAACTAATTTTTCTTAAACATTACATAAATGAGCTGCACCATGACAAAACTAACAAAGTGGCAAATGCATTCAGCTGAGGCTCAGACTAGCCTGGGCATCTGTCCAGTCTGATCAGAGTCTTTGCTGTCTGCACAGAGCTAGCTTAGATTCTTAGCTACCTTTAAGCTCACAGTGAAGACTCTAATCAGACAGGTTGGCTGCCCAGGCTGATCTGAGTCTTTGCTGGGCACACATGCCACTTTGCTGGTTTTGTAATGTCGCATCTCAATTTATTAAAATGTACTGCAGTATTACAGTAATAACCTATGAAGTGGTACACTTTCAGGTAAAGCAACTCTGTCTGTTACATTCTTACCTCCTTAAAGAATTTCTTCCTCATAGGAGTAGATATTTACCATCAAGAGAAGACCCACAAAAGTTGTTCCCCTTGGTAAAAATGGCAGAAAAACATGAGATGCACCCATAAACCTTAATATTTCTGCTTTTAAACTGCCTTACCAGTTGTTTGCTGACAGCATGCACGATGCAAACCCTACAGACTGCTTCTAAATTAGCAGTTTTGTCTGCATCAACATTATGACTGCCAAACTACTATAAAAATTCTAAGTGGTGGGGCAGATAGGTCTGAGCAAACAGTGCAAACCCAGATCAGAAGGAGCAGTCTGATCAAAGAGCCTACATTGTCAGTTGATTTGTATGTTTACTGCATAGTAAAACCAAGCTATGGAAAATTTTATTATAATGACAGTTGTTGTAATCATTTCAAATTTAATAGAATTTTTACGGTAAGTTAGATTTTCTTAAATTCACAGCATGCATTTCACAGATTAACTGCTTTTTAAAGATAGTCTAAAACACTCACCGAAAATTGCCTGACAAATTATTATCCAAACAATTAACACAAGCATCATCAGTCTAAAAGACGAGGATCAGCAGCGTAAAGTCCCATATTGGCACTTTGATGGTTACATAGTAGCACTCTGATCATTACCAGAATTCTCTACAGAGTGATCATTAGATTGCCTTGCAGTATTGGCTCATGCTGCCGGTAATTTTTGGTGAACCTCCGCTATTGGTATCAAGTGTTTCCTATGGTTTTCCCCGATATACTCATGATAGTAGCAGAGTTGCTGACTACCATACTGATCTAATATATTGGGACAGGAATTTGCATTCAGTATTGCCTCCAATCATGATTGATCTATTACAAATGTATAATTATTGGGACAGGATTTTGCATCTAGTATATTACATCCAATCATCATGATCTAATATATCGGGACAGGAATTTGCATCCAGTATAATTTTGCATCCGATCAGAAATTTAGCCTCTATAAGGTACTGCATGAATGCAGCCATTTTTTACGCAGGACTCGAACACTAATTGCTCTTTAACCCTGCCTGACTAGAACTCTTTCCTGGGTCCATAGAGGTCATCTTATGTAGAAACTAACCCTGGATGGCTAGAACTACCCTTCGCTGGATTTTCATGATCCCAAGCCTGTTCAGGCCAATGAAGTTCTACTGTACTTATTTGTTTCTGTGGAAGATAAATCCTTCCAAAAAGGGGTCTACTCTTAAAGGAGCAAATTCTTTCCTTTAAGAGTTGACCCTTACTGAGAAAGGAGGCAAAAATATAAGTATAGAAGTGTTGTTCTCCTTGAAAGAGTATCCACCCATGTTAAATTCTTAGAAATAAATTGTAAATATGAAATAACAGGACAAAAAGATAGAAAAGGACAAAAATGCTGTGGTGAATTATGAGTACCGACCCAGATCAAACTAATTGCTCTTAGAAAAGCAGCTCAGTCCTGTGAGCAGTTTGATCAGTCCACATGCGCTTGAAGTTTAGACCGTGAAACACTTCAAAATGTGCCGGGCCGGGTAGCGCAATCGGTAGGGCACCTGACTCGTAAGTCAGAGGTCCTGGGTTTGAATTCCGGTCTGGCCACATACTTTCGTTTCTTCTTCCGCTGATTCAAGAAGGGCAGTTGTCAGTTACTGGGGAAAGTATGTGCACTTAGTACTGGTTAACCGCTTAGGAGGTCTAAGCCTGCCCAGGAATAGTGTGGTTAGGTTAACTGACCGTCCCGACATGACCTTAGTTGTTTACCGTGGACGTTAAGCATCAAATCAACAACAACACTTCAAAATGTCAAAAATCGGAAAGACCATATGTCATTTAAAAATATTATTGTACTGTGTTATGTTGGACACTTTGGTTGACAAGGTTTAGAATGTGTCTAAGCTAGAACTTCAAGCTCCTGTGATCAGCCTACACTGTTGCCATAAAATATTTCAGCCGAATTGTTCGGCACTTTACATATCTTCAGAATATAAAATCGGCTTGTTCAAATTTTAGGATAATTCTGACTGCAGTTGGTTGAGGTGAATGGATACACTTACAGGGGCATCAACTCTGTCATTTTCTTTTTTGCCTCTTCTCTCAAAAGGGGTCAACTCTTAAGGGTTTTGCAGTTTCACATATGGAAGGTTTTGAAATTTCATATATGAAATGACCTTGAAAAATTAGTAAACCCATCCTGTTTAGTAATTTTTATATGCCCATTTAAACAAGAAAATCAGTGGAACCGATGGATGCTCCCCGAAGGCTTGGAATAGGACAATGGGTATCCTGGTGAAGGAGTGATTTTCTGTGTAAACTAAATGCAATTCAAAATGGAAAAAAGTACTTTCAGAGATATGTTCTGGACATGCAAAATACTGAAAAATAGGAAGGGAGCTAACTTTGTAAAAAACTTAAGATAGGGTTATGGGTCTTGTGCTCTGCACTTTCTCTTATTGCCCTCTTTCAATGTTTGAAGTTTCATTAAGTTCCCTTTAATACTTTTGGAGATATGCACCGGACAAGCTTAATATTGAAAAAAAACTGGAAAGGGAGCTAACTATGTAAATACTTATGACAGGGTTACGGTTCTTATGCACTGCACTTCCTTTAATTGTCCTCTATCAATGTGTGAAGTTTCATTTAGTTCCGCCTTATACTTTCGGAGATATGCTCCAGACAAGCAAAATATTGAAAAAACTGGAAAGGGAGCTAACTTTGTTAATACTTGTGACAGGGTTATGGTTCTTGTGCACTGCACCTCCTCTCATTGTCCTCTATCAATGTGTGAAGTTTCATTTAGTTCCACCTTATACTTTCAGAGATATGCTCCGGACAAGCAAAATATGCAAAAAAACTGGGAAGGAAGCTAACTTCGTAAATACTTGTGACAGGGTTACGGTTCTTGTGCACTGCACTTCCTCTCATTGTCCTCTATCAATGTGTGAAGTTTCATTTAGTTCCCCCTTATACTTTCAGAGATATGCTCCGGACAAGCAAAATATAGAAAAAACTGGAAAGGGAGCTAACTTTGTAAATACTTGTGGCAGGGTTACAATTCTTGTGCACTGCACTTTCCCTCGTTGTCCTCTATCTATGTGTGAAGTTTCATTTAGTTCCCCCTTACACTGTCAGAGATATGCTCCGGACAAAAGTGTGACGGACGGACGGACGGCAAAAAACTGGGGAGCTAACTTCGTAAATACTTGTGACAGGGTTACGGTTCTTGTGCACTGCACTTCCTCTCATTGTCCTCTATCAATGTGTGAAGTTTCATTTAGTTCCCCCTTATACTTTCAGAGATATGCTCCGGACAAGCAAAATATGCAAAAAACTGGAAAGGAAGCTAACTTCGTAAATACTTGTGACAGGGTTACGGTTCTTGTGCACTGCCCTTCCCCTCGTTGTCCTCTATCTATGTGTTAAGTGTCATTTAGTTCCCCCTTATACTTTCAGAGATATGCTCCGGACAAAAGTGTGACGGACGGACAGACGGATGGACAAAGCGGCAACTATATGCTCACCCTTCGGGGAGCATAAAAATGGGACATATTGTCTTATGGGGCAGGTGTCCATCTGTCTCTGTTGTTAACTAGATTACATCCTGTCAAGCTGAAACTTGGTGTATATATAGTAAGACATAGCGTCATAGAGTTATGTTTGCTGTAATATACTTGTGAAGGTTCTACGATATCTCTATCAAAAGAGGAGCAGTGTTAGTGTAGTGGATAACATGCTGGACTACCAATCCAGGTGTCTCATTAGACTGATCCCTCACTACTCCGGTCATTTGGATGAGACTTCAAATTTGATTTTGAATTTATCTTCATAAATGGATAGATCTGGTGATTATTTTTGACTAAAATTAATTTTGCAAGACCATTTTTGGGTAGATTGGGCGATATTTTTTTAAATAAAATTTGCAGTATATGGTCCCTCTTCATTTGTAAGCTGTAAACCTTATTTTCTAAGAAACTCAGAAAGATGCAAAAACAGATTTTTAGAATCACCAGTAATTGCTTGTTTGGTATCTGTTCAAATTTCCACCATGAAGCCAGCTATTTTCGATAACATCATGTTGACTTTGGCTTTAACCATATCATTATGCTCTTCTTCAAAACTTCTACTGGCAGATAACAAACTTTGTTCAAAATCAAGTTCAGATTCTATCTGAACTTGATTTCGAACAAGGTTTGTAATAAGGTTAGATGTTTTGAATAAGATGCGCTGCTGTTTCAGAAGGATGATAAATGCTTTTAGAAACTTTGATTAAGGATTTTCGGATCAAAACGGCTGATCCTTTGAAGATATTCTTTATGTTTGGAGTAATCTTCAAGCAGTTTTATGGCATACCATAAAAATCCTAAGTATTTGGACAGATAGGTCTGCATAAACAGTGCAGACCCAGATCAGACTAGAGGAATAGTCTGCTCAGGTCCTACACTACATGTATTTGCTTTTTTGTTTTTTGGATACAGTACTGCATTGGTAAACAAATTGTTTCATTTTTATGACAATAATATTGTACAACGTAATAATCGAGGGTACCAATATGTAGATTGTTTACGGTTTTTCTTATGTTTTTAAAACATGCAAGTAGGTATGATGTGAATTGCAAAGATCCTGATAAGCCTGTTTATCCAAAATGGCTGGATAGGGCCTGTGCAATTAATTTTAAGTTAAATCTAGAAATTTCGGGGAATGGGTAGCATATGACCCTGTTCAGAGCATGAATCCACAGGCTTTTGTCATTCCAAACTTGTAGGTTTTATATGCCAACCCTCGTGCAGTTTATTGTCTTGCACTATAGGGGGCTGGAAATAGGGAGGTCATTAAATTAACATAATGTGATTGACTTGGCATTGTTGCACTGATTTGGCATCACTAACACTGCTCAAAGAGTTAAAAGATTATGCCAACTGGCATGCTTGTTTTAGAAGAGATCAGGTTAATCCTTGCAAGTCAACATGAAGTCTGCTGTTACAGTCAGCATATTCTGAGACTGTAGTAATTTAATGGCTGTTTGTAGTGCAGGCTGTATGATTATGATGGTTTAATTCTTACCATCATTGATTAGATGGTTAGTTACTGATCTTCTGTGGAAATGTTGGAAAGGGGTCCGGGGTCAGTATGATTTCATTTGGGGCAAGGTTTAGCTCTAGCAGGAGCTGAGCCTCCTATGAAATCAAACTGAAAGATTATATTCCATAGAGGTTTCAGTAACTGTTGCTTTATCTCATAGAGGACTATTCTAGCTGTTTTATCCCACGTGGCACACAATGTCAAAATGACTTCGTACTGATGTTGATGCAGTGTCATCACGTCACATTGACGTCAATACAATGTCATTTCGATGTCATATGCCCATTGGGATTACTTGATGCTCCTTCAAAATGAACTGGAGGAAATCAGCAGGGAAGTTTGCTTCTGATTGCGTTTGTTTTTCACTCTTTATTTTAGGCTCAGCATGTTTCAAGACTAATGATGATGTCTCTGTGAAGCAAAATGATGGGCCTATATGAACTTCAGGCATATTTCATGTGCCTAAGCAATAGGTATTTTTTTTATTCTTATAATAACAGTGTTTTGTCTTGAAATTTTTACTAGGACACAAAATACTGAAAGATCATGTGCAGCAGCCATATCAAAGTCTTTGAAGAACTGGAATTTTAGCTTCCACGTCCAGGTGACCATCTATGTCATTTAGTCATATTGCTATTATTTTGTTGGAGGGGCATAAAGCTAGCTGGACAGTAGAAGCATATATTTTTTTTACTAATAAGACATATTAAAGGGGGAGGGGTACATTATAGTATCGGAGATCACAATATTGATGAGAATGCCAAGTTGCTGGAAAATACACAAAACAGTGCTTGCTCAGTTGTGTTGCTTTAGAGACAACTTTAGTGGATGTTGGTCATTGCAAACAGTCTAATAGACTTTTATGATGCTGCCTTGGAGGTCAACAGACAATATTACTGGCTAGTGGAATTTAGTATCATTGAGCTTAATGAATTCCATAGAGTTGTTTGAAACCCAGCCAAGTTCTTCTGGCAGCAAAGTTATGTCCATCAGTACCTTGTATTATCAGAATCTCCTCAAAGTCCAGACTGACATTATCTATATTAGCCAGACCAGGTATCAAACCCACTGCACTACCCGCCCTAATCTTTGCCAATTATGCATCAGTAGTATATGGACCTTATAGGGCCATCAGTGAACTAAAAAAGTGAAGACCATAATTGCCATCTATTATGGCAGGCAAACCTAAATATTGGGGGTTTTGCTCCTGATCTGAGAAGTGTTTCTTCATTTCAGAGACAATATAATAGGGACAATTTGGCAGCCATATTGCACACAGGCAGACTATGAGCTCTGTAGCTCAGTGGGTTAAGTGGTGGCATATATACTCAGTCAGTGGTCTGTCAGTTCAAGTCCTGCTGGACGTGGAATACTTTCCAACCATAAACAGGATTCCAATGCACACATCTTTTCACTATTGCCCTTCCTTTGGCTAGATATGACTGAAATACCGTTGAAATGGCTGTTAAATCACCATTCATATGTCACCCAAGACATGCTACATTGTCTTCACACTCTTCTTGTCATAAAATTATCATAGTATCCATTCAGCTGTAAATGTTTATTTCAGTCACCATTCCCTAGGAGATACATTTTCACTTGATTTGACCTTGTTGATAATTGATGGCATGATGAGCCCCTTAATGTTACAACTGCAGATTTGTTAAACAGAAGTTTTGTCTGTTCAAACAAATTTTTCTGTGAAACAACATGAAATATTATATGCAATTACTTACAGATGTGCAGGTCATGCTGCTTCAAGGCTGCTGAAAAACAATAATTTTCCAAAATATTATCCTAATGTGGCTAAGTATTAGGGTGTCTTAAAACCATTAATTTTCCATTTGGGACAAATTTCAGGTGTCCCAATACTTAACTTTCTTCAACCTAATAAGGGCACATGCCCCTATAAGCGCACATTATGGTAACTGATGAGGCATATGACAATGAGCGCACATATTTTTACTGTTTTATCCTTTTTTTGCTAGTTTACAAGAACTGAAAAATCCTACAGAATCTTTCTTCTTTCATTTGTAAAGCTATGACCATAAGCAGCTATTCTCCTATGATTAACCTTTAAATTTGGTTCCTTCAGTACATAATAAATCATTGAAATGTGCGCTTATAAGAAAGAAAACTTACTAGCAGTATTTGCCACCATTTTGAAAATGTTAAGCGCACGGTGCGCTAAAAGGGTCGATTACCGGTATGCACTTTAGGGTACCTTATTTTAAAATGAATGGATACACTGTCATAGGAAGCAACTCTGTCATTTTCCGTTTTTGCCCCCTTCTAAATGGGGATCAATTTGGAAAAATTCTTCCCCGAGAGCCTAATTCTTTCCTTTGAGAATATAGGTCCCATTTTGCAAGTAAGGTAAAGGAAACAGGAAGTCACAAAATATGCCCCTTTTATAATAGCAGATAAAATATGAAGGATGCCCAAACACCTTAAAATATTGTTATTAACTAAAATTTTAAAAGATGATTTTGTTATCCAGCTGCTGTATATATGTCAAAAGAAAAGCTGGCAAAATTATAACTGATACAAACTCTGACATTACCCCTAGTGTGCTTATGTATTGGGACACCTAAAAACATAAATTTTCCATTTGGGACAAATGGAAAATTAATGTTTCTAAGTGTCCCAATACTTAAGCATATTAGGGTATAAGCAACAAAATCTTGAGAAGCAAACATGAAGTCACAAAAATTGTTCTCTTCATAGAAATGCAGGATCGCTGTATCTAAGATACCGTAAAAATTATATATATTGGGACAGTTAGGTCTGAGCAAAAAGTGCAAACCCAGATCAGACTGCTCCTCAAGGAGCAGCCTGATCAGGGTTTACAATATTTGCCATCCCATTTGCATTTTCGGGCACATTACTACACTGTAAAACCAAACTGTTCCAATTTTAGGACAATTATGGTAATGATTTTAGCGCCCCAATATTTAGAATTTTTATGATAGTTATGGTAGTAACTGGAAAGAATCTGATTGTGCTGCTAATTAACGCAAACGATGTTCTGAGTCTCTTCACTCTCTCGTGCTTTTATGTTCTCATTTCAGCTAAAATTCAAGAGGCATGTTAGCTATATATGGTGCAGCAATGTTAACATATTTTATTGAGAAAAATTTACATTCAGATGTAAAAAAAAATAGGTCTGATCCTTACCATGATTAGGTCAGTACATATCAGTCTGTTTTAAGACATGTCTTGTATACTTTCCATGCCAGTCCGAAATTCATAAAAGATAGTTCTGAAAATGAACTGATATGACTCATTATGTGAGTAACATTGATCAGATCTATTATAATACCATTGGAGAAATGTCATTTAAAACATTGTGCAGTTTGTGGAACAAGGTATCCCACAGGGCCTCATGCACGGCCGCTTATCTCCGTCAGCACAACACCGTGTTGTGTATAGGAAAATGTGCAGGAGATTTCCGGTGGTTCTGCAGGCGATTCAAAAATAAAGGTCACGAAAGGTAGGTGTCTCGGTTTAAAAGGGATATATTCTTTTCCAGCGTAAAACAAAAGAAAAGGAAAATGTCATGCAACCCTTCAATCGTTTTTCTATGAATACGAGTCTTGATCGAAGCCAGATTCTCAGTTATACAACAGATTTCCATTTTTTACCCGGAGCGAGGTCATGGAGGTGGCCGTTTTGTTGACATGCAAACATTTCAAATTTGCATTCCAGAAGTCGCCGAGTATTTATGTTTTCATCTATCACCTGTATATTAAAGGTCTCTCATATAAGTACCAGTTACGAGCCTAAACAGAATTTGCTACCTTCCTTCAGCCCAGATAATGAAAGTTGTTGTGGAATTTGTGTTCCAGGAGATCGGTGGTGCTGAAGGCGATAGGTGGCGGTGCAGGAGATTGTTTTATGTTGTGCCACCGATGACCGTTTTTAACTGTTTTGTAACGTAAATAATGTAGTAGCATGGCATGGTACAGATTCGCACAGCTTTCAGATTCGTACACTTGGCTGTACAATGCCTCTGCTGCATTAAGCATGCTAATTAAAATGAAAATAACGACTCCAGCAATCAGGGGATTGAAATTATCAGTCAATCATTTGCACTGCAAAGCTTCTGTTAGAACTAAATGGTACGAAAGTAATGCTAGTTTGTCAATTGGGTACTTACATTCGTCCCACTTTCTTTGTTTAATTACATTGTGCACACGGCCACCAATCCAGCTCATTCATCGCATTTCTGATTTTCGTCTTAGAAAGAAGGAATAGAAAGGTTTGCCCCATTGGTATATGAATGAGCGATGAATGAGCTGGATTGGTGGCCATGTGCACAATGTAATTAAACAAAGAAAGTGGGATGAATGTAAGTACCCAATTGACAAACTAGCATTACTTTCGTACCATTTAGTTCTAACAGAAGCTTTGCAGTGCAAATGATTGACTGATAATTCAATCCCCTGATTGCTGGAGTCGTTATTTTCCTTTTAATTAGCATGCTTAATGCAGCAGAGGCATTGTACAGCCAAGTGTAGGAATCTGAAAGCTGTGTGAATCTGTACCATGCCATGCTACTACATTATTTACGTTATAAAACAGTTAAAAACGGTCATCGGTGGCACAACATAAAACAATCTCCTGCACCGCCACCTATCGCCTTCAGCACCACCGATCTCCTGGATCACGAATCCCACAACAACTTTCATTATCTGGGCTGAAGGAAGGTAGCAAATTCTGTTTAGGCTCATAACTGGTACTTATATGAGAGACCTTTAATATACAGGTGATAGATGAAAACATAAATACTCGGCGACTTCAGGAATGCAAATTCGAAATGTTTGCATGTCAACAAAATGGCCACCTCCATGACCTCGCTCCGGGAAAAAAATGGAAATCTGTTGTATAACTGAGAATCTGGCTTCGATCAAGACTCGTATTTATAGAAAAACGATTGAAGGGTTGCATGACATTTTCCTTTTCTTTTGTTTTACGCTGGAAAAGAATATATCCCTTTTAAACCGAGATACCTACCTTTCGTGACCTTTATTTTCAAATCGCCTCTAGAACCACCGGAAATCTCCTGCACAACACAACACGGTGTTGTGCTGACGGAGATAAGCAGCCGTGCCATTGAACCAAACCCAGGATCTACTACAGGTATGGCTCAGTAGATCGTATGCACACCTATGATTTCCGATTTTTACTTTTCATTATCTGAGTGATCAAACTAATGAGAGTGCCAAATGAGTAGAAGACATGGTGTTAATTTTACTTATTTTCAATAAAACATATTGTGGCTCCTGATTTCAGCTGCCTTACATGTTTTTTGTTTGTTCTCTTATGCACCCTAAATTTTTGTCCATCAGTTTCACAAAAAGGAACAATTTTTGTGCCTGTGGCTAAAGACACCCAGCTGGCACATAACGTCGAAATGACGTCGTACTGACGTCGATGCGACATTATGAGTGGAACAAGTTCCTTTAAGAGATGATGAGTTGACGCCCTCCCCCCCCCCCCCCCCCCCCAGCCCACCCCCTTCCCTCACCCACCCCCCATGCTTCCCTTATAAGGTATGGACTTTTTAATGACAGAAGTGCCATGTTATTAAGTTGGAAAAGTGATATTAATATATTTAAGATTTTGACTCGGTAGTCAAAATTTTAAATATATTAATTTCACTTTTTTTTTGAAGATTTTATTGCTTTGTTGATGCTGACAAATCACAGACTTAATAATCAGGCTCTTAATTCAGTTTGTGAGTGATTTGCCAGCAAAATTCAACACATTGAAATCCATTCATATATTTTTTTTACTATTTTGACATTTCAGGCTACCAAAATTATACCAAAGATATGTTGGCAACAGAAATGCTTAGACCTTATATAAGCAACCAGGGGATTGTTATTCCAGGAAGCATACACTGTAAAAGTGTCAATTATTGGATCTCCTAAAAGAACAGATGGGTTTGTCCAACTCCAAAGATAGAAATGTCCATTTCAGAATTTAAGGTGTTACAGTAGTTGTCACCTTTTCCTGTTGACATCTGGATGTTAAGGTTAAAGTTGTATGTGATGGGCAAGGCCCTGTCAGGCGAGCTATCCTATATGCAGGCAGATCTTGCTACAAAGGGAAACAACTTTTGTGACTTCCTCTTTGCTTCCCTAGATGATAAAGCCCTTTCAAACTGGTGTCTACTCTTAAGGAAAGAATTAGCTCCCATATGGGAGCAAATTCTTTCCTTTAAGAGTTGACCCCATTAAGAAGAGAAGCAAAAATGAAAATGGCAGATCAGGTTACTTTCTGGAGAGTGTACTTAGTAACGTTAATAGGATGATAGTCAAATGTCCTTATACATTATCGTCACAAGCCAAGGGTACTAAGTCCACTTTGTTTCTTATGTACCCTTGGTCGTTGGCCTATTCTTAAATTGAATTTCCCACTTGTGCCATTTCATTGGATGGGAGCAGCTTTCCTGACATCCAATCAAACTATCACATTTTCAGGATAACAGGTGCCCTTGTCTATAGAAAACTATTGTGTTTACAGTGAAAAATTACCAAAAGAGAATAGATGGTCAAGATTTAACCAGTTCATCAGTGTTTCTGAACAACTATGCAAAGTTGTGGGAAAACTGTGTTTTGCAATGGATCTTCTGATTTGTCTAAAATTAACAAATGACAAAGGGAGCAACTTCGTAGCAGCCAAAAGGCAGCGCTGTGGGAAATCTGATTTGCAAATAGGCAATTAACCAAGGATACATAAGGCACAAAGTGGACTAAGTAGTGCACTTTGCTAGCAAAGATGCTAATACAGTAGAAATTTTTATGTTACTTGTTTCTCTGTGCAAATAGCTGGGGCAGCAATGGATACAGTTGCAATTGACAGAAGTATAAGACCATTATCTTTACCCTTATAATGCCAAAAAGACCAAATTTACATCTGCAAAATTTCAAAAAATGTTTTGTTGCAGCTTTATCCCATTGATAATTCAAAGTCTTAAAGTGCAAACAGTGTAGATCCAGATGAGGGTGCTTTCTATGGGCCACCTTATCTGGATCTGTGCAGTTTGCAAACACAACTTTTTTGGCAAGGGTTAAAGGTGTTCCTATTTCGCGAAACGGAATGGGATGGAGCAGAGACATTTTATAGAATAAATCACATTAAAGGTGAGGTAAAGGTTTCCCATAGCCTAGTAGCTGTGGAGGTTAGAGGCCCACTGTGTCTTGAGCACAGCATATGAAAGGCGGAGCCCATCCCTGTCCTTTCACTGCCTTATCCTTCCCTGATTTAAAGCAGGTATCCATTTACTGCTGGGTTAACAGAGTTTTCCAGTCGCCGGATGGTGAAACCTGGGCGTGATCTCACAACCTTCAGAGCTCTAGATAAGAGGGAGTATTTGGTGATTATTCACAACATATGGTTTCGATGAGAAATAAGAAAAATTATCCCTCAATTATCATCAAATACCCCTCTTATCTAGAGCTCTGAACCTTCTAGCGACTTTCTGCACCATAACCGAGCGTCTCTAACCACTTGACCACAGCAGCTGTCAAATCATATTGGAAATGTATACGTTTGACAAGGGAGGTTACAAGTGTGGTTTATTCCATATATACAAATTAGCAACCCAATTTTAGTTCTGTTCTGCAAAATACCAATAGCCGAAAATACCACTGTTCTGTTTGCAAAGATATCTCATAGGTCATAGACTTATAAATGATAAACAGAGGAAATAAGAAATCACTGCCCAGTTAAAGATGTTTACAGAATCAATAGATGTTTTTCTAGGATAATTTTTTTCTCTGGCTAATTAGGGTATTGACATCTTTCTCCTGGTTTTGTTTGTTTCCAATATATTTATAGGTGTAGCATGGTTTACATTAGGAACAGGGGGTGAAGGACCAGACCAGTCTGTTTATCTGTCCAAAAAGTTTGATCTGGAATTTTACTGCTTGTCTTTGGGAATCTGAGATAGAGAGTGAGAGAGAGAGAGAGAGAGGCAAACACTTATCTTGACACACCAATTCTTCTCAAACTGATATATAGCGGATGGCTTGTTACTTTCTTCAAGCATATGAACATATAAAATGTATTCAATTCTTACAGAAGCCCTGTTTTATGTTCACTACAGTGGCACATGATGAGCTAAGGGACAAAATCATGGCTAGACCATATTATCTGGAAGACACAGGATGACTGCCCTTGGTGAATGATCTTCAGAACACAGTTTAATTTAAATGGTTTTCTATTTCTATAAAAAAGGGCATAGTGATTGGATATTTCAGTTATATCTTAAACATTTTATTTTAACAAAATATAGATATTAAACAAATTATTTTACAAATACAAAATAACGAAAGCTACAGTCCTTTTCCTGTTGGTTCATCTGGAAAAGTGTAAGAGTTCTTTACACACTAATATTGATCAAAAAGTGTATGAATTAAAATGATAATAGATTTCTTTCCATACTTTTCCAGAAACAAAAATAAAGTAAAATACATAAAATAAAATCAATTAAAACAGGGAGCTTATATGTGAAGAGCTGACTCTTTTGGGATCCCAAAACAGATTCTACACACATACACAGGTTGATGTAGTTAACACTTCTGACTTGTACCATAAGGTACTGTTTCATGTGATGTGGCTCACAGAAGGACCAACATGACTGGTGTCTGAAGCGGCACAGCTTTTAACTCTTTAAGCACCAAAAAGCAGACGACAAAATTCACGTCTGCAAAAATTTAAAAAAATGCCTTGTCTGAGACATTGCATATTGAGAATTCAAAGACTAGAGGGCAAACATTGTAGATCTAGATGAGGCGGCTCATTTTGAGCCGCCTCATCAGGATCTACGCTGTTTGCAAATTTTGCAAATTTCGTCACTGGGGCTTAAAGAGTTAAGGTCTATAGGTGTTCCACCATGGTTTGGCCACCATTTTTGTCTCATCTGCAACCAGCAGAAGTGAGACATAAGTACATTGTGTACTTTTTGTTTCAGTCGTCGGCATTGGCAGCATAAACTTTTGTTGAGTTTTCAGATTTAGCTCTGTTTTGTGACAACGCCCTGACAGGTGAGATACTGCATTCAACAAAATTCTTGTTTTACAAGAAAGGCAACTTTAGTGTAATTGTATTTTCTTCCCATTTGGATGCATATATGAATCTTTTCTCCAAATGAGGCTACTCTTGAAGAAAAGAATTTGCTCTCTACATAGCAAATTCTTTTCTTAAAGAGGAGCCCCTGCAGGAAGGATGACAAATGCTCACTACTTTTAGCTTCGCAGGCCTCAACATGATTTCATCTTTTATCATGCGCCTACTATAAAAAGTGACTGATAACAAGGGTCTTATAAACTTTGATACAATATCATATCAATGCAATAATGTGCTTGCACAAAAGTTATAATGCAGTGCATTTGGCCTGACTGGCTACAGGCTGACATTTGAAATGATATCAGTATTTGATTGGCTGAGTGAATTCACCAGATTTCACCGTTGGATAGGTGTCTAAAACCACAGACCTCGCTGCAGATTATCATATACCCTCTAAAATAACATTTTAAAGAATTAAATGTGATTTTTTTTCCAAATTTAAGCATCCAGAAAAGTTTTTCAAGGATAGAAAAAAATCATGTTATAGTTAATCCTCTCTACTTAAGCTTGTTCATTATATGTAAAATAAAACACAGAAATTTTATTCTTTGATATGTTATTTTTGAGGGTGTATGATAGTCTGCATTGAAGTCTGTGATAGTTGGTGGAGGTCTGTGGTGAGGTTTGTGGTGGTCTGTGGCAATTAGACTCAGCAAACTGGATGTGTAAAATGAAATCAGAAGTAACTAACATGGTCCGTAATTATATTCTCTTCTTCTTCTTCTTCTTCCTGGTAAAGGACCGTGATCAGTTTGAACGTAATTGTTACTGCGGGACTGTGTATGGCTGTTAAACAGCAGTAGTCCCAAAACTTCGTTAAAAACATGGTAAAACTATATACAGTGTTGTCTCATTGTTGCAGGCATGGGTTTAGGCATGGACCAGCCATCTAACAAGACTGGTCCGGAACTCGTCCAAGGTACTGGCTTCTGTAATGTCTCGTGGAAGTTCAATCCAATCCCTGGTAGTACGAGGAAAGAATGAGTTGAGATGGACATCACAGTTGATTCTCTCTTGGAAAAGCCCTCTCTGGCCTCTGGTTCTGCTGTCACTCGGTCTTAAGTAGCAGGAGCTTTCAATGTCAACCAATCCATGCTGGATCTTGTAAAGGAGACTCAGTCTAGCAGTGTATCTCCTGTCTTGGAGACTCTCCCAGCCAAGGTCCTCCACCATAGCTGTAATGCATCCAGATGTGCGAGTAATGTCATCATTGCACACATATCTGGCGGCTAGGTGTTGGACTTGCTCTACAGTTTTTCTGTCACACTGGTAATAAGGATCTAACAGGGAACAATTTATGTTGTTATTGCCACAAATAATATTGCCTTTAAATAATTATGATAATATTTTGTTCAAGAGCGAATACTTTGAGCATCTATATAAAACCACAAAATAACACATTGTTCCCTTAAGAAAATAATTTCTTCCTCAAGGTATTCTACAGGTTTCGAGGTATCTTGAGGTCTCTAGGTAATATCTTGAGGTCTCGAGATTATATCTCGAGATCTCGAGGTTATATCTTGAGGTCTTAAGGTTACATCTTGAGATTGCAAGGTTATATATTGCAGTCTTCAGGTAATATCTTGAGGATTTTAGGCTGTATCTTGAGACTTCAAGGTTATATATTGAGGGCTTCAGGTGATATCTTGAGGTCTCATGGTAATATTTTGCAGTCTTGATGTTATATCTTGATGTCTCAAGACAAGATCTTGAGGTCATTGAGGTCTCAACAATAACATTATCTTTAGTGAACAGAATATTATATTTAGGTCACAGAATAGTATGTTAAAGGGAATTTAAGGAGCAAGAAAATGAATCAGGAGGCATCAAGATATTATGTTGTGACAGCAAGATAATATATTTAGGCCTCAGGAGTTTGTCTTGAGAATATCTTTAGGGACTGACCATTTGATATTCTCTCGGGTGTTGGGGGAGGGGGGGGGGGGGTTGGGCTTGCTGGTATTCTTGATGGAGACAGGATATTTATTTTCACTGGCCTCTGGAAACAATTTCTTCTTTTTTTTTCACCTTAATTTCATAGGCTGAACTATCAGATCCTTATTTTTTTAAACTTAACATCTTTTTATTTTACCCACATCAGTAATTTTTAGCTCACCTGGCCCGAAGGGCCATAGTGAGCTATTGTCGTACCAATGCGTCTGGCGTGCGTCGTGCGTCGTCACGGAATTTGTCCGTCAACACCTAAAAACAAATATTCAAACATCTTCTTCTGTAAAACTACTGGTCCCATGGTTCTCAAATTTCACATGGAGCATGACCTGACTCCAGGGTCTCAGAATTATAAAATTGGGTCAGGTTGAAAATCCAAGATGGCCGCTGTTAATAAAAATAGCAAAAACAACAAAATAAACTTCTTCTCCAGAACCACTGGGTATATTTGTCTGAATTTTGGCATGGAACATCAGTGAAACCTTGGTATTCAAAATTGTAAAAATGAAAAAAATCTGTAGCGTAGTTTTGTCACAGTGACCTACTTTCTGTTTACGTGTGTAATTTTGCTCAAATGCCAATATCAAAAAATGACCTATTTAAACAACTTCAGACAACTTCTTCTCTAAAACCACTGAGCCCATGGATCTCAAATTTCACATGGAGCATGACCAGACTGCAGGGTTTCAAAATTGTAAAATTGGGTCAGGTCAAGAATCCAAGATGGCTGCTGTTACTAAAAATAGCAAAAACAACAAAATCAACTTCTTCTCCAGAACCATTTGGTATATTTGGTTGAAAGTTTGCATGGAACATAAATGGGACCTTGGTATTAAAAATTGTAAAAATAAAAAAAATCTATAGCGGAATTAGGTCACAGTGACCTACTTAGCGTTTTCAAGGCCGATTTTGCTCAAATGTCAATATCTAAAGAAAATGCAACCAATTCTGACCAGATTTGGTCAGAATTGGTTCTTGAATGGAATTATTTTAATTTTGTGCAAGTTGACTATCCAAGATGGCCACCATGGGGGCTGTTACTAAAAATAGCACGAACATAAAAATGACAATTACTCAAGAACCCTTGAATGGAATTGGACCAATTTTGTGTCAGAATGTTCCTTGCATGAAGCCGTTTCGATTAATTGCAATTTGGCATTCCAAGATGGCCGCCATCTGGTGTTACTAAAAATAGCACAAACATAAAAATGACAATTACTCAAGAACCCTTGAATGGAATTGGACCAATTTTGTGTCAGAATGTTCCTTGCATGAAGTTGTTTTGATTAATTGCAATTTGGCATTCCAAGATGGCCGCCATCTGCCGTTACTAAAAATAGCACAAAACATGAAAATGACAATATCTCAGTAACCGCTGAATGGATTATGACGAAATTTGTGTCAAAATGATTCTTGCATTGAGGTGTTTCAAAAATATCTAACTGTAGACCATTCATATTGGCCTCTGTTACTAAAAAATAGAAAAATGTGAAAGTTAGAAAATCTCAATGGAGTTGGATTAATTTTGTGTCAGAATGGTCCTTTCATTAAGCTTTTTGGATATTTTGCATTTTGGCATTCCAAGATGACCGCCATTTGCCGTTACTAAAAATAGCACACAACATGAAAATGGCAATATCTCAGTAACCGCTGAATGGATTTTGACGAAATTTGTGTCAAAATGATTCTTGCATTGAGATGTTTCAAAAATATCTAACTGTAAGACCAGTCATATTGGCCTCTGTTACTAAAAATAGAAAAATGTGAAAATCAGAAAATCTCAATGGAATTGGACCAATTTTGTGTCAAAATGGTCCTTGCATGAAGGCTTTTCGATTTTTTTGCATTTTAGCAATCCAAGATGGCCGCCATCTGCCGTTACTAAATATAGCACAAAACATGAAACTGGCAATATCTCAGTAACCCCTGAATGGATTTTGATGAAATTTGTGGCAAAATGATTCTTGCATTGAGGTGTTTCAAAGGTAAATATATAAAGACCAGGCAAGTTGGCCTCTGTTACTAAAAGTAGTAAAATGTGAAAATGAGAAATTCTCAGTGGAATTGGACCAATTTTGTACCAGAATGGTTCCGTTGCACAATAGGCAGGTGAGCGATATCAGGCCCATTTGGGCCTCTTGTTACACCTTTTTTTTCTCACAAAAAGAATACGGTGCTGTCTGTAACCAGGCTACGGGCATGGTTAAGCTTGCTTTTGAAAACCAGTGCCTGGAGCATGTTACTGAGACTTCATCTATATATGGTACAGATACAAACATATCCCTGTATGAATCTGGCAAAGATTAGGGACCGACCATTTGATATTCTGAGGGGGGCCTGGTATATTTATCAAAAAAATTCCCTGTCTTTGGATATGCAAGAAAAAAATAACCTGGCTCATAAGGGGGTTCAAAAAAATAATCTGTCTTCAAAAGTAAGAGAAAAAAATAACCTGTCATCACCCAAAATTTCAAAAAAAAAAATATAGTCTGCAGATAATTCCATTGGAATTGAGTTTTTATAATCTCTCTGGCTTCTGGGGGCTGCGCCCCCAGACCCCCATATTTATAGTTATATTTTAATATTATCTACAATTGGTTTACACCGGCGGGCCCGCATGTGCATACATTTACAAAAAAATCCTATACAACATTCACATACATGTATCATTGATCTGCCACATTACTAAGTAAATGTTTCCACTAAAACTGAATTGCAAAAGAGTCACTAGCTTATGGGAGACAAAACCATTATGGCAAAATAAACACTCTAAAAGGCAAAAGTCCCAATATAAAAACCCTTATTTTTACCATCATTCCTAGTATTTCTCTTGTTTCCAGTCTTAAAATTGCCATTGAAATTGGGAAATTGCTCTAGCTTCTAGGGGGCAACGCCCCCCAGACCCCCCTTTGTTAACTTCTTAGCACATAACTTTCAGCCATTTTATTAATTGCCTTTCATGTATAATGTGACTCTATCAGTAAGTATTTATCAAACTTTCTAAAGGACAAAAAAAGCATGTTTTGGCATATATTGGGATAGAAAAAAAACTTAACTTTGCCAAAATAGCCCTAAATTTTGGCCAAAATATCCCTAATTTAAGGCCTAATTTTTTGCCAAACTCATACAGGGATGTTTGTATCTGTACCTTAGATGAAAAGAGTAACATGCTCCAGGCACTGGTTTGCAAAAGCAAGCTAAGCCATGCCCTTCGCCTGGTTAAAGACAGCACCATGTTCTTTTTGTGAGAAAAAAAGGTGTAAAAAATACTGATGTGGGTAAAATAAAAGGATATTAAGATCAAGTAAACAAGGATCTGATAGTTCAGCTATAAAAAAAAAAATAACCTGTTTGAGTTAGTTTGTAAAACAAGTAGCCCAAGGGCAACGACCGCTCACCTGAGTTATAAAATGTAAGCTTCTAGCTCAGGTAAGCTAATAAACAGGCTGCAATTCTAAAGGATTCAATGACCCCATGGGGTGTGGCAAGTTTGGACCCCAGGGGCTTGATTGGCAGGATTTATGTAGAGGCAAACCATACACTGCTACATACTAAATACATAAGCTCTTGGCCTTATGGTTTCATAAAAGAAGATTTTTGAAGGTTCTTTAGCTATATAGCTCTATATAAACAAACAACCCACTGGGGTGTGGGCAGTTTGGACCTCAGGTGCTTGATTGGCAGAATTTATGCAGGGGATCACTAGACATTGCTGCATACTAAATATGTAAGCTTTGGGCCACATGGTTTCAGAGAAAAAGATTTTTGAAGTCTTTCCCATTATAAGTTTATGGGAGCAGCATGGCCAATTTGGACCCCAGTGGGCATGGTTGGCAGGATTTAAGTTGGAGACCACTAAACGTTGCTACATATGTACTAAAGAAGTTTGCTCTGGGCCTCATGGTTAAAGAGAAGAAGATTTTTTAAGATTTTCCCGTTGTTAGTCTATAGGAACTAATGACCCCTGGGGCATGGCCAGTTTGGACCCCGGGGGCACGGTTGGCAGGATTTATGTAGGGGAACACTAGACATTGCTACTTGCTACATATACGCTCTTGCCCTCATGGTTACAGAGAAGAAGATTTTTTTAAATTTTCCCTTTGTAAGTCTGAAGGAGTTTATGACCCCCTGGGCGTGGCCAATTTGCACTGCAGCGTCAGGGTTGGTATGATTTATGTAGAGGACCACTAGACATTGCTACAGGCTACATATATATGCTCTGGGCCTCATGGTTTCAAAGAAGAAGATTTTTCAAGATTTTCTCATTGTAAGTCTATGGGAGCTTATGACTCCCAGGGCGTGGCCAATTTGGACCCCAGGGGCATGGTTGGCAGGATTCATGTAGGGAACCACTAGACATCGGTACATACCAAATATATAAGCTGTGGGCCTCATGGTTTCAGAGAAGAAGATTTTTTAAGATTTTCCCATTATGAGTCTATGGGAGCTTATGACCCCTGAGGAGTGGCCAGTTTGGACCCCAGAGGCTTGGTTGGGAGGATTTATGTAGGGGACCACTAAAGATTGCTACATGCTATATATGTAAGCTCTGGGCCTCATGGTTCCAGAGAAGAAGATTTTTGAGGTTCTTAAGCTATATAGCTATATATATACAAATGACCGCCTGGGGCGTGGCAATTTGAGCCCCAGGGGCATGGGTGGCAGGATTTAAGTAGGGGATCACTAGACATTGAAACATTCTATATTTATAAGCTATGGGCCTCATGGTTTCAGAGGAGAAGAATTTTTAAGATTTTCCCATTGTTAGTCTATGGGGGCTAATGACCCCCGGGGCGTGGCCAATTTGGGCCTCAGGGGCATGGTTGGTAGGATTCATGTAGGGGACCACTAGACATTGGTACACACTAAATATGTAAGCTCTGGGCCTCATGGTTTCAGAGAAGAAGATTTTTGAGTTTTTCCCATTATAAGTCTAAGGGAGCTTATGACCCCCGGGGAGTGGCCAGTTTGCACCCCAGAGGCTTGGTTGGGAGGATTTATGTAGGGGACCACTAAACATTGCTACATACTATATAATACGAAAATACTCTATGGATGCACAAATATATTTGATATATTTTATTCCTAATTATGACTAACCGGTTTCATGAATTTAATCAATTTTCAAAGTCTTTTAAGAACTACACCGTTAACTGAGTTGTTAACGTTATGTCCTACCGCGGCCTTCCGACACTGTGCGCCAATTTTAACATTTATAAACCTAACGTCATAATTATAATTATAAATGTTAAAATTGGCGCACAATGTCGGAAGGCCGCGGTAGTGTAATGGTTAGCACGTCTGCCCGATAAGCAGGAGATCCGTGGTTCGATTCCCGGTCGCGGCGCGACCGATTTTTGTGCGTCAATTTCCATTTGTTTATCTAAATCCCTGCATCGTGCATTTCTCTGTTGTTCATATAATTACTCAGATGCCGTAGAACATTTGTGGACCTAACACTAAGTATCCTCCCTATAAATAGCTAACAATAAGTAACTAACACAAGTATCGTATCTAAGAAACAATTATGACGTTAGGTTTATAAATGTTAAAATTGGCGCACAATGTCGGAAGCCCGCGGTAGTGTAATGGTTAGCACGTCTGCCCGGTAAGCAGGAGATCCGTGGTTCGATTCCCGGTCGCGGCGCGACCGATTTTTGTGCGTCAATTTCCATTTGTTTATATATATATATATAGGCTCTTGGCCTCATGCTTCCAAAGAAGAAGATTTTTGAAAGGTCTTAAGCTATATAGCTATATATAAACAAATGACCCCCTGGGGCGTGGCCAATTTGAGCCCCAGGGGCATGGGTGGCAGGATTTTAGTAGGGGATCACTAGACATTGATACATGCTAAATATATAAGCTATGGGCCTCATGGTTTCAGAGAAGAAGATTTTTTAAGATTTTCCCATTGTAAGTCTATGGGAGCTAATGACCCCCAGGGCGTGGCGAAATTTGGGCCCCAGCGGCATGGTTGGCAGGATTTATGTAGGGGACCACTAGACATTGGTACATACTAAATATGTAAGCTCTGGGCCTCATGGTTTCAGAGAAGAAGATTTTTGAAGGTTCTGAAGCTATATAGCTAAATATAAACAAATGACCCCCTGGGGCATTGCCAATTTGAGCCCCAGGGGCATGGGTAGCAGGATTTTAGTAGGGGATCACTAGACATTGATACATGCTATATATATATAAGCTATGGGCCTCATGGTTTCAGAGAAGAAGATTTTTTAAGATTTTCCCATTGTAAGTCTATGGGAGCTAATGACCCCCTGGGCGTGGCCAATTTGGGCCCGAGGGGCATGGTTGGCAGGATTTATGTAGGGGACCACTAGACATTGGTACATACTAAATATGTAAGCTCTGGGCCTCATGGTTTCAGAGAGGAAGATTTTTGAAGGTTCTTAAGCTATATAGCTAAATATAAACAAATGACCCCCTGGGGCGTGGCCACTTTGAGCCCCAGGGGCATGGGTGGCAGGATTTTAGTAGGGGATCACTAGACATTGATACATGCTATATATATAAGCTATGGGCCTCATGGTTTCAGAGAAGAAGATTTTTTAAGATTTTCCCATTGTAAGTCTATGGGAGCTAACGACCCATGGGGCGTGGCCAATTTGGGCCCCAGGGGCATGGTTGGCAGGATTTATGTAGGGGACCACTACACATTGGTACATACTAAATATGTAAGCTCTGGGCCTCATGGTTTCAGAGAAGAAGATTTTTGAAGGTTCTTAAGCTATATAGCTAAATATAAACAAATGACCCCCTGGGGCATTGCCAATTTGAGCCCCAGGGGCATGGGTAGCAGGATTTTAGTAGGGGATCACTAGACATTGATACATGCTATATATATAAGCTATGGGCCTCATGGTTTCAGAGAAGAAGATTTTTTAAGATTTTCCCATTGTAAGTCTATGGGAGCTAATGACCCCCTGGGCGTGGCCAATTTGGGCCCGAGGGGCATGGTTGGCAGGATTTATGTAGGGGACCACTAGACATTGGTACATACTAAATATGTAAGCTCTGGGCCTCATGGTTTCAGAGAGGAAGATTTTTGAAGGTTCTTAAGCTATATAGCTAAATATAAACAAATGACCCCCTGGGGCGTGGCCACTTTGAGCCCCAGGGGCATGGGTGGCAGGATTTTAGTAGGGGATCACTAGACATTGATACATGCTATATATATAAGCTATGGGCCTCATGGTTTCAGAGAAGAAGATTTTTTAAGATTTTCCCATTGTAAGTCTATGGGAGCTAACGACCCATGGGGCGTGGCCAATTTGGGCCCCAGGGGCATGGTTGGCAGGATTTATGTAGGGGACCACTACACATTGGTACATACTAAATATGTAAGCTCTGGGCCTCATGGTTTCAGAGAATAAGATTTTTGAAGGTTATTAAGCTGTATAGCTATATATAAACAAATGACCCCCTGGGGCGTGGCCACTTTGAGCCCCAGGGGCATGGGTGGCAGGATTTTAGTAGGGGATCACTAGACATTGATACATGCTATATATATAAGCTATGGGCCTCATGGTTTCAGAGAAGAAGATTTTTTAAGATTTTCCCATTGTAAGTCTATGGGAGCTAATGACCCATGGGGCGTGGCCAATTTGGGCCCCAGGGGCATGGTTGGCAGGATTTATGTAGGGGACCACTAGACATTGGTACATACTAAATATGTAAGCTCTGGGCCTCATGGTTTCAGAGAAGAAGATTTTTGAAGTTTTTCCCATTATAAGTCTATGGGAGCTATATGTTGCCATGGCAACCAGAGTTCCAACCCAATCCACCCTTAAACCTAATGCAGTCAATCCCCCACCCCAGCAATGCTACACATAAAATTTGATCAAGATTGGCCTGCTGGTTTAGGAGATATTGGTGTTTAAAAGTGTGGACGACGACGCCGACGCTGACGCCGACGCCGACGACGGACGACGGACCATGGCTATACTATAAGCTCACCTTGACAGGTGAGCTAAAAAATAAATTGGCTTCCACAAGGTGAAGAAAAAAGAAATTGTTTCCAGAGGCCAGTGAAAAAAAATGTTGTGTCTCCATCAAGAATACCAGGCCCCCCCCCCCCCAGAATATCAAATGGTCGGTCCCTTAGGCCTTAAATTAGGAACATTTTGGCCAAAAATTAGGGCTATTTTTTTTCTAGCCATGATTCATATGCAAAAGCATGCTTTATTTGCACTTTAGAAAATTTGATAAATACTCACTGATAGAATCACATTATAAATGAATTCAAGTTGATAAATGGCTAAAAGTTCTATGCTAAGAAGTTAACAAAGGGGGGTCTTGGCGCAATGCCCCTAGAAGCCAAAGCATTTTCCCAATTTTAATGGCAATTTTAAGACAAATAATAGAGAAAAACTAGGGATGATGATAAAAAATAAGTTGTTTTTTAGGAATTTTGCCTTTTTAGAGTGTATTTTGCCATAATGGGTTTGTCTCCCATAAGCTAGTGACTCTTTTTGCAATTCATTTTTAGTGGAAACATTTACTTAGTAATGCGGCAGATCAATAATACATGTATGTGAATGTTGTGATGATGATTTTGTAAATGTATGCACATATGTAGGTGGGTGGGTGGGGCTGCTGGTGTAAACAATTGTAGATAATATTAAAGCATAAGGCGTTCGAAAAGTAATCCAAATGACGTAATTTCTCGGAAACCAACATGAAAACAGAACTTCTGATTGCAAAAACACATAAAGCTATGATATGCGTTGGAAAGTCTGCAAACACGGCGTCTTTTTTTAAAAAGGGTGCTTTTATAACTTCTTTGAAAGAGGTATACCCTAAAGACACTGAGAATTTAAGTTTAGTAGGCCGTAATTTATATATCAGCAGTCTTTGATTTGTTTTTATTTTTGCTACTTGAAGACAATGCCCAGGCAATGTTGTCCTGTAAATATCGCGGAAATTACTTTTAATCTGGGTTCCATACTGGCCGGGGAATATGGATATTGTAGGAGCAAATTCCCCATTTCTACTAAAGTTAAATGATTTTGTAATGAAAACAAGTGTATTAGCATTCAAAATCTTGTCAGCAAGAGCACTTACATGGGTCAACGAAAAACTGTCAATAAATTCAAATTAATGCCAAAAACTAAGTCTCTACAAGCTTTCAAAAATGACGTTAACGTATATTTCAATAACGTCATAAGAATTGCGCATTGCTTTGCAAGGAATAAATCTTCTAACTTTTGTATGAATTTTGTTGGCAACAGTGGACAAGCAACTGACAAAGATTAATTTTGTATTTGCAATGATATTTGACTTGAATGCCCAACATTGAAAAGATTTTACATATGAAATTAGCCCAGTGGTATGATTGGGGCCTAATGAAATGCGTTGTAAGGCAATATGGAAAGGTGTCTTTGTACAGCGTTTGGTATCATTGTAAAGACAAAATGTAGTGTTTTTAGCATATGCATAGCATTTTGTACCCAGTATTTCCCTAAACAAAGTTATGAGGCCATTTGCATTACTTTTCGAATGCCCCTCGTAAATATGGGGGTCTGGGGCTGTGCCCTCTAGAAGTTAGCGACATTTTAAAAACTCAATTCAAATGGAATTATCTGCAGACTATTTTTTGTTGAAATTTTGGGTGGAGCCAGATTGTTTTGTTTTTTTTCACTTATTTTTGAGGACAGATTATTTATTTTAAATCTCCTTACGAGCCAATTTATTTTTTCTAGCATATCCAAAGACACAAAGACAGGGAATTTTTTGGAAAAATATAGGCTCTTCCTCCCCCACCCACCCCCACCCACACACACAATATCAAATGATCGGTCCCTTAGATATTACCTTTCAGGAACAATATGTCAAGGTAATTAGTTTGAGAACATGCCTTTTACACCACATTATAAAGCATCATGTTGCAGAATATTATTTGTGTCCTCAAGATCAAATAGACAAAATATTATGCTCTGGGGTGTGTAAAGGGCTTGAATAACAATTTCTTTGCCATTGATCCTTTAATAAACCCAAGGCATGTGAATGAAGATAAAAGCAATAAACACCCACTTGGCATACTGTAGTCACTGTGTTATCTTTTCCATCTTAAAATTTGTCAAATCCTGGGGTTCTAATAAACAAGGACGTTCTACTAACCTATATTTGGTTTACTAACATGAAAAAGGGGATGCAAGTCTTCAGTATATATTTTCATCTCCCTTCTCAATGGGGTTAACCTTTAAAGAAAAGAATTTGCTCCTGTAGGAGCAAATTCTTTTCTTTAAGAGTTTACCCCATTTTATAAGAGTACAATGCCAAGGGATCCTGTAGGAGCAAATTCTTTTCTTTAAAAGTTTACCCCATTTTATAAGAGTACAATGCCAAGGGATGCAAACAGGATGTCACAAAAGTTGTTTCCCATAGAAAAATGGAGGTATAACCATTCACATTAAATGCCGTAAACAAGGAACAGAACCCAAGGCTGAAAACATCGATACAGACCAGAAAGATATAGCTTGATTAGAGTCTGCACTGTCAGTCATTTTGTACTATATACATCATAGCTATAGGACTAAGAAAGAGCAAATTCTTTCCGTTAAGAGTTGACCCTACTGAGAAGAATGGAGGCAAAAATATTAGAGTTGCTTCCTCTGCAAGTATATACCCACTCACATATAAGAGGCATTTGGTGATGGCTGTTTTACTGCACTTTAGACTATGAATAATGCCCCCCTCTCTTAAACTGCAATGTCCCCAGAGCATTTTATAGGATTAATACAGTATTTGTATTAATCCTATAACATGCACCGGGGACGTTGGAGCATTTTATAGGAGCAAATTCTTTCCTTTAAAGTAGACACCATTTCAAAGAGCTACCTCATCCAGAGAAGCAATCAGTAATTCATGCAGATCAATATGAGCCACGACACAAGAAAACCAACAAAGTGGTTGTGCACCCAGTGCATACTCAGGCCAGCCTAGACAGCAGCCCAGTCTGACCAGAGTTTTCTCTAAGAGTTTAAAGGATAGTTAAGGGTCTAAACTACCTCCATGCAGACAGTGAAGGCTCTTATCAGATGGGGCGGATGCCCAGGCTGATCTAAGTCTGGGCTTGGTACACAACCACTTTGTTGCTTTTATCATGTCGCAGCTCATGGAAAAGAGGCAAGGGGGGGGGGGGCATTTATTAGTGCCATGGCTTTTATTAGGATTTATATGGTACATGTAGTTTTACTCTAAATACTGTGTAAATATTGATTTTAATGATGAATGGGAACATTCCCAGGGGAAACAACTCTGCCATTTTCGTTTTTGTCTCCATTCTTAATGGGGGTCAGTTATCTCTTAAAGGAAAGTGTATGCTCCTCTAGGTGTAAATTCTTTCCTTAAGCCTTAATAGTGGGCCTCCTCCAAATGAAGCAAACAGTCATAAAAGTTATCTGTCTTTATAAAAACGGCAGAAAATTATGGTGGTGTACATGTACATGTATCATTACTTCATGTTTTCGCTCTTCATACTCATAAACTCTTGTATAGGGAATATCAGTTGATCTGGTTGTTTGCAATTTAATACAAGAGGACCATTGGTCCTGTAGCTCACCTGGGTCCATTCAGCCTCAGTACTCTAGGGTTAGTTACTCTAAGGTCATCAGTCAATTGGTTTTGGTGAAAAAGATTTTTAAAGGTTTTAACCATATATGGGCATCGAGGACATGTTGGTCATGTTACCTGGACGTTTGAAAAAATTTTCATTCCCTTAACCCCTGGAGGCGCTATATGAAATTTGGTTTCAAAATTGGCCCAGGGGCTTTTGAGGAGATGGTTTGATATTGTCAAAATGACAGAGTTCTGGGTCAAAAGTCAAAGATTGACCTTGACCTCTTGTACTCATGAATCTTCATGTACTCATTAACATGACTGTATATACCAATTTTTAGGCATATATCTTCAAAACTTTCCATGAAATCTTATGTTCTAGCATTTTCCCACATTTGACCCTGCAGTAAAATAGTCAAGGTTAACCCAAGGTCATTATTTTGAACAATCTTGATAGTAGTGGAATTCCCAATGCTACATACCAAGCTTCAAAGCCATCGATCAATTGGTTCTGGAGAAGAAGATTTTTAAAGGTTTTAACCATATATGGTCCTGGCGGCCATGTTGGTCATGTGACCTGGACTGTTTGAACAAATTTTCATTCCCTCAATCCCTGGAGGCTTTATATGAAATTTCGTTACAACTGGCCCAGTTTTTTTTAGGGGATTGTTTGATATTGTCAAAATATGAGAGTTCTGGGTCAAAGGTCAAAGAATGACCTTGACCTCTTGTACTCACAAATCTTCATGTACTCATTAAGATAACTGTATATACCAATTCTTAGGCATATCTCTTCAAAACTTTCCATGAAATCTTATGTTCTAGCATTTTCCCATATTTGACCTTGCCGTTAAAAAGGTCAAGGTCAAGCCATGGTCATAATTTGAACAACCTTGACAGTACTCAAGTACCCAAAGCTACATACCAAGTTTCAAAGCCATCGGTCAATTGGTTCTTGAGAAGAAGATTTTTTAAAGGTTTTTACCATATATGGGCGTGGCGGCCATGTTGGTCATGTGACCTGGACCGTATGAATAAGTTTTTGTTCCCTCAACTCCTGGAGGCTCTATATGAAATTTGGTTTCAATTGGCCCAGGGGCTTTTGAGGAGATTGTTTGGAATTGTCAAAATATGAGAGTTCTGGGTCAAAGGTCAAAGAACGACCTTGACCTCTTGTACTCATAAATCTTCATGTACTCATTAAGATGACTGTAGATACCAATTTTTATCCCAAAATCTTCAACAGTTTCCAAGATATCTTATGTTCTAGCATTTTGCCATATAAAAGCACAAGGAAGCAAATTTGACCTTACCGTAAAAAAGGTCAAGGTCAACACAAGGTCATAATTTGAACAATCTTGGTAGTACTCCCGTACCCGATGCTACATACCAAGTTTCAAGGCCATCGACCTACTTGTTCTGGAGAAGAAGATTTTTTTAGGTTTTTACCATATATGGGCATGGCGGCCATGTTGGTCATGTGACCAGGACCGTTTGAACAACTTTTTGTTCCTAAGGTCCCAGGAGGCTCTATATGAAATTTGGTTACAATCGGCCCAGCGGTTTCAGAGGAGAAGTCGTTTGAAATTGTGGACGGACGGACGGACGACGGACGGACGACGGACGACGACGGACGACGGAGCCTGACCATACTATAAGCTCCCCCGGAGCCTCTGGCTCAGGTGAGCTAAAAATTGTCTGCTTGTAATTCAAAATTACCATATGATTTAACCCTTACAGCGCCAAAAATTAAAATTGTTAAATTGACAAACAGTGTAGATCCAGATGAGGTGGCTCATAATGAGCCACCTCATCTGAATCTACACTGTTTGCCCTCTAGTGTTCAAATTCTCAATATATATCGCTTGGAAGAAACATTTTTTGAAATTCTGCAGACGTAAATTTTGTTGTCTGCTTTTTGGCGCATTAAGGGTTAATTTTTCTTTTGTGGAAACAAGGAGGAAGTCTATTCACATTAGCTCACATTACGCAAACACCACCCTTGAACTTTTTTCCTGGATTTGCCAATATAATTAAAACGAAAGGAAAGAAAAAAGTCACTTGAGTATGCATTTTGATATTGGTAGAAATTGTGCTAAGCATACTGATATAAGAAAACTCATCCATCATTTGCTATGCAGACAACACTCCGTGAGACCAGAGGTATTTGGTCAAATTGTACCTGAGATTTCCGAAAAAGTTTCATTCAAGCTATCTAAATAAAAATTAAAAACTATGGAGTTCCATTTTACTCTTTATTCCCTATAAAATTTCTGGCTTACCATAACTCAGTTTTTAGATCTCCTTAATTCCATTTATAGATATCCACTATTCATCTTGATTTTGTGATATATATTGATTAAAATCAATTTATGGATATCCAAAATAGAGTTATAGATATCCATAAATCACTCAATCATGTATTACAAAATCATGATGAATAATTGCCAGTCCACACTTCTATTTTTCAATATTAAAAATTCAAATTATTGATGTCCATGAATCAAATGATGGATATCCAAAATCGGGTGAATATTGGATATCCACAAACTGATTTACAGACACTAAATCAAATTTTGGATAGAGGAAAATCAATTAAACATCATGTAAGATGCAATTCTACTGTTTATTTCCTACTAATGGATATCCTTAATCTGATATTTGGGTATCCATAATTTGATTTACGGTTATCCAATATTTAGCTTGATTTTTTTGGATATCCCTAAATTGATTTCTGGATATCCATAAATCAAATTCTGGATATCATAATTTGATATTCATAAATCCAATTATGGATATCCAAAAATCAAATGATGGGTAGCCATAAACACGTAAATGTATATGCAAAAATCAAATTATGGATATCCAAAAATAATTTGGGATATCCAATGGGGAGGACCGTAACTAATGTTGAAAGAACTTGTGGTCCGACCCAATTGCTTGACATATTAAGAGGCAATAAAATATGTTTAAACTAATATTCTTTTTTATATATCACAATATAAAATATGTGATATCCACATGAATTATGGATATCCATATGCAATTTTTGGATGTCAAAAAAAAAAAAAAGAAAAACTTTTCTGTGGTGCTTTTATACATAATAAACATATAAACAGCACACAGTTTTTGTTCTGTTCTTGTTAACATAGATTGAATGCCGAAACTTAATCTTATGGGCACTGGCTCATTAAAGGGCAAAATTAAGTAAGAATTATATCTCATTGAGACTTGGTGTGTATGATCAACATACATAAGTGCTCCAGGTAAGAAGGGGTATCAGGGATAATTAAGGGATAATTTTCCATATTTCTGCATAAAAACATATATTGTGACCCCACATTAGAACTCCCCTTATTGAGAAATAAGGAGAAAAACAGCATATGTTTATTTCTGAATAAAAAACATATGCTGTGACCTCTCATTAGAACTGAGTTCTAATGAGGGGTCACAACATATCTTTTCATTGAGAAATTAAAAAAATATTTTAAAATTATCCTCAGACCCCACCTTATCTGGACCCAAGAATTACATCTGCTGCTACATATGAGGTAAGCATTCAAAACTACACTGTTTAAAGGAGAAACTTTATATTTATTTATCAATATGAACAACAAATTAAGCAAAATTACAAAGAATTACTCTAAAACAGCCATAAAACCTCACACTCTACTGTCTTAAATTGAAATTGAAGAAAGACATTTTGGAAAAATACTGAGCACACTTGTTTTTTTTTTTTTTACAGTCCAATTAAACTGGACAAATTCTCTTACCTTATAAGGATGGGATGGATGGATGAATGACTTGCGATTTTACATCCTTTTTCAACAGTATTTCAGTTATATTAGAACAATGGGAGATTGATGATGATAGGCTGTGCTTTGGAACCCCATTTGCGGTTGAAAAGATCAGAAGGCCTTGCTTATCCCTCTGAGCAACCCATTTTTTTTTCTGCTCCGTTGTATAAGGAGATGTATTAGATGACAACAATGCAGGCCAATGTGAGTGATCTAGGCTAGCATTAGTTCAGCATAGATATGTCTGGTTGTCTCCCCTGTGAAGCAGAAGCGAGACATGTATTGCCCTCCGGTGTCATTGGGGGTGACGGTATAAACTTTTGTCAATTTTTTGCGTTTTTAGCTCATTTGTCCTAAAGCTGTAAGAGCTAGAGCCATGAAACTTGGGTCATGCATATATCTGGAAGAGTAAAGCTTAAAGCTACCATCAATGTTGAGTTTTGACCTCTATTTTTCGATTCAAACCGCAATTTTTTGTCAAGTTTTCATGTTTAGCTCTGTTTTTCAAGAACTTTATGAGGGCTAGGGCCATGAAACTTGGGTCATGCATACATCTGCAAGCATAAAACTCAAAGCTACTATCAATATTGTCTTGACCTACTTTTATGGTTCACAGACTTTGCTATTCTTTGTAGAGTTTTCACGTTAGCATAGGCAGGTTTAACTGCAATTGCCTTATTTAGTAAAGCAACAGCAGTTTATGTGAAGTAATAGCATAATTCAGTAAGGCACAAGGAGTTTATATGATGTGATTGCCTAGTTAAGTAAGGCACAAACAGTTTATATGAAGTAATTGCCTAATTATGTAAAGCTCCAGCAGTTTCTACAGTGATGGATGACTTGGTATTATACATCCTTTTCAACAGTATTTCAGTCATAGGGTGATAATGAAAGGCTGTGTGCAATAGAACCTCCTTTACAGTTGGAAAGGTGTCTGCTTTCAGCAGAGCTTGAACCCGGAACCACTAGATTAGTAGGGCAGTGTTTAACCTACTGAGCTGCCGGGACTCCTCAGTTCCTGTGAAGTAATTGGCTTATCAAGGCACATATTAGCAGTTTATATGAAGTAAATGCCTAATTATGTAAGGCACCAGCAGTTTATGTGAAGTAATTGGATAATTAAGTAAGACACCAGCAGTAACTGCATTATCAAAACAGTCAGCAGCACTTTATATGAAGTAATTACCTAATTAAGTAAAACTGTTTTTTTATATGAATTGTCTAATACGGTAAAACTCAGCAGTTTATATGAAGTTCATGCCTAAATAGCAAAACATTAGTTTACAAGATTTATGTCAAGTAATTGAAGTCTGACAACAGTTATATAAGTAATTGCCTAAATAAGATATCAGTCTATATAAAGACAGTGCCTAATAAAGAAGGACATCAGTAATTTATATGAAGAAAGTGCCCCCAAAAAGCGAGATATCAGCACTTTATAAGAAGTAATTGCCCAAGTACGACAACAGTTTATATGAAGGAGTAATACATCTGCAGTAATCTGAAGTAATTGTCTCATCAAGTAGGACATCGGCAGTTTATATGAAGTACCGCTAATTGTCTAAAATGTAAGACAGCAGTTTATATGATGGAGTAATACATCTGCAGTAATCTGAAGTAATTGTCTCATCAAGTAGGACATCGGCAGTTTATATGAAGCAACTGCCTCATTCAACAAGACATCAGCAGTTCATATGAAGTAATTGTCTAATATGAAAGACAACAGTTTATATGATAGAGTAAGTAATTGTCTCATCAAGTAGGACATCGGCAGTTTATATCAAGCAACTGCCTCATTAAACAAGACATCAGCAGTTAATATGAAGTAATTGTCTAATATGAAAGACAACACTTTATATGATAGAGTAAGTAACTTTGTCTCATCAAGTAGGACATCGGCAGTTTATATCAAGCAACTGCCTCATTCAACAGGACATCAGCAGTTAATATGAAGTAATTGTCTAATATGAAAGACAACACTTTATATGATAGAGTAAGTAACTTTGTCTCATCAAGTAGGACATCGGCAGTTTATATCAAGCAACTGCCTCATTCAACAAGACATCAGCAGTTCATATGAAGTAATTGTCTAATATGTAAGACAGCAGTTCATATGAAGTAATTGTCTAATATGAAAGACAACAGTTTATATGATAGAGTAAGTAACTTTGTCTCATCAATTAGGACATCGGCAGTTTATATCAAGCAACTGCCTCATCAAACAAGACATCAGCAGTTCATATGAAGTAATTGTCTAATATGTAAGACAACAGTTTATATGATAGAGTAAGTAATTGTCTCATCAAGTAGGACATCGGCAGTTTATATCAAGCAACTGCCTCATTCAACAAGACATCAGCAGTTCATATGAAGTAATTGTCTAATATGTAAGACAGCAGTTTATATGAAGAAATTACCTTCTCAAGTAAGATATAAGCACTCTATATGAAGTCATTAACCCTTAAAGCGCCAAAAATTAAAATAGTTAAATTTGCAAATAGTGTAGATCCAGACGAGGCACCTCATCTGAATCTACACTGTTTGCCCTCTAGTGTTCGAATTCTCAATATAATATCACTTGGACGAAACATTTTTTGAAAATCTGCAGACGTAAATTTTGTCGTCTGCTTTTTGGAGCATTATTAGGGTTAAAATAGCCTAATCAAGAAAATCTTCAGACATACACCTTTTCCAAGTATTGAGAACAAAATACCTGATCAAGAGGTCAACACACAGTTTATCACATTAAAAGTTACAGCAGGATAAGGATTCAGGTATTGGCATATTAACATATACTAAATGCCTAAAGAAATGCCACAAGTTTAATATGTTCTTTTATGGCACTGTCACTAAGCAACTCCAAATCGATCATTGCCCAGACTTATAATGATTTTCATCCAACCATAGTACAGAATACAAGACTCATGATTTTAGTCTTGAATAAAAGCGTTAACTCACTTTCTCAAAAGATATTAAATTCCACTGCAAGATTTATCTTTACTTTCTCAAAGCATATTGAGTTCAGAAATGTTCTCTGATATGCAACTGTTAGAAAACCGCTAAATTTGTTAGAATGGTTTGGCTAGTTATGAAATTCATCAATTTTCAAATTACCTCCATTAGTAGCCTATTAAACAAAGAGTAAGTTTTAATGACCAATATATCACCACTGTTTATGGCTTCACACTGCAGTTTATTTTATGAATCATTTATGGTGCTGTGTTTAATTACATTATTGATACTGATACATGTACATAGATTTTTCTACTCTGTACAAAACAGAAGTAGAATATTCAGTAGGAAACCGAAATGCTTGTTTACACTTTTTGGATAACTAACTTTGCTTGTCTCGTATTACAAGAATTAGAGACCCCCAAGACCTTAATTATGGCATGTTTTCTTCTGATATAGAGGATCTTACACAAGTGGTCATTTCATATGAAATTTATGAAACAAGCCTTTGTCGAGTTTCATAAATGTCATATGAAATGACCTCGAGTGTAAGATTCTGTTTATCATTTGACACTTTAAAATGGGATTTTAATGGCTTTTACACTGAATATTATTTCAATAATATTAAGAAAAAGCATTGCTGACATGGACATTGTCAATGACGTTAGGTATATGCACCAGAGTGTTATTTGTCGTAGACATATCAGAGCATGCATGACCTGCATCCGGGTTTTTATTGTATGAGGGATAATAAACACAATCTACCATTTGTGAAAAGAAACCGTTTTAAAATGATGTTTTATGAATATAAACTTTATTTTGGCTTCGTTCCCTTTTTAATTTAATCGCCGTTATTTGCGGATAGACGTGTTTTATTCAATAATAACGAATGATGAAAAGTGTATTTGCAAAGTTCATGACCCGTTTGAGCAGCCGTAGATCAGGCGCACTCGAGATTTCCAATCGTGTATTTAAAGGTCTGGTATGAAAGCCATAACCGCACCGCGCTTTCGATCTGCCGCACCTTCGACAATTATCTTTTTTAAAGATGTTTCTTGTTACACGTGTGGTCATACAATTTTTATGACACAACGTTATCCACTGAATAATAGCAACGTCATGTGATAAAAAGGGATACACAATTGCAAGTGAATCATGATTCCCAAAGATTCTGCATTTGATAATTTGACCTCTTAAACATTGCTTGTTATCTTTTAAATTAACCCCATACTGAAAAGTGTTGGTTCTCACAGTTACACAGTGAGACAGTTTGAGTTTTTTTAAAAAACATGCCGATAAGCCAAACCTAAGCAGTGGTCTGCTTTTGCAAATTTGTTATGTATATTTTCTGGGTGTTTCTTTTGGCATTCAGTATACATACTAATACAGTAATCATAATACAAAAGCAATATTTGGCACAAAAACCACATGTACATTATATGACAGTTGTTGGTTAGCATAGTAGCCCAGGAGCCCTAGGCTATTTTTAAATCTAGGGATGGTGTGTTTCATTCTCCCCCTCCCCCCCCCCCCACCCTCCGCTCCAACTTTGTGTTTTAAATGAGGTGTTAAATTAAGCCTTGCCTGTATCCAGCACTATCTACGAACCATATCCCTCAGGTTCCTGTGGGTATTAAATTCCAGTTCCCTTTACTTCATCTGTATTCTCCAGTTTATCGGGCTTAAGTACTTTTTAGATCTAATTAGAATGGATGAGTGGATAACTCAATGCGACTTTACATCCTTTTTAACAGTATTTCAGTCATACCAGGACAATGGCTGGGTAATAATGGAAGTCTGTGTGCAATGAAACCCCATTTATGATTGAAAAGATTCCCGCCTCCAGTGGGCCTCGAATCGGGGACCACTAGATCAGCAGGCCAGTGCTTCAGTGCTTAACCTGCTGAGCTACTGAGCTCCAGATCTAATTAGGAGTTTATTCCTTCACTATTCCAATTGAACACTTCCCCTGGGTTGTCACTCATGTAGGCAACAGGAGCCATACACACTCTACACTTGTATGGTACACTTCAGTGCAGAGGCTAAAGCTGATTGGCTTTTGCTGTTTGTGCATGCTTGATAACACCTTGTTTAGTGTTCCAGCTAATATCACTGTTTCAAAATTCTGAATTATATAAAACAAACCAACCAGATTTAAAAGGGAGGAAAATGAAAATGGCAGAGTCGCTCATCAGGAAAATGTATCCATACGCCTTGAATGTCTGAGATTGGTTGGGTTGCACTCCAGTGCCTTTTTGAGAAGGCTTTTTTATCCATGGAAAAAAAACAGGCTGTCTCTAATAATTAGAGACAGCCTGTTTTCTTCCATGGATAATTGTCTTCCATGTATAAAATGAAAGAAATGCATTGAAACATATACTTAGCCTCAGTTATAGCATCAGTTTCAGATGCATCAAATCAACATTTTCTTAATTATTAACAGGCACTTCATAATATTCCTCAGCCACCACATTATTTTCATTTCCAACATTAACATATCCATCATTCTGAACATTCACATAATTTTCTCCTATTGGTGTGTCTTTATCTTTACCTTTACTTGTCTTTGTTCTTTTGCCTTTTGGAGTTTTGTCTTTCCGTGGTGATTTTCTGACATTGTGGTGCTTTTTGTCTTCTACAGGTGTCCTTGATGGTGTTTTCTTTGGTTCAGGACATTTAGCTGTATCTGGAATTTCATAATCTTCATCTTGTTCATCATTACCGGTATTTTCAGTAACTGCTTCTGTTTTGATTTCTTTTTTCTTCTCTTGAGTAGTGTCTAACCTAGGTAGATTTTGATTGTTCTTGGAACTAGCATTTTTACTTTCACACTTGTGTTCATCCTCAGTTGTAAAAGTAGGATTTTGATATTCCTTTTCTCTATGCTTACCTTTTGAATGTTTGTCACCCCTCTTATGTTTCTTACCACGTTTGCCATGCACCTTTTTATTCACATTCGCTGGATGGGCTTCATCATTTACATAAACCTCGTCTTGCTCAACTTTATTATCATGATTTTGTTTGTTATTAGCCAAACTAGTTTCATAATAAAGCTCATCACCAGCTTCCCTTTGTGTTTTTGTTTTGGCTTTAAGATAACCTTGCGGGTCTAGGGCTGGGTCAGTTGATTCTTTAGTTTTACCATCATTAGTCACATTTGCATACAAGTCTTTACTCTGCTGTTTACTACCAGTATAGGGTTCTGGAACATAGTCATTTTTTCGCCTGCTTTTTTCTATTTCACTAATTTCGTCTTTCCCAGGAGCCAATGGTGGTTTTGGCTTGTTAAGCTTTTTCTGCCTCCGCCTATGTCTGAAATTGAGAGTGGAAACCTGACAGTAAAAGAGAAGAAAAAGGCAGTGATCAGGAACTGATACAAACCAGGCCCAGAGGTTATAAATTTGAGTTCATTCTCAAACTCAAAATAAAGCACACTGATTGGCTGCTTCTCAGCACATGCTCGGAAGCAGCTAATCTGTGTGCTTTATTTTGAGTTTGAGATTATTCTCAAGTTTTGTAACCTCGAACCCTGTTCCACAACCCACCATATGGGAAACGTCAACACGAAGCAGCAACACGAAGCAGCAAGACAATACAAGTGCAAAGTAAAACGCATTTCTCTTTTCCAGACAGGTGGTCAACAAGATAGTCCATTCTAAGCATCAATATATCAAACACATCAAATATTCATCTTCATCCACTTGGCATTATCTATTTAAGATTAGTATGAATGAGCTAGAACAGACAAAAAAAACTGACTTTTCAAAGACCACAGACAAGCGGACACAACAAATGACAACACTGACAAGCCCATAAGCCCATATGATATCGTCTTGACCAATGGATGAATTTAGTTGGTATTTAGACTTGTCAGTGACCTATATATAGGTATTTATAGGTCACTGAACTTGTATACTTCATCAGAGTGTTACATACAGTAGTGCCATTTCATTTCATTTGATGACGGTCAGTCAAGGACTAAGAAGTTGTGGGGAAGGTTTTGAAATTTCAAAGGATATATTTTCACCATGCCTTGATGAACTAAGATGATGTTTTTGTCGATGTTAGAGCACCCCAAAACGACACTGGCGCTTTCACGGACTTACATTTATTATGTCAAGTTTTTTGGTTAAGATATCAGAAATCTTAGATTTTATTGCTTTGAATTTAGTAAATGTTTGAGAAAATAGGCGGTTTTATGCAATATGTCCTCACCCTCTCTAGCCTTCAGATCATGGTCACGTTAGTAACAGCGATGCCTTCATGACAGATTAGCTATGCTGTGAGGCAACCACTTTTTTCTTTTGTGTGTGTGTGTGTGTGTGTGTGTGTGTGTGTGTGTGTTTCATTTTTAGTGGGGAATATATTGGGATATTCTTACCTGTATAATATAAAGAGCACGAGGACAATGATGATGGCAACAAACACAAACCCACCAACTATCCCACCTTCTGTGAGGCAACCAATTTTGTGTGTGTGTGTGTGTGTGTGTGTGTGTGTGTTTCACTTTAGTGGTGTATATATTGGGATATTCTTACCTGTACAATATAAACAGCACGAAGACAATGATGATGGCAACAAACGCAAGTCCACCAACTATCCCACCTATTATAGCACCTGTTGATGATCCTGTAGGTAAGAAAGAAAAACTATATAATGCACCCGCATATCCTGATGATTCTAGAACAACAGATATGTTATGAGGAGTGTAGTAATAAAACGTACCTTAGAGTAAAAATATAGTCTCTTCATAATTCATCCTGTTTTTGGAGAACAAAAAGAAATATTCCGAAACCATTTTAAAAACACTAACCTTATCTGGAGCCCTGTATCATAAACGATACGCCTACCTATTTGTTTGATTTTAAAGTCGCGCGAAATAAGTAACAGTGCCGAAAAGAGACATTTTAAACTGGAAACTTCAGTTTAACTATGGTTACACTAAACAGTACTTCACTTTCCCCAGCAAACAGCTGTTAAAATCTGATAAGTACACATATCAAATACACATAATTACTTCCACGATTTGGAAGTAAATATAGGGGAAAGTGATAGACTGTAAACTAGTTGTTGGCTTTCATTGCGTGTGGGTAGCCACAGCTGTTTGGTGTACAGCTGAAATAATGTTTTAAGCCTTGCCACCGCTTCATATGTACCAAACGGGTTGCCAGCGGCGCCTCGTCTTTATTCCAAAACGATGAAGCCTGTACCATCACGTGCCTATATCAAAATCATTTTTGGGTCATTCAGTGATCCAAAACTATCAAAACCCCTTGTATCTGCACAAAAAAGTTGGCTGTAGCAATGTTACCAAGGGCGTAGCTACCTATACGCAAATACGCAGGTGGGTATTGAAATTTTGTCAAATTGACAAAATTTCAACACACACCTGCATATTTTCGTGCTGAAATGTTGTTAATTGGGCATGATTTTAATACTAACTGCCAACAGACACAAAAATGTGAAATTTCTTAGCGGCTTACCCCCTATTATTGCCCTCAATAAGTATAAAACATGAGTGTGCGTACTGTGTAATTGCCCCTAGCAACGCCCCTGGTTACGAACACTGACAATAAAATAAATGAGTGGTATATGTCCGTGGAGAGTGCTACAAACTGAATATCACCAAAAATGTATGGTCCAGTCTGACAAGCAAGTCTCGTTCCAACACATACGAGCGTACCATTGCTGTAATATGAAACTGACAAATGATAATTAGATCAACCCGATAGAAAGCAGAGTATACAGCAGAGTATACGGTCACATATCAGATTCGTGACCGTGCAAAAATTGTCGGAAAATATTTGATTGTGATACATTGGCGCTTAGATGTTCATATGGCATTTTCAGAGCAGGCTAAGAACACCATGGCATGCAGAGATATATCAGAAACGTTAAGAATGCCTTTGGCAGGGTTGGGGTGTTTCATTATATGATTGATTTACGAGTGGTTTAGGAGTTTCCGGTGACAGTCACACAGTAATTATTCATGTTCGCAGGTACTCATGAGAACTTTGCTAGGCTGTGGCGTTTTGGTCTGCTTGGCTGATATGTGTTTTCTTTAGTATTTTCTGAGTCTTGTCCTGGACGCAACTCAAACGGACGTTAAAGTCTGGTAATGCAATTTAAGACAGAGCATTAAAGATTGTCTCCCTCGTTTATTTCGTGTTTTCAGAAACAAATATTTTAACAAAATTTCGTTAGACAATATGTAATAGTCTCACAATAAACCGTACAAGTTTTGAGAAAGAGCATGTTTTTACGATAAATGTGGAATGAAAATTAATCTTCAAATCAAAATGCAAATTACCTATTTCCTAATGGCCTGTAAGAATATCGATTTTGACCACGTGTGTCATGGGATCATGTACAGGTATTTTTCTTATTCGTGCACGTGATTGTGACAGTGTATGAATAAATAATGTTTGTCCAATAACGCGATTTCGACCGCGGTCCGCGATAGTTTAAAAATTTATCTTATTTTTTGCTTAAAGTCACTTTTATCAAATATTATTATCTAACCTCTATTTCAAATGTATAGGTAGACCATATCGGAGGTATTGCATGAACTATTTCATCAAATCATTTTTGTTATTATTATAAAGGGAGTAAATCTTTAAGAACTTGAAGTTTTACCACTAATTACTAGTGCTCCAATATTACATACAAAAAATCTTGATCGTTGTGTCAAACTGACACTAATAACTCACAAAAAGCCCACGGATATTATTTTCATTAATAGCAATCCACACTGAATTCTATTATGCTATTGTTAACAAATAAGAAATCTATTCACGGCAAAAATAAATTACCGCCTTCTTATTTTTTTTTTTTTTTTTGTAATGCTGAGCTAGCATCGGCGCTCAGTATTCAATTCTGACTGTGCGCTTTTAATTTGCGCCAGTCCATACATTATACGAGTGAGCAAAGCCTCTAATCAGAATCGGCAGATGCACAGTCTGGTTTAAATCTTAAGTGTAAGCACCCTATACTGGTGCAGTGGGCTCAGAGAGCAGGTAACACAATTGGCAATAAGAACTACAGTATTGACCTAGAACGAGGTCTTTTGACACGCATGCTTTTCCATTGTTGTTCGTAGTGGGAGCATTTTTGTGACCAGCCTTCTTTTTCATTTCCCTGGCCGACGCAGCTCTCTCTTTAAAAAGGGGTTCATATTTAATAGGAACATGTTCTCCATGGGGAGAAAAATACTTTCCTCTTAAAGTTGACCCCATTGGAAATAGAGGTAAATATTAAATGTTCAGGAAATGTCAATATATGCGCCGCGACACGACAAATCAACAAAGTGGCATGGGCGCCAAGCGAAGACTCAGATCAGCCAGGGCATCCGCCCGGTCTGATCCGAGTCTTAGCTGTCGGCATGGCGGTGGCTACCCTTTAAGCGCAGCCTGGATGCTCAGGCTGATCGGAGTCTTCGCGTGGCGCACATTCCACTTTGTTGGTCTGTTGTGTCGCGGCTCATATGCGTTATCCTGTTACGTATGACCTTGTATTAAAAGTATAGGTGTATTTTTTTTAATAAACTATCTTATATTGTGCACAAAAATTAAAAAAAAAAAAAAAAGGCAGAACAAGCCATTTCTTTGCTGAATGAGCAGTGTAATAAATGGACGTTCAGACACATATTGTGTATCGTCGAATTTCAGAACATAGTTACATCTAATAGGTATTTTAATTATGGAAAATATCAGTAAATTAGTGAAAACTGACATGAAGTTTAAGAGTGCGAACGTCTGTCGAAAGTATTGAACCGTTTTTCGTATATGATTGGGTTTCGGACGGACGGACGAACCAAAAGCAATATGCCCCACCAACTTTTTCAAAGTTGAGGGCATAAAAATGCATTGGGTTGAAAAACCATCCTGGTATATTCCCCTCCTTAAGTAAGAACTTGGAGATTGGATGGATAACCGTTTTGGACCTGCATACATACGAATCGAATTTGGCTGTATACATGCAGAAGCCTGAATTTTAAATTTCCGAGTTGGAATGGAATTCCGCTATCACCAGCCGTGTAGCTGCAGCTACACGGCTGGTGGTAGCGGAATTCTATTCCCACGTGTCTCGATGTTTTACGGTCATTACTGTTCTTACCGTTATCAGGTTGACTTAGCGGTGTCGTTCCGTAAGTGTGCCCAGTTGACGTTTCTGTTGGTTGGGTTGTTGGGCTCGGCGTTGTTGTAGAAACGCTGGTCGTTTCTTCCACAGTGGTAGGTTTAGTTGGCGTCGTGACGTTTTGGGTTGAGGTGACATTACTGGCTGGTGTCGGGGTTGTTAATAATGTTGTTACTACCTCTGTTGTATTGCTCATTGTCGCTACTTTTATCTGTAGTTAGAAAATTTATCATGAGAAAAGATATCTAACACCATGTATGAATTTTGCATACATATACAGACTGCCAAGCAGATTCGACCGTTCTCGTGTATCCGATGTTGCGCTGACTTATTAGCTAGGACGCCACATGAAAGACAGGAAAATGAATGGATGGATGCGTTTGTGCATTACGGCCTCTTCAACAGTATTTCAGTCGTATCTAGCCGATGGAAGTTAAAAAGAATTCCAACTCCAGCGGTATTCGAATCCAGATCGATAATTTAGCAGGCGCGCGCTTAACCAGGCTATCAGATCGGACAGGGAAGGTGTACAACAAATGGGATGGGTCTCATAAGACTACCGTAGGTATACCATACTAATATACAGTATCATGAGTCTTCTCCTGTTGGGTGACGCACAATCTTTACTTTTTAAATAATTCATTTATTTATGTGCCCGTAAAACATACATTAACTGGTATTATTAGAATCTCCGAGGCTACTTCTTTTCGTGTATATATCAACTTGTAAGTAAAAGCACTAAGCTTCATCTGCTTTTTAAGATTATGAGAAAGAAAAAAAACAACAAAAAAACGCTGATTTAGCTGAGCTTTAGATAAAATTACTTCAAACAGATTTTATAACCAAACAGATAAAAAGCAAATTCTTAAATGTAACTACAAAAGATATAAATAAACAGTTGACACCAGTCATGAAATTGTCATGCGTTATTTCTTAGTAAAAAATATGTTTTCCGCTTATCCCATTCATATATGACTAAGCTTCCTCATTGCATAGAATTGAGTTTTCATATTGTTTATATAGCGATTGATAAAGGGAAAAGTTAGAAAAATGCTGGCTGAAATTTGGTAAAAATTCTCAATAATTTCCAGTCATACTGTACTGTTTTGAATAAATGTGCATTTCTGCGCAATAGCAGAAAGCGAGACATATGTATGCATTGCTTCTTTGAGCCGCGACATGACAAAACCAACAATGTGGTTGTGCGCCCAGCGCAGTTTTAGATGCCCAGTCTGATCAGAGTCTTCGCTGTCCGCATGGAGGTAGCTTAGACGCTTAGCTACCCTTTAAGCGAAAAGCGAAGAATCTGATCAGATTGGACGGAGGCCCAGGCTGATCTGAGTCTGCACTGGGCGCACAATCACATTGTTGGTTTTCTCGTGTCGCGGCTCAATTATGTATGCATTGCTTATTTGGTTAGGACAACATAGTCCACTGAGCACAAATGAGCCGCGACGCGAGAAAACCAACAATGTGGCCGTGCGCCCAGCGCAAATTCAGATCAGCCTGGGCATTTTACCAGTCTGATCAGACTCTTCGCTAAGCGCTTAAAGGGTAGCCAAGAGATTAAGCTACCTCCATGCGGACAGCGAAGACTCTGATCAGACTGGGCGGATGCCCAGGCTGATCTGAGTCTGCGCTGGCCGCACAACCACATTGTTGGTTTTGTCGTGTCGCGGCTCAAATGAGTTAAGTCTCCATGGTTCTATCAGTGTGAAAACGTCTGAATTCAAATCACTATAAAAACGGCTCAATCTTCACCTTTGGTAATAAAACAAGTGTTCATGAGTATAAATTGAAACATATAACTGTCAAAAAGTAGAAAAAAAAGTTTTTGAAAAAATGACAAATTACTCCACAAAATACAATTTCCTGAGCTGGTGTCCCGTCTAGCAATGCTATTTCAACATGAACGCGATAGTGATTGGGACTCCACGCCTGTACATTGTATTTTTACCATTTTATTCAACTTAATGACATCGAAAGTAGGTCATTTCAGTTGCCAACTAAAATGACACAATCAAGTTTTCAAACCATTTTTTATACGAAACTCAAGAATGTTTTATTTCTTTAAAGTCTCCATAGTCCTATCAGTGGTAAAAATCGTCGAAGCACAAATCCTTATAAAACTGGTACAGCCTTCAGAACTGATGATAAAATGTCGGTTGCTGTGCTTTTTGTGTCATAGAAACTAGGGGAAAAGAATGAATAAGGTGTTTTGAATAAAACTTGACAAGTCTCTCCGTAAAAATACGGGTTTCGTTTCTGGCTCCCCGTTGGGCAATTAACTCACACAACAGCGAGACAAAGAATGAGACCCATGCCTAACATTGTATTTTTATCAATGATTAAACAACTGTACATTGTATTTTTATCTCCTGTACCTTGTGTTGTTACCACTTGTACCTTGAATTTTTACCATGTTATGAACCGCGTGAAATCGAAAGTAGGTCATATATGCTGCCAACTAAAATGACCCAGATATTTTTCAAATCGTTTTTATGAGAAACTCAAGGACGTTTTATTTTTTCAAAGCCGGCCAATCACGATAATATACAATGAAGAAACTGTAGTGAGAAGCTTGCAGCGATACTTCTTGATGAAATGTTTCATGCTGATAGAGAAATGGGGCCTTTAAAGCTGGCTAATCACGGTCATTTACAATGACGAAGCTATAATGAGAAGCGTTACCTCATCAAAAATTTTCATGCTGATAGAGCAATGGAGCCTTTAATATGACACTGATACAAATAGATTGACTTAAAACTTCCTAAGATACAAAACACATGACATTGCCAACTAATTGCTTCCGGGGCGATGGCGAACATTTACAATCGCCTACGCCCATGGATGTAAACAATAACTATGTCCCATGGTTTGTGTACCTGTTTATGCATGTGTGTGTGTCGGTAGGGTGGGAGGGGGGAAGCGGGGTAATGCGAGAAGCTCTTCTGTACCACCCAAAGGTGTAGGTCTAGCACTTTTTATGTTACGAAATTGTTCATGTTGCAAGCGTGGTATAACCCAGCAGGAACATTACGTCGCACTTACGTCGATGCGACATGATGACGTCGCATATGCGTCAGTACTAAGTCACCCTGACGTCCTGTGCCTGCCGGGAAGTTCCGATTGCTTGCACATGTACATGCATTACATTAGTGCTGAAGGGGGATCTCTAACCTGGTTATATACTGCTCACAAAAGTATTGTTATATATTGACAGACCACTATAGGAGATAACGGGAATCCCCGCAGTGACGTCATCGGATGATCACGTGGGTAGCTTGGTTGGCAAAAGATTAGCAGCGGGCAGTGTTTTTCTATGGGATAGTCTAAAGTATAATCGCTAAAATGCGTAAAAGATAATTAAAATAAGTGAGAATAAATAGCTACCGCTTAAAAACAATTGGAAATAAGGTCTTACTCACCTGTCATACGAAAAAGAACTGATCTATTTAATTGAATTCATCTTTAGGTATACCCATTAACTTAACCGGACTGTTTTTCTTAATAACTACAACTGAAAAAAATATTAACAGAATAAAATGAAAATATTTTAGATAAGTATCTTAATCTTTTCTACTATAAAGTATATTTATTAATATAAATAGGATAAGATAAAAAAAATAAGATATTATATCTAAGAGAACTTAAGCGGAATTACTGTAAAATGTCGATCGGATTTAGGGACAAGAAAATTTAAAACAAAATAAAAGAAATAATAATATCTATCGATGGTTGCGATTTCTTAAAATTTTATAAACAATAAATAAAGAAAGAAAAAATAAATAAAATAGAGGAAGTCATACATTTGTGTTAACGGATAATTAGCCGCACTCGGCGCACAAACAGTTCATTTTAGACATATGTTTATTTCAAATTGTCAACTCAACAACTCAACTAAACTTTACTGTGAAACTTGTCTCAGGCCGCTCGCAGGTGGCATATGAGAAAAATGTAGCAAAATACAATAACATGGCGACCACAAGACACAAGCGACGTTTTTTGAACTATGATAAGACGTCCTTGGTCAAAGGATACACTGAAGACAGCGAAGATAGTATTATATAACAGGAAACAAACATTTTAAATTCAGAAAATTAACATAAGATACAGACTCGGATACTTTTTATTAGAGTTTCTATGATAAAAAGTATATATTATATTTTGTGAATGCGAGATCAAATAAGTTAAGAACAGTTTAATGCTAACAATGACTCATTTCATCTCGTTTCAGTGTAAGCTTTTAGATATATCCTAAAGCAAGTAAATGCCACCTAAAATATTAATTTTAAAACAGTTTATAAAATTCTATAATAGAGCTAAGCCAGCAGTACTTTTTTGAAAATTACACGAAGTTCAAAAGCTTGAACAAAGAAATATGAAAGAAAAAGATATGCATCTGAGTCATTCACACATAAACGATTCACTGCCATTTATTCAGTCATTCATTCATTTAATGGTTGGTTTGACATTCGTTCATTCGTTTATTTTTTTCCGTTTCCCTTTTTACACGCTACTTGTAAATTTGCACTATGAACATGTGTGATAGAAAGGAAAACTATGTATCTTTGAAGCATCTTAGCACGCAAATAAATCATGAAATTCAATTTCATTTAAGAAAATGTAAGCCTTTCATATTATCTGTCTAAAACATTAAAATTTTTGCTGTTTTAAATTCATATTTTACACAAACAATCTCACGCATTAGCTGTATAATATAATACTGTATCAACCTTTCTGCCAACCATACTCGGGGGATCCCCCAAGTGTCTTTTCAGTGACGTCACGCTTTTATCTCCTATTCAAGTAACAATATTCACTTAAAACAGAAACAGTCAATGCAGGTCATGTGACCTAGAGCAGCACATAAAGGACTATGGGGTCTCCACCTCAATTTCACATCGGCGATAAAAATTCTTTCGGACCCAGATTCTGTGAATAATAAAATTCTCCATAATTTTCCAAACTGAAAACACCCACTTTGGTCAGCTTTATTGCGTTATTTAAGGTGTAGGGCTATTACAAATGTCGCCATATGCGAGACATTTCACCACACAATGGTATCTTTTACGCCTATCATTTTCTCCTGTGAGAAAACCGCATGAAATCAGTATCTGTAACTTGTTAACTGAAGCATTAGGCGTCTGTCTTAATAAAGTTTGCATAAAAATTATTAGTCATTGCTGCGCTGGATTCGTGTGAAATTTGGATGTCGACCCCTTGTCTACTTCCAACTTACTCTAGATCACATGGCAAGCTTAATCGTTTCAATATTCATATTGGGGGTCTCTATGAATATTTGTTTTATGAATCATAACAGTTTAACATTCATTTACTTATTTTCCTTACTTCTGCTGCCTTAAATGTCTTAATATCCCTTACTTAATTTGAGCAGTATATATATATAAGCGTTTTAACTTGAAGACAGCGTTTTTCCTTTCTGAAACAGGACAACCGGAAAATATATAAGTATCTATAAGTGCACATACTTATGTTATTGTGATGTTACATGATCATCTTATTGTTTATAACTATGACTAAGAAAAGTCGACATTGTCATGCTCCACATCACTTGTTAATTTTTTTTTCTAGAATGAACAGAGCCCTAGATAAGAGGGAGTTTGTGGTGATAATTAGGGATTTTTTTTGTTAATTCTGGATAAAAACATACGTTGTGACCCCTCATCTGAACCGTCTCGACGAGACGGTTCAGATTAGGGGTCACAACATATGGTTTCAATGAGAAATAAAGAAAATTATCTCTCAATTATCATCAAATTCTCTCTTATCTAGAGCTCTGAATGAAGGAAAAAAAATACAATATTTTCTGATCGTGACTTGAGGATAGCCAGCGTATTGTATTTGCGAACACAGAAGACCCAGATCAGAATGAATAGTTTAAAAATGTAACCCGCATTGTCAGTCTTCACTTCCGGCATCAGCACTGACCAAACGGACTATATCTCGGGGCCTATTCCCGCTGGAGGTGAGATTCTTTCGGACATAATCACTACCCCATCGTCTTAGCATGGCTAGGATACTATTGAAAAGGACGTAAAATCGCAAGTCGTCCACCTAAAGCAGAAAAGCAGCCAACAAATAGATTTCATATGGCCTGGAAACTTATAAAATCCATATATACGTATTATACTACATTTGTTGATATATTATACGTTTGACCCAAACAGAGCGTTGCCAACCCCATATCAAACAACTTAGAAACAACTTAGTAAGACTCATTCTCGAATCCATTGTTTTCTCAAAAATATGTTTCTTAGGAACTGAACTGGAACAGTGATTCCTGAGGAAAGAGTAAGGTTAATAAAAGGGATTTCTATACCAGTACCCAATCATAAGATACGAGGTAGGTGCACAATTAAGAATTAAGGACTTCACATAGAAAGGCTCCCAGCGAAGAACCTTTGTAATCCTGAGATCGCCTGCGGGTTTTTTCGTTGGTGACCCGGGCGGAGCTTGCCCTGTCTCCTTGGATATTCCGAAGGTTGCTTTTATGGGACACGTGTCTCCACAGCAGCCACACGAAATTGAATAATAATTGTATTAATGTTGTTTTAAAGCCTTTGAAAGTGTGCTACTTTGCACCCATAGCAAACGCTTTCAGCGACGTAAAACCAGACGTCAGCCAATGAGAAGCGACATTTTATAATGACGTCGGGTTTGCGACAGTATATCGCAGAATATACTTGGCGCAAAATTTTAACGCTATCCAATCAGACGTCGCGTTATATTTGTAAGTGCATTAGAACGTTGATTCAACGTTGTGTGCGCAATGGGTCGTTTTACTGGACCCTGTCTGGCTTAACAACCCTCCATACACCACCCTATGCATAATCGTCGGCTGGGCAGGACTAGCGGACGGGACGATAGACGGAAAGACAAATGACAGACTAGGTGTCAGGAGGTGCAGCAATAGATTCGTTCCGCTGAACCTTCGGGGGGGGGGGGGGGGGGGGGGCATCGTTATGAGAATTGAAATTACAACAACAATAAATTCCCTCCCATCGGGTGCATAAAGTTGATTCAACATTGAATCAAAGTTAGGCGTTAAATCGACGTTGATTCGGTGTTGATCAAATAGTGTGTGCCTGCAGGGCTTCTTCGAACTTGGACAAGTTCTGTAAATAGTAGCTGGTATATGGGATCTTGGTTGCTGGCAAAGCAGTGCAGAGGCCCTTTAGGCCTGAATGTCCCAGTTTCTAGACAGTCAATATATAGTTACATGTATTTTTGTTTTAATATATTTTCCTTAAAGTGTCTCTTTTCATCGAATAGTAGCTTTATTTTCCTTCCTTGACGCAATCAAGTCAACGAATGACTAAATACTTTCATATTTTTTGTCGCCTTGCTGTTGGACTAGCTACTTAGGGACAGCATCTGTGCTTGGTTCCTGAATCTAACGGTGTCTGCAAAATGAGTTAACTTCGTGTCAAACTTTCCCAGTGTCTGGGATTCCCAGAGTCTGGGTCTAACAGAAAGTTTACTAAACATTCACTGGACCCAATCTCTAAAAACTTGCCCTCCACACACACACACACACACACACACACACACACACACACAGAGAGAGAGATCGTCTGCTTCGATCTGTCATTATTCTCATTTCTTATTCATTACAACCAAATCTCTTTCCCAAAAGAGAAGGCACTGAAAGTTGGCAAGACAAAGGCCTAGAGGCTGGGAGGAACTTAGTTGATGATTTCATACAAGGGGAATAAAGGTGAAATTGGCAATCCATTGATGGCAAGGTGTATTCTACCAGGTTTTAGAAGTCGCATCAGCTCAATGAGTTAAGTAAGCGTTGTTCTAATAAGCTAGCGACCCGAAGTTAAATTCTTTTCAACCGTAGCCTAAACAGGATTGCATTGCACAGAACCTTTCACGATCACACTTCCATCGGCTCGAAATGACCACAATAGTCTAGCGTTCAACACAGGCAACGAAGACAACGTACAAGATTTTTTTTTCTCTAATCAGGTTAAGTATGTTTCGGAACTGCTTAAAACAAAATTTGGGATACAAATATCATGACAACGAATTGGTAAGGGAACTTATATATTTTTGCATTGTATTAATACTCGAAAAGAGAGGAATCTTTCGGGTCTGTAAGAATGATAATTTGAAATCAAATTACATAGAATGTGAAAACAATCGAGCTTTATAGCCATAAATTTTCGTTGGCATGGACGATGCCTTCATTGAGGGTGTTGAATGCCAAACCAGAGTGATGACTGAAAAACCGTTAAAAGGGCCGTAAAACCACACGTCATCCATCTTCTTCATCGTAAGGGAATAAGGAACAAGGTTGGTTTACGGTTTTGGTAGCCCAGTTTCCAGTCAGTCTTCAAGGCAAGGTGAAAATTCTAAGAATACAGAGACAGAAATTCCAGAGCCAACAGGGCAGCAGGGTGGACCATGATTATACTGGAATGGGCTTTAAAGTAATGTCACAGGGGAGGAAAAAATCGTGGCCCGACCGGGACTCGAACCCAGGGCCTCTCGCTTACCTTGCGAGCACTCTGCCAACTGAGCTACTGAGCAACTTGGTCGATCTTCGACATTTCCCCCCTGCTTAATTAGATTCGTCCCCGAATCTGTCCGGTACCACGAAGTAACCAACGAGACATGCACTTTTTGATGCTCGCGGCCCTAGCCGTGGACCCACACTGGCCACCAAATGTCACAGGGGAGGAAAAAATCGTGGCCCGACCGGGACTCGAACCCAGGGCCTCATGCTAACCGTGCGAGCACTCTGCCAACTGAGCTACCGAGCCATTTGGTCGACCTTTGACAGTAACATTGTCTCAGATTAAGCTGACGTCCTCTGATAGGAGAAAAAGACTAGCACAGTAACCACATATCTCACCACTTTTCACAGACCCTCCAACAGTGCAAGGTAGTGCCGTAGGTTCGAGCATGATTTGTCCACCAGGCGGTCGATAACACACTCGCTTAAGCTATTCAGGCGGGCAAACGATACTCTGTCTTCTACTTGTCCTAATTCGAAGGAGGCTAGCCCTACCCATCGGGCACACAGCTTTGAATCAACCTTGATTCAACGTCATGACGTTGAATCAAGGTTGATTCAGGGTTGTGTGCCTGCTGGGTGTGGATTCTAAACTCGTCAATTTCATTCTCATTCTGATGCTCACGCGTTTCTCGCAACATAAACATCAGACACTGAAAAATAGCGAAACTTGATCATTTGTAAGCAGAAGGAGGCGGACGGGAGAGCGGGGGTGGTGGTGGTGGGGGGGGGGGGGGGGGCAGAGTTGGCTAAAGTCCGTTACAAAAAAGGCAGAGATTGGACTGAGGTAGTTTAATATTCTTACCTTGTTAATTGCTTCAGATATATCTTCATAAACCCCCTGCAAAAATATATTTACACTGTGTAAAAAATATATCAAAATATAAATCAGATTATCATCACATCCTGGTATGATAATTATATAGATATGAAACGTCACACTCTTTTAATGAGAAGTAACCACTTATCTTAAAGCGACTATATTTATCTGCAATTGAATACACTGTCTTCCAAGAAAGTAAGGTAGCTGAAATAGTTAAAATACACGCCTACCACCAATACTTTAAATATCTGGACATATTTAGTTATTCAAATTTTTGAAAAAGTTTATTTTTTCATTCAGATTTGTAAAAATAAATGCCGGTGGAATGGCAAACATTGTAGATACTGATCAGACTGCAATCTGATCATGGTCTTCTTCTGTTTGCTGTAGCCTTTTTGTTCCAATACGTAGGTCCCGGGCGGGTAAAATGTGTAAACAGCTTTTTTTTATCTTTCAAACTATTTTTGGAGTATTATAAAAGTAGACAGGTAGCCAGTATAATCGTTATGTCAAATTTCATACCCGACCACTACTTATGCAAACAGGAAGTAAAAATAAAGAAATTAGGGCTCATAAAAAGGGGCTGTCTGGGTAGGGAGCTGTCACAAGGATAGGTGTATCAACGCATGTGCGAACAACGTAATCTTAGACCAGCCTATCCACCTGGGCAGCTTGTTAGACTCTGCAGAATGTTAATGCAAACAAAGAATCGCCCAGCAGGCACGCAAGGTTGAATCAACCTTGACTCAACCTTGATTCAACGTCGGCACACAAGGTTGAATCCGCCTTAAATCAACCTTGATTCAACGTTTTGACGTTGAATCGATGTTGATTCAAGGTGGATTCAACCTTGTGTAAAACGTTGAATCAATGTTGATTCAAGGTGGATTCAACCTTGTGTAAAACGTTGAATCAATGTTGATTCAAGGTGGATTCAACCTTGTGTGCCGCCAGTGGGTGAAGACTAGAACCAGAATGTACAGATGCATAGGCATTACTTTGTAGTCACATATGCTGATTAAGACTCGTGCACATTATCACAGGGTATAATCGATTCCGCCAATTTTCGCTTCCTGCAGAGACTGTACATCATATTTGGCTTCCGCCGAGACTGTCCGCGAACTCTTGCTTCCTGCCGAGACTACTGTCCTCGAGGAATGGCTTCCTGCCGAGACTGTCAGCGTGACTCTGCTTCCTGCCGAGAGCCTCGGCAGGAAGCAGAATCACGCGGACAGTCTCTGCAGGAAGCCATTTATCATGTTTAGAAGTCTCTGCAGGAAGCAAGAGTTCGCGGACAGTCTCGGCGGAAGCCAGATATGATGTACAGTCTCTGCAGGAAGCAAAAATTGGCGGAATCGATTATACCCTGTGATTATTAATTATTAATTTTTATCCTCTCGAGGATAGTGATGAGTAAAACAAGGCAGTTAACCTTCGAAGAATATGACGTACGCAAGGCAATGGACTCGTGCACTCTTGCTCGCAAGTTGTTGTAAAAGAGCTTTTCGCTAGTTTCCACATCGTAAACACGCCTACTAAACGAAAGAATGCGTAACCATCGGTTAAGAACGCGAAACAATTCGAGCGACATCCGGTTTAGCATTCGATGACGCAAAAAGGTAAACACACTTTGCATTTTCTGTCTTTCGTGAGCGATATAAATTTGTTGAGGAAAAAATTGATAAATCGGGGAATGTCATGCAATAGCCCATGCATATCGACGTTTGTCGAGTAAATCTCAGACCACCTGCTTTGCGCATATTGGCTGAATTAATTTTCGCGTGCTGAAGGTGTGTCGAACCCATCGAAAACATGTGGAAATTGGTGATGTATATTGTATTCTATTTGATTTTGCGGTTTGCTAGAAGTTTAGCATATCATCATGCACACGCGATAGACACATATGGTTATTTGTGCAATGGACCTTTTGGTTGTCAATGCTGCATAACCGAGAAATCACTGAAACAATGGTCGAAAATGGGTGGTTGAGCATTCGATCTATATAAATAATAAGAAAATTGACAGCTATCAAGCACGTCTGATTTCATCTCCACGGCTCCAGGAACACATGCAGTTTATTCTACGGAATCGTTTCTTAGCCTTCCTGACGAGCAATGCACTGGTGTTTCGGAAATTAATAGCATTTTGATGAAAACATTTGCAGTCTCCCAAGTCATAGTATATAAGGCTTTTTACACAGATATCGTGCTTTCAAACAATGCATTGACCCTGAAATTATCTAAAATATGATTTGACATGTTTTAAAATTTTGGTTTTCGTAAAGAAGTGCTAATCTGTCCAATTTTGTTGGTTACGCATTAGAGTGACCGGTTGAGAATTGGAGGAGCAAAGGAGAAAGTCGCAACTAATGCCCCTTTTGTATATGCCAGCATCTAACTATAACCATTAGTTGTCTACATATGCGTTTTAAATTGTATTGAAATCATTAGATGCAGAAAATATTAATTATATCCTTTTCTGGACAAGGGCATTGGAATACTAAATTTGAAGTAATTTGACAAAACGGCGCATTGATTGATAAATCAGAGATCATTATTTACCTCTGCAGAAAATAAAAAGACCATTTGCATTTCATAATGGCTCATACCGTTACATCTTTTTCTATGGTTAAGCATTATAGTCCCTTTAATCATTCGACAGACGATGCTTGAAAAAACAAACTTTAACTCTAGGGCAGTGCCGTTTCAAAGTCGATTCAAAGACTGAATAGTATCAAAAGGGGGGTCCAAAGGAACTAAAAGCGATGATCTAGAATATGAGTCTAAACCAGTAAGAAAATTTGATTAGATATATATGATATTAACTATCTTACCTACATCATCAAAGACAACAAACGCTTCCAAGATGTCGCAACACCTACACCATCTCCCACTCAAGCAGCTTACAATAATGAGAATCAGATAGTTACTCAACAACTTTGTAATAACATCAGGGAATTATTCCACCAACTGGGGAGAGAGAAACAAGGAGAATTAAACGTACCATTGAAAATAAATGGTATAAGAACTGAATGACAGGAAGAAACAATAATAGCTTAAACTTCGGAATGAAAAGCTGTCCTCAACATATGAAGTCTTGAGAAACCAGAAACCGATGATAATACCACAAGAATTGCAAATACATAATATATTTGGGGAGCCAGATGACCAACAAAGAAGAAGAGAAAGACAAGTTTTAGACGATTTTAAGACAGAAAAAGAATGGCTAGAATTGACGGCTGATAGCCATGAAGAAAGGAAGAATTGTTATCAATAATATCTGAAAAAGCTTCCAAGAGAGCAAAGGAAATTCTCATTATTATCTTGGGTATGAAACACAAAGAGAGAAGAGGAAACAATGGAAAGCTATAAACGAGGTATGGCTTAAAGACTATGAAACTGACTTCTGTAATAAATATACCATTAAACTCCATTCACTAAAGAAATAAAAGATATTCGATTAAAAGGACAATCTTATAGACCCAGACGCAAAAGGGCCGTCGATTTAAAAAAAAGGGTCGAACAAGAAGCATCAGTCCAAATAATAAGAGACAAAAATGATGACTATATTTTAACTTATGTATCTACATTTAACCCTAAAACCCCTGAATTATTCAATACAATAAAACAAAACTTACCAAATTTATATGAAGATGAAACCATGAAAGAATTATTAGACGATTTTCAGCTCATAAAAAGCAAACATCCACCTCAAAGTTTGACCAGACTTTTAACTCGTGCTAAATATTTAATAATTATGATTTTCCGAAGGTGACAAAATGTAATAGAGCCAAGAGTGGTTTATGTAATCATTTAATAACGGAGAAAGAGTTCCAGTTTAAATGCGGAAAATCTTTCAAAGTAAGGACACCTATGTCCTGTGATGTTAAAAATCTTATCTATGTGGTCCGGTGTAGCCGATGCCGAGAAAACTACATCGGAGAAACAGGCGGTTCCCTCCGCCACCAGACAACAGTTCATAGACAGCATATTAGAGATGCGCCAGTCTTATTAAAATCAAGAAATTATGGCTTTCGTCGCAAGATCATGTCAGGAATACTGATGAGGCTTGAGTAGCCGAAAATTCGGAGTATAGCCAATGTTTCTTCCTGTGAATAATTTCTCTGCTCTTGAAGGAACCATTTTAGATAATTACGTAATGGGTGAAGGAAACATTGGTCATCATAAAACGAGCACAAACTTGCATGTAATAGTACCCCCTGTGTGGCAAGCAATCAATTAATGTGTGTAGAAATTGAATCCTTGAAGGAACTACTTTAGATTTTAATTATGTAATTGGAAGAAGAAACATTGGTCATCACAAAAGGAGCACATACAGGCATGTAACAGTGAAGAACCACATTTGTACCGCCTGTATGGCCAGCAATCACTTACTGGGTGTAGAAATTCTACTCCCCAAGCTCACCCTCAGCGACCATTGTGGTTCAGAACATTTACGTGTAGTTAGTTATTCAGTTTGCATGGTCTTCTAGCTCATCAGTCAATCATGCCGGGCAACAAATAATAATAACCTGAACACGGTACAAAATCTGTACAATATGCAAAGTTCATAGGCTGAACAAAGCGGCACTGCTCTAGAGATACAGACAATTTGTTTTCAAGCATCCTTAACCATACAAAAATAATATAACGGTATGGGCCTTTATGAAATGCAAAAGGGCATTCTTATTTTCTGCAGAGGTAAATTACGAATCAATTTGCCATTCAAACTCAGTATTCCAATGTCCTTGTCAAATAAGGACTCTTTTCATTAATATTTTCTGCATCTAATGATTTTAATACAATTTAAAACGCATATGTAGACAACTTATGGTTATAGTTAGATGCTGGCATATACAAAGGGGGCATTAGTTGCGACTTTCTCCTTTGCTCCTCCAATTCTCAACCGGTCACTCTAATGCGTAACCAACAAAATTGGACAGATTAGCACTTCTTTACGAAAACCAAAATTTTAAAACATGTCAAATCATATTTTAGATAATTTCAGGGTCAATGCATTGGTTTGAAAGCACGATATCTGTGTAAAAATCCTTATATACTATGACTTGGGAGACTGCAAATGTTTTCATCAAAATGCTATTAATTTCAGAAACACCAGTGCATTGCTCGTCAGGAAGGCTAAGAAACGATTCCGTAGAATAAGCTGCATGTGTTCCTGGAGCCGTGGAGATGAAATCAGACGTGCTTGATAGCTGTCAATTTTCTTATTATTTATATAGATCGAATGCTCAACCACCCATTTTCGACCATTGTTTCAGTGATTTCTCGGTTATGCAGCATTGGCAACCAAAAGGTCCATAGCATAAATAACCATATGTGTCTATCGTGTGTGCATGATGATATGCTAAACTTCTAGCAAACCGCAAAATCAAATAGAATACAATATACATCACCAATTTCCACGTGTTTTCGATGGGTTTGACACACCTTCAGCACGCGAAAATTAATTCAGCCAATATGCGCAAAGCAGGTGGTCTGCGATTTACTCGTCAAACTTCGATATGCATGGGCTATTGCATGACATTCCCCGATTTTTCAATTATTTCCTCACCAAATTTATATCGCTCACGAAAGACAGAAAATGCAAAGTTTGTTTACCTTTTTGCGTCATCGAATGCTAAACCGGATGTCGCTCGAATTGTTTCGCGTTCTTAACCGATGGTTACGCATTCTTTCGTTTAGTAGGCGTGGTAAATGTCCGTGAAATGACTTTATATTTTGGCATTTTTCTTACTGTCAAATCCTGTTACTAATGCCATTATATATTACAATAATATCTTTTTCGTAAGTTAAGTCATTTGTGTTCTGCATTCTCAGCACTGTGGATAAAGAATTTTCTGATGATTATTCCGGGGTAATTTTTGTAAAGTCTCCAGAAACTGTATTGTGACCTCGGTGTGATGAGGCGGTTCACATGGGGTCACTGCTAGGGCTGAGTATCGTGCCAAACTGTGACTATCATGATACTATCACTATTGGAAAAAAAACTATCAGGATACTATTACTATCGAGGGTCTTACATCACAATTATTACCGTCTCTCAATTTGTTGAATTTAAAGACTTAAGATGGTTTAGGAAAGTGTCATATCTGTAAATTACATACCAGTGTTTCCCACTGAGTGTTAGCTTTACCACCACCTTACCACAAGTGTTTCAGCTTCCCACCTTACCACAAGTGTTTCAGCTTGCCTGTACTAAAGTAGACTAAAGGAGATCGAAACTTGCCTTTGTTAGCAGCCAGACCCGAGCGAGCCCTGCTCAGCTTGGTGAAACAGCTAGATTAAGGGGATCACTGATAGGTAGGGACAGACCCGATCACTTTGACTCTTTGAATCTGGTTGTCTATATTATAGGCAGTGGACAAGTCAGTGACTTGATGGGAGGAAATAAGACGCCCCCGCCTCCATGAGTCTCCCAGCCCTATGGGTCAACAAGGGGTGGTGTTAACACAGCATCACTGGGCGGAAGTCTTCCTAGAAGAAGTCAACGGCCAGGGCGGAAGAACTCTTTGAGTCAACGGCCATGTGTTCATGACCAAGGCGAGCCATACAGTAATCGTGGATTTCGGCTGTGGTCAACATATATAACCTGGAGAGGGATGGGCTCCGTCAGGCTGAATCCTGCCCTTGGAACACCATGGTTGACAACCTAGATAAGACCTTAATACCGGATCGGTCGCAGCCCGGGTTAACAATGACCGCGCCTACTGTTGGACACCGGGACGTAGGTGACAAGTATGCAACTGGTGTAACACAGATCAAGAAAATCAGAGGTAGGGCGAACATCTCAATTGGCACCTGGAATGTAAGGACTCTGAGGCCAGCTGGGAAGCTTGAAGAGCTGACTCATGCAATGGACAGGTATCACTGGAACATACTGGGGCTCTGTGAGATGCGCTGGAAAAACTTTGGTGAGATGTCAACAGATGACAGACACAAGGTTTATTTCAGTGGAGAAGAGGACAAACATGAGTATGGGCTTGGATTTCTGTTGCATAAGGACATGGTGAGTGCTGTCTTGGGATGCCGACCAGTCTCCAGCAGACTGATTTCAATTCGCCTGAGAGCAGCTCCTTTCAACATCACCATCATACAGATTTATGCACCAACATCTGGACATGACGACAATGAGGTAGAACACTTCTACCAGCAACTCCAGGAAATCATAGACCAAACACCCAAGAAGGACATTCTGGTTGTACAAGGGGATTGGAATGCTAAGGTTGGAAAGGATGCACAGGCAGACTGGGAAAACGTTTGTGGACCCTACTGCAATGACGAGACAAATGAGAGAGGTCTCAGACTTCTAGAGTTTGCAACCTGTAACAGCCTAGTACTGACAAACACCCTTGGCCCTCACAAACCATCAAGGAGATGGACATGGCACAGCCCAGATGGGAAACACCACAATCAGATTGATTACATCTTGGTGAGGAAGCGCTTCCGATCAGGAGTCAACATCCATAGGACAAAGAGTTTTCCTGGAGCAGACAAAGGAAGTGACCATGACCTGGTCATGTTGACCTTCCGAGTTCGTCTGAAGAAGGCTAGAAAGCCAACCCAGGCAAGACTGAAGTTTGATCTTGAGAAGCTAAGGGACCCAGAGGTGGCATGCACTTTTCAAGCAACAATAGGTGGAAAATTTGCACCACTCATTGGTCTGAGGGATGATGACTTTCTTTCTTTCTTTCTTTCTTTGTATACTGCTACACCCTCTCTCGAGGATTATGAGCAGGTGTACGATGTACACTCCAGTTTTGCAGGATGAACCTTCTTGTAGCCATGTAGCTATAGAAGGGATCTTTAACCTGCACAGGGGATGTATCTCCCTGCACAGGGGGCCTCCAGTTAACGTCCCGATCCGAAGGACGGCACACTTTTTAAATGTCATCCCTGCAAATGACATTAAGGAAGCGTGTTCGGACACCGAAATTCAAACGCCGTTACCAGGGTTCGAACTCGGGACCTTTAGCATCAGAGGCAAGTGCGCTAACCACTGAGCTACCACGCTTCTTAAAGATGACATGGACATAGATACCATGATTACCACCTACAATACAGTAGTGACTGATGCAGCCAGTGAGATACTTGGGAAGGAACGCCGCAGGAAAAAGCCATGGGTCACTAGAGCAGTTCTCGACCTCTGTGATGAGAGGAGAAATTTGAAGAAGAAGAGGTATGAAGCAGGAGGAGCAGAAGAATACAGGGAAGCAAATAAGAGGATTCAGAAGGCAGTGAAGAAAGCGAAGGAGGACTGGATAGCTAGTCAGTGCGAGGACATAGAAACTTGCCTGAACAAAAACAACAGCAAGAAAGCATACCAGCTGGTGAAGGATCTAACTTCAGAGAAACAGGGTAGATCCACAACTATCCAGGACAAGTCTGGGAAATGCCTTACAGAAGAACAAGAGATTCTCAGTAGATGGACAGAATATTGCTCAGAATTATACAACCAGGAGACTGATGGTGACAATACGGTTCTGGACTGCAATCAGCCCCCAGATGAAGATCAACAACTGATCCTTCGTGAGGAAGTTGAGATTGCAGTAGCAGCAATGAAGAAGGGAAAATCTGCCGGAGTTGATAATATACCAGCAGAACTTGTTCAAGCTGGAGGGGAGACCATGATTGATGTTTTAACAGATATCTGTAACAGGATCTGGAGAACAGGAGAATGGCCTACCCCATGGACTCAGTCGCTGATTATTACTCTTCCTAAAAAGGGCAACCTACAGCTCTGCCAGAGCTACAGAACCATCAGCCTCATCAGTCATTCAAGCAAAGTCATGCTGAAAGTTATCTTGAAGAGGCTTAAGCCACAAGCCGAAGAGATAATCGCTGAGGAACAGGCTGGGTTCCGAGCAGGAAGGAGCACCACAGAACAGATCTTCAACCTTAGAATCCTGTGTGAAAAGTATCTCCAACATCAGCAGAATCTGTACCATGTCTTCATTGATTTCAAAAAAGCCTTTGACAGGGTATGGCATGCAGCCTTATGGGCCACCATGAGGAAGTACAATATCAATGCAAACCTAGTTCGCACCATTGAGCAGCTATACGACAAGGCTACAAGTGCAGTCCTGATAAATGGCAGCACAGGAGAATGGTTCAGAACAACAGTTGGAGTAAGACAAGGATGTCTTCTGTCACCCACCCTCTTTAACATTTTTCTCGAACGGATCATGTCCGATGCTCTGGAAGAACATGACGGAAAGGTTAGCATAGGCGGCATAAATATTACCAACCTGCGGTTTGCCGATGACATAGACGCTCTTGCTGAGGAGGAGCAGGAACTAGAAGCTCTAGCTGAAAGTCTCGACCGGACCTGCACAAGGTATAAGATGGAGATCAGTGCTGAGAAGACCAAACTGATGACAAACAGCGCAGATGGCATCAAGAGGGAGATAAAGGTAAAGGGGCAAAAGCTGGGTACTGTAAGCAGCTTCAAATACCTTGGAGCAGTTGTCTCAGATGATGGCTCAAAACAGGAGGTTCTCTCAAGGATAGCACAAGCCACTGTTTATTTCTATGTATTACTGATCTGATCATGTTAGATAACTCTTTGCATTATTACTGCACTCTTCTTTAAGAAATAACAATAAGTAACGTCATGTGACGTCATGACGTCATAATGGTTACCATGACGTTATGAAAGGGTGAGTTACTAGTGTTTGACAATATGGAGTCATAATAAAGTGACCAACCAAATTATAGTGTTAGTGTTTAAACAAATGGTAGCAGAGCGAGGTTCCGATCCTCGGACCTCTGGGTTATGGGCCCAGCACGCTTCCACTGCGCTTTATGGACTGAAGGATGGCGCCAGACAGTTCTATATAAAAGGAGGAATTACTCAAGTTAGGGTGTAAAATATCTGAAATGGACCCGGCCATGTTCTATTATCATAAACAAGACAAGCTTAGTGGAATTGTATGCTGCCATTTTGACGATTTCCTTCATGCGGGTGAAGAATATTTTGAAAACATAATGATCAACTTGAGGAAAAGGTTTGTGGCAGGGAAAGTCGAAGAGAGAAACTTTAATTATATTGGTTTCAGAATCACTCAGGACAAAAATGGTATTGTCTTAGATCAATCTAGATACGTAGAAGAAATTGAAAACAAAGCAATTGATCCAAAACGTGCTTTGGACAAACATGGTCAACTAACATCAGATGAACAAACTGCATACAGGCAGTTAATAGGTCAAATTAAATGGGTCGTACAAGGGTCAAGACCTGACATGGCCTTTGAACTGATAGATCTTAGTACTAAACTCAAACAAGGTAGCATTAGTGATCTGACTAGAGCTATAAAGGCAGTAAACAGGTTAAAGGATGTAAACTCTATGATTTTATTCCCAACTTTGAGCACAGATGTGAATGACTGGAAGATTGTTGTCTTTACAGATGCATCCTTATGCAATATCAATGACGGAACTGGGAGTACAGGAGGTCATATAGTTTGGTTAGTAGATCGCCATGGAAAATGTTGCCCACTGTATTGGCATGCAAACAAAATTAAGCGGGTAGTACGATCCACAATAGCCGCAGAAACACTGAGCTTACAAGAAGGACTTGAAAGCAGCTTTTACTATAGAAAAATGCTCGAGAATATCTTAGGAATACCTCACAAAACAATTCCAATTATTGCTTACGTTGACAATAAAAGTGTAATCGAGGCTGTACATTCAACAAAACTAGTAGATGATAAGCGCCTTAGAGTAGACATTGCCGCAATAAGTGAATCTCTAGCAAGAACTGAAATTAGTGAAATTAAGTGGTGTCCAGGTAATGTACACTTAGCAGATTGTATGACAAAACGAGGAGCTGCAGGGTACAATCTTCTAAATGTACTGAAAGATGGACGGTTGCCAGAGGACTTTGTTTAATAACAAAAACCTAAGGACAAAGCAAAGGATGTCAGTGTTGGATAAATGTGATTATTATTTTAAGATTTTTTTGTTTAAATTTTCTTTTACTGCTTACTTTGTTTACTACGCCTATTTTCAATAATTTTCTTTAATTTTCCATGTATGCTTTAAATTTGGGAAATCTAAGATGAACACAAAAGGACAGTCAAAACAGAAAAGTATAATTAATGTTTATTTCTATGTATTACTGATCTGATCATGTTAGATAACTCTTTGCATTATTACTGCACTCTTCTTTAAGAAATAACAATAAGTAACGTCATGTGACGTCATGACGTCATAATGGTTACCATGACGTTGAAAGGGTGAGTTACTAGTGTTTGACAATATGGAGTCATAATAAAGTGACCAACCAAATTATAGTGTTAGTGTTTAAACAGCCACTTCAGCTCTTGCCAAGCTGAAACCAATTTGGAGAGATAACAACATATCTCTTGGATCAAAGGTGACACTTATGCGCTCCCTTGTCATTTCCATATTTCTGTATGCCTGTGAATCATGGACCTTGACAGCAGAGTTAGAGAAAAGAACGCAGGCCTTTGAGATGAGATGCTACCGAAGGTTACTGAACATTTCGTACAAGGACCATATAACCAATGAGGAGGTTCGCAGGAAGATCCAAGCAGCCATTGGAGAATATGATGAACTCCTGACGCTGGTCAAGAAACGGAAACTAAGGTGGTTTGGCCACGTCTCAAGGTCTTCTGGTTTAGCAAAGACAATTCTTCAGGGCACAGTGAAAGGAAAACGAAGAAGAGGTAGACAGAAGAAGAGGTGGGAAGACAATATTAAGGAGTGGACTGGAATGGATTTTGCCAGCTCAACTAGGGCAGCTGAAGACAGGACAAGGTGGAAAGGGATTGTTTTGAAGTCAGCTGTGGTGCCCCAACGGCCTAGTAAGGTTATGGGATAGAATAGAATAGAATAGAATATCTTTTAAACCAAATGTCCATTATTGGCCGATAAAGCAGCCTGAAATTATAGGGGTGGTTGTGGTCGGCCGATGGTACTTGGTGATTGTCAGTGTCGGGACATCCCACTAATTTGGATAATAGTAAGGCTAGGTCCTACTGTGCTTGCAGTAGGTGCGGATGGGGGTGTTTCTATAGTTTTCTCTCGCCATTTCTATCTCTTTTCTTCCCCCTCTCTCTGGGAGATGGCTCGTTATAGACTGAGACACTTTCTCAAAGATCACAACCATCTATCATCTATCATTTGGTAAAAATACAATGTACAGAACGAGGCTCCCATTCATTGTCTCGCCATTGCAAATAACCATTGCGCTACTGGGAACCAGCAGCAATAAATTCCTTATGGCAGTTATATGACAAAAGCTACATGGGTGCACATCAGCAGCGTTTATTAAGGAATGAATTTCATTTTTCTGATGTATATCGAAGTATAAACTACACTGGGTCACGAGCAAAGTAACAATGTAATTTTTGCAAGCGAAAAGTAATACTCTTATCTACAGTGCGGCTTCTCATTTTTAGTGAGCAGCTTACCGACATTTGTCAAACTATTACCAGTATAATGTCGTAGTTAGACTGGGGCCGAGACGACGAGAGCCTTCATAAGATTTTGAGGAAGCCAATTTAAGAATTTCCTGGTTGGAAATCCTTATGTAGCATCCATATTATCTTGTGTCTGGCTACGGCCCAACCGTTATGTGTACTCTTTTTATTGAGCAGTTTGCCGACACCTTTTCAGTAGTTTCGGGGTTCTCTCTTCTTCTTTTTTTGAGAAATTTACCTACCAGTCCCAAATTAAAATTAACAATGTAATCTCCATCCCCTCCCCCCCCACCCTCCCCCACCCCCACCCCTCACCTCTCCCTGTAAACAACGCCAGCTTCTCTTTTTCTTTAGCATAGAAAAGTCCTATTCTACTTACTGGCTCATGTGTACCTTCTCTTTTTAACTGAGCAGTAAATTGACATTTCTGAAACATACCATATATACAGTCGACCCAAATGTCTTATTTTACAAGCGGTGCGGGCTACATCAACAACCCTTTCGTGTGCAGTTTTTGGTAACAGTGCGAAATTATCATATTTTTTATTAAGCAATTGACCGACACTTCTCAAATTAAGCTTTTCTTTGATGGGTTTCTAGCTTCCAGTGGATCTTTATTCAGCATTTGCTAAACCACATACAGCAGATTTTTTTAAAGGGGAAAATTGGCCATTTAGTCATATTTACGGGGTGATATTACCGTATATAACCATTTCTCAAGTGAGATATTTGTCAATCAAAAATTCATAGCCTTTTTTCCGCGGGGATTGGGGAACTATGAAGGGGCGAAAGCTACTCTCTGACAGGAGATACCGAGCACGTGACAATTACAGAAAACAATGGGCCCGATTTGAGAGAAGAAAAAGATAGGCCACAATGGTTTTGGAGTTTTTGTGAGGTTGTGGTCGTGGAGGAGGTGTTCTGTTTTTTCCTCCGTCATATAGTAAAGGGGGCAAAACGCCCCCCCCCCCGCTGTATAGTAAAGGGGGGCAAAACGCCCCCCCCCCGGCACTTTTATTACCATTATTTAAGAAACTGCTTGATCTCATTCGGAATAAACTTTTCCATTGAAGTAAACAAGTTGTCCACAAATATGGCACTTAAATCTGGAAATATCGTAGGATTTTAACAGAATTACAGAATTCGTATTTTTTAATATTCTGGGCGTTTTGCCCCACCACTGGAACAAAACGCCTTTTAAGATAGGGCAAAACGGAAAAACGCCCAGGGCTGTTTTTTTTTATCTTTTTTCCACATTTGGTTGCTAGTTTTTAAGCAATGCTGATTCCTTAGCCCGAAAATAATATTCCAGTTGGATCAAATGGTTTATTTTATTTAATACTTATAAAAACGTTTCCTTAATGTGGGCGTTTTGCCCCCCTCCCCCCCCCCCCCCCCCCCCCCCCAATAATATTCCAAATGCTTTAAACGTTTCCTTAAGGTGGGCGTTTTGCCCCCACCACCACCACTATTGTACATCTTTCATCATGTAACGCGACTCATCCAGCTTTAGAGGCCCAGGCTTTGCTAGTTAGTACTATGCAATGTAGGGGAGACCGGGGATAGTTGATGCACGGGGCAAGTTGATGCAGTGTGAATAAAAAGATAATGGCGACATAATGGACGCCAGAAATGACGAATTAAAGTAGACATTGACAGCCGCCATCTTTTCCTGAAGTTTTGCGGAATTTGGACAACAAATAAGAATTTGGCGAAGAAAAGTTCATTTTTTTTACACATCTAAGTAAATCTATGGTATTTTGCAATTTTTCGTTTAGCGCGCATTTGTTTCCGCTTGTTCATAATCCTTTTATGCACACAAGTAGAGAAATCTTTCAGCTTCGAAACCAAACGCTCTTCTGAAGGAAAACATTGTGTATTAGTTGTCTACGTGGGGCATGGTTGGGGCAAGCTGATGCAATGAGCATGGGGCATGTTGATGCACCTTAGAATCCTGCTGTACTGCATGAGCTATTCACAATATTTGGATGGACTTGATCTCTAACTGATGTAGAACTATGTACAATAGTTTGCGCATTTCGGATTTGTTGTATTTTAGAACACGATGTATTTTATCATACAATGGCATTCGATCCATGTCACAGCAATTCCCACCGTTTTTTTACATGTGCGCCCAGCGAAGACTCAATACAACCTGCGCTGTCTGGTCCGAGTCTTTGCTGTGCGCTTTATGGATAGCTAAGGACCCATACCTGTTCGTGTGGCCAGTGAAGACTCTGACCCGAATGTGATGATGCAGGCTGGTCTGAGTCTTCGCTGGGCGCACATGTAAATTGTATAAATTGCTGGGCCCGGCCTATTTAATATAATATTAGATAGATAGACAGTTTATTGATGCATTAAGCCATATGGCCCATGAGCATATATACATGTACAATTTTGCAATAATATTCAGGATAGCAAGCAACACAATTATTACTTTCCAGTACCATAGAGCCTTTCTTATAGCTCCATTATACACATAGCCCATCAGCCCATTATGGAAGAGGTGCTGGATTAGCTGGTACCCTATAAACACATGATACATTTATGTAAATGTAACTTAAATTAAAGTCTCCATAGTCCTATCAAAGGTAAAAACCGTCAAAATACAAATCATCATGAAACCTGTACAGCCCTCAGAAATGATCAAAATATGTCGGTTGATATGCTTTTTTTTAGCATATAACTGGCAAAAAAGAAGGAATAAGATATTTTTGAAAAATTATAAGTCTCTCCATAAAAATACGGGTTTCGTGTCTGGTTCCCCTTTAAGCAATGCAATAATGCAAAAGCGGCACAAACAATGGGATCATTGCCTAATTTTTTTGTACATTGTATTTTTATCACCTGTTAAACTCCTGTACCTTATATTTTTACCGCCTGTACGTTGTATTTTTATCATGAAATAAAGCTTGTGAAATCGAAAGTAGGTCATTTTGGTAGGCAACTAAAATGACCTAGTTATTTTTTCAATTCTATTTTATGGTAAACTCATGGACGTTTTGATTTTTCAAAGCCGGTCAATCACGATAATAATCAATGGCGAAACTGTAGTGAGAAGTTTGCAGCGATACCTCACGATAAAATATTTCATGCTGATAGAGCAATGGGGCCTTTAAGTCAAACTTTTCCCTAAAGACTGAAATCATTATCAACACAGTATGTGGCAGACCATACGCGGTTAACACCAGTATTAGTAACGGAAATGTAAACTACCGGCCACGTGGGGCCGGATTCAGGGAATATGTGGCGGAGCCAATGTCCAGACATCATAACCCTGAAGCCAACCCATCGTCGCCGATTGCATATCGCAGATTACTTCTTCCTCCTAGCACTGCCTGGTTTACCACATGCACGTTATAGCTTAAAACACATTTTTGTATGCATGACAGTCAACCCTGTAATAATTTGGCTAACAAGCAGAGCAGAGGCATATTGCTAAACCGAAACTAGTTATATAACTACCTTTTGCAAAAAAAAAAAAAAAAAAAAAACAGCATTCATTAGGATCGGACGTGAGGCCCGGAAAATCAACGCCCGCAGGCGGGGGACTGAGTTCAGGGAAGATGTGGCGGAAACCAATGTCCAAACAGCATTTCCCCGCTCCCAGTCCAACGCCATGACATCAGCAGCCCTCGGGACACACCCACGATCCTAACCGTTCATGCTTCTACTAGTTCAACATACCTTTCAATATACATTCTTGTTTCTTATAGCGGAGTCGTCAAAGTTTCCGTTAATGCTCTAATTGTTCTATCCAAAGTTGGTTAATGAGCATAATATCAGTAGTACTAGTAGCAACCGTGTTTAAAATACCACTATGGTCAAAAGAAACTTCTACCGAAGGATCGAATAAGAAAAACGTACTGACGGTCAAACTGATCAATTGTATAAAATCTCACTACGTTTTTTAAAGGCCTTAGATATGTAACAACTTAAACCTTTCTGTATATTTATATTTTCCGAGGAACAAAGCTGAATAAATTTTAGCATACTTGGGTGATTCCAATAACATATAATATGGCGGGATGAACACGCCAATCTGATTGAATGAAAGTCCTGCACATGCGGGAGCAGCGTGGCATCACACAACCCAGCTAATGAGAAAAGGAGAAAATTTTAGGAAAATTCCTTATTTTTGTAACTAATTAAAATCACACTTGCTAGTACCTGTGACTTTTGTGCAGGTACAGTCAAGTGATATTAACCCAAATTTATCCTACCAATCCAGGCACATCCGGCCGAGATTATGCGAGAGTACATTACCCCACGTGGGTGGGGTAATGTACACAAACTGCCACATGGAATTTAAAACTAGATTACTATATAATCTATGTATTAAATTCCCTGTTCCTTAACCCCCTTTAATACATATACAGAGGCTGTGGATCTCAGGGTCTCTTAGGACCCCAACTGCCCCAGCTCTGTCCATAAGCCTGACATGCGTACAAGCTTATTGCAGTTGAAGAACAACACAAGATATGCTTTTGGGAAATTGAAACCATATATATAATTGAAAATTTCATGCTTGCAAACAAGCATGCAACAAGCATACACATATAAAATATGAGCAATGGCAATAAAGTTTGAAATTTTCAATCTATATATCTCCAACCTCCCAAAAGCGTAGGTAGTAGGAGGAAAAATATAGTTGTAGTTTTAAAACAATCACATTTAACAAAACCCTCTTTAATACATATACAGAGGCTGTGGATCTCAGGGTCTCTTAGGACCCTAACTGCCCCAGCTCTGTCCATAAGCCTGACATGCGTACAAGCTTATTGCACTTGAAGAACAACACAAGATATGCTTTTGGGAAATTGAAACCATATATATAATTGAAAATTTCATGCTTGCAAACAAGCATGCAACAAGCATACACATATAAAACATGAGCAATGGCAATAAAGTTTGAAATTTTCAATCTCTATATCTCCTACTTAAACTATGTTTATAAATCCCCTTGAAATGTTCATTGAATTGTCTCTCTACTGATTGCAATCAGCTGATTGTCTTTATTCACTTCTGTATTAAGTTAGGGGATAACACTGATTCAGGTCAGCTATAGTAACACTTCAGCCAAATCATAAGACTGCACAGTTTATGACTTCGATCCACTAGCACAAGAAGTTCATTTCACAGATAAAGACAGGCTTTACTTCACTAGGTATATATGTTCTCCTAAGAGCCAAGTCACAACCATAATGGGCAAACTGTTGCCCAAGTCACAAATATTTAGGCTCTAAAATTAGCAAGAAAACCATATGAGTCACATAGACGATACGGGTATGTGTAATCCGTCCCCAAGGGGAATCCAAGTTGTATCCACACATCCATCGGGAAGAAGTCACAGCGCCCATGGGCTGTACCACGCAAACACATTACAATATATGGTTTCAGTCTAAAACTACTAAAAAAATACATAATATTCTAAACAAACTACAGACAAAAAAAATCATATGAATAATATTAAAACATATCTATACGTGTACATTGTACAACATACATGAACGTCCAGTGCCCAGGTTCACAATCATTCCTTAAACTTAAAGTCTCCATAGTCCTATCAAAGGTAAAAACCGTCAAAATACAAATCATCATGAAACCTGTACAGCCCTCAGAAATGATCAAAATATGTCGGTTGATATGCTTTTTTTTAGCATATAACTGGCAAAAAAGAAGGAATAAGATATTTTTGAAAAATTATAAGTCTCTCCATAAAAATACGGGTTTCGTGTCTGGTTCCCCTTTAAGCAATGCAATAATGCAAAAGCGGCACAAACAATGGGATCATTGCCTAATTTTTTTGTACATTGTATTTTTATCACCTGTTAAACTCCTGTACCTTATATTTTTACCGCCTGTACGTTGTATTTTTATCATGAAATAAAGCTTGTGAAATCGAAAGTAGGTCATTTTGGTAGGCAACTAAAATGACCTAGTTATTTTTTCAATTCTATTTTATGGTAAACTCATGGACGTTTTGATTTTTCAAAGCCGGTCAATCACGATAATAATCAATGGCGAAACTGTAGTGAGAAGTTTGCAGCGATACCTCACGATAAAATATTTCATGCTGATAGAGCAATGGGGCCTTTAAGGAAGGCCTTAGAGTTAAGGTCTCAAATTTCATATGTAAATAAAAGCTTACAAAAACTAAATGCATTTGATTTTTCTTTCGTGTTACATTTCTGTGGCAATTGTCAGTAGGATCATGCAAAAACTGCGTTTTTCAATACGATTTAAATATAGATTTTCTAAGGGCGAAAATTTCCACCTTAACTTTAAGGTGGTCCTTAACTTTATGAATGATTGTGAACCTGGGCCCTGGAGTGGGCTGGGTGGGTAAAAGATTTCGGCAGCAGTTCTGCACTGTACAATAACAATTTTCAAACTAGCTGATGCTGCGGAAGCTGCGCAGGCCCCAAAGGATAAATGAATTTCATTGGATGCTGAGGTTGAGTCTTTAAATCTGATTGGCTGACTGAACACTCATTAAGGGCCGTGTGCAAAACGAGACCGCAATATGGCGGGACTGAAAACTCGTTAAGTGCCGTGTGCAAAACGAGAGTGCCGTGTGCAAAACGAGCCGCAATATGGCGGGACGAACACGCCAATCTGATTGGATGAAAGTCCTGCACATGCGGGGGCAGCGTGGCATCACACAACCCAGCTAATGAGAAAAGGAGAAAATTTTAGGAAAATTCCTTATTTTTGTAACTAATTAAAATCACACTTGCTAGTACCTGTGACTTTTGTGCTGGTACAGTCAAGTGATATTAACCCAAATTTATCCTACCCATCCAGGCACATCCGGCCGAGATTATGCGAGAGTACATTACCCCACGTGGGGGTAATGTAAACAAACTGCCACATGGAATTTAAAACTAGATTACTATATAATCTATGTGTTATCAATTTCTTGCGAAGGTCAACGTAAAATGTGCATTCTAATACAAAATGATATTCATCTTCCAAAGTATGACAGACTTTACATTTACGATTATCTAATGGTACTTTTTCCGGTTTAGTCCACCGTCCAGTTTCAATTTCCAGTCTGTGAGAAGAAACTCTTAATCTAGCCATACTCTGTTGGAATTTTGCTATGTGCAATGAATCTAAATATGTCTGATACTTGAAATTTGCAATTGTAATATAAAATCTTGCTCTAGTAGAATTTTCTAATCTTGCATGCCATTCCTGTATGAAGCAATCTCTAACCCTATCTTTAAATTGTTTCAAAAACATTTTACTATTTCCCACCCCTTGTGCCAGCCACACGTCCATAAACCCGTATCGTGAGAGCAAATTTCGAACAGATGACGCCCAGTTTGATTTGTCCGGATTTGCTTGGCAGTCATTTAGCATCATCTCGTAAATGCATTTTGTATATTTATTATCATTTAGGGTGACTATTTTTATCCAGAACCGTATAATCGACACATATCTTTGTGATGCAAAATTAATTCTGCCCAATTCACCATAAATAAAGTCGTTTTGTGTACTTTGTTTCACACCTAGTAGCTTCTTACAGAATTGCATATGAACAGCTTCTATGGCCGGTGCTTTATGAAAGCCCCAAACTTCACTTCCATAATTAAGTATGGGTGAGACTAATTTATCGAAAAGATCCAAGACATGAGACGGATTAAGGCGTGTAAAACTATGTAAATATTTATTCAGAGCAAATACGGCTTTCAGTGACTGCCCTGCCAACGTTTTCTGTGCTTCAAAACAGGACCCCCCAGATGTAAAAACTATGCCGAGATAAGAGAACTTGTTCACTACTTCTATGTCTTCTCCATTACATGTAAATCTTGTATTATTTGGAACTCTGCCACCCTTTCTAAAAACTATCGCTTTGGTTTTAGAGATATTGACTGAAAGTTTCCAACGTTGGCAATATGTTGCGAGTATATCAAGCATATTTTGCAATTCATCTGCTGAATCGGCCAACAAAACAATGTCATCCGCATAGAGCAGTCAAAATAATTTCAACATACCAATATCTACTCCCCCTGCCCCATTTAAATTGATTTCTTCCTCTAAGTCATTAAGGTATATCGAAAACAGAAAAGGTGAAAGACACTCACCTTGACGGACGCCTCAATTAGGTCAAACATTTTCCCTCTAACTCCAAATTTCATCAATTTATACCACAATATATCTCGAACAACAAAATCAAACGCTTTCGTAAAGTCAACAAATACACAATATAACTTTTCATTTCGGTTTAAAACGTGAGTAATAAGGGAGCTCAGAATAAATATGTTATCAGTTGTTCCCATGCTTTTTCTAAATCCGGCCTGTGCTTCAATGTAAACGTGGTATTCTTCCGCCCAGTCATTTAAGCGATTATTCAATATTCGCGTAAATAATTTACCAATAGTGCTTAAAAGTGTAATGCCGCGATAATTTGAGGCCTCGTTTTTATCACCTTTTTTATATATAGGCACAATGAATCCGTCTGACCAATTATCAGGGAAGTATCCTATTTCAAACAATTTATTGAAAAGAGCATGTATGTAATTCCGTAAAGTATAAGAGCCATTTTTGAAAAACTCATTCAAAAATAAGTCCGGTCCACCGCTCGCTCCGTTCCTAAGTTGCTTTATTGCTGTTTGGATTTCAAGAAATGAGATTTCTGCGTTGAGCTCCTCAAACATTACTTGAAATTCGCCTCTTATGTATCTGTCATTGAAGTATAAAATGTCTTCATCGGCCTGATAAAATGTGTCATTCGGATTATTTATAGCCTGAAAATATTCGGCGAATTTTTCTGAGGAGACTGATGTTTTATTTTCAGTATGCGCCACCTGTTTGAGCATTCGCCAATACTCTTTAACATTTTTATGTTGAGATACAATAAGCTTATCGGTTTTAGACTTATCATATTCGAATCTCTTTCTGCGAATAGTCCGTTTAAAATTTTTTCGTGCCTCTACCAATTTACGCTGATTTTGTGTATTTTTGTTTACTCTATACTTATTTAACTCGCCATAGAAAACTGCGCGCTGATTTTTGCATTCCTGGTCAAACCACGGCTGTACGTTTGTTTTGTTATAATTATTTAGGTTGTCAGTTCCAATAGTTTTCGCAAATAGCGGATCACATACTTTACCCATTAAATTTGAAAACTGCCCAATATTTTCATCAATTTCGCTTCCTGTATTAACTTCTCTTAAATTTGATTGTAAATCTAATAATTCCTCCTTGTGAAAATTAAGGCCACTTATGTAATTTTCGGTCTCTTCCGGTTTCCATACATATTTTTGTTGATGCGTTGCCCATAGTGTAATTCAGTTTGAACGACCTGTTCATGGTTTTGCTTACTTGTTAACGAAAACGACAAAATGCAATGATCGGATAAAATATTTGGATCACCAACGCAAAATTTAGATATATTACACAATGATGCTTCGCTTACAATGACGTAATCTACTACACTGCTACCGCTGCTGCCCACGTAAGTATATTTCCCTATGCCTTTATCCGTACCTAACCTACCATTGCAAATCCTTAAACCGTTTAGCTTACAAAAATCTAACAATTTTCTGCCACTAGCATTCACAAAATGATCTTGCGAAGATCTTGCAAGAGCTACGTCAGGTACGTAATCATCCGGCAGCACCGGAATATTAACGTCGCTGTCGTAAATTACGTAGTCAGGGTCTTTCCGTGTGCGACCGTTAAAATCTCCGCAGATAAGCATATAGTAAGAGTCATTAGCATGTTTGAAATTTCAATAATATAGTCTGAAATCCTGTCAAGGACATTCATTTCTATTAATGCCTCTCTGCTTGAATCGGAGGGTACAATGTAACATAAACATAAAAACAAATCATGTGCTAAATTAAACAAGTTTCCATCAAATTTTACCCACAAAACATCATCGCTATCAAGCTTTATTAGCATATTCGGCGAGTAGAATTTGTACCTCGCGTATATTGCAATGCCTCCAGAATTTCGTTTCGAAGTTAATTTCCGGCCAGTTCTGCTCAAATAAAAGACTTCCTGCAGAGACTGTACATCATATTTGGCTTCCGCCCAGACTGTCCGCGAACTCTTGCTTCCTGCCGAGACTTCTGTACATGATAAATGGCTTCCTGCAGAGACTGTCCGCGTGATTCTGCTTCCTGCCGAGGCTCTCGGCAGGAAGCAGAATCACGCGGACAGTCTCGGCAGGAAGCCATTCTTCGAGGACAGTAGTCTCTGCAGGAAGCAAGAGTTCGCGGACAGTCTCGGCGGAAGCCAAATATGACGGACAGTCTCTGCAGGAAGCGAAAATTAGCGGAATCGATTATACCCTGTGTACTCGTATCCAAAGAAATTTGAGAATATATCGCTTTAAAATTGACAATCATTTTCGTTCCTGCTCGCTATCCCACGCATGCGTATATAGCATCTATGACAATGAAATGATATTTTCCCATTTAAAATGCTCTAAAGTTTCAGAAATAAAAGTATAGAATGTTATGAGCATTTTATCGTACAATTATTCATTTACAAACATCCTTTCTAGAGTTTTTGTTGGAAATGACTTCAATGGCTAAAATAATTTTGATAAATTCATCTAACTAGAAAGCAAGGAAACCCCCATGTGTCCATAGAAACGGTCAATTTACTGTAGTATTCGTTTCATGGACTTGTACAGGCGAGAAAAAAATCTGTATCAACTTGCCCCAAGCGTTGCATCAACGTGCCCCACTACTGGGGCAAGTTGATGCATTCGACTTGCCAAAGAAATCTGCTTAAACGGAGGGAAAATAAACCAAAATTCAAGGATTACTATTTGGTTTTAAATGCAGAAAAGACGGAGCTTTTAGTATATATAAAGATTATCCATATTGGCCAGTCCGGTCACGAGATATATCAAAATGTCTGAAAAGTGCATCAACTATCCCCGGTCTCCCCTAATCTTGCGTAGTACGCCTACAGTAAGCTGTAGTTTTTGCAAAAGAACATAGTAGCCCAGCTCTGGGCCGGAAAATACCTAGATACAAGTTTGAATTTTCATAAATTAGGAACTTTGTTTCTGGAATAATTTCGACATAGATACACGATTTATCAGAGTGGTCGGGGCGAAGGCGTTAAGCCCCATATGGGCATTACGTGCTAGTCTATGAATAGATTTTAAAAAAATGCACATAAAACAGGGCTTAGACTTTATCTTGCATACAGACTGTCGCAAAGCATTAAGGTCTATCAGCAAGATGAACTGCAAGAAAATATTCAGCCATCCCGATTAACAGAAAACTGCACAAAATGTTTAAATTCATGATTAAAAGCTGCAAGTAGATGCGTTTCTTCGAAGGGTCTGTTGGTAAGGAGTCCTACACTCTGACATATTTAATTCAATTTATCATGCATCTGCTACGAAATTCACCTGATAACAGGGGTATGATAACATAATGTGATATCATGTCACTTTACAACTGCGCTTGCGCGAATGTTATCAGGCGATGCCTTAGTTTAAACATATTTATTTCAACAAATCTCAAGTGTACATAGATCTAATACGCAGAATAAATAGGATTAGAACGGAAGCATGCGCTTATTTGGTTCTTCTCCTGCAAATGAATGCAATTTTACAAATAATGGCGATCAGATTGTATGTTACTGTAGTTGATATATATATATATATATATATATATATATATATATATATATATATATATATATATATATATATATATATAATATGCATGAAAGTTCACTTTTTAAGTCGCTTATAGCAATAATCAATAAAACAAATATACACCCAACGCCTTCCCAAACTCATCACAAATAGCACTGCGTTGGTACGCAGCGCAATAAACAATAGGTTCAGTATGTAACAGTATCAAATCAATAACCAATGAAATTTAGAGACAGCTATTGATAATAAATAGAAAAAAAAATTGGGTTTAGCTGTGAGTGAGTGTCGGAGACTCGGAGAGGGGATCAGTAGCATAACCAGTTGCTTGTACCCTACTAAAAAGCAATTATATTATATCAAGTTATGTCAAGTTAGCTCCAGAACATTGTATAATACAAAGTATTCCTAATTGCATCATAGTTAAATGTTATGTAAAACGTTTTGTTTCTTTTATGTATTTCTGAACAGGTTCAAAGATAATAGTGTTGGAATGTAATGAAAGCGTATTATCACCATATAACAGAACTCGTAGTGTGACTGTAGTTTGCTGAGAAACAATATTAATAAGATTTGTGCGCTGGTTGTCATACAAACGACAGACCATAAAAAAGTGATGCCTTAAGAGGCGATCTCAAAAGATGATTGGCTACACACTGACCGTGATAACTGGTCGTGATAACAGCGTTCGATTGGTTAAATGACGTCACCGATTTACGTCACAACGCATTCGCAACGTCAGCAAGTTCGGACAAAACTGCGTTTGCTTTACATTTGTTTGACTCTTTTCACGCCGTAAAATCTTCTAGTGATGCATGATAAATAGAAAACCATAACAGTGTCTTCTGATATCAAGTTTATCAGGCTCGACCAGAAACACGTCGGACTGGCTCGGCAAGCCTAGCCATTCCTACGCAGTTTCTGGTCTCGCCTGACAAACTTGATATCAGAAGACACTAACATGGTATTCTCTATATAACGTTACTCCCTAAACTTTGTAGATATTGATATTATATACATGGGCGTTTTACCCCGCATGGACGTTTTGTCCCACCTTACTTTACTCAACTATCAATTTTAGATACTGATATTTCATGATTTTTTTAAATTATCTCGAGGCATTCAACATATTTTGTTCTTTCTCTTTGGTCGCGCAAATTACATTCTTTTCTCCCGCTCCCCCCTCCCCAATCTCTCTCTCTCCCTCTCCTTGACTCCTTGGATTTTTCTTTTACGTATTGTGCTAATTTCGAGGCAGTGGTTGTCCAAACGGTACGCTTGAGATTCAAGGATACCCATGTAAGGATAGCCACTGCAAAATTTCAATGGGCTCATGCGTGCATGTGCCCTATACCTTGTACCAGAAATATGGTCGTATTTGTTTCCAGCAGGTCAGGGTGACAAAGTATTTTATAAGTTTAGTAAGCGATACTTTTCCTAACGGCAATGTGTCTTGCACTGATGTAAGATATTGCATTTTTAACAGTCGCGTGCTGTAATCGATGACACGTCAATACTGATTAATTGACAGGTCTTAACAATAAAAATTAGACAGCAAGACAACGTGCCTGTAGAACATACAAAAATGTTTTGGCCGAAAACTGATGATAAGGCCAAAACTTGTTCAGGTTTCAACCCGGCAGTTATTTTACCATCAAATAGTTAGTGTAATGACGCTTCACACGCTTCAGTTGGGGTTTAAAATTTCGATCCTTTAAACGAAATCCGCTTACGGAGGCGTGCGCATCTAATGGGTAGGAGCAGTGTTAAATTCAGTAAAACCTAGCCCATTTTTTTTTATTTATTTCTTTATGTACCCTCGGTGCTCCCCGTTTCCCACCCCACCTTTTTTCTTCTTTCTTTTTTCTTTTTAAGTTACATGCAAATGATAACCTCAACAACACATATTTGGATTAAGTCGTTTCAAATTTGAAAGAGTGAAAACAATAAAAATATAAAATGTTTCAACCTACAAACACATATTGCTTTTGCAAGGTCTGTATATACTTAGTTTATAGCCAAAACACAAAAACAAACAATAAAAAAAGAAAAAGAAAAAAAAACTTTTGACATGACGAAAGTTCTTGCCATTTAACCCTTAATGCGCCACAAAGCAGACGACAAAATTTACGTCGGCAGAATTTCAAAAAAATTCTCGTCCAAGCGATATCATTTGAGAATTCGAACACTAGAGGGCAAACAGTGTAGATTCAGATGAGGTGGCTCATTATAAGCCACCTCATCTGGATCTACACTGTTTGTCAATTCAACAATTTTAAATTTTGGTGCTTTAAGGGCTAAGTTTGGATGACATTGTTGTGCTTCTTATAAGCAGTAAACAAATACAAAAGCACCGATTTAGGTAAAAAGGTGCTTAAGGGGTTGAGAAATCAGACGATGCTCTGATCAGTGTCTTCCATGTTCACATTAAAATAAATAGGTAAATATAACTCTAACCCCTAAAACGCCAAAAGCGTAGAAGACAAAATTTACGTCTGCAAAATTTAAGAAATGTTTCGTCACGGCATGTCATACTTAAAATTCATAGACTGTACTACAAACAGTGTAGATTCAGATGAGGCGGCTCATAATGAGCCGCCTCATCTGGATATACACTGTTTGTAATTTCAACAATTTCCATTTTTCGCGCTAGAGGTGACGTGAGTGTTGGTTGTCCACGTGTGTCTCAAGATACCTTTTCTGCTGGGTTCGACCTATCATTACCACAACTAAAAAGGTGCGATCATTACATCTTTCTTACGTAACATGCTAATGACCGTCTGATCAGTTCATTAAGCAATCTGGCAATTTCTCAGTCAGAAACTTCTGCAAAATATATGAAAAAATGTGATTGAAATGGAATAAATATGGTTAAAAATAACATTTCGCTGGAATTTTTAATATGTGTGTGTTGCCTTACGTTTTGCCTGACAGGTATTTGAAGATTTCGAGCTGATTAAACCAATAATTGACAGTATCAATTTTTTGTTTCATGATGATAATATCTATAATAATGTTTTATTTATTCAGATAAAAACAAATGGTCTCAATTTTGAACCAATGAAATGCAGAATTTAAATTATTCAATAATCTAAATGACATTACACTTAAAAAAAAAAATCAAAAAAAAAATCAACGATTAAAAGACCTGGTCCCGAGGTTATAAAACTTTTTTCGTGCTCAACTCAGCTGAGGATGAAATTTTCTCTGCTGATAAATATGAAAATGCCAACTAATGTTGGCATTTTCATATTCATAAGCAGAGAAAATTTCATACTCAGCCAAACTGAGCAAGAAACAACCGTACTTATCAGTAATTTGATATTTATTAGCAGGTAAAATTTCATGCTCAACTCAGCTGAGCATGAAAAATGTTTTATAACCTCGGTCCCAGGCCACTAGCTGCCAGGACCTGTACCGCAAAATAACGGGACAGTGCCGTAAAGTGTTAATATGGAAAATGACTGTATTGGTACTCGTATGGATTGTATAACAACCTTGTTTTAATTTCACAATTGATTTCCTTGTAGAGAAATCAAACACAGAATAAAAGCAAGGTTTTAACACAGTCATTTTCCATTTTTACGGTAAATGGGTCTGGCGGTCAGTTGCCAGGTTCTTCATCGTGAAATTTACAGGATTTATTTTACACTGTAGATGCTTGTGTGTATGCGCGTGTGTGTGTGTGTCACTGCAATTTTTACATACCTCGTCCCATTTTCTTTGGAGCCCCGGTAGCTCAGTGGGTTAAACGCTGGCCTACTGATCTAGCGGTCGCGGGTTCGATTCCCGCCGGATGCGGAGTTCGTTCCATCGTAAACGGGGTTCCATTGCACACAGCCTTTCATTATCACCCGCCAATCGTCTTGATATGACTGAAATACTGTTGAAATGGACGTACAATCGCAAGTCATCTATCCAATTGTCTTCAGCCATCCAGAAGTAAAATGCTACAACCATAAATAAATTTTAATCACTTATTATTCCCTATTTATAGATATCCATAAATCAATTTTCGAATATCCTTATTTCGATGTTCAGCTATCCAGTATTCATATTGATTTTCTGATATCCATAAGTCGATATTGGGATATCGAAAAAGCGAATTACGGGCATCCAAAAATAATATGAGATATCCAATGTTATTTTGTTATATCACAAAATCAAATATTGGATATCTAAATATGAATAATGGAGAGTCCAAAAAATCGGGAATATATAGTAAACGGTCGCCATTAGTTCTAACGCATTTGACGAATTCCGCTCCGAACGGGACTAATCACTTTCGTCTATCGGTGAACGTGGTTTGCCCGCCTGTTGGAGAGATAATTTCAAACCAACCTGCTTAGCATCATAAGTTAAATTCTTAAAACGGTGTGTATAACAGTATTGTTGGTTAAATAGACAATGAATGACAAAGTCGCTGATCAGACAGCGTGGATGCACATGCTGATCTGCGTCTTTGTTTTTGGCATATGGTGAGATCAGATTTTGTACGACACTGCGCCTGTCAAACGTGGCTAACTGACGTTCTGGGGCCGTATTCATAAAGCCACTTAAGTCGTTGCTATGCGGTTGCTACGGCTAAATATCTATAAAGGAGATTCCCTACAACTATTAAATTTGCTCTGGAGGAACAGTCTTTGTAAGACTGTTCCTCCAGACCAAATTTCATAGTTGTAGGGAATTTCCTGCAAAAAATTTAGCCTTAGCAACAGCATAGCAACCACTTAAGTCGTTTTATGAATACGGCCCCTGTCTTTCCCCGACAGAAGACGTTTCTTTACTCCGAGTTAACAAAATCATACCTCAGAGATTTCTATCTTATTGAAAGCTAGAAATGTGTTTGGCACTCACAAAGACATTTTTTTTTCGAAAGCAGTATCAGCTTTGCCAAAAAATATCGCTTTATTCGAAATGAGACAGTCTGAGTTCAATTCGACCTTAAAAATTATGAAATTTCCAATTTAGACTAAATTTGAGACATCATAAAGACATGTGAGTTAAAATCACTATCTGTTATGTTAATTTGATATTTGCGCAACCTCAAAAAGCCCGTGTCTGATAGGACTACAACATGTCGAATACTGACCCTAGTAATGTGCGCCTCAGGTTCACAGGGTATAATCGATTCCGCCAATTTTCGCTTCCTGCAGAGACTGTCCGTCATATTGGCTTCCGCCGAGACTGTCCGCGAACTCTTGCTTCCTGCAGAGACACTGTCCTCGTAAAATGGCTTCCTGCCGAGACTGTCCGCGTGAATCTGCTTCCTGCCGAGAGCCGCGGCAGGAAGCAGAATCACGCGGACAGTCTCGGCAGGAAGCCATTTATCATGTAAAGAAGTCTCTGCAGGAAGCAAAAGATCGCGGAAAGTCTCGGCGGAAGTCAAATATGATGTACAGTCTCTGCAGGAAGCGAAAATTGGCGGAATCGATTATACCCTGTGAACCTGAGGCGCACATTACTAGGGTCAGTATTCGACATGTTGTAGTCCTATCAGACACGGGCTTTTTGAGGTTGCGCAAATATCAAATTAACATAACAGATAGTGATTTAAACTCACATGTCTTTATGATGTTTCAAATTTAGTCTAAATTGGAAATTTCATAATTTTTAAGGTCGAATTGAACTCAGACTGTCTCATTTCGAATAAAGCGATATTTTGTGAGGTTGTTTACCTCCGAGTCCTCGAACCTCCGACTTCCCCGTATCGGATAGCCCTGTATTTATAACTTGCGTGCGTCTTTTCATCATAGACAATGCAAAGAGGACGTATCAAAAAATATGTATATTTACATTCAGTAGCTCACGAAGTCATGAATACCTTTGAAAATTTCCAAGTAATATCTAAGATGTTTTTGCTCACATGGGCCAAAGTATCCCGGGGAATGTGGCAGCTTATAAGAGCAGTCCGTTAGCACTTTCAGACGACTTCTCTTCTAAATTGCTGAGCCAATTTTGATATAGAGGATCCACAGGTTGGAGGAACAAATATGGCCATAATGGTCATGGTTCGAAATTCGAATTGGCTGCCATGCCATGTTTAGTTTAAAAATCATTTAAATGACTTCATCCTGCTGCTATTTTGCAGGAAGAATATTGTAAACCTCATGATTTAAAATAGTATAATTGTTTCGGTGTATCACAATTTCCTCTTTTATGTACAAGTTTCAGACACAAGGTACGAGTGCATATCAGGTGGCAGTGGTGAAGGGAGATATGGTTATGGAGAAAGGGACGAGTTTGAACCCGACGAGCGTGGTGGCATGCTTTGGACATCCGGGTCACTTACTTGTCCCAGTGCAGACAGCGGGAGTATACTTGTTCTACGAGTCGGCTACGGCAGCAGTGTGATACCGGGAAGGTGTGAAAGTGTCAGCTATTGTAAAGAGGAGTATGACACCGGTGACGTCATAGCGGACAGGTGTGACGGAAGATCTTCATGCTTCATTGACCTTATGCCGCCTAGGTTTATGAGTTGTGGGAGGTACAGTGACTACATGATGGTGGAATACGAATGTGTCGACAGTAAGTTAGGGGAGAGTCGGGTAACTTCGGACAGCGGGTAAATTCGGACACTGACATTGTTTCCTTTATATGTCAGTTGTTTGGAACTAGAACAAAAATTAACTGGCAAAAAACAGAGAAAATCCTGATGAGACGGCTCATTATGAGCCGTCTCATCTGGATTTTCACTGGTTGCAATCGTATGTCCGAATTTACCCGCCTGTCCGAAGTTACCCGACTCCCCTAAACCCCAGCAAGCACACACACTTGAAACAAATGGACATAAGTGCATCGTCATGACACACAAGGTTGAATCAACTGATGTTATGGCTTTTGATATTCGGTCTGAATACGAAAACAATAAGCTGCAGCACGCATATAGCTCTTTAATGCATGTGTAGGCGGCATTGTCGTAGACAAGTACCCGGTTTCTCATGATCTGACGCAGCGTTAGCGAATAGACAAGACTGTGAATAGACTCAGCAAATGACAAAATCGTCGCGAGCCCGCGGCAGCATGCACGCAAATACATACGTACCTTTTTATTTTTTGCCGATTTGACAACATTCAATATACGCCGGAAAATTTGCACTTTGTTCATAGAATACGCGCGATGATAAACACAGATAACAAACATGCATCGGACGATTGGCTTTGCTCATTGCACACACTTGTATGATGTACGTGTTTATTTTGTTTTTGTATATCTTTTCAAGCCTGGAAAACCTTCGAGGTCTGCGAGCAGGTCAGTACAGTGTCACGTGGCTCCTCCATTTTTCTTACGTCACCGGGCTATCTTAGTTCCCGGCCTCCGGCTGCAACAAGAGGCACTCAGATGTGTGAATGTATTGTCCAGTCTCAGGACAACGCCGATCTTTTCTTGGACTACCTTCAGACACAGCTGTCAAAAGCCGGAGACAGCTGTCCTTATGAATATGTTATGGTAGAAAGCAAGCAGAACCTGAACCAGTCTGCCATTGACAAGGCGATCGAGTTGTGCGGTCGACGCCATATTGGAAATAAGTGGTTTAAAGGATCAGTTCGATTGACGTACGCTTCAGGAGGCCCAATGCGCAGGAATGGACTCGTCGCAAAATTCACAGGTAAATCAGACAAACTATGCCAAGTGAACGAATACTCTGTATTATACTTTCCCACATACAGTCAACTCTTGATATCTCGAAGTTGCACTTAAGCCAAAACTACCGATATCTCAAAGTAAATTTTCTGGTACCAGAAAATTTATTTTGAGATATTAGTAGTTTGAGATTACAGGAGTTGAAATGTAAATAAAAATAGGTAATATATTCTTTGATGTAAGAATATACTTCGAGATATCAGTGTTCGAGATACCGGGTGTTGACTGTATAATGTGACAATGCAGTTGCCACCATATGTGGGAAAAGAGACAGTGTGAATTTGATTCATAATTTCACAACTATATGTATACTTATGGGCATCATCTTACATGAACAAGCTATTTTTCATTAGTCAACGGATTTTGAAGCTGTCTGTGCAGATGACTTTTGGCTCCGCAAAGGCACCAGTCAAATCTCTTCCGTCAATCAGAAAACATAAAAAGATTTTGCAGTGACATCTCCATAAAAATAATAGCATTGTTTCGTAAAAAGAGGAAAAAATGAAAAATCTTTTGTCGAATTTAATTTGTTTTATTTTGCAGTTGACAATATCGGCAACCCTCCAAACATAGAGGTCGAGTGTGGTTCAGTGGATGCTAGCGGACTTAAACTCAAGGATAAACCACCAACACTATCTGAAACACAAGCCCCATCGATTTCACGGACACGCATACCGAATGACCCCCGCAATGATCCCCGAAATGATCCCCGCAATGACCCATGGTTTCATCCCGGACCTTTCTTACCTCCCATGCAACCTTCAAGAAATCTGAGGACTGATTTCGAAAGGTATTTAAGAATGGACGATATGGAGGTGGACGAAGGACCGTTTGATGATGTACCAGACAGGATGCTACCGCCTATTAATCAGCTGTCGCCACTTGGCGGACCACCGCCTCCGTTAAACAGGCCTTTGCCGCCACGTAATTTACCACCGGAGAACAGGCTACCTCCACCGCGAAGGAGGGCTCCACCACAAGATATAAGAGGGATGAAAATAAACATTCCAGACACACCTGCGCCAAGAGCTGCTATTATTTCGTCTGTGAACAATAATGGTCCTATCAAAAAGCAGCCCATAGCAAAAGCTCCTCCAGCGAGGCGAAACCCCGCGCCCCCGAGAAACCCCGCGCCCCCGAGAAACCAACAAACGCCGCGGAAGATTAATCCCACATTACAGACGCAGACGAATATACGTAACAGAGGTCCTGGCGGCGGTAGACAGAGAAACAATAATGCCGGGCGACCTGCGGCAAATAATGGTAGAATAAAAACAAAAAAGCTGACACCGAAGAAAATAACGCACGACCAGGGTGAAGTGTCACCGGATATGCACAACGATGCTAACGACAATGGTAAGAAACATAGACATGTTCGAGAGTCATCCAATATTTAGTGAGATTAGTCTTATCATTTTTTATGTAAGTGGATACTATTTTAAGAAATACATGTACGATGCTTATTTGTACAAACACATTTTTAAGAAATACGATGCTTATTTGTACAAACCAAATCCAAACAAAATGATGATCTACGTGGGCGAAGAATAAAGTTCGTGCCATTTTAAAGTTTCATACTATGGGAACGTTTCATTAACATATACATTTATACAGTTACATGTAGCATAAGTAAATAGGAAAATTCCCAGTAGCTGACACAAATCAGTTGTTTGAACAAGAGCTGTCGCCTGACAGCATAGCTCGCCTGAATTGGTGCTTGCCCATCACAAAGCCGCTATGGTGGTGTGGACTGCTATGCATAAAACTTCATGCAAGCATGTCCATAATGAAAACACATTTATAAACAAAAGCTATCTCAGAATTAAGTCTTAAAATAAAATAAAAATAAAAAAACTGAAATGAAATTTCAAAGTCCATGAGCTTGAGGTAAAAAAAAAACTGACGGGTGGGGGGTGGGGGTGGGGTGGGGGGGGGGGGGGGGGCTATGTGGACTGCTATGCATAAAACTTCATGCAAGCAGGTCCATAATGAAAACACAAAAGCTATCTCAGAAATAAGTCTTAAAATAAAATTAAAATAAAAAAAATGAAATGAAATTTCAAAGTGCATGAGCTTGAGGTAAAAAAAAACTGACGGGTAGGGGGGAGAGGGGGGGGGGGGCTAGTATGTATCAAAACCCTGAACCATTATCTAACATCAGCCCAAGTATTAGTATCAACTGAGTCCATCATCGTGGCACTGTGAAATTATATCTTCATAAATATAAAACTTTAACCAAAATCTTTAAAACAAAATTCTAAGTCGATGACCTTGACTTCAAGGTCACCCAGTGGGGTAAGTATAAGATGTTTTGTAAAAACTCAAAAAAGAGTCTAACATCAGTTCAAGTATAAACTAAATCTCTGCAAAGCATTATGAATCAGTATGCAATTACAAAACTTTAAAAAAGACAAAATTTCCTAAGTCCCTGACCTTGACATCAAGATCACTGAGCGGGGTTGGGGTAGTACTCTGTAGATCTAACTACAGTGCCAATATAAAAAGAATTCATCTCTGGGTTCAGGAGATATGTGTCTTTAAAAAACTTTAACCAAAACATCCAATCAATAAAAAGACAATATTCTAAGTCCATGACCTTGACATCAAGGTCACAGAGGGGGGTGGGGGTAGTACCTTCGAAAACTTTAGACCAATATCTAACTTTAGTGCAAGTATCAAAGGAATCCATCCATGGGTTCAGGAGATATTGGGCTTTATAAAACTTTAACCAAAACATCCAGTCCAAAAAAAACACCAATTTTCTAAGTCCATGACCTTGACTTCAAGGTCACAGAGTGGGGTGGGGGTGGTACCCTGTTAAACCTTAGACCAATATCTAGCTACAGTGCAAGTATCAAAAGAATCCATCCATGGGTTAAGGAGATATAGGTCTTTAAAAAACTTTAACCAAAACATCCAATTCGAAAGCCGACGCGGACGCGGACGCTGACACGGACGCGGACGCGGACACGGACGCCGACGCCGTGGTGACAACAATAGCTCTTCCTGAACTTTCGTTCAGGCGAGCTAAAAAGGCATTAAAATTGTAGTTTTATCGTAGCTGTGAAACATATGGTTACAAGTAGTGCATTTGCTATTTGTAGTTATTGTTAACATGCAAAAGGCATCCAGCGTTCTGAAAACGTCATTTCAACGTTGTATTAACGTTGGTAAGACGTTTCAGTATTATGCGCCGGATAGGATCAGTTTTGTTTTTTCTTCAACTACTGTGACAAGTTAGCATCTTTTTAATACATGTATACACCCAAGGATCATAAGAAATTCCACACAACGATTTTCTGAGGACTTTAGCACATTTACTTGTTTACGAGAAAATTAGCATTTGCCGTTCTCCTGGGCACCCATTAATCTATCACAGTAGTTGGAAAGCTAAACCAGCAATGTAACAAATCAACAATGCAACAAACAGTTTCTAAAGAACTTAATTCTGTCTTCTCAGATTCAGCTTGTCTTACTTGGCATTCATTTTAAAAGCAGTAAGTTTCCCGTATGCGTCAATGGTGACGTTGTGAGAATTTTTGGTGACTGAATTTGAATTCTCGTTTGTAAATATACGCTGAAATGCAATGGACAGACTCGGTGCCAGGAGGTGCAGCCATGAATTCGTTCCACTTAGCCTCTTGGAGACCATCGTTATGAGAATTGGAACAACAACAATGAAGTGCTTGTATTATTCACCTAGCTTTCTACCAGTACCAAAATTATCATTGCTTCGGTGTTGGTCGAAAGCCAGGTGAATATGAAGTTATATGAGCTGCGACACGACAAAACCAACAATGTGACTGTGCGCCCACCGCAGACTCAGATCAGCCTGGGTATCCGCCCAATCTGATCAGACTCTTCGCTAAGGGCTCAAATGGTAGCTAAGGGTCTAAGCTACCTCCATGCGGACAGCGAAGACTCTGATCAGACTGGGCGGATGCGCACAACCACATTGTTGGTTTTGTCGTGTCGCGGCTCATATGGTCTGCATATTCTAATCATTTTGACAACTTTTAAACATTTATTTTCACGTATGTAAATGTTCAGAAAGTAAATTTCTAATCATAAATCTATTCACTACACTGAAAATTGCATGAAAACAGTGATAACCTTTGTGAAAATAGGAGCCTTAAGCTTTCAATTAATTTTGTTCGGACCGAATAAATTCTAGACAATTAAAAGTTCACCTAAATTTCTGTTTTTGGTAGCAGTAATTCGGCAAGGTTTTCTTTATTTTCTATTTTTGAAGGCTCGTATGTTGCCCTGGTGATGGGAGGGATAGGAGCTGTTCTGATTGTGGGATCGTTCGGAGTGTTAGCCATACATAACTACAGAAAGTAAGTTTCATGCGTTTTTAATGACTGATTCTATCAGTCATTCAAAGCTGTCACAAGCGTATTTTGGAAGCTGTATTCTTCCGCTCAAAAATGAAGTGATCGTAAGTTCATTTCGCTAAAAACATCTGGAATTGAAATAAGTTTTGTACAAAGTTAAATGAGAACCTATATAATGTATTCTTGTGCAAGCATAATTATTTAAGTAGTTTTGTAAAATAATAAGTATCCAACTAATGACTGCAGCGGTCAAAATATATAACGAATACAAACTGAATATTAAAAATCAATTCGCCAATTACCGTATTCGCCCCCTCTTCAAGCGCCATTCATACTTATCAAGTAAAGTAAATTAGCTGCCGCTGAAAAAAAGCTGTTTTACAGTTGTAAACTTGCCTAAAACAGTATTCCGAGCACGTCAATCATTGCAGAGAATGTAATTGAGAAGAAATTCTGTAGGTTTATACACATATCTTGCAAGTGTTTTACCGGACATCATAGGGTCATTGTGTGTTTATCGGTGATTATTTATAGAACTGCCATATTGTAAACATTGCAGTGGACATCCTCGTGGTCCATAGGTAATGCGAAATCCGCAAAGACTAGGTGCTTAAAAGTCAGTTAAAAGCAGTAACCGTTGTCAGAATTCAAATATTACTTGTGTACAAGAGATAGAATTTTGGCAGGTACATGAAGTGATTTGCGCTAAATGTCTTATTTACATTATTAGAGCTGGACCATTAACAAGCAACAGAACTGAAGTTTGAAATTATTTTGAGCCGACGTAACATGACTTTATTCTGATAGAATCTGTCATTTCAGGGCTATTGGCCCTTTGATTATAATAAGTCGCGGTGTCAAAGATTCTTCCTACAAATACCTGACTGTAAACAGTAAACGTATCGCATGTGCTGTTTTGAGTTTAACACATGTGTGTCTTTGTAAATTACAGCATGAAGATATTTTGCCTTTATGGCAAATGTATCAGCAATTAGAAACTTTATTGGATAGCTAGTACATCATAAGATAATTTTTCAAATTTTCTACCTTGTGAATCTTATCTGAAGTCTAACAAAGATTTTTTTCTATTACGTATTGTGTTACACGTTGTTTGATTCATTTTTTTGCCGGGCCGGGTAGCGCAATCGGTAAGGCACCTGACTCATAAGTCAGAGGTCCTGGGTTCGAAACCCGGTCTGGCCACATACTTTCGTTTCTCCTTCCGCTGATTCAAGAAGGGCAGTCGTCAGTTACTGGCGAAAGTATGTGCACTTAGTACTGGTGAACCGCTTAGGAGGTCTAAGCCTGCCCAGGAATAGTGTGGTTAGGTTAACTGACCGTCCCGACATGACCATAGCTGTTTACAGTGGACGTTAAGCATAAAATCAATCAATCAATCTTCATTTTTTTCTGTTTAGACGTCAACGAATAAAAGCGAAAGAAGCCGAATATGCTATATCCGGTGGAAGTGCTAGCTCAACGTATGGCAAAGGCTGGGAAATGAAAGAGGATTCTGTATATGCCACCATATCTGATGTTGATAAATATCGCACCGGTTGTGTCAACCCGGCTGTGAGCCAAGAACTAGATTTAAACACGTCGACTTGTTTCACGGACAGATTCATTGGCCAAGAAGAAGAGTGCCAAACTATGAGCAGTAATAGTAATCCTGCTTCTAAGGCACCAAAACAGGAATCAGTGTGTCATAACAAACCTGAAGGTGACAGGTCAGATATTGCTGTAATTGAGGTTGATCAAAGCTTCGAAGCAGACATTGAAGTGGAACAACATGTCGAAGGCTGTCTACCGACATGCCAATATGCCATGGTTGACAAGCAAGATGGAGGTTTGAGTATGTGTTCAGCATGCAATATCACCAGACCTCCTCGGCGTAGGGATACTAATCGTAATAGGGGTTATGACAACAATGTTGGCGTCAAGTCTAAGACAAAGATGTCCTGAATTGATTTGGGCACCCATTACCATTTTGTTCTTTGGTACTGGGTTACTTCTGTTTGATCAAATATCTGGATGAAATTGAATTTTTAAAGCACTTAGCCTATTTATATTTATTTATTTATTAGTTATTTATAACATGTACATGCTTGAAGCTTTTCACGACATAATGATTTTAAGGGACGCCAATTTTGTTCTTCCTATTTCGTTCTTTACCGTCCGGCTGCAGTTCAAATGTGTGGGATTTTTGTCTTAGGTGCATACCCGTCTGGTTTCAGGTCGGCGATATAGGTCTAAACCAACCAGTGCCATAAACGTTAAAACATTGTTTTTAGATTTTAGCTTCTTCTAGTTCTTCTTTTTCCTCAGTTTTATCTTTCTATCACATGCGGCAGGACGAATAAAATGATAAACATTTCGAAAATAATGACGCCTATGTATGCAGGATTTGACCCGAACCACCTTTATCAGAACATCTTTATTATGGCATTCTTGAAGACCTTCCTGCCGGGCACATGACGTCGAAATGACGTCGTACTGACGTCGATGCGAGGTCATCACGTCGCATCGACGTCAGTGCGACGTCATGGGCGAACAATGAGGACCAAGACCAGCCTGCAAACACATTGTGTCTAATCAGAGCACCCGCTATTCTAAAAAGTTTTTTTTCAGAATCCAAATAATACTGCTGAAACGGAGAAAAAATTTGCATTCGTTGTTGAGGTGTACGTGTACACCTGTGTGTTTATCCACCTTTTTTTCTGAGGTACACACTCTTGTGACTTTCAGTTTGCTTTCATGGATAACGTAACCCTTACAAAATATGGGTAAACTCTTTAAGTAAACATGTAAAGAATTTGCTCCTCTTCCTTTAAGAGTTGGGCTGGACTGAAAAGGGACGAAAGTATATGAATAAAAGTACTAGTGTTGCTTCCCATTCATCCCCACACATGCTAAAACGTGTTTATTTGATGCAACTTATTCGATGTATCGCTTCATGTAGGATTTAAGGCGAAAGAATACACTTGCAGGGGAAGCACCCCTGAAATTTTCGTTTTTTGCCTCCGTTCTCAAGGGTTCTTAAAAGAAGTTTCTCCCTTAGGAGCTAATTCTTTCCTTTAAAAGTAGACACCATTTTGGAAAGTCTGTGCATTCCAGAAAAGCAAACAGCATGTCATAAAATTTGTTTCCCTTCGTAAAATGGCGGAAAAGCATGGCTGTGTACCTGTATACCTTAAAAAGGAAAAAGGGTATTAATAACTTGAATAAAAATACTAACCTTACATTTCTTGTTTTTTTTTTTGTTTTTTTTTTATCATCCAAATTTTAGCTCCCCGGAGAAAAGGCTCCGGGGGGGGGGGGGGGAGTAGTCTGTCGGCTTTCCAACTGCAAACATTGTCAAACGACATTAAAAACATTTTATACCACCCTTACCAGAAAACGCCGACTTTAGCACAAACTACTTCGCAGTGAGCAAGGTCTACACTGGTAAGGTGGTATAAAATAGTTATACCATGGTATAACTATTACTTATCGATAGCATCTACAGGATGATGAGACGATAAGTATTGTTTTTTATGCTGATTGCTGCAGTCCTTTGGTTGCTATGGCAACCAAATTTTCAATTCATGGCATAGAAACAAGAAAAATCTTTAAAAAGGGTAATTGGCGCAGATTAAATGGAAGTGTGTTTTGTTATATGTCTCTAGTTGAAGATTTGACAATAATTTTCATGAATGAGTAAGCTTTGTCGGTAGGCACCCACAACCGTAATTTTGACACTGGGTAGCGACAACGACCTATTTCAAAACTGAGCTGTCCAATTTGGAATTCGAAAATGGACCGCGGCCAATCTTGTAATTGACCTAATTTCAAATAAGTCATGAACATATTGCACTGTTTGTTTGAGTGTATTAAACCGAAAGTAGAAATCGAAAGTAGACCTACGACGAAAAAAAGAAAGTTTTGAATATCTTAAAATTACAAACAAGAGAAACATTTTGAATTAATATAAGACGGAGTGCTAGTATTCACAGTGCAGTACGACGAGAAAAAACGAAGATTAAATAGTCATTGACCTTTGATATTGGATAAATTTTGACATACACGTTACATGTATTTGACCAATGGAATCTTGTGAAATGTGAAACAATATCGAAATTATACGAGGCTGCGCCTCGAAAAATGAAAACTGGCCCATACCGCTTTAAAGTTGTGCGGTTACAATGTCAGTTCTTTTACAGAAATGTTTGTTATGTAGTGCTGCATCAGGCACATGTTTTTGTGCCTACAACTTAAGTGGCAGGGTTGCCATAGCGGCAATATGCAAAAATGGACAAAATATTAAAGGCCAATCGCTCTCCCAGTGATAAAAGCTTTTTAAAGAGAGGCATTATAAGCAGAGGCTCTCCGTCACCTTTGAACGATAGATAGATAGATAGATAGATAGATAGACAGAGAAATAGACATATCGATCGATCGATCGATCGACAGGCAGATAGATAGATAGATGAGAAAGTATTGCCTTAGGCGGTATTCCGCAAATAAATCATTATTAAAGCACCGACAACAAATCAAAGGTCAACAGATTGAAAAAGAGTCGGTTTTAGGGGTTTGTTCGCTGGTCTTGCCTTATCATACTGGGAATCAGCTGGTGCCCGTTTCATTAAACATTCGTAAGTTCCATATAAATTGTACAGTATGGAACTTTCAAAATTCTTAGAGTTTAAGAATTTTGAAAGTTCCATACTGTACAATTTATATGAGTTTAGATGTTAAGTGAAACGGGCACGAGGACATTCTACTTCTTGCCTCTGCAAGGTCGATATATTGAATCTTCATGGCTCAAGATGGACTTTCTGCGGAATAAACAAACTTTAGTCCGAGCAGGCCCCGAGCTTATAAAACTTTTTTCATGCTCAACTCAGCTGAGCATGAAATTTTACCTGCTCATAAAAGGCAAATTACTGATAAATACAGTTGTTTTCCTGCTCAGTTTAGCTGAGGATGTAATTTTCTCTGCTTATCAATATGAAAATGCCAACATTAGTTGGCATTTTCATATTTATCAGCAGAGAAAATTTCATGCTCAGCTGAGTTGAGCACGAAAAAAGTTTTATAACCTCGGGGCCAGGCTGCTTCGCAATCATTGGTGGTTGTTTGTTTACCCAGTTTGGCCACGAACCATAACAGGCAAATTACCTCGATGTGTGTGACACAGCAGTGCTTTACGTGCTGTACGTGCTTTACATTCCACGGATGCTTGGAACAACACAGGGTATAATCGATCCGCCAATTTTCGCTTCCTGCAGAGACTGTCCGTCAAATTTGGCTTCCGCTGAGACTGTCCGCGATTTCTTGCTTCCTGCAGAGACTACTGTCCTCGAGAAATGGCTTCCTGCCGAGACTGTCCGCGTGACTCTGCTTCCTGCAGAGAGCCTCGGCAGGAAGCAGAATCACGCGGACAGTCTCTGCAGGAAGCCATTTATCATGTACAGAAGTCTCAGCAGGAAGCAAGAGTTCGCGGACAGTCTCAGCGGAAGCCAGATATGATGTACAGTCTCTGCAGGAAGCGAAAATTGGCGGAATCGATTATACCCTGTGAACAAGTACAGCTCAGGCACCTATATTTTCCACACTGGGTTTACGGTCAACGCAGAATGGCTGGTCTACGACCATGTGCGAGATCCATTATATTAGGTTATTCAAATATCCACAAGGTAGCACAACGGTAGCATGAGGCGGTACAAATACCACACAAGCCTACATAAAGTAGGCACAATAGACAAAAGTATACCACAAGCTAGCCAAGCAAAAAAAAAAGTTTTCCGGGACTTGATGGCCGTAGGGGGCAGATAGATAGATAGATAGATAGATAGAAGAGAAAGTATTGCCTTATGCGGTATTCCGCAGGCAAATCATTATCAAAGCATCAACAACAAATCAAATGTCAACAGATTGAAAATCGACTCTGGTTTTTAGGGGTTTGTTCGCTGGTCATGCCTTATAATATTGGGAATCAGCTGGTGCCCGTTTCATTAAACAGTCGTAAGTTCCATATAAACTGTACTGTATGGAACTTTCAAAATTTTCAGACTTTAGATGTTAAGTGAAACGGGCACGAGGACATTCTACATCTTGCCTCTGTGAGGTCGATAGGCTCAAAATGGACTTTCTGCGGAATAAACAAACTTTAGTCCGAGCAGGCCCCGAGCTTATAAAACTTTTTTCATGCTCAACTCAGCTGAGCATGAAATTTTACCTGCTCATAAAAGGCAAATTACTGATAAATACAGTTGTTTTCCTGCTCAGTTTAGCTGAGGATGTAATTTTCTCTGCTTATCAATATGAAAATGCCAACATCAGTTGGCATTTTCATATTTATCAGCAGAGAAAATTTCATGCTCAGCTGAGTTGAGCACGAAAAAAGTTTTATAAACCTCGGGGCCAGGCTGCTTCGCAATCATTGTTGGTTGTTTGTTTACCCAGTTTGGCCACGAACCATAACAGGCAAATTACCTCGGTATGTGTGACACAGCAGTGCTTTACGTGCTTTACATTTCACGGGTGCTTGGAACAAGTACAGCTGAGGCACTTATATTTTCCACACCGTATTTCACAGGATGGCTGGTCTACGACCATGTGCGAGATCCATTCTATTAGGTTATTCTAAAATCCACCAGGTTGCATAAGGAGGTACAAAGAACACAATGTTACATTAGGAAGGCACAATAGACAAAAGTATACCACAAGCTAGCCAAACACAAAAAAAGTTTTTTCGTGGCTTGGTGGCCGTAGGGCCAGATAGATAGATAAGCAGGCAGGCAGGCAGGTGGACAGGCAGATAGATAGATAGATAGATAGATAGATAGATAGATAGATACGCAGAGACAGACAATGAGATAGATGGATAGATAGATATATGGAAATTCCTTAAGAAAGTTTTGCCTGATGCTTTATTCTGCATGCAAATTATGATCCAAGCATCAACAAATCATCATTAAATCATCCAGGAACGAAGTCGGCAGCTTGCAAAATCGGTTTGGGTTTTCAGGGGATTTGTTTACTTGCCGTGGCTCCAATCGTAGCACTTCTTACTTCGGCCAATTCCGTATCCTGAATTAAGCCCACCATATCTTGGAAACAGCACATGAAAGGCAGAGCCCATCCCTCTCCTTTGGATGCCCTATCCTTCCCTGATTCGAAGAAAGTGCCCTTCTATTGCTGGGATGACAGAGAGTTTTTCAGTCGCCAACTGGCCGAACGGCGATTCGAACCCACGACCTTCTGCACCATAACCAATCGTCTCTAACCATTCATCCAGGCGCTTCTCTAATCAGGATTAAAACTTTTTGAAAACTTTCTGGCATTGTCATTAAACTGAATTGTCACAACGTATAGGGCATATAACATTTGCTGTATTTAGCATTAATTTCTGCATAAGTAGAAAAAAATCTGTGCTATAAAGAGTTCTTATTGTTACTAAAACTAAATGAAATTGTTGGTTTTAGCCACATCGCAAGCTCTTCTGGATTGGCGAAGACCGTCTTAAAGGGCGCAGTAAAAGAAAATACTAAAAAACTAAAAGAAAAATAAAAGAGAGAGAGAGAGTGAGAGAGAGAGAGAAGACAATATAACGGCCTTGCAATTTTTAGCATAGACTAGACACGAGTACTGTTTACACACGAGTTTCCGAGGCGGTTCTAATGGGGATCGAAACGTATGTTTCCAAAAATAATAATTATGGTCATATAAGTCGCAACACGACAAATTTAACAAAGTACATGTGCGCCCAGCGGAGACTCAGATCAGCCTGGGCATCTGCCCAGTCTGAGCAGAGTCTTTGATGTCCGCATGGAGGCAGCTTACAGCCTTAGCTACCCTAAGTGCGCACAATGAAGACTCAGATCACACTGGACGGATGCAAAGGCTGACCTGAGTCTTCGCGTGGCCCACATGCAAATTTGGATGTTTTGTCGTGTCGCGGCTCGAGCTCTATATTTTCATACTTCACCAAACACATCATTGGCAGCTGCATATATTCTTGTGATGAGGTGCTATTAATCCGAGCCTTCTTTGACTAACAAAAGCCTTCTGATATATTTTTCATCAGCGTCTTTCAGCGTCAGCGGAAATTAGCATTGAAAACTACAAATTATGAGTGCTCGTATCCAGGACAGACTCGGTTGGCATAATATTATGGTGTTTTCTTCCATATATTGAACCTAATTTAAAATTGAGCCGCAACACGAGAAAACCAACTATGTAGTTGTGTGCCCAGCGCAGACTCAGTTCAGCCTGGGCATCCACCCAGTCTGATCAGAGTCTTCGCTGTCCGCATGGATGTAGCTTAGAACCTTAGCTACCCTTTAAGCGCAAAGCGAGAATTCTGATCAGACTTGGCGGATGCCCAGGCTGATCTGAGTCTGCGCTGGGCGCACAACCACATTGTTGGTTTTCTCGTGTCGCGGCTCATTAATAGGACATTTAAGATTTTACCAGATGGCATCCCACATTTATTTAATAACCTTCAACTGATGAACCTTTCTTATAGTAAGCGAAACTTCTAACAGCAATACATTTTGGCGACAAGACTGATACTGACCCATCAAAAACGCGTTAAAAATACACATTTATTAGTTTGGTTCGTACAGTACATGTAAATAAAGTAAACTAGTTTGATACTTTTTGATTTTAGCAAGGCTTTTGACAAAGTTGCACAAGAGAAACTATTACAGCATTTGGGGCAAAACATTAAGTCGGGCTAAAGACTTCTTGGATTCTCTTTCTCAAGCCGTTGTAAAGATAAACATAAAGATAAGGAAGCATATTAGTAACAGACAACATAAGCTCTGTAGAGCTTGAAAGTCTCCATAGTCCTGTCAGTGGTAATTTAAGCATCTATTAAAACTCAATTCCTTGTAAATAGTGATGCAGCCTTTACGTTTGGTAATAAAATGTGGATTGATATGCATATATTGAGTCATATAACTGGCGAAAAGTAGAGAATACGAGTTTTTGAAAAATAGCAAATCGCTCCACAAAGTACAATTTGTCCTGTTCTGGTTTCCCGTCCAGCAAAGCTATATAAACATAGGCGGGATAGCAATTGGGGCTCCACTTCTGTACATTGTATTTTTACCGTTTTATTCAACTAAATGAAATCGAAAGTAGGTCATTTTAGTTCCCAACTAAAATGACCCAAATAAATTTTCAGACCCTTATTGTGTGAAACTCAGTGATGTTTTAGTTGTTTAAACGCGGTCATTTAAAATGACGAAACTATTAGTGAGAAGCTTGCAGCGATACCTCATGATAAAATTTTTCATGCTGATGGCGCGAACTCACGACCTCCCGTTCCCGAAGCGGACGGTCTACCACTGAGCTGTCTGGGTCTGTTGTTTCGAACGAAGTTAAATCTGACGAAATATCAGTATCATCTGGTGTCCCGCAGGGCTCAGTCATTGGCCCCATTCTCTTCCTAGCCTATATAAATGACCTAACTGACCAGGCCAAGTCCATAGATTATTACAAGTACACATACCGCTCCCGTCCAATTGTTCATTGGAACGCCCTCCCATCCTATATCCCTGTTTTGCCGACTGTGGCACATTCAGTCTTGCTGTGTGCCAAGTAGTCCATGTCTCACCATAAATATCAGATGTGCTTGTAACTTTTATCTATACTAGTCCCTCCATCTCACGTGTATACTTTTTCTTAGCTCTTCACTTCTTTTTTAATTTCAATTAACCCCCTTTTGCACTCGCATACCAAACCCCGTCTGATCTCCACGAAGTTAAGGTGTTACGGAAGAAAGAAATAAATGTGTTAAAACTTGCAGAAGATAAGAAAATGCTGTTTTCAAAGGATAGAACATATATTTTTCAGTGACATATATGCAAATTTAGGATTTTGAACTGTCCGTTCACACAACGTAAAAAAGTGAAAGGTCAGAGAAGGCTCGGATTAAGGTGTTGTATGGTGTATAGATAGGAAGTCATGTTGTCTGAGCCCTAGCTAGAACCAGCCTGGTTGAGCAATACGAAAATACAACCCAGAATTATCACCCACTCCCTCCTTATCTGGAGCTGTGATTTGTATTTACTCCTGTCCACCATGTACGTACCTTGTGTGCAACCTTGCGGTACATTGGGCTACCTCGCGGTATTTAGTATGACCGATTCTAATCTATTTCCGCCGGGAACAGAAAGTGGAGTTGTGTTTATTTTACAGAGCAGAATGTAAGAACTACAAAGGCTTGTCACTCAGTTTAGAATTTATAGACATCTACAGCAATATTTTATGTTTGTATTTCCACAATTTTCAACCTTTACCTCTACTTCTTTGGCGGAGTATTGCAAACCAAAATTAAGTATATGGGGTACCAAAATTTCGATAGAACTAGTAATCGCAAAGTCATTGTGTAAACAAACAGAGAACAATAACTATGGGAGAAGATAAATAGTTTCTGTATCTGTATCTGTTCTTCAAGAGACTTCAATCACACTTGATCACTATGTCTCTGTGGCGGTAGAAAAATAAAAAGTAGGAAAGATAGGAAAGCCAGAAAACAGTTGATAGACAGATAGGAAGTAAAGAAAAGTTCGCAATCTGCATTTTCAGGTCATCATTGGGTTATCAGACCACTCAAGCTACCGTAGCGGCCCCTGGGTATAGCACCCAACCGGCACAGCTCCAAAAACCCTCCAACCCTACTTGCAGGTTGCCCCCTACCTAGAATGTAAGAGTGGAAAGCCCCTGCTTGAAGAGTACCAAGTCAGGGGCCTCAGCCACAGAGGCTGGCAACGAGTTCCAAACTGGGATGGTCCGTGGGAAGAAGCTATATTTGAAGACATCTGTTTTTGATGGAACTTGTCTTAGCTTCTTGGTGTGATTAGCTCTTGTCCGTGTGTTGACTGGAGAGAGGTACGCTGAGGCAGGAACGTCCACTAGGTCGTTGATCACTTTGTAGAGTAAGGTCAACTGGATCTTAACTCTCCTTGATTCTAGTGACTCCCAGTCTAAGTCCTGCAGCATCTCGGTTACACTGCTGGTGTTATGGTAGCGACTGGTAGCGTACCTTGCAGCTCGTCTCTGCACCATCTCTATTTTGGACTTTCCAGAGACTGTATGAGGGCTCCACACCGATGAGCAGTATTCTAGGTTTGGCCGAACTAAGGTCTTGTATGCAGCTGCTTTGGTGTCACTGCTGTTAACACGAAGGTTTCTCCGAAGAAAACCCAACATGCTGTTAGCCTTCTTGACTGTTCGGTCAATATGGTGATTCCACTGTAGGTTGTTGGAGAGGTCCACCCCTAGGTATTTTGCAGTGTGGACAGCCTCGAGTTCTTGACCTTTCAGGATATACTTGGCTTCAATTGGTTTTCTTGCCCTTGTTACTCTCAGAATGTTGCACTTGTCAGGATGAAAGGCCATTCCCCACTTTCTCTCCCACTGTGCCAACTTGTCCAAATCATTCTGGAGTTCCATGGAGTCCAGTAAAGTCTTCACTCTTCTATAAAGTATACAGTCATCTGCGAACAGCCTCGTTTTGGATTGCACAGTGTCTGGTAGGTCATTAATAAAACATTGGTAAACCAGACCCGTGTCATCCCTGGTATCTCAGATCATGAGGCAGTTTTTGTTGAGTCCAGCCTTAGACCAATCAAAAAACCCTCCTGTCCTAGACGTCTCTACAGGTACCACAAAGCTGACTATGATGGTCTCAAGAGGGAGCTGCAAGAATTTACCATCTCTTTTCTCGAAAAGGCAAACTCCATGGACATTAACACTCTTTGGTTGGAATTTAAGACCACCATTCATCGTCTGATGGAGAAATATATACCAAGCAAGACCATTAGGGGAGACAAAAAGCCCAAACCATGGATGACAAGAACAATCAAAGCCCTTCACAGAAAAAAGAACAGACTATTCAAGAAACGGAAGGTCACCAAGAAAGCTAAAGATGTGGAACAGTACAAGAGCTTGAAAGCAAAGATACAAAGAGCAGAGCGGCAAGCCTACTGGCAGTATGTGGAGAACCTGATTGACATCGGTGACCCAGACCATGACCAGAAGCAAGGGAAACAAAAGAGATTCTTGTCCTATATCAAGTCTCTCCGGAAAGACAACAGTGGAGTTGCACCACTCAAAGAGAATGGGAAGATGCATGCAGACCCAGTGGACAAATCAAACATCCTGAACAGGCAGTACGAATCAACATTCACAAGGGAAGATGAAACAGACATACCAAAGTTAGAAGGACAGCCCTACCCAGCAATGCCAGAAATTGAGGTCAGCTCAGACGGAGTATTGAAATTACTTCAGAAGATCAACCCAAGTAAGGCAGGAGGCCCAGATTTGATCCCAGCAAGAATACTCAAAGACCTGGCAGAAGAGCTTGCTCCCCTTCTCACTGTCATCTTCCAGAGAACATTATCCCTTGGCGAAGTACCTGCGGATTGGCGTTCAGCTAATGTTACTGCTATCTTCAAAAAGGGCGACAGATTCAAAGCTAGCAATTACAGACCAGTCTCCTTGACAAGCCTGTGTTGCAAACTACAGGAACACATCCTCGTCAGCAACATCATGAGTCACCTGGAGCAGCATAAGATTCTGACAGATTGTCAACATGGCTTCAGAGCACGTCGGAGTTGCGAGACACAGTTGGTCACTCTTTGTCACGAGCTTGCTGACTCCCTTGACAAGAACCTACAAACAGACCTAATTATCCTGGATTTCTCTAAAGCTTTTGACAGAGTACCCCACCAGCGGTTATTAGGAAAGCTCCAACATTATGGAATCCGAGGAAATACCTACAGCTGGATCAAGTCATTCTTGGCATTGCGGAATCAACAAGTGGTAGTAGATGGAGCAACATCAGATAAAGTCCCAGTTGTTAGCGGTGTAACCATCACGATACACAATTTGTGGAGATGAAATGATTGTCAGGCAGTTATTAATGTCATAATGTGTTAAACATGTAGATACACATTGCAACCTCAGCTTCCAAAGGGCTAAGAACTGCTGGGAATAGTGGGGCTTAAGTAGGGAGTTCTTGTCTTAGCCTTGTCACTGAGCAGGATGTGTGTGTGTTGCAGGGGAGGCAGGGGGGGCATTTAATAAGCTGTCAGAATAACTGGGACAATGATAGCAATCGCAGCTGTAGAATACACTGCCTGGGGCAGAGGCTTTAAGCCTTTAACTAGGAGTTGATCAAGCATTTGTCCCTACTGTGCAGGCATCTGCCAGGGCTCAGGTTAAAATGAAGTCCCTACTTAGGGGCTTTTCCTAAGCCTTGGGATAGCTTGAGTTGAAATGACTGGTGCATAAGCAGCTTGTCGATTTTTTTTTTGATTTTTTTTTTGTATAAATGATTTTAGCATACCTTGGAGAAAACAATCCATGCATGAATTTGACTTCTATCTTTGCTTCACTGACTTAATGATATTTCTCAGTCCTTATTTGAGTTAGAGCCATGATACTTGGCACATGCCTACATATGTGAAGGAACATTTTGAAATCCTCATCCGTGTATGGATTTGACCTATATATTTTAGTTTTCTGCTCTATTGGCCGCCATGCTTAAATACAGTCTCAGCTGTTTGTAATCCCTTCAAGCTAGGTTTTGATGATTTAGATGCAATAGCCTTATTCTAGTCTTTAGTACATTTGTATATTCATAACCTTGAAATCATCTCTCCACATGGTTCTGTTTTCAGCAGCCTTAGCAGAGCTCCAGATAAGAGGGGGTACTGAGGATAATTCAAAGATAATTTTTCTTATTTCTCAATAAAAACATATATTGTGACCCCTCATTAGAACCGTTTCGATGAGACGGTTCTAATGACGGGTCACAAAATATGCTTTTATGGAGAAATATGGATAATTATCCCTAAATTATCTCTGTTACCCCTTCTTATGATCTGGAGCACTGGCCTTAGGTGTGCTGGCTAAGTCCATCCCTGTCTAGTCTTTAAATTCTATTGTCTTCTCAGTCTGATCTCTAATTCGGTTTAGTAAAATATAAAACTGCATACACCTTTCAAGAATGCAGCTTGACAATATACACTGGGTGGTTGCTTAGTCCCGGTGGGCGATGATTTTTTCTGACAATCGTCAACGATTTTTTCTGACAACGGTCCCGGATTTTTTCCAAATCGTCAATGATTTTTTCTCCGTGACGTCATAACAGAAAACTGGTGCGACAAAATGGTGAGTTTAGTCGATTAAAACATTTATTGACAAATCCTATGCTTATTCTTGGTAGAGATTAGGCAAATTAGATAAAATACACATGTTTAACGTGGTCAACAGATAAAAGAAACCTGGAAATTTTCGTTTAGAGTACATCTTGAAGAACTGTCCTCTATGTCTATGTCTGCGAAGTTTACCTTAGGGTAACGTTAGTTTTAATCATAAATCGGTGTTGAGAAAATGTCTCATTATTTTTTTACACTTTACAATAATATAAATAGGTCTGTAAGCCCATTATCATTTTTCATAGGTTCCGGATTTTTTCCTACAAGTCCCGGATTTGCTCCTACAATAGATTTAAAGCGCCTGATTTTTTCTGACAACGCAAACCACAAAATGAGTGGTTATTATGATACACGTCTTCTTACGCCTGTTTCAGTGACGTTTCTATTTGTTTGAGAAAATCTGAATTTTCTGTTTTAAGAATTTCAGTTTGTAATGCCATTGAAAAATTGATGGAGCGTAGTAAACACTGTTTGCCATACTCCCATACAAATGATACTAGCTATTGCGGAATTACAAACTCTTGGCAGAATAACGTCTAGATGTCGTCACTCTGGCATGATTTTGAACTCCTAGTTACTATGGTAACAGATATATGACGTCATTGTTATAAACTGTTTGCCATGTTCCATCGATTTTTCAATGACATTGCATACTGAAATTATTTCAACAGACTTCAGATTTTCTCAGACAAATAAATATTCTCAAGTTACCGGTATTCAGTTCCGTGTTATACATGTAATGTGCAACACCAGCCATGCCCCTAGCAGCGGCTCGGCCACTCTATTTTCAGAATGACTCAAAATGAAATAAATGTTTCCAAAATGACCAGAAATTATATAATCTGTCCTATGGTGAAGTTTGGCGAGACGTTTTTCGGCCACCACACAGCACTTATTGCACTATGATGGAGTACAGGGGAACTTTTAATAGCCGCACGACACCTCCAGCATCATGTGAAGTTAAATAAGATTTGAAATGTTAGATTTGTTTAGGAAAATGGAATACGTCGAAAAAATGAAAATAGCAGACTCGGTGTAATCTGCACTTGAAGAGAAGATTCAAGTTTGAAAAAATGACTTCTTTTGTAATGTCTTTTACGTATTTCTTGCTTCTGAAGGGTTCATAGTTTCGATTTTTTCATCATTTGCAGGATGAAGGCAAAAACAGTAAATGCAAATACTGTCTCAAGTCATTTCCTGATGCCACTACGACCCTTCGACATTGTGTTGAAAAACATGCAAACGAAAAAATTTGTCTTCTGTGGCCGCTCTGTAATGCAGAAGGAAATCTAATAACATATAAAGCAAGAGTATTTGATGTGTTAGGCAGTTCGTTAAAATGTAACATACAAAATATCCAGTTTGCAAACAACAAGGTGTCAATACACACAAGAACAATCACACAAAGTCCTGTCCAAAAAATTCGAAGAATTAACACACCTACAAAATCTGTTCATAAACAGTTATTCACTGAGCACGACAATGAAATACATAGTGAAGCAGTGATTTCTGATTTCCGTTTTTTTGCTGCCTTTTATCTTTACCTACAACACGGGGCTAACACCAATTTCCCACGCCTGTGCTGTCAACAGAGCCAGTCAGTTTCTATACATGCTAAAGTGGTTGTCGACCGAGACAGTCGACAGAAGTATCATTCGATCGACAACCACCTCATTATAGTATACATGTGTCATCTACCATAACTGATACTGCTTACTACCTCCTTCTCCGTCGCGAGCCACTTCCTTTGGCATCTTCAAATGGCGTCTTTGTACGGTTCGGTAGACAGCACAGGTAAGCAAATTGGTATTACCCCCGTGTATACTCGAAAAGTAATCAACTGTATAAATGTGCGCAAACAAAATTTTACCTGGAAATTATCTGGCAAATGGAACAAGAATGTGGAAACACGTGGGTGGGAGTAGATCTCCTGACTTTGATTTTGCATAGTTTTTGACGCCACATCAGAGATCTCGTGACGTCCAAGGTCACAGTGACGTCAGACTATCTAATACTGGCATTTCAGTCAGTGTATTTTATCCAAACAGCAATTAGGTTATATAATGGAATCAAAAGTATGAGTAGGCCTGTGGCCGTATTTAAGGATGTAGGGTCTACTAAATCAATGAATTTGCTAATAGGGCCTCCACTCCAAACTTTTTATGATATGATTGCCACTCTTTGGTTTTGCTTTTGTTAGACACTTCCACATCATCCTCTAGGGGCAAACAGCGTTTACATCCGATATCATACCACTGAACACGCTGAGCAAGAGCAGCCCAGGTAACTCAGTAGGTTAAGCGCTGGCCTGGTTCGATACCTGCTAAAGGCGGAAATCTATACATCGTAAACGATATTCCACTGCACATAGCTTTTCATTATCCCCCTACCGTCGTCTTTATCTGACTGAAATACTTAAGGAAAGAAGTCATTCATCCATCAACGCCTAGCAACACCACACTGAAGCGAAATAGAAAGGAGAAAGGTTAATTTGCTGACGCCAGCAATATCAACTTGGAACAATCTGATCACTGTAATTATAAAGTATAAGGCACTGTAATTATTAAGCATAAAAGATAAAAAAAATCCTCTCTTTCTGTCGTGTAATGAATGTTTTCACCTGTAGTGTTAGTTTTCCTTGAGGCATACCACGGCACACATGTCAGTAATGCTTCTGATGTTCAATCGGCGAAATAAAATTAGATCACACACTAAAAAAATCTAATTGCTGAATCTATAATCCGAGTTTTTGGTCTCTGAAATGCAATATATGTGGTAGGAAAAAATCCGGGACACTGTAGGAAAAAATCCGGGACATTAAATTCGTTGTAGGAGCAAATCTGTGACATTTGCTGTAATTTTCGTCCTTGGTTTGCAGAGGTTATTTCACTGAAAAAAATGTGACAAACGACTAAATGAGCTCATAAAATGCTTCAGAAAACAGCCTGTTGCAAAAGATCAGAAGAAAATATTGAAAATAAGTTTTTTCACTTACTCTTTTGCTTCGTCACGCTTACGAGACACATATTGTCAGAAAAAATCGTTGACGATTGTCAGAAAAAATCATCGCTCACCGGGACTAAGCAACCACCCAGTGATATAGGCAACAACATTTATACTTTTGCTGAGAAGGAACAAGTCAAGGACTAGAAGCTCTGGTTGAAATTATAAGCAAAACCTTCACAAGATATAAATTTGAGATCAGTCCTTAGACGATCAAACTAATGACAAAGTTTGAAACAGGACCTGTGACATCCAAATAGAGACCAAGATAAAAAGACAGAAGTTGGGAGCATTGACAAGTTTCAAGTACCTTGAAGCAATTGCCTCAGATGATGGCAAAATGAAGCCACCCGAATTTGAAAGAAAGTGGTCTCAATTTTGGACTATTATCAGTCTATGTAGGTTTCATTGTTTAGAATCCTAGCATCATAAGCATTTCTGACATACTTTTTCAAAAACAAACAGGGATATTGTGTTTTATCTTCATTTTATGATAGGAAGTAGTGTAATGTCACTGTTTTCCTAAAGTGAGTGAGTGAACTCGGGTTTAACGTCCCACCAACAACGAGGTCATATGGGGACGGGACCTCAGTTTAAAGTCTCATCCGAAAGACCGGAGAAGCGGGGGATCGAACTTGCGACCCCTGGATTGGTAGTCTGGAGTGTTATCCACTACGCTGCAGCTGCTCCTGTTTTCCTAAAATACAGCCACTTATTTGTTTTTTATTTGGATATATACTATATTAATCCTGTTGAAAGCCCTGGGTGGTGGGGGTGGGGGGAGGAGGGTATATCAGCCACTGCCAAAACCCCTCTAATAAGCAATATAAAGGTAATGGGATTGCTTCAGAGGAAGCATTTCTACAATTTTCCCCTTCCATTTTCATAGGGGTCAACTCCAAAAGGAAAGAATTTGCTCCCCTAGGAGCAAATTCTTTCCTTTAAGAGTACACCCCAAGTCAAAGAGCTATCTCATCCAGAGAAGCAAACGGGAATTCGTGAAAGGTAATAAAACATTTTCAGAAAGAGGCAGAGGGCATTTATTAGAGCCGGGGCGATTATTACTGTACGGTTAATATGGTACTTTTTTCAAAAACAAACAAGGACAGTGTGTTTCATCATCTTCATTTATTGATAAGGAGAAGTGTAATGACACTTTTTTCCCAAAATGCAGCCTTATATTTTCGATTTGGTTATTAACTGTAGAATGCTAAGTATTAGGACATATATGTCTCATGAAACAGTGCAGACCCAGATCAGACTGCTCCTAAAGGGGCAGCCTGATCAGGGCCTACACTGTCTGCCATCCCATCTGAAGCATTTCTGTGCATCAGAACCAAACCATTCCATTTTTAGGATGGGTTTGTGACTATCTTTGGTGTCACAATCATTAGAATTTTTATGGTAGATAAATATTAAGAACAAGCAATTCGAAAATCAGGTAACCATTTAAAATAATGGGCTATATTCATTAAGGTGTATGGATACACCTCCATGTTTTTGTCACCATTTCTAGAAAGGGGAATAACTTTTGGGAGTTCTTATTTGTTTTCTTTGACAAAAAAAACAACACTTCCAAAATTGGGTCGACTCTTAAAGGAATTCATTCCTTTAGTAGTTGACCCTTATTCAGAAGGGAAGCAAAAAAGCAAATAGTACAGTTGCTTCCCCTGAAAGTGTACTTATTCACCTTAGAGTATTCTTTTCAGAGACCTAAAATGGAGCATGTTGTAATGAAACATCGTCGTACGACACTAGAACGAGCTGAGAAGTTTATTTCTAAAGACTACTTCACAGATGTAAACTTGTATGGCAGGTATGTGACAGTTATCAGATTACCATATGTGTTTTAAAATCATTACTAGATAAGTCACGGTCATCATAGATATGTCTCTCCTACTGACCTTAATTTTTGTCAATGAGATGAGAAAGACAGTTTTTATCCATCTATGCCTAAAGTCAAACATAGAAATATTTTATATCGTAATTACTCAAAATAAAATGTCCCTGCTCTCATAAATGTCCCCTGTCTTTTATTCGAAAATAATGTTACATTAATTTGCATGAATTCCTGTTTGCTTCTATGGACACCATTTTAAAGAGCTACCTCATCCAGAGAAGCAAATGGAAATTCATGCAAGTTAATATAACATTATTTTTGGAAAAGAGGTAGGGGGAGTTTTAAACGCAGGGGCGTTTATTAGGATTAATATGGTAATCCTCTATTGAAACTTCCATTTAAGATAGCAGTAAAGATCAAGATAACGGCATTAGTGCTGGGTTTTACAGATTATTATGTGATAGTTTTTCCTGCACCATGCAAAAATGTAATAAAAGTAAAAAGTATGCAAAGACCAGGAACTGAAACAATCAAAATCCAAATCCAGCCCTCAAACCATAGTTGGAAACAACTAAGATTACAAATAATCAAGATACAGAGAACATATGGCCAACCGAGTGAGCAGCTTGTTCCCAAAAGGTGGCCACTCAGTGAGACTACTCAGCAACCCAAACCGAACCAAAAATAATAAGAACATACATAAGGTAAAACATCACAGAAACTCTGACACCAAAAACAGGCAACAGAGAACCACAACAGAACTACCGCCTTGGAACGGTCAGTAATGAATTACTGTCTTTTTTTCTGTCCATCAAGTTTTCTGGCTGTCCCCATTAGTTCATGGTACATGTATGTCCACAGTCATGTTGACCCTAGCTTTTATGATGCAACTTTATAGTGTTTCACTAAATTCTTGTTCTTGTTTTTTTATTTTTTTTTATTTTCATCATATATTTTCAGATCCCTTATTAGAACTAGTTATGCTCATTGTAGTTTCATGTTATCTTTAATTTTTTATTACTTTATCAATTTAATAGATTATATCCAAGAAAACATCCAGTGACCTCCGTCAAGCACTGGGCAGCTCCACAGGGGAAATACACACGATATGAAGAGGCTGTAAAGGGACAGTACTCTGAAGTTAAACTGGGAGAAAAATATGGACCTACGTAAGCTTTTTTTCTAGAAAAGTATCAAGCCTTTTCAGATAGCCATACAAAGGGCTTGTTTTGTCCCATTGGTTAGAAAAATATTCCAGAAAACTGTTCCTCATATTTAGGATACCTATTTTTGGGATACCCCCCATGAAAGATACCCTAAATATTCATGACCCCATTCTCTATGTATACATTGTAGTTGTATGGCCATTCAAGATTTTTCTGTTCCACACAATTAGTCATAAACTATATTAGTCGATAAACTAGAGGCACTCTCTGAGGAAGAAGTTGAAGAGGGGCCTGGGGGTTTGGATGAACATCACAGGAACAAACCAAAAAAATATTAAGCCCAGTACCAAATACAACAGAAATCAAAGTACTGAAAGTACTGAAAGGCGGGCATTTTATTCAAATGGTTGAGAGGAGACGTTTGAAAAAGTTAAAGCACAGACATATAATGGATGATGACAGAGGCACATCATTCCATCAGCTAGCTTTTCGGGATAAATTTAGATAAAATCCTAGAAAACAGTAGGGCTTTGTCAAATATATAGATTATTATATTGAATACCAGAAATCACAATTGTTAAGCAAAGAAAAAAGGTTCTATAAAATGTTGTTTTTATACAGTAGGGGTGCTATTGTGATTGGTTTCAGTTTTGAATTGAATAGGTGGAAGAAATGGTGCTGGCATTTTCCTTCATCCCTGCTACTTGTTCAATAAACGTTGCTTTATCTTTTCAACCGTAACACGGTCAAGGTTTGAATCATATTTGAGGCAAACTTCTTCTCGACTGTATTGTTGAAAGTAAGGGTGCAAGCATGTGCATTCACCCATTTGTTTTATTCATGGGACTCAACATACCGCAAGGTGAGCATTAGGAAGAAATACATGATAATTAATCATCCACAAAATGTCGACATTTGGCAGACTGGGTTACATTGGAGTTTGACGCTTGTGTGTGTTAGCCAATGGATCATTTAGGCTGAGCCACTGTGCCTTGGTCTGGCAATAGCCGCTTTATAGGTAAACAGCAGTACAGCAATACTTATGACGTGCTTTGTTGGCATTTAGTGCATAAATTTAAGTTGCCTTGACTGCATGTTCACGGTTTTCTACACTTGTTTCAAATTAACCAGGAAATGCCATTAGGTTAGCTTTTTACTGCATATAGCGTAACGGAATACTCCTGGTGGACCACGAAAGACTCTTCACTGACTTCTAACGATAAAAGAGCAACGGTAGTCTGTCTAAACTGGTTAAATGCTGACTGCAGTCACTTTGCAAAAGACTAAATATCCACTGCATCCATCTGCAAAAGATCACTTTTAATTGCAGTCATCTGTAAGATATAAAATGATGACTGCTGTCTTTTACTTGTTCAGTTAGATGAGTCAGACAAACTGAAAGTCATAACAACACTGTCTAGCGGCCACAACCTAGTAATCTCATCCTTAATGACTCTTTAGTACAATCAGCTGGCTTCAACTATGCTTTGCATAGCATAGCAGATCTTTGCTTTGGATTCTTTTTAGCTCACCTGAGCACGAAGTGCTCAAGGTGAGGTATTGTGATCGGTCTTTGTCCGTCGTCCGTCATGCGTCCGTCGTCAACTTTCGCCTTAAAAGACTTCTTCTCCAAAACTGCTGGACGGATTTTGAAATAATTTCACAGAAATGTTCCTTGGGGGACTCTTTACCAAAATTGCTCAACGGTTCCGCTTCACTGAACAATATGGCCGCCAGAGCTAAAAATAGAAAAAACTTTAAACGACTTCTCCTCCAAAACTGTTGTGTAGATTTTGAAATAATTTCACAGACAGAAATGTTCCTTAGGAGGCCCTTTACAAAAATTGCTCAAGCGGTTCCGCTCCGCTGAACAATATGGCCGCCAGAGCTAAAAATAAAAAAACCTTTAAACGACTTCTCCTCCAAAACTGCTGGGCAGATTTTGAAATAATTTCACAGAAATGTTTCTTAGGAGACCCTCTACCGAAATTGCTAAAACGGTTCCGCTCCACTGAACAAAATGGCCGCCAGAGCTATAAATAGAAAAACCTTTAAACGACTTGCCTCCAAAAGTGCTTGGCAGATTTTATAATAATTTCACAGAAATGTTCCTTAGGAGGCCCTTAACCAAAATTGCTCAAACTGTTCCGCTCCGCTGAACAATATGGCCGCCAGAGCTAAAAATAAAAAACCTTTAAACGACTTCTTTTCCAAAACTGCTAGGCAGATTTTGAAATAATTTCACAGAAATGTTTCTTAGGAGACCCTCTACCAAAATTGATAAAATGGTTCGGCTCCGCTGAACAAAATGGCCACCAGAGCTAAAAATAGAAAAACCTTTAAATGAGTTCGTTTCCAAAACTGCTGGGCAGATTTTGAAATAATTTCACAGAAATGTTTCTTAGGAGGCCCTTAACCAAAATTGCTCAAAAGGTTCCGCTCCGCTGAACATGATGGCCGCCAGAGCTAAAAATAGAAAAACCTTTAAATGAGTTCTCCTCCAAAACTGCTGGGCAGATTTTGAAATAATTTCACAGAAATGTTTCTTAGGAGACCCTCTACCGAAATTGCTAAAACGGTTCCGCTCCACTGAACAAAATGGCCGCCAGAGCTATAAATAGAAAAACCTTTAAACGACTTGCCTCCAAAAGTGCTTGGCAGATTTTATAATAATTTCACAGAAATGTTCCTTAGGAGGCCCTTAACCAAAATTGCTCAAACTGTTCCGCTCCGCTGAACAATATGGCCGCCAGAGCTAAAAATAAAAAACCTTTAAACGACTTCTTTTCCAAAACTGCTAGGCAGATTTTGAAATAATTTCACAGAAATGTTTCTTAGGAGACCCTCTACCAAAATTGATAAAATGGTTCCGCTCCGCTGAACAAAATGGCCACCAGAGCTAAAAATAGAAAAACCTTTAAATGAGTTCGCCTCCAAAACTGCTGGGCAGATTTTGAAATAATTTCACAGAAATGTTTCTTAGGAGGCCCTTAACCAAAATTGCTCAAAAGGTTCCGCTCCGCTGAACATGATGGCCGCCAGAGCTAAAAATAGAAAAACCTTTAAATGAGTTCTCCTCCAAAACTGCTGGGCAGATTTTGAAATAATTTCACAGAAATGTTTCTTAGGAGACCCTCTACCAAAATTGCTAAAACGGTTCCGCTCTGCTGAACAAAATGGCCCCCAGAGCTAAAAATAGAAAAACCTTTAAATGAGTTCGCCTCCAAAACTGCTGGGCAGATTTTGAAATAATTTCACAGAAATGTTTCTTAGGAGACCCTCTACCAAAATTGCTAAAACGGTTCCGCTCTGCTGAACAAAATGGCCACCAGAGCTATTAAAAAAATAAACCTTGAAACAACTTCGCCTCCAAAACTGCTGGGCAGATTTTGAAATCATTAGCTCACCTGAGCCGAAGGCTCAGAGGTGAGCTTATAGGATGGGAGTCGAGCCGTAGTCCGTTAGTGCGTTAGTGCGTGCGTGCGTCAACACTTTCAAACATAAATATCTCAGAGACCAGTGGGCCGATCGCAATCAAATTTTATCTGAAGCATCATTTGGGTGGGGGAAAGGCTGCATTAGGTTTTGGTGCCGATCAGCTCAGAACTCTGGTTTCCATGGCAACAGATAGCCCCCATAGGGTTATAATGGGGAAAATGGCTTCATCACGTTTTCTCGACTGCTTTTAATTAGATAATTTAAAATAACTTCACGTAAATGTAGGGCATGACAATATCTCGAGCAAGTTTGACTTTCAGGGTGCTGCACCCAAGGTCAAGGTCACTGTGGCTATTTTTAGAAAAACTTGGTCATCGCTCTAGCGCCTACATTTCTCAACGGATTTTAAATCAACTTCACACAAATGTAGGGCATGACAATATCTCAAACAAGTTTGACTTCCAGGGTGCTGCGCCCAAGGTCAAGGTCACTGTGGCTATTTTTAGAAAAACTTTGTCAGCGCTCTAGCACCTACATTTCTCGGTGGATTTTAAAATAAATTCACACAAATGTAGGGCATGACAATATCTCGAGCAAGTTTGACTTTCAGGGTGCTGTGCCCAAGGTCAAGGTCACTGTGGCTATTTTTAGAAAAACTTTGTCATCGCCCTAGCACCTTCATTTCTCCATGGATTTTGAAATAACTTGACACAAATGTAGGGTATGACAATATCTCGAGCAAGTTCGACTTTCAAGATGCTGTGCCCAAGGTCAAGGTCACTGTGGCTATTTTTAGAAAAACTTTGTCATGGCTCTAGCACCTACATTTCTGAACGGATTTTAAAATAAATTCACACAAATGTAGGGCATGACAAAATCTCGAGCAAGTTTGACTTTCAGGGTGCTGCAATCAAGGTTTTTGATTAGATCCTTATCATACTTGCAGGTAATGATGACATACATAAGAGCTTGGATGGCAGGATTCGAGCACAGACTACGGAGTTAGCTGCCCTTGAGGGTTTAAAAAAAAATCCCATAGTCTTATAATGGAGAAAACAACATCATCAAATTTTCATTTTTCATCGGATCCTCTTCATACTTGCAGGTAATGAGGATATGCATAAAAACTTGGATTAGTTAGCATTTCGGCTAGATCCCACCACTGAATATGGAGTACCTGCCCTGAGCATCCATAAAATCAATGTCGCCACTTTTTCTTGGTTTCTACTGATCCGATCCTTTTCAAACTTGCAGGTAATGAGGAAATGCATAATATCTTAAACAAGTTCAAATTTTGGCCAGATCAGGCCAACCACTACGAAGTTAGCTGCCCGTGACAGCTCTGTCTATTGTGCTCTTGATCGGATACTTTTTTAAACTTGCATATATTAAATGAGGGCATACATAATGTTTTGGATGAGTTTAATTTTCAGCCTGATTGGACCACTGACTGTGGAGTTAGCTGCCCTTGAGCATCTTAAATATCCCTATAGGTTTACAATGTCTCTCAGGTGAGCAATTGTTGCCCTTTGGGCTACTTGTTTCACAGAAATGTTCCCTAGGAGTCCCGCTACCAAAATTGCTCTACCGGTTCCGCTCCGCTGAACAATATGGCCACCAGACCTAAAAAAAGAGAAACCTTGAAACGACTTCGCCTCCAAAACTGCTGGGAAGATTTTGAAATAATTTCACAGAAATGTTCCTTAGGAGACCCTCTACCAAAATTGCTGAAATGGTTCAGCTCTGCTGTACAAAATGGACACCAGAGCTAAATATAGAAAAACCTTTAAATGACATCTCCTCTGAAGCCAATGGCTCGATTTCAAAATAATTTCACAGAAGTGTTTGACTCATGGGTCTAAACAAAAATTGCTCTATCGGTTCCACTCCGCTGTACAAAATGGCCGTCAGAGCTAAAAATAGAAATAAATCTTAGAATGACTCAGAGGGCACAGTTACGATCCAATCATCATGAAACTTGGTCAGAAGGTTTATATTAATGAAATCTAGACCAACTTTGATACTGGGTCATGTGGGGTCAAAAACTAGGTCACTAGGTCAAATCTTAGAAAAACGTTGTGTACACTCTTGAGGGCACAGTTATGATATGATCTACATGAAATTTTGTCAGAATGTGCATTTTTATGAAATCTAGACCTGATTTGAAACTGGGCCATGTCAGGTCAAAAACTAGGTCACTAGGTCAGTTCTTAGAAAAACCATGTGAACGCTTTAGAGGACACAGTTTTGTAATAATCTTCATGAGACTTTGTCAAAATGTTTATCTCCAACAAATCTGGATCAAGGGTGCAACTTGGTCATGTAGGGTCAAAAACTAGGTCAAATCTTAGAAAAACCTTGTTTACGCTCTAGAGGGCACAGTTTTGATCCAATATTCATGAAACTTTGTCAGAATGTTTATATCCAAGAAATCTAGATCAGGTTTGAAACTGGGTCATGTGGGGTCAAAAACAAGGTCATTAGGTTAAATCTTATAAAAACCTAAGGTACACAATAAAGGGTTCATTTTCCATTGAATCTTTGTGAAACTCTGTCTGTTGGACGTATGGATGTTTCTGAGGTTAAGTTCACAGGATACTCAGGTGAGCGATCCAGGGCCATCATGGCCCTCTTGTTTAAAGAAGACAACTTGTATTCACCCATCGGCAATAATTTACGTAATGTATTTATACGCATTGATCGCTGGGATAAAGATTGATTTTTAAATGTCGCAAACTGAAGCTTTTTTATTTTCAATTTGAATAAATCAACATTGATTATGACGAATAATTCTGCCTTCTTCAATGGGCTGGATTTTCGAAACTATACAGAAATGTCAGAACTATTTTTTCTGTTTCAAAATGTAGAGCGCGTAGCGTAGGCTTACAAAAAACAGAGATATGTTACGACCTCCGCAAAACCGTTTTGACAACCGTAGCTATAGACGGGCTTACAGCCCGCCTAAAAAGCAGGTAAAAATTATAAAGGCAAATCTTGTGTTTGCTTGTAAGGCCTTACCTGCAGTAATAGCTTTTCCAGGCATATAGGTCTTATGAACCATGAACTTGCTTTCTGGAAGTAACATTAGAAATGAATATGATACATGTAACTATAATTATAATCAAATGAACAGAAATACTGATTTGCACATGGGACAGCTTGCATAACTTGTCTTCATAAGTGTGCCATGTAACTGTTGTTAGTGAGAGCAGGAACTGAGGAAGCCTTGTCACACAAGCAAGAAAATAAGCAAAAGTCCGCGCCCCATCAATTTGTCTGCCTAGTGTCTACCCTAAATGTTTAGTTGAAAGGGTACCCTTCATTAGAAGCCAGTGTTAGAATTTTTTTTTTTTTTTGCAGATAGCATGTACTTGCTAGTAGCTCAGTTTTGAATTGAATAGGTGGAAGAAATGGTGCTGGCATTTTCCTTCATCCCTGCTACTTGTTCAATAAAAGTTGCTTTATCTTTTCAACCGTAACACGGTCAAGGTTTGAATCATATTTGAGGCAAACTTCTTCTCGACTGTATTGTTGAAAGTAAGGGTGCAAGCATGTGCATTCACCCATTTGTTTTATTCATGGGACTCAACATACCGCAAGGTGAGCATTAGGAAGAAATACATGATAATTAATCATCCATAAAATGTCGACATTTGGCAGACTGGGTTACATTGGAGTTTGACGCTTGTGTGTGTTAGCCAATGGATCATTTAGGCTGAGCCACTGTGCCTTGGTCTGGCAATAGCCGCTTTATAGGTAAACAGCAGTACAGCAATACTTATGACGTGCTTTGTTGGCATTTAGTGCATAAATTTAAGTTGCCTTGACTGCATGTTCACGGTTTTCTACACTTGTTTCAAATTAACCAGGAAATGCCATTAGGTTAGCTTTTTACTGCATATAGCGTAACGGAATACTCCTGGTGGACCACGAAAGACTCTTCACTGACTTCTAACGATAAAAGAGCGACGGTAGTCTGTCTAAACTGGTTAAATGCTGACTGCAGTCACTTTGCAAAAGACTAAATATCCACTGCATCCATCTGCAAAAGATCACTTTTAATTGCAGTCATCTGTAAGATATAAAATGATGACTGCTGTCTTTTACTTGTTCAGTTAGATGAGTCAGACAAACTGAAAGTCATAACAACACTGTCTAGCGGCCACAACCTAGTAATCTCATCCTTAATGACTCTTTAGTACAATCAGCTGGCTTCAACTATGCTTTGCATAGCATAGCAGATCTTTGCTTTGGATTCTTTTTAGCTCACCTGAGCACGAAGTGCTCAAGGTGAGGTATTGTGATCGGTCTTTGTCCGTCGTCCGTCATGCGTCCGTCGTCAACTTTCGCCTTAAAAGACTTCTTCTCCAAAACTGCTGGACGGATTTTGAAATAATTTCACAGAAATGTTCCTTGGGGGACTCTTTACCAAAATTGCTCAACGGTTCCGCTTCACTGAACAATATGGCCGCCAGAGCTAAAAATAGAAAAAACTTTAAACGACTTCTCCTCCAAAACTGTTGTGTAGATTTTGAAATAATTTCACAGACAGAAATGTTCCTTAGGAGGCCCTTTATAAAAATTGCTCAAGCGGTTCCGCTCCGCTGAACAATATGGCCGCCAGAGCTAAAAATAAAAAAACCTTTAAACGACTTCTCCTCCAAAACTGCTGGGCAGATTTTGAAATAATTTCACAGAAATGTTTCTTAGGAGACCCTCTACCTAAATTGCTAAAACGGTTCCGCTCCACTGAACAAAATGGCCGCCAGAGCTATAAATAGAAAAACCTTTAAACGACTTGCCTCCAAAAGTGCTTGGCAGATTTTATAATAATTTCACAGAAATGTTCCTTAGGAGGCCCTTAACCAAAATTGCTCAAACTGTTCCGCTCCGCTGAACAATATGGCCGCCAGAGCTAAAAATAAAAAACCTTTAAACGACTTCTTTTCCAAAACTGCTAGGCAGATTTTGAAATAATTTCACAGAAATGTTTCTTAGGAGACCCTCTACCAAAATTGATAAAATGGTTCCGCTCCGCTGAACAAAATGGCCACCAGAGCTAAAAATAGAAAAACCTGTAAATGAGTTCGCCTCCAAAACTGCTGGGCAGATTTTGAAATAATTTCACAGAAATGTTTCTTAGGAGGCCCTTAACCAAAATTGCTCAAAAGGTTCCGCTCCGCTGAACATGATGGCCGCCAGAGCTAAAAATAGAAAAACCTTTAAACGACTTCTCCTCCAAAACTGCTGGACAGATTTTGAAATAATTTCACAGAAATGTTTCTTAGGAGACCCTCTACCAAAATTGCTAAAACGGTTCCGCTCTGCTGAACAAAATGGCCCCCAGAGCTAAAAATAGAAAAACCTTTAAATGAATTCGCCTCCAAAACTGCTGGGCAGATTTTGGAATAATTTCACAGAAATGTTTCTTAGGAGACCCTCTACCAAAATTGCTAAAACGGTTCCGCTCCGCTGAACAAAATGGCCACCAGAGCTATTAAAAAAATAAACCTTGAAACAACTTCGCCTCCAAAACTGCTGGGCAGATTTTGAAATCATTAGCTCACCTGAGCCGAAGGCTCAGAGGTGAGCTTATAGGATGGGAGTCGAGCCGTCGTCCGTTAGTGCGTTAGTGCGTGCGTCAACACTTTCAAACATAAATATCTCAGAGACCAGTGGGCCGATCGCAATCAAATTTTATCTGAAGCATCATTTGGGTGGGGGAAAGGCTGCATTAGGTTTTGGTGCCGATCAGCTCAGAACTCTGGTTTCCATGGCAACAGATAGCCCCCATAGGGTTATAATGGGGAAAATGGCTTCATCACGTTTTCTCGACTGCTTTTAATTAGATAATTTAAAATAACTTCACGTAAATGTAGGGCATGACAATATCTCGAGCAAGTTTGACTTTCAGGGTGCTGCACCCAAGGTCAAGGTCACTGTGGCTATTTTTAGAAAAACTTGGTCATTGCTCTAGCGCCTACATTTCTCAACGGATTTTAAATCAACTTCACACAAATGTAGGGCATGACAATATCTCAAACAAGTTTGACTTCCAGGGTGCTGCGCCCAAGGTCAAGGTCACTGTGGCTATTTTTAGAAAAACTTTGTCAGCGCTCTAGCACCTACATTTCTCGGTGGATTTTAAAATAAATTCACACAAATGTAGGGCATGACAATATCTCGAGCAAGTTTGACTTTCAGGGTGCTGTGCCCAAGGTCAAGGTCACTGTGGCTATTTTTAGAAAAACTTTGTCATCGCCCTAGCACCTTCATTTCTCCATGGATTTTGAAATAACTTGACACAAATGTAGGGTATGACAATATCTCGAGCAAGTTCGACTTTCAAGATGCTGTGCCCAAGGTCAAGGTCACTGTGGCAATTTTTAGAAAAACTTTGTCATGGCTCTAGCACCTACATTTCTGAACGGATTTTAAAATAAATTCACACAAATGTAGGGCATGACAATATCTCGAGCAAGTTTGACTTACAGGGTGCTGCAATCAAGGTTTTTGATTAGATCCTTATCATACTTGCAGGTAATGATGACATACATAAGAGCTTGGATGGCAGGATTCGAGCACAGACTACGGAGTTAGCTGCCCTTGAGGGTTTGAAAAAAAATCCCATAGTCTTATAATGGAGAAAACAACATCATCAAATTTTCATTTTTCATCGGATCCTCTTCATACTTGCAGGTAATGAGGATATGCATAAAACTTGGATTAGTTAGCATTTCGGCTAGATCCCACCACTGACTATGGAGTACCTGCCCTGAGCATCCATAAAATCAATGTCGCCACTTTTTCTTGGTTTCTACTGATCCGATCCTTTTCAAACTTGCAGGTAATGAGGAAATGCATAATATCTTAAACAAGTTCAAATTTTGGCCAGATCAGGCCAACCACTACGAAGTTAGCTGCCCTTGACAGCTCTGTCTATTGTGCTCTTGATCGGATACTTTTTTAAACTTGCATATATTAAATGAGGGCATACATAATGTTTTGGATGAGTTTAATTTTCAGCCTGATTGGACCACTGACTGTGGAGTTAGCTGCCCTTGAGCATCTTAAATATCCCTATAGGTTTACAATGTCTCTCAGGTGAGCAATTGTTGCCCTTTGGGCTACTTGTTTCACAGAAATGTTCCCTAGGAGTCCCGCTACCAAAATTGCTCTACCGGTTCCGCTCCGCTGAACAATATGGCCACCAGACCTAAAAAAAGAGAAACCTTGAAACGACTTCGCCTCCAAAACTGCTGGGAAGATTTTGAAATAATTTCACAGAAATGTTCCTTAGGAGACCCTCTACCAAAATTGCTGAAATGGTTCAGCTCTGCGGTACAAAATGGCCACCAGAGCTAAATATAGAAAAACCTTTAAATGACATCTCCTCTGAAGCCAATGGCTCGATTTCAAAATAATTTCATAGAAGTGTTTGACTCATGGGTCTAAACAAAAATTGCTCTATCGGTTCCACTCCGCTGTACAAAATGGCCGTCAGAGCTAAAAATAGAAATAAATCTTAGAATGACTCAGAGGGCACAGTTACGATCCAATCATCATGAAACTTGGTCAGAAGGTTTATATTAATGAAATCTAGACCAACTTTGATACTGGGTCATGTGGGGTCAAAAACTAGGTCACTAGGTCAAATCTTAGAAAAACGTGTACACTCTTGAGGGCACAGTTATGATATGATCTACATGAAATTTTGTCAGAATGTGCATTTTTATGAAATCTAGACCTGATTTGAAACTGGGCCATGTCAGGTCAAAAAGTAGGTCACTAGGTCAGTTCTTAGAAAAACCATGTGAACGCTTTAGAGGACACAGTTTTGTAATAATCTTCATGAGACTTTGTCAAAATGTTTATCTCCAACAAATCTGGATCAAGGGTGCAACTTGGTCATGTAGGGTCAAAAACTAGGTCAAATCTTAGAAAAACCTTGTTTACGCTCTAGAGGGCACAGTTTTGATCCAATATTCATGAAACTTTGTCAGAATGTTTATATCCAAGAAATCTAGATCAGGTTTGAAACTGGGTCATGTGGGGTCAAAAACAAGGTCATTAGGTTAAATCTTATAAAAACCTAAGGTACACAATAAAGGGTTCATTTTCCATTGAATCTTTGTGAAACTCTGTCTGTTGGACGTATGGATGTTTCTGAGGTTAAGTTCACAGGATACTCAGGTGAGCGATCCAGGGCCATCATGGCCCTCTTGTTTAAAGAAGACAACTTGTATTCACCCATCGGCAATAATTTACGTAATGTATTTATACGCATTGATCGCTGGGATAAAGATTGATTTTTAAATGTCGCAAACTGAAGCTTTTTTATTTTCAATTTGAATAAATCAACATTGATTATGACGAATAATTCTGCCTTCTTCAATGGGCTGGATTTTCGAAACTATACAGAAATGTCAGAACTATTTTTTCTGTTTCAAAATGTAGAGCGCGTAGCGTAGGCTTACAAAAAACAGAGATATGTTACGACCTCCGCAAAACCGTTTTGACAACCGTAGCTATAGACGGGCTTACAGCCCGCCTAAAAAGCAGGTAAAAATTATAAAGGCAAATCTTGTGTTTGCTTGTAAGGCCTTACCTGCAGTAATAGCTTTTCCAGGCATATAGGTCTTATGAACCATGAACTTGCTTTCTGGAAGTAACATTAGAAATGAATATGATACATGTAACTATAATTATAATCAAATGAACAGAAATACTGATTTGCACATGGGACAGCTTGCATAACTTGTCTTCATAAGTGTGCCATGTAACTGTTGTTAGTGAGAGCAGGAACTGAGGAAGCCTTGTCACACAAGCAAGAAAATAAGCAAAAGTCCGCGCCCCATCAATTTGTCTGCCTAGTGTCTACCCTAAATGTTTAGTTGAAAGGGTACCCTTCATTAGAAGCCAGTGTTAGAATTTTTTTTTTTTTTTGCAGATAGCATGTACTTGCTAGTAGCAAAACTCACATAATATGATAGCAAAAACTGGAGACCAAAACTCAACAGTCAGCAGTATTCAGGTTTATGACCAAACAAAATTTCATTGGGTCAAAGGCATTGATAATGCCTTTGACCCTATGGAATTATGTTTAGTCTTACACATAGAAGCAGTATTGTAATGAAAATTGGCTAGTATTTCCAAGAAATTTTCTTTTACTAAAGAATTTCTGGCAGCAACTTTTTGTTACCCACTTTTCCTTCAGATGACAAATGAGATTTTTAGGTGGCAAATTTGCTACTGTTAATTTCTGTTAATTTCGAACCTTAGAAGCAGCTCTGTCATTTTCGCTGTTTGTCTCCCTTTTCAATGGCGTCAACTCTTAAAGGAGAAAAACTTGCTTTGAATTAGCAAATTCTTTCCTTTGTAGGGAGACCCTTTTTTGGAAGGGATTTGACAGTCGGAGAAGCAAACCGGAAGTAGCAAAAGTTGTTCCCCCATTTAAAAACGGAGGATAATATGGTGGCACCCATCCACCTTAAGTCACTGCAGAAATATATTACCGTCAAACCTGTACTGAAGACTACCTGTGAACAGTGACCACCTGTCTACAAAGACCATTTCTATAGTTACCAGAAAATAGAAAATAAGAACATTAGGGTAAAGTCAGGTAAATTCGGATGGCTGGTAAATTTGGACAGTGACATTGTTTCTTTCATATGTCAGTTGTTTGGAATTAAACAAAATAACTGGGCAAACATTGAAAATTCTGATGAGACAGCTTGTTATGAGCCGTCTCATCTGGATTTTCACTGTTTGCGATGGTATGTCTGAATTTACCCGCTGTCCAAAGTTACCGGACTTGACCCTAGTTTGAACATGTGACTGAGACCACCAGGTGATCCTCTCAACAAAGACCACTTTTTGGGGCTCCCTGAGGTGGTCTTTGTACGTGTACACAGGTTTGACTGTAAATATTTTTCTATCCTAGTTGGGCTACCCACTGGTTCATAGTGAAGGTTGATCTTCCAGCAGACTGGGTGGGATGTGAAGCCAAACTGAAGTGGAACTCTGGTTCTGAAGCCATGGTCTGGCTAGATGGACAACCGAAGCAGGTACCGGTAGTTTCTTTATATAGGCTCAAAATAATTCAAGAACACATGTCCAACTTAGAGGTGCCGGGCCGGGTAGCGCAATCGGTAGGGCACCTGACTCATAAGTCAGAGGTCCTGGGTTCGAATCCCGGTCTGGCCACATACTTTCGTTTCTCCTTCCGCTGATTCAAGAAGGGTAGTTGTCAGTTACTGGCGAAAGTATGTGCACTTAGTACTGGTTAACCGCTCAGGAGGTCTAAGCCTGCCCAGGAATAGTGTGGTTAGGTTAACTGACCGTCCCGACATGACCTTAGTTGTTTACCGTGGATGTTAAGCATCAAATCAACCAACCAACCAACCAACTTAGAGGTTGAGATAACCACTTACAGAGCTCTAGATAAGAGTGAGTATTTGGTGATAATTAGGGATAATTTTTGCTAATTCTACATAAAAACATATGTTGTGACCCCTCATCTGAACCGTCTCAATGAGACGGTTCAGATGAGGGGTCACAACATATGGTTTTAATGAGAAATAAAAAAAATTATCCCTCAATTATCATCAAATACCCCTCTTATCTAGAGCTCTGAAGTGTCAAATTACTCCATTCAGTTTTACATTGATGGTAATAAAGCCAAAACAAGAACTAGATTCTGAAAAAAGAATGAGTGAGTGAACACGGGTTTAATATCCCACCAAGATCTAGGTCATATGTAGATGGAACCTCGGTTTAAAGTCTCATTCAAAAGACTGTAGAAACGGGGAATCAAACCTGCCATCCGTGAATTGGTAGTCTTGTGGATTCTAAAAAAAATATGGGAGATTTCAAAATCTTAAGGGAATCATGTAGCAGAAGTGCAAATTAGAGATTTTGTCTCACTCAGATGTGGCCATTATCACTTGACCATCCTGTTATGCATTGACAGTGTCTTTGTATAAACTTGGTTTGCAAAACAGTTATGGCATGTAATGTTACAGAGCCATCAATGACAACACAATCATATGCGAGACAACTTTCTATGCCTAAAAATCCCCCAATATTGGTTGTTAGATCGACAGAATAGAAAACTCATGGTCATTTGATACTAAATTTGCAAAACTTGCAAATTTAATGGCTCATTTCATATGAAATAACCACCAGTTTAAGATCCAGATAAATTTCAGAATTGTCAAAGAAAAAGAAAAATGATACATTTTCTGGAAACTTTTTTGAACATCTAGCAAAATTTGATCAAATATCTAAATGTATGTCTGAAACCATGAAAACATTGAGGGAGTTCATGTGTAACACAGGTACATGTAACTAACAAGTTATACACATTTCAGGGTCTGAGTGCCGGATATGACAGATTTTATTTTCCTCTGGCAGACAGTGTGCAGGCTAAGAAGCTGAGGTAAGCTAAAAAAAAGCTGTTTACAGTCAATATTTATAGCTTATTGAATTTGTATTGGGAAATATTTGGCATGAGTTCATCTGGCGAAGGATATACAAACTTGCGAGTGCCCCTCCGCCATATGAACGAGTGCTGAATATTTCACAATATAAATTCAATAACATTTTTACTATATGCCTTTAATATTAATCTGCTACTTTCTTCAGTTCTGTCTATATATGACATCAAAGTATAAAATCGGTATGTCAGTGCATAAATTGCTCTAAATTTGAAATAACAGTAACCAGTTTGGTGTCTTGATACATCCTTAAACCATGCCCGAAGGTGGGAAAGTGCAAATAACGTTTCAGTATCGGACATGACATCAGTCAGGTGAGGTTAACTAGGACTCGGCACCATTTTCCAATCTGTCTGGAGCCCTTTCGAAAATCGCCATCGCTATTTGCAGGATTTATTATGAAAGAGTGACAGTGATATGATTGATGTATTTGTGATCAATTCTTGGTTTGTGAAAATGACCAATGAACAATTAAACATCCATAAATGTGACTTTTAGTTAGAAGTCATTAGAGAGTCTGCAGTTGGTTTTGTCCAAAAGATTTTCCTTTGCAGTATTTTATTACATCCTTAAAGTACCTAACAGAATACGAATTCCATAGAAAATGCTTATATACTTTCCTTTTGAAGTTAGAGGAGCAGCCTGGAGATGAAAGTGTACACATATTAACACAGCTAAATAAATAATTCTTGCAAATAGTCATTGATTACTCACTCGGTTGCAGTAAACGAGTAATGTGCAAGTAATATCAATAAATCTGCAAGGCTTTAATTAGCACCTTTCATATATCTTTGGGTTCTCATATCAGTTCTTAAGGTAAATGGGTGCACTTTCCGGTGCAACATCTGTCTCAATTTGGTTTTGCCTCCCATCATAATTGAGATCAACTCTTAAATGGAAAAATTTCCTCCCATAGGAGCAAATTTTTTCCTTTTAGACTTGACCCAATTAAGGAAGGGCTTCTTTGTCTAATTAAACAAACAGGAAGACACAAAAGTTATTTCCTTAGGCAGTAAAATGGTGGAAAAACATGGAGGTGTTTTACAACTTAACTCTTTTGGCATCACATTTTATATAGAAATGCACTTTCCAGTGCCAAATTCATTTCACAAGGTTGGGCATTTCTGGTAAATAAAAACCCTTGAACGTCTCTAAATTTCATCAAAAACAGTCAAATTTTGTTTTTCTTCTGAAAATAATCTTTGTTTGTAATAATCTGCTTGTAGACCTTGAATATTTTCCTTGGTCATGTTGTAAAATGGTCACATTAAAGTAACAATGGCCCTCTGCATAGCAGTCACATCTGGGCGACAATGATGCCGAAAGAGTTAAGTGATTTTAATATAAGTTCTTAATATGAATGCCTAATTTCTTCATAGTTTCACACTGCATATTGAGATGGCATGCAATGAGATGTTTGGGGCGGGAGAGAATGGTTTGATTGGTCCAGCTGATCCAAACAGGTCCTTCACTCTGAGCTGTTGTGAAGCTGTGGTGTTTGATAGACAAGTCTATAATCTTATCAGGGATATAGAGCTCTTGTATAACATGGCAAAGGTAAAATTTAGCCATGTATGTGACTTCAAACAATGTGATAATTTTGCCATGTGATATTTAGATCATCCTTCTTATTTACACAAGGTAACCAGAAACCACATCACTAGCTCTATGACTTGTGCCACTTCCATAGAAGGCTGAGGTGACAAGCGAAGGCTTAAGTGCAGTCTGATCAGAGCCTTTGCTTGTCACCAATGCCACATTGTTTGAAATCACATGATGTGGCTTAAATGCTTTATAGAGGTAATGACTGAATGTTTGGGAGTCCTTTTAAGATTATTAATTTATCTTAGCATAACCAACATATCAGAAAAGATGCATTTTAGTGAGACTTAAATCCAATGTAACTTCATGGCTGATCCAGACTGGAATTGCAGTTGTGACAATGTAGAAGATATTCAAAGTTTTTTGTTAGCATGACTTCCAGTTCATTAATATGTAAATTTCATGAGTGGTGAGGGATGGATCACTTGTGATTTTATGTCCTTTTCAACAGTATTTCAGTCATATCATAGCTATGGGTAGGTGATAATAAAAGGCTGTATGCAATGGAACCTGGTTTATGGTAGGAAAGATTGTCGCCTCAAGCTGGGCTCAAACTCGGGTCCGCTAGACTGGACAGCCCTTTAACCCACTGAGCTACCTGGGCTCCTCATGAGTGGTGAACATAGCAGTTGTCATTTACACGTTTAGACACCTGTTGCCATACTGGACCTTATAACAAGCATTAATGCTTGTTATAAGGTCCAGTATGGCAACAGGTGTCTAAGCGTGTAAATGATGCTTGTTATAAGGTCCAGTATGGCAACAGGTGTCTAAACGTGTAAATGACAACTGTTATGTTCAGCATGCCTGTTGATGCAGACCAATTACGGATTGATTGCTGTTAACTTAACTATAAGCTTCCCTAGGATTCCCAGATTACTGACGAGGAAGAGACTTATATTAGCAGATCTTGCAGGTTATACATTTTGGAACCAAGCCATACTGAATCAATTTTTTAGCTTGTCTGTATGAATTTTTTAAGTCAGGAAGATTGTTTTCAGCTTTGGGCCAGCATCCATGTTGGCATCTGCACTGGATGTTTTGATTAAAGTTTTTGTGAGATGGGCAAGTTGCTGACTGGCTGGCTTAATCCTGTATGGGGGAACAACAACAAAACACATTCTTATATCACTTTTGAACAAAGTGCATTCTTTCACAATGAAAGGTCAAAGTAACTCTGCTTAACTCAGAACATTAGTCATGTCAGCCTTGTGCATATAGAGTACATTATTATACCATATACAGAGGTCCAGATAAGGATTTATTTGAGGATAATTATGAGGTATATTTTGTTCTTAATCAGTTGACACTTTATTCATAGACTTGATACCTGTGTTATATATTTTTGTTTCATCATTTAGCATCTCCCCAAGGGCAGTGACAGAGGTTATCAGGCCTTGTACACAGTTAATGAGATGATGAATTCTTGTGATGTCACAGATAAAACTACATTTCAAAGGTCTGTTAAAGTATGTGTAGATAATAGGAAGTATGTGATAATACTTGTGGGATAAGTTTTCATGTTTCTGCTTAGAAACATATGTTACAACCCCTCATCTGAATCACCTTCAGTGAGATATAGGTATTGCTTTTCTAGCATCCTTGGCAGTGGTTTAAACTTTGTTGAGTCTCTGGTATAGCTACATTTTATGGTTTCAGAGCCAATTGAAGTGGGACACAAAATGGGAAAATAATCAGAATAAGGCTTAAGGGAGACAATTTAGTTTGAACATGTAAAATTTGCCAGTCAGAAACCAAGGGTTATCATTGACTCCCATTATAACTTGATAACTTTATTTGGGCAAAGGAAGGTATGATGGTAATTGTAGAATAGTTTTCCTTATTTATAAAACAATATGTTGTGACCCCCACAGTGGAACTGCTTTGCAGAGGCAGTCTTAATGAGGTACCATAACTTGAGGTAAAGGTTTCCGATAGCCTAATAGCCGTAGGGGCAGTGGGGCTTAGAGACCCATTGTGTCTTGGGCACAGCAGATGAAAGGCGGAGCCCATCTCTCTCCTTTCGCTGCTTTATCCTTCCCTGATTCGAAAAAGGTACCCATTTACTGCTGGGTTGACAGAGAGAGTTTTCCAGTTGTCGAATGGCGAAACTTGGGCACAATCGCAAGATCTTCAGCAACTTTCTGCACCATAACCAAGTCACTCTAACCACTAGACCATGTCGCCATAACATTAATGAAAGACAATAAACAAATACATGTATTATTAATTGTTAATAGTATCAGTCCCAGTTTACCATGTGTCCTATTAAGGTGAAAGGGTATTTCGTTCAGGGGAAAAACTCTGCCAATTTCATGCTTGACTCTGTTTTTAATGGGAGTCAACTCTTGAAGGAAAGAGTTTGCTTGTTCCCTTAAGTGTTGAATCAGTTTTGGAAGGTTTCTTCATCCAGGGAACTAGGTAATAAATCATTGTTGCTTTCCTTTGTGAAAAAAATAGGGAAAAGACATGTAACAGTAAAAGATAAAGTGGTTGTGCGCCCACACAGACTCAGATCAGCCTGGGCATCCACCCAGTCTGATCAGACTCTTCCCTATGCGCTAAAAGGGTAGCTAAGCTACCTCTATGTGGACTGCGAAGATTCTGATCAGACTGGGTAGATGCCCAGACTGATTTGAGTTTGCGCTGGGCACACAACCACTTTGTCGGTTTTCTCGTGTCACCACTCATATTTATATTACAGGTGTCATGATATAGCCAATAAATTCTTGAGACAGAAGAATGGAGACAGCCAACATACTATACATGCTATGGGACATTCCCATATTGACACAGGTATGGTTTTAGAAATGAAAAGTTTGAGTTTTTGTCGCATGTTTTCTCTTCCAACTTGCTGCTTAGCTTTGATTACCGTAATGACCCTAAAATTTTGGACAAGTGGATTTTACACACATTGATGCATCCAAATGATGCTTAGTGAATGGCAAACATTGTAGACCCTGATCAAACTGCTCCATCAGGAGCAGTTTGATCTGGGTTTACAATGTTTGCCCAGACCTGTCTGTCCGAATATTTAGGGTCATTATGGTATATCATATTTAGTGTTTTGAGAGATTGTTATTTATTTTATTCACCATAAGCAACACATAGTGTGGATAGAGCTTTGATGTTTTGTTAAAACCACTGCTGTTTTGAAGAGTCATTGCCCAGGGAAGCAAACAGGAAGTCCCAAAGGTTGTTTCCCTTACTGGAAAACATGAAGGTACACCCATACAGTTAAACAGAGATGAGTTAGTTAAAGATATTGAAGGATTTTTTTTAAAGTTTACAGTGTGCCACAAGCGAAGACAGAACTCGAAGACAGAACTCGTGAGCCCAATTGCTCAAAGCATCGTTAGCCTAATGAGCTTGTTAAGAGGTCAACTCATTCCAGGAAAGGGGGTGGGGGGTGGGGGGGAAGATGGCAATCAATATTTTTCTATGGGCATTTGGTCTGGACACGCTTTAAATTACATGGGACATTAGTTTTTGACAAAATCTAATTCTGCTGGTGGTCGGTCAGGGTGAAAAACTAATTCTATAGGTGGTTGTTACTGCACTCACCTGCTCAAAAGTGAAAGAAGAAATTGCATTTGTCCAGGTTTTCAAAACAGAATGATTCTTATGTTTTTTACACAAGCAGAGAAGTTCCGACTATTGATATGGCTGAGGCTAGATGCACGACGGGCGTGCTGATAAGCTATTCGCTCGACCGTCATGCGACTGAGGATTCTTACCAGCACTACCATGACTGTGACCAAACTATCTTTCTGTGATGTTTTAATGTGTGTATTCTTATATATCATAAGAAAAGTGATTTTCTCTTTACCACCCCCATTTTAGGGTCTACTTGGAGTAGCTGTTGAGTCTTTAATTTATACTTGTGTTTTATTTGTATTTTTTCAGATTGGATCAGTGATAATTACTTTGAAATAGACGATTAAAATCAATCAGTTAAATAAAGCCTTCAATGAGTTGTGTATGTCTATGTTTTGTACATCCTTAATAACACTTGGCTTCCACTATGCATTATTAAAGTTGTTACTGAAGACTTGGTATGAGTTAAAACTGCATAAAGCTTTCTAGTTTTAAACCACTCTAATACTCAAACTATGCCACTCCTGCCAGACATTTTGTAACCAAGTACCCAGTTCTAAACGGCCTCGAGACAAAAAGGCCCATTAGAAAAAAGTGACCTAATTACTCAATTAATATATTCTATAAATAGATGGTTGAGTAAAAGTATTTTTCTTCTTGCTCTCCAACACAAAATTTCTACTCTTTATCTCAGCTTCAGAAACTTCCAGCCAAGAGTTTGAAACATGCTTTTGAAAGATGAAATGAAAAGAATCTAGACAGTATTTTTTTTTTTCCAAATTCTGTTGGTGGTTGTGCCCTGGGAAAATTAAATTCTAGGGGGTGGTTTCCAGAATCTGTGGGTGGTTGTGCCATGGGAAAATTAAATTCTAGGGGTAGTTGGTATATGAAGCTTTTTAATATGCAGGTGGTGGGTCCCAGGGGAAAATTAATTCTATGGGTGGTGGGGTAAAAAAAAAATGCCGTCTCTCCCCCCCCCCCAAAGGTCTTTTTTTCTGGAATAGCCCTAAGTCTTTTTACAGCTTTATGGGCAAATAGTTTTTGTTGAAAATATATGAGAAGCTTCATGCATTCTTTTCAACAAAAAATATTGGCATAGTTGAGATATTAATGTTTGAAATTTTAACGTCTCGTTAACTAACCAGGTTGTTAGTTTTGTACTGGGCCCTGAATGGACAAATTTTATCACTGCTCGAACTTATCCTTTGACAAGGTGAAAGCTTGAAGTGTTAATGATGTTAAAGTGTGGAATTTCTTAAGGCAAGAACTTCTTGTTCTAGCATTAATGTTCTTTTTACTGTGCTTTACTGTGTTTGCTCTAGCACTTGTCAGATTTTCTTATTTGTTTTTTTATCTGGCCAGTATTTAACATAGTTTATATTATTGTTTATAGCCTGGCTGTGGCCGTATTCAGAGACTATCAGAAAATGTGCTCGCAGCTGGTCCTGTACAATACGTCTGATGGAGAAATACCCGGACTTTAAATTCACTTGTTCTCAGGTAGGTATTAACTGCCATTGTTCACAAGACTTAAGGTAAAGGGTTACACTTTCATAGCAAGCAGCTTTATCATTTTCATTATTTTGCCTTCTGGCATCTCTATAGGGATCATCTTTTTAGAAGAAAGAATTTGCTCCTCGGGCAGCAGATTCTTTCTTTTTTTAAGAGTATACAATGTTTTTGGAAGGGCTACCTTGTCCAGGCAAGCAACCAGGAAGTCACAGCAATTGTTACCTGTGTGTATATATTGGGACACCTAAAAATAATGAATTTTTCATTTGGAACAAATGGAAAATTTACTATTTTAGGTGTCCCAATACTTAAGCACATTAGGGTAACCCTTGTAAAAATTGCAGAAAAAGATGTAGATGTATCCATTTTTCATATGCTCTAGCATGCTTGTCCACAAAGTTTGATTGTATTTGAGCCACAACATGAGAAAACCAACAGAGTGGTTGTGCGCCCAGCACAGACTCAGATCAGCCTGGGCATCTGCCCAGTCTGAGCAGACTCTTTGCTAAGCACCTAAAAGGTAGCTAAAGGTCTAAGCTACCTCCATGCAGACTGCGAAGACTCTGATCAGACTGGGTGGATGCCCAGGCTGTTCTGAGTCTGGGCTGGGCGCATAACCACTTTGTTGGTTTTCTCGTGTTGGGGCTCATTTGCTGTTTGCTACACATGTACACTCTCAATGGCCACAGGCAGAGTTTGCCATTTGTGAAGGCAATGATTGGATTAAGTGTATATGCAGGTTAATACAGTCAACTCTTGATATCTCGAACACTGATATCTCAGAATACCCTCATAGGTCAAAGAATGTTGTCAGAACACATTAAATAATTGTCTTTACATTTCACCTCCTGTTATCTCAAACTACTGTTATCTCAAAGTAAATTTTCTGGGACCAGAAAATTTACTTTGAGATATCAGTAGTTTAGCATTAATTTCGACTTCGAGATATAGAGAGTTGACTGTATGTGATTACACTGATAGCATTAAGATTACCAGAATATGTACAATAAGTATTAATGGAGTTTTCTTTTTAGTTTGTTTGTGATGGTGGTTTGAGGTAAAAAGAGAATAAGGTTTTGGATAAATTTCCATCTTCCATAAAAAACATGGTTTGATGGTGTGACCCATCATTGTTATTTCCTTAAAAAGCTATAATGGAGTGGACCCTCATCAAGAAGGGAGGCAAAAATGAAAATGGCAGAGTTGCTTCCCTTGGAAGTGTATCCATATATGTTAAGTCAACTTTTCATATGACTGCTTATTTATTTTACAAAAATAATGAAAGAAGGTTTGGGTTTTCGATCATTTAATCAGTCATTAAGACCCAAAGGCTTCAGTGTGTGGAGCTGATATATCTAGTAGTTTTCGTGTTCATGACTTCACCGTAGATGAACCACTATCCAAATTGGATAGGAGTATGTGTATGATTTGGAAAGGCATGTTTTCTGCTGAAGGGCCTGTGAGGTCAAAGTGGGCTGAGACTGCAGTGTCTCTTATCACCCTGGTGTCTCAGGTGTTTTCTGCCATTCTGTATCTGAATTCCCATCTCATTTTTGTGGGGTACTGCTGTTTGCTCATTGTGCATGTAAGGAGATCAGTGCTCCAGATAAGAAGGGATAACATGGATAATTCAGGGATAATTTTGCATATTTCTCCAAAAGAACATATTCTGTGACACCTCATTAGAACCTTCTCGCTGAGACAGTTCTAATGAGGGGTCACAACCAGGGCTACAGAAATCCGATTTTTTGTCGGTCCAGACCGATTTTGAGTTCGAAAAACCGATTCAGTTGGCATAAGGCACATTTTTTTCGGTCCGAAAAAAACACGATTTGCGATGTATGATGACATAATTACCTGGATTTTAGCCATGTGTCATTTGTTTGTTTATTATTAATCCAATAATCACGCACTGCTGTCAAAAGTTATCACAGATAAACAAAGTGTCGATTGTCTTGCCAAGGTGTGAACTAGAAATCTTCCATAATTAGCACGTGTCACAATTTTGGCCAGCGGCGAAGGTTTTACACACATACACGTGCTGATGCACGGAAAAAGGCTGTGCAACGTAAGGTTACTGACTATTGTATACTTTCAAAGATAGCATAAGGAAAAAATTTGACTAGCAAAAAGAAAATTTAAACCGGCCTTGATTATGTGCAGTCTGGTCAGGTTTTTTTTTAGCCGACGTCATTTCTCGCGCAGAAATTTTTTTTTCTTCGTCCGAAGGTACCTTTTTGAAAGTATATTTTCATATTTCAAGGGAATTAACTCGAATACAATAAAATACGTCAATCGTAATACTTCGGCCAATTCCGTACTGAAGATCGGCGAGGATCTCCGATTGTGTACCTTCACTTTCGGTCTGACTGTCTCTGCGCTTTAAAAGCGCATTTTTCACGATAAGTACGAACATGTGGATTAAATGGCTACTTCAGCGATGACATTCACGTTATAACGGCGCTCCAGTATAGTCATTAGTTTTCGTGACTTTTTTTGGATTGTGGAATACACAGTGTAGTCATTAGTTTTCGTGTCTATTTTGGATTCGTATGACGTCATCGGCCGTCCGGACCGGTTTGGATTTCAAAATTTCTGTAGCCCTGGTCACAACATATTTTTTCATTAAGAAATAAGAAAAATTATCTTCAAATTATCTTCATTTGCCCCTCTATCTGGAGCTCTCTACAACCTGATTGTGTGTGTTGCAGTAGCCTCTTACTCTTCTGGTGGAAGTGAAACTAGTGTAAGTCCTCTTGAAAAATTCGGACTTGTATATTTGCATGCAGTAGTAGTCAGCTATTCCATTGGACTGGCTTATTTCTGTTCCAGGCTCAGCAGTATGAATGGGTGAAGGAGAGGTACCCAGGACTTTATACTGAGATTAAGAAGTTTGTCAAGGCAGGACAGTTTGTACCAGTAGGTGGAGCTTGGGTGGAAATGGTACACTATTTTCTGTTTTCTTCCTTTATGATGGCAAAAAGCATTTAATTTTTACTTTTTATTATACCCCGCCACACGTTAGTGGCGGGGTATTATGTTTTCACGTTGGCCGTCTGTGTGTCTGTCCGTCCGTCTGTCGTACGTACATCCATCTGTACGTCTGCACTTCGTTTCCGTTCGATAACTTAAGTATTTATCTATGGATTGCCTTCAAATTGTGCATATGCGTTTGTACCGAGAATGTCTCGCTTGGGATTGTTAATGGGCAAATTTCGTTAATTTTTGACAGAGTTATGGCACTTGTCAATGTACAAAAAACAGTTTCTGGCCTCTAGTTCCTTTACTACTTGGAGTATCATGATGAAACTTCACAAACATGATTGAAGTAACAAAAGCTTTTTATGAGCACTGAAATTTTATCATCGGGGTTATTTGCCCCTGCCCTGGGACTATATACATGTATAAAATCATGAAAAATTCCATATAAAATCAGAGTTTGAAGCAATGTTTCTGAAACTTTCAGCAAATGATCAAAGTGATGAAAGCCTCCAGTGATGCTCAAATTTACCCCATGGGAGTTATCTCCCCTGCCCCCGACTACATACATGCATAAATCTGGAAACATCAGTGTGTGAAAAAGGTTTGCAGTGGCGGGGTATCACGCTGTCGTTTGCGATGCTTTTATTTATTTATTTGTTTACTCTCATAGACATAACTCAAAGTTTGAAATTACATTATCTTATTATGGCTAGATTTAATAGAATAAATTTTGTATACTTGAATATTATATACCAAAAATCAATATGGGGATCATACATTTCCTCATACATTTTCATTTGCCTGGTCCAAGGAAAGGTTTTGAACTTGACCTTGTAGCTTGTATGCTCAGCGTGTGACAGAGGATCCTACACAAGCGGTCATTTCATATTAAATTTATGAAACAAGCCTTTGGTGATTTTCATAAATTTCATATGAAATGACCACGAGTGTAAGATTCAGTTTATCATATGACCCTTTAAAATGGGATTTTAATGCCTTCAAACGGAACATTAGTTCAATAAGAAAAAGATTTGTTGACATGGACATTGTCAATGGCATTACATGTACGTGCCAGTTTGTTATTACACGTGTGGTCCTTCGATTTTTATGACATAGAGTTTATTAATCATCCCATTTAAAATATGGGATTTATAAACCGAGGGAGGTTTAAAGAGTTTCTTTATCGGATCTTTAAACCTCCTGAGGTTTATAAATCCCATATTTTAAATTGGACGATTCAACAAACTGTATATTACATTTATATGTCCTACAACTAAAGCATCTTTCCATCTTTTTTTTGTCTTTTCAAGAGTCCATCTGAGAGCCTGTGCACAATTTTGCGAAAGAATACACGAAAATTGAAATTATATGACCGCCATTCTGGTTTCTGAAAGGGTTAAGGTTTGTCAAAATAAGAATAATTTACTTGCCTATGGAACCTACATCATACTTTTATAATCATTGTCAGTACGGCTTCTGGTCCCGACGATCCACGGCTATGAACTGAATGATATGTTTCTTATAGCACAATGCGGAGCGTGTGTGATAAACGGCAATGCAGACCTACATAAAACTGACGATTCGCAGAATTATTCAGTTGAACACGCCAGTAAAGCACACCAAAGTTTGTTATAGGTTTGACATTTTGTAATTAAGCGTCTATTGCTTTCTCAATATCGTAAAAGACAATTCTGACGTGTTTGTATATCTTCAACTGCAGTCAAAAGATACACTATGAAAAGTAGTTCTAAAAGCCGGTATCCGGCCGTACATCAATAGCCAAGGGATTTATTTCCCTAGAGGAAATAAATCCTCTCGGAGACCTGGGAAATAGTATATTTATATTGGCAAGAAATCCTTGTATTTCTTTGCTAAGAATGTAATATATGATGTTATCCACTGAATAACAGCGACGTCCTATGATAATTGATAAGGTGCTTATGGCATATGCAAACAACAAAGGCTCAGACCAGCCTGCACATCCACACGGTCTAATCAGAGTCTTTAGTGTTCACACACTCCATGTCTGGAGGGGATGGGGGCTCTAAATGACAGCTTTAGCTAAACTTCACTGATCTTCAGTCTTGGGGCTGGGCATTGGAATGGGGAGAGGGGTGGGGTTTTGCAGGGAAGCTTGCAGTATAGTGTTATAGCATTAAATGAGGAGCATTTTGAAATGGCCCTCACAGGGAAAAACATCTGGAAAATGAATTTTTTTCTAGATCAGGGAAAATTTAGGGAGTCTTGTGGTTGGTCAGGGAAATTTGGAAAGGACATGAAAAGTCCAGAAAAAGTCAGGGAATTCAAAAATTATTCTGTTTTCAAGGGAAATAGTACACTTTCTATAGAGATAGTCTATGTACATCTCCCTCCTCATTGGGGGTTACTCTTTGAGGAAAGAATTTGCTCTCTATGGGTGCAAATTCTTTTCTTTAAGATAACCCTCAGTTTCCATGTGATACTCATACATTTAACACTACATGTATTGAAGTACAGAGTAAAATGAGCCGTGACATGAGAAAACCAACAAAGTAATTGTGCGCCAAGTGCAAACTCAGATCAGCCACGGCATCTGCACAGTCTGATCAGACTCTTTGCTAAGCGCTTAAAGGGTAGCTAAGGGTCTAAGCTACCTCGATGCAGGCAGCGAAGATTCTGATCAGACTGGGTGGATGCCCAGGCTGATCTGAGTCTGTGCTGGGTGCATAACCACTTTGTTGGTTTTCTCACGTGGCAGCTCAAATAAACTTGTGGATATGTAAAAAGGGTATGGAAAACTGTAAAATGTCAGAAAAAAAGATCAGGGAAAAGTCAGGGAATTTGGAAATGAAGGATAAGAGGCAACCCCTGCAGCCCCAATTACAGCAGAACTTCAATGAACCCTGATGGCTCATTCACGCTGCCTGGCTAGAACTGTTTTCTTGGTCCCTAGAGACCACTTTATATGGAAACTAATCCTGGATGGCTAGAACTACCCTTGGCTGGAACTAATTTTCATGGTCCCAAGCCTGTTCGAGCCAATGAAGTTCTACAGTATTATCAAGGAAGGCTCTGATCAGACCCTGCAGATGTGCTGGCTGAAGTTGGCTTTTGTGATAGGGTATTTTTCTGTCATATTCTTTTCATTTGGCATGGTATATGCTTTTTGCTAGGATGGCAACATACCAAGTGGTGAAGCATTTGTACGCCAGTTCTTGTATGGTCAGAAGTTCTTCAAAAAAGAGTTTGGCATCACTTGTAAAGAGGTAAATTCATCCACTCTAGTCAGCCTCTTAGGGGTGTCCCAACTTTATTATTTAGTACAGAGTGTGTTTCATCTCTCTATCAGTTACCTGTGAATATGAGTTTGTTACAAATCTCAGTTGTTTTTGTCTTGTCTGTGATGAGCAGAAGCTAGATATATGATACCTTTTGCTTTTTTATACGCCCGTTTTGAAAAAACGGACGTATTATGTCATGGCGCTGTCCGTCTGTCTGTCCGTCCGTCCGTCCGTCCGTCCGTCCGTCCGTAAACATTCTTGTGCGAGCCATAACTCAGTAACCATTTGGGATATCTTCATGAAATTTTGTATGCATATGTATTAGGTAGGGGGAATGTGTCGCGTACAAGAATGGTTGCTCCCCCTTCCTTGGTTTCAAAGTTATGCCCCTTTGATTGTTTTTTACCCTACAGGTCTTGTGCGCGCCAGAACTAGATAACTGTTTGGGATATCTTCATGAAACTTCAAAGCAATGTGTATGAAGTCCCAACGATGTGTCGCATACAAAAATGGTTGCTCTCCCTTTCTTCGTTTCTGAGTTACGTCCCTTTTATTAGTTTTTTTCGCCTATTTTTGTGTATACTTATGTAGTGCATACATTAACTCGGTAACTGTTTGGAATATCATGATGAAACTTTATAGCAATGTGCATGATCACAAGATAATATGTTGCATATAAAAATGGTTGCTCTCCCTTTCTTAATTTTGGAGTAACCTCCCTTTTCTCCGTCCTTTAACATTCTTGTGTGCGCCATAACACAGTAACCATTTGGTATATCTTCATGAAATTTTGTAGGCATATGTAGTAGATAGGGAGAATGCATCGCATACAAGAATGTTTGGTCCCCCTTCCTTAGTTGCCAAGTTATGCCCCTTTGATCGTTTTTTTTTTCTCTGCAGGTCTTGTGTGCGCCATAACCAGATAACTGTTTGGGATATCTTCGTGAAACTTCATAGCAATGTGTATGAAGTCCCAACGATGTGTCGGGTTTAACAGTGGTTGTTCTCCCTTTCTTCGTTTCTGAGTTACGTCCCTTTTATTAGTTTTTTTTCGGCTATTTTTGTGTATACTTATGTTGTGCATACATTAACTCGGTAACTGTTTGGAATATCATGATGAAACTTTATAGCAATGTGCATGATCACAAGATGATGTGTCACATATAAGAATGGTTGCTCCCCATTTCTTAAGTTTGGAGTAACCTCCCTTTGATCATTATTTTTAGGCATTTCCATTCACTCTATATCTCCTTAACCCTTTGAAATATTAGAATGAAACTTTGTAGGAGTGTTTGTAATAAAGGGGCAATGTATCCTGAGCAAGAACCATGACTCTGGCTTGCTTACTGGATTATCTGCCCATGCATAAATTTCCTGTTTACTCTGTAACTCCATAACCGTTTAGAATATTTTAACACAACTTTATGGAGATGTGTATATTGTCAAGGGAATTATTAGAACCAATAATGGTATATCTAGTATACATGTATTTAGTTTATGAATTATCTCCCTTGTTTGACTTTGGCATTACTCAACTTAGGAGCCACTTCACCTTCGAAGCTGATTTTTGGTATACTAATATAGTATTTGATGTGTTAAATATTTAAATAATGCTGCCGCCATTAATTGAAGTGTGGTTTCCCCTACGTGTCTGCCTGTCTGTCCTTATGTAAACAATCTTGTTCATTCAATAATTCCTTTATGACATTACAGCGGGCGTATTATGCGCCACTTGCGAAGCCCTTGTTGGTGTTGGCGGCTGCAGTGGCATCGGTATTGTAAATGTAGACACTATCGCAAAGACACATGAAACACAGCAGACTGCAGAATCCTTGTCCTTCATTTCTATCAATTCAAATTCTTGTTCACAAAAAAAGAAGAAAAAAAATCAGGTTTAGAGCAACCATCCCTGGCAAGGTTCACTGTTTTGTCACTATCTGAAGTAGTTTGAAATATCTGGGCCCGGTTGTTCAAAACTAACATCATAAGTTAACGAGACGTTAGATGTTAAAATTTTAAATGTATCATACACAGAAATGCTACATGTACCATTTTTTGCTGAAAAAATGTGAGGAACTATTGCAGTGCTAAAGTTCCTCACAATTTTTCAGCAAAAAAGATGGCTTCAATAGATTCTGTGAGTACTGTAAGACTTAACGAATTCTTGACTAACAACCTTGTTAAGCTAACAATGCTTTGAACAACTGGGCCCTGTATGTTAAAAAACATGAGAATTTCCGTTCTCTCTCGAAAGATGTCTGTATATGCTGTCAAGATTTTTTTTGTGTTTATGTATACTTCCTGTTACAATATTCTTTTCATTCTGCAGTTTTGGTTGCCGGACACATTTGGTTACTCTGCTCAGCTACCACAGATCATGAGGCATTGTGGGATTACTCGCTTCCTGACCCAGAAACTCAGCTGGAACCTCTTTAACAAGTTCCCGGTGAGTAGGACAGCTAGTGTGGGATGAAACAGATTATTTGACTGTACCTTAAAAACTCTAAAAATTGGGACACAGAAAATGATTACTTTAATAGTTCTGAAAATGGAACATTTTGGTTTTGCAATGCTGTAATGCATCCAAAAGATGTAGAAGGAAGGGTGAACGATGTAGACCCTGATCAGACTGCTCCTTTGGGAGCAGTCTGATCTGGGTTTGCATTGTTTGCTTAAACCTCCCTGTCCCGATAATTAGAACTGTTATGGTAAGAAAGTTTTCGGCCTTAAAATAATGTTAAATACCATTTTACAGTTTTAACAGGTGAAAAAAATTTTGTCAGCAGAATATCTTAAGAATTGCATGCACTATGAGCATAATATTGAGTACTTGCTGTAGATGACCCGATTAACTCTTGAGCAGATTTCATGTAATGCTAAGGCATTTCATATAGGTTTCAAGAAGATATCTGAAGAAATGCATAAATAATTGGATGATTTACCCTATCTTGACTTGTGACCTTAGATGAGACTACACTAATGTGCAGCAGGCTGATTGAGTCTTCAGTAAGCACACTTTCCATAAGATGCCTTTTATTGTAAGGAGCTCATTTGTACTTCATTTACATTGCAGCACCACACCTTCTGGTGGGAGGGCATTGATGGTAGTCGAGTGCTCTCTCACTTCCCACCGGGGGATAACTATTGTATGAATGCTGAAGTTGAAGAGGTAATCTACATGTAAGTTAGTAGAACAGACAAATGGTATCCTTCATAGGGTGTTGCATTAGGGTTTATTATTGTCATTTACAACCTCTTTGACTGTGAGAAATATTGTATATGGCTGCCATTCATGCTTATTGCATATTTTTCTTCAGTGATATTTTACATTTGTTAATTAAGTGGATGTCATGTGTTCCAGTTATCAGAGTTTTTATGCCCCCAATTTCGGAGAAATTGTGGGGGCATATTGGTTTGGGCCTGTCCGTCTGTCCGTCCGTCCGTCTGTCCGTCTGTCCTCTATCTATAACTCAAGAACCGTAAGAGCTAGGAGCTTGAAACTTTATACACATGATCAGTATGAAAAATAAGCGAACATGTGTTTTTTCTTTTTTCCGCGGGTCACATATTTCAAGAGTTATGCCCCTTTTTCGACTTAGCCTGTGGAACCTTGTGAACAAAATATCTCAAGAACCCCTGATGCTAGGATCATGAGGCTTTGCAAGATAAGAATGCCCAAGGTGTAGATGACCTGATTAACTTTTGAAACAAATTCGTGAATTTTTGACCCTGTTATGCCCCTTTTTCGACTTAGTGCATTGTAAGCCTATGGAACCTTGTGAACAAAATATCTCAAGAACCCCTGAAACTAGGAGCATGATTTTTTGCAGGAAGATACTGCCTGCGGTGTAGATGACCTGATTAACTTTTGAAAAAAATTCGTGAATTTTTGATTGAGTTATTCCGCTTTTTCGACTTAGTGCATTGAGGCCTATGGTACAAAGGTACCCTTACATATAGTCAAGAACAATAAGAGCTAGGAACTTGAAACTTTATACACATGATCAGTATGGAAAATAAGCAGACCTGTATTTTTTCATTTTTCCGCCGGCAATGTATTTCCAGAGTTATGCCCCTTTTTTTGACTTAGCCTGTGGAACCTTGTGAACAAAATATCTCAAGAACCCCTGATGCTAGGATCATGAGGCTTTGCAAGATGAGAATGCCCAAGGTGTAGATGACCTGATTAACTTTTGAATCAAATTTGTGAATTTTTGACCGAGTTATGCCCCTTTTTCGACTTAGTGCATTGTAAGCCTATGGAACCTTGTGAACAAAATATCTCAAGAACCCCTGAAGCTAGGAGCATGATTTTTTGCAGGAAGATACTGCCTGTGGTGTAGATGACTTGATTAACTTTTGAAAAAAATGTGTGAATTTTTTATCAAGTTATTCCCCTTTTTCGACTTAGTGCATTGAAGCCTATGGTACAAAGGTACCCTTACATATAGTCAAGAACAATAAGAGCTAGGAACTTGAAACTGTATACACATGATCAGTATGGAAAATAAGCAGACCCGTATTTTTTTATTTTTCCGCCGGTCATGTATTTCCAGAGTTATGCCCCTTTTTCGACTTAGCCTGTGGAAACTTGTGAACAAAATATCTCAAGAACCCCTGATGCTAGGATCATGAGGTTTTGCAGGATGAGAATGCCCAAGGTGTAGATGACCTGATTAACTTTTGAAACAAATTCGTGAATTTTTGACAAAGTTATGCCCCTTTTTCGACTTAGTGCTTTGTAAGCCTATGAAACCTTGTGAACAAAATGTCTCAAGAACCCCTGATGTTAGGAGCATGATTTTTTGCAAGAAGATACTGCCTGTGGTGTAGATGACCTGATTAACTTTTGAAAAGAAATCATGAATTTTTGATTGAGTTATGCCCCTTTTTCGACTTAGTGCATTGTAAGTCTATGGAACCTTGTGAACAAAATATCTCAAGAACACCTGATGCTAGGAGCATGATTTTATGCAGGAAGATACTGCCTGTGGTGTAGATGACCTGATTAATTTTTGAAAATAATTTGTAAATTTTGGATTGAGTTATGCCCCTTTTTCAACTTAGTGCATTATTTGCCTATGGAAGCTTGTGAACAAAATATCTGGAGAACCCCTGATGCTAGGATCATGATTTTTGCAGGTTGATATTGCCCAAGGTGTAGATGACCTGATTACCTTTCGAAAACAATTCGTAAATTTTTGACTGAGTAAAGCCCCTTTTTTGACTTAGTGCATTGTAAGCCTATGGTACAAAGGTACAAGCATTATTGGATGAACCTTCTCTAGACACACGCATATGGTTGGGGGCATAGTGTTTCATAAACACATTTTCTAGTTTAAGCAGTAGTTTAGGGCATGTTTAGTCTGTAGAAAATACATGCAAGAAACTTCAAGACTCAGATATAAATTATTCGATGAAAAAGGTCAACCACTGAAGAATTGACTTATAAACTAGAAAACTGCAGTAACGTGGATAAAAAATCTAAGAGCCTTGACACGACAAAACCAACAAAGTGGCATCTGCCCTGTCTGATCAGAGTCATGAATCTCTGCTGGCATGGAGGTAGTTTAGACCCTTAGCTACTCTTTAAGCTCACAGTGAAGACTCTGATCAGACTGGATGGATGCCCAGGCTGATCTGAGTCTTTGCTGGGATCACATTTACTTCCTTGGTTTTGTTGTGCCAAGGCACATATTTGGTTGGTTGAGTGCAGTCAGTTAAGTTGTACAGCAGAACTTCAATGGCTGGAACCCTGATGGCTTGTTTACCCTGCCTGGCTAGAACACATTCTTAGGTCCCTAGAAGTCAGATTATATAGAAACTAACCCTGGATGACTAGAACTACCTTTGACTGGAACTAAATTTCATGGTCCCAAGCTTGTTCGAGCCAATGAACTTATACTGTAGTTTGAAATTTTTACTACACATATCCAATAAGGGCAGCAAAACCAAAATAGGGCGCCTAGTACATCAGCAAACAGCTAATTCAGTGCTCCAGATAAGAACGGGTAACAGGGGCAATCTAGGGATAATTCTGCATATTTCTCCATAAAAACAAATTGTGACCCCTCATTTGAACCTTCTCCCTGAGGTGGTTCTATTGAGGGTCACAACTTACGGTTTCTTTAAAAGAAAAAGTCAGAACAATCATCTAAACTCTACCTTTCTGAAGCTTGGGCTTGTTTAATTTCAGTTTCTGAAGACTGCCAATAATTTCCAAGACAAAGGAAGATCATCCACAAGTGTGTTCCTCTATGGATTTGGAGATGGTGGAAATGGGCCATCGTAAGTTACAAAAACAAATAAACAGGAAAAAATGATAGACTTTATAAAACCAGATAGACTGTTCAGTTTTCCTTAATATGTAAAATTTGATGGGTTACTCCATCCAGTTTGACAGTTTATGAGAATCAAACAAGAACTACAAACTTATATACCTGTTTTTTTGCATAAAAACAGCAAATAAAGGTTTTAAACCTGTTTTAGATTAGCCTGCGTGCATTTTTGGTGACAGTTTCAGTCTTCTCAAATCTCATTTTAAAACTCATTAAATCTCATTAGACTATGGCATGTATGCACTTTAGTAATTCTGAGGTAAAAAAAAATGCAAAATAAAATACATGTCATATTACCTCTAACTCTGGGAAAGTGAAAGAAAATTATAAGACATGATGGAATGATGTGTTATATCAATAATGAAAATGAATCTGTTCTTCTAATTCTCTTAACATTAAATTCGGTTCCAAGGTGTCAACCAAGCGACAGATCCAGAAAGCATTTTCAAAGGCGTAATGTGACTATATCTCTGTTCCCATTTGTCCAAAGCATCATAATTAACAAGCTCGTTATGAGGTCAACTTGTTGAGTGTTTTATGACTTTATTACTAAATACACTGATATTTTTTGTTGAAAAAATATGAAAGCTTCTCACATTTTTTCAACAAAAATGTTGGCATATTTGAGATATTAACATTTGAAATTTTAACCAAACATTACTTAACGACATACATTAACTAACGATGTTGTTAGGTTTTCAACAACCGGGCCCTGATCTTTAATTTGAGTAGATACACAATGTTCTTCTGCCATTTGTTCAAAAGGAGACGATTTTGGGGAGATTTTGTATTGACTTTTGGAGGAAGAGCCTTACACTCAAAAGGATCTACTTTTTAAGGAAAGAGTGTGCTTCACAGAAAGAATTTAAATACTTTTTTTAGAGTTGAACCCTATATAGAATGGAGGTAGATATAGATTATTGGAGAGTGACCTCCCCTGAAAGAATATCCATACATCTTAACTTTGTTGTATTTTAGTGAGGACATGCTAGAAAGACTGAAGAGAGTTAAAGATGTGGATGGATTACCCAGGTAAGTTGATATGAATTTGTGTTACAATTAGCTAGTTGCTGTATCTATCTACATGTAGGTTTAAGGCAAGAATTGGGTACGAATGTAAACATGGTGAAGGTAACAAGTTTAGAAACCTCCCCACTTTGTACAAGTAAACATATTTGAAATAGCTGGAATTCATATAGTGTTTACATCAGTAAAATAACCCATACTTGACAAATATATGAAGTATATTTCTGTTTAAAAGAAACCATTGTTACGGTTGCTCCTGTCTTTGGCTTGTGATGAAGGCTTGAAATTTAAGTCCCAGCACAGGCATGTGCTAATATTTAATAATAATCAGCATACACAGGTACTAGGAATCAACATTTCAATCATATTACCATTTGAGCTCCTGGCTATGTCAGCATAATGGAGGGGTTGAAAACTGAGATTTAAATCCCAGCATCGGCATGTGCTAATAAAAAATAATCAGCACACACAGATACTAGGAATCAAAATTTCTTCACAAGTTACTTTGTTAGCATCTGTCTTTGCTATTGTTGTGGAAAGCTTGAGATTGAAAATCCAGCTAGTTTTGCAGGTATAGGATGTTATATAGTAATAATCAGCACATTTCTGTCAAAAGTTATTGTTTGGCATGGATGACGGAAGGCATGAAGTGTGTGTTAATAGATGAATATCTGGAACACTTACTGTGAAATCAAAATTTTTATCATGTTACTATTTTTATATCCTTTCTCTCTCATTGTGAAATTACTATTTTTATATTCTTTCTCTCTCATTGTGAAAGGGGGTTTAAACATGGGGTTTGCATGACTCCTTGTACATTCAGTAATAATCAGCATGCACATGTAATCAAAATATTGGTCACAATGAGTCTAAATTCAAGCACAGTATTAGATAATAATCAGCATACACAGGCTTCATGAATCAAACTTTCTCTCACATTTTAGCTTGTCATCATCTATCATAGTGGTGCAAGGTTTAATGGCATAGATTTATTTCATAGCACAGGCATGTGCTAATAATCATTTTAAGAATCGGCATGTAGCTACTATGAATTACATATAACCATATGAGCATAAATCTTAGACATTTGAGGTAGAAGGGTTGAGGATTGAAAAATAACTCCTCACAAAGCCATGTGCATATTTTCAGTATGCGCATTGTACATGGATGAACATTTTTAGCCAAAGTTAACATGAAACTTGAGCCCTGTCTTTATCACAGTGATAACAGGGTGGAAGATGGAAATTTTTCCTACCACAAGCATGTGCTAATATAGGCATCAAACATGGTTTTTCATGCATAAACATTCGCAAGGTCTCGAGGGAGATGTTGAAAACCGAAGGCCTCGGTTTTCAACATCTCCCTTGGGACCTTGCAAACGTTAATGCATTGGAAAAAAATGTTTGATAGCTATTATTGCATAAATTCAACTACAATGCTGCAAATATAATGAAAATGTTGGCACATTATTTTTCGGCCTCATCGCCATTACCTTGCTATTAATAGTGTGTGACACCTATAGTTATGCAATAATATTCAATAACAACCGGCAAACACATGTACTATGAATCAAAACTTTTATGGAAACTACCATTGCGTCACATAACTAGCCCTGTCATGGTGACAAGATGGCTCGAAGATAGAGATTAACTCTTAGCATAGACTGGGCTGATATTTAGTTATATTTACAGTGCTCCAGATTAGAAGGGGTAACAGATATACTTTAAGGATAATTATCATTATTTTTTCCACAAAAACATAGTTTTAGACCCATCATTAGACGGTTCTAATGAGGGGTCACAATATAATGTTTTCATTGAAAAATAAGAAAAATTATCATTGAATTATCATCAATACCCCTTCTTATCTGGAGCTCTTAGTAATAATGGGCAAATGTATGTACTTTCAACCAAATTAAGTCTTAATTTACAGTTTCAGTACCTAGCTATCCTGGTAATTGAACTGGATTGTTCAAAGATGAGACTCCCAGCACAGGCATGTGCTAATATTTGATAAAAATAAGCACAAACATGTTCTATGAATCAAAGCATGTATCACAAGATACTGAACACCGTCCTACATCATTCTGGCTAAAAAGTTTAAGACTAAAATTTATATCTTTATAAATGAACACAATGTAATCAGCACACACATTCATGTGCTGTTAATCAAAATATCTGTCACAAGTTATCTTTTATGCTTCTATCATAATCTGTACAGTGTTCTCAAAAGGTGAAAATACTAGATATACCTCCTGTCACAAATATCATATAGTATTTTGCAAGCACAGATACATGTACTTTGAATCCAAACTTCTATCACAAGTTACAAGGTGAACTTATTAATAACTCTCTGTCACTGTGTTGAGTAAAAAGTATGCAAAGACCAGGAACTGAAACAATCAAAATCCAAATCCAGCCCTCAAACCATAGTTGGAAACAACTAAGATTGTGTTGAGGACTGTAATTTAATTTCCAGCACAGGCATGTGCTAATATTGAATAACAATCAGCACACACATATCCTATGCATCATAGTTTCTGTCAAAAGTAACAAAATCAGCACCTTTCTCTGTCATTGTGTTGAAGACTGTAATTTAATTCCCAGCACAGGCATGTGCTAATATTGAATAATTTACAATCAGTACACACATGTACTGAGAATCAAAATTTCTGTCACAGAATACAGTTTGAGCACCTTTCTCTATCATTTTTGAGGCAATGATTGTAGGTTAAGCTATAAGAAATTTAACTAGCAACAAAAATTTCTGTCTCATGTTACCTTTTGAGTCTTTGTCAATGTGATCAAGGGGTTGCAGTCTGAGATAAACTTCTAACACTGGCATATGCTAACATTCAGTACTGATCAGAACACATAGTCCTACTATGAATAAATGTATTTGTCACAAGGTACCATTTAAACACCATTGTCAAAATTTTTGAAGGCTTGAAGATTGATAACTCCTAGCACAGGCATGTGCTAATATTTTATAATAATCAGCACACACAGGTACTATGAATCAACATTTCTAGCACAAGTTATCATTTGAGCACCTTACTTTGTCATTGCAGTGAAAGGGTTGTATAGAGATTAAGTACTATCGCAGACCGCTGCTAATATTCAATATTAATCAATACACATCTAGGCACTATGAATTGAATTTCTAAGATTCCTTTCTAGCATCTATCTTCTGTGGTACTGTGGTAGAAATTTGGAAGATTTAGGTTTAACTTCTCGCTCAGGCATGTTCTAATATTCATTATTAGTGGACAGACTCAGGAACTGTCACTAGTAACTTTGAGATGCTGTATTTTTCATTTTGATGAAAGTTTTGAAACCTTAGATTTAACTCCCAGCACAAGCATGTGCTAATATTGAACAAAAATCAGCACATACAGTTACTGTGAATCAGAATTTCAGTCACAAGTTTCTTTTACAGTGAAGTGGAAAGCTTAAAGATAAAGTTTTTAACTTCTAGCAAAAGCATGTTCTTATACATGTACTTAATAATAATTGGTACACTCAGGCACTGTGAATAAAAATTTCGGTCACAGATTACCTTTTGGGGCATCTGCCTATGTCGGTTGAAGACTGTGACCTAACTCCAAGCTAATATAACATTATAATATAACTCCATGTGCTAATATAACATTATAAATCAGCACATGTAGGACCTAGGAATCAAAATTTTTGTCACAAAATACCATTGGAGTGCCAATCTTTGTTTTATGTGACAAGGAATAAGATGTGAGATATAACTGCTGGCACAGGCATGTTCTAATATTAAGTAATAATCAACACACAGTTGTTCCATGAATTAAATACTATTTCACAAGATACCAGTTGAGCCCCAGCCTTGTCATTGGCATGGAAAGTTAGAAGATACAGATTTAACTCCTAGCACAGGCATGTGCTAATATTCATTAAGAATCAGCACATGTAGGTATTATGAATCAAAATGTCTGTTACAAGTTATCATTTGATCATACATCTACGTCAATGTTTTGGGAGGGTTGATGATAAAGATTTAACTCCTAGCACAGGCATGTGCTAGTATTCAATAATAACCAGCACACACAGGTACTATGAATCAAATTTTCTATAGAACATTGCTATTTGAGCACCCATATTTTTCATTGTGGTGAGGGTTGATGATTCAGATTCAAATCTTAGCACAGGCATGTGCTAATATTCTTAAAAAACAGCACACACAGGTACTATGACTCAATTTTTTTTAGCAGAATGTCCTCTTTTGAGTTCCTGTTCTGGCTTTCGTTGGTACAAGGTTTGAAGATAGGGATTTTACTCCTTGCACAAGCATTTGCTCAGATTAAAAATATTAAAAAAAAAAAAAAAAAAAAAAAACAGCACACGCAGGTACTCTGAATCAAAATTTCTGCAAAATGTTGCCATTTCAGCACCTGTCTTTGCTATCTGTGGAATGGTTGATAATGCAGATTTTAACTCCTTCCACAGGCATGTGCTTATATTTTGTAATGATCAACACATAGTGGGTCTGTTAATCAAAAATTGTTTCACTAGATACCAATCATTGGGTTGGAAAGTTTGAAGATAAGATTTAACTCCTAGCACAGGTATGTGCTAATATTCATTAATAATCAGCACATGTAGGTACTGTGAATCATAATGTCTGTTATTAGTTACCATTTAATCACTCATCTTTGTCAATGTTTTGGGAGGGTTGATGACAAAGATTTAACTCTTAGCACAGGCATGTGCTAGTTTTCACTAAAGGCAGCACACACAGGTACTATGAATCAAATTTTCTATAGAACATTGCAATTTGAGCACCCATATTTTTCATTGTGGTGAGGGGTTGATGATTCAAATTCAAATCCTAGCACAGGCATGTGCTAATATTCTTAAATAACCAGCACACACAGGTACTATGACTCAATTTTTTAGCAGAATGTACTCTTTTGAGTTCCTGTTCTGGCTTTCTTTGGTAGAAGGTTTGAAGATAGGAATTTTACTCCTAGCACAAGCATGTGCTCAGATTAAAAATATTAAAAATACAAAACAAAAACCGCACTCACAGGTACTCTGAATCAAAATTCCTGCAAAATGTTGCCATTTCAGCACCTGTCTTTGCCATCTGTGGAATGGTTGATAATGCAGATTTTTACTCCTACCACAGGCATGTACTAATATTTAGTATTGATCAACACATAGTGGGTCTGTTAATCAAAATTGTTTCACTAGGTACCAATCATTGGGTTGGAAAGTTTGAAGATAAGATTTAACTCCTAGCACAGGCATGTGCTAATATTCATTAATAATCAACACATGTAGGTACTGTGAATCAAAATGTCTGTTAGAAGTGACCATTTGATTACCCATCTTTGTCTATGTGGTGGGAGGGTTGATGATAAAGATTTAACTCCTAGCACAAGCATGTGCTAGTTTTCAATAATAGCCAGCACACACAGGTACTATGAATCAAATTTTCTATAGAACATTGCTATTTGAGCACCCATATTTTTCATGATGGTGAAGGGTTGATGATTCAAATTCAAATCTTAGCACAGGCATGTGCTAATATTCTTAAATAACCAGCACACACAGGTACTATGACTCAATTTTTTTAGCAGAATATCCTTTTTTGAGTTCCTGTTCTGGCTTTCTTTGGTAGAAGGTTTGAAGATAGGGATTTTACTCCTAGCACAAGCATGTGCTCATATTAAAAATATTAAAAAAAAAAAAAAAAAAAAAAAAAAAAAAAAAAAGCACACACGGGTACTATGAACCAAACTTTCTGCAGAACATTGCCATTTTAGCACCTGTCTTTGCATTATCAACCATTCCACAGTCGTTGCCATTTTAGCACCTGTCTTTGCATTATCAACCATTCCACAGATTTTAAGTCCTTCCACAGGCATGTGCTTATATTTTGTAATGATCAACACAAAGTGGGTCTGTTTATCAAAATTTGTTTCACTAGATACCAATCATTGGGATGGAAAGTTTGAAGATACAGATTTAACTCCTAGCACAGGCATGTGCTAATATTCATGAATAATCAGCACATGTAGGTACTATGAATCAAAATGTCTGTTAGAAGTAACCATTTGATTACCTATCTGTGTTTATGTGGTGAGAGGGTTGATGATAAAGATTTAACTCCTAGCACAGGCATGTGCTAGTATTCAATAACAACCAGCACACACAGGTACTATGAATCAAACTTTCTATAGAACATTGCCATTTGATCGTCCATCTTTGTCATTGTGATTGGAGGGTTGATGATAAAGATTTAACTCCTAGCACAGGCATGTGCTAGTTTTCAATAATAACCAGCACACACAGGTACTATGAATCAAACTTTCTATAGAACATTGCCATTTGTCGTCCATCTTTGTCAATGTAGTGAGAGGGTTGATGATAAAGATTTAACTCCTAGCACAGGCATGTGCTAGACTATTCAATAATAACCAGCACACACAGGTACTATGAATCAAACTTTCTATAGAACATTGTTATTTGATCCTCCATCTTTGTCAGTGTGATGGGAGGGTTGATGATAAAGATTTAACTCCTAGCACAGGCATGTGCTAGTATTCAATAATAACCAGCACACACAGGTACTATGAATCAAACTTTCTATAGAACATTGCCATTTGATCGTCCATCTTTGTCAGTGTGATGGGAGGGTTGATGATAAAGATTTAACTCCTAGCACAGGCATGTGCTAGTATTCAATAATAACCAGCACACACAGGTACTATGAATCAAACTTTCTATAGAACATTGTTATTTGATCCTCCATCTTTGTCAGTGTGATGGGAGGGTTGATGATAAAGATTTAACTCCTAGCACAGGCATGTGCTAGTATTCAATAATAACCAGCACACTTAGGCACTATGAATCAAACTTTCTATAGGACATTGCCATTTGTCGTCCATCTTTGTCAATGTAGTGGGAGGATTGATGATAAAGATTTAACTCCTAGCACAGGCATGTGCTAGTATTCAATAATAACCAGCACACACAGGTACTATGAATCAAACTTTCTATAGAACATTGCCATTTGATCGTCCATTTTTGTCAGTGTGATGGGAGGGTTGATGATAAAGATTTAACTCCTAGCACAGGCATGTGCTAGTATTGAATAATAACCAGCATACACAGGTACTATGAATCAAACTTTCTATAGAACATTGCTATTTGATCGTCCATCTTTGTCAGTGTGATGGGAGGGATGATGATAAAGATTAAACTCCTAGCACAGGCATGTGCTAGTATTCAATAATAACCAGCACACACAGGTACTATGAATCAAACTTTCTATAGAACATTGTCATTTGATCATCCATCTTTGTCAGTGTGATGGGAGGAATAATGATAAAGATTAAACTCCTAGCACAGGCATGTGCTAGTTTTCAATAATAACCAGCACACACAGGTACTATGAATCAAACTTTCTATAGAACATTGCCATTTGTCGTCCATCTTTGTCAGTGTGATGGGAGGGATGATGATAAAGATTAAACTCCTAGCACAGGCATGTGCTAGTATTCAATAATAACCAGCACACACAGGTACTATGAATCAAACTTTCTGTAGAACATTGTCATTTGATCCTCCACCTTTGTCAGTGTGATGGGAGGGATGATAATTAAGATTAAACTCCTAGCACAGGCATGTGCTAGTATTCAATAATAACCAGCACACACAGGTACTATGTATCAAACTTTCTATAGAACATTGCCATTTGATCATCCATTTTTGTCAGTGTGATGGGAGGGTTGACGATAAACATTAAACTCCTAGCACAGGCATGTGCTAGTATTCAATAATAACCAGCACACTAAGGTACTATGAATCAAACTTTCTATGGAACATTGCCATTTGATCATCCATCTTTGTCAGTGTGATGGGAGGGCTGATGATAAAGATTTAACTCCTAGCACAGGCATGTGCTAGTTTTCAATAATAACCAGCACACACAGGTACTATGAATCAAACTTTCTATATAACATTGCTATTTGATCGTCCATCTTTGTCAGTGTGATGGGAGGGATGATGATAAAGATTTAACTCCTAGCACAGGCATGTGCTAGTATTCAATAATAACCAGCACACACAGGTACTATGAATCAAACTTTCTATAGAATATTGCCATTTGTCGTCCATCTTTGTCAGTGTGATGGGAGGGATGATGATAAAGATTAAACTCCTAGCACAGGCATGTGCTACAATTCGATAATAACCAGCGCACACAGGTACTATGAATCAAACTTTCTGTAGAACATTGTCATTTGATCCTCCACCTTTGTCAGTGTGATGGGAGGGATGATAATTAAGATTAAACTCCTAGCACAGGCATGTGCTAGTATTCAATAATAACCAGCACACACAGGTACTATGTATCAAACTTTCTATAGAACATTGCCATTTGATCATCCATTTTTGTCAGTGTGATGGGAGGGTTGACGATAAACATTAAACTCCTAGCACAGGCATGTGCTAGTATTCAATAATAACCAGCACACTAAGGTACTATGAATCAAACTTTCTATGGAACATTGCCATTTGATCATCCATCTTTGTCAGTGTGATGGGAGGGCTGATGATAAAGATTTAACTCCTAGCACAGGCATGTGCTAGTTTTCAATAATAACCAGCACACACAGGTACTATGAATCAAACTTTCTATATAACATTGCTATTTGATCGTCCATCTTTGTCAGTGTGATGGGAGGGATGATGATAAAGATTTAACTCCTAGCACAGGCATGTGCTAGTATTCAATAATAACCAGCACACACAGGTACTATGAATCAAACTTTCTATAGAATATTGCCATTTGTCGTCCATCTTTGTCAATGTAGTGAGAGGGTTGATGATAAAGATTTAACTCCTAGCACAGGCATGTGCTAGTTTTCAATAATAACCAGCACAGACATGTACTATGAATCAAACTTTTTATTTTTATAGAACATTGCCATTTGTCGTCCATCTTTGTCAATGTAGTGAGAGGGTTGATGATAAAGATTTAACTCCTAGCACAGGCATGTGCTAGTTTTCAATAATAACCAGCACACACAGGTACTATGAATCAAACTTTCTATAGAACATTACCATCTGATTGCCTTCTTTGTCAATGTGATGGGAGGGTTGATGATAAAGATTTAACTCCTAGCACAGGCATGTGCTAGTATTCAATAATAACCAGCACACATAGGCACTATGAATCAAATTTTCTATAGAACATTGCCATTTGATCGTCCATCTTTGTCAGTGTGATGGGAGGGTTGATGATAAAGATTTAACTCCTAGCACAGGCATGTGCTAGTATTCAATAATAACCAGCACACACAGGTACTATGAATCAAACTTTCTATAGAACATTACCATCTGATTGCCTTCTTTGTCAATGTGGTGGGAGGGTTGATGATAAAGATTTAACTCCTAGCACAGGCATGTGCTAGTTTTCAATAATAACCAGCACACACAGGTACTATGAATCAAACTTTCTATAGAACATTGCCATTTGATCATCCTTCTTTGTCAATGTGGTGGGAGGGTTGATGATGAAGATTTAACTCCTAGCACAGGCATGTGCTAGTATTCAATAATAACCAGCACACACAGGTACTATGAATCAAACTTTCTGTAGAACATTGCCATTTGTCGTCCATCTTGGTCAATGTAGTGAGAGGGTTGATGATAAAGATTTAAGTCCTAGCACAGGCATGTGCTAGTTTTCAATAATAACCAGCACACACAGGTACTATGAATCAAACTTTCTATTGAACATTACCATTTGATTGCCTTCTTTGTCAGTGTGATTGGAGGGATTATGATAAAGATTTAACTCCTAGCACAGGCATGTGCTAGTATTCAATAATAACCAGCACACACAGGTACTATGAATCAAACTTTCTATAGAACATTGCCATTTGATCATCCTTCTTTGTCAGTGTAGTGGGAGGGTTGATGATAAAGATTTAATTCCTAGCACAGGCATGTGCTAGTATTCAACAATACACAGTTCTGAGAATAACCACTAAGCCCCGCCTGCTTAGTTACTGTTACTACGTCTCACAAGCTTACACAAAGATGGCGGAAAAACAAATGACAAATGCAAGTGCCTGCTAAATGTTGGCGATCATTGCCAAGAATCAGCCTTCTTGTGGCCTACACATGGCAATTGGCACATCATGCATTTCTGATGCGTTCTGTTCTTGCAAAGCAGGGTATATTTATTAAAAGTGGTGTTAGTGTGTTTTCTTTAAACAGGTGTACATCCCTTCATTAACTGAAAGGTAAAATCATGGACTTATATTGGTATTGACCACGTGCGATTTTTTGTGAGACTATGTCATGTGCTAAGTTGTCGTTGCATTGGCCAGATATGCGATATCATGTGATTTTGTGTGACATTCTGGGTGTGGCCGGAACTGTGTATAACCAGCACACACAGGTACTATGAATCAAACTCTCTGTAGAACATTGCCATTTGATCGTCCATCTTTGTCAGTGTGATGGGAGGGTTGATGATAAAGATTTAACTCCTAGCACAGGCATGTGCTAGTATTCAATGATAACCAGCACACACAGGTACTATGAATCAAACTTTCTGTAGAACATTGCCATTTGATCGTCCATCTTTGTCAATGTGGTGGGAGGGTTGATGATAAAGATTTAACTCCTAGCACAGGCATGTGCTAGTATTCAGTGATAACCAGCACACACAGGTACTATGAATCAAACTTTCTATAGAACATTGCCATTTGATCGTCCATCTTTGTCAGTGTGATGGGAGGGTTGATGATAAAGATTTAACTCCTAGCACAGGCATGTGCTAGAATTCAATAATAACCAGCACACACAGGTACTATGAATCAAACTTTCTGCAGAACGTTGCCATTTGATCACCCATCTTTGTCAATGTGGTGGGAGGGTTGATAATAAGATTTAACTCCTAGCACAGGCATGTGCTAATATTCAATAATAACCAGCACACACATGTACTATGAATCAAACTTTTTGTAGAATGTCCCATTTGAGTGCCTATTTGTGCTTTCTTTGGTAGAAGATTTGAAGATGGGGATATAACTTGTGGGACAGGCGTAAGCTAGTATTTAATAATAACAAGTATGCACATTACTATGAATCAGCTTTCTGCAGAATGTAGCATTTTGATGATTGAGATTTGACTTGTAGCACAGGCATGTGCTTATATGGAACAATGATCATCACATGTAGGTACTCTGGATCAAAATTTCTGTCAGAAGTTACCCATGTATGTCATTGTGGCCAAGGGGTTGGAGATAAAGGTTCAAATCCTAGCACAGGCATGTGCTAATATTCAATAATATTTACATTATCAGTGTAGAGCTCTCTGTTAACCCAATTAAGTGATGCGGGCTCTAATGTTGTTTAAAAGTCAATAATTACATTGTATCACGCGCTTCAGAGTGACAGCTCATCTCACTAACTAGCACGTGAAATCTACAACATTCTATGTACTTGAATCGCTAGTAAACATTGAGTGACAGCTCGCTACGCCTACTTGCACGCGAAATCTACAGCAGGAGGTGTAATTTACTGGTAGGCAGTGACAATGCGGCTGTTCCAAACTATTGCTAAATTCGGCCGGTAATGTTTTTTAAACAATCTTTATATATGTATTTCTTAATTTTGTTTATCTTTTTATTGATCAAAAGCATCGTTTAATAATATAAATATAAGGAATGAATGTTATTTTTTAAACGTTTACTGAAGTATAAACTACATCGGGTCACGAGCAAAGTTTACGTAAACCCCTTCGGGGTTCACTTACTTTGCTCGTGACCCGATGTAGTTTATACTTCAGTAAATGTTAAAAAAATAACATTCATTCCTTAAATAACAAGCACACACATGTACTGCGAATGAAACTTTCCATAGAAATTTGCCATATTTGCTCCTATCTTTGTTTTCTTTGGTGGAAGATTTGAGGAGTGAGGTTTCACTCCTAGCACAGGCATGTACTAATATTTAATAATAATCAGCAAACACAATTACAATGAGTCCCAGTTTAGATCATTTTACTATTTGAAGACCTTATGTTTGTAGTTTGGTGGAAGTTTTCAAGAAAATTTAAATACCAGCACAGGCATAATGCTAATATTTAGTATTTGTTCTAGGATTCAAAATTTCTGTATTGAGTTACCATTCAAGTAAACGTCTTTGTGATTTGGTGGAATTTAACTCTGAACTCTGGCATATTAATAATCTGTATTAAGAAATCAAATTTTCGTCTCAGGCTATCATTTGAAGACCTATCTGAGCTGCTCATCGAAAGGGCTTAAGACAGTTTAATTCCCAGCACAGGCATGTGCTAATATTTGATAATATTTACATTTTCAGTGCAGAGCTCTCTGTTAACCCAATTAAGTGATGCGGGAGTCAATTTTGTTTACAAGTCAATAATTACATTGTGTCACGCGCTTTACAGTGATAGCTCATCTCACTAACTAGCACGTGAAATCTACAACATGCCATATACTTGAATGGCTAGTAAACATTGAGTGACAGCTCGCTACGCCTACTTGCACGCGAAATCTACAGCAGGAGGTGTAATTTACTGGTAGGCAGTGACAATGCGGCTGTTCCAAACTATTGCAAAATTCGGCCGGTAATGTTTTTAAAACGATTCTTATATATGTATTTCTTATTTTGGTTTACCTTTTTATTGATCAAAAGCATCGTTTAATAATATAAATATAAGGAATGAATGTTATTTTTTAAACGTTTACTGAAGTATAAACTACATCGGGTCACTAGCAAAGTTTACGTAAACCCCTTCGGGGTTCACTTACTTTGCTCGTGACCCGATGTAGTTTATACTTCAGTAAACGATAAAAAATAACATTCATTCCTTAAATAATCATCACACACTTGTACTATGAATTACACGTTTCTGTCATAAATCACCATATTGGAGCACCCACCTTTGCTATTGTGGCCAGAGATTTAACTAATAGCACAGGGATAAGTTAGGCCAAAAATTAAATTTTGTATGTTTGCAATTGCCTACCTACCCACCCAAAACCTCCCTACCCCAAAATTTTTCTTGGCCATTTGGGGCAGCATATTTTTTTATTGAAAATGGGAAATTTCCTGTGACCAACATAAATAGTACGACAAACAGGCCTGAGCAAACAGTGCAGACCCAGATCAGACTGTTGCTTGAGAGCAGTCTGATCTGGGTCTACACTGGTTGCCTATCCAATAGCACATCATGGTTATTCCATTTGTGGGTAAATTAGGTTTGTTCATCTTGAAGGATGCTGTTTAATCTTGTATGTAATATGGGTAATTCTTATGATATTTTAACATTTTATGTAGTATTTGGGCTTTGCAGGAATGAAAAAAAAAGAAAAAAGGGTGACTTACCTACCCTAAGAAGTTATCCTTGGTAAACAACTGCAAACGAAATATTTTTTATGCTTGGCCTTACCATTCAGTAATAGTCAGTACAAGCAGGAAGCAGTCACCTAATTATGAAGACTGTATTTTCCCAATTTATTAATCAGCAACTTTTAGCTTTTTCCTCATGCATATCATGGGTTGACATTAGAAAACAATATTATCAATGAATGGAAATTACCCAAACATTTGAACAAATACAGTCAACTCCCGATATCTCAAAGTTGAAATTCATTCCTAACTACTGATATCTCAAAGTCAATTTTCTGGTCACAGAAAATTTTCTTTGAGATATTGGTAGTTTGAGATATCCAGCATTGAACTGTAAATAAAAACAGGAAATGTGTCCAAACTATAATTTTTGATATAAGAGGGACTTTGAGATATCAGTATTTGAGACATCAAGAGTTGACTGTATTACTGCTTTTTATGTCAAAATACACGAGAGCAGACAAAGTTAGGACTGTTTCCTATTTGAGGAGTCTGGTTAGGATCTACAGACTCCAGGCTGTGTATATTGCACATGTTTCCCAATATTTACAGTCATTGCATTTTATTTATATTAGATGAAAAGATTTCATACAAATGATGAAAGAAAAGAATAAGAAAGAAAGTTCAAAAGGCAGGGGTTTTTAATCCAGGGAGGCAAACAGAAAGTCACAGAAGTTGTTTCCCTTTGTAAATGCAGAAAAAACATGGAGGTGAGTGATATACACGCTCACCACAAGGCTGGTATCACCTTGCACAGCTAAGCAGTCTGATCAGTATGGCATGTGCAGACAGTGAAGACTCTGTTGGTGCAGACAGGGAAGACTCTGATCAGACTGCACCAAAGTGCACTCTGATCAGAGTCTTCCCTGTCTGCACCAACAGTGGCTTTTATGGACTTTATTAGTGAAAAGCAACAACTGTGGTCATTCTAGACAACTGCACTGGCTGATACTAGTCATTGGATGTTCATGCAATGAGGCATGTTTTCTTCATGATTGGCTTATTTGTCAAACTTTTTCTCCAACAAATTCAGTAGAATGTGGAACAGAAACTGCTGCCTATAAAGAATTAAAGGTGAGATCAGCTGCTCGTATGGATGCAGTCTGACCTATGTATAACACTGTTTTGCTCAGCATTATATTTGTACTAAGATACTTAAACTTTTTGAGGTATTAACTCTTAAAGCATCAAAAGCAGACGACAAAATTTACGTCTGCAAAAATAAAAAAAAATGCCTTGTCAAAGACATTTCATATTGAGAATTCAAAGACTAGAGGGCAAATAGTGTAGATCCACATGAGGCAGCTCATTATTAGCCGCCTCATCAGGATCTACACTGTTTGTAAATTTTGCTGTTTTTGTCACTGGTGCTTAAAGTGTTAAAGTAAAAAAATTAAAGGACTTACCTGATCATAAATCCCAGAAACAAAAAAATTATCCATAGTTCACAAGTATCAGCAGAATGAAGGAATATAGCAAACAAATGCTGACCCTGACTTATATATTGAGGCAAATTTCCTGTTTGTCAACATTTTACTCTTACTTTGTTCTTCTGTCCTGCCATATCCTGAGTCTTTCTCCCCTCTCAGCCAATTAAAGGAATTGTCAAATTAATTTTTTTATTGTTAGTTATTAATGATGCAAGTTGTTATGAGTAATTATCTACTTAATGTAGTTGTACATCCTTATCTCTTGTATCTTGTATGTTAATGGGGTGTGACAAGGATACATTTTGAGTCTATTATTATATAGTAATTATTAAATTATTGTTTATCTGATTAGATCACTGCTTTAGATTCCAACAGAGAAATAAATAAAATATGGTTTTAATAAAAGATGAGATATAGAAGATTTATCTGCTTAAATGACTTTCACAAATTTATTTTGTATAGAAAATTGATTGTTGCAAGATATACATCTAGACCAATTAATAACTTCAAAAGGAGAAAACACATGGTTACAAGAAGAAAGAAGAAAAAGAAAATAGAAAGAGCATATAAAAAATAAATGAGTCATGTTGTATGAAATGTTTAAGAAAGGAAATTTTAATATTGAAGAAGAGAAGATAAACATATAAAAACATCTAAGGGTTGGTATTCACTCATAAATAACTAGAATAAAACTTCACTGTTTTGTAGTAGGGAAAACAAACCGTATTTAGAAAATATTTATCTAAGATGACTGTTAAATGAATTGAAAGTAAATGAAAAAGTAAAAGCAGATGTATTTTGAAGTTATTACCAAAAAATGAATAAATTTCAGAAAAAGGAATGAATATATGAATGAAAGAATACTTTAAAGTCTATCTGTGACTGTTTTGAAGAAGATTCGAATTTTTAGTTTTTCTCCATCAACAAATGAATACAGTAACTGCATAGAACAGATAGACAAATGAGGAGGAATTTTAAAGCAAATATAATTATGACCAATACCATATTTAATAAGCCAAGGCAGGTCCTGTTGTTTGAAGCGTGGTTAGCTTATCTAAATCCTTAATCAGTGATTTGTTAAGTCTTTTAGTACACAAAAAATCAAGTGGGCTAAAAACAATTTGAAAAAAAAAAAGAAAAATGAGGGATTTTTGAACTGCAAAAGCTTTTCACATTTTTTCTGCAAAAATATCTTTGTTTTATCATATAATGTCTAACTAACAGCATTGTTAGTTTTAGCAGCTGGGCACAGATACATAAATGAGAGAACAGATTATATGAGCCGCGACATGACAAAACCAACAATGTGGTTGTCCGCCCAGTGCAAACTCAGGTCAGCCTGGGCATCCGTCCAGTTTCCTCAGACTCTTTGTTAGGTGCTCAAATGGTAGCTAAGGGTCTAAGCTACCTCCATGCGGACAGCGAAGACTCTGATCAGACTGGGTGGATGCCCAGGCTGATCTGAGTCTGCGCTGGGCGCACAACCACATTGTTGGTTTTGTCGTGTCGCGGCTCATATGTGTACGAGTTTCATTGAAAATGTGAAGAAAAATTTAATTTAGATTCTGTTGTTAACTCAGAGTCTTTGAGTCGGTTTATGGATATTCATAGTTTTGACAAACCGTATATCTTATATGATATCAGCAAAGAAACTCAAAAATATTTAAAAAATACACAGTTAGCTGTTCGTCTCTTGGGTTTAATGTTCAGTGGTAAAAAATATATGATTTGTCGTTCCTGTGGTGAGTTAAGCCAGACCCTTACAGAGCATATATTCTTGTTCTGCACAGCGAGCGAAGATTTCCGGAATAAATTATGGGAAACTATGATATCTAGATTTGGAGTTAAATTTTTTAATTCTTTTATAGCCTTATCACCAGCTAAACAGGTTGATAATCTATTTTCTGGCTGCCGTAACATATTGCAAACCGAAAATGAAATTAAAGAGTGTTTAAAGATAGTTTTAGTATCAATAACAAAAATTGGCAATATTATTTTATATCCAGTTATAGTATAGAAATCGTGTACTTTAATATTTGTAATAGTTATAACTTCTCTGCTTCTTTCTTATACTATTCTATCCTGTTTATAGGATAGTGTAGGATAGAACATGACACGTTTTGCCAATTGACTTGGTTCATTTACTAAAGAGTCTTTCCTCATCTTTCGTCTCTTGAATTTCATTTCGGCAAGAGCATCATTATATGAGGAGTTAAGGCTCTTTCATGAATGGTTTAACAGTGTAAATTAGTGCCTGCGGGCGCATGAGGCTGAGGTGATGTCGTACTGACGCCAGTGTGACGTCATGACGTCTCACCGACGTCGGTGCGGCGTCTTGCGACGTTATGTACGTACTGCGAATGCTGCTTCAGACACCATTATATTTCCCTAGGGCTGTGCACCTTTGTGCGCCGTTATTCTCACTTTTTATTTTACATAGTACAGAATTGCATTTCAAAATGTGTATTTTGATCATTTTTTTTTCTTCGTCTTGTGTGTTTGTGTTACTTTTCTATTGTCTTTGTGAATATTGTATTATATGTTTATGTGCTCTCCTACTTTGGAGGAAAATAAAATATCTATCTATCATATAGATCTTCTTGTTATGGCTTGATTCTGCCTTTATTTCAGAGTTAAGATGAGTACCCCTGATGAGTATTTTGGAGGAGTAGAGGCAGAGGATGGTAAAAAACTGTGTACCTGGGCTGGAGAACTTTACCTAGAGCTCCATAATGGCACATATACTACACAGGCCAAGGTTTGATAATTCTTTTTATTTTTTGTGAGAAAAAAAGCAAACTAGACAAAAAAAAAAAGTAATTAAATAAAAATTAGAACATCAGAAAAGCTTTTGTTGTTATAAAGAAAAGATCTACTTCATGCTATTATTAGGGATGCTATACAGTTAGCAAATTGCATAACCTACCATATTGATTCAAAATTGATACAAAATATTCTGGACATAAATACCAGAGTCTGTTCCTATGAACAAATCTGATCGGTACTACCAATCAGATTTGTTCATAGGACCAGATTCTGGTATTTATGTCCAGAATATTTTGAATCAATTTTGAATCAATATTGCATGAAAAGGCAGAGCTGCATACCCAGAAGGCAAACCCATTCCTCATATGTTTTTACTTATAAGACTGATTTTCCCTTCAGACCAACCAGAAAAATTCAGACTCATCTAAATACAATCCAAAATATCCAGATCCACTTTATAAGAGGATCCCCGGTAGCTCAGTGGGTTAAGAGCTGGCCTACTGATCTATTGGTCGCGGGTTCAAGCCCCGCCGGAGGCGGAGTTCTTTCCATCGTAAACGGGGTTCCATTGCACACAGCCTTTCATTATCACAAGCCCATCATCCTGATATGACTGAAATACTGTTGAAAAAGGACGTAAAATTGCAAGTCATCCATCCATCCATACTTATAAGACATCTTGATTTTTGGGCTGTTTTGAAGGGGAAAAATGCATAATATGACAGAACTACACAAGACAGACTTAGTTACACAGGGTAATTTTAGAAAGGGGAAAGGTCCATCTTACAGACAAGTAAATGGTATATTCCAGTATTTGTGAACTGCACATGGTCTGACCAGACTGCATTTGTGCAGGGTTTTCTGGGCATATGCTGTTTGCATATGCAAGAAGACAGGGCCCAGTTGTACAAAGCATCATTAGCTTAACGAGCTCGTTAAGAGGTCAGCTTGTTAAGTGTTTTATGACTAAATTGCCAAATACACTGATATTTTTTGTTGAAAATATGTGAGAAGCTTTTGCAAAAGCTTCTCACATCTTTTCAACAAAAAATATTGGCATATTTGAGATGTTAACGTTTGAAATTTTAACGTCTTGTCAACTAACAACATTGTTAGCTTTGAACAACTAGGCCCAGGTTTTTTTCATGACCATATTATTCATCTGCCTTAGTTACAGTCAACTGTCAACATCTGGTAGTTGAAGCTCATCCTAACTACTGATATCTCAAAGTTATCTTTTTGGCCTCGGAAAATCTACTTTGAGCTATCAATAGTTTGATATAACAGTAGCTGACATATAAACAACTACAGGTAATGTGTCCAAACTATGTTCTTTGATATAAGAGGTACTCTAAGATTTCAGAGTTTGAGATATCGAGAGTTGACTGGTCTATGCTAATTATAGGGACACCTCATGCACTTACTGTAATGTTCTTTGAATTTGAACAAGTTGATTTTACTACTGAGCAATGTGTCAATGACTTCTTGCAAAATGATAAAGTAATAATAGTGAGGACCCTGATCAGACTGCTGCTAGTAGTATTTTGACTTACCTCAGACACCTATTTGAGCCGCGACACGAGAAAACCAACAAAGTGGTTATGCGCCCATGGCAGGCTCAGTTCAGCCTGAGCATCTGCCTAGTCTGGTCAGACCCTTTGCTAAGCGCTTGGTTTAAACATATTTTAAACATATTTTATTTTCAAAAATGCACATAATAACATACAAATAATACAATAACACAAAGCAATAGGATCAGAATGAAAGCTGATAGCTTATATAAAGCTAAGCACTTAAAGGGTAGCTAAGGGTCCAAGCTATATCCATGTGGACAGGGAAGACTCTGATCAGACTAGGCGGATGCCCAGGCTGATCTGAGTCTGCGCTTGGCGCACAACCACTTCATTGGTTTTCTACTGTCGCGGCTGGTTTCTCTATTTAAATAAAGTTAAAGTAGATCCCGTTTTCGAGGGCTTTAGTGTCTGTAGAAGCAAACAGGACGTCAGAAGAGTTGTTTTATTGTGTAAAAGTAGCGGGACAGCTTTGTGATACAGTCACCTCTAGATATCTCAAATACTGATATCTCAAAGTGTCTTCTTATATAAAAAAGAATTTTTCCTAGTTTGATTTCATTTCAGCTTCTGTTATCTCAAACTACTGATATCTCAAAGTATCTTATATAAAACAGAACTGTTTCCTAGTTTTATTTCATTTCAACTTCTGTTATATCAAACTACTGATATCTCAAAGTAAATTTTCTGGTACCAGAAAATTTACTTTGAGATATCAATAGTTTGAGAAGAAGTTCGACTTTGAGATATCGAGAGTTGACTGTATATCCATTTACCTTCAGGCATTTTAAATATTTCAGGTTAAGAAGATGAACAGGAAGTGTGAGTTTCTCCTCCAAGATGTGGAGTTTTTGTCGTCACTGGCGCTGTTCTCCAGGCCCGGGGAGAAGTTTGTGTACCCCCAGGAGGAGTTGTCTCGTCTTTGGAAGCTTGTGCTCCTTAACCAGTTCCATGATGTTCTTCCAGGCTCCTCCATTACAATGGTAATGTAATGCTACATTTGAGATCTATAGTAATGCATGGCATTATAAGTGAATAGCATTATATTGAGGCTGAACCACAAATGAATATAAGGCAAATGAGCATTAAATGCTCATTTGCCTTTTATTCCTTTGTAGTGTGTTCTAAACAAGAGTTGTCAGAAGAGAACGAAGTAAGCCTCACGGGTGCCTGATTCTCACAGAAAGATCTACAAATAGTATTGGAGATACAAGGCAAAAAATCAACAAACCATGAAATATAGGTCACAGTGGCCTACAACTAGTATCAAATCATTTGCAGAGACAGACTGAACCATTAACCCAGGTTTGATAGATATCTCAAAATGTAAGTCAAAATCACTGAACCATGAAATGTAGATTGCAGTGATCTGTAAATAGTATGAGGTCATTGGTAATTTTAGACTGAGTGACTTTGTTAGGCATGATGTTAATCCATTGAACAGTGTTGGAAAAATACAGCAAAATCACTGGGCCATGAATAAAGGTCAAGTGCACAGAAGCTTATTCTCCATAAGCAGTTCCATGATGTTCTTCCTGGCTTCTCCATAACAATGGTATCAATTGAGCAGCAACACAACAAAAGTAACAAAGCGACATTTGCGCCCAACCGCAGACTCAAATCAGCTTGAGCTTCTGCCCAGTCTGACCAGAGTCTTTGCTATGGGTATGTTGGTAGGTTAAACACTTAGCTACCCTTAAAGTGCACAGTGAAGATGCTGATCAGACTGGGCAGATGCCCAGGCTGATCTGAGTCTTCTCTGGGCACACATGCTACTTCGTTGGTTTTGTCATGTCGTGGCTCTTATAATACAGTTTTTTTATGTTTGGTGTGTTTGGGATCCATAGAAATGTTTGGCATTGTAAGTGAATAGCATTATATTGAAGTCACAACATATTTCTCTTCATAAAAATGGCAGAAAAAACAGGGAGCTGTACATATATTTTTTAACAGAAGTTTCTGTGAAACCAAGTTTGTGTTACATTGCTTTAAATATTGACAGGAGTGGGTAAGAAGATGATATAAACCCATATCAGGCAGCTTATTTGGAACAATCTAATCTTGGCCTTTACCTGAGAGTTTATCAAGTGTGTATGTAAAATTGTAAACTATCTTTGGTAAAAAAAACTTGAGGGGAATAGATTTACTTTCAGGGGAACCCTCCTCATCAAAGAGCTCACCTTATAAAGGAAAGAATTTGCTTTGATATCAGCACATTCTTATCTTGCTCCAATAGGAGCAAATTCTTTTTTTTTAAAAAAAAGACCTGATTTTGGAAGGGTTTTGTCTTCCATAGAAGCAAACAGGAAGTCACAAAAGTTGTTTTTGATTAAACGGTTGGAAAATGTGGCTGTGCACTCACATACCTTAAATGCATCTGAATTCTAAATTGTATTTATTTGATACATTGCAGGTATATGAAGATGCCCATAAATACTATGAGGGTGAGTTTCCACAGCTAAGGACTGGCTGTGTATTTTGTGTTCCCTTTTTGCTGGAGACATAGTATCATTGCAAACAGTATAAGCCTAGGACAGACTGTACCTCAGGTCATAATAAGGGTCTGTGTTTGCAATTTACCTCTTTCTTTAAGTGTTGACCCCATTAATAAAAAAGGTAGTGTTGCTCTGCCTGAAAGTGTTTATTCACTTTGAGAGTAGTCCTCTTTGGAGAAGGGACTAGCACACAAGAGAATAAAAGCTGGCCTGCTAAAGTTAGTTTCCCTTGTAAAAATGGCAGCCAAACCATAGATGCATATTCATACAAGAGTAAGAATGGAAGAAGTTACATAAACTTAAGCCTTCTTTAATCATTTTGGTCTCACCTGCAACAAATAGAAAGTGAGACATAGGCAGTTTAGTTTTCCATTGTCATTGGTGTTGCCAGTTACTTTTATCTAGTTTTCTGTTTGAGTTCTGTTTATGAAAATGCAAGACTCAGCAATCCAAGAAATGATCCGCGACACGACAAAACCAACAATGTGGTTGTGCGCCCAGCGCAGACTCAGATCAACCTGGGCTTTTGCCCAGTCTGATCAGACTCTTCGCTAAGTGCTTAAAGGGTAGCTTAAGGTCTAAGCTACCCCTATGCGGACAGCGAAGACTCTGATCAGACTGGGCAGATGCCCAGGCTGATCTGAGTCTGCACTGGATGCACAGCCACATTGTTGGTTTTGTCGTGTCGCGGCTCAAATAAATGTTGTCAGGCTCCCCTGAGCAAAGCTCCTCAGGGGAGCATAAAGACTTAGCAGCTCCATCCTCCATTTTCTGTTGTCTTCATCGGCATTTGATTCCAACGATTTTCTCTCCCAAACTGTTGGGCTCATTTGAGCTAAATTGCATAGTCAGTCTGTTTGTCAATGATAAATAGTGTTAATAGATACTGATTTAAGAGCCATGGTTATACGAAGTTAGAATAGGCGGAAAACGGTGTTAGTTTATGACTGACTGTATTTGATGGTACATGCATCTATTGATTCATTTATATTTGCCATTTAGATATATGGGTAAACAAGCAGGTTTTTCTTCCATTTTTGCAAAGGGAAATAACTACCTTGACTCCTTGTTTGCTTCCCTGGACAACAAAAACAAGGAGGAGCAGGGGTCGTATTTATGAAACGACTTAAGTGGTTGCTATGCTGTTGCTAGGGCTGAATTTTTGTGAAGGAGATTCCCTACAACTATGAAATTTGCTCTAGAGGAACAGTCTTACAAAGACTGTTCCTCCAGAGCAAATTTCATAGTTGTTGGGAATCTCCTTCATAGAAATATAGCCTTAGCAACAGCATAGCAACCACTTAAGTCGTTTTATGAATACGGCCCCAGGTCCTCCCCTTTATGAGTTGGGCTTAGTTGAGTGAGGAACGCCGGGCCGTGAAGTGCAGTCGGTAGGGCACCTGACTTGTAAGCCAGAGGTCCTGGGTTCGATACCAAGTCCGGCCACTTACTTTCATTTCTCCCTTTGCTGATTTAAGAAGGGCAGTTGTCAGTTACTGGTGAAAGTAAGTGCACTTAGTACTGGTTAACCACTAATGAGGTCTAAGCCTGCTCAGGAATAGTGTGGTTAGGTTAACTGATTGTCCTGACATGACCATAGCTGTTATTGTGGACGTTAAACAATAACACAACAACAACAATGAGAGAGGAAGCTAATATAAAAATAACAGATTTGCTTCCCTTGAAAGTGTACCCATTTACCTGAATTAAAACCTTAATTTCAGATATAGTTAAATCAGGTACAAAACTTAAGCAGCTAGCAGCAGAGGCTGTCACAGGCAGCAAGGAGAGAGTGACAGAGGTTGTTTGGAATACACTGGGATGGGAGAGGTCAGAGGTCATCACCTTAGAAACTAAAGGTCAAGGTAGTCCTGCAGGGAAAAAGAGGAAAACGGAGCCTGATGAGAAAAGTCAAACTGACAGTCATGGAAACAAACTAGGTATTTCAGCAGCACATTAAGGAATCTCAAGTGGGCACGCTGTATTAAAGCAGCATGGAAATGTCATGTTGAATCAGTGTTGAATCCTTGTTGTTTTCACATTACAGGCATCCACACAACATTGAAACAACATTGCACTGAGGAGGAGTTGAGGTCCCACCTTTGAGGTAGCATTGATTCCCTGTTGTTTCATCATTGTATGCCTGCATGGAAGGGTGCCAAAAGCATCTGCAAACTTTCAAACGCAAAGTATATAGTACAGACTGATTTGATACTTACTACACATACATAGATCTCTCAGGATCCATAGATTGTTGGTGCATACAAAAAGAATTCTAATGCACTTACATACGTAATGGGACGTCTGATTGGATAACGTAAAAAAAATTGTGACAGTATATCCTGTGATATACTGTCGGAAACCCGACATCATTATGTAACGTCGCTTCTCATTGGTTGATGTCTGGTTTTACCCGTAGAAAGTGTTTGCTATGGGTGCAAAGTAGTACACTTGGAAAGGTAAACATGTAAAAAGTGCATTAGAATGGGGATAACTGTATTTAAAATTGTCATTTGGGGAGGCAAATCGTCGGTTTTATGGTCGCAAGTTACGTTTTACAGCTCTGCTGGCGCATCGCCATAAAACAAAATTTCCAACCATAAAACCGCCAATTTACCTCCCCAAATGGCAATTTTAAATAGTTATCCCCTAAATGACTGTAGGGATAAGATTTTTAGTAGCTGATCCAAACTTTCCTTTTCAGTATGCATGCTGTAATTAGCAATTATCTTGGGGATTTTGACCATCATCTGATTTGTCAACCTGATGAGACTATATTTAGCTTAGAACAAAATAGCAGCAGAACAGAAAGGTGTTCCTATATGCCTGCAAAAGTGAGTTCACATGTGCAAGGGTGAGACATGATATGCTCTGTTTTCAAATGCCTTACAACATGTATTTAAAAATTTAGCAGACCTGTACATTTTCTTCCCCAACATAATTTTTTGTCTTCACTGTGTGACATCACTAAAAACAGGCAGCGAAAGAAAATAAAATCGTGCAGTTGCATAATATTATTAATGAAATATAAATGGGTTAATGATAAATTACACACAGCTCTGAATCTTTATTTCAGTTCATGTAACAGTACCAAGTTACGGCTACAATATTTTAACACCCAGTGATAAAACAGGGCATGTCAAGGTTGCACTGAAGGTATGATATATTCTCATTACCCTGCTACAGTACTTATTTGTTTATTGGGAAACTTTAAACCAAATGCCATCTGTTAGATTTATGGGTACACTTTTCTGCTTTTCTGCATTGTTACAAAGATGAGTAACTTTTATGACAGCTTGTTTGCTTTCCTTGACATGAAGCCCTTTTAAAATGGGAATTCGGAGTGACTGGAAAACTCCGGCTTTACCCTTGAACATTGATCCTATTCGGACATTCGTAATGTGTGGAGCTGATAGACCCAGTGGAGCTCCTTTCTCTGGCAGTGCTTTTTTCACTGTCAGGGTCTGATGCTAAAATTTCAACAGTCTGAAATTTTATATGTTGTAGGGAGTAGTTGTTAGGTTAAAATGATTAGCGACCGGTGTGTCCCTTTTATTGCGGGTGTCAGGTTGGTGCTCTATCATTCTGACCTTTGTCTTTCTATTAGTTTCGCCGACGTCTTTTTGTTTGCCAAGTTTGCATGTTATTAAATAGACAACATTTCTCGTTGTGCAGTGTCTTCTCAGAGCGAATTTATAATTGTACTATGTGCATGTATTAGTGAACACTTTAGATTTGTTTCTGTCATGTGCAGTATTTACAATTTATCGTAGTACAAAATTGTACCTGTTTTTTTGCGTCAGGCCTTGTTTGCTCGCGTGTTTTTGAGTGAGCTTTCTCGAAGAATCTGAGAGTGTGTCATACCAGGCTTTGGTAAAGTCGGTGTCGTCTTTGGCACGAATAGGCCGTTGATCGTAAGGCCAGATAGTGTGATGTTTCTTTCTATACATTCCCTTAGAAACTCGCTAACTGTCTTGTTTTTGTTAACTTCGACAGATAACCCCTAGTATCTTTGCAGAGTAGGTGAATTTCTAGTGGATAGATCCTAAGTTTTCCTGTTCTTTGAGGTTTCTACGTCTCCGTTGTCCCTTGTCCGCTTATTTGGGCGTTTGTTAGACGGCTGTGTTCTGTGAACTGCCAGAAATTGATGGTGTTGTCAGAGTTAGTCCGCTCATACCGGTGCTGACTGACATATTACTGTTAGTCCTTGTTGGATTCTCTGATTTGGATGACTACGACGGTGGACCCAGGTCCGGGCGCTAGGTGTGGGTTATAAAACTAGAAAGTAGTGACTGGTGACTCAGGCCTGGGTCCTCGTCGTGGTGCTTATGTGCACTCATAAGGCTGTGCAACGTTGCACAGCTTTATGAGTGCACATAAGCAGCACGACGAGGACCCAGGCCTGAGTCACCAGTCACTACTTTCTAGTTTTATTCCCCTTTTAAAATGGGGTTCTAGGGGACCAGGTTTTTTTTAGAATTGAATCCCATGGAAAAGGGAGGCAATAATGAGAAGCCAGAGTTGCTTTCCTGGAAAGTGTACCCATTCACCTCAGACATCTTCAATTTTGGGGAGCCCTGGTAGCTCAGTGGATTTGAGTGCTTGCTTCCTGGGTTTTCCATTCCTGTTGCAGGCAGAAATTGTTTTTGTCCATAAACTGGGTTCCATTGCACACAGCCTTTCATCATCATCCTTCTATCGTCTTGATATGACTGAAATACAGATGAAAAGGATGTAAAATTGCAAGTCATTTATCCATCCATCCAATTTAGTTTTTGGACAAATCAGTCATTTTCTGAAATGACACAGCTACTCACAGGGTGTATTAGTTGATCAGGTCTGATCAGTTTACTGCAGCAGCTTAATAGAGAGCTATAAATAAATTTTACCCTGTGTCTTTGAATGATGAAATCTTTTATGAAACTGATGGCTGCATTGTTAAACAGTGCAGACAAGGGGATCACTAGGAGCAGTCTTATCTGGGTCTTTTTGAAATCTGCCCCATACTCATTTCCTTGTAACAGCCAGTTTTATTCCACCCTAACCGAGGTGTTGTACAAGTTGTAGAGAAGTTGCATTGTACCTGGGAGAATGCTTTTGAATCAATGAACTGTACAAATATGTTACAGTGGACCCTCTCTGCAATGAAATATTTTGACGTTAAACTGAATTTGCTGTCATAATTAGGGATGGGTATTGCCAGAATTTTCGTATTGCGATATATTGCAATACACTCACACTGTATTGCAATACGTATCACAATATATTGTGACATTTGTTTTCTACATGTAAAGTACACTGGAGGGCTTTGCATGGAAGTAGATATAAGATAATAAAGATGTATTATCAGCAGGAAAACTTTGTAGTTACTTATTATGCCCCCAACTTCGGAGAAGTTGAGGGGGCATATTGGTTTGGGCCTGTCCGTCCGTCCGTGAGTCCGTCTGTCCGTCCGTAACACTTTTTGGCAGGTGGGAAACTCAAGAACCGCTTATGCTAGGATCTTGAAATTTTATATGTGGCATGTACATGAAAAATAAGCAGACCCATATTTTTTCTTTTTTTCGCCGGTCATGTATTTACAGAGTTATGCCCCTTTTTCAACTTGGTCTATGGAACCTTGTGAACAAAATATCTCAAGAACCCCTGATGCTAGGATCATGCAATTTTGCAGGAAGACATTACCCAAGGTGTACATGACCTGATTAACTTTTGGAAAAAAATCATGAATTTTTGACCGAGTTATGCCCCTTTTTTGACTTAGTGCATTGTAAGCCTATGGAACCTTGTGAACAAAATATCTCAAGAACCCCTGATGCTAGGAGCATGATTTTTGCAGGAAGATACTGCCTAAGGTGAAGATGACCTGATTAACTTTTGAAAACAAATTGTGAATTTATGATTGAGTTATGCCCCTTTTTCAACTTAATGCATTGTTAGCCTATTGAACCTTGTGAACAAAATATCTCAAGAACCCCTGATGCTAGGATCATGTAATTTTGCAGGAAGACATTGCCCAAGGTGTAGATGACCTGATTAACTTTTGAAATAAAATCGTGAATTTTTGACCGAGTTATGCCCTTTTTTGACTTAGTGCATTGTAAGCCTATGGAACCTTGTGAACAAAATATCTCAAGAACCCCTGATGCTAGGAGCATGATTTTTTGCAAGAAGATACTGCTTAAGGTGTAGATGACCTGATTAACTTTTGAAAAAGAATTGTGAATTTATGATTGAGTTATGCCCCTTTTTCAGCTTAATGCATTGTTAGCCTATGGAACCTTGTGAACAAAATATCTGGAGAACCCCTGATGCTAGGATCATGATTTTTTGCAGAAAGATATTGCCCAAGGTGTAGATGACCTGATTAACTTTCGAAAAAAAAATCTTGAATTTTTCACTCAGTTAAGCCCCTTTTTTGACGTAGTGCATTGAAGCCTATGATACAAAGGAACAAGCAATATTGGATGAACCTTCTTTAGAGGCAAGCATATGGTTGGGGGCATAGTGTTTCATAAACACATTTTCTAGTTAACTGTAAGTTATACCGTTTATTTTCATGAATGTTTGACAACCATATCGCACTTGCGGCACACTGCAACATTTTCAGTAATGGTAGAAAGGCATGTACTACCCGAAGAATTATGCCTCAGATTTTAGGACTGAAATACAGTCAAACCTCGATAATTCGAACTGACAGGGACCTCACTATTTTATTCGAATTATCCGTAGTTCGAAGTTTCGAATTAGGCCTTTCCCGTTCATTTCCGTACATTTTCGGAATTCGTTATTACGGCAGTTTTCAGGCAGTCCCGTATTTTATTATGCCCCCAATTTCGGAGAAATTGTGGGGGCATATTGGTTTGGGCCTGTCCGTCTGTCCGTCTGTCCGTCCGTCCGTCTGTCCGTCTGTCCGTCTGTCATATCAAGAACCGTAAGAGCTAGGAGCTTGAAACTTTATACACATGATCAGTATGAAAAATAAGCGAACACGTGTTTTTTCTTTCTTCCGCGGGTCACATATTTCAAGAGTTATGCCCCTTTTTCGACTTAGCCTGCAGAACCTTGTGAACAAAATATCTCAAGAACCCCTGATGCTAGGATCATGAGGTTTTGCAGGATGAGAATGCCCAAGGTGTAGATGACCTGATTAACTTTTGAAACAAATTCGTGAATTTTTGACCGAGTAATGCCCCTTTTTCGACTTAGTGCATTGTAAGCCTATGGAACCTTGTGAACAAAATATCTCAAGAACCCCTGAAGCTAGGAGCATGATTTTTTGCAGGAAGATACTGCCTGTGGTGTAGATGACCTGATTAACTTTTGAAAACAATTCGTGAATTTTTGATCGAGTTATTCCCCTTTTTCGACTTAGTGCATTGAGGCCTATGGTACAAAGGTACCCTTACATATAGTCAAGAACAATAAGAGCTAGGAACTTGAAACTTTATACACATGATCAGTATGGAAAATAAGCAGACCCGTATTTTTTTGTTTTTCCGCCGGCAATGTATTTCCAGAGTTATGCCCCTTTTTCGACTTAGCCTGTGGAACCTTGTGAACAAAATATCTCAAGAACCCCTGATGCTAGGATCATGAGGCTTTGCAAGATGAGAATGCCCAAGGTGTAGATGACCTGATTAACTTTTGAAACAAATTCGTGAATTTTTGACCGAGTTATGCCCCTTTTTCGACTTAGTGCATTGTAAGCCCATGGAACCTTGTGAACAAAATATCTCAAGAACCCCTGAAGCTAGGAGCATGATTTTTTGCAGGAAGATACTGCCTGTGGTGTAGATGACCTGATTAACTTTTGAAAACAATTCGTGAATTTTTGATCGAGTTATTCCCCTTTTTTGACTTAGTGCATTGAGGCCTATGGTACAAAGGTACCCTTACATATAGTCAAGAACAATAAGAGCTAAGAACTTGAAACTTTATACACATGATCAGTATGGAAAATAAGCAGACCCGTATTTTTTTATTTTTCCGCCGGCAATGTATTTCCAGAGTTATGCCCCTTTTTCGACTTAGCCTGTGGAACCTTGTGAACAAAATATCTCAAGAACCCCTGATGCTAGGATCATGAGGCTTTGCAAGATGAGAATGCCCAAGGTGTAGATGACCTGATTAACTTTTGAAACAAATTCGTGAATTTTTGACCGAGTTATGCCCCTTTTTCGACTTAGTGCATTGTAAGCCTATGGAACCTTGTGAACAAAATATCTCAAGAACCCCTGATGTTAGGAGCATGATCTTTTGCAGGAAGATACTGCCTGTGGTATAGATGACCTGATTAACTTTTGAAAAGAAATCATGAATTTTTGATTGAGTTATGCCCCTTTTTTGACTTAGTGCATTGTAAGCCTATGGAACCTTGTGAACAAAATATCTCAAGAACACCTGATGCTAGGAGCATGATTTTTATGCAGGAAGATACTGCCTGTGGTGTAGATGACCTGATTAACTTTTGAAAATAATTTGTAAATTTTGGATTGAGTTATGCCCCTTTTTCAACTTAGTGCATTATTTGCCTATGGAAGCTTGTGAACAAAATATCTGGAGAACCCCTGATGCTAGGATCATGATTTTTGCAGGTTGATATTGCCCAAGGTGTAGATGACCTGATTAACTTTCAAAAACAATTCGTAAATTTTTGACTGAGTTAAGCCCCTTTTTCGACTTAGTGCATTGTAAGCCTATGGTACAAAGGTACAAGCATTATTGGATGAACCTTCTCTAGAGACAAGCATATGGTTGGGGGCATAGTGTTTCATAAACACATTTTCTAGTTTCTCTAGGCTTACTGACGTTCATGGATTTACAAGTCAGAGTAAACAAAATCAGAACGTAGAATAATCAACATTACATACTGGAAACATCCAAAATATCCATGATCATTTAATATCGCGAGACACCCCTCATATTTGGCACATGTACATGTGTATTGTCCGAAAGCCGCACAGCTGCCGAACATTTCCCAGCTCTGCAAATCAATTGTTTATGACAATGCAGCGCCGGCAAAGATCAAAGCCAGACTGAACGAAAACAGGCTAGCCGCTCAACGCCTCGGACATTACTGTACTTTCACTTTCCGATCATGTTTCCGGGAACTGGGCTACTTTCGTTTTCAGAAAAAACGACTCAACTGGTCATCTGAGCCATGTCACAGAAAAGGTTCCTCAGTCATTCGGAGTTAATCAGTGACCTCTATTTATATATTTGGGAACGAATACTCAAACCAGCCTCTCAGTCTGCGCAGTGTAGCTGGAAACTATTATTAATAAGTGTCGTGTGCAAACCTTATGGTCCGTGAGCAAACCCGTACGATCATCGACTAACGAAACCTAAGTTCGGATGCGCATGCTAGTCCGATCCTTTGCTGGTTACAAAGGCCATCACATTTGGTCTTGAAATTTACAAACTTCAAACAAGGTAATCCGCGACAATTACGCAATTAGACAGACACCTTTTGCTCAACAGTAATTAAGACTTAGCCATCAAAACTTAGCGATAATTACCTGTGCAGGTGGCAGTGATGACCTGGGGCTGTTAATATTTATCTCATCGATGACAAAAAGGTGTTATTTTTCGGCAGGAAATTGGAGCATGAATTTTGATTTCGAATAATAGGGGAGTATTTTTAATGGATCTTACTCCATCGGGACCTAATTTTTCTTTTGAAAAATCCGATTTTTCGAATTATCGAAATTCGAATTTATGGAGGCGTTTTTGCATAGAATTAATGGGCCTACGATCGGGACCGTGATTCAACTTCGAAAAATCCGGTAGTTTCGAAAAATCGGCGTTCGAACTACCGAGATTCGACTGTAGCGGCGCGGCTTATACAGCAGAACAAGTTTTTTGAGTGAACATTTTCTCGGAGAAATTCACTGTTTGAAACGCCCAGTTGGTGTTTTCATCTTTCGATAACTTGCAACGTTCAATCTAGATATATCTAGCCCATATAAGGCATCATACCTATCAGCCAAAGCATGTTTGTACGGCTGATCCAACTATCAAAGTCAATTTTCATCTTTAGAAACAGAGAAACACATTTTCAACACGTTTTTCAAATACTGCGAAAGTTTACCAAGTCACGCGCCCTTCCTGTCAATCAATCTATTTTTAGCCCTGACTGGTTGTGGTATAATTTGTGAAACGAATTCGAGTATGTTGCGAAGCTGATGCCGAATTTGATGCGTGATAGTTCCCTTTCGTAACACATTGCTCTCGTAAAGCCGAATCCGGATTCGGCTAATTTGACAAATCTTTAAACGAAGACGGAAGAGTCCATTTAGGATGTGTCTGGGCAATAAGAGACCGTATGCCATGTGCGTATAGAGAATATACATCAAAACTGCGCAACTGTCATCAATTTTTACTAGATAGAGTCCCCAGGATTCATAATATGCGAACAAGGAAGTCTATGGCCAGACAGAGATCATGCGCAGGGTGATCTTTGTTTTTCCGATAGTTAGTTTATCTTGCGAAGCCAATCACACTAAACCTCGTTGTCCATGTGAGTTCTTAAACTACTCAATTAACGCTTATTACCGCTGATTGTGCAATTATCAAAGTCTTTAAGCCAATCAATTTTTATTAATCTTTTCATGCCGTGCGGTCAAGCGTTATATATATTTTTTCCAGTGACTGGTTTAAACCGGTTAATCAAAGCACCGCCATTAGGTCAGAAGCGTTAGGCGTGAAATATAAATTATGATTTTGATTTTGTAAACGATCTTTTCAGTAACGTTTTAAAGAATAAGAAAAATGTTTATATAACAATGAAATACGTTATGGCTTTTATATCATGTAGGAGCTAAAATATTGTCAGCGTATCGATACGGGCGCACCGTATCGAATATGTATTTTTTTCTGAACGTATTGTGATATACCGATATATCGATATTATTGCGCATCCCTAGTCATAATGAATACATATTTTGAATCATAAAGCCATTCCATACAAATCAAAATGGTGTTATAAAGAATTTTGCTTGTTTAAAGAGGCTTGACTGTATTTTTTTGTCGCAGCTGTTTTAGCAAGGTGTTGTATAGATGTCTGTTTTTCAGTCCATCCAGCATTACATTCCTCATTCCATTTGTTTTTTCACATTTGCATCTACCCAAGCATCAAAGTCTGTTTCTCTCATTTGTAAAAACTATAATGCCTACAGTTGCCACTGAATATGACTTATTCAGTATGTAATGTTGCATATTGGGTAGATATTGTATAAATGTGTGGAAAATGTGTATAATGTGAGAGGGCCTCATGGGAGATTAGAGTTTTGATGAATTTTACTGTGCTGATTTTATGGCTAGTGTACCATAAATTTTGAACATATATCTGACTTCTACATGTTATGCATTCTTTAAAGCATCTTTTTATTTCATTGTTTATTGATTTGTTTAATGTGTTCCATTCATCTTTTTTTCATTTTCAGTCTGGCCATATTATCATGGAAAATGACCATCTAACAGCTCATATAGACAGCTCTGGTAGAGTTGTTAAACTGTCTCTAACTGGACAGTATGAGTAAGTTCAACCTGAAATGCAGTAATTATTGAAATTCTAGGGATCTTGTGTAGTTTGATCAACAAAAAGAGTGCTTATGTCATATGAGCCATGACACGAGAAAACCAACACAGTGGTTGTTCGCCCAGCGCAGACTCATATCAGCCTGGGCATCCGCCCAGTCTGATCAGAGTCTTTGCTGTCCGCATGGAGGTAGCTTAGACCCTTAGCTACCCTTTAAGCCCTTAGCGAAGAGTCTGATCAGACTGGATGGATACCCAGGCTGATCTGAGTCTGTGCCAAGCACAACCCAATTTGTTGGTTTTCTCGTGTCGTGGCTCATGTATGAACGCAGAAAAGGCTTAGACCAGCTGAATCAGGGCATTACATATATGAATCCTTAGGAAAATATAAGCACAACTGGATGGCCTTAACTAAACTTCAATCATGGATTTACAGACTGGCTTGAGACATTGCCATTCGTACTCTTCTGCATGATAAGGCTCATGCTTAGCAGCAATGGAATATTTGAAACACAGAGCTTTGTGTAAAGGGAGAGAAATAAAGGTTTGAAGGAAGTTTTGTTTTTCAGTTACATTGAAACACCTAAATGTGATGTGATGATAAATATGATGTTTTGTTATGTTAGAGAAGTTTTGATGGAATGTATCTAGTATTATACAATTAGGCTTCTGTTTGGTTAATAAAGCACCTCTTAGTATTGTTAATCAAGAACATTGCTCCAGAAGAATTTATACCATGAAAAGTCAAGTAATGCTCAAATTAAAATGAATGGATACACTTTCAGGGGAAGCCCTCTGCCATATTTGTTTTTAGCTCACCTGAGCCATTGGCTTAGGGTGAGCTATTGTGTTCACAAAGTGCCCGTCGTCCGTTATGGGCCGTGCATCGTCCATTGTGTGTAGTCCGTCGTCAACAATTTGGTGTAAATGACATCTCTGAAACCGCTAGGCCTAGGGCTTTGATATGTAGTATGAAGCATTGTCCAATGGACCTCTACCAAGTTTGTTCAAATAGTGGCCCTGGGGACCAAAATGGTCCTAGGGCAGGGGGTCTTGGGTTCGAAATACGGTATGTAGCATTGCCTAGTGGTCCTCTGCCAAGTTTGTTCAAATGGTGGCCCCAGGGTCCAAGATGGTCCCGAGGCAGGGAGTCCCAGGTTTGAACCATAGAAATACATAGCAAATTTTCAAAAATCTTCTTCTACAGAACCACTTGGCTCAGATGATTGAAATTTGGTATATAGCATTGCCTAGTGGTCCTCTACATAGTTTGTTCAGTTGGTGGCCCCAGGGTCCAAAATACATAGAAACATATTCAAAAATCTTCTTCTTCAGAACCCCAAGGCTCAAATAATTGAAATTTGGTAAGTAGCATTGCCTAGTAGTCTTCCACCAAATTTGTTCAAATGGTGGCACCAGGGTCTTAAATGGCCCCAGGGCAGGGAGTCCCAGGTTTGAACCATTGAAATTCATAGAAAAATATTCAAAAATCTTCTTCAGAAATGCAAGGCTCAGATGCTTGAAATTTGGTATGTAGCATAGCCTAGTGACCTCTACAAAGTTTGTTCAAATAGTGGCCCTTGGGTCCAAAATGGCCCCAGGGTAGGGGGTCTTGGGTTCAAAAATGAAATATACTTAAAAATCTTCTACTCCAGAACTGCTTGGCTCAAGTGCTTGAAATTTGGTATGTAGCATTGCCTAGTAACTGTTGTCCTTTACCAAGTTTGTTCAAATGGTGGCCCCAGGGTCCAAGATGGCCACAGGGCAGGGAGTCCCAGGTTCGAACCATAGAAATACATAGCAAATTTTCAAAAATATTCTTCTCCAGAACAGCTTGAATTAGATGCTTGAAATTTGGTATGTAGCATTGCCTAGTGGTCCTCTGCATAGTTTCTTTAATGTTGGCACCAGGGTCTAAAATGGCCCTGGGGCAGGGAGTCTAAGGTTTGAACCATAGAAATACATAGAAACATATTCAAAAATCTTCTTCTTCGGAACTGCAAAGGTTCAGATGATTGAAATTTGGTATGTAGCATAGCCTAGTAGTCTCCTTCCAAATTTGTTCAAATGGTGGCACCAGTGTTCAAAATGGCCCCGGGGCAGGGAGTCCCAGGTTTGAACCATAGAAATTCATAGAAAAATATTAAAAAATCTTCTTTTTCAGAACTGCAAGGCTCAGACGCTTGATATTTGGTATGAAGCATTGTCTAGTGGCCTCTACCAAGTTCAAATAGTTGTCCTTGGGTCCAAAATGGCCCCAGGGCAGGGGGTCTTGGGTTCGAAAATGAAATATACTTAAAAATCTTCTTCTCCAGAACTGCTTGGCTCAAGTGCTTGAAATTTGGTATGTAGCATTGCCTAGTGGTCCTCTACCAAGTTTGTTCAAACGGTGGCCCCAGGGTCTTAAATGGCCCTGGGGCAGGGAGTCCCAGGTTTGGAGCATAGAAATACATAGAAAAATATTCAAAAATCTTCTTCTTCAGAACTGCAAGGCTCAGATGCTTGAAATTTGGTATGTAGCATTACCTAGTGGTCCTCTACCGAGTTTGTTCAAATGGTGGCCCCAGGGTCCAAAATGGCCCGAGGGCTCGGAGTCTGATGGTTTGAATCATAGAAATACATAGAAAAATATACAAAAATCTTCTTCAGAAATGCAAGGCTCAGATCCTTGAAATTTGGTGTGTAGCAGTAGCATTTCCTAGTGGTTCTTTACCAAGGTTGTTCGAATGGTGGCTCCAGGGTCCAAAATGGCCCCAGGGCAGGGAGTCTCAGGTTTGAACCATAGAAATACAATTTTTAGAAAAATTTTCAGAAATCTTCTGCTTCAGAACCCCAAGGCTCTGATGCTTACAATCTGGTATGTAGGATTTCCTAGTGGTCCTTTACCAAATTTGTTCAAATGGTGGCCCCTGGGTCCAAAATGGCCCCATGATTTGAACCACAGAAATACATGAAAAAATATTCAGAAATCCTCTTCTTTAACAAAACTTTTCTCAGATGCTTGAAATTTGGTAGAAAGGATTGCCTAGTAGGGCTTTACTAAGTTTGTTCAAATGGTGGCCCCAGGGTCTAAAATGGCCCTGCAACAGGGAGTCCTGGGTTTGAACCATAGAAATACATATTTTGCAAAGAAAAATGTTAAAGAATCTTCTTCTCCAGCAGTGGGAACGCAGACTCATCACATTTGAGTAAATCATTTTCTGAGTGGTCGTCTACGCACAAAGAAATAATCCTTTTTTTTCGACGGAAAAAATGGCGGGAAGTTTTGAACAGAATCAGTCCCAAAATAATGCTCATTTGATAAGATATGCAGTCATAGTTTTCCAACGAACCAGATCAGATTGAAATTTGATGTTTTGTTATTGAAATCAGAGGCATATCGGTACCTCAATGCAGTTGCACACCCAAAACAACGATCACAGTTTGACAACCGTTTTTCAGAAAAGTAAAACCCTACGACAGTATTTCAAAGTTATTTTGCAAAGAAAATTGTCCCACAAACCAAATTAGATGCCATTATAACTGAACCGTAGGTCATACATTCGACCGTCATTTAGCGGGGTATATCTTCGGGAGAAAGTCTATTTTTGTTGGAAATTGATAATGAAGTTGGTCATTTTTACGTATACATGGCACGTGCGTTTGTCAAACACACAGACATTTTTCAGCTGGATCGACTTGAGGAGACCAACTGTTTCTTCATTTAGTTTAAACATATTTATTGTATCATAAACTGTACATGATCATATTATAAACATGATACAAACAATTGGATCAGAACAAAAGCATAAATGCTTATTTAGTTCTTCTCCTGTGCTTATTTAGTTCTTCTCCTGTTTCTTCATTTATGGTATAGTAAAGCTTGTAATCATTTAGCATACAATGAATTTATTAAGATTTTGTGTTAGTCTCTCTGCCTGCGATTTTTTGGGCTTCTGAATTTAGGCTACACGCCGAGAACGAGAGAAAGCAAAACAAACACACTGGTCAACCACAAAGTTCGACAACGAAAAACATTGAGTGATTGACGGGCTATTTAATTGATAGTGGAACAAGCAGGAGCATGCCGAATGATAATAAATATCTTAAATGAATATTTTAAGTGAAACCTAGGACATGCTTTAATCGAATTATGGACAACTCGCCCCAAGACAAGTCGCCCCACAAAAATCTTGCCCCAAGACAAGTCGCCCCACCTTCAGGTGACAATTCGCCCCAGATTCTGAGACAACTCCCCCATACAACTTCCCCCAAGACAACGCGCCCCACATTCTGAGACCACTCGCCCTTCTAAAGAATTCTGTCCCGGACGACGCCCCCCGCTCCTCCCCCCCCCCCCCCCCCCCCCCCCCAACATACACGTACCTTTTCAGAAGACATCCCACAAAAAGTACAAGAGACAGCTTGCCCTTCCTCATAAATCTGTCAAAACTCTGTCCCGCTAGGTGCTAAGGGACCGACCATTTGATATTCTGGGGGGGGGGGGGTGGGGGACTGGTTTATTTTTCGAAAAAATTCCCTGTCTTTGGATATGCAAAAAAAAAAAATAAAATAGCTCATAAGGGGATTTCAGAAAATAATCTGGCCTCAAAAATCAGTGAAAAATAATAACCTGGCTCCACCCAAAATTTCCAAAAAAAAAAATGTCTGGACTCTGCACTTTTGGTGGGTAGATAGCAACTGCCTACCTACCCACTAAAATTCACCTTCCCCCCCTCCCCCCCCTCCCCCCCCCAAAAAAAAAAAAAAAAAAGATGGCCACTTGGGACACCCTAGATCTACTTTTTTATTATTATTTAACAGCACATTTACTGTGATCAACCTGCATAGTAAGACAAACAGGTCTGAGCAAGCAGTGTAGACCCAGGAGCAGTCTGATCTGGGTCAGCATTTTTCCTTAATACCTGCACATTTTGGGTACACCATTTGTGGGTGACATAGACATGTTCAAAATGTAGGATGCTGTTATCTTAGTATTATGGGTAATTACTGTAACTGTATGACATTTTTATGTAGAACTATTATTTGTTTTCATAGTTTGCAGGGATTAAAAAGAAAGCCTACATACCTACTCTCCAAAACATCCTAGTTAATAGGCAACTGCAAACAAAATACTTTTTATGCTTGGCCTGTGGCTGAGATGGGAGGGGCAGGGGGGAGGGGCATGAAGAAATATATATTCTATAGAATTAAATGCCAAAAGTTACGTTTTAGCTTAAATCTCATAAAGAATATTGAAGTTATATCAATAGAAATGATACCATAAACTGAAAAATAAACATTTTTATATTTCCTGATTAATTTAATCCAACTTAAATGTTTGCAGCTTCTGACCAAAGCAAAGAAACCTGTAATTACTAATCAGTTATTAAGTTACTAGAGAGAAAAGCTTGATGACAGACAATAAATGATGAGTCATGACTGTAAAGGGATGCAGTTTAGTGCAGTTGAATGAGAGGTAGCCCCTTCCTGTCTATCCCCCCCCCCCCCCCACACACACACCAACCTATTAAAAAAAGCATTTTCACAGAGGATTTTATTGGCCAAATATTAAGGACTTTATTATGCTAGCAAGCTTTTTTATATCATTATAAGTGCTTAAAATAATGAATGGGGCATACCCTGCTAACTGCTGGACCCTGCACTTTATGTGGAATGTTGCATAATGCTGTTTGTCCTTCTACATGTCAAGACTATGTTAGAATGAAACCAATTACACAGTTCTACCATAAATGTTGCACCAGCATCAATGGGCTTCATATTAACACCTGTTGTGCCCTCTCATTAGAAGCACTTCAGCAAGAGCATAGATGGTTCTATTAATGGAGCACAACAAATGTTTTTATGGCTGAATAAGACAGAATTCCCAGAATTGCTATCATGCTCCAGCTGAGTCTTTGTAAAATCATTATCATAAAACCATCACTTGTGGAAATGTCTCCAGATTTTTTTTCTTATTATGTACATATGTTATAATTTATTTTGGATATTTATTTATTTATACTTATAGCGAAAACACTGAAGGGCAATGTCAGACTGCATGTGAATATTATAATTTAATCAGAGCTTTATACATTTAGAATACCTATATAGTAGGAATTTGTTCATTTGAAATTTGTGTTAAATTTTAACTTTTGATCAAAAGCAACTGTGATGAGACACCACAACATACATGATAAAGAATAACTCCACTTTGGCTCACTAAATATTGGCCTATTATTTTTCTTGTTTAATCATGTTTATATCTTACCATTATTCAACTTAAAGAATAGATTACCAAGTCCTGAGCCTTTGCCACATTTTTAATCAAGTTTTCTGGTTTGCTGGGCAGCTGTGCTTTTTATTTGTTTTGTTTTTGTGAGTGTGACTCAAAATCATATTAGAGAACACATCTCATTGAACTAAAATTTTTGAGAAATTCTCCATTCTCAATGAAAAGTTAAGGTACCATTCATTATAAAATATATAATTTTTGCATGAGATTTGCCCCTACTGATAGATTTCCATGAGATTTTTGGCAACAGTTAGAGCAAATCCCTCAAAAGATCACTGAGTATATAAACAAACTGTGGCATTTTAATTTATGAACCAAGGCAAGACCAAGGGCATTGCAGAGCTGACAGCCCCCACCCCACCCCACCAGATGAGCTAGTATTTGACAAACCTGGCATTTCATAATAAACAATGTATGTTGTAACCCCTCATTAGAACTCCTCATTAAGGCAGTTCTACAGAGGGCCAAAACATATGTTATAAAAAATGCATACTGCAATTTTAATGCTTAAAAGCTCATTTAACAGTATATATGCTGCTTCTCAATGTTGGCTGAAATTATATGGAGTGTAAAGGAGTGTATAGTGTATGTATGGCCAAGACATTTTCAAAGCTTAAAGTTAAAACAAAATCTTCATTACTGCAATTGTCCTACCACTTTCACCATCTGACTGTGTGTCGAAATTGCTGGGAAAATCATATAGTACTGACCGTGATTGGACTGCTGTTTTGGAAGTAGTCTAACCCAGTTCTACACTGCACTTTTTATTTAAGGATTTAGTCATTGAAGTTTTGCAAGTATTTGTTATGGTTAAACATCTATTATATTTTGCTTAGTTTTTCATGTACAAGAAAGGTTAAAAGTTGTGTGTGTGTAGGGGTGGGGTGGAGGGGGGAGGGAGGGAGGAAGGGTGGTGGAAGGGGGGGGGGGTAGAGGGGCCTTAAGTTGGGTAGGGTGATCGTGTGAGTTGCAGGAGAGGCTTTGAAATATTGGCATGTGCAGGATTAATTGGATGGCAAAATTACTTTTTTTCTAGCAGTACCCCTGATTTTGACCTTAATGTACCGGTCTGAATAACTTATAAGCAAGTAAATGCGAAGGCTGAAACAGTTGACGCGGTTCTGTAATTGCGTCACAACTGTCATAAAATGATCGATTTGTTTACAGTATGGTGTAGGCTACTGATTTTATTTGATTTGATTTGATTTACTGATCAGAATTCTTTTCCCAATCATTCTGAAGAAACTATAGAAAAAAATATTGTTGTATGTTGAATTACAAGGTATGTCCTCTTCGCGTGTCGTATTTCAGGATTCAAGAACGTTTCCGTAATGTTTTAATTTATTACAGATTGTTTTGCTGTCTATCGATCAGGTAAAAAATCCACCATTGTTTGAGAAAATGAATAGGGTACCAAAACATTATTTTGCAAAGGAAATTGTCCCACACTCCGAATTACTTAATTTTTATAATGGAGAAAGGGCAGACACCATGGTTTTTCATGGCATATGTCCGCCGACGGGAGAAAGTTGATTTATTTTGAAAATTGCTGTTGCAGTTGGCGGATAAGAGTCGTCTTTACATGATCACGTAAAAAGTTTGATTGCCGAATATCTCGGTGTTTAGCTCTGCTCTGAAAGGCATGGAGAATTAAATTAAGATTTAAGGAATAAAACCATATATTATTTTCGGCTATGTGTAGTTTGATTCGCCGACAAAGCATCACTGAAATTGCGACACGTTCATCGATTGAATCTGAGTCTCAGAAATTTAGAATGTTTTTTTCGTTGCTATCTGTATAAAAATATCACTCCGCCATGGATACACGTTCCCACTGCAGAACAACTTTTTTCAGATGCTTGAAATTTGGTTTGTAGCATTGCCTAGTTGTCTTTTTCCAAGTTTATACAAATGATGGCCCCAGGGTCCAAAATGGTCCTGCAGCAGGGAGTCCTGGGTTTGAACCATAGAAATGCATAGAAAAATATTAAAAAATCATCTTCTTCAGAATCAATTGGCTCAGATGCTTGAAATTTGGTATCATGCATTGCTTGGTGGACTCCTATGAAGTTTGTGAAAAGGGTGGCCATGGGTCCAAAATGGCCCAGCAGCAGGGGAGGCTTTGGTTCGAATTTTAAATGTCCTTAAAAATTTTCTTCACAACCACTTGGCTCAGATGCTTGAAATTTAGTATGGCTATAGCATTGCCTATTGGTCCTTTATCAAGTTTGTTCAAATGATGGCCCCAGGGTGTAAAATGGCCCAGCCCCAGGGGGTCCTGGATTTGAACCATAAAAACATAGAAAAATATTCAAAAATCTTCTTCTTCAGAACCACTTGGCTCATATGCTTGAAATTTAGTATGTAGCATTGCCTAGTGGTCCTTTACCAAGCTCATTCAAATGATGGCCATAGGGTCGAAAATGGCCTTCCCCAGGGGGTCCTGGGTTTGAACCATAGATACATTGAAAAATTCTCAAAAATCCTCTTCAGAACCACTTGGCTTAGATGCTAGAAATTTAGTATGTAGCATTGCCTAGTGGTCCTTTACCAAGTTTATTCAAATGATGGCCCCAGGGTCCAAAATGGCCCTGCCTCAGGGGATCCTGGGTTTGAACCATAGAAATACATAGAAAAATATTAATAAAATCTTCTTTTTCAGAACTGTTTGGAAATAGTTGAAAACATCAGGTTTGTTCAAATGATGACCCTAGCTTGACCTTTAACCTTTTTGCTCAGGTGAGCGATTCAGGGCCTCTTGGTTCTCTTGTTTACCTTCCCTCCAAATGGAGTCAACTCTAAAAGGAAAGAATTCACTCTCTTCGAGAAGACTCCATTTGGGAAATGCTTCGGCATTTTGGAAAGCACACTGGAAGTCACAAAAGTTCTTTGCCTTTGTCAAATGATGGAACATCATTGATGTGTATCTGTACTTTTTAATGATTCTTGACTGTTTCAGTATCACAGATGACGCTTTTCCCTTCTAGCCTAGTTAATACCCCAAATAGTATTGGGACACCTAAAATAATAAATTTTCCATTTATCCCAAATGGAAAATTCATTATTTTTGGGTGTCCCAATATATACACACATTACGGTAACTATGTTAATTTCTTGTTGCAGTAATCTAGTTGATGGTGACTACCCTGCGAACCAGTTTGTGATGTATGATGATATTCCTCTGTACTGGGATGCCTGGGATGTGATGGACTACCATCTTGAGACAAGGTCAGACTACTGAAAAAGGTTTAGATGCTGTAATAAGGCCACATTATTGAAACCAGGTCTGATAATTCAGAGCTGTAACTTAGGGGATTAATTTAGGAAAATTTCTAGGATAATATTTGTAAATTTTTAAGAACTGCTCGAATGAGTAGTCACAACATACCTTGTGACTCCTCATGAAAACTGCTGCTAGGATCTGGTTCTTATGAGTGTGCTGTAACTCTTATATGAATTAACCATTTTTGGACGGACACATGGCGCCAAGTGCGTGCAACTATGGTTATGTACCGCTGAGCCACTTGGGGAACGCCTTTAGGAGAATTGAACTGAACTGAACTGAATGAACCATTTCCTATTGCAGTTGGTATATATAGAATCGTTTCTATAATCATTAAGTGTTAGATTTATTTTTAGTGCACATTTAAGGATATGGATGTGTAGGAAAATGGTTCTCAAAACAGACTGACGGTCCCTTAATATTCTGTGTTTATTATTATACCCCCGGCATACGAAGTATGTCGAGGGGTATATAGTTTTCGTCTTTCCGTCCGTTCGTCCGTCTTTCCGTCCGTCTTTCCGTCCTTCCGTCCGTTAGTCCGTCCGTGTGTTAGTTAACATTTGCGTTAAAGTTTTGTGTTAAGTTTTTTATTTTGCTTCTTTTAACCGGAACTTGTTCATAGATGCTTACTATTTTAGTAGAGGATGGTAACTGACTAATTTGCATCATCTGGATGCTGCTGCTGGCCTAAGGTCAAGGTCACAGACTTCGAAATTTGTACAATAGCTGTGTTAAAGTTTTGCGTTAAGTTTCTGCTTTTGCTCTGTTTTTCTGAAAGACTTAATTGTAACTTGTTCATATGTGCTTAGTGTTAGTACAGGATATATACCTATTAGTTTGCATCATGTGGCTGCTGCTGCTGATGAAAGGTCAAGGTCACAGACTTAGAAATTTGTATACTATTTGCGTTAAAGTTTTGTGTTAAGTTGTATTTTATGCTTAGATTTTTAATATTCTTGAATAGAACCTTTTGCAATTGCTATTAGGCTCACTTCTATGTTGAAAGGAATTAGTTTGCATTATCTGGATGCTGCTGCTGACCAAATGTCAAGGTCACAGACTTTGAAATGTGTATACTCTTTGCCTTAAAGTTTTATATCAATTCATATTTTGTGCTTGTAGTTCAGATATACTTCAATGAAACCTTTTATTATGCTACTAGGTTTACTTCTAGGTTGAAACTGATTTGTTGACATCATCCGGATGCTGCTGCTGACTTAATGTCAAGGCCACACACATGCAAATTTGTGTTGAAAGTTTGTGTTAAATTAATATGTTTTTTTGCTTGTGCAAATTTTAAATGGAACCGTTTAGCTTCTGTCTATAGGTCTTTCACTGGGTGTGTTATAAATTGTCCACCTGTCTGTCTGTTTATTAACTTTCGCTTCAAAGCTTTGTATTAAATGCATTATTAGGGGGTGGCGCTGGCCGGGGGTATACATGAGCCCCTGCTCACTTGCTCTAGTTTTCTAACTGAAATTTATTTCTAAGATGAATCATTACACTTTCAGGGGAAGCAACTCAGTTACTTTCATTTTTGCCTCCCTCCTCAAAGGGAGTCAACTCTTAAAGGAAAGAAGTTGCTCCTGTAGGAAAAAATTCTCCCATTTATGACTAGACTTCCTTTTTAAAAGGCTTTTAAAATATTCCAGGGAAGCAAACAGGAAGTTACAAGAATATTTCCCCTTTTGTTCAAATGATGGAAAAATATGGAGGGGTACCTACTGTCCAGGGGCCGTATTTATAAAACAACTTAAGTGGTTGCTATGGTGTTGCTAAGGCTGAATTTCTATGAAGGAGATTCCCTACAACTTTGAAATTTGCTCTGGAGGAACAGTCTGAAAAAGACTGTGCCTCCAGAGCAAATTTCATAGTTGTAGGGAATCTCCTTCTTAGAAATTTAGTCTTAGCAACAGCCTAGCAACGACCTAAGTGTTTTTATAAATACGGCCCCGGAAACATCAATTTTGAGATACATTGTAATTTCAGTTCTCATTTGAAAATGTATGTTGTAGGGAACTGCAACATTATTTTATTGATCTAGAAGAAATTGTATAATCATCATATAGTTCTCGTATCTGAAGCTCTGAAGTGATACTCTTATTGTTTCAGGAAACCTGTATCAAATGTGACGCAGAAAGCAAAAATCCTAGACAAAGGTCCTCTTAGAGTGACAGTGCAAGTATGTATTTGTTATTTATCATGGCGCTTACCGTAATTACCCTAAATATTCGGACAGACAGGTCTAAGCAAACATTGTAGACCCAGATCAAACTGCTCCTCAAGGAGCAGTTTGTTCAGGGTCTACAATGTTTGCCATTCAATATGCATCATTTGGATGCATTAACGTATGTAAAATCCACTTTTCAAGAATTTTAAAGAATAATTGTCTGACTTTCGTGTGTCCGAAATTTTAGGGTCATTACGGTAAATAGAATTTCAGCAGCAGTGGAAGAAAAGACTAATAAGGACTTTTTTAAGGAATAGCCACCTGAAATTTTTAGAGAGCAGTTGGAAAAAATTCTTTTGATAGTTGGTGTCCTAGACAAAAGTAATATTGTTTTGATAAAATTGCTTAAAGAAACCACATTCTCCCACCTTTGCCTATATAAGATAGGCTCTCAGCTCATACAAGAAATTTCTTTCTCCCACCTTTGCCTATATAAGATAGGCTCTCAGCTCATATAAGAAATTTCTATCTTATACCTGGCAACATGTTCTTATATTAGCAACCAGACTTTTTCATTTTTTGACTAATATTTTAATTTTAAATGAACAAAATGGACACGCAAGCATGTCGGATGACGTTTGATAGCAGATCATGGGTTTGTGACGTCACTCAATTTTAATGACGTCACTAAAACCGATTAAAAACGTCGCTAGCTAACTTGACGCGCGTGACGTGAGAGGCTAAGTTGCATTTTGTTTTCGCCCTCTGGAAGATAAAATAGTCCACATATCGTGTTTTCCGTCTAATTTTGAGGTGCAAACTGTGTTTACACCCATTTTAGGACCCGATAAACACACTGGGCTGCTCAAAATTTACTTCAGATCATTGGTTAAAAAGTTCAAATTTTCCTTTTCTGAAGCCTAATCCGACTTTAGGTTAAAAATCCGCTAAGTGTGGGAGAAAAATAATCCATCATGAGCCAGTCCATGTAGGATAGGTAAATCTCACCCTCGGGGTCGGAATTTCAACCAGGGACTCGGCAAGCCTCGTCCCTGATTGAAATTCCGACCCCTCGGGTGAGATTTCCCTATCCTACATGGACACTCATGATGGATTGTTATAATCTTATTCCTGGCAACATCTTTCTTATATTAGCAACCAGACTTCTTCATTTTTTGACTAATATTTTAATTTTAAATGAACAAAATGGACACGCAAGCATGTTGGATGACGTTTGATAGCAGATCATGGGTGTGTGACGTCACTCAATTTTAATGACTTCACTAAACCGGTTAAAAACGTCGCTAACTGACTTGACGCGCATGACGTGAGAGGCTAAGTTGCATTTTGTTTTCGCCCTCTGGAAGATAAAATAGTCCACATATCGTGTTTTCCGTCTATTTTTGAGGTGCAAACTATGTTTACACCCATTTTAGGACCCGATAAACACACTGGGCTGCTCAAAATTTACTTCAGATCACTGGTTTAAAAGTTAAAATTTTCCTGTACTGAAGCCTAACCCGGTTTGAGGTTTAAAATCCGCTAACAGTGGGAGAAAAATAATCCATCATGAGCCAGTCCATGTAGGATAGGTAAATCTCACCCTCGGAGTCGGAATTTCAACCAGGGACTCGGCAAGCCTCGTCCCTGGATGAAATTCCGACCCCTCGGGTGAGATTTCCCTATCCTACATGGACACTCATGATGGATTGTTATATTCCTGCATAAAAGTATGTTGTGACCTCTCATAAAACCCATCCATGAGCCAGTCCATGTAGGATGGGTAAATCTCACCCTCGGGGTCAGAATTTCAACCAGGGACTCGGCAAGCCTCGTCCCTGGATGAAATTCCGACCCCTCGGGTGAGATTTCCCTATCCAACATGAACACTCATGATGGATTGTTATATTCCAGCATAAAAGTATGTTGTGACCGCTCATAAAACCCATCTCACTGAGACAGGTCTAATGATGGTTCACGACGTAAGTTTCTGGTTTCTGTTAAGAAATAAGAAAACTGATCTTAGAATTATCCTCAAAGGAGCTCCTTTATATTCAAATCCACATATTTTTTTTTTGTCACAGTTCAGTTTGAAGATCAGTGAGAAGAGTGAGTTGAAGCAAACAATCATTCTGGACGCTGGCTGTCCATATATCAAATTTGAAATTGAGGTAAGAAAATTAGATATTAATAGAGTTAATTGGCTCCAGTGCTGCTAGTTTTCATCCACACTAAGCAACCATATTTATTTAGTTACATGATGAGGGTTTCTTTCCTCCAAAACACAAAAACAACAAAAAAAAAGCAAACAAAAAACTTGATCCATCTTGTTAGATGGATCTAGATTTTTGGGTTTGCTTTGGAAGGCAAAAATCTATCCAATAGCAGAATCACATGATATGTAGCAGGCAGTTTAGAAAATATGTTGTTCAAAACTAATGATGTCATTAGTTAAAGAGATGTTGCATTTTCAAATGCATCCTACACGATATCACTGCCATTGGCAATTTTTCCAAACATTTACAATTCGTTTTTGAAGATTTGGAAATTGGCAATTCACAACTTCAGTCAACTCTCGATATCTCGAAGTCAAACTGCAGCTCAAACAACTGATATCTCAAAGTAAATTTTCTGGTACCAGAAAATTTACTTTGAGGTACGAGGATCGTCCAAAAAGTTCTGTCACTGGACTCATAACATTGCTCACGGACGTGATAGCTTACCACGGTTTGCAACAATCAAAAGAACAATATTTTATCGTTATACTGATATCAGGTAAATGGTGAAAACATGCCATCTGGTTTAATTATAAGCTCAAATACAGACCTTATATTTGACACTGGCCTATTTTCATGATTTTTGTTTTTCTGCTGGCTGGACTCATTCTGCATATCTCGTCAATTACATATCGCAGGATTCTGAAAGTTTCAGGGTTGCTGTCTGTTGCATTCTGTGAGACACTACATAAAAATCAGCGACTTCTGTCAATTATATGCTATGCAAAATATTGATTTATGAAATATGGTGAAATACACAGTCACGTGATTTTCAAGGACCCACTGTGCTTTCATTTTAGGGATCTTTTCTGAAATTTTGATTGAGATCACATTGTCATGATCTACTGCAGTAAAGATATGCTTCAGAATTTGATATATAATACGTTTATGAAGCGTTTGTACTAAGAACATGACCTAGTCAATTTTCCTATGGCGTTGTTTGCATAAAGTTGAGATTATGAAATGCTGTAAACTCTTTAAACTGGACAGAATGACTTGGAGATTTGTGTTTATTAGTACCTGAGGTATCATAGGCAACAGGCAGTGATAATAGGAATCCCGTAACTGGAAGTTGCCGGAGTAGCATCTACTTATTTGCCAGTAGGGTGAGGGTACCCTTCTTTTAAAGCAGATTGTGAATGTTATGTCATTGATACAAGAATCAGTTTGTTACAGGTATGTGATAAAAAAAAAACAGGGGTTTTGAATGGTTTTTATTTAAGGTGAATAGCACTTATCGTTTTCGAGATATAAGTCAGTGACAGAACCTTTTGGATGACCCTCGTATCAGTAGTTTGAGATAAAAGGAGTTGAAATGTTAATAAATATAGGAAATATATTGTTTGATATAAGAAGATATTTTGAGATATCAGTGTTTTAGATATCTGGAGTTGACCCTATAGTTACTGTGTTTTATTGGCTATAAGATGGGATTCTTCCCCCTCCAGAATGCGGCGATAATTGCGACTTCGAATTTTAAGAGGTATTTCTCATAGAAATTGCAGTTCGGGACCAAATTGTTCTTTCGAAAAATCCGATTTTTCGAACTATCAATGTTCCAAGTTACCAAGGCGAATTTGTATAGAATGCATAGCAGAAAATTCGGGACCTTCGGAAGTATTCGAAATTTCCGATGGATTCGAAGAATTGACATTCAAACTACCGAAGTTTGACTGTAGGTGTCTTGCTTTCCATCGGTCCATCCCACCATTCATCCATCCATCTGTTAACATTCATGTTGACCCATTTACATCAACCCTAGCTTTTAAGTCCATTTCAATGAATATTCTCTGAAACCACTGCACCCATGATTCTCAAATTACATATGCAGCATGAACAGACTGCAGGGTTTCAGGGTTTATAAGTAAAACTCATCCAGGAGAAACCAGGATGGCCGCATTACTAAAAATAGCAGCATTACTAAAAATAGCAGAAACAACATAACTTTTTCTCCAGAATCACTTGGATCAAAATTTTGCATGGAACATCAGGGGGACAAGTTTTGCTGAAATACCAATATCTCAAGAACTGCTCAACAGATATTGGATAAACATAATTCGAACAACCCTTAAATGGAGTTCTTTCAGATTTATGCAAATGAACCATCCAAGATGGCCATCAGCTGCCATTACTTAAAGTAGCAAAAACATGCAAATGACAAAATCTAAAGAGCCCATGATTTTGGATTATTTTAGGGGAGAAAAACACCATCCTATAACCAAGTTAATATGCAAATGTTATATTTAGGTTTCCTGGCATGAGAACCACAAGTTCTTGAAGGTGGAGTTCCCCACCAGTATCCACACTAGAGAAGTGACCTATGAGATCCAGTATGGTCATCTACAGAGGCCAAATCACTACAACACTTCATGGGACTCAGCAAGGTTTGAGGTAAGCAGAGCTCTAGATGAGAGGGAGTATTTGGTGATAATTAGGGATAGTTTTTGTTAATTCTGGATAAAAACATATGTTGTGACCCCTCATCTGAACCGTCTCTTCGTTTCAATGAGAATTAAGAAAAAATATCCTTAATTATCATCAAATTCTCCCTCTTATCTAGAACTCTGGGTAAGGGTATTTGTTGTTTATTCTGTCTTGCTTAGTAAGAAGTTATCAAGGTTTCAGTTGTATGAGATTAATGAAACAAGTTCAGTAGATAAATCAACAGTGCTACATGTATTATTTAAAAAACTCCTGAAGATACCTAAAATTGTGATTACCTCCCCTTCAAAATTACCACAATGCACCTCTCTTTGGTTTGCAAAGTTAAGTATTTTAGCTTATGTCTGAAGTTTGCAGAATCCAAAATGTGACTTGTTTTGGTTATACAGTCAACTCTTGATATCTCAAAGTCGAATCTCATCCCAAACTACTGATATCTCAAAGTAAATTTTCTGGGAACAGAAAATGTACTTTGAGATATCAGTAATTTTAAATAAACAGAAGTTCAAATTTAGATAAAAATATGGAATATCTCTAAACTAGATTCCCTGATATCAGGGATAATTTGAGATATCCGTGTTCGAGATATCGAGAGTTGACTGTAGTTTACATTTCTGTATCTTTGAGGGTCATGTATACACATTTGCAGATGACGCAATCACACCTAAGAAAGCTGTACATGCATCCTCTGGAAATATGCATGTGTTACTCTCAAAGATTATTCATGTAGCTATATGATAGATCTGTCAATAATAACCCAAGAGTATGAAGGATAAATAAGTGTGAAGTCACATCTGAGAGTGTAATAGAGCCATGCATTAAAAACGATAATCAACTAGTGGATTAAATATGCAGATAAGGTTGTAACATTATGTGTTGACGTACATAGAAACGTAGCGTTTCCTAATGGCGAAATTGTGATGTTTAAGTGCAAAATGTGCTCATGAAATGCATTTTAGTGTCATATGATAAATAGAATCTTGCATTCGTGCTCCTGTTTTATTGAATTTATTAAACTCGTATGGGAAAACTGATAAGATGCTCGGCATTGCCTCACATCTTAGCTTTCTCCCTAACTCATTTAATAAATTCAATAATACATGAGCACTCATGTAAGATCCTCTATATATTTGTTCAAAGGGCCACAGTTTGTATAAACTGAATTCTGTTCCATCTATGTAAGAAAAATTTCTGTTGTATGATACAGGTATGTGGACACAAATGGGCGGACATGTCAGAATTTGGAAGAGGTGTTGCCATTCTTAATGACTCGAAATATGGTTATTCAGCCATTAACAACATACTGAGGATGTCTCTGTAGGTATAGAAACTTTCAAAATACATTTTTGATGATTTTGGCACACATATCATGTCAAGATGCAAATTCACGTTTGTATTTCATTACATTTCTTAATTAAGAAATTTTTTTTACCCATGAATTAGCACTGATTAACACGTTGTTGGAGGGCAGATCACATAATATTAATTCACAATGGCGAAGCAAGAGTGAATTAATAATTGTATCTGCCCAACAACTTGTGTTAATTAGCCATAATTTATGAGTAAGGAAACATTATTTTGCTTCTAATATTATATAAAATGAAGATGCAAGGATATTGCAATGTTTTTCTAGGACGATTTTGAGGCAGATGTCAACAGAAGTACATGTTTACATTCTGACATCATCATGGCACGAAAGTTGCACACTAAGCAACATGATTTGTCACACGTTTTCAAACGCCACCACTTCCTATATGCTTAATGCAGGAAACGTTAACGTCATGTAAGAATATGGATTGAACAACTGTTAAGCGTGCCTTTAAAATGCAGATTAAGATCTCCCAAGGCACCAAAGTCTAATTGCACACTGTTATTGCAGATTTTAGATCTTCCAAGTAGCCAAAGTTGGAAAGCATACAGTTATTGTTGCAGATTAAGATCTCCTGTGGCTCCTTAGTTTAATAACATACTTATATCACCTGCGAGGAATCAGAGTTCAGGACAATACTGTTGTCGCATACTACTATTTCCCAAAGCTTCAGAAAAGTTTGATAGCATACTGTTATCATTACAGATTAAGTTTTTTCTAAGGCACCAAAGTTTGATAGCATATCATTGCATAAAAAGCAGTGCCATACATTATTAACTGTGTGCATTAGCCGGTAAAAGGCTGTGTATTAACAAGGAAATTCAATAGCTGTTAATGCACAGCTGTGCAATTTTCAGTATATTTGCCTGGGCCACTAAAATAATTCTGCAAGCCATCCTTTTCTCTTCCCGTTTTGGTCATAATACAAGAAATTGGTGTTGCGCTGCCTGTTTTCTTACATTACATCATCATGACTTTGTACTCTTAAACTACGTCATCATGACTTTGTGCTCTTACATTACGTCATGATGACTTTGTACTCTTACATTATGTCATGATGACTTGGTACTCTTACATTACGTCATCATGACTTTGTACTCTTACATTACGTCATCATGACTTTGTACTCTTACATTACGTCATCATGACTTTGTACTCTTACATTACGTCATCATGACTTTGTACTCTTACATTACGTCATCATGATTTTGTACTCTTACATTACGTCATGATGACTGTACTCTTACATTATGTCATGATGACTGTACTCTTACATTATGTCATGATGACTTTGTACTCTTACATTACATCATCATGACTTTGTACTCTTACATTACGTCATGATGACTTTGTACTCTTACATTATGTCATGATGACTTTGTACTCTTACATTACATCATGATGACTGTACTCTTACATTATGTCATGATGACTTTGTACTCTTACATTACGTCATGATGACTTTGTTCTCTTACATTACGTCATGATGACTGTACTCTTACATTATGTCATGATGACTTTGTACTCTTACATTACATCATCATGACTTTGTACTCTTACATTACGTCATGATGACTTTGTACTCTTACATTATGTCATGATGACTTTGTACTCTTACATTACATCATCATGACTTTGTACTCTTACATTACGTCATCATGACTTTGTACTCTTACATTACATCATCATGACTTTGTACTCTTACATTACATCATCATGACTTTGTACTCTTACATTACGTCATGATGACTTTGTACTCTTACATTATGTCATGATGACTTTGTACTCTTACATTACATCATGATGACTGTACTCTTACATTATGTCATGATGACTTTGTACTCTTACATTACGTCATGATGACTTTGTTCTCTTACATTACGTCATGATGACTGTACTCTTACATTATGTCATGATGACTTTGTACTCTTACATTACATCATCATGACTTTGTACTGTTACATTACGTCATGATGACTTTGTACTCTTACATTATGTCATGATGACTTTGTACTCTTACATTACATCATCATGACTTTGTACTCTTACATTACGTCATCATGACTTTGTACTCTTACATTACATCATCATGATTTTGTACTCTTACATTACATCCTCATGACTTTGTACTCTTACATTACGTCATCATGACTTTGTACACTGACATTACGTCATCATGACTTTGTACTCTTACATTACATCATCATGACTGTACTCTTACATTACATCATCATGACTTTGTACTCTTACATTACGTCTTCAATTTATGACACAGATTTCAAAGCAAGAGTTGCTGTTTACATGTTATGGAGAGTAAATTGTGAAAGAAAACATGTTCCAAGCTTTTGGCGATCGAAACTGCAGGATGGCACCTGAATGGATCAGGCAATATTGAGGTCAAATTGGATGATGGCAGCCATTTCGAGTAGCTTGATGTTGTCAGTCCAGGAAGAAGGATATTCATGGATATTAATAAAAAGACGCACTTGAGTGTTGGCTGTCAAATGGTGGTAAAATATAGTGCCATATTTATCGCGAATTTTAAAGAATATTTCGTTGAATTCATGCAAAAACAGCAACCAAATATTTTTTTCCAATGTATCAGCATCAGCCAGGTTCCTCAGAAGATGCTGAAAACCTCAGCCTTCAGCATAGGTTTTCAACATATCCCTCGGGACCTAGCAAATGTTAATGTTTGAAAAAACTATGTTTGATCCCTATATTGTTATCATTTCAGACTAAGGTCTCCCAAGGCACCTGACAACAAAGCAGACATGGAAACTCACTGCTTCACTTATGGTATCATGCCTCATAAAGGTAAGTGGGAGAGGTGTCATCTGAAATGGGAAATACATAATGAGTTGTAACACACAAAAAGGATGCTGAACATTTTTGAGCCGCGACAAAAAACCCCAACAAAGTGGCATTTGTGCCCAGCAAAGGCTCTGATCAGACTGCATTTATGTGCAGTCTGATCAGAACCTTTGCTTGTCACATCAGCCTTCTATGGAAGTGACCCAAGCGATAAAGCCAACAGCTAGGTCTCTGATTACCCTGTGTGGAATGGGAGGATGGTTCGAATATCACATGTCAAGATTGCCACATTGTTGGAAGTCACATGACGTGGCTCATATGTGAACAGAAAAGGCTGTTCACACACACACTAGGAATAGGCTCTGAGGAATCTACAGAAATAAAGTCTAATCTGTTTGCGAGGCACTCTAGCAGCCAGTTTTTATTGGAAAAAAATCTTTAAAATCAAACTCTGATCCTGATATTTAGGTGCAAAGCAAGCAGTTCCCTTTTTTATAACAGAAAAATATATAAGAAACCACCAGCAGACTTACCTTCACAAAAGGTTGTCTGTTTCCTATACAATAACAATTCTTATTATATGCCTGTAAAGATCCCCATTCACGTAACATTGGAGTAACCGTGCAATATTTTTGGCATATTGCATGGAGTCAAGTGCATAGTTAAGGAGCCACATTCACCAGCACTGCTTTTGTGTTGGGGAGAGAAAAATTTGGCAGCCAATTTGTCCCTGACAGCAACTTAAAAACATGTAGAATGGTGACATTAGTGTCGATTTTGCTGTATTAACTACATACAAGATAATTAAATATGATTTACCTTTGATCTGTCACTCTTTCAAAGCGAATTCTGAGAATCAAAACAGAGATTTTCGAAAGGGTTGCAAGGAGTAAGACTGGAAAAAGGCACCCAGTTCTTGTTAATGTCAACGTTTATTTACTGATGTCACATCTGATACTGAAGCTTCATTATCACTTTCGCACTGTCAGGCATGGTTTTAAGATGTATGAAGACACCAAACGGCATACTGTTATTTCAAATTTAAAGCAATGTATGTGTTGGAATTATGGTAGCACAGGTGAAAGTAGAAAATTAATATTAAAGGTATATAATTAAAAGCAAGGGCGTAGCTACCTGTACGCAAATACGCAGGGGCGTATTGAAATTTTGTCAAATGGACAAAATTTGAACACACACCAGCGTATTTGTATTCTGAAATGTTGTAAATTGGGCAAGATTTCAATACAAACCGCCAATTGACATCACAATATGAAATATCTAAGGGGCTAAACCCCTTGATTTCTTCTCAGGGAGTATAAAAACCTGCTTGTGCGTATCATGTAATAGCCTCTAGCTACGCCCCTGAAAAGGATATTGATTTTATAATGTGAAATATTCGGCACTTGTTCATATGATGGAGATGCACTCACAAGCTCTTGCATCCTTTGCCATATGAACTTGTGCCGAATATTTCCCAATATAAATTCAATAACCTTTAACTCCATTATTGGTTTGATTCTCAGGGTCTGATTCAGCATCATCTGAATTTATAATAAGCCAGGTCCAAGACAATGACGTAGATAGACTGCACAGAGTCATGGACTGGTTTGAATCTTTACTGTTGGCAAATAATGTTAGGTAAATGGTTACACCATGCTTTTTCAGCCATTTTATCAAAGGGGAACAACTTTTGTGGCTTCCTATTTGCTTCTTTGGAAAAAGAAGTATTTCCAAAATGGGGTCAACTATTGAAGAAGATGCCCTTTAGAGAGAGCAAATAATTTCCTGTAAGAGTTGAACCCATTGAGAAGAGAAGTAAGAATGGCATTGATAGAGTTGCTTCCCCAAAAGTGTATCCATGTGTTGGATGGATGGATGACTTGCGTTTTTACATCCTTTTAAACAGTATTTCTGTCATATCAGGACAATGGTTGGGTAATAATGAAAGGCTGTGTGCAGTGGGACCCCATTTACGATTAAAAAGATTCCCCTCTACATCAGGGCTCAAACTTGAGAAGGCTAGGTCAGCAGGCCAGCTTTTAACCAACTGAGCTACCAGGGCTCCTGCCATTTGTTGGAATGTATGTGTAAGACTGCCTTTCCTATTAGGGATGAGCTTATACTATTCCCCTGCTGTGGGCTCACATTTTCTGTTCTTGCAGAGCCCATCCTTAGTTGATAAAATATATTTGCATGGCATTGTACATATGAGCAGTGACACAACAAAACCAACAAAGTGCCATGTGCACCCATCAAAGACTCAGATCAGCCTGGGCATCCTCCCAGTCTGATCAGAGTCTTCACTGTCTGCATGGAGCTAGCTTAGACCCTTAGCTACCCGTAAAGTGCAAGTGAAGACTCTGATCAGACTTGGCGGTAGCCAACGCTGATCTGAGTCTTTGCTAGGCACACATGCCACTTTGTTGGTTTTGTCGTGTTGCAGCTCATATCTGTTTGCTTCACTTTACCACGCCTTTGACAGAGCTCCAGATAAGAGGGGGTATTGAGGATGATTTGAAGATAATTTTTCTTATTTCTCAATGAAAACATATGTTGTGACCCCTCATTAGAAGCGTCTCGATGAGACGGTTCTAATGATGGGTCACAAATATTTTTTTATGGAGAAATTTGGATTATTATCCCTAAATTATCACTGTTACCCCTTCTTATCTAGACCATTGCTTTGAGAATAGACTTCCTATTGCAGGGACGTTCCAGGAGGCTGGTGTGATACAAGCTGCCTACAACTTGAATAATCCACTGTTCATCTCTGAGCAGAGTGTTGGTACAGAGCCTTGCAAGAGCTACTTCAGTCTCAGTTCACCTCAGGTTATCCTGGAAACTGTCAAAAAAGTAAGTTGTCAGCAAACAATAATGAAAAGCATTCAAACCCTGCCGGTCTTGAAATTCTTTTCAGCCATAACACATGACCTTTCATTTTCACCCTTTCATCAGCACAGTATGCCTATGATATTGTTTAAAGGCCATAAAATTATAATTTATTTATCTTTGTATTCAGACTTACAAAGTATATGGGATATTTTCTTTCTTCATGCAATTGGATCTCCTAAGCCTATTATATGTATGGCCATTAAAACAGGCATAATTTCTTGTGACTAAAAGAGAAAAATACTTGTCTGAGTTATTTCTCTTGAGCTGCTGCAGTTCACTGGTAATTGTGCGAACAGTAGAAAGGATGAATCCTCATCTTACAGCAAATGTTTTATGCTACAGATCAGGGCCCAGATGTTCAAAGCATCGTTAGCCTAACAAGCTTTATAAGAGGTCAACCTGTCAAGTGTTTTACAAACAACTAAATATACCAATATTTTTTGTTTGCAGTGCAAAAGCTTATCACATTTTTTCAACAAAAAAAACATTGGTATGTTTGAGATATTAACGTTTGAATTAACTACATGTAACCATGTTGTTAGTTTTGAGCAACCAGGCCCTGATATAATGACATTTTTCAATAAAATCATCATTTTTAATAAAATCATCTCCAGCTTTGCTCTAGCATTTCAAATATTTGGACAGCATGCACTATCAAACAGTGAAGACCCAGATCAGACTGCTCATTAGGAGCAGTCTGATCTGGGTCTTCCCTGTTTGCAAACAACATTATGAAACATTTCCAAATTGCCTTGTCCAATTTCAGACATGGCGAAGTACAGTACAGAAATGTGTTTCATCATATGACGTCAGTGTTATTCAGTGGATAACGTTCTGTCATACAAATCATATGACCTCATGTGTAATAACACTTTAGCGCATACACATACCGACATTGACAGCATCCATGTCAACAGTGCATTATCTTATCGAAAATATGTTCATTTTGAAGGTGATAAAATCCCATTTCAAAGGGTCATATGATAAATAGATCATACACTTGTGGTAATTTCATATGAAATTCATGAAACTCATAAATTTCATATGAAATGACCACTTGTGTAAGATCCTCTATATCTAAATATTGGCCTTGAATACAGTAAATTTTGACTTGCTATATCTCCATGACTTGAGACCAGAGAAGCCAAGAGAATGTCAAAAAAGTTTTTCTCTTTGTAAAAATGGCAGATTGAACATGGAGGTGTAGCTGAACATCTTTATTAACTGTACCTTTTTTTTTGACAGATATTCAGAGCTTCAGATAAGAAAGGGTAACAAGGATAATTCGTAGATAATTTTTCTTATTTTTCAGCAAAAACATATGTTGTGACCCCTCATTAGAACCATCTCATCGAAACGGTTCTAATGAGAGGTCACAATATATGTTTCAGTGCAGAAATATTATAAATCATGGTCCCTAAATTATCCCAGTTAATTAAAAATTATACCTAAGTTATCCCAGTTACCCCTTCTTATCTGGAGCACTGATATTTCTCTTTTCATCTACAGGCTGAAGAGGATGACAGCTGTCTGGTACTGAGATTGTATGAGGCATTTGGTGGTCAGTGTGAAACAACCCTGACAACTCTGCTACCATTCAAGTCTGTGAAAATGTAAGTTACCATTAACTTAAGCTTAGGAAAACATAGAAATAGTGAAGTTCTTAATTCAGCTACTCATTATTATATTTTTATGCCCTCGTAACATTAGTCAAGGGGCATTATGTGTTGCCCATGTTCATCTGTCTGACCATCTGTCATGCCTTAAAATGTTTATGCAATCACTTCTTCCTACAGTTGTCAAGCAACCAATTTGCAGCTTTGCAAAGATGTTGCAAGCATATTGAAGATGTGCATGTGACTTTTTGAAAATGAAAAAATAAATTTTGACAAAATTATAATGGCATTTTAACATAGAAATTCTGTAGACTGGTCTTTAATATGAGGTAGCAAATTTGTGTAATCAGCTCCCTATATGCCGGGCCGCATAGCGCAATCAGTAGGGCACCTGACTGATAAGTCAGAGGTCCTGGGTTCGAAACTTGGTCTGGCCACATACTTTCATTTCTCCTTCCGCTGATTCAAGAAGGGCAGTTGTCAGTTACTGGCGAAAGTATGTGAAATTAGTACTGGTTAACCGCTTAGGAGGTCTGAGCCTGCCCATGAATAGTGTGGTTAGGTTAACTGACCGTCCAGACATGACCATAGCTGTTTACCGTGGACGTTAAGCATCAAATCAATCAATCAGCTCCCTATACAATCGTCAAGCAGTCAACTTGAAACTTTGTAAATATGTTGCACGTATATTGAAGATGTGCATGTGACTTTTTGAAAATGAAAAAAAAAATTCTTGGCAAAATTTCAGCATTATTGACTTAGAAATTCTTTTTAGCCTGGCCCTGAGGTTGTAAAATTTTTCATATTCATGGGCAGAGAAAATTTCATACTCAGCTAAACTGAGCAAGAAAACAACTGTACTTAACAGTAATTTGCTATTTAGTAGTACATGTAGGTAAAATTTCATGTTGAGCATGAAAAATGTTACATAAACTGGGGGCATGGTGTTTAATTAAGGGTTAGCAAGTTTTGTAATAAGCTCCTCCCATGGTTGTGAAGCAATCAATTGGAAACTATGCACAGATAATACAAGCATATTGAAAATATACATGTGACTTTTTGAAGATGACAAATAACTTCGACAAATTGGCAGCATTGTCGACATAGAAATTTTTAAGGCTAGCCTTTAATGGGTGAGCATGTTTGTGTATTCGAAACCCCCTCCCTCCCTGGTATCAAAAAGTGGTCCAAATAAAGAAAATGGGATGATCTAGAAACCTGTAAAAAATTTTTTAGATTTTGCCAGTATTTCATGATCCTGCGATTCTGCCTTGTATCATTGTGGTTATGTACCACTGAGCCATTTGGGGAATGTCGTTAGGAGAATTGAAACAGAACAAAATAGAGCCTTGTATCACCAATAATGTTTCATGAATTTGCAGTACTTATACTTTCTTTGAACTGGGTTCTCAGGGAGCAATATAGTACACCATGGTCCTGTTGTTCATTTACATGTTTGCTGAAATAGCAAATAACTTCATACACACAAACAAACAGTGTAAATTTAAAAGAATTAGTCTGCTCAGATTTGATGAACTTGTCCAAGTGTCTGTTAACGAAATGTTTTAAGTGCCTGAGTATTTATTTACAGTTGAGTACATAAAGGCCTCTTTCATAATATTAAGTCCAAGGCGAAGGTAGTTTGCTTATGTAACTGACATGTGCTGAAATAAACATGTTTGTATATTTCTTAAAATGCTGTCAGACTGTCAATGTCCATTTCATTCAATGACAACCACACTAATTGGCACTGATTTTAGACATCATGCATCAGTTTAAAGTAAGCTAGTGGTAGACTTTGCAGTCTTCTATTTCATAAATGCTTTTCACATTTAATAAACTTTAACATTTTGGATGCATTATGTTCAAAATACTGATTTTATGAGGGGTATGTTTTTTCTGCCATTTCTACTAAGGGGAACAACTTTTATGTCTTCCTGTTTGCTGCCCTGTTATAGAAATAGAAAGCTCTTTGGAAGTTGGGTATACTCTCAAAGCAAAGAATTTGCTCCCATTTGGAGCAAATTCTTACCTTTAAGAGTTGACCTCTACTAGGGAGAGATCGAAAAATGAAATTGTCAGTTGCGTCCCCTGAAAGTGTACCCATTCACCTTATGAGACCTTTTTCACAGGTTAAGATAAGGTGAGTTTTTGAAATAACTCTGAGATAATTTTCTTTTATTTCTAAGGATCATAAGTTGAAGCTGCTTTTGAGAACAGCCTCAAAGAAGGCACAAAATATGTTATATTGAGATCAACGGAATGTTTTTAGAATAAAAAACCACCTGATCTGGAGTTCTGTTTGTTTTTAAAAAAAAATTATGTTGAATTATTTAAGTCTGTTTTTTTCACTCATGGAGTACAGAAATGCCACCCAAGATTTGACATTTACGTATGCAGCAACGAAGGCGCATGCCAATTTTAATTTTCTACTGAATTCAGGAAACCTTTTATGATATTTTTTTCTTTTATACTGTCAGTTGCTGTTTAAAAGTTGATTTCTAAATGAAAAAGTTTATTTGTACTTTGAAGTACAACCTCGCATAAGTTCATTGGCTCAAAGGTATGATAAGCAGCAACAACAATTGGATTATGGACAATTTATTAGATCTTTTTTTTTTATTTCAATTTTTGTCACCAGTGCCACCTAAATTTCTGTAGAGCTCTGTTTTAATTGCAGATTTTAATTAAAATATGTTTTCTGCAATTTTCAGGTGTTCAGGCCTGGAAGAACCAGTCACAGGGGACTCTGACCTCAGTCTGAAGGTCAACACTGAAAAGAGGTCAATTGGGTTCAAGGTCAAGCCATTCCAGATAGTCAGTCTGATTATGCAGATGTAGCGATCCTATTGTGCAATTAAATTGTATTACTGACATTGTTTAAAATGTGAAGAATATATTTGTTTTATGACTGACATTATGACTGATACATGACTGACATTTATATGAAATGAGAAGAATATATTTGAGATGCAACACGACAAAACCAACAAAGTGGCATGTGCATCCATCGAAGACTTGGATCAGCCTGTGCATCCACCCAGTCTGATCAGACTCTTCGCTGTCTGCATAGAGCTAGCTTAGACCCTTGGCACAGCCAAGATTCTGATCAGACTGGGCGGCTGCCCAGGCTGATCTGAGTCTTCGCTGGGCGCATGTGCCACTTTGTTGGTTTTGTCGTGTAGCGGCTCATTTGTGCTTTGTTTGTGATTGTTTGTCATGTTTGTTTGGTTATAAGATGGGAATATTTCCTTCCAAAATAGTCCCTAATATCTAGATCTATCTTAGAAGATGAATGTAGCTATTTTTGGTCATTTTTGGAAGAAAACATTCCTTATAAAACCGATTTACACAAGACTGATTTAAGTAATAAATATTATTTTGTTGCAGTTTTGGAAGGGAAAATCCCTGTATCTGTGGTACATAACCAGTAAAATGATAGTGGCTATATGGTGCAGCAAAATATTTTTTATAGGCTCTTTTATAATTTTGTCTCATCTGACATTGGTATTAGGTTTTTGGTGGCAGTGATTAATTTAGCATAAACATTTTTATCATATGACGTCGCTTTTATTCAGTGGATAACATCGTGTCATAAAAATCGTATGACTACATGTGTATAATAACGCTTTGACGGGTACACGAAATGTCATTGACAAGGTCCATGTCAACAATGCATTTTCTTATTGAAATAATGTTCAGTTTCGAGGTGTTAAAATCCCATTTGAAAGGGTCATATGATAAACAGAATCATACACTTGTGGTCATTTCATATGAAGGCTTGTTTCATAAATTTCATAATGAAATGACCACTCATGTAAGATCCTCTATGTCAAGTATACAGTATAGCTCTGAAATTTTAAAATGCATAGACATGCTAGACACTGCCTTCTGAAGAACTCTTGTAAAGTTCTACTATAACAGTGTTAATTTTGTGAAATTTGTTTCATAATTTAATAGAAACAAAATCAGGTGTTGCAGGTGCAGCATCTGATCAGGGTCTACACTATTTGCATTTAAATACAAGAATTGAATACACCTGTCTGAGCCGTGAAGTGAAAGAGTCCATTAATGGGTTAACCCTTTTTAGTGTGAAAACCCATGTTGGTGACATACAGTGTTCTCCCCAGAAATTTCAGAAGGCATGTCGCTTTTAACACAAAAATCAGAGTTTTACTTGATCAATTTTTAAAATCATTAATCTAGCAATGTTTTGTCCAAATTAGCCTAAATTGATATTATAATTTATTGATGCTCCTTAATGTAATTAAAACAACTTTACTGGCTAAGAAATGAAAATTATAGCATTTTTATAAATTTTCATTGGAAATTAAGGCATGTCGCAAAGGTAATTTGAAGAGGAAAGCATGTTGCAAGCGACATGCCTTAAAGGTCTGGGGAAAACCCTGGTGACATATACAAACAGTGCAGACCCAGTTCAATTGATGTGGCATCTGATCTGAGTTGACACTGTTTGCTTACAGGAATTTCTATGACAATATAAATGAAAAATGTATGTTAGAAACCCCTAAATCTAGAAATGGACTAACCCAAATGATAAGGACAGACAGGTCCACTAGTCAACAAAAGGTTAAGAAATTGCCAAAAATCTAAGGCAGAAGTTTCCATCGTGGAAAATCCATGGATTAAGGCTTTAAAACGTATACCATAATGTGTGTATATATTGGGACACCTAAAAATAATGAATTTTCCATTTGGGACAAATGGAAAATTACTTATTTTAGATGTCCCAATACTTATACTCTAGGAGCCAAGTCAGCTAAAAATTGAAAGAGGTGGCACCCTCTGCTATCCTTGGTTTGACTACGTTTTCTTCTAGCCATAACCTTCAGAAAGGAGGTTTGATTGTTCTGCTCTTAAAATTTTATTGTCATGATTCTTTTTTTCACATGTGTTTCTTGGTACCCTACGGCAGAAAACAACACCATTAAGGTATGTATTGTTGCATTGTTACACTTCAGTGGAAGTCATGTTTTGAAGCAATGTCATTCTTTTTCCACTCTAGGGATATCGTTTCAATACAGGTGTTACTTATTAGAGCCATAATGCGTCAAAACGACTTTCTGCTTTCTTTTTTGAGCATTTTTCTATATGAATTTACCCCACCCACTTGAGAAACAGGTAGGCTAAATTGTTCAATGAGATAACCCTCAATAATCGTGTCCATTAAATAGCATAGTGGTTAGGCAGATTTAAATGTCCAAAAAACACAAACAAAATATGTTCCGCACTCAAATATGATTGGCATGGTATTGTTTATATAAAGAGTGATTCATGCTACCCATGCAAAAAATGTCCAAAGAAATAATGAAACATGTAAACAAACACCATTTTAGGTCACATGCCTACTCTTTGCCCTTATAATACTTAATGTGGTCTGCAGGTATTCAGTTATATCAAATCAAAAGAGACTTCGGGCTGCAAGTCTATTTTCTTACCCCATGGTATCGTCTTACTACTCGTCTAAATACTTTACCTTTATGGTGCTATTTCCAGTTTGATGTCGTGGGTTGGTTGTTTCACAGAGAATCAATTCCTAAATGTTGCCTTTTACACTATTTGATCTGTTTTGACCTTTTCCCATAAAAACTTTATAATAAATCACAGATTTATTGCCTTATCACATTTATTTTCACCAAAGAAACGTATATAACAAGTTAAAAGGTAAGAGTTTTTTACTTTACTGCAACAAGCGTGGCTAGAGTGAATAGTTCTCACTTAATCATAATGAAAATCACGTTTATGATCATTTGGGCTCATTCTGAATCAGTTTAAAAAAGACTTTAGCTCAAGCTATTGCTTGGAGGCATTGGCAGTGTAGTAACATTACATTACTGAATACAAGCTCAGTTAAAACCGAGATTAATGTAGTGTTTTCTCTGATGCGTATAATGCTTCCAGAGAACTTTTCTTTGGAATTTAGTTAAGCTTTTATCATTCCTACAGAGCTAAAAGAGAACTGATATATTGTGGTGCAATATAACTCTGCTATTTTTAGCCTCCTTTCTTAATGCGGGGAGGGGGAGAGGGGGATTACGAGTTGACCATTTTGGGAAGGGTTTCATATCTAGGGAAGCAAACAGGATGTCACAAACGTTGTCATCCATCAAACAAATGGCAATAAAAGATAGGGGTGTGGCCATTTACATTTACACAGTATTGTTTCAATGGCATGCTTGAAGATAATCTAACAGCAAAAACCACCTGCGAGAAAAGAAAGCAGATTTGGTTTCATTGATTCTGTTCTTGAAAGTGCAGATGACATTTCCAGCATGGGTAATATTGTTATGACATATTGTCATTATCTTTAGTTCATTATCAACATGACTTTTAAATCAAATCAATGAAAAAATCACTTCCTTAAACTCCTAGTTAGGAAGTCAAAAAAGGTAACGTATACAACATTAAACAATAAAAGAGTTATCAGATTACCCTTTTACTGTTAACAAGTGTTGATATTTATGCTTGAGTAGCCTTTAGCAGAAAGAAACCCGTCCTTAAAGTAATCCTCAAATGTTGAAAGCAAAACATTGGGCTTCCGAATGTTAACATAACAGCAGTATAACCATAAATCTCTGAAGAGATTTAAAAATTTGATTTACCCATTTCATTGCTTCAAATTGCCATTGTTACAAACAAAACGTGTAATAGTAGCATAAATACACATAAACTTTCTATATACAGTCAAACCTGCTCATGGGGTCACCTCTATTAAGGGGTCACCTGTCTTAAGCAGCCACATTTTCTGGGTCCCTTGAACCAAAATACAGTGCAAATGAACCTGTATTAAGGGGTCACCTGTCTTAAGCAGCCAATTTTAGTCCTTCCCTTGGGTGACCCCTTAAGACAGGTTTGACTGTAGTGCCTAATTTGCATCGGTATAATGCCTATTTAAGGTGTTTTGCTTGCAAACGGTTATTTTCTGCATATGGTAACACGAGCATTAATATGAAAAGTAAATACAGTCAGATCCCACATCCCGCCCTTGAACCAAACGGGAAAGAAGCACACACACAAATTGACAAAAGTTCACGAAAGACATGCACGGTAAACTGAATTAACAGTTCTTTCCCAAACAGGTTGTCATTAAGCAACCCCAACTGAAAACAGCCAGAACATATATGTTTACCTGTCTTATATTACAAAACAAAACAGAAAGCAAAATGGGCAGCTATTCAGGTGACCATATTGCTAGATGGCCTTAAATAAGCCTACTTCTTAACAATAAAAGAGTTCGTTCGGAGATCTGAGGAACCGTCAATGCTTCATCTTATTGAATTTCAAACATTATTTAACGGTATCATTACAAACCACAATATTTAATCTCACAACTTGTTTACATTTAAATGTTGTATGCGTTACCTTTTCTTACTATCAAACAAATGAGATAAAGTAAGTGAATTATCATTGATTCGATTGATTAATATCATTTTGATAATGTCATAATCATATCAGTCGTGCCTAGACAGTATCGTCTGCACTTGCCAGAAATCTGATATGTCCTTACTTCCAGATGATCTTCAAACATGTTATGGAAATAATACTGTATTAATGTTAATGGACAAACCTCAATGTTTTACTGCAATTTGTTAGAACGGAAACAAGATTCTCGACCTCTTATTTTCTTCTGTGGCTGGTCTAACCTTTAAAGATTTACTTTTAACAGAAACACTTTTCTCCTACAAAGGCAAATTCTTTCTTTTAAGAGTTTACTCCCATTAAGGAGGGAAGGAAAGGTAAACTTGGCAGTTATTTCACGTAAGATTGTATCCATTCACCTAAAATTCTTGAAATGATAGGAGCTTAACTAAATTGTGATTGAAGATTCTCTGGTAGTAAAATACACATCACAGAAAACAAAGACATCAACCTCGGTGTCTGGGAATAAAATATTATAACACTGTCAATGCCCCATAGCACCAGCTTCGGCTGATTTTTTTTTTCAATTGACTCCGAATGAGACCAAATAATACCAAAGAAACACATATTTTTCAATAAATGAAGTACAGGGAAGCATTTTGCCGTAGCCATATGGCACTTTACACTGGCAGCGGAGTAAAAATAACACTTTTTAGCGTGTTATATACGTTACTTTGGTTTAAATTTATGCGAAACGCCCAAAATATTTTTAACCATGGTTTTAATATTGCTTTTAAAGAATAGCTCAAAACAGATAAAGTAGTGTTAACTGGCAGCGATCAGGAATGGATTCAATGGGTGCCACAACCCTCCCATGATACCAAACTAGAAGAAATAACATAAAGTAAAAAGACAAGTACTCAAATAATACTAGCAAGTAGCAAAATAAACATGCAGTCCATTCCATGCAGCTGACCTCATAGCTAGCCTTTTACCAACATAACAAGGCTCACACAACGCCTATTTTCAACAGGATAATGGCAAATTACAGACGAAATAAACCAATGTTTCGAAAACAACAGAACAGTGGACAGCACAAACTTTAACATAAATACACCACAATGAATAAACCGCCTTGGAAATATCGCTGATTAATTACATTCGGTAGGTTTAAAAGATTTCACATTCATGTAAAAAATAACTCAACCTAATATGGTCTTGGCGTATTTTGCATTTGCAACATCTAATCTCAAGGAATATTTTTAAATAAAAGTTACAAACGTTACCATTCTAAGTACAAAACTGTAATCTATCAAAACTTAGTTTGTATTGTGTGATTCTTAAAACTAATTAAGATATTAATGAATATAAATAAATTTAGTACTTTTCCATGTTCAGATTAATTCACGAGCGCTTTCTTTAGTTCTTTTCCATGTGCAGATTAATTCACGAGCGCTTTCTTTATTTTTTGGGACAATTTAAATTTTTCTTGTCAAGTAAACAACATTGTTTGCTGTCTGAGTAGGCGACTAAACTATGCAGATTTTTTTTTGATAAATAATGAATATAATATGCTTAACTTTGTTAATTTGTTTAACAGGCAAAGTTTCAAATGAATGTATTCCTGGAGGAATGACAGTCTTTTTATGCAAACATGTTAATCTGTTAAGTACGTTACTTTGCTAAAGAAATGTATTGTATGTTTAAAACTTATTTCAACTATTGTGTTGCATCATGTTTAGTATGATCTGAAGTAAACAGGTCAACTTTTCTGTTTATAATAACTTATTAGCTATGTTTTATCAAACAATTGCGTTTTAAGTTTTAAAGGGGTACATGAACTGTTGTAACGAAAATAACAGCCCCGATGTTCTTAACTGTTTTCTGTGCAGCTTAATTTATAGCATATTAACTATTCTTAAAGAAAATATTGAGATTTGATACAGTTAAATCATTACGGCATATTTCTCATAGATTCTTATTTTATATAATTAAAATTTAATAGGGTAACGTAAATAACTGCCCATTACAGAGTTATGCAAGTTTTGTAAAGGTGGCAAACGCTGAATCTGATCACTACAGGTCAAAACAATCATTCTAATATATAAAAACAAATATTACACCCGATTGACTACTATCTGTCTTTTCTAGGACTCTTATGGAATCATATTTGCTTCACTATAGGTAGTCACACCCATCGCTTATTTTGACTATTTTGACAATAAAATTTGACGAGCAGAACAATCAAACCTAGTTTCTGAAGGTTCAGACTATTCAAAAATACATTCAAACTAAGTATAGCAGAGGGTGCCACCTCCGACCCTTATTTTGGCAAGATAGGCGATTTTGGCTCCTAGAGTATTAAGCACATTATTGTTCTTTGTAAATGAGAAGCTCCATTTCCACTTGAAAATTAAGTAGTCCAGCTTCTGCAAAACATAACAATGCTATTTGCACGGGGGTAATACCAAAATGGCTACCTGTGCCTCCGACTGAGTCTATACTATTTAGTGTGGCTGTCGACCGAGAATACGGTCGTAAGCATTACCAATAACGGTATATGATACTATTATTAATGGCTGTCGACTGAGCTGATACTGCTGTTGATTCTCTCAGTTAACAGCTACTTTTGCTTGTATGGTAATTGACAGACTCGGTCGAAACCACAGGTAGGGAAATTGGTATTACAGCCGTGATTTGACTCGTACATGTATGTACGTACGACATTTGTACAAAATTTCAGCTTTAAAGAATGAAGATACCGGAAGATTCAGTTTGAACACTTTCCAGACTTTATCGTGATAAATCCGCCAGTTCATATACTGTAAAGGAAATACTGTTCTCAATTGGCATTTATATATTTTGGCTAACTATTTGAAAAAGCTCGAGTATATGATTTCCAGCTTGAGAGAGAGAATGAAATTGCAATTTGTCAGGCATGTAGATCCAAGATTTTTTGAATTTCTTGTAAAAACTATATAAAGCATGAACCATGTACATCTTTATGATCTAGTCTTCCAACATTTAAGGGGAATGGGTTTGCCTCCATGTTATTTTATTTCTGCCATTTTTTCAATTGGAGACAATTTTATGACTTTTCATTGGCTTCCCTTGGCAAAAAAGCTGTTCCAAACAAGGGTCAGCTCTCAGAAGAAAGAATTTGCTCTAGGAGGAGCACATTGTTTCTTGTAAAAGTTAACTCCAAAAGAAATGGGAGGCAAAAACGAAAATGACAGAGTTATTTGCCCTGAAAATATAGATTCTTAGAGTCATACAACCCTTAGAACTGGGACAGTCTTGCCCAGAAGTATAGATCGAGATGAGACTACTCTCACAAAAGCAGTCTATCATGAGCCCTCTAATCATGGTCTGCATTTTTGACCATTCAGTCAGCAGTATTATATGCATCATCTGATGGGTAAGTGTGAATGTCTTTGAGCCGCAACATGAGAAAAGCAAAAGTGGCTGTTGGCCCAGCAAAGCCTCAGATCAGCCTGGGTATTCACCTAGTCTGATCAGACCCTTCGCCAAGAGTGTAAAGGGTAGCTAAGGGTCTAAGCTACCTCCATGCGGACAGCCAAGACTCTGATCAGACGGGGGGGATGCACACAACCACTTTCTTGGTTTTCTCGTGTCGTGGCTCATTTCAAAGATGGAGATGTTAGTGAATGGATACACTTTCAGGGAAATCAACTTGTAATTTTTCATTTTTGCCTCCCTTCCTTATAGGGGTTAACTCTTAAAGGAAAAAGTTTGCTCCTATATAGGAGCAAAATTGTGTCTTTAAGAGTAGGCCGTATTCCAAAAGGATTTAACGTTTGTTGTTGAGGGAAGCAAACAGGAAGTCACAAACATTATCCCCTTTTGTAAAAATGGCAGAAATATGTGGAAGTGTACCCATTTTCAATAACGGCTTTATTTATGCTTTTGTTTTTGATATTGTCTGAAACAGTTGTCTTTTCTATCATACTTTTCTTTAAGATGGCTATTGTATTACAGATAAGTATTTTTTTATATCTTACAGATATTTTAGGAAGCTAATAAAAATGCATAATAGCAGACTTCATTCTCTTTTATTTCTTCCGCCATGTAGATAGCTGGCATCTGATTGCTACTGGTTATACCCTGGCACTCTATGTGTATGCTGCAGGCAGTTTAGTTGCCATCTTTTCAACTGTTCATTCATCTGTTCATCAGCGTGTTTGTGTGTCTGTAAAAAATTGCATTGAAGTTTTGTGCTGGTAAATCCTTTTTGTCACACCTGCTTTAGCAAGATGCGATATAGGCGTTCAGTTGAAATGTCAATATATCAAGAAACCCTAAACAGATTTTGGTCAAATTTTATCAGAATGATCAGTAAATGGATATCTTACAAATTTATGTGAATATGGACCAGCCAAGATGGCCGACAGCTGCGGTTACTAAAATTAGCAATGATATGAAGATGACAATATCTGAAGAACCGCCGGATGAATTTTATCCTGAGGCTATTACATATTTTTGCAAGTAGATCATCCAAGGTGGCCACCATTCACCATTTCTAAGATTAGCAAAAGAATATGAAATAGACAATGTTCTCATGAACTACCTCATGGACTTTGACCAGGTGTGTGTCAAAATGGTTCTTTCCTTGAGTTCTTAATGTGAAGGCGCAAAGCAGGTGCAACGTAGCATTCCTTCGAATTCTTTTTCAAAAAGACAGATAAAATATATTCTTTCTTGAATATTTATGCCCTCACCAAACAGGATTTGTGTGTGGCAGGGCGGGGCATTTGTCCATGGCATCCAGTCTTGTCCTGTGTCACGCCCCTTCCAATTTTCTCAAAGTATGTGTTACTTATGAAACATTGTTTCACAACTTTAAAAACTTATCTGTTCTAGCAAGAGTTGTCAAAAGGACAAGTTGCATAACTCTTTCAAGCATTGTGATTGGATTATGGCCCTTTTCAAATTTATATGAATGTTCCATTAAGGTATTGTTTTGTTTTTGTAACTTTGGTTTACTCCAAAGGATTGTTTTGGAATTTTAAACATCACCCTGTTATCTTAGAGCGAAAGTGTAGAACAATTAGCATTGCTTTGTTGTGCATTTTGCATGGGTTATGCTCCTTTTAACATACAAAACTGTCTCATTTAGGTGTGGTTTGATTATACTTTTGATATTTCCAAGGGATTGATTTGAAATATGGGATGTTGGCCTATTCCCCTACAGAGTATTTGTAGAACAAGTAGGATTATTTTGTTTAGCATTTTGCATTGATTATAGTCCCTATCAGACATATAAAACACTATTCAGGGACGTGTTTGGGTAAATAATGCATGAGAGTTTTGGCAGTTGAAACGTGTATCTTTTCTCACAAAAAATTGTACAGTGCAGAGTACCTTCACCACGGGGGTGTCACTTGGCCGCTGAAAGGGTATAGATGTGCCCTGAAACTTTGAAAACCCACCCTATTCATGTATAACACAAATGACAAAATATATACCTATTCATGTATTCACTATCAAAGTTAAATCCTATTCATGTATTTAAGAAGGAATTATTCAGTGGCTTCGTGGAAGCCAAATTTCTGTGAAAAAAGTCTTAATCTTCACTACATCTTCATATAATTATATTGTTTTTGCTGATTGTATTAGGGCAAATATGTTATCTTTGTGATAGAACAGGTGAGAAAATAATATTGGAAACTGGATGATTCTGAAAGGGTATTTTCATTATCACTTGGTGGGAGGGGGTGGGGGAGCGAGGGGGGGGACATGGCATGGGATTTTTAATCATCTATGCACAAATTCTTACTGTTTTTTTTTTTTTTTTCATAACATAGTCACTGTATTTAGTTGTAAAATGAATTGCAAATAAAGCAGAGACTGACACAGAATAAAAACATATAGCAGTAATCAAAATGCTCATAAATGATTGTTTTTAAATTTCTTAACTCTTGATTTTGCAGTGGACCAGTCCTGCTGTCCAAACATCATGTGTAAACATTCGTGGCGATTTGTTTATAATAACAGATCATTAGGTTAGAATTCTGTGAGTTATTGAGCCATTAAGATAATTCAGAGCTCATGCATGCTGACACAGTGTGCTGAGAGTATTTCAGCTGGTGCACCTGTTGATTTGGTAATTTCAGATATGCTAACTATTTATGTATAGAGCCTGGAGAAATAAGACCTATTCCTGTATATTGGCCAATTAAACCATACCTATTGATGTATCTGGGAGATCAAAAAGGAGGGCTATTCCAGTGGCACATATGTACCCTGCTTTATAATGGAAGTGACCATCCCCAGGTGACCTTCACTTCCTAATACACAGTTTGCTGGAGGCTTAAATCTTTTCACCTATAGATAGTGTTCCATTGCACACTGTTTTTCATCTTTCTGATATTATTACTGAAACTCAAATCCAAACCCATCCATCCAGCCATTTATTTGAAATTACATAGATTTCAGCAATTTTAAACTAACATCTTTACGCTACATAGTCTAACAGAAATTTCTGAGCAGACAGTATAGAGCCAGCAGTCTGATCATGGACTACACTGTGCAAACACTTTTATAAAACCTCTAGTGATAGGACAAAGTTAACAGTGTCACCCAAATTTGAAGACGCAAAAGCTATTCTGTAACAGCAATAGCTGACACGTCAAAATATTTAAGGCTAACCTTAAAGTGCAAAAAAAGCAGAGAACAAAATTTATGTCTGCAAAATTTTAAAAAAAAATCAGTCAGGCCATATTGTAGAGCAAACAATGTAGATCCAGATGAGGCAGCTCATTATGAGCTGCCTCATCTGGATCTACGTTGTTTGCAAATGCAACTTTTCATTTTCGGCCTTTTAAGGGTTAATCTGGTAAGTCTAAATGCCAGACATGCTGTATATGGAGCCCAATAAATAGTTCAGGGCACCCTAACACTAATAAAAACTTAGGGCAAATGTATTGAATTAACATCTATAATTCTTTTTTACAACAGCATTGATTTGGTATATTATGATGTATGTACGAAAGCCCATTAATTACGACTTCCCGAGTGTGTCTTAAAACAGAAAATAATAAAAGTCCAATAACACTGCCATGATTTATCTGATTTTCTGTTGTTACTATGCCAAATTGACCTTGTCTGACAAATTACCATTGTCTTATGTTTTCCTAGAGGCACGATGACCTCTGTTAAGACGTTTTTTCCTTAAATGTTTTGATGGAAATTACTCAGCAAACAGTATAGACCCTGATCAGATTGCTCCTCAGGAGCAATCTAATCAGGGTCAATACTGTTGGCATTTTTTTATAAAGCGTTACCTTAGTTTTAGGACTAGTCATGCTTATTGATTTGTCCTTGACTGCCCATTGCCAAAATAGGATAAAAAAAGCACTGTCTAAAGAAGATGGTAAATGTTGCTTCAAGAAAATCTGGCTTCATGGCCCGATATTTTTGGGTTATTTATGCTTCCTTTCTAGGTCATGATTCTAGTCTTAAACCTGATTTAATGCCAAATAGAGTGGAGAACTGATATGTGCTGTACCTGGTAGGACTGGTTGATATTCGGGAAGAAATGAGAGGGATTGGTCAGTTTGAATATTCCGTTTTAATTGCTCGTATGAGAGTACAGGAAAAGCTGTTGTAGTTGCCCTGATGTAGGCATCTGTTTGAGCATTGGCGTCCCACTCGAAATTTTGGTTATAAAGCCTTTTAAGTGATAGGCAAGGGAGAAGTCAGGCGCACTATCCTGTATGCAAGCAAGTTGTATAAGTATAATATCATTTTTTTCTCGGCACAGCCAAGTATAAATTCACTTTTGTTCCACGTTTCACAAGATTTCATTGGTCAAATAACGCTTGTCATAATTTAGCCAATAATATCAAAGGTCAATGAATATTTAATCTTCATTTTTCCCTTTGTACTGCATTGTGTGAATACTAGCAATATTATCAAATTATCAAATCATTTGAGCTCTTAAGACTGTCGCCCTATTAATGTCAAGAGACGTGTGCCTCATAAAATCAGCGGGGGAGCTTAAAGAACCAACAACAACAACAACTAGCACTCTGTCAGAATCTGATGTTACTTTAAAATGTATCTCTTGTTTGTAAATTTACAATGGAAATTTTATCAAAAACGCAGATATTCAAAACTTTCTTCTTTTTTTTGAGTGTAGAACTGCTTTTGATTTCTGCTTTCGGTTTAAGACACAAAAACAAACATTGCATCATGTTGGTAAGTTTTGGAATCGGGTCAATCTCAAGATTCCAAATTGGACAGCTCAATCTTGAGATAGGTCATTGTCGCTTCCTAGTGTCAAAATTACGGTTGTGGTGCCTAATGAAATAGCTCACTTGAGTCATATTCATGAATGCTGTTGTCAACTCTTCACCTAGATACATATTACAAAGCACACTTCCATTTAATCTGCGCCGATTATCTTTTATAAAGATTTTTCTTGTTTGTTATAATGCAGTGTATGTGCAGCTAAAAGTCACTTCAGCATAAAAGAAGTTCTGTGAACTTGTCACTAACTCTTATCACTATTTTCCAGTGATATACATGACACTGTATGCTCATATCTTATGCAGGGAATAACAGGAATATCACTTCACACAGAAGATGGAATGCATCTTGTATTCAAGCTATTGAGGCTGGGACAGTTAGGGACTTTGTACCCGGGTACCCAAGTGCCTATTCCCCATGGGTACCTGGGTACCCGTTGCCATAGCATTTTGATTATTTCCACAGCTATAAAATTAAAAACAAAATAAGTGAAATAGCTGTCATTTGTGTTCGTGTGTATGGGAATGGAATCTTCCTTATACAAAAATGGTTTGGCAATATATGGTTGCAATTTAAACAAGACATTCACACAAACATTTGCTATGCTTGTTATTCAGTTGAAATAGAATATTTATACATTAAATGATAATAAGCATTTCAGTAACGGGTTTTAAATTTATAACCGGGTAATTGGTCTACCCGACTGGAACTCGGGCACCTGTCCAAGTCTTACAAGCTATATTAGAAGAAACATCATAAGGTTTGTTACCAGTATGTAAAGCAGGTGCAAACGGGGTTTGTTTCATTTTCTTGAAAAAAAAAAAAAAATCTGTAACAGGTTTGAACGTCCTAATGAGTCTTTTAACGTAATAAAATACAGAAATTCTTAATTCTTATGTAGACCTCTGGCTTAGAAGTCAGGCACCCTACCGACTGCGCTACGCGGCCCGACCATATTCGACCGTCAAAAAGAGAAGGATCGGTAGGTTGGAAAAAAAAGAAATTTTCTCTCTCCAAAATTAGGATAATGAATTCCAAAAAAAAAAAAAAAAAAAAGAAAAAAAAAAAAGAAAATCATCATAACCATCTATATGTTCAAAAACAGTTTCATTTAGAATTTTGCTTCGGAAGTAAGAACAAAGCAATAAAGAAAATTCTTCTAATAGGAAGGTATGAATTTTGGTGATGAAAAAAATCCAAATCATGGACATTTTTTCGGGGATGGCCGTCTTTTAGAGTTAGTCGCGCAAGGGGAAACTTTATACGGTATACAGTACTAATGCAAAAAGTATACACTGATAGATGATTTCTCATTTGTTCAGTAACGGCTGTGAGCCTCTGTATGAAATAAGTTTCTATTACGCCACCTTTACCAGAAAACGCCAACTTAGCAGGACATGTTTCGCAATGAACACGGTTTACACTGATAAGGATGGGAAGAAAAAAGTATAACATGGTTTGTCCTCATATACGGGAGATAATCCACTCGCTTAGGCTCATGAATTATCTCCACGTACTGACGGGCAAACCATGGGAAAAACTATTACTTGGTCAATACTATAGATCTTTATTAGATTGCTTCTGCTCAAAGGCTCAATGTGTACATATGTTTCTTGTACATCTGGGCTATTTCATGGACTGAAGTATTAATTGTTTACCGTAGAAAGTATTTGTGCTAAAGTGTGTCTGTCAGTTTTGCACTTTTATGTTTGCATAAGTACATATAGGGAAACCATTCACACCTCAAGTCTTTGCTTAACAGTAGACAAGAACCGACAGGTCTTTTAGACACAACAATAAAACAAAAAGTTCTCTGAATAAAGACGTTTACCAGCAGGAATCATAAGGCAATTAAAACAAAGTGCAACCACAAAAAGAGAAAGCTGACATTTTCAAACTGTCTGGTAAAGAGTACATTCCCTAATTCAATTGTTCGCAGTATGTTGTCATCTCTGTGAAAATAGATTTAAAAGAACATAAAAAGTAAAACAAGGCGCTATTTACTTAAAAAATAGATTTAAGATCATAATAAGTACCTAATTAGTAGCTGCCTAGTCATTCTTGTTTTGTTTCTTTAAGTATATTTTATTTCAAATATTCTTACTTCTTAAAAAACAACTTCTTATTAGTCTTATTCTATCATATTTATAGGACTCGAACCCATGCCGGATACGGCTGATTTCCACAGCTATACGATCGGGTAAACATCGCTTAGACCTGATCTTACAGACAGACGCAAAGCATAAAGTCTCTTAGCAGGATCAGTGACCAAATAGATTTATATAGGTCGCTGGCAGAATGAACTGCAAGAAAATATTCAGTCACCCCGATTTACAGAAAACTGCTCAAAATGTGTATGGCCTCCGCCCATCGGGGCCGACGAAATAGATGGGCACCTCTACGACAGAGCTGCTAGTAACTGTAGCAGGAAGTAGTAGTATTTCAATTCTCATATCGACGTTGCCCGTCTTGACCCGAGTGTCATTTATCTCAGGTACAGATTCGGAGTAAAAAGTCTCGACATGACTGAAATATTGTTTACTGGAGCGTTAACACATCTCAACAATCGCAACTACAACAACAACACAAAATGTTAAATTTATGCTAAAATGCTACAGGTAGAGTTAGTGAGTGAGTGAACTCGGGTTTAACGTCCCACCAACAACGAGGTCATATGGAGACGGGACCTCGGTTTAAAGTCTCATCCGAAAGACCGGAGAAGCGGGGGATCGAACCTGCGACCCCTGGATTGGTAGTCTGGAGTGTTATCCACTACGCTACAGCCGCTCCTGCTACAGGTAGATGCATTTCTTTGAAGTGTCTGCTGATAAGGAGTCCCTCACTATGGTATATGAGCCGCGACACGAATAAAAAACAACAAAGTGGTTGTGCGCCCAGCGCAGACTCGCATCAGCCTTTCAAACCGTCCAGTGTGATGAGAGTCTTCGCAGTGTGCTTAAAGGGTAGCTAAGGGTCTAAGCTACTTCCATGCAGACAACGTAGACTCTGATCAGACTGGGCGGATGCCCAGGCTGATCTGAGTCTGCGCTGTCCGCACAACCTTTTTTGTTGGTTTTCTCGTGTCGGGGCTCATATTTATTTCAATAACGTTACTCCCTAAACCTTATGGGCATTGATGCAAAAGGCATAGGTAAGTACCAGTAGATGACGTAGGGCGTACACTCGACAAACACAATTTAATTACGGTTCTTCATGACTGGTGAGTGTAATCTTGTGTAAATGTAATTGCAAATTCTGAAAACGATTAGAGTCTCACTAAAATTAAATTGCTATCTCGTCTGGAGATTTAATTAACTTTGATTGTTGCTTTTTCAGTGATGGATTTCAACAATGGGTGCGCTCATGAGTTACATCACAGGTCATCTTTGATCAGCACAACGCTGTTTAAAGGCCCTATTGCTCTATCAATGGTGAAATATTTTATCATGAGGTATCGCTGCAAGCTTCTCACTACAGTTTCGTCAGAGCAAACGACAATGATTCGCATACTTTAATTACATATAATATCCCTGACCTTCACATAAAAAGGTTTTGAAAATTAATTTGGGTCATTTTAGTTGCCAACTACTATGACCTACTTTCGATTTCGTAAACATAAATAAAATGGTAAAAATACAATGTACAGGCGTGGCGACCCATTCACTATGCCGCCTATAGCAACGTAACATTTCTAGAGGGAAACCAGAAGAGGACAGTTGTCTTTTGTGGAGCGATGTGTCATTTTCAAAAACCTGTTCCCTCTACTTTTTGCTGGGTATATGACTTAATATATGCACAGCAAGCCACATTTTATCACCAAATGTGTAGTTTGGACCGCTTTCCGTAACGATTTGTGTGTAGACGTTTTTACCACCGATAGGACTATGGAGAATTTAAGACATGCAACCATTTATCTCAAAACCAGCGTTTCGGTGTTGTTTTCATATTGTTTCATCTCAGTCTTTAACCCTGCTTTATTTTGTTTGCTGTTTTGAGCCATGGTGGGTTAGAAGCCCTACACACGGACCGAATAAGTTTCAACTAAGCACACAGCCTTGAATCAACCTTGATTCAACGTCATGTTGAATCAAGGTTGATTCAGGGTTGTATGCCTGCTGGGTAGTATGTTCATGAACCACAACAGAATCTAGGGAGAGGTTTATGCGCATGCAAAACGGAATTAAGTCCCCCGCCCCCACCATAAATTTATTACTGACGGTTCCAAGGCGGTTGGTCTGTTGCGGGAGTGCTGCAAGTATCAGATATATTTAAATGGGGTGTGAAAGCTATGAAACCCCGAATTTTGAGGCCAACTATTGGGGTGTAAAGTTAGTTTCATGCTGAAAACTGCATGATTTGGAAATAGTTTGCCAAATTAGAGGGTCCCTTCGCATCATCCGCACCCCCTGCCCATGGGCTTGGCTTTCATTTAGCAACAAGCTTGCGCATGCATTAAACGTACTTCGCTAGCACTCTAAGCCCTTACTACGTGTCCCCATGCGTTTTTCCCGTGAGATCCTCCAGGGGTCATGGGAAACATCAGAACATATGCATCAATCGAACCGTAAAAAGGTAGCAGGTTTAACCTCAACATGATTAGTGGACTCTTCTGTTCTTTTTTTCATAAACAGGATGAGTCTCTTTGTCAGTTGAGGGATAACTGGTTGAGTTTATTTTTATCACTTTTATTTTATTTTGAAGAGAACCACGCATTGTCTTATGCAGATAGTGTAGACCCTGATAAGACGTCGCGTTTTGCGGCGTCTAATATGGGTCTTCAGTGTTTGCCTATGTCCCATTTGTGGGACGCTGGGCATTAAGGGGTTAATTAATGAGGAATATAATCACGCCTGTCCCAATTCTGTGGCGTATGTAACAAGATTCGCCACTTTCTTGACGGCCTTGGTTTTTATTATTGTAAAGATACGGTTCGCTGTAAATTTATATAAAAAAATGTACTTTAAATGTATCACAGAAAAAGTTTAATATTAAAGTTTTCATTTTGCATCATGGTAGAAATTGCTTAATATTGAAGTTTTCAATTTGCTCAGCTTTCATTCTACAAATGCGCCATGTCATTAGAAATGGGGCGTTAAAGTATGAGCCAACAATGGAGTTCCTGGTTAGCTAACAAGAATCCAAGGACTGCAAATGTGAGCAGGAAAGATTCTGATCAGACTGCGCGGATGCGCAGGCTGATTTGATTCTTCCCTGTTCACAGATGAAACAAGGCATTGCTGTCTTGTGCACAGTCTCGAATATCGGGTTATGCTGAAACTAGACTTTTTGTGCAATAAAATGTTTTTTAATTACAGATTGTCTTTGGAGGAGTTAAAATAAGTTCAGTTTTCAGCATTTATTGCATTTGTTAAGTGCAATAAGGTGTGTTTAAATCTGATAAAGTGGAATGAAGTATTAGAACACACCTACGAAATCACTTCAAGGTTAATTGATGCACTCTAAAACAAAAGAACAAAGGAAACACAGAAAAAAATACTAAAGAAATTACTTCATGCGTGGGTTAGACTAAATCAGGTCAGGATTGTAAAGAGCATGCATATTCGACTGTTAGTGACATTAGTTTGGAAAAGGGATGCGGCTAGATTTTCAAAGGCCCCAGTGCTCCTCCAGAAGTACGAATTCACATATTTTTTTGCATTTTAAGACATCACTGCAACTTCGTTATTGAGCAAATAAAATAGCTTGCTTTGAATTTCTTGTAATAACCACGTGTTGAAAAAATAGTTTGGAACTAAAATGACCTTCTTTCTTTATCATAGATATGTGATATGTGATATTTATTCATTTCTTATTTATTTATACAACATTTAAAGAGGGTGCATCTTCGGCTGTAGTAGCCAGTCTACCATTTGGCCCCTCTATAACAACAACATAAAAACAATACAACATAAAGACAATAAAAAAAAAACAAAAGAAAATAATTCAATTTTTTACATATGTACACAGAAAGTTTAGATGTCAATATAAAATGGGTTTGTGTATGCATATAAAAAAAACTACTACTATATTATGTAATATGTGGAGAGATGTCATTTTTTCAAATACCTGTACGCCTCCTTTTTGCCAGTTATATGAAAATATTATGCGTGTTAACAGACATCTTGTCATCAAACCGCTGTTTAAAATGATTTGTGTTCAGACCCTAGCTGTGGGGCCTAGAAAATTCTATCTGGTCGCTAAAGCGATGGACGGTTCATTTGCGTTGGCTTTATACAATGTATCCCTATTCTTATCACTTTGGAAGTACTGACGGGATACTAGTATATCGTCCAAACTTTCATGGAAAGTATTTTAACGGATATTTATCTTATCGACACTTTCTATTTCAAATACATGTAGATATCACATTTGTTGTAGATGCTACAGCTTTCCATAGCTTGATATCCCCTACTTTTTGTGAACAGTATATTATGAATTGACCGCCTTTTCAACAGCTTGTGTGGATGTCCTCTTGTTCGTGGGTCAAGCGACATTTTGAACAAACTGTTTTTGTTAAATGATCGTTTTGTCTAAAAAACTGAATTGTTCTGTATAAAGATTTTCTCAGCTGGGACTTCACTTAGTGACTGCTCACGTCATGAATTGTTAACAGTCAGTTGTCATTGCAGAATTTGTGAAAGAAATCTCCGGGCGTCTCCTTTTGTCGGCGACACAATTTCTATAACAGATAAACTGAGCCGCGACACGAGAAAACAAACCATGTGGTTATGCGCCCAGCGCAGACTCAGATCAGCCTGGGCATCCGCCCAGTCTGATCAGAGTCTTCGCTGGCCGCATGAAAGTAGCTTAGACTCTAAGCTACCCTTTAAGCGTTTAGCGAAGATTCTGATCAAACTGGGCGGATGCCCAGGCTGATCTGAGTCTAAGCTGGGCGCACAACCACATTGTTGGTTTTCTCGTGTCGCGACTCAACGCTTCTAAACTATTTCCCAGGATAGTTTTATGCGTTCTAATTGAGTTTATGATAATCAAAATTGAACGCTCGAGCATACTCCAAATTCTATAAGCTGTATCTATAATCTGGGCAAAACAGCAAAGAACTAGATCAGACTGCTTTAAGAATAGTCTGATCTGATTCTGCATTGTTGATAGACATATTGTCCAAATATCTCGGGTAAATACAGTATGTTAAATTCATTGAAGACGACTTGACCGCCGTTGTTAATCTATATACTGAATCAGGGCTTCAAAAACAGAAGTCGAGACATTAGGTAATATAATGCCATTTCTGATCTAAAATGTTTTCTTTGTTTCTCCAAAAGTACATTGTTTTACAAACCATATTTACCCTAATATCCGGACAGCAACAAATTATTTCTGTAACGGCCTCTTCTGTTTTCAATTTTGAGCAAATATTGTGATTCCAAGGGATCACCGAAGCAGTTGCTTTACAAATGCAAGCCCAGATTGCACTGCTTCGATCTAGCAGTCTGATCAGGCTCAGATATGCCTATTTCGTCCAAGTATTTATTGTAATTTAGGTATGTAGCCTTGAGCCGGTTTTGATCTAATTCTTAATCACTGAAGAGCTAATACTGAAACAGCTTTGGGACTTCAGCTACTTCAGCTACTCATCAGCTAAAGTGGGTTGACAAACTTTTCTGGAAATATAAACATTGGCCTTGCTCGCTTTATCCTCAGACCTTCATTAACCAGTTATGAGCTTTGAAACAATTTCAAGTCAGTTTTAATGCACAACTTCAACCTTTAAACTTTTCGTTGGTGTACTGCAATCCGCTCAAGCAGAGATAAATTTTCAATTTCTTGTCTTAAACATTACACCAAACAATCATCTGCTCAGAAGCATTAACATTTCAAACAGTTAACATAAAGTTTCGCATTTCAAAATCATTACTAAGCTAAGCGTATGCATGCGGGACTAAATTAAACTCTGTAAGAGGTCCTTCAAGAGCAAAAACACATTCAAAAGAAGGAACATGGGCCATATTTCGAAGTTTCGGCTACGTTTTAGACCCTACCCTCGCTGCCCTTAACTTGGCGAGAATTCTCGTTACTTCAGTTCATTATTTGAATATCTATGATATATCGCCTGTGAAATTTCAAACCACACGAAATGGTTTTCTTTAAGTTTATACTTCAGTGAAAAGAAAATAAACAAACAAATAAATAAATACATAAATAAATAAATTTAAGAGCACATGAAAGTTACCAGTATACCAATAAATCAGTAAATGAAATAAATACTTTGTCTTTGGTATCTAAAATAAATAAATAAATAAATAAATAAATAAATAAATAAATAAATAAATGTGTACTTTAACATCTTAATTTCAAATTAGAAACAGTTGCTTTATTTTTTTCCGCGATCTGACATTGACATTAGGACTTATACCCGTTTCTAAGTAAGTAAGTAAAGATTTTATTTATCAAGGATAACTCAGTTGGCCGAAGCCAATCTTCCCTGAGGCCCTCAAAAAGTTACATGTATATGGACAAATACAAAGTTATGCAATTACAGAATACAAGAAATGCTACAAATCAATGAGAATGAATTTCAGGAAACATATCATATACCAGATGAATTTGCGTGATAAAGATTAAGTTTTGTGTTGCTATATATTTTTTCAAGCCAATCAGTTAAAAAATGTGGCTGTGTAATTGCAGAATGCGTATTTTAGCCGGGCTATCAGCTCAAATGATATTTGTAATTTCAATACACGTCTTTATAAGCAATGTAGGATTCAACAGTACAAGTTGAATGACCAAGAAACTGTAACAAGAATTTTCGCATCAGTAGAAAAGAATAAATCGTTGTTACCGTCAAAAATAAACCATCGGTTTGAGTACTAGTATAAAAAAACATAATAATAATAATAATAATAATGATAATAATAATAATATAATAATAATAATTAATTAGCTTCCGGGGCGGATGGGTACGCTTTCAGGGGAAGCAGCTCTGCCATCTTCAATTTGGCTTCGTTTTTTTTTTGTATAGGGTCACAACTAAAATAACAAAATACCTCCGTAGGCGCTTACTCTTCCTTTTAGGAGTGAATACATTGTGGCAGGGCCTTGTTGTTCAGAAGAGCAAACGCAAACAAGAAATAGCTTTTATCATATGACGTCGCATCTGAGAGTGTAATAAAGCCATGCATTAAAAACGATAATCCACTAGTGGATTAAATATGCAAATTACGACGTTACGTTATGCGTTGACGTCCATAAAACGTCGCCTTTTCTAATGGTGAAATCGTGACGTTTTAGTGCAAAATTTGCTTATAAAATGCGATTTTAGTGTCATATGATAAACAGAATCTTGCATTCGTGCTCCTGTATTATTGAATTTATTAAACTCGTTGGGGAAAACCGATAAGATGCTCGGCAAGCCTCGCATCTTATCTTTTTCCCCAACTCGTTTAATAAATTCAATAATACACGAGCACTCATGTAAGATCCTCTATTTAAAAAAAGATAATCGGCTTAGATTAAATAGAAGTGTGTATTGTAATATACATGAGTCAGGTACATGTAAGATATCGAATGTGCTGATCAGATTGTACGGATGTGCATGTTGATATGCATATTTTTGTCAGTGTTGGGGCTTCGATTTCGGAAATGCTGTTGAATTTTGTTTGGGGTCTTTGTTGCACATAACAATGAGGATTGGTTGGCTGACCGCCCCACATATAACATTAAAAGTGTCGCAGTTCCAACACAACATCAACAACTAAGTCAGCAAGAATTATTTAATTTCGTCTTCGTTTTCTGTGTCAAGTTATCATGTTGGTTTTATGTTTTACATGAGCGACATAGCAGGCGAAATGTGTTCTTTGGCAAAACTCGATTTGAACCAAAATATCTAGATTCATCACACACGATTTATAGGCCAATAGTCAAATAAAATTGATAGTAGAAAGAAAAAGCGAAAGTAAGCTACTTACATCAAAATCCCGAGTGTATTTATATCGGCCAATGAAATAGATAAAAAAGTAGGTCAATACTTAGGCTATACGCTAAAGCCGAAAAAATGTCATACTCTTATCGAAATAAGTAGGACGACCCGGCACTGAAACTATCGCCCAACCACGACCACCTCATTGTCACCCGACGTAAGCGGAGGGGGACTATAGAAATGACCCTCGTCCGTCCGTGTGTCAGTCCGTCCGTCCGTCCGTCCATCCGTCCGTCCTTCCGTCCGTCCGAAATCTTGTCCCCACAACTCCTCCTACGTCTTTCATCGGATTGATTTGAAATTTTACAGATTGTATTCTTATGATATGAAGATGTGCATGTGGTTTTTTATTTTTGTTTCGGCCATTTTTGATGGAGTTACGGCCCTTGCTGGCTCAGACCTTGTCCCTGCACCGTCCGAAATCTTGTCCCCGCAACTCCTCCTATGTCTTTCATCGGATTGATTTGAAATTTTACAGATTGTATTCTTATGATATGAAGATGTGCATGTGGTTTTTGATATTTGTTTCGGCCATTTTTGATGGAGTTACGGCCCTTGCTGACTCAGACCTGGTCCCCGCAACTTCTGCCACATCTTTTATCAGATTGACTTGAAATGTTGCAGAATGTTTCATCATGATCTGAAGATGTGCATGTGATTTTGGAATTTCAATTGCCCTATATTTTACAAAGTTATGGCCCTTTGTCGTTTTGGCATTTTCTGTCCATCCGAAATCTCGTCCCCGCAACTCCTCCTACGTCTTTCATCGGATTGATTTGAAATTTTACAGATTGTATTCTTATGATATGAAGATGTGCATGTGGTTTTTGATTTTTGTTTCGGCCATTTTTGATGGAGTTACGGCCCTTGCTGACTCAGACCTTGTCCCCGCAACTCCTGCCGCATCTTTTATCAGATCAACTTGAAATTGTGCAGAATGTTTCATCATGATCTGAAGATGTGCATGTGATTTTGGAATTTCAATTGCCCAATATTTTACAAAGTTATGGCCCTTTGTCGTTTTTGGCAATTTTCCAACTTTTGAACCGTTTGACCGAGAGAGCTGAAATTTAGTATGCTATTAGCATTTGGTAAATTGAGTATTCTGATTATTATTAGGATATGCTAAATTTATTAGTGACAGAGTTATTCCCCTTTCATAGATAATAGACATTCACTTAAAGGTAAAAGGATAACTCAAGAACTATTCATATTAATCACGCCTGACAATCAGTCTCATGCGGAACCGGCGGTTAAGCAAAGCAATCCGTTAGATCGCTTTCCGGTGACGTAGAAGAGGAGCCGAAAAAGGTAAACAATACCTACTCAGTCAGATTTTAGAATGTTTTTTCAGAATGATACGAGAGATATCCAAAATCTAAGAATGCTATTTTGTTACTTAAACATTGCTCCTTCAACACACCAAATAATTCTATAATTCGTTCCGTGGTTTTCTTGATATTTGTTCCCTCCTCCGAAATGTCTGTTCAACACGATCAAGGTCAGACAAAACAGGAGATAAAATAACAAGATTTTCTGCTCGATCTCAAAAACGAGCAACAAGCATCCGAATTCATCATTGCATATCAATGTAATAATTAATATCTGTCATCAACAACGAGGTTTCCGTGACCAGGTATCAACCATTGTTCTGAAATCATTGTCGAAAGGGGCGAAATGTTTTGGTTCAGCATTTAATCATTAAAAAATAGAAGGAAATATGTCAACATCAATCTTCTTATTTCAGTCTGTTTTAATGACATAAATTTTATGCTGGATGTTTTTTTCTTCAACATTTTGTTAGATGTCAACTGAGACTTGTAAGATCTATGCAGTTGGAGATTATGTTTTAACCAAAAAAAAAAAAAAAAAAAGCACAGAACAAAGTTGATCCCATTCCCTAAAGTATTTCGTGTTTACTGTTTCAATGGTTTTCAATGCATGCTGATTTGAATGTTCTAACATTACATTTGAATAATTAACACGATTCCTCAAAAATTTTATTTTTTGCATTTAAATGGGAAGCTTCTGTCAAAAGTTTTGTGGTTGCGCATGAGAATGTTCGGTTGAGCATTGGAATGTATGGAATACCAAATGAGTCTGGGTGTCTGATTTAGCTGCGAGGCAGCCTTACCTATATATGAACCACGAAAACATTGATCAACCTGCGACTTCGCACAGTTTGGTCAGCTCATTTAGCATGAAAAGCTGTTGTATCATTATTCTACAACTCTAAGGATCTTCTCTGGCAGATAATCTAGTTTTGTTTCACCTGGCCATGTAGCCAGGAAGACATGTTTTTCTTACGACAACCCTTTGAATAAAATCGTTTATGAGACTAATCACTCTTAAAAGTTTAGAAGGGCCTAAAATTTAACTGGCGGATGGATGACTCGCGATTAAAATTACGTTTTCCAGTAGTATTTCAGTCATTCAAGGAAAGGTATTGCGAAAATTTGGAGAATGTCATGCTATTAGTTGTTTACAATTGTATGTTGAGACCAAGTGATATGAACAGTTTTAGTGGTGTTTGGTATATTGCATTTGTCCTCCAAGTTCAGTACCGAAAAAAGGAAATAGTCCTGCACAGATAAATCAGCCCTGTGTGTGCATTTGCAGACTTTCTGTGAATCTTATCGATGCAGCAAGACACTTCACTAATATAACCGCGTTTAAAATTTACTTTCAAGAAAATGCAAGCCCTCAACGAATATCTATCGGCGGTCAGTAGTATTGAAATTGACATGGGGACAATTATATTCTGCTCAAAAAGGGATTGTGCGCTTGAATTTAAAAGCACGTTTAAATACTTCTAAACATACGCCAGATAATTTTGGTCAAGTAAGATGGTCTTGGTCTCAGTATATCTATAATAGCCACTCAAGTTATTCATGGGACCCTAAACATGCGGGTACCCATACCTCAGAAGCCATAAACTCTGATCAATTTGACTGATAATTTCACTCAGCTGCAACAAGGTGTGTGCTGCTGTTCAGGAAGTTACCAAGGTGCATCGACGTCCATACTTAGAGCTAACAGAACCAACCGGAAACCGACCAAGACACTTAAAAAAGAATACAAGTTATCAGCCCCAGGTATATGCTCTAGAGATGGAAAGTGCCTGCTTGTCTGAGACCCGATGTTATTGCTGAACATTTATCAACAGAAAAAAAGTTTAGATGGATGAGGTCAACTTTCCAGTTAATCGGATCAACTAGGTAATGGTGCCACTTGAAAAGATGATATAGAAAAAAAAATATATCTTAAGATTTTAACGTATTTTCAGTGTTTGCAAACTACAAACCAGTGATGTGGGCAAAACCTTGCTCTGATAAAAAGCAGATTCCCTTCTGCATATGACAGCCTCAATAAGTGGGGTTTCCTGACCAGCTACCCCTTAAAACTGACAGTTCGCGCAATCGTGGGGTTCAGGGCTAATCTCAGTTAGACTTTCTAAAATTTGAGATCGATTTAGACTATTATTCTAGATCATCGTCTTTTATACTATTTGGATCCTTTTGAAATTAATCAGTCTTTGAATCGACTGCCTAATTAAAATTAAGAAATTACAGTATGCTTTTTTCTGGTTTCGTCACCAGATATTGTCAGGGCCACTGACGAGGCTTTATTAGCCGAAACTACGTAGTCTGGCCCATGTTCCTACTTCGGTATGTATTCTCTGCTCTTGAAGGAACTTTTCTCCTAAGTTTCGATATTGACTGAAATACTGTCTCAAAGAGCCGTTAAACCTAATTCTTTACCGTTTGTTTGATTATGTTTTTTAATATCATGAAGAGAATCCGTGTAGGGATAAGAAACATTATATACTCTGAACAGTCACTCTTTATTTATGACGTTTCGGCATACTGCCTTTATCAAAATTATGAAACTTGTACAAGACTACATTTTGAGCGTTTACATTCCTCTCAGCATTCAAACATTGAATCACGGAAATGACGTTGCGTGAAGACAACGTACGGCGCGCTGTCGTCAGAGGTAAACATTACCTGAGAGGAATGTAAACGCTCAAAATGTAGTCTTGTACAAATTTCATAATTTTGATGAAGGCAGTATGCCGAAACGTCATAAATAAAGAGTGACTCTTCAGAGTATATTATGTCCTTTTAAATTGAATCTGACGTGTACATTTCTGTATCAGGAAAAAAATAGCCCATACATTTCTTTAATTTGTGTGCCTTTTCTCTATCTCTATTTTTCTCAGCTCTTATTTTACTCCAATCAGTATAAAAATGACAGTTTTTTCTCTTCAATGAACTATAATGGCTCTAACAGGCTTGGGACCATGAAAATTAGTTCAAGCCAGGGGCAGTTCTAGCCATCCACTTAGTTTCTACTTAAAGTAACCTCTAGGGACTCAGGAAGGAGTTCTAGTCAGGCAGGGTTGACGAGTCATCAGAGTCACTGAAGTTTGACTGCATTATTTAATATGATAAAAAAAATTATTCATTCGATACCTGTCCATAATTTCACGTAATTTACGTGGATGAGGGTTTCAGCAAGACGACTACATACAGAAACCGATATGTCAGTCAGTACGTGTACGTCATATCTTTAGTTAGTTTTCCCTCGTTTTGATCAACGATAACTATCAATATCGTTGACGGAATCGTTGCCCGAAAGCACATTTTTTGTACAAAACAGCAAAGACTTACTGCGACTGAAACTTAAATAAACTGATCATAACTTTCCTAAGAATTAATATTGTCGAGCAGGACATAAATTGTCAATCAATAAAGAACAGTCAGTAAAATACCAGACAGACAGTAACTTTATTCACTCAAAGTACATGTAAACATGACATAATGAGGAATTACTTCAGTACTAATCTAATACCATTATTACGATACTGAAGCAGGACATATGAGTATTTTCGGGGGTTATTATTATCAGAAGACAAATCAGAAGACAAATCAGAAGAAACAGTATTGGCGTAACTAATTTAATAGTGATCCATGTATAGCTTAAGACGTTTATAGCTTAGTTTAAGCAAAAGAAATTGTGAAATGTATAGCTTGAGACGTTTATAGCTTAGTTTAAGCAAAAGAAATTGTGATGTTTGAAAGAAGTCCAATGCTGAACCGAGCTATCGCATGCGTAACCAGGGAAAATTGACATGTGGACTTTCCCTTAAAAATAGACAAACCAAATGTGTTGAAATAAGCTAAACAGATAGTATATGGAGTCATTTGATATTCCAACGACGTAATCAATGCATAATGTTCAAAATATAATGGCTCAAAGCTGTGTTCCATGATTTCTCTTGCAGTGTGGTCTCAAGCAAATATTATCCGTAAGACCTGCATTTGTCAACGTTAGAAACTCCAGAATTATACTGGGCAGTTTTACTGCACATATTACAGGTTGAAAATAAAATTATCTGTGAAATTATTTTCTTCTTATTTTTAATGATTACATGCGGAACCAAACTTTCGAGACCAATTACGCATGCATTTCAAAAGAATTCTTAGTTCTAGCAAAATGTAAAGGTATTACATACCTCACTTTCTGTTTAAAATATCCGCGCACCGTCTAAATTGCAGATCATATGTACACAAATGTCAGATTTAGCGGATAAATGTGTTGATTACCTCATGTATAATCCAGTCCGTACAGGTGTTTCGGAGGAGGGAATAAAAACGACAAAAACAAGACAACGCTTCAGCAAATCCTTCGGCATATAAAGAAAACAATGTGTTACCAACAAAATAGCATTCTCATATTTTAAAGAGCACATTTTCTGAGAAAATAAATCGTCTTCTTACACGAACGATTATCGTTTGTTTACCTTTTTCGGCTCCTCTTCTACGTCACCGGAAAGCGATCTAACGGATTGCTTTGCTTAACCGTCGGTTCCGCATGAGACTGATTGTCAGGCGTGATTAATGGGCTGAATCTTCATAAATGCAATGTCCATTTTTCATCAGATTCATATTAGGACGATTATGGCCCTTGTTATTTTGTTATTGGGTATGTGGTCTTGATGTTTAGGCATTATGTAAGGGCCTAAAGTTTCAGTAACCTGATTTTACACACATATGCCCTGTCCTGAACTCAAGTATTTTGTAACCTCATAGAGGCCCAGTAATTGGGTATATGTCTTTGCTTATGCTTCAATTATTATTTCCTTACCAGATTCTGTTGTACACATATTTTCTGGTTTTGGCCATACAGTTACTCTGAAACGGAATAAAGGGCTGCAGTTTGTGACACATTTCAAACGTCGGGTGACACTTGGCCAATGGCCTTTTATTGTTTTACGGTGACAGACTGCAAAGCCTATTCTCGTAATTTATGGTATGGTAACTAGTTTTGTTCTGTCTAGGAAGGTAAGCAGCCCTCCAGATAAGAAGTGGAAACAGAAATAATTCAGAGATATTTTTTTATTTCTCAATGGAAACTTGTCTTGTGACCCCTCATTAGATCCGTCTCGCCGAGACGGTTCTAATTAGATGTCGTAATATATGTTTTAATGCAGAAAAATAGAAATTTATACCTCATTATCCGTGTTAACCCTTCTTACCTGGAGCACAACGAGGCTGCTGGTTTCCTGTGCTGCCCGTCTTCTTATATGTCAACGATTTGCTGCTTCAGGATTGAACATGCTTCCTGTTGGTGTAGGATCTTTGGGTGTGGCACTCCCTAAATATAGTTTCATTGTTTTCGTCAGGTATCCAACCCTTGATCTTATATTCAATGAAAAAAAATAACACTGCATTTAAGTCGTTTGAATGCTGAGTCTTTCACTTTGATGTGATTCAATTTAGTTTGATAAATACTAATTTACTGGCTAAATTCATAAATACTTCGATAATAATGCTAACTTACCAGCATTAAACCTTTTAGCTTCATTTACAAGGAAAGAGACAAGCTGGGCGTCAGACAACTGTAATAAAGTTGAGCTGCGACATGAGAAAACCTACAAAGTGGGTGTGCGCCCAGCGCAGACTCAGATCAGCCTGGGCATCCGCCCAGTCTGATCAGAGTCTTCGCTGTCCGCATGGGGGTAGCTTAGACCTTTAGCTACCTTGTTAGTACTTAGCGCCGAGTCTGACCGGACTGGGAGGATGCCCAGGCTGATCTGAGTCAACGCTGGGCGCACAACCACTTTGTTAGTTTTCTCATGTCGCGGCTGAATAAGTGCATTTAGTTTCTGTACTTTTGCATGTTAATTGAAATCTCACTTTCCTTACGTGGTCACGCAATTGGTACCTAAATCACGATTTACCATCTCATTAAGGTTTATTGATGCACTTTCAAGGGCATAACTCTGCCATTTTCATTTTTGCCTGCATTCTCAATGGGGATCACTTCCCAAAGGATAGAATTTGCTCCTCTAGGAGCAAATTCTTTTCTTTAAGATCAGACCCTATTTTGGAAGGGAAGCCACAGGACGTCACGAAAGTGTTTCCCTTTGTCAAGATGATGATAAAAAAACAATGAGGTGTATCCATTTATCTAAAGATGAATGAGAATACTTCATGGGAAAGAATTTCAACCATTTCATTGGGTATTTCTCTTAAATCATAGCATTTACTTTTTCCAAGATGCCAATCCTATCTTTTAAGAGTAATCCTATTTTGAAAGAGCTACGCCATCAAGCGAAGTTATGAGGAATTCTAACTCAGTGCGTCTATAGAAGCAATGGAAAATTTCCGTGTTTTATTCTGTAACAATTCACTGTTTCGGAGCGCGTGAGTCTAATTGCTGACGTCACTGGCATTACTGACGTAATTTTGTGACGTTTTGAGACGTTAGACGGTGTAACGTCTCTTTTTCATTCTAAAATCGCCATAAAAACGTACATTTACCTTAGATGCAGTTAAAAATATTGGCGGGAGCATGAACGCGCTGGCAGGAAGGTTGGGAGAGTTTGAATGAAAGGAATACTTTTTCAGCCTTTATGAGTGTTAGAATCGAAATAGTTCAGCTCTAGCATTGAATTGTTGAGTAATAATTCACTGTTTGTCGGTCAGTTGTAAGTACATATATCACTCGCGCTCCGCGCTCGTGATATGATCTACTTTACAAATGACCTCTAAACAGTGAATTATTACTCAACAATTCACTGCTAGAGCTGATCTATTTCTTAAATCACAGAGCTGTATCCTTTTGTCAAAATGTCTGCATTGATGGGTGGGTGGATAACATGCGATTTTGCCTCGTTTTTAACAGTATTTCAGTCATATCAGGACAATGGGAGGATGATAATGAAAGGCTTTGCGTAATCGAACCCCGTTTGCAGCTAGAGAAATTTCCGTCTCCAGCGGGTCTCGTTACAGAAGTGGCTAGATCAGCAAGGCAGCGCTTAACCTACTAGGCTACCGGGACTCCAAAATGGCTGGAAAACATTGAGATGAATCCACTCACCTTCAATTTGGAAACTGGATAATAGGTCTGCTATAAACATATAACCTACGATAGATCTAGCCGTGCAGGCCCAAATCGAGAAAGAGAATTCATTGAATGTATATCCCCCGCCAAAGTGGTTGTGATTTATGTTCTGCTTATTAAAAAGTAAAACAACTAGAAACATGGTAACTAATAGGGCCCCGCCTTTATGAAACTGTTGACAACATTTAAGTCATATGTGCCCAACCAGAAATAAAAATACCAGCTTTCTATTATTATGTTGTTCCTTCATATTCAATATGTTGTTTGAAATTAAGCCTCTGGTAGTGTCATTAAGATATGGGCAAAATACACAATCATGATTGATTAAAACATGGGAACAACTCTGTGAAGCAGGAAACTGATGTTACCATTCTTGCATTCTGCACATCTTCATATCATCAAATGATGCTTTATATTTGTACCAAGTTTTATAAAAATATCTTTAAAGACTTTAAAGTTATACAGCGGACAAGATCACCATACCTAAAATAAAGAAGGGAAGGTAGTTACGGTTCTTTCTCTCTACACATTGTTTAATGATGTTTATATTTGTACCAAGTTTTGTGAAGATATCTTAAACAGTTTAAGTTAGAGAGCAAACACGTTTTCTAGACTGTAAACTACCAAAGGGAAATGTAGATGAAATTACAGTTCTTATTCTTTGCTCACTGTCCGATGATGCTTTATATTATGTACAAGCTTTATGAAAATATCTGTGATGGTTTTAAAGCTATAGAGCGGACATGATTTCTATATTTAAAATTACAAAGCGGCATAATTCAGTAAAAACTGTAGGCTTAGTTTGGATTCTTGTTCTCTGCACATCGCCTGATGATGCTTTACACTTGTACCAAGTCTTGTGAAAGTATCTCTAAGGGTATCAGAGTTAAAAAGCTGACACGATTTCTGTACTCAAAGTTTCAAAGGGGCATAATTCAGTAAATAATGTAGGCAGAGTTATGGTTCTTGTTCTCTGCATATTGACTGTGAATGCTAGACATTTTTACCAAGTCACATGAAAATATCTCTTCACGGTTTCAGAGTTATGAAGCGGACACAATTTCTGTACTCAAAATTACAAAGGCGTATAATTCAGTAAATAATGTAGGCAGAGTTATGGTTCTTGTTTTCTGCACATTGACTGAAGATGCTTTACATTTGTACCAAGTCTTGTGAAAATATCTTTATTGGTTTCAGAGTTATGGAGCGCACACGATTTCTGTGCTCAAAATTACAAAGGAGCATAATTCAGTAAATACTGTAGACAGAGTTATGGTTCTTGTTCTCTGCACGTCGTCTGATAATGCTTTACATTTGTGCCAAGTATTGTGAAAATATCTTTATCGGTTTCAGAGTTATGGAGCAATCGGTTTCTGATTTATGGAGCAGACACGATTCGTTACTCAAAATTACAAAGGGGCATAATTCAGTTAATACTGTAGCCAGAGTTATGTTTCTTATTCTCTGCACATCGTCTGATGATGCTTTACATTTGTGCCAAGTTTCATGAAAATATCTTAAACGGTTTCAGAGTTATGGAGCGGACACGATTTCTGTACTCAAAATTACAAATTACTTAGACTGTCTGCGGTATTCAAAAAAAAAAAATACTAGATATTAATAGCAACTGAAATTAAATAGAATAACCTAGTCGAGTCTTTTCAACATACGATGCCCAAGCGGGTGCAATAACTCTTAATGTCTCTATGTATTTACCACTGTTACCTCTTTCTTTCTGAAACTATCCCTTACGCCATGCCCGGGCCCTCTTCAGCTTTATCTAAAAAATGTCGCGTCAGCTTGTTGTCTCCGATGCCGCCGTATTTACTTTTCCTTATTCTTTTATATGGCTAAATGATGGCGACGCCAGAAATGGCAGCATTGCGAGACATCAGAATACGAGGCAAACTTATTGCGCTCCTCAAAATATTTATAGTAATATTCTTCTTTGAATGCTATATAGGAAATGATGGGTGTAACATACTGATTGCATATACCCTAAAAACTTCGCTCGATGATGCCAGTAACCTGGCCAAATTTGTTCACCACCCCTACAAACATGCAACGATATCGTTAGATATTTTAATCAAGAACTTATGTTTTGTTAAGTGCTCTCTGTTCTTATTTTCTGTAACGGTCTTGGTATTATGGTTATTCTGCATCTTACTCAAATGTGGTGATATTGCTGAAAATCCAGGGCCATCATCGAGCTCAGTTTCTAGTTCAATATCTAGCATTTCAAATGTTTCCCTCCTGCCATATGATAATCATTTGAGTATATGTCATTTAAACATACAAAGTATTGTTCCTAAGCTCGATATTCTACAGCTCGAAATGCAACAGTTTGACATATATATCTTCACAGAAACATGGTTAACTGATACTATAGATAGCGATGAACTAAAAGTCATAAATTTTCAAAAGCCATTTCGATGTGACAGAGATACTCGTTCCGGAGGGGTGGCTATATATGTCAAAGAACAAATTGTCTGCTTTAGACGCACCGACTTAGAAGTCAAAAACCTAGAATGTATTTGGCTTCAGATAAAAACTCGAGGTCGAAATATCTTAATATGCGGAATGTACAGACCACCTAATGCTTCAGTATCTTATTGGAATCTAATTCATGAATCTTTTGACCGAGCTAAAAACACAAGCATACAAGACATCTTTCTACTAGGCGATCTCAATAACGATATCTTGAATACTGTTAGATCTAAACAATTGACAGATTTCTTAGTAACTTTTAACCTTCAACAACTTATACACGAACCGACTCATTATACTGAATCTTCCTCATCTTTAATAGATATTATTGTTGCTAACTCGACACAGAATGTATTATCTAGTGAAGTGTGTGACCCGTTTATTCCTGACCTTGTTAGATACCACTTACCCATTGCTGTACTTTTGAAATTCTTAAAGCCGAAACAAAGCTCATTTAAACGTAAAATTTGGAAATATGCAGAAGGTAACTATGACCTATACAGACAATTACTAGCAGAATCAGACTGGGAGCAAATACTGACTGGCCAACCGGAATATGTAACAGAACAAATAACCACTACAATTCTTAAGGCTGCAACAGATTCCATCCCTAATAAGTATGTAACTATACGGCCCGCCGACCCTCCATGGATGCACAACGAAATACGTAAGCTAATTCGACAGAGGAAACGACTTCATAAAAAAGCAAAGCGTATTGATACTGTTCAAATTTGGCGCAAATTTCGAAAATTAAGAAATAAAATTGTTAAGGAAATAAGAACCTCAAAACTCAATTATGAAAACCGAATAGCTTATTTACTTAAAACCAATACACAGAACATTAGAACCTGGTGGAAATTATCTAAACAAGTGCTAAAACTAGATAAAAAGGAGGACACGATCCCAAGTCTGTACTATAACAACACCACATTCGAAGACGATGAAGATAAGGCTGAAATCTTAAATGATTATTTTATTTCTCAAGCTCAGTTGGACGATTCTGCAGTAACTCTGCCCGATTTAGTACTGCCTCCTTACCAGTTACTAGACTCAATCACTATTAGCCCTCAAGACGTTCTTGACATTTTGAAATCCCTTGATACCACAAAAGCATCAGGGCCAGATCTAATCAATCCACGATTATTAAAGGAAGCTGCCCATGAATTATGTATTCCTTTAAGTATATTCTTCTCTCGGCTCATTATCCTTGGCAAATTTCCTCAAGCCTGGAAAAACGGGAACTTGACACCTATCCATAAAAAAGATGCGCGCAACTTACCAAATAACTATAGACCGATATCCTTGCTTAGTGTTCTTGGTAAAACAATGGAACGTGCCGTCCATAAACAGGTTTATAACTATTGTATTTCAAATAATGTATTCACACCCCATCAGTCTGGCTTTATAAAAGGTGACTCAACAACTTACCAACTTTTACATCTGTATAATTCCTTTTGTGAGGCTGTGGATTCCGGAAAAGAAGTACGAGTCATCTTTTTTGACATAAGCAAAGCTTTTGATCGCGTATGGCATAGAGGGCTTATACATAAATTGCAGGGGATTGGTCTTTCGGGAGAAATTTTAAACTGGTTTTACGACTATCTAACAAGTAGACAACAAAGGGTAGTACTAAATGGCAAAGCATCAGCTTATAAGACTGTACCAGCCGGGGTCCCTCAGGGGTCAATTCTAGGTCCATTACTATTTTTAGTATACATAAATGACATTGTTAATGAGATTGATTGTAATGTTAAACTCTTTGCCGACGACACATGCCTATATATCATTGTCGAAAACCCGATAGTTTCAGCTAATATACTAAATGAAAATCTTTCCAAAGTCCATACGTGGGCCAACTCATGGTTAGTAGATTTCAATCCAACAAAAACGGAATCGATGATAATCTCAAGGAAAAGAAACAAACCATTTCATCCAGAACTTATTATGAACAACACGCAAATAGCTGAAGTTAATACTCATCGTCATTTAGGTCTTGTCTTCTCCAGCGACTGTGGCTGGCATACCCACATCGTCACGATTACAGGAAAAGGTTGGCAACGCATTAACATATTGAGGTCATTTAAATTTCGGCTCGACAGGAAATCTTTAGAAAGAATGTATATATCTTACATACGACCTGTCCTTGAGTACAGTGGCATCGTATGGGACAACTGTAATAATGATGACAAGCAAGCTGTTGAAAAAATTCAAATTGAAGCATTAAGAATCATAACGGGTGCAACGAAATTATGCAGTATTGCAAAACTATATCACGAAACAGGATTTGATACATTAGAAGATCGAAGAAATGAACAAAAACTGATAACCTTTTACAAAATGTCAAACAATCTTTCCCCTTTATATCTTAGTCGTCTGGTGCCTCCTCAAGTTCGAGAAAACTCAGAGTACTTACTTCGTAATTCGTCTAATACTTCGATAGTTCATGCAAATTCAAATCTATACTATAACTCATTTCTTCCATCTGTAATAAGACTTTGGAATAACCTGCCACTACTGGTGAGAAATAGTACATCTCTGTCTGACTTCAAGAAAAACCTAAAGGGCCAAGAAAGAAAACCACCTGTTTATTTTTATTATGGAAATAGGGCAGCCCAAATATATCACACGAGATTACGACTCGAGTGTAGCTCTCTTAATTTTCATTTATTTAAGAAAAACCTTATTGACAGCCCCAGGTGTTCATGTGGCCAAACTGAGACAGTTAAACATTATTTATTTGATTGTATAAATTACACCCAACTACGTCACCAGGTCTTGTCCAATTTTCTCCATCTTCCCGCAAACGCCTTGATAAGTGGCAATTCAAATTTGTCTAATGGGGAAAACGAAACCGTTTTTGACTCTGTCCAAAAGTTCATCACCTTAACGGGACGTTTCACCCGTGTTCCCACATAGTGTTTATGAAACACTTGCTGTCGTCGTTCAGGATCAGGTGCACAAGTCTGTTCCACGACCGCGAAGTGAAAGTGGAACTTTCGCATGTGATTTCGTTTTACGAGACTTTCCGATCGGGAGGAAAACTAATTCTAAAATGGAAACGATTTGTTTGTGTCAAAGCGCTGTATGTTTTACTTAAAGATCAAGGTCCGGGCATGGCGATTGGTTCTGTTTTCTATATCTATTTTTTCCAGCTATTTCAAATTCTCTCTCTCTCTCTCTCTCTCTCTCTCTCTCAGATATATATATATACCTTACTCACAGTATTGTTAATGTTTACTGGATTTTCTTTCTATGTCTCCCTTCTTCATTTAAGGTATTTTGTTTACCACAAATTCTTCTCATACACATTATAAGAAATTATACAGGAACAGTTTTATTCAAAGTAATTTCTGCACTCAGTTTTTGTATGTAATATTTGTCATAAGGATAAGATCTCTATAAGCACTATGCTTGTTTTCTGATCCTATATTGTATCTATGTGTTTATGTACATATATATATAGCCTATGCTATGTTTACATAATTGAATAAAATACTGTTTAAACCAAAGGAGCATAATTCTGTAAATACTGTAGACAGAGTTATGCTGTTTGTTCTCTGCACATTGTCTGATGATGCTTTACATTTGTTCCAAGTCTCGTGAAAATATCTTTAACGGTTTCAGAGTTATGGGGCGGACACGATTTCTGTACTCAAAATTACAAAGGGGCATAATTCACTTAATTCTGTAGGCAGAGTTATGGTTTTTGCTCTCTGCAGATTGTCTGATGATGCTTTACATTTGTACAAAGTCTCCTGAGAATATCTTTAAAAGTTTCAGAGTTATGGAGCGGACACGATTTCTGTACTCAAAATCACAAAGGGGCATAATTCAGTAAATACTGTAGACAGAGTTATGGTTCTTGTTCTCTGCACATCGTCTGATGACGCTTTACATTTGTACCAAGTCTCTTGAAAATATCTTAAACGGTTTCAGAGTTATGGAGCGGACACGAAATGATGATGGACAGACGGACGGACGGACAGACAGTCAGACGGACGGACAAGGTGATTACTATAGGGCCTCCGCAGACTTCGTCTGGCGGGGCCCTAATAAAACTACAAAAATAAAAACACTGTGTCTTATAATTCCTTGGTTTCTTAGTTAACCTAGTTTAGTAAAGCCAGTATAGTAAGTCGGCAACAAAATGTATCAGAAAAAGTGTTTTATTTAGGATAGTCGCCTTTTGTTCTTGGAATTGATTATACAACTTTGTCATACTGTACTAGTAAAGGCCCAAACAGTTCTAAGTTTATAAAAGCCCAAAATTTTGTCAAAAATGATCTTTTCTCTTCAAAAAGGCACATGCACATCTTCCACATGTCTGGAAAACGTGCAAAGTTTCGAAACGATAACTTTAAAACTGTATGTGGAGTTGATTATACAAACTTGCCATTTTATATTAGCCACAACCTGTAAAAAAACCTATGACCGAAAACGCTGTAATTTTGTCGAAAACTATTTTCATTCTCTTCAAAAAGGCACATGCACATCTTTAGTATGTCTGAGACCACTGTGCAAAGTTTCAGATTGACTACTTAAAACTGTAGGAGAAGTTTAGTATACAAACTTGTTAGGCGCGACGGACGGATAGGAGTAAAACATAATGCCCCCCCCCCCCCCCCCCCCCACCCCACCCCAGACTATCGTCACGGGGGCATAAAAAGACGATTATGATTCAGACCTGGGATCAATCTACTTTAAGTGCACAACCAATATAGAAATAGATTATGAACAAAATTCATATGATGACTACAAACTCATACGAACAAAGCAACCACCACAGCCAGTAGTTTTGCTTCTGACCATTACATGGCACTTTCATCGTCTGTTGTTGTACAGTTTGATTTTATTCATGTTTATTACTCCTTCATGTGTAAACGGACAATTGTTCAAGATTTTAAAATGACAGACGTTATCGGAGTGGGAACTTCAGATATACTGCAAAGTGCTAGACTCCATTCAAAACTTCAGATATACTGCAAAGTGCTAGACTCCATTCAGACAAAATATATTGACCACAATTCCAGCATGATTGAATGTGACTGCTTCTTCAGCATTATTTGCATTTTGTTAGCTTCTACAAACTGTGTATAATCAAAACTGTCACAGAAGTCAACAGCGAATCACAGTTTACTCTTAAAGAGACGTTAAAGTGCTAGCAGCTCTTTACTTGAGCTTGAAGAGTCATTTTAAGCTTACAATTTTAAAGGACAAATACATGGTGGTAAAGTCTTAAAGGACAAAAATATGCTCCTCTACCTTAAAGAGTTAAATTAATGTCTTAAAGAGCTCCTCTGTGAGCAGAAACACATTGAAAAGAAGGATCATGGGTCATACTTCGACGTTTCGGCTATTCAAGCCTCATCAGTGACCCTGACAATATCTGGTGACAAAAGCCAGTGAAAACTCCTTTCTGGAAAGGATTCATCACCTACGGAAACAATGACAGGCAGTTATGATATTCGTTTCCTTCAGTAGAACAGCGGGAAAACGTGATTGGCCATTATGTACCTCCAGAGCAAATTTCATAGCTGTGGGAAACTTTACTTAATCTTCTGCTGTGGGGAGAAAATTCCCCCTTACAGCTTACACACGTTTGAACCCATTATAATCGCAAGTCTACGAAAGAGCATTTGGAAAATGAAATAGGACCTCCGCAGTTTGCCGTGTTCATCGACTCCTCCAGTGTGCACATTTTTGGAAATGCAAATGAAATAGTATAAATTTAAGGAAACTCACGATGATATAAACTTAGGCTAGTCGTGCACTTTAGGCGAATGGACACACTTTCAGAGGAGGACACTCGGCAATTATATTTTTTCCTTCGTTCTCAATGGGGAGTTAGTTCCTATAGAAAACGATCTGCTTCCCTATGAGCAAATTCTTTTCAGTAAGGCTTGCAAATCATTGTATGCGTACAATCTTTTTTATGCCCCCGTGACGATAGTCAGGGGGCATTAAGATTTGCCCCTGTTTGTCTGTCTGTCCGTCCGTTCGTCACACAGAATGGTATAGAGTTTGTGTAATCAACTTCTCCTACAGTTTTCAATGGATATTTTTAAAACTTTGCATACTTATTGGGAACATAATGAAAATGTGCATGTGGGTTTTTGATGGAGCTAAAATTAATTTTGACAGAATTACAGCCTTTTGAACTGAGTCATTTTAGGCAAGTTTTTGCATTTAGGGTATAGAGCTTGTGTAATCAGCTCCTCCCTCAGTTTGCAGTGGAGCTTTTTCAAACCTTACATACATATTAGACACATATTGAAAATGTGCATGTGGGTTTTTGATGGAGCTAAAATTAATTTTGACAGAATTACGACCTTTTGAACTTAGTCATTTTACGCAAATTTTGGCATTGTAGGGTATGGAGCTTGTGTAATCAACCTCTCCCTCAGTTTTCAATGGATATTTTACAAACTTTGGATACTTGTTGTTGACATACTGAAGGTGTACACCTGAGTTTTAATGGAGCTAGAATTAATTTTAACAGACTTACGACCTTTTGAACTTAGTCATTTTGGCAAATTATTGCATTGTAGGGTATGGAGCTTGTGTAATCAACTTCTCCCTCAGCTTTCAGTGGATCTTTTTCAAACTGTGCATACATGTTGTGGACATATTGAAAATGTGCATGTGAGTTTATGATGGAGCTAGACGTTATTCTGACTGACAGAATTACAGCCTTTTGAATTGAGACATTTTAGGCAAATTTTTGCATTGTTGGGTATAAAGATTGTGTGATCACCTTCTCTCATAGTTTTCAATGGATCTCTTTCTATTCTTGCATGTGTGTTGTGGACATATTGAAGATGAGTAAATGGAATTTTTTGGAGCTAGAATTGATTTTGAAAGAATTGTGGCCTTGTAAATTTAAGTCATTTTGGGCTGCATTATTGCACTACAGGGTGTGGAGTTTGTGTAACCTTTTCAGTGGATTCTTTGTAGACAGTATTTATGCTTAAGAAGGTGCTTTAGGGAGGTACAGGTCCTGTGACAGGCACTGCACGGGGGCATCATAAGTGTCTTACAGACACAATATTCTAGTTTTATTTAAAGGGCGATGTTGGGAGTGCTGATTCGTCGAGGAAAGCAAACAGTCGGTCACACGGTCACAGAGTTTATTTGCGCTCAATGAAATGACAAAATCCCGTGTAGGTGTATCCATATACCTTAGATGGAAACTCAATAATACCAACAATAAGCATGTAAACAACAACGTGAGGGCATAATAATTATGTTCCTAGCCCTACTAAGTGTATCTAAAAGGATAAGTATCAATTATGGAAACCTAAAGTACAGAAAAATGACTTGCAGTGCAAACTTGATAGAGAAAATCTAATTTTACAAGTCTAAAGCCCTCGTCTCGACGTGAAGTAGGATAGGATACGTACAAAAATAACTTTCATCGCCTAATACGTTTCGAAATCCAATTTCTAAGGTTAGATATGCCATGAACTTGTGCCGTCTTACACGGATCCTCTAAAGTCTTAATTTTGTAGCGAAAGGATCCCAATTCAGTTGCAGACCGGATCTGATAATTAGTCAATCGCCTTTTTTTAAAATAAAACTTGCACTTGTTTTCTAAGTACACATAAATATTCAACTTCAAGAAATTTGCCCTTTAAATAAAAAAAAATATGTACGCATAGAATGACTTGCAGGCCAAGGTGGATCAAGCAAACTCAATTTTGCGAGCCTAAAATTTATTAGCATCTTGACAAGTAATATAATTGGCATGAATGCAAGATTCGTTGAAAATATCATAGTCCGATACAGTACGCCAAGGGCGTAGATATATTGCACATCCATGTACTGCTTTGAAGGCCCCTATGGCTGTATCACTGGACAGGTATAAACCTATTAAAATATTTTGTAACATTTTTTCATATATACCGGTATGAATGCAAAATAAACTATACTTAAGGACAAGAGTTCTGCACGGATGTTAATTTAACATCCGTGCAGAACTTTTGCCCTTAAGTATTTGTATTGACGAGTTCTGAATGTCTGAAAATGAACTTATAGACCTGTTTGTATACTCGGAATTTTTAGTTAAATTGGAGGCCACTTGCTATTAGCAACGGCCTCACAGGCATCTTTTGCCTTATGTTTGCGGCTGCTACGTCTCGCGATCTGCGTTAGTGAGTGAATTCGGAAAGGCATGTCCGTTGCTTCCCGAGACTTGCGCATAACCCTACTCCAAACTTGTGGGATTTAGCGATAATGAAGGTTGAAGTGCAATCCGTATTTGTCGCACTAAATTTTATATAGATTCACTTATTATTATCAATGTTTTGAAAATGTTGTTATACTCGTATAAAATGTTTACATATGTATGCTGCAGTTTGTTTTATCATATATTTTCAATATACACGGTTTCCTTGAAACAGCGTCCAGACAGCTGGATATTTTAAGATTTCAGGAACCAGGTTTTACATCTTCTCCAATTTTTAACAAATGGGGTAACTAAACAAACTTTAGTTGTATGAACTAGACTAAGCCCTTTCTATACACTGTTGATATAAGCTAAACTAATTGCAATTCCATTTTGTAAATTTCATTCCGCTATGGCTAAAATGGCAGAGAAATAGTTCATGAAGACTATGCAGTATTAGCCTTTATATCTTGTTTACAAATGATGAGAGTACTTTTAAAACGTATACAGACTATATGGACACTTTTGCAACAGATCTAGATAAGGAGACAATTACATTTTGAAACGACAGATCATTTCAAAGCAAGAATAAACCAAAGAACAACCATTGAAGACTCAATTTTATTTGATCTGTTTACATGTATGCACGGACTACAATTGGAGGTCATTTTTATGTGCATTGACAGTTATACTCGTTTTTATTACCGCAAAGTCTCAAAGTAATTAAATCAGCCACAAGAGGACTTGCATTACAGAGTACGGCTTATTTTCAGTCCATTTTAAGTGAATGACAACATGCACATTTCAGGTTCTGGCTTATTTAATCAGTACTATAGATACACTTCCTCATTGAGTGAAAATTCAAATCTCTCCGCTGGGCGCACAAGCCACTTTGTTGATTTTGTCGAGTTGCGGCTCAATTATTTCTGCTTCCGTTCGTATCCTTATATAGATATTGTCACAATATGTTGTACATAGATTTTTCGAAACAAATATATTTAAAGCAATTATTTCTGGCTAATTGATAAACTTTCATCGTTTTGACCGGAAGTATAACTATGGTTTTGCAAGTATAATACCAGTCAGGCGTAACAGGAAGAAAATCATTGCTCTGTATTGTGATACGCATGCATCTGGCATGTTTTTTTTTATCACTCAAATGTTGGAATCAATGACTGATTTCAATATTTTGTTACCTCAAAAGAAGAGGTAGAAAATCTTGAATTTAGGGCAGGTAAGATCAGCCTGGATTATTTCCCCATGTCTTTGGGTTTGAATCACAAATGAACGGATTTTATATGGTTTATATATTTGTTAATGACTGATTCTATCAGTCATTCAGTGCTGTCACAAGCGTATTTTGGAAAGTGGCTTTCACAGCTGTGTTCTTCCGCTCAGAAATTCAGTGATCGTAAGGTCATTTCGCTAAAAAACGACTGGAATTGAAAATAAGTTTTGTACGAAGTTAAATGGGAACTTATACAACGTATTCTTGTGCAGGTATAATTAGTTTTGTAAAATTAATGACATCAGCGGTCAAAATATATAACGAATACAAACTGAATATTAAAAATCAATCCGCCAATTACCGTATTAGCCCCATCTTCAAGCGCCCCTCGTACTTTATCAAGTAAATAAATCAGCTGCCGCTGAAAAAAACTTGTTTTACAGTTGTAAACTTGCCTTCAACAGTATCCCGAGCACGTCAATCATTGCAGAGAATGTAATGTAAAAGAAATTCTGTAGGTTTATCCACTTATCTCGCAAGTGTTATACTGGACATCATACGGTAATTGTGTGTTTATCGGTGGCTATTTATAGAATTGCCATATTGTAAACAATGGAGTGGACTTCCTCGTGGTCCATAGGTAATGCAAAATACCGCAAACACTGAGTGCTTTAAAGTCAGTGAAAAGTAGTAACCGTTGTCAGAATTCAAATATTTCTTGTGTACAAGAGATAGAATTTTTGCAGGTGCAGGAAGTGATTTGCGCTAAATGGCTTATTTACATTAATGGAGCTGGACCATTACTGAAGTTTGAAATTATTTTAAGCCGATGCAGCATGACTTTATTCTGATAGAATTTGTCATTTCAGGGCCATTGGCCCTTTGATTGAAGATCTGTTATGCGAAACATGCACACTTTGTACTTTAAAACATTCGGACATGTCGTGCATCACCTTTAGCATAGAAGTTCTTTGTAAAAATCAGCTCCCTAACATTTTCAAAGTTACCTCGATTAGCTCATATAATCGGGCGATGAATGTCTGCATGTGTGAAATGTGCTGATTTTGAATATATTTCGATCATAGTTTGGCCTTCGATTAAAAAGCGAACAAGATCAAGACAATAACGACAAATCTGGTCAAAGATAGAAATAGGAAATGTATCAAACAGCGTTGTAATTCAGTTTTAGAAGAATGAAGTCTGGTTTCTGTCAGTCGTAATTTGGAAAGATGTAAATGCACCTACAAATTTGCAAATCTGTTTTGGATTCTCAGTGGGAGAATGACAGTTGGGTGTCTAGACAGTACCATATGTAAAGAAAATTTAATTGTGAGCTTAATGTATTTCAGCAAACAATTTATCCATAATTGTACGCACAGTATCAAAACGTTTTTCCTTGTTTAGTGTCTTGTAAAAATTGCCTAGGCTGGCTTTGAAAAGTCTAGTACTGTTTTTTTTTTATCGGAACTGTAGAGTGAAAACGAATGTGCTCTTCAGGACAACATTCTAGTCAGGTCATGCGACATTTATAGTTGACTCTCTTATCTCAAACACTGTTATCTCAAAGTACCGTCTGATATCAAAGAATATAAGTTTGACATTTCCTATTTTTCTTTGGACTTGGACTCCGGTTATCTCGAATTTACCTGTGCTGTTTGCCCTCTAGTCTTTGAATTTTTATATGATATAGCTTGGATGAAACACTTTCAGAAAATTTGCAGATGTAAATATTGTTGGCTGCTTTTTGGCGATTAAAGAGTTGAAGGCGTTTGAGACCCTCTGACTGTGTCGTTTCTAGTTACCGCGTGACACTGACAAAGTGGTTCCGTGTGCTTTTTAAAATTAAGACCAACCACTACGGATTCTTCTATCAATGAGACAATCAGCCAGTCGTAATTTCTTAATGCTATCAAAAATAAATTTAAGCATAGCAAATGCAGTTATTTTAAATAAAGTTAAAGGACCAATTGCTCTATCAGTAGTAAATATTCATGAAATGAGCCGTGACACGACAAAACCAATAATGTGGTTGTGCGCTCAGCGCAGACTCAGATCAGCCTGGGCATCCGCCCAGTCTGACCAGAGTCTTCGCTGTCCGCATGAAGGTAGCTTAGACCCTTAGCTACCCTTTAAGCACTTAACAAAGAGTCTGATCAAACTAGCCGACTGCCCAGGCTGATTTGATTCTTCACTGGGCGCACAACCACATTGTTGGTTTTGTCGTGTCGCGGCTCAATCGTGAGGTTTTTGCTGTGTGTAATTGCGTCATTGTAAACGGTCGTGATAAGCAAATTTCAAAACAAATACATTCTTGAGTTCCACATAAAAAGGTTTTAAAAATGCATTCGACACGAAACTATTTGAATTTCAGAATAAAGAAACACAAGAACAGCAGGAAAATGCTGAAAGTCCTTACTCTAAGTACATGTAAACTGTTGGCATTTTCATAAAGTCTACTGCGTGCAGAGTAGCAATACATGCATAACGGATGAAACAAAATGAAAAGACACATTTCGTGATGGCAATGCATTAAAATGTTTCCAGACTGTCGCCAGATGACAATATTTCATTGTCGTCGTGACAACTGACATTCTGGGTGAGAGAATTCTCAGATGTGTTCCATCTGATTCTAGAAGATACGCGTGTTCTGGTCTGAAACGTAATGATGCCATGCTTTCAGACGGATATTTTAAAGTATACGTCTTTATATCTGTAATTACCCAGAGACTTCTTTACTTCCGCATAACGACGACAAGGCCAAATAAGAACAGAAATTCTTAAGTTCATAAATCTGTGCAACAGTGTATGAGAGCAGTTAATGTCAACTAACCTGACTTCCTGCTTGTTTCCCTGAGTTATGAGCCGTCTCATCCGCATTTTCACTGTTTGCAATGGTAGGTCCGAATTTACCTGCTGTCCAAATTAACCTGACGACCCTGCTGATGGTGCGTTATTAAATTGGCTGAGTCTTACCACTCTGTCCCAAAGAATACAGAACTCGAGCTTGCTGTTTACGTAGATGAGCTTGTGTTCATTATTCACAAGGCATTTTGCTTTAAAACCCGTGTATGAAGCCCGACAGAAGTAAACATTAATTCTAACAGGAACACGATTGGTAAAGTAAAATTATAGGCTATGATAAAGAGCTGATACAATCACGGCTCGGCTGTTCAAAGCATCCTTAGATTAACGATGTAGTTAGTCAGGTCCTCTATTTCACTCAAAATTAGGTATCCTAATATTTTTGCTGACAAAATGTTAGGACCTTTTGCATTGCAAAAGTTCCTTACATTTTTGTCAGCAAAACTTGCAGTGTTTTTACATACAAGACATTTAAAAATTTAAAATGTCTCTTTAACTAATGACGTCGTTAGTTTTGAACAACTGGGCCCAGGGTTCGCGGTTATAAAACTCAAAATAAAGCACACTGATTGGCTGCTTCCGAGCATGTGCTCGGAGGCAGCCAATCAGTGTGCTTTATTTTGAGTTTGAGAAATTACTCAAGTTTTATAACCTCGGGGCCCGATCTTAAATTCCGTCCTCAAAACCAAAAGAGAAATAAGTGCAGTTTAATTGCTTCTTTTCACAAACGAGAAAACATGCAAATGTGTAAACACTGATCTGTAAACATTTAACAATGTTCTGGTATTAAGTATGACAGGTTTATGTTTCACACGTTCGCTGCCAGACACAGAAGTAAGGCTTTCAGTCATAACTCAAGTTTTTAAGTCCTATGGGTAATTCACAGCTTCGTGTTGTTAATATCAATCTTTTACTATAAGCATCTTCTTGTCTTCAGATTTGCATTCCGTAGGACAATGATTGGCATTAGCTTAGTATTTAATTCTGAGATAGATTGATTTGCATTTTTCTACGTCTAGAGGTTAAATTATTTTCTAATTTAGTATGTAAATGGCCTAACACAATTATAAGAACCGTGCTAACATACTATAAGGAAACGGGATAAATGATTTAAAACAAATTTGTTAGACTGTTCTCTTACGATAAAATGGTTTCTTTGTTAAACTTGTTAACACTGATATAGCTTACAAACAGAGGTGTAGTTTTACCAAGCAGGCACACAATGTTGAACCAACATTGAATAAACCGTGATTCAACGTTATGACGTTTAATCAAGGATTAACTCAATTTTGATTCAACCTTGTATGCTCAGTGGGTTGGTTGGTTTAGGTGAGAAGTATTGAAATCTATATCGAGCCGTCACCCAGAAATATCCAAACAACCCCTACCCGCACCTACTGCAAACACAGAAGACTGTTGCCCTACTATTATCCGAATTATTAAGGCGCCAATATATAGGCAGCCAATACTGTTCTAAGTATGTTTCTAAGGGGTAAAGAAATTTTGCTTGAGTCCTCCTAAGTGAACTTATTACTAATTCTGTCATTACTATTTATAGTACCTGTATATCATGCTGTGTCATTATAGCTTGCACTTATATCTTACAGATATAATATGTAATATGTAGGTTCATAAGGTGTTTTGACACATCATTGTAGCAGTAAGTGTTCTCCCATCTGCTTGTGTGCATGTATGTGTGTGTGTCTGTGTAAGTGTATGTGCTCCTCTCTCTCATACCCAATAGTTAAATAAGCTTAATCAAAATACTCAGTACTGAATGCCAATCGCATATAGATAATTTTGATCTCTTGTGGCGCCTTGAAATTTATGTGTTTGATATACCACCATGTTGTTGTATTATGTATGTTTCGTTTTCTGCTCCTCATGTTGTTTACTTATGTAAGCCTGAGTGTAAATAAAGAATTGAAATTGAAAGGCAATGAAAGCTACCCAGCGCCATCGTCCGACCACAAGCACCTCCGTATAACCCAAAATCCTTTGCTATAAGAAGATGTCCAATTTCGGAAGGGCTACCTTGACCACGGCAGCAAAGAGAGAGTCATAAAAATGTCTGCCTTTGTACGTCTTTGTACAGAATCATACAAAATTGGCAAATTACTAAAGCAGCCTCGGTTTAAGGAGAAGCCTTAAAAGGTTTGTAGCATTTGTGACATTTGTAATACGGAAACCTTAAAATGTTTAATAAAAGTGTATCTGTCAATTTTTACATACAAATGACAGTTAATACATAAATAAAAAGAAGCCTTATTACATAAAGTATTGCCCTTATAAAGCGTTACTCTGTATAGGCGGTGTTATTACATAAAATATATGCATGACAACTCAATGATGTTGCAAGAGTGTGAGAAAAAAAAACCTATAAAAACAATTACAGGGAATAGTGTTAACCTGCGAATCCATACATATTCACGCAGGCAACTGAAAGCAAACAGAAGGTCACAAAAATTGTGGGCGGGACAATATACGCCCTTTGGGTTTTAAAGTAGGAAAGGAAACAAGAGATGACAGAACTTTGTCAGTAACTGAAATTGTCAATAGTTAGGCAGATATGAAATCATAATAGAAGTTATACAAAAGGTAATACTTCTGTCAAAACTTCAAGAAGAGTCAGACAGTGCATTATGTTTGTACAAAGCAAATCAAAATCTTAAACAGTGTAAAAGTTTGGGAGCAGACGTGAAATCACTGCAAGAAATATACAAAGGGGTTCTTCCGTCAAACCTGCAGGTAGGGTTATGGTTCTTTTTCTCTACACATCGTGTGTTAATGTTTTAATTGTGCAAACTTTAATAAAGAAATGTTAAACAGTTTAAAAGATATGGAGCAGACATGAAGTTAATACAAAACTACTACACAAAAGTACAAAGGGGCACAATTCCGTCAAGACTGGAAATAGGGTTATAGTTCTTTTTTCTGTGAACATCATCTGGTAGTGCTTCATATTTGTACAAACTTTCATGAAGAACTCTTAAACAGTTTTTCGTGATATGGAGCGGACACGAAATGTAACTTTTTGAACCTTGACTTCTAAGAAGTTTGACCTTGACATTTGAAATATGAGTTCTGCACATCTTCTTTATGAGGTGAACATTTGACCCAAGCTTCGAAAGAAATCTTTCAAGGGGTTGAGAAGATAATGAGCGGACACGAAAAGTTAACGGACGGACAGACGGAAGGACAGACGAACGGACGGACGGAGGCCACGACATAATTCGACACGTCTTCGATGGGCGTTTAAAAATGGCCATGATAAAACATGAAAGTGTACTTTTAGACCTTTAAAGAAGGAACTTGAAGATAAAAAAAAGCATGCCGATAGCAAGAATCAATCACCATAAACATGATAAAGCTTGTGACAATGGGACAGTGGATAAAAGCGCATTGAAGAACTACATGTCTTTGAGTGATTGTGTTATCACTAGACAAAGCGTTGAACAGCATCCAACACCTGTAGCCACAGCTATTTTAATGTTCGTACATAACCATGCACTGCGCACTGTTTATTGTACTACGTTTGAATTATTTCTGTAGATGGCAGTTTTGCGGCAATTTTATTTCTGTCACATTGAGCTGATGTAAGGCTGATGAAGAAAGGCTGTGTGCAATGGAACTCTGTTTTAAGTATAAAACGAATTCCTCCTCCAGCTGTATTAGAACCCAGACACTCAGCTTAGTAGGTCAGCCCGAATCCGTTCAACTGCCAAGACCTGGCCCCGAGGTTATAAAACTTTTTTTCATGCTCAACTCCGCTGAGCATGAACTTTTACTTGCTAATAAATAGCAAATTACTGATTAGTACAGTTTTTTACTTGCTCGGTTTAGCTGAGTAAGAAATTTCTCTGCTTATGAATGTTAGTTGGCATTTTTATATTTATAAGCAGAGAAGATTTCATGCTCAGCTAAGCTGAACACGAAAAAAGTTTGACAGCCTTCGGGCCAGATTTCTGTTGACTTAAAATATAACTTCTTTTATTCAAACCATGTCCTACAAGTAGTAAAAGTATTTACGTCTCTATTTATCACAATCTTAGAAAAAAAATAAATTCAATTTCAATCTTATTTCCGTCAATTTTAGTGTCGTTAGGTTTCTGTTTATCCTCCCATCTACACCATTGTTAAACTCTATTAAATTTTCACTCAGACGGGATGTGTGTGATGAAATACTTGTAAGCCGAAACCTAATTCTAAACTTGAAATTCAGTTAAAAACGAACAGAAACTAATGGGGTTATTTTAAGATATATGTCTTCTTCTTATTAGTTTTGGATAGTCGGGATAAAATAGTACACACAAACTTTAAAAAATCATCGACTTTAGCTAAATACGTGAACGGACTTCCCATCGGCAAGACTCATCCGATTGAGCGGCGGATCCACTATGCGCCCTCTTGATAAATTGTCCAGCGCGTAATCACTTGGCCATCGAAAGACGACCTTCTAACATGTTTAAAATTGAAGCTATATAGTACAGGGCTGATCCGAAATGCATGTATCAGCTGATGTAGAGTCGAACTGAAATATTAAAGTGGCTTCCAGCTAAATGACTATAAGTACTTGGCATTGTGTTGCCCTTTTAATTCTGATGGGTAACCGCTAAGGTCAAGATAGGAACTGGAGCCAGTCTAAGTCAATAGGTTCGATTGATACATTGCATAATCATTCGACTCGTGTTTTGTCCGCATTTTAGCCCCCTTCCACCGCTCTACCTGGGCTATAGAATAAGCAACGCCTGTCTTTCGCCCATCGTCCATTTCCATCAGTTAACAATGTCAAAAGACTACTCTTCTGGAAACAGTATGCAATTTTCAGCCAAATTTAAGATATCTTATTGTGCGGAAACGATAGCCAAATTGGTCCTTTCCAGAACTGAAATTTAAGATAGCAGCCATGATAAAATTAATAAACTACATTTTTCCCAGAATAAATAAACCAATTTGAAGCCAGTAAGAGCTCCGGTAGCTCAGTAGGCGAAAAACGCTGGCCTGCTGATTTATTATTCCCTGGTTCGAGCCCCCTAGAGGCGAGAATCTGTCCAACCGTAAACTGCTTTTCATTATCACACCCTCCCATTGTCCTAATATGACTGAAATACTGTTGAAAAGGATGTAAAATCGCCAGTCATTCATCCATCCATGCTGAGGCCAGTGTCAAGGGGCGTGGGCAGTGTTGCAAGATTACATTACTGAACAGACTCAATTAAATTCGTTTCATTGATTCATTCCTTGCTTCCAGAGAATCTTCCTCAAGAAATAAAATTGTTTTGTTGGTACCACAGCACCTGGAAAACTGACATTGACATTCAGTGGGAAAGTTGAAATCGGCCCTCACTGTCTTGGCGTTGCAGACAAAATAGTCAAAAGGCCTCAGCAGCCATCAATCTGGTAAAGCTGAAACTTTGCAGAAATGTTTCAAAATCAGCATTTTCAAGAATAATGTTTTTTTTCTCATTCTAATCGTTCAATACTTTTGATTGCTATCGAACCTCGCAATTGCATTGCTTTTCAATGCGAAACAGGAGGAAAAGCGCTTTCTTAATTATACAGATATAATGGCAAACCTATCATACCATTTTCTTCCATTATAAATAAGGCGTTGATGGCAGTTGTTTGAGTTAGCTGAGTACGCAAAACAATCAAATATTGTAAAAGAAAATTTAGAAAAAGGCAACTCCTCAATAGGAATAAAGCTGGAATAGTTGTAACTTTGCGGAAACGTTCTCAGGAAAGAGCCTCTGCGTTTTTAAGGTCTAAAGCTTTGTTTGCTATGGTAATGAATTCAAAATTGTCTTTCAGTGGAAAAAAAATCAACGCCAACATGCATGGATAGCAACATCTATGACCTAATTGTACTTGTAGAAAATTTTAAACTTTATGTCACGGACTCTTAAAAAAATCTCACGCCCCGGCCGAGGATCGTAACAGGGACCATTCGATCTAAAGTCGAGCACTCTAACACGTCGCTATAAAAGCCGGCTTGTACCGCAAGGCAGTACAAGTATATGATATACCTAACCATTACCCTGTGACATTCTCCCCCTCCATATTTAATTCGTCCTCGAATTCTCAGGAGTTACAAGAATCACCGGAAATGAGATGAGACTTAAGGAGTTCTAATGCACATGTGGGTCATTTACGTTGGGCGCCATTTGTCGCGGACTCTTAAAAAAATCTCACGCCCCGGCCGAGGATCGAACCGGGGACCCTTCGATCTAAAGTCGAGCACACTACCACGTCGCTATAAAAGCCGGCTTGTACAAGTGTATGATATACCTAACCATTACCCTGTGACATTTATTTCAACCATGATTTCATCAATAACCATTTTCCATCAGTCACAAAGGCTTTAAAAAGAAAAAAAAAACCTGGTGAAAATCCCAGCAGGCACACAAAGTTAACCAGTATTGATTCAAAAATTGTTCAACGTCATGACGTTGGATACATATTGATTCAATATTGATTCAACGCTGTGTGCCCAGAGGGATATGGTTTACTATATTATTGAAATTGTTGGGTTTCTAATTAGTCTTTGACTTGTATACGCTACTTAAGATAGCATCGCGGCAATCTGCTGCGAAAGAGATGAACTCTTTGCTAATTTGGGTTTTGTGCCGTCTTCCCATTTAGTGGATAGGGACGATAGCGTCGGGTCCTGATCATTGCTCTCTCATATACGTTTAGTCAAAGTAAAAAGATAGGCAATGATCAGGAATTAATACAATCAAATCCCACATCCCGCCCTCAAAGCCAATAGGGAAAGAAGCACACACACACACACACACACACACACACACACACACACACACACACACGTAGAACCGACACAAGTTCACGAAAGACACGCACGGTAAAACCGAATGAGCAGCTCTTTCCCAAACAAGTGTTCATTTAGCTACATGTACCCTAAAAAAGCATCTACATCTATTTTCATCTATTTTATTTTTAACTCCCAAAACAAAACAAAACAAAACAAAAGGCAGATTGGGTAGCAAAACAGGTGACCAAACCGCCAAAGAACATAGACAAGTGGATATAGCATAATGTAGCATCAAGGAACCACAACAGACGTACCGCCTTGTAACGGTCAGCAAAAGATTACTGCGGGGGGGGGGGGGGGGGGGGGCTTAAACATGTTTTACTGAGCCCAAACCTCGCCCTCTGCTTCTGCAGTTGTTTGAAACATTTAGTTAGCTATTTGGTCCGCATGAAGGTTTCCTAACCCAACAATGAATCATCATCGGAAACAAGCAAATCCCGTATGATGAATCAGAGATATAACGTATTGCGACACCAGGATGCCCAAGGGAAGTCAAACAACGCCACTGAAATACCGGAGCAAAAGAAAACCATCAGTTAGACCCCGAATAACCAAGCAGCAGACAAGGCAAACTCCGGCCCCAACCACCTAAACTAAGTAGCTTTGTGTTGGGCCTATCATTGAGTCTGATACCTGACCAATCGGCGTGCAATTAAAGAGGGAAGCAAAGTTACATGTAATAACCATGATAGTGTTAACTACTAAACATGCAGACTGTAGCATTACATTTATGTTATATCCAGTACGATTGTAACGGACGACAATTGTTCTGGACTGATAAAAAATTAGAGCTACCGACAAATTTTTTTCAAGCCGTACATAAAGAAGTACATAAAGAAGACATATAAAATGCATTTAAAATGATGAAACAATTTAACCTTGCTCCTAACATTATCCTCTCCCATTCGCAAATTTGACAAATATGGTGATTTCACATGCAGACACATGCCTAAGATCAGGAGCATTTAAAGAATTGTTTTTATATTTTAATCAGCCTTAGCAATTATTCATATACTCAGGGGAGGGATACAAGATCACCATGAAACTAGCAGAGCCGCTTTCTCTGACAGTGCACCTACTTAATTTAAATTTTCTAGAAAATTTCTAGCAGGTGTCGGAGAACGTCATGTCAACACCGATGCGACGACAAACAAAGCAGCATCGACGTCTATTATGCGTTGTTTCAACGCTGGTAGGCTAATGAAAATCGTCACTTTATTTTTCGTTGTGCTGTAGTATTTGTTTGTTTATTTATTCATTTAGTTTGTGGAAGTTATATTTCCACTAAAGGCGGCGGACCTTCGGGCTGTTAAATAATTATGAGTCCACACAAACTGTTTTACTCTCTAAATCGGTGCATCATCATTTTATTATTTGATACCAAGTTCCATAGAAAATAGTCTTCTCTTGGTTTCTGTTTATCGGAAGTTTTGTTGAGCTTACAAGAGTTTAATATCATTTAGTATATTTTCCACTTTTGACCAATTTCTGCCACTTTTGTTATTTTTAGGCAATGCGACCGGGTTTCCATTTCTTATAATTGCGCTTTGTGTGAGGGTAGGAAAATATTCACCGGCATTCACCAAACGTTTGTGCTAAAAACATACAGAACCCACACTGACGGACCTTAAGTCTCGCTTACTTACGGCCTGCTGTACCTTATTTAGTTCGTATGTCCTTATAACACAATATAAAGTCAACTGTAGTGTACTTGGTGACCTATTTTGCTGCCAAGCAATCTATTTGGAAATACTGTTAAAATTGGTCCAGTGGCTTCCTAACTGGATTAGCCATTGCATCGTTTACTTTGGATCTAAAATTTCAACCGACAGACCATTAACCTTGTCAAACGACGTCACAAGCAGAGAAAATTGCTGCAGACGAGCAGACTCGTAATGTCTAGCCTAAGTTTGGCCTATACTATTCCTTCTTAGAAATAAATGAAGAGTCAGTTTCAGATATATATATATATGAGCCAGTCTCTGTGAAAACCGGGCTTAACGACATAAAAATGAAAAATTAACTTACTGCATCATTGAAAATTATAACCTTTTCTGAACAATTCCTGAACATTTGAGGTGGCTACCATTATTTATTACTGAGATATAGACTTAGGAAACACACAAGTAGAGCAGTTTCTTTATATGACGTTATTAACGTCATGCAAGTATGTTTTGACGTTTGAATTGATTCAAACAGGTTAGGGAGAAACCTTGATCTAAGTTTATACTTCCATTAAAGTATATACTTTGATCGAACTATAAAAAATGCATTAAGATTGAGAGATTCTTCGCCTGTATCCATTCAGAATATAATTGCAAAATTTCAAGTATTGTGTTTTCAATATTGCTGAAAATTAGGTTGGAATGCAAAGCAATTTGAATTTTCTGCTGTTGCGTTTTTGTAAAAGAACCACATTTTTATGTAACCATGTATCTTCCCATTCCCTGAGATTTCTGTAATTGCACACCAATGATATCTGTGACATGATCCCAGCAAAGCAAGCATGTAGACCGTGAGACAGAGTGGATATATCTGTCCAATTTGAAAGGGCATCTCAAAGATATATACTGACACAAATAAGAAACGTCCGCTTTACAATTGTGTCTCTGAATTCCTAATGCACACAGACATTTCATTTAAATGTTTTGTTTCAATAACGTTGATTATTCAACAATGGTGTGTGCTGAATTGAAATCCATTCAACGAACATCGGCGACAATGACAATGCCGCAAGCGCTAGTACACAAGTTTCTAAAGTCGCAAAATCAGTATCTCGTGTGTTTTTCTCAGTTTAACCATCGCAGCTCATGTTAGCATCCTTGAGCAGACACGCTGCTGAGATTCTATTGGTGCTGGATGCATTCTTAATTGTCACGACCACTAGCATAAATCTGTCACGTAAAGTGACGTCACAAAACGTCGATTACGACCGTGCATAGATACTCGCCAACATTACCTTGTTGGTCCATCAGTTTGGAAGTTAATGGCATAAGACTACTTCAAAAAGTCATTTCTAGCCACCAAAAGCATTGAAATAAGCATCATTCAGCATTGCAAAAATTTGAATACAAAATTACTCGATTATTCTCTGTATGAGGTGGGGTAATAAAACTGGGTTTTGTGAACCGGGATTTCAGATTTCAGCCTTAATTTTTACTTTCTGATGCATGTTGTCATTATTGTACACAAGCATAGTCAATTGAAACAGAAACGGTGTCAAAATAATAAACGGTTATGGAGATACGGAAGTTCTAATAACGTTATTAATTTAATTAAAAGGGAGATAATTTTATCAATCGAAGACTTTGGGCTGCTTTCTCGTTCGTTTAATAAGTGGTTTTTGCTTTTAAAAATTGATTTTTCATTTTTCGATGCTTCTGACCCTCGTTTAACGCTAAGCGTTTCCGGTTTTGATGAATGAAATGCTGCTGAGGAAGACAAACGGTGTTTTTACATTAGGGTCAATAAATCTTGCGGCTATGGAGAAAAATTAAAACTGTTGCAACTTTATGTGTACCAGACGTTCGGGACAGATTTAGTTTTAATGTTTATGGCTACAAATTTACTGAATTAAAAGATACAGAACCTTAGAAAACGGACGTTTCTTTTTTGTGACAGTATACTTGTATTTAAATTTTCCTCAATTTGCATAAAACGCTTATCCTTTTCAATGTTGTTCATGTATAATTTTGCAATTCTGCTTCATTACAACTTTCGTTTCTCCTTCCGCTGATTCAAGAAGGGTAGTTGTCAGTTACTGGCGGAAGTATGTGCACTTAGTACTGGTTAACCGATTAGGAGGTCTAAGCCTGCCCAGGAATAGTGTGGTTAGGTTAACTGACCGTCCCGACATGACCTTAGCTGTTTACCGTGGACGTTAAGCATCATATCAACCAACCAAATCATTGCAACTGAAGAAGCAATCATGCTCTAATTTTCACTCATTTTCATACCTCGATCGAAGTATATATATATACTTCGATCGAAGTATAAACTTAGATCGAGGTTTCTCCCTAACCTGTAAAATGTACTTGGAAATTCAAGATATTTTTACCAGACTGAAAGAATTTTTACCAGACATGTCAGGCAGTCAGACAGAGTTTTGTGGTGACTGCCATGACAAACTAGTATTGCCCCTTGCAGACTTGTTTTTTATTTTTAAGGTGGGCCGAGTGGTCCCAGAATCGCACGTATGCTCTCAGTTCAAGGTCATTATATAGTCAAGCAGCGAAATGTAATTCTTCCCACAGACTTAACTCCTAATTGCAGGAGCCCCGGTAGCTCAGTGGGTTAAGCGCTGGCCTACCGATCTAGCGGACCGGGTTTGAGCCCTGCTTGAGGCGAGAATCTTTCCTACCATAAACGGGGTTACATCGCACACAACCTTTCATTATCACCGTCCCATCGTCCTGATATGACTGAAATACTGTTGAAAAGGACGTAAAATCGCAAGTCATCCATCAGGGCTTGCACTAAGTTTGGATAACAGGAAGTCCTTACTTCCATGCTTTAGATTTTGGAAGTCTCAATGGCACATGCTGACATAGTTTGATTGAAAACTTACTATTATTTTTGTATTCATGTGCATGCTATAGTCAATTTATTTGTATTTAATGACATCAATCATGCCTTATGAGCTTTACAATCATTTAAAGTCTAAATTACTAATAAAACTTTCCTGAACATACTTCACCAAAAAGAATTTCTGACTTCCTGGCAATGAGATTTGGAAGTCCCAGACAAAGTTTTGGGAGTAAATACTCCCAAGACTTCCATTCGTGCATGCACTGATCCATTCATCCTAATTGCATTTTCATGTTCACTTGAAATTTAGACCTTCTGGTCTATTTGATAAAACTATTTTGGTATTTGTAAAAAGCTTCAGAGAAATAAACTGCTGAGACTCCTTATTGTTTTAAAATTGCTTTTCAGTTATTTAGGCTTTTTTTTTCCAGTATATCTGTGCTCTTTGGTTATTCTGTGTACCGTTGCCAAGATCGCCCTATTGAAACTGTTGTTCGCTCAGTTCCTATTTTTGTTTGTTCAAGTACTAAAGTGAGGGCCCGCATTGTTTACTGCATGGCTGAAATCTTTTCTGTAGTCCTGCAAATTATTTGGGCGACCGATATTAAAATGGGGAAAGTTAAGAACATTTAGGCCTAAAAATTGGTAAATACAGACATTTCAAAGAGTACATGAAGATTCATGAGTACAAGAGGTCAAGAATGTTCTTTGACCTTTGACCCTTAATTCTCATAGTTTGACAATTTCAAACTTCTTCTTTAAAGCCACTGAGCAAATTGTTAGCAAAAATCATATAGAGCCTTCAGGGGTTGAGGGAATGAAAATTCCTTCAATGGTCTGGGTCACATGATCAACATGGCGGCCATGCCCATATATGGTAAAAACCTTTAAAAATCTTCTTCTCCAGAACCAATTGACCGATGGCTTTGAAACGTGGTATGTAGCATTGGGTACTCCAATACTATCAAGGTTGTTCAAATGATGACCTAGGGTTGACCTTGACCCGCTGATGCAAGGTCAAATATGGGAAAATACTAGAACATAATATTTCATCGGAAGTTTTGATGATTTTGGCCTAAAATTTGTATATACAGTCGTCTTAATGAGGTCATGAAGAATTATGAGTACAAGAAGTCAAGGTCATTCTTTGACCCAGATCTCTCATATTTTGACATTTTCAAACATTTCCTCAAAAGCCAAAGGGCCAATTGTAAACAGAGCCTCCAGGGGTTGATTGAACAAAAATTTGTTCAAACTGTCCAGGTCACATGACAAAAATTGTTCAAACAGTCCAGGTCACTTGACCAACATGGCCATCATACCCATATATGGAAAAAACGTTTAGTTTTTTTCTTCTCCAGAACCAATACACCAATGGCCTTCAAACTTGGTAAGTAGCATGGAGTACTAGAGTACTACCAAGACTGTTCAAATGATGACCTTGGTGTTTTTTTTGCGGCATGGTCATTTATGGGAAAATGCTAGAACATAAGATTTCATGGAAAGTTCTGAAGATTTTGGCCTGAAAAGTGGTATATATGGTTGTCTTAATGAGTACAAGAAGATTTATGAGTACAAGAAGTCATGGTCAATCTAACTTTCGACCCAAGAGTCATATTTTGGCAGTTTCAGACAAAAGAAAAAGCCACTTTGCCAATTGTTCAGGTGAGCGATTCAGGGCCTCATGGATCTCAAGATTGTTTCCTATGTAGTATTCTGGAATTTTTACTACCACTTACACCGTATATCAGAGTCTAAAACTAGTAGTATATAGATATTCTACGAATTTTAAAAAACGTTTACACTTTCTAGTTCAGTGGTGGTAAGGCTTATTCACTGAATAAGGGATGGATGGATGGCTTGTGATTTTACGTCATTTTCAACAGTATTTCAGTTATATCATTCTGATGGGAGGATGATAGTAGAAGGCTGTGTGCAATGGAACTCCGTTTACGGAAGGAAAGATTCTCGCCTCAAGAGGGATTCGAACCCGGGTCCTCTAGATCAGTGGGTCAGCGCTAAACCCACTGAGCTTCTGGGGATCCTCTCTAAATAAGGGATTATACACCTGCACTGTTCAAAATCTCTTACCTGGCTAGTTGTGTGTAAAAACAGGCTTAGAAGCCATCCAATGACTCCATGAAATGGAAGCATAGAAAAGGCCCAATTCTGAACTTCATGATTCGAATGCTAATACTATGCTGTTGAAATATTTGAAACTGGTTTCTGAACTGAAACTAGATTATTAGTAGATATTTGTGGAAACTGGACCTAAAAACAGCTATTCAGAAGACCGTGAATAAATGGCATATAAGCAATACAAGGTCTTGAGAAACAGTTTTCAAACTATAAGAACTTGTTGACTGGCTTTCACCATGGCAGTTTAGTAGGGCTGACTATCATCCTAAATTCTGACTATCACGATACTATCACTATTGGAGAAACCCCTATCACGATAATATTACTATCGAGGGTCTTACATCACGATACTATCACTGTCTCTGAATATTGTAATTTCTTAAGAATTCAGATGATTTAAGTAAGTCCCAATCTCTAAATTACATACCAGTGCTGTCCATTAAAAGTGTAAGCTTTACCACCATCTTTGGATGCAAAGCAGACATCTTTCAGGTTCCTAAATGACATTTATTTGGAAGACAAGTGTCAGAATCTAGTCCACAAGGTGAAAATCTACATGAACAAAAACTACCAAAACTATCGATAGTTGAAAGCACTATCAGCGATAGTTATCGATAGTTGAAAACACTATCACGATAGCACTATCAATGCAACTACTATCACGATGCATTGATATATCGATGTATCATTACACCCCTACAGTTTAGGCTTTCCAGATCTGATGCTTATTAGTATATCTCTTTGCATGGACATAATTGGATTCTGATAGCTTTCTCTCGTCATCTTATTCATTTTACTATTGATCCTGTACATACATATACTTGGATTTTCACTCAAAGTGATATATAAACACAGGTGGGAATTTGGTCTGACAAGCAAATAAATGTTCCAAAATGATCTGTATAACTTGCACCTCCTCACTAAATATTGGAACAGGAATGTCTGAGCAAACACTGTAGACTAAAGCCAGACTGTTCAGGGACTGCAGTAGTATTTCCCATTCTGCCAGCACCGTTGTGCCAAATTGATGACAGTCAAATCAGTGAAGGTAAAAATCAACTTAATTAAGGTTTACAATGGCATCTGCTGCAGAGATGGCTTCTGTCAATATTAAAGCTGCCATGATAAGGTGTTATATCAGTAAACAGTCAGCTGTAGCAGAATAAGTTTAAATGTGCTAAAATGGGCAGTCAACCTTAGCAAAAAGTGGACTTGGCGGTTACCCATCAGACCTGTTCTTAAAATTTGTATAAGACCTATAGTACTAGCAAAGAAACGAAATTACGTTAATACATGTTTGTGGTAGGTCCTAGGTTTACCACCCGTGAAATTAATGCTCTAAAAATATTTACAGTTTTTGACTAAATTTGACAGATTTTGTATACAGCCAAGTTCTGCTGTCATAGTTGGCATCAACTTTGCTTATATAGATGATAGAGTTTTTGGGCTCAGCTACATGCTTTTCTTTGACAATGAGCATACAGATGAGGAACTATATTTCACAGAGTTCTTGTAATCGTGACAAAACAATTCTAGTTCCAAACTGAAGCAGGACTTAATCTTTGTAGTCCAAGTTTTATATTAAACATAATTCTACAATTGTCTATTTCAGGTTAATGTCTGGGCTGGTATTTCTTACAAAGGAAGGACAAACCTCTGCATCTTCCCTGGTGTAATGGACTCAGTCATTTACCAACAGATTCTGGAACGTAATTTCCTCCCATTTGTTAATGAGCGATTCCCAGAAGGCTATCGACTTTACCAGGTAATTACATACATTTCAAGCATAATTCAGTCAGAAAAAAATTATTTTGAAGGGTATTGCCATGCCTATTATCTTGGGATTGCATATTTCTGATTCATAAAATGCCCCCACCAAACAGGATTGATTAAAAACTGTGGATTTCTTAGAAATTATTTAAGTCAAAGGTATAATATTTAGTGTTTGTTCAACACTACAGGTAAAAAGCTACTAGTGTTATCAATATATACTACAGATTATGACTTCAGTTTCAGAGACCATGCAGACTTCTATGAGTTTATTATGGGGTTGAGGGGGTAGGAGAATGGGGTTCAACGATTCATGGGGAGCAGCGGGGAATCACAGGTGTTATAAAGCTGCCATTGAAACATGACTTCTAAGGGCTAGAGCCATGAAACTTGGGCTATGTATACATCTGAAAGAGTAAAGCTGAAAGCCATCATCAATGTAGAATCTTGACCAAGTTTAAACGGTTGACTGACTATGCAGTTTTTTCTAAAGTTTTCGGGTTTAGGTCATTTTCTCAGAAATTATAAGGGCTAGAGCCATGAAACATGGTTCATGCTTACATCTGGAAGAGAAAATCTCAAAACCATCATCAATATTGAGTCATGACCTACATTTTACGGTTGACTGACTTAGCAATTTTTTGTCAAGTTTTCGCGTTTAGGTCTGTTTCTCAGAAACTGTAAGGGCTAGAGCCAAGAAAGTTGGTTCATGCATACATCTTTGCTGATTTAGCTCTGTTCTGTGACAAATCGCCAGCAGGCGAGAAGCCGCATTCCGCGGAATTCTCGTTTAGTGATTGTCTAACTCAACTTGAGTAAACTTGGGTTTAACATCTCACCAACAACTAGGTATTATGGCGATACAAGGCAGCTGAAAAAGCTGAAACTTTACAGAGACTTAAATTTGCTTAGGCCTAAGTGAAAAAACAAAACAAGAAAAAACCTTATTATTCCAGTTGGTCCTGTAATTAGCATCTTCCATGGCCAGTGAGAAATGTGGCTTTTAACTGCCTTAGTGGTACAGATATGACAGCAGATCTTTTGCTGAGATGTTCTTATAGAAAGACTTCCATCAAACATGTTTTTCTTATCAGATCTGACAATCTTTGATTCTGACTGACATATATCTTTTTTTTCTTATTTCAGGATAATGACTCCAAACATAAATCTAAATCCACTGTTCAATGGATGAAGAACCACAACATGTATGACAAGATCATGACAGTGCCTGCCTCATCACCGGACTTAAATCTCATAGAGAATATCTGGGCTAGTATGAAGGACATCTTCAACGAAAGTCAAAACCCAAAACCAAAGACCAACTAGTTTCAGTAATTAGGGAGTTTTGGGAACTTTTGGGTGACAGACAGTGCGCAACATACATTGACCATATTCACAAGGCCATACCACGAACTGTATAAAACCATGGTTGGCCATCTGGGCTGTAGATGGAATTGTACCGTGTGTCAATGAAAAGTACAATGCAATAGTCACGCCTACCAATTGCTCTCATGCAAAATCACGGTTCAGAATGCCAATCCATGAGAAGAGTTTCCGGTTTTGCAGCAGGGGAGCCAAAGTCGTAAACAAATTTGACATCGGCACAAGGTTTGAGGTGTTTATTTTCTCTGGAAACTATTTATGCAAAATATAAGAATGCTATTTTGTCACATATAGATTGTTTCTTCGGCACACGAAGGGATTTACGATTTTGGCTCCCCTCCTGCAAAACTGGAAACTCCTCTCATGGATTGGCGTTCTGAACCGTGGTTTCGCATGAGAGCGTTTGGTAGGCTTGATAGTTGTGAGGCCATTCTTAATTTTGAACACCATCGTGTTTGCACTGCCTCCTTCTTTAGAAGTAATTTTAGCCTTTTCCCAAATTTTACTTCATCTGTAGAAAATAATCCATTAATTAAGGCAAACAAGGTAGACTCTGATTAGATGCCACCATTGTGGCATCTGATCTGGGTCTACACTATTTGCCAGTTGATGTCAGTTTGATAGGTATCCCAACATGAATGGGTTAGATTAGTTTTACATTTTTCCATAAATTTGCTTTTATCATCTAGAAATATGTACGCAAGGTCCTTGAAGATGCTGAAAATGGCATAACTTCTTGTAGTTTTTAGCTCACCAGAACGAAAGTTCAGGAAGAGCTATTGTTGTCACCCAGGCATCGGCGTCACGACCGGATTGGATGTTTCGGTTAAAGCTTTTTTAAAGATCCATATCTCCTTAACACATGGATGGATTCTTTTTATACTTGCACTGTCATTAGATACTGGTCCAAAGTTTTACAAAATACCAACCCCATCCTGTTCAGTGACGTTGAGGTCAAGGTCATGGACTTAGAAATTTTGCATTTGTTTGTTCACTTTGGATGGTTGGTTATAGTTTTTAAAAACCCATATCTCCTTAACTCATGAATGGATCCTTTTGAGACTTGCACCAGAGCTAGGAACTGGTCCAAAGTTTTTACAAAATACTACCCCTACCCGACTAAATGACCTTGCCATTAAGGTCATGGACTTATAAATTTCGTGTGGGTTTTTTTTTGTTTTTTTTTCCCCAGCCACATTGGAGGCTTTGGTTAAAGTTTCTTTGAATACCCATATTTCCTTAACTCATCAATGGATTCGTTTGATACTTGCATTGTAGTTATATACTGGTCCAAAGTTTTACAGAGTACCACCCACACCTACTTAGTGACCTTGATGTCAAGGTCATGGACTTAGAAATTCGGGTTTTGTTAAATTATTATGATCGCATATAGTTCTTTAATGCTTGAACTGATATTTGATACTGGTTTTAGGTTTTACAAAATACTTCTCCCAACAATGCATTAACATGATTGCATGTCAGTTTTATGTAGTGCAAGCAACACCCCTATGGTGACCGTCAAGACAAGATCACATTATCACAATGCCTGTAAGATGGGCAAGCACCAGTTCAGGTGACCTATGCTGTTATATGACAGCTCTTGTTATTTATGTTTTATGGACATTTTCAAAACAAAGTTCTAATTTTCTGCATACAAAAAAGTTGTGCATTAAAAAGTTCTTGCTACATCTGATAAGAGATCATATATTTGATGTATTTCATCAAAAGTTTGAAGTTCCAGTATCAAAGACAACAGATTTTCCGTAAGACCAAAATGATAAGAATTTATAGGAAAATTGCACCAGCAGTCGTTTTATAAACGAGTATGGACAAGTTTGCCTCTAATGTCCAAATATGAAATGACATGACCATAATTAATTCAACACATTGCAATTCAACATTTCATCTATAGACTATGATAGGTTGGTGAAGATGAAGTTAAATTTGATGATGTTGTGGACACAATTTTGAAAAGGGTCGAAAATATAAGTATGACCCATGTTCCTTCTTTCGAATGTGTTCTCTGCTCTTGAAGGAACAATTTTAGATTTTAGAGTTTAATTTGAAATACAGTGGTCTTAATTATCAGCACCTTGTGTCCAAACAACTGCTGAGTTCCAAAATTCTAGTACCTCAGCATCTTCTGTTAACTTTATGACATCGGATAATAATGACACATTATCAGAAGTCCTATGTACCAGTTACATCTGCTGCTTAACTCATCATTGCTTATGCTACACTTTTTTCGAGGAGTGTAATTTACTTCTGACCATTCTAATGCTTCCGTTGTGGTTCAGCTTTGTTATTGTTTGTTGTGTCCGCTTATCTGTCGTCGTCGGAAATTACTTATATGTCGCTTTGTTCTTACTCATTCATTTTATGTATAACGATTAGAGCAAACGGTAAAGACAGATGTTTTAAATGCTACATGTAAATGTTTTTATTTTTGTTCAAGGCATGCTTTAAGACCCATCTACACAGAAAGGCTTGGTTTCTTACTTTTCGCTCGTATAGTCTTACAGTTATTCTTATTACTTCATGTTACCATTTCCCATTGTGTGTCGTGTGTGGGTGTGGTGTGGAACTTGCTTGTTTTACACTACAGTCAACTCTAAATATCTCGGAGTCCACACTACAGTCAACTCTCGATATCTCGAAGTCGAACCTCAGCCCAAACTACTGATATCCCAAAGTAAATTTTCTGGTACCAGAAAATTTACTTTGAGATATCAGTAGTTTGAGATAACAGGAGTTGAAATGTAAATAAGAATAGAAAATATATTCTTTGATATCAGAAGACACTTTGAGATATCAGTGTTCGAGATATCTGGAGTTGAATGTACTTTGAAGCCATGTTGTAATAAAGAGCTGAAGAGTTGCAGCCAACATAGTAACATCCAAAATTTAGGATAAACGCGATGACTTTGATTTTGACATAGTAAATATTTCAGTTTTGGATGGTGATGTTCCCTGTTCTACCTCTTACGGGGTTTACATTTCTCAACTTATTCGCTTTGCTAGATTGTCTAGTCATGTGACTGACTTCAATGCCCGTAATAAAATTTTAACGGCTAAGCTTCTCCAAGAGGGCTATAGATATCATAAACTTCGAAAAGCATTTTCAAAATTGTTTCGGCGACACTATGAATTGGTTTCTAAATTCAATGTCGGATTAAAATTAAAAAGTCTTTTGCAACAGGGCCTATCGGAACCAGAAATTTATGGTGACTTAGTCTATAAAATCAAAAAAAATGTAGGTAAGTCCGATTTTTCTGATTAGTTCAGGAAAATTATCGTTCGTTACAAACGTATTGGATATAATATAAATGTAATGCTACAGTCTGCATGTTTAGTGGTTAACCCAATTATGGTTGACCACTTTGCTTCCCTCTTTAATTGCACGCCGGTTGGTTAGGCATCAGACTTAATGATGGGCCCGACATAAAGCTACTGAATTTAGTTGGTTGGGACCGTAGTTTCCCTTGTCTGTTGCTTGGTTATTCGGGGTTCAACTTATAGTTTTCTTTTGCTCCGGTATTTCAGTGGTGTTGTCTGACTTCCCAGGGGTCTCCTGGTGTCGCAATACGTTCTTTCCGGCGAGTCTTCATCTCTGATTCGTCATAGGCTTTATCCGTAATTTGTTTGTTTCCGGTGATGATTCATTGATGAGTTAGGAAACCTTCATGCGGACCAAACAGCTAACTTAATGTTTCAAACCACTGCAAAGGCAGAGGGCGAGGTTTGGGCCCAGTAAAACATGTTTAAGCCCCCAGTAATCTTTTGCTGACCGTTCCAAGGCGGTTCCTTGATGTTATATTGTGCCGTGTCCGCTTGTCTATGGTCTCTTGCGGTTTGGTCACCCGTATTGCTGCCCAATCTGCCTTCTGTTTTTTTCTGTTTTGTAACTAAAATAAAAATAAGTATAATAGATGTTGATGCTGTTATTGGGGTAGCTGAATGGCCATCTGATTGGGAAAGAGCTACTCATTGGGTTTACTGTGTGTGCGTGTCTTTCGTAAACTTGAGTCACTTTCTGTGTGTGTGTGCTTCTTTCCTTATTGGTTTTGAGAGCGGAAGGTGGGATTTGATTGTATTAATTCCTGATCATTGCCCATCTTTTTACTTTGCATCCTAGCTCTTTTATATCATTGGAATTGTTAGGAATGATTATTTTTGTAATTTTTGTCGATGTGTAAACGCTAGCAATACCTCGTAAACCTAACAATAAGCCGGGTTTTATTAAGTTTGTTAGTAATTGTTTTGTGACAACTATAGGGAGTTCCGAGGAAAACATTTCAGTGGAAATTTTGAAATATACCAAAAGTTCATTTTTGATCAGTTTTATAGGCAAATTTACATTACAACTGTCAGAGGTCCTTTCACGGTTAATTTATAAAGCCAGTTTCTAAACAGTGCTGCATAACCGACAGTGAGCTGTATATGATGGTCCAGCGAGTTTGCCTTTTAGCTCGAAGACCCTTCGATGTATAACCACGATTCTTGGGATAATGACACAGTGTTACGCAGTTTGACCACAAACTAACAGTAGGTCACATTGACCTATCTGTCATGGTCCAGTAATTTTGCCTTTTATCTTGAAGCCTGATTAATGCACGTACATGTTAGCATGGTGAGAGTGACTCAGCATGACCAAAAGTTTGACCTCAAACTAATAATTTGACCTCTATTTTATTGGTAGGTCACCATGACCTATATTTCACAGTTCATTGATATTGTCATATCTCTGGCAATATTTTAGAGGTTTGAATTATTCTTAGGAGAAATATTTATTATGACACTTCACTTAGCCGGTATTGTCCATATTAAGCTCGCACTTGTTAAAGTCAAGCTTACGTAAGTCGAACTTTATTGTCCTCTGACAATTCTTGTTTTTTCATGACTAAGGCATGTTAAAGTAATGAGAAAGAATCCAATACTGCAAAATATATATTGGCTGCAGCTAGAACAATTTCAAAGTGAATGACGCCAATATGTCTCCGTTCTTGTAAATGAAGCCAAAAGGGCGATTTTTAATGCTGATTAGTTATCAGTGTAATTTAGATTTCAGCCTCTAAATCAGTGTTTATCAAGCTTAATTGAATCAAATCATAGTAAAAGACGTCTTATTTAAATCAATTTAATTAAGTTTTTCTTGCGTTTACGAAATCTCCAACTGTTGAATCTAGATTCAGTAGAAACCATGGAGCTGCTCGGAAGATCAATGGCGCTGCTTCAAGAACTGATCAAATTGCTAGTGCAATAGCAAGTTTATTTTTCAAAACCAAACATAAACTTTTCTCGGAGAAATAATCTATTCTAAAACCCATTTTTTCTTCTGCAGCATTTCTTCATAAGGGAAGTTACTTACCACAATATAAATCTAAATCACTCAATTTAAACATTTAGGCCTCCTGGCCTTTATCAAGAAGATTCAACACTAAAAATTAACCAACATGTTTCACGGCTGCAGGTCCAATACAGTTTGAAAATATTTTCAAGATCTCCGATTGAGAAGAGTCTCATAAACCAGGAAAGCAACTGCTGCTCTGTGGGCCTTTGTGACCTAGTGGTCAAGAGAACTGACCCTTGATTGTATAAGCCGTACTTTGGTTGGTTGGCTGATTTGATGCTTAACGTCCACGGTAAACAGCTAAGGTCATGTCGGGTCGGTCAGTGTACCTAACCGCACTATTCCTGGGCGGCTTAGACCCCCTAAGCGGTTAACCAGTGCTAAGTGCACATACTTTCGCCAGTAACTGACAACTGCCCTTCTTGAATCAGCGGAAGGAGAAACGAAAGTATGTGGCCAGGCCGGGTGTCGAACCCAGGACCTCTGACTTATGAGTCAGGTGCCCTACCGATTGCGCTACGCGGCCCGGCTAAACCGTACTTAGTAGCCTATAAAACCATGTGAGCCGCGACACGACAAAACCAACAATGTGGTTGCACCCAGCACAGACTCAGATCAGCCTGGGCATCTGCCCGGTTTGTCCAGACTCTTCGTTCAGAGCTCAAAGGGTGGGTAAGGGTCTAAGCTACCTCCATGCGGACAGCGAAGACTCTGATCGGACTAGGCGGATGCCTAGGCTGATCTGAGTCTGCGCTGGGCGCACAACCACACTGTTGATTTGCTCGTGTCGCGGCTCATGTATTCTTTGTCTAGAAGGTCCCCAAACATCTACGTCAGTCTTGTGAAATTCTGCTATGAGGCCATTTATTTTTCCTTCAAAAGCCATCCCAAAATTCTAGACGGATCTAGAATTTTGGGATCTTTTTGAATTGAATAATCTGTCGAATAGCCGACTTAGTAAGGTATAATAGCAGTGGGTTCGAGCTTCGCTCAGATGACAATGAAGAAACCAAACTCCTGCATGCATAAGGTCAGGTTTTACGAAAACGCCTGTTTCCGACACGTTTGCTAAAAGATCTGATCGACACTCAAGAAAATGACTGTAAAGATTAATCGACACTCAAGAAAATGACTGTAAAGATTCATCTGTCTTTTAAACTTGCAGCCAAACCGTGGAAGTGTTTGCGAACTACACTATCAAACGCATTGCATATACGAGGGGCGTTCGGAAAGATTTGCAAATGGCATCATGACTCTGTTTCGGGGCACGCTGGGTACAACTGCTATGCATGTTCTGAAAGCACTGCATTTTGTCTTTACAGTGATACCAAACACTATACAAAGACACTTTTCCTTATTGAGTTACAAAGCATTTTAATAGGTCCCAGTCATACCACTGGGCTAATTCTATATGTAAAATCTTTTCAGAATTAGGCAATCAAGTCAAATATCTTTGTAAAGAAAAAAAATAATCTTTGTCATTTTCTTGTCCATCGTTGCCTACAATATCCATACAAAGGTTAGAAGGGTGGCAACTGTTATCGGTTTATTCCTTACAAAGCAATGCCCATTTCTTATGACGTTATTGAAATTTACGTTAACGTCATTTTCGAAAGCTTGTAGACGCTTCATTTTTGGCATTAATTTAAATTTATTGACGGTTTTTTGTTGACCCATGTAAGTGCTCTTGTTGCCAAGATTTTGAATGCTAATACACTTGTTTTCATTACAAAAACACTAATTTTTTGTAGAAATGGAGAAATTGCTAGTACATTAAGTACGGATAATCCATATTCCCGGCCCCGTATGGAACCTAGATTAAGAATAATTTCTGCGATATTTACAGGACAACATAATCTTGGCATTGTCTTTAACTAACAAAGATTTTAAAAAATCAAAGAATGCTGATATATAAATTACGGCCTACTAAAGTTAAATTTTGCAGTGCCTTTAGGGTATACCTCTTCCAAAGAAGTTAAAAAATGCGCCCTTTTTAAAAAAATGCACCATGTTTGCATATTTCTCTATGCATATCATAGCTTTGTGTGTTTTTGCAATCAGAACTTCCGTCTGTATGGTGACTACCGAGAAATTACGTCATTTGCAAATCTTTTCGAACGCCCTCGTACATGTATGTGGAAGGCTTTACCTCACAATATTTGTGTTTTTCACTATTTTAATATACTATGCACAATAAATATAGCAATTTTTTTGTATGTGTCAGATCCACCATATTAGGATTTTATTGTCACTTTACTGCATGAAGATATAAAGGCCGATCATTCGAGATGGACTGGCAGGTAAAAGAATCAAGATTGCTCAATTGTAGCGTTTGAACTATCGTGAGGTCAGTTTTTATGACCATTGTATCTGAACGACATTTATGGTCATGTATAAAAGCCACAACCATAATGATGCGACTGGTTTGCTGTTAAAATAAAGGAAAACGCTCTAAAACATTTAAATATGCTACGAGTATGAGGTTTACAAAGTTCGAAAATTTGACGTTTTCCCTTGTTTTTACGTTATCGTCTTAAAACTTGTTTCTAATCGGTATCTCTTGAATCCGTTTTGAGTGTATAATTGTTTGGTAGCTACCAATATGATAATGTAAACAATTCAGAAAGAAATTCTTCCTGGCTACTGAGAATAAGTCAAAAGTCTCAGACTAACGTCATCATTTTCTCACAGTTACGTTATACTTCAGTGAAGAAACTCCACAGTTAAACTAATCATGGTGTGACCTTTAATTGTAGCCTATTGTTTGTCTCGGGTTTTGATTCTACATTGAACTGAAGCACCCGTGAATCATGGCACATTGGACCGAATTAACACGTTTTAACGTCAATGGCGCATGCTAAGATTCGTCAGTTGTTAAGCTTAACCATATCTTTTACACAATCAATAGCTTTGACAAGAAAACTGAGCACGAAAATGTTGAGAAATACCGTACAAACAATCACATGCTTACCATTTTTATGTTGCTTTTCAATGGGTGCGAATTTCGGCTAATGGCCCCTTCCGCGCTTATCGCTTTTCCCCAATATTGTTTTTAAAGATGGCTTCTGTAATCTAATGGTATCTTAAGCCCCCAATACTGTTCCTTTCAATTCAATTTAATTTCGCTCAATGTTGCACTTCAGTAATGAGAAAAAATGCAAAATATAAAAATTTGCTAAATATATATATTGTATAGTATACGTGTAATAAAACCAGTCGTTTGATGAAAATGCTCAGCAATAACTAAGAGAACCATAGGAACACAAACTAGAGTTATAGGTGACAAACAAGCGAAACGATGCTATAGACATGCCCTGCCATAGACAGTTTTTGTTTGACCATTTTGGATGCAGTTGTCACAATAAAAAACTATAACAGCAAGAAGGTAAACAGGAGATATCCCGAGCAAATAGCAGTTCTTCCTTAAGAGAAACTATTATTTCATGTTGTCTTATGAATGCTTTTTTTTTGGAACAGTCTCTTGGCCATTCATGCTGGATTAATGGCGCGTACTGTTACATGTACGGGCCTAATCATCTAATAGCTTTGGCGTACGGTTTCTAATCACGCATAAAGACTTACGCCAGTCGCATTATTAACCGATTTTATAGAAGACAGATATATAAGCACTTCACCATTATCTTAATCATCAGCTGCAGACTGTTTGTTTACGACATTGGCTGTAGAGGCCATAATTCTGAAACTGAAGGATATAAAATTCCTTCACCTACATATTAGAGCTAGTATGATAAACGTTGTCTCTCTAGTTGCAGACCTGGATTCAGACCACCACGTACTGGTTGGGCTTAGGATAACTAGGGGGCCGAGATGTATGTGTATGTGAGGCGGTTGAAAATATATGAGCTGCGACACGAGAAAACCAACAAAGTTGTTGTGCGCCCAGCGCAGACTCAGATCAGCCTGGGCATCCGCCCAGTCCGATCAGACCACAACCACATTGTTGGTTTTGTCATGTCATGGCTCAATAATGATATAATTAGGGCTCAGTTTGATGAGAATTTTTGATAATGTCTTTTTGCCATAAAATATATGCTGCGATATCTCATTAGAATCGCCTACTTCCGTTTTTTTCGGCACAAATATTAGCATACAATTTTATTTGTAATGTTAGACTTACCAAATCTTGGACTGGCGACTTTATTGATTTTAACTGTTGACCGTGATGACTCTCTGATGAGATAGGGGACCGCCATACGAACCGAACTACCAACTAATTGTGTGCACCGCGGCGGAGGGTGAGGGTGAAGGTTTGGGCCCAGTAAAACCGGTTTAATCCCCCCAGTAGTTATTACTGACCGTCCCAAGGCGGTACTTTCGTTGCGGTTGCATTTGTTTTTTGTTCGGTGCTGTTTAATTTATTGTGTTCTCATTTAACCCTTCTATAATAAAAATAGAAAATAGGTAAAAATAATTGTTAAATGTTTTTCGCATAATTTGCTTAGTCTGTTGTAACTCTTCTGTTGGTCTAAATTATTTTGTTCAATAAAGATAGCTGAGTTGCCACCTATTTGGGAAAGAGCTGCTGACTCGACTTATCACTTGTAATTTATTGTTTGTTGGGACGTCTTTGTCAATCTTTCCCTTTGATGTTGGGGATAGGGTTTGGGATCTGATTCAGTCGGTTCCTGAAGTGTAGTTTCTCTTAAAATTTGTTAAGCTAACGATGCTTTGACAACTGAAGCCTGATATTGTTATGACAGTGTTTTTTTCCTTTCCCGCGTGCTAACATATTACGTCTATACCTAGAGAAATAAAACATATGTAAAACAAACCTAGTCAGGACCGTAATGTTTGACATCATAAGTTCGATGTCTTATTGGTCATTCTAGATCTAGACTAATTACTGCTTTTTATAAGTAAACATTGATGAACATCTACTCATAGACTGAATCTTGGAAAACAGCCCCTTCATTAACCACGCTTAATCGGTCGACCAATTAACGGAAAAGATTCTGACATTTGAATTTTATTTTCATCATTGTCTTGTTGGGTCACACAAGGAAAATTAGTATAAACGTGCTTCCGCAGTTATCCTAATAAAGTCTTATCTGATCAAAATGAAATAATGAGAAACCTTAATTAACGAATGTCAGAAAAAATTCCTGTCTATCAAAAAATACGACAATGTATGGTTTCGTTAATATGATAAGTAGGTGACAGTGACATACTTATTAGGAAAATTGACACCACGCCAACATTCTTAGGTTGATTCTATATCTCAGCATCAGGCCTTTCAAACTTCATCAGTGAATGCAGCAAATGGCTTCATGTTACCGTTCATAAAATTAGGTCATTGTGGCCCATTTTAGCTAATATCGACAAGTCAGGTTTCAAGACTTACCCTACACAAGGATTCAACCTCAAGCCATTTTAAACTTCTGCTCGTATTAGTTCCTGATCATTGCCTATTTTTTAAAAAATCATATGAGCCGCGACATGACAAAACCAACAATGTAGTTGTGCGCCCAGCGCAGACTCAGATCAGCCTGGGCATCCGCCCAGTCTGATCAGAGTCTTCGCTGTCCGCATGGCGGTAGCATAGACCCTTAGCTACCCTTTAAGCGCACAGCAAAAAGTCTGATCGAAATAGGTGGATGCCAAGGCTTATCTGAGTCTGCGCTGGGCGCACAACCACATTGTTGGTTTTCTCGTTTCGCGGCTCATATGATTTTTTAAAAAATAGGCAATGATCAGGAACTAATACGAGCAAAAGTTTAAAATGGCTTGAGGTTGAATCCTTGTGTAGGGTAAGTCTTGAAACCTGACTTGTCGATTTTAGCTAAAATGGGCCACAATGACCTAATTTTATCGTTTCGCGGCTCAATTATCAGGTAATTATTGGGACTGATTAGAGAATGTGTATGTTGCAATAGATATGAGTTCAGGGGAGCGAGTCAGATCCACTTTGGCCTGTTCGTTGTAATTAGTTTCTGTTTCGTTTTCACTCGCAGGCGATTTCGACAATGAGAAAAGCCAAAACATAAAAGATCCCACTATTGTAAACGTTTGCGTCAAATATGTCAAACCTGATATCAGCGTTTATCATATAGAATGCTCATCCATCGTTTATGTGTATTGTCTTGTAGCTCAACCGAGTAAACCGCATTAGACTGATGGTCATATACATGTAGCTACCCCAACTAAAAACAACAATAACCTATTTTGTACTCTAAACCATAAAAACAGAACAGAAAACAAAGTGGGCAGCTTTACAGGTGATAATATTACTTAAATACCACAGACAAGTGGATATACGAACATCTAACATTGACAAATTACAAAAAGGTACCGTCTTTGAACAGTCAGTAGCCCACTGGGGTTGGAGAGGGGGGGGGGGGGGGGCTTTAACTAGTTTTACTTGATCCAAACCTTGCCATTACTTCTGGAATGATTCAACCAAACAACAAAACCCCTACTCTAACAACAGACGAATGAAGGCATCAATATTTAAGAACAAATTATACAAAAAAACGTGAAACATCTATTTCACCTATTTCCTATTTTTCTTTCAATTACAAAAGAGAAAGCAGAGTAGACAGCTACATGTATACAGATGACCACATTGCTAGACCCACAGACAAGCAAAAATAGAGCAATAGCATGTGACAGAGAAGAACCACAACAAGGGCAACGCCTTGGAATGGTAAGTAATAGGATCGAGTTTGGTAACTTCGGACAGCGGGTAAATTCGGACGGACCATTGCGAACAGTGAAAATCCAGTTGAGACGGCTCATGATGAGCCGTCTCATCAGGATTTTCACTGTTTACCCAGTTAATTTTCTTTTATTTCCAAACAACTGGCATATAAAAAAAAACAATGTCACTGTCGGAATATTATCCTAAATATAATATCATAGTAACTAGAATTCAACACAATTGCAGTAGCCTAAAAGCAGATTTGCACAGAACAAACATTGTTCCAAATTCAGTATGTGCTTGTGGGACTGATGTTGAAAATGCTGAGCATTACTTCTTTTCCTGCACACTATACGATAATCAACGCGATAGTTTATCGGCGACTCTAAATTTCATTCCGTTCGTTAACTTAGATTCATTATTGAATTGTGGATCAGAACTTAATTACGACCTCAATAAAACAGTTATACTTGCTGTCTTAAAATATATTAAAGATACGCGCAGGTCCACATGAGCTGATATCCTAATCTCATCCGTATTAAATTCCGTGTTACCTGTTTGTTCAAAGAAAGTAGCTTTTATGTGGAACAGAGCATTGTTGAATGTTACGGAGTAAAAATAAAAATGTATTTCCGTTCAAATAAAGTATCATATTTACCATTGTACCATTTGTAGATTACTTGTCACGTTTAGGGAGAGGACTATATAATGTTGTGTATAACTTGTGTCCACTCCCTTTGTCTTTTTGGAATAAAATATGTTTAATCTAATCTAACCTATTCTAAGGTTTCCAAAGAAAACGCGTTTTTTTCGTCATCAAAATTAGAGTAAACGCAAACTTCCCCCCCCCCCCCCCCCCCCATCACACTGGAAAATCATTTTAGTCACAGTACGAGCGTCTTAAAATCAAAATCAACAGACCGTGCTAACTAAAGTGTCTCTATTTTACGCAGTTAAGTATGGAAGGCTGAAAGGTGAAAAAAAACCATCAACTAAGGTTAAAGGTAGGTTCCTGTACTTTGGAATGCATCACTATTTTGATGATCTTTCATCCAAGTTGTTGGAAAGCACTTATAAAAGGGAATGAATAAGTTTCACTAAAAAGTGTAAATCAACTAAATATTAGAAAAGTTGTTTTGCAAGGGATTTCCTAACTCTGCTTCGCACACCAGTTAGCGCTATTTTTAGTTCGCGCCAAAAATAGATAACGCAGCTGAGGTCATGCTGCATTGCACTTTGGGATAGTTTTAACCCATCCACCATGCCAGGACCTCTAGGAGAGCTCACGACAAGGGAAAATTGACCTTTGGAGAATGGCATCAGAAATCGCGCACTTATAGACAAAATAAACATAGTTATTGTTAGAACTGGAATTCCAACGAAAGAAAATAAACCAAAAGGGAAAACGACTATTTTCTTCAACATCTGACGAGTTTGTCAGTAGCAACAAATTCAGAAAAATAAGAGAATTCAATACTGCTCAGAAAAAGACGAAATTATTTTGTGGACATAATTGTTATCGCTAGTACAGGAACCTACCTTTAAGCCAAAATGTAGGCTTACCGCGCAGTATACCGTATTTCTTTGGCTATAAGATGGTTATAAGACGGGTTTGTTTCCTTCCGAAACATTCAAATTTTGAGCCGCGACACGACAAAACCAACAATGTGGTTGTGCGCCCAGCTCAGACTGAGATCAGCCTGGGCATCCGCCCACTTTGATCAGAATCTTTGTTTAGTGCTCAAAGAGTAGCTAAGGGTCTAAGCTACCACCATGCGGACAGCGAAGACTCTGATCAGACTGGGCGGATGCCCAGGCTGATATGAGTTTGTGCTGGGCGCACAACCACTTTGTTGGTTTTGTCGTGTCGCGGCTCATATACAAATCCATCTTAAAAGACGATTATAGAATTATATTCGATTGTTCTGAGAAGTGCAAAAAACATCTTAAAGCAGAATTTTCTAAGACTGACGTAGATATTTGGGGTCATTATAGAGATGAAAAAAACGTTTCGTAGCCGAATATATACGGTACATAAATGAGCCGCGACACGACAAAACAAACAATGTGGTTGTGCGCTCAGCGCAGACTCAGATCAGCCTGGGCATCCGCCCAGTCTGATCAGAATCTTTGCTGTCCGCATGGAGGTAGCTTAGATCCCTTAGCTACCCTTTGAGCACTTAACGAAGAGTCTGGTAAAACTGGGCGTATGCTCAGGCTGCGCTGAGTCTTCGCTCGGCGCAATACCACATTGTTGGTTTTCTCGTGTCGCGGCTCAAATGACTTTCAACTGTAAATTTAGATTAGATAAAATTTCCTTTTAAAAGGAAGGCTTGCCCAGCTAAGACAGTGAAATTTTCATGAGTTGTTTATTGAAGTGAACCCGATTGTTAGTGCACTTTCTGTTGCTAACTTTTATTTAGCAAAGTATTTAATTTCTAACTTATTTAATGGTGGCATTATCCCCGGTTCTAGGTAAAAACAAGTGTAGAATTTATTTGAAAAACATATTAAAAAAAATAAACACACACACACACACACACACACACACACACACACACACACACACACACACACACACACACACACACACACACAAACACCACCACCAACAAAAAAAACAGTTTTTCGACGTTTTGGCCGGCCGTTTTAAGCATGTCTCAAGAAAAATAACTATATGGACCTATTTCAAGTCTTTTCTTCACGGCTGTTGAGTCACACTTAGTCTGAATCAAAATTTTATGAAAGGCTGTTTCAAACCCATGTCTATGGAATCTTGGCACATCTGAACTTGGCATCAAAAGAAGACAATAAATTTATATTTACTGAAGTTTATTTTTGGTTTAAGTGGCATCAGTGGCAGTGACTGGAACAAAATTTTGACACTCTGAGAAGAAAATGCATGCTGCTGTTGTTTGGGACAATAACTTCTCAGCGGGCACATGACGTCGAAATGACGTCATACTGACGTCGATGCGACATCATCACGTGGCATCGACGTCAGTACGACGTTATTTCAACGTCATGTGCCTGCTGGGTTGCTTTACACCATTTAGGAACAACAAAGCACGGGACCCATTGCGTTCGTATTTCCATGAACTCCCGACAAATGAAATTTATCTCTTTTCAGTAAATGTGATAAGGGAAGAATATCGTCAAAAGCGCTTGTTTCTAAATTTAAACAATAAATTTGAACTCTGGTCTTTCTGATTTTATACTGATACACAGATCAGCCCACTCTGGCATAAGCGCAGTCTGATCAGTCTGGCCTCAGCATGAAAGATGAAGAATATACATATGCCGAAAAAGACTGATCAGATCCGACGAATGCATCGGCGCTGGACAGTGTGCCGGCTGCTCTGACTAGTCAGATAATGCGATGCCCTAAGGCCTAGTTTTCGCGACGCCGCTGCATGATTTTCGGAAAAGCTAATGCTTTGCGCTTAGCTATATATAAACACTGTTTCTTACAGAAGTTTTGGTATATTTCTTAGGATGCAAAGCCAAATACTTTGCATTGCATTCACAGTTTCATTTTTTATACCATCAGTTTATAAAAAGCAAACGAAATGTGGCCAAGTTCATGGCACTTGTAAAAGAAAAACGTGCTTTTTAACGGAAATATTAAAAAAAAATACATGAACTATCAAAAATAGAGTAAAGTTTCCATCGTTATTTTTAGCAGATGAGGTAAATCGAATATGGATAAAAATAGACAAAATCGGACGAGGTATTTGTTTGTTATGAATGAAGAAATGCTGTCTCAAACCGGAACGAACTTTCCGATCTCTTTGGCTTAATTGCTGCCCTAAAAAAGTTTAGAACGAATCGTTGCAGTACACACTCACTGTGTACAGACTCTCCTGGTATTTTCCGACTAAGCGTGACGTATCGTTTCTTCCGAAAATAACTCGGTATCACTAAACCACTTGAATACTGGCTTGCGCTCGAAAGCGCAAGCCAAAAAGGAAAATGAAACTGCCGAAGAAGCTTCGCTGCAGTTTTCAAACTAAGACGTGTGAAAGCAAACTTGCAAAAACCCATAAACACTATTGATCATTTATTAGTCTATCTCACAACACAATTACCCATCAAGGGGACAGATCAAGTCTTTTTCCGTAAAACAAAACAGAAATCAATAAATTTATAAAAAAGAAAAAGAAACGAAAACAGACATTTAAGTAAATACTTGCATGAACAAAGAAAAATAGTACAGGGGCCGTATTTATAAAACGACTTGAGTGGCTGCTATGCTGTTACTAAGGCTAAATTTCTATAAAGGAGGTCCCCTACAACTACGAAATTTGCTCTGGAGGAACAGACTTTTTCAGAATTCTTCCAGCGCAAATTTCATAGTAGTAGGGAACCTCCTTTATAGAAATTTAGCCTTAACAACAGCATAGCAACGACTTAAGTGGTTTTATAAATACGACCACAGATGCATGAAATACTTTTTAATTTCGAACCCAAGACTCCCTTCCCAAGGGCCATTTTGGACCCCAGGCTGATCGGAGTCTGCGCTGGGCGCACAACCACATTGTTGGTTTTCTCGTGTCGCGGCTCATATCAGGTAATTATTGGGACTGATTAGAGAATGTGTATGTTGCAATAGATATGAGTTCAGGGGAGCGAGTCAGATCCACTTTGGCCTGTTCGTTGTAATTAGTTTCTGTTTCGTTTACATTCGCAGGCGATTTCGACAATGAGAAAAGCCAAAACATAAAAGATCCCACTATTGTAAACGTTTGCGTCAAATATGTCAAACCTGACAGCAGCGTTTATCATATAGAATGGCGCGCTCATCCATCGTTAACGTGTTTTGTCTTGTAGCTCAACCGAGTAAACCGCATTAAAAGCTCTTTCCCAGACTGATGGTCATTTAGCTACCCCAACTAAAAACAACAGTAACCTATATTGTATTCGTAACCATAAAAATCAAATCAGGAAACAAAGTGGGCAGCTATACAGGTGATACTATTACTTAAAGACCACAGACAAGTGGATACGAACATCTAGCATTGACGAATTACAACAAAGGTACCGTCTTTGAACAGTCAGTAGCCCACTAGGGTTGGAGAGGGGGACTTTAACTAGTTTTTCTGGATCCAAACCTTTGCCATTAGCTTTTGGAACGGTTCTGCCAAAGCATAAAAAAACCCTACTCTAATTACAGACGAATATAGGCATAGATAATTAAGAACAAATTATACGAAAAACGTGAAACATCCATTTTACCTACTTCCTATTTTTCTTTCAATTTCAAAAGAGAAAGCAGAGTAGGCAGCTATACAGATGACCTCATTGCTAGACCCACAGACATCATGAACCGTCTCATCAGGATTTTTACTGTTTACCCAGTTAATTTTGTTTTATTTCCAAACGACTGACATATAAAGGAAACAATGTCACTGTCCGAATTTACCTGCTGTCCGAATTTACCTGACTTGACTCTACATAACTGGCGGCTTAAACTCCTCTTTTTCCTTTTTACTTTTATTTTTCCTTTTTATTCTTTACTCTCAATTTCCCTCTTTATTCTATTTTTTCATATTACTGGATCCAATTCCTCTCCGTCTGCTCCTGCGATGGTTCGAAACATTTAGTTAGCTGTTTGATCCGCCTGAAGGTTTCCTAGCCAATTCTAAGGTTGCCAAAGAAAACGCGTTTTTAGTTTTCGTCATCAAGATTAGAGTAAACGCAAACTTTCCCCCCCCCCTTTTTTTTTCAAGTCAAGTCAAATCATTTATTTCTCTCAATCCATTATACAAAAATGGCAATATGAGGTCAAATATAAATAATGATTCAAAGATTCAAATCATTTTAGTCACAGTACGAGCGTCTTAAAATCAAAATCAACAGACCGTGCTAACTAAAGTGTCTCTATTTTACGCAGTTAAGTATGGAAGGCTGAAAGGTTAAAAAAAACTATCAACTAAGGTTAAGCCAAAATGTAGGCTTACCGCGCAGTATACCGTACTTCTTTGGTTATAAGACGGGCTTGTTTCCTTCCGAAACATTCAAATTTTGAGCCGCGACACGACAGAACCAACAATGTGGTTGTGCGCCCAGCTCAGACTGAGATCAGCCTTGGCATCCGCCCACTTTGATCAGAATCTTTGTTTAGTGCTCAAAGAGTAGCTAAGGGTCTAAGCTACCTCCACGCGGACAGCGAAGACTCTGATCAGACTGGGCGGTTGCTGGGCGCACAACCACTTTGTTGGTTTTGTCGTGTCGCGGCTCATATACAAATCCATCTTCAAAGACGATTATAGAATTTTATTTGATTGTTCTGAGAAGGGCAAAAAACATCTTAAAGCAGAATTTTCTAAGACTGACGTAGATATTTGGGGTCATTGTAGAGATGAAAAAAACGTTTAGTAGCCGAATTTATACGGTACATAAATGACTTTCAACTGTAAATTTAGAACAGAAAATGAAACTGCCGACGAAGCTTCGCTGCATTTTTCTTGTTAAGACGTGTCAAAAATCCATAAACATTACTGTTTATTTATTATTCTATCTCACAATACAATTACTCATCAAGGGGACAGATCAGGTCTTTTTCCTTAAAACAAAACAGAAATCAATAAATTTATAAACAAGAGGGCCATGAGGCCCTGAATCGCTCACCTGAACAATTGGCAAAGTGGCTTTTTCTTATGTTTTGAAATTGTCAAAATATGAGTCTTGGGTCAAAAGTCAAAGAATGACCATGACCTATTGTACTCATAAATCTTCATGTACTCATTAAGGCAACCATATATACCATTTTTTAGGCAAAACTTTCCATGAAATCTTATGTTCTAGCATTTTCCCATATTTGACCATGCTGCAAATAAAGTTAAGGAAAAACCGAGGTCATCATTTGAACAGTCTTGGTAGTACTCTAGTACTCCATGCTACTTACCAAGTTTCAAGGCCATTGGTGTATTGGTTCTGGAGAAGAAAAAATATTTAAGGTTTATACCATAAATGGGTATGGTGGCCATGTTGGTCATGTGACCTGGACCATTTGAACAAATTTTCGTTCAATCAACCCCTGGAGGCTCTATATGAAATGTGATTACAATTGGCCCTTTGCCTTTTGAGAAAATGTTTGAAAATGTCAAAATATGAGAGATCTGGGTCAAAGGTCAAAGAATGACCTTGACCTCTTGTACTCATAATTCTTCATGACCTCATTAAGACGACTGTATATACCAATTTTTAGGCCAAAAACTTCCCATGAAATCTTATGTTCTAGCATTTTCCCATATTTGACCTTGCTGTAAAAAAGGTCAAGGTCAACCAAGGTCATAATTTGAACAATCTTGATAGTACTGGAGTACCCAATGCTACATACCAAGTTTCAAGGCCACTGATCAATTGGTTCAGGAGAAAAAGATTTTGAAAGGTTTTACCATATATGGTCATGGTGGCCATGTTGGTCATGTAACCCAGACCATTTGAAGAAATTTTCATTTCCTCGACCCCTGAAGGCTCTATATAATATTTGGTTACAATTGCCGCATTGGCTTTTAAGGAGAAGGTTGAAATTGTCAAACTATTCTGAGAATTCAGGGTCAAAGGTCAAAGAATGACCTTGACCTCTTGTAGTCATGAATCTTAATGTACACATTAAGATGACTGTATTTACCAATTTTTAGGCCTAAATCTTCAAAACTTTCCATGAAATCTTATGTTCTAGCATTTTCCCATATTTGACCTTGCTGTAAAATGGCCAAGGTCACCCCAATGTCATCATTTTGAACACTCTTGATAGTACTGGAGTACCCAATGCTACATACCAAGTTTCAAGGCCATCGGTCAATTGGTTCTGGAGAAGAAGATTTTTTTAGGTTTTTACTATATATGGGCATGGCGGCCATGTTGGTCATGTGACCTGAACCGTTTGAACAAATTTTCATTCCCTCATCCCCTGGAGGCTCTATATGAAATTTGGTTACAATAGGCCTAGTGGTTTTTGAGAAGATTGTTTGAAATTGTCAAAATATGAGAGTTCAGGGTCAAAGGTCAAAGAATGACCTTGACTTCTTGTACCCACAAATCTTCATTGTACTCATTAAAGATGACTGCATATACCAACTTTTAGACCTTAATCTTCAAAACTTTCCCTGATATCTTAAGTTCTAGCATTTTCCCATATTTGACCTTGCCGTAAAAAGGTCAAGGTCAACCCAAGGTCATAATTTGAACAATCTTGATAGTACTCGAGTACCCAATGCTAAATACCGAGTTTCAAGGCCATCGGTCAATTGGTTCAGGAGTAGAAGGTTTTTCAAGGTTTTTACCATATATGGGCTTTGGCGGCCATGTTGGTCATGTGACCTAAACCGTTTGAACAAATTTTCATTCCCTCATCCCCTGGAGGCTCTATATGAAATTTGGTTTCATTTGGCCAAGTGGCTGTTGAGAAGATTGTTTGAAATTGTCAAAATATGAGAGTTCTGGGTCAAAGGTCAAAGAATGACCTTGACCTCTTGTACTCATAAATCTTCATGTACTCATTTAGATGACTGTAGATATCGATTTTTAGCCCAAAATCTTCAACAGTTTTCAAGATATCTTATGTTCTAGCATTTTCCCTTATAAAAGCACAAGGAAGCAAATTTGACCTTGCCGTAAAAAGGTCAAGGTCAACCCAAGGTCATAATTTGAACAATCTCGGTAGTACTCATGTACCCGATGCTACATACCAAGTTTCAAGGCCATCGGCCTATTGGTTCTGGAGAAGAAGATTTTTTTAGTTTTTTACCATATATTGTCGTGGCGGCCATGTTGGTCATGTGACCAGGACGGTTTGAACAACTTTTCGTTCCCACTTCCTCTGGAGGCCATATATGAAATTTGGTTACAATTGGCCAAGCGGTTTCAGAGGAGAAGTCGTTTGAAATTGTGGACGGACGGACGACGACGGACGACGGACGACGACGGACGACGGAGCCTTACCATCCTATAAGCTCCCCCGGAGCCGCTGGCTCAGGTGAGCTAAAAAAGAAAAAAGAAACGAAAACCAGAATTTAAGTAAATACTTGCATGAACAAAAAAAATAGTTCAGGGGCCGTATTTATAAAACGACTTGAGTGGTTGCTATGCTGTTACTAAGGCTAAATTTCTAAAAAGGAGGTTCCCTACAACTACGAAATTTGTTCTGGAGGAACAGACTTTTTCAGACTGTTCCTCCAGAGCAAATTTCATATAAGTAGGGAACCTCCTTTATAGAAATTTAGCCTTAACAACAGCATAGCAACGACTTAAGTGGTTTTATAAATACGACCACAGATGAAGGAAATACTTTTTAATTTCGAACCCAAGACTCCCTTCCCAAGGGCCATTTTGGATCCCAGGGCAACCATTTGCACAAACTTTGTAGGAGTCCACCAGGCAATGCATCATACGAAATTTCAAGCATTTGTCCAAGTGGTTCTGAAGAAGATTTTTGAATAGTTTACTATGTATTTCTATGGCTCTAACTCAGGACTCCCTGCCGCAGGGGCATTTTGGACCCTGGGGCCATCATTTGAGCAAACTTGATAAGAGACTATAAGGCAATGCATCATACCAATTTTCAAGCATCTGAGCCAAGTGATTCTGAAGAAGAAGAGTTTTGAATAGTTTTCTATGTATTTCTATGGTTAAAACGCAGGTCCCCCTGGGGCGGGACCATTGTAGATCCTGGGGTCATCATTTGAACAAACTTGGTAAAAGACTACTAGGCAAAACTGCATACCAAATTTCAAGCATCTGAGCCAAGTGGTTCTGAAGAAGAAGAATTTTTTAATATTTTTCCATGTTTTTCTGTGGTTCAAACATAGGACTCCCTGCTGCAGGGCCATTTTGGACCCTAGGGCCACCATTTAAAAAAGTTGGTAAAGGACTACTAATCAATGCATCATACCAAATTTCCAGCATCTAAGCCTTGCGGTTCTGAATGAGAAGATTTTTGAATTTTTGAATATTTTTCTTTGAATTTCTATGGTTCAAACCTTGTGCTCCATGACAAGGGGCCATTTTGGATCCTGGGGCCACCATTTGAACAATCTTGGTAAAGGACTATTAGGCAATGCTACATACCAAATTTCAAGCATGAGTGCTTTGCAGTTCTGAAGAAGAAGATTTTTTGAATATTTTTCAATGTATTTCTATGGTTCAAACGTGGGACTCCCTGCCCTGGGACCAGTTTGGATCCTGGGGCCACCATTTGAACAAACTTGGTAGAGGGCAACTAGGCAATGCTACATACCGAATTTCAAGCATCTGAGCTAAGTAGTTCTGGAGAAGAAGATTTTTAAGCATTGTTTAGTTTCGAACCAAAGACCCCCTGGCCCAGGGCCATTTTGGACCCTGGGGCCACCATTTGAACAAACTTGGTAAAGGACCACTAGGCAATGCTACATACCAAATTTCAAGCATCTGAGCCAAGCAGTTCTGGAGAAGAAGATTTTTAAGTATTTTTTAGTCTAAAACAAGACCCCCTGCCCCAGGGCCATTTTGGATCCTGAGGCCACCATTTAAACAAACTTGGTAGAGGTCTACTAGACAATGTTTCATACCAAATATCAAAGCCCTAGGCCTAGGGGTTTCAGAGAAGATGTCATTTAAAGCAAATTGTTGACGACGGACGATGCATGACAGACGACGCACGACGGACGACGCACGACGGACACTGGGTGATCACAATAGCTCACCCTGAGCCTATGGCTCAGGTGAACTAACAAGAGGACCAAGAGGCCCTCAATCGCTTACCCGAGCAAAAAGGTTAAAGGTAAAACTAGGGTCATCATATGAACAAACCTGATAGTTTGCAACAGTTTCCAAATGGTTCTAAAGAAGAAGATTTTTGAATATTTTTCTATATATTTCTATGGTTCAAACCCAGGACCCCCTGGGGAGGGGACATTTTTGACCCTGGCGCCATCATTTGAACAAACTTGGTAAAGGACAACTAGGCAATGCATCATACCAAATTTCAAGCATCTGCACTAAGGGGTTCTGGAGAAGAAAATTTTTAAGTATATTTTAATTTCGAACCAAAGACTCCCCGCCCCAGGGCCATTTAATATTCCAGGGCAGCCATCTACACAAACTTTGTAGGAGTCCACCAAGCAATGCATCATACCAAGTTTTAAGCATCTGAGCCGAGCGGTTCTGAAAAAGAAGATTTTTAAATATTTTCTATGTATATTTATGGTTCAAACTCAGAAATCCCTGCTGCAGGGTCATTTTGGACCATAGGGCCATCATTTGAAGATACTTGATAAAGAACTACAAGGCAATGCTAAATGTCAAATTTCAAGCATCTTAGCAAAGTGCTTCTGAAGAAGAAGATTTTTGAATATTTTTATGTGTATTTTTATGGTTCAAACCCAGGACCCCCTAGGGTTGGGCCATTTTAGACCCTGGCGCCATCATTTGAACAAACTTTGTAAAGGACAACTAGGCAATGCATCATACCAAATTTCAAGCATCTTTGCCAAGCGTTTCTGAAGAAGAAGATTTTTCAGTATATTTTAATTTCGAATCAAAGACTCCCCGCCCCAGGGCCAGTTTGGATCCCAGGGCTACCATTTACATAAGCTTTGTAGGAGTCCACCAGGCAATGCATCATACCAAATTTCAAGCATCTGAGCCAAGCGGTTCTGAATGAGAAGATTTTTAAATATTTTTCTATGTATATTTATGGTTCAAACACAGGACTCCCTGCTGCAGGGTCATTTTGGACCATGGGGCCATCATTTGAACAAACTTGATAAAGGACTACAAGGCAATGCTAAATGTCAAATTTCAAGCATCTGAGCCAAGTGCTTCTGAAGAAGAAGATTTTTGAATATTTTTCTGAGCATTTCTATGGTTCATACCCAGGACCCCCTGGTGTGGGGCCATTTTAGACCCTGGCACCATCATTTGAAAAACTTGGTAAAAGACCACTAGGCAATGTTACATAATAAAGGACCTGGTATGATAAGGGCCGTTTTTGGCCCCCATTCAAATTCTCTTAAAAATGCATGGTTTGTATTGCTTATTATTTGTGCGTATGGGAACAAGCAGAAATAAAATGTTTCGTGTTTGTTAATTCTCAGAATAACATGATTTCCGACATGCCTACGTTGCTTTAATAAAATGAAGGAAAATTGCGAGAAAATCTGATTTTAATACAGATTCCTCTAAAGAAATAAGCAATTTACAATAACTTTTGAAAGCTCTTAACAACAGGCTTTTGATGAAATGCTAATATGTAAGTTTGCACTGCTAATTACCTGTGCACTGCACAAGGCCTCTCAAGGTACCCCACCCACTCAAGTTTGCAAGTCCAGAGATGCTAACCAAAAAATTCCAACAGATCAAAATGAAATGTATACCAGATTATTCCTTGTGTTCTAACTAAGAAAATGAATACCCACAACATATGTTTATTTTGTCTATGAGCGGAGATATGGGCGTTTTTATGTTGAGAACGCTGGGAAAATGTTCCAAACGCTGCCAGTTTGGTAATAAAAAGTTAAAAATAAACATTGAGCCCGGTCTCCAGCACATTTAATATTTTCATGGCATGTAAATATATTAAAATTTTATCTGTATACAAAATATTAAATGTGCTGGAGGCCGGGCTCATATATTTTGAAAGCCACAAAAGCTACCAAATTCGTCAGTTTCGTCAGAATCCGCTGGGGGTATGGGTATGTTAGTACAAATATCACAAATATTTTCTGCAAGAACTGGTTAATTTTGTGTTTGCTATTACATTCAAGGTTTGAACTTTCATATAAATACATTTTTACTATGGAAATAAGACTTAAAAAATGAGTTTTCTGGGGGCCAAATATGGGCCTTATCATACCAGGTCATTTCAAGCATCTTTGCCTAGCGGTTCTGAAGAAGAAGATTTTTGAATATTTTTCTATGTATTTCTATAGTTCAAACCTAGGACTCCCTGCCGCGGGGTCATTTTGGAACCTGCGGCCACCATCTGAATAATGTTGGTAAAGGACTACTAGGCAGTGCTAAATACCAAATTTCAAGCATCTAAGCCTTGCGGTTCTGAAGAAGTTTTTTTAAATATTTTTCTTTGCATTTCTATGGTTCAAATCTTGGACTCCCTGCCAAGAGGCCATTTTGAACCCTAGGGTCACCATTTGAATTAACTTGGTAAAGGACTATTAGGTAATGCTACATATTAAATTTCAAGCATCTGAGCTTTGCTGTTCTGAAGAAGAAGATTTTTGAATATTTTTCTATGTATTTCTATGGTTCAAACACAGGACCCCCTAGTGCGGGGCCATTTTGGACCATGGGGCCATCATTTGAACAAACTTGGTAAAAGACCATTCGGCAATACTACTTACCAAATTTCAACCATCTGAACCTTGCAGTTCTGAAGAAGAATATTTTCTAATATTTTTCTATGTATTTCTATGGTTCAAACCTGGTACCCCCTGCCCCGGGGTCATTTTGGACTCTGGGCCACCATTTGAACAAACATGGTAGAGGACCACAAGGCAATGCTACATACCAAATTTCAAGCACCTGAGCCAAGCAGTTCTTGAGAAGAAGATTTTTAAGTATTTTTTAGTTTCGAACCCAAGACCCCCTACCCCAGGGCCATGTTGGACCCTAGGGCCACCATTTGAACAAACTTGGTAGAGGGACGACGCACGACCCACGACCCATGACGGACACTGGGTGATCACAATAGCTCACCCTGAGCCTATGGCTCAGGTTTAGCTAAAAATGTTGCTCTTGTTTGTTAATTTACAATATAATTTTTATCGGAAACAGACGCAGATAACCAAAACTTCTTATTTTCGTCGTAGATCTACTTTCGATTTCTACTTTCGGGTTAAATCACACAAACAAACAGTGTATCATGCTGGTAATTGTTTTGAAATCAGGTCTATTTAAAGATTGATCATAGTCCATTTAAGAATTCCAAATTGGACACCTAAATTTTGAGATAGGTCATTGTCGCTACCCAGTGTCAAAATTACGGTTGTTGGTGCGTACCGACATAGCTCACTTGAGAGTTATGAAAGTTATTGCCAACTCTTCACCTAGAGACATTACAAAACGTACATAAATACCTATAGGTGAAAATTAAAAAGAGTTGTTATTTTTGCAGAAAACACTCCATCTTGACCTATCTTATAATCCTATAAAGAATTGCAAAAACAAAATGTCAAATGGTTACTAACTTACATGACAAAAACGACAGATAATACAGATAAGGATAGAAAACTGAGAAATGAAAAAGAACCTGTCCTTCTTGCACAAAATACTGTCCGTGTTGACATATCCTATGATCCTGCAACGCACCAATAAAATATTTCAAACGATTCCCGAGTTACATCTCGGAGAAGTCAAAATACAGTCTAGGAACAAGTCTGAATATTACAGATGTCGAAAGTTGGGTTGACCTATTCCATTACCCAACCAATTATCGTTAAACATTTCGATCGGTGTATGAGTGCGGTCTTGAAGTCAAGCAAATTATAGGTTGGGGAACAAAACCGAAAAATAAAGAAAGCGAAAGTCGAGAATAGCATTTTCGCACTTTTGCACCCGACACTCCGCGATGGCCTGTTTTATAATCCTGATAAGAAGCGTTAAATATTTCAAACGGTTTCTGAGATTAAGTCCGGAAACAAAAAAAAAAAAAAAAAAAAAAAAAAAAAAAAAAATAGGATGTGGGTCAAAGTCATTCGGTAACAGTGTCATCAATTAACCACTTGAATGTGCCGTTTGTTTATCATATGAAGCGGAAAGACCCACACATTTAAGTCCTCTTGTTACAAATGACGATATGTCACACTATGAATGTAGATCAAACTTAACCAAAAAAGGAAATCATTAATTTTCATATGCATATTATGGTTGCAACAATTAGATAACTAACGACTAGAGGTTTTAATTATCCAGTTACATGTGCAATGCCATAGCAAACTGTCGCTTAAGTTATTGGAATATCTAGATTTTGATTAGAACGGAAAGATTTTATCCCCATAAGTTATTCACGTACGAGGTAAGGCGGTGCCAGGTAAAGTACAAATGAGCCGCGACACGACAAAACCAACAATGTGGTTGTGCGCCCGGCGCAGACTCAGATCAGCCTGGGCATCCGCCCAGTGCGATCAGACTTTTTGCTACGCTCTTAAAGGGTAGCTAAGGGTCTAAAATACCTACATGCGGACAGCGAAGACTCTGATCAGACTGGGCGGATGCCCAGGCTGATCTGAGTCTGCGCTTGGCGCTCAACCACATTGTTGGTTTTGTCGTGTCGCGGCTCAAATAAAGCTAATATAAATGAGCTGCGACACGACAAAACCAACAATGTGATTGTGCGCCCAGCGCAGGCTCAGATCAGCCTGGGCATCCGCCCAGTCTGATCAGAGTCTTCGCTGTCCGCATGGCGGTAGGTTAGACCCTAGGCTACCCTTTTGGCACTTAACGAAGAGTCTGGTCAAATTTGGCGGATGCCCACGCTGATCTGAGTCTGTGCTGGGCGCACAACCACATTGTTGGTTTTCTCGTGTCGCGGCTCAAATATCAAAACCGTATACATACAGACAGACACAACGGAAAGGAGGAGCGTCTATAAGGCTGTTTTCATGGCCACAACCGATTTTCTTTAAACTTCGTAAACTCAAACTACTATGTGTTGGCTGTAATGTCTTGCAATATCAGATCAATTGGTGAAGGTTTTATTTGTTGTGTTCAAGATGAAAGTGGGTGGGGTAATTCTGACCCGAATGGGGTTCTGTTAAGAAAATGCTAATATTTTTATTGCTACTTAGAACTAGAAGTCTTCCATTTCATGACTCCTTATGCTATGCTAGATATTATAAATGTTTATCATACTTTTGTGAAAGGGGGGGGGGGGGGGTATCAATAAGGTGGGTTTTCTGCATCCTACCAATGTTTTCTTTTTTTTATCTGATGGTATACTCCAATGTGTCTAGTTTATTGGACCATATGTGACTTTGGTCGGAAAGCCCTACTTACTGAGCTATGGCTCCACAGAAGTGGGTGGGGTAATCCAACATGGTTTTAGCCTTTCTTGTAAAAACATTCTCATTTGATAGAAGAGTACAGCAGACAGACAGGAGTTGATAAAATGATTAACAGAGCATCTAAACTATATTTCCATATCATTTTATTTGGTTTAATTTGAACATATGTTGTCAAAAAAGACTTCCTTTGACATTCAACATTTTTTGATTTTTTGTCCTCAATTTTCAATATTTCTTGGCCTTATGGTTAAATAAACAGACCAGTTGTCATCAAACTAATATCAAGGAAGCACCCTGACCAGGACATTCGGATGATGTGACCAGAATTTCACAATGACCTAGTTTTCATGGTCGACTGAACACATAAACTTGCTCAGAAGATGTTTTTTCATTTAATTTTGACCTAGAATTACGAAGCTTTGGCCAAATTACTATTTTAACTGCTATATTATGCCCTACACCCCCGTCACTAAAGGTGAAAGAATACATATTGGCTTCAGATCGGATCTCCTTGGCATCTGCATCTGTGTCTGGGTCATATACTTTGACCTTGGAAACAAGGTCAAGGTCAGATTTTGATGACCTTGACCTTGTTTCCAAGGTCACAGAAGGACTTAATATGTGACACATACACAATTGCAGATGCCAACGAGATCCGCACTGAAGCCAATATGTATTCCCTCACCTTTAGTGGCGGGGGCGTGGGGCATAATATAGCAGTTAAAATAGTAATTTGACCAAAGCTTCGTAATTCTAGGTCAAAATAGAAAGAAAACCATCTTCCAAGCAAGTTTATGTGTTCAGTCGACCATGAAAACTATGCTATTGTGATATTCTGGTCATATCATCTGAATGTCCTTCTCAAGGTACTTCCTTGACATGAGTTTAATGATAACATGTCTGTTCATTTAACAATAAGGCCAAGAAATATTGAAAATTGAGGTCAAAAATATCAAAAAATGCTAAATGTCAAAGGAAGTCTTTTTTGACAACATATGTTCAAATTAGACCAAATAAAATGATATGGAAATATAGTTTAGATGTTCTGTTAATTATTTTATCAAATCCTGTCTGTCTGCTGTACTCTTCTACCAAATGAGAACGTTTTTACAAGACAGGCATGTTGGATTACCCCACCCACTTCTTTGGACCCATAGCTCAGTAACTAGGGCTTTCCGACCAAAGTCAGATATGGTTCAATAAACTAGACACACTAGAGTATAACATCAGTCAAAAAAATAAAACTTTGGTAGGATGCAGAAAACCCACCTTATTGATAACCCCCCTTTCTACATGCAATGTGTTTTATACTCACTTGTATGACATACCTAAATTTTAGCCTATTTTATTCTCCAAGTTTGCGCAAACCACAACAGCTTTTTACACTCAACGCTATTCCAATGATATTTTGTAGTTATACAGTACAGTATATTAGACGGTTGTTCCAAAATTATGCCGATAATTTTCAACATTGAATATATTTTGAGTTATCTACCCTTAAAACCGTTTTTTTTTATTACTTTAATCATTACTCACTTTTTATAACCTGCCACACATAAGTGGTGGATATTGATGTTTCCAAGCTGGTTGTTCATGTGTCTCTCTATCTGACCATCTGTTTCTGTGTCTAGCTGTCTGTCTGTCCATCTAGATTGTTTAAAGCTTTCGCAAGCAGTCAATCATTGTGCTTTACTTTGAGTTTGAGATTATTCTCAAGTTTTATAACCTCGAACCCTGATGTCTGCACCAGCTCTGCCTCGCCGATTACGCTTTTGAGTGTTTCTCGAAGAGGGATGTACGTTGCCTGCCGAGACTTGCTAATCACCTTTCTGCTTCCAAAACGGTAAGGTTTTGCGGCACTTAAAGACCTGGATTTTTCTCATTAGTAAGTTATGTAATCCTTATCTAATCCAATAAACAGTCTTCTCTGGCTAAGCTGTCTTCTCTAGACCAATGTCCCACAAGTCTCTTTGGGAGGCCCAAAATAGGGAAAATCAATAACAGACCTTGATTTAATTACTGGCATTAGTATTCATCAAAGTTTGATGGAGGAAAATATTTTAGATATACATATATTCTGGTAATGTTTACAAAATCTAAAATTCACATTTATCCCTTTTCACAATCCAAATTACTCTGTGGGAAAAAATAATGAAAATGATAAATCCATAACTGACAAAGCATAGTCAAAAACCAACAAAACTACAGTATCAGTTCTTTTACAAACAGATGAACTTTGACAAATTCACTGTTTTCAAAAGGTGTCAAAAACATGTTTAATGTCACCAAACTGCTCAAAAGCACAGATGTCACAAATTGAAATCTTCTGTTTCTTTGCAGTGAATTCCTTAAAACTAAATTTCATTTTCAAATCTTGCATATTTTTTCTTCTTCAGATTTTTATAAAGGGCCGTTGTTTTAAATTACAGAGCATTTCACTAATTACTACCCCCCCCCCCCCCCCAAATAAAATAAAAAACAAGTAGCCCAAAGGGCAACAATTGCTCACCTGAGAGACATTGTAAACCTATAGGGATATTTAAGATGCTCAAGGGCAGCTAACTCCACAGTCAGCGGTCCAATCAGGCTGAAAATTAAACTCATCCAAAACATTATGTATGCCCTCATTTAATATATGCAAGTTTAAAAAGTATCCGATCAAGAGCACAATAGACAGAGCTGTCAAGGGCAGCTAACTTCGTAGGGGTTGGCCTGATCTGGCGAAAATTTGAACTTGTTTAAGATATTATGCATTTCCTCATTACCTGCAAGTTTGAAAAGGATCGGATAAGTAGAAACCAAGAAAAAGTGGCGACATTGATTTTTTGGATGCCCATAGTCAGTGGTGGGATCTAGCCGAAGTGCTAACTACATGTAATCCAAGCTTTTATGCATATCCTCATTACCTGCTAGTATGAAGAGGATCCGATGAAAAATGAAAATGTGATGACATTGTTTTCTCCATTATAAGACTATGGGATTTTTTTCAAACGCTCAAGGGCAGCTAACTCCGTAGTCTGTTCTCGAATCCGGCCAAATTTCGAACTCATCCAAGCTCTTATGTATGTCATCATTACCTGCAAGTATGATAAGCATCTAATCAAAAACCTTGATTGCAGCACCCTGAAAGTCAAACTTGCTCGAGATATTGTCATGCCCTACATTTGTGTGAATTTATTTCAAAATCCGTTGAGAAATGTAGGTGCTAGAGCGATGACAAAATTTTTCTAAAAAAAGCCACAGTGACCTTGACCTTCGGCGCAGCACCCTGAAAGTCGAACTTGCTCGAGATATTGTCATACCCTACATTTGTGTGAAGCTATTTCAAAATCCATGGAGAAATGTAGGTGCTAGAGCCATGACAAAGTTTTTCTAAAATTAGCCACAGTGACCTTGACCTTGGGTACAGCACCCTGAAAGTCGTTCTTGCTTGAGATATTGTCATGCCCTACATTTGTGTGAAGTTATTTCAAAATCCGTTGAGAAATGTAGGGGCTAGAGCGATGACAAAGTTTTTCTAAAAATAGCCACAGTGACCTTGACCTTGAGCGCAGCACCCTGAAAGTCAAACTTGCTCGAGATATTGTCATGCCCTACATTTGTGTGAAGTTATTTCAAAATCCGTTGAGAAATGTAGGCCTTAGAGCGATGACAAAGTTTTCCTAAAAATAGCCACAGTGACCTTGACCTTGGGCGCAGCACCCTGAAAGTCGAACTTGCTTGAGATATTGTCATGCCCTACATTTGTGTGAAGTTATTTTAAAATCCATTGAGAAATGTAGGCGCTAGAGCGATGACAAAGATTTTCTAAAAATAGCCAAAGTGACCTTGACCTTGGGCACAGCACCCTGAAAGTTAAACTTGCTCGAGATATTGTCATGCCCTACATTTGTGTGAAGTTATTTTCAAATCCATTGAGAAATGTAGGTGCTAGAGCGCTGACAAAGTTTTTCTAAAATTAGCCACAGTGACCTTGACCTTGGGCACAGCATCCTGAAAGTCAAACTTGCTCGAGATATTGTCACGCCCTACATTTGTGTGAAGTTATTTTAAAATCCGTTGAGAAATGTAGGCAATAGAGCGATGACAAAGTTTTTCTAAAAATATGTGATGACGTTGTTTTCTCCTTTATAACACTATGGGATTTTTTTCAAACGCTCAAGGGCAGCTAACTCCGTAGTCTGTGCTCGAATCCGGCCAAATTTCGAACTCATCCAAGCTCTAATGTATGTCATCATTACCTGCAAGTATGATAAGGATCTAAGCAAAAACAGTTGAGAAAACGTGATGACGCCATTTTCCCCATTATAACCCTATGGGATTTTTTTCAAACGCTCAAGGGCAGCTAACTCCGTAGTCTGTGCTCGAATCCGGCCAAATTTCGAACTCATCCAAGCTCTTATGTATGTCACCATTACCTGCAAGTATGATAAGGATCTAATCAAAAACAGTCGAGAAAATGTGATGACGCCGTTTTCCCCATTATAACCCTATGGGGGCTATCTGTTGCCATGGAAACCAGAGTTCTGAGCTGATCTGCACCAAAACCTAATGCAGCCTTTCCCCCACCCCAATGATGCTTCAGATAAAATTTGATTGCAGTCAGCCCACTGGTTTCTGAGATATTAATGTTTGACAGTGTTGACGCACCCACGCACCCACGCACGCACGCACGCACGGACGGACGACGGCCCGACTCCCATCCTATAAGCTCACCTCTGAGCCTTCGGCTCAGGTGAGCTAAAAATAAAAAGATAAGAATATGATAATTTAAGAAAGTAAAATTAATAAAAAAAACAATAGTAGTAAGTGATGATACAAAGATTAATACGAGTGTTTTCTTAGGCCAGGTTAATGCATAGTATGCCTGACGACTTAAAAAAAAAAAAAAAACACTGAAAACACGAACTGAAAATGGTGGAATGTGTCTGAAAAAGACCGCCTTTGAACTTTAATGGCTTTACCATTCTTTGTAAGATGTAAACTACATGCCAATCCTAGATGTTGTATTATTTCAACTTCCTCTTGACATATTTCAATGACCAAACATTTAGTCCCTGAGAAGAGCAGGTACTCTTGGGACAAAAGATGATTCCCCAATCATACCTGGTATTGTCTTGATTCGATCAGCACCAGAGCGGACGGCGCATCTGTTGTGATGCGACAATACTTGCAAGCTAAGAGACTTAACCAATTCCATTCGGGATACCCCTTTAGGGGAATCTGGGCAAACAGCGTGGAGCCAGATCAGGCCACACAAATGTCAAGAGGAAGTTGAAATAATAGAGTATCTAGGATTGGCATGTAGTTTACATCTTACAGAGTATGGGAAAGCCATTAAAGTTCAAAGGCGGTCTTTTTCAGACACATTTCACCATCTTTCAGTTTGTGATTTGTTTTCATCAGTATTTTTCAGTGTTTTTTTTTTCTTTTAAATCGTCAGGCATACTATGCATTAACCTGGCCTAAGAAAACACTCGGTAATTTCTATTGTCAGTACATGCATGAAACATCTAACATCTAGGCCTAAACAATTATGGGTCTTTGAATAATGGCACGTCTTAAAGAAGATGGGCAGGCCAAAATTAAGTAGGAATATACTTGTAAATAGATAGATGCTAAACTTTACTAAGCATTACCATTCTCATGTTCTACGAAAGAGAACACACGGTGATTCACCGGCAAATAGAGGCAAGACATGTACGTCTGAATTATGCCGGTTACTGCAAACACAGAAGAATTTGCCTTTTTAAGTAAATGGAGAGTTAGTTAGACCAGTATTGTCAAATATTCTTGTTTTTTGATGCAGACGACAATTTCAGCAGACGACAAAAATGCCTAGAATTTAATGGGTTAATAATACTATCTTTTCAGCATCCTCTCCTCCATGATGGCCTATGGTCGGAACGCTCATATCACAGACGAAGAACATTATTCATGGGAAGTTTCAATGGCCCTGGACTTACTCGGATTCAAACCTGAGATGATAAAATGGAGACAACACATTTACAAAAAGCAAGCCAAATTTATTTCTGAATTCTTGTCAGTGGTACCGAATAGATATCCACCGCGATTTCAGCTGTACTTAACCGGTAGTAAGCAGGAGGGGTCCTCAGTTTGGGATAGCAGTGATATTGATTTGATGACTATTTTCAATACCTGTATTTGTGTCAAGAATATCAATGATATTGAGGACAAATCACGTAAATTAATTTTTCAAATTGATGATAGGAATACTCGTCCTGGATATTTGTATTTGAAAGCAGCGTCTTTTACACATTTCAACAGGCGTTTAGCATATGATATGATTACAAAGGAATGTCTAAACGGTAGTGAGTATATATCGAGTCAACGTTTGAACATGGCTTTTTATTCAGCCTTGAAACATTGTGAAAACACTATTAAAAGCAGTGCTACACGAGAAGCCTTGGCTGAAATGGCACCGTATGTGAAAGCAATAGATGATCCTATGTGTCCGAAAGTCGTTGGTTGTCTGAAGGGTTTAACTTGGCACGATGTCGATATTGTTCCCGCTTACATTTGTGTATATCCGGAACTTACAAGGCGATGGACTGTCCGAGAGCGTAAATATGGATGGCCAACAAAGTCTCTAATTGACAAGATAGCTAAACAAGATGTTCACATAGTCCCCAAAGGTTGTAAAGGCACTAAGGACAGGGACTTCCAGTTCAGAATATGTTTCACTTTCGGAGAAATTGAACTGATGAAGTCTTTAAATGAAACGCAAATGAAATTATATGCTTCTTTAAAGTTGTTATTCAAATCAGCTGTCGAAAATCATTACCCAGGCATTATTACGTCTTATATTTTGAAAAACGTATTGTTTTGGATCTGTGAAACTACTCCGAAAGACACGTTTACCATTGGCCATTTGCACCAGCTACTGATAGAAAGTTTAGAATTTATCAGACACTGCATAACCATTGGCAATCTGCAGAACTACTTTATCCCGGAAAGAAACTTGCTTGAAGGAAAGCTAGATGAAAACAATCGCAGCGGCCTTATTACACTATTAACATCTTTTAAGTCAGACGGAATTTTAGTCATGAGCAGAGTGACAGTGATATCAACGAACCTGAGAGTGATCAGATCTGATATAATATTAGCGCTTGCCCTGTGTTTTTTGAGAAATATAGGAGAAATTCGGCTGGTAAATGGACGATTGAGAACTATTAAAACGTATGGAGCTATAGCATTATTATGTGGCATGGTTATTGGCCATTTATATCTTGAGAAACGTTATCTAAAGAAACAGTCACATCTGATCTCACGATTATAGGGTCACATCTCCTGTCGTGTCATCAGTCATACGACCAGTTATATGTGTCATCGCAAATGGTAGTTCGCAAATAAAATAGGAAACTTGTCTAAACTTCGCCGCAAAAATCCGAAAAGACTCGTCCAACAGGATGTGAACGTGGCTTCACGCGGCTATATTGTGTCACAAGGCCGACTAATCGCAAAAATGGCTATCACTAGCCGTAATCGATCTTGCGATCAGTTGTGGATTGCGCCACTGACCGAGCATGACTAAGCAAAACTTCGCGTTAATTTTGACCGGTCACGAGTGACCTTACGAGTTATTAAACGATCGTTGCATCAGTCCTGTCACCAGCCGTACAAAGAGTCACAATCAGTAAACGTATTTTTCCAAATTCTGTGCGCCAGATGCGCGTATCTGTGTTTAACCTTTCCAGTGTCGGTAAATTCCGAAAGTTTGAATGGAATATGTGATAGGCAGGCCCCGCTGTTATAAAACTTGAGTACATTCTCAAACTCAAAATACAGCACGCTGATTGGCTGCTTCCGAGCACATGCTCGGGAGCAGCCGATCAGTGTGCTTTATTTTGAGTTTGAGATTAGTCTCAAGTTGTATAACCTCGAACCCAGGTCTCGGCAGGCATCCCTTTTCGAGCCACACTTACTGACGCATTCTGTGTGATACAGCAGATGTGCAGACATCAGGTAGGAGACGCCTACGTATTCATTCGCAGTCGCAGGTATCACCGCACAAGCCACCTCAACCTCTGCGTCCCGAGAAAGACGACAGACAAGGGCGTCAAGAGCATTGATCAATGCAGCGAGAAACTGCTAACAGCCAAAATAATCCAAAAGAATGGACGCCAACTCCGCTGAGATTACTTGCGCTATAACAGGTCTGTTTTAACTTCAGAATAGTTTAGAAATTTCAACAGATATGATTTAATAACTTAAAGTAAATAAGTATTTTAATAGGACTGATTTCAGGCCTCAAGAGCCAGAAATAGCAATGGGACACTGACTATTTGGGTTGACATTATCTCGTGGGCAAACTGTCAACGGGCACAGATATCGGCTCAGTGGTTTTAATATATTCTATGCAAAATAAATAAAGCAATAGTTTTGTATGTGCCAGATCCACCATATTAGGATTATATTACCACTTTATTGCATAAAAATAATAGCGCCGATCGTCCGAGATTTCCAGGTAAAAAATTCAAGATTGATCAATTGCAACCCCCATTAGTTATTACTGGCCGTCTCAAGGCGGTACTTTCGTTGCGGTTGCATTTGTTTTATGTTCGGTGCTATTTAATTTATTGTGTTCTCATTTTTACCCTTCTATAATAAAAATAGAAAATAGGTAAAAATAGTTGTTAAATATTTTTCGTATAATTTGCTTAGTCTGTTGTAACCCTTCTGTTGGTCTAAATTATTTAGTTCAGTAAAAATAGCTGAGTTGCCACCTGTTTGGGAAAGAGCTGCTGACTCGGCTTATCACTTGTAATTTATTGTTTGTTGAGATGTCTTTGTCAGTCTTTCCCTTTGATGTTGGGGATAGGGTTTGGGATCTGATTAAGTCAGTTCCTGAAGTGTAGTTACTCTTTAAAGGACAAGGTTCACGAAGGGTCAAATCGGCCCTGTCTCAGAAATTGATGAAATTTTACTATGTTTCCTGCGATTGAAAATGGATTTTTTAAAGTCTCGCGTGTTATTTACGTAATTGTGACGTCATTAAAATACCCTACCCAACGCGACGTACTTAATGATTTTATGACGTTAACGACATTATTCAACTTATAAGTTTGCTGTGTAGCGCTTTTCCGTTTGCTCTGTGCTGCCACTGTTTAACGTGGTCGATTAGATGTTGCTATTTCTTTTCTCCGGGACCTCGTATGTATATGTGAATCTTTATAATTAACCTCACCCGCTCCCCCCCCCCCCCCCCTTTGTCCTGCGTGATGTTATTACATGTAATACTGACGGTTGTAGAACATGAAAAGTCTGTGGATTTCGATTTTTGCTATACGTGGATTTCAATTTTTGCTATACTATCATATTTGATAAGGCACTATTATTTCTGAGTCCAGTGTAAGTTTTTGTTCAGAATTTCGTCCGCAAAACAAAATTTTGTTACATGTACGTACATTTTATTTTGCGGGACAAAATGTGAAGCGCAAACTAATTCCGAGCAAAACTGTTGTTTGTCATTCATGACAATTTGTCTATGTTTTTATCAGATAAGTTTTGTTTGCTTTGGAGTTCTGATGTTCTGAGAAGAAATAATAATAATAATAATAGTAATAATAATAATAAACAGAGATGATATTTTTCACTATGTCGTTATCCGTCAAAATTCGGCACATACCTGAGTGCTTGTGGACGGACGATGGTGCCGGGTAGTTTTCAGTGTCAAGGAGTCCGACTACTTTGGTAAACAGTGGAGCAAGGGCCTACTGTGCTTGCAGTAGGTGCGGGTGGGTTTTTTCGGACATTTTATTCTCCCCTAGCATGTCTTTTTTTTCTCCATCTCTCTGGATGACGGCTTGCTGTATACAATGTAAACTGAAATATTTCAGGAAGCGGAAATCCTTAGGGTTCCACAACACTCAATCTATCAATATCATTCTCCATACATGCTGATATGACTTAAATATTGTTGAAATGGACATAAAATCAAAAGTTATCCATCCATCTCTAAATTCTGACCTGTTTTGGTAACCACCCCACAAAAATTTAACACAAGCCATTCAACGAGGGATAATAGATTTAAGAGCATTTTTTCCTTTAAAATAATTGCTTAAATATTCTTTTATATTAAAAAATGAAATGCACTTTTTTCATTTGAATTTTTCGTCATTTACATGTGAATAAATAAATTATATCGAACTCAAAGTCTTTTTCTTTGAATACGAGAGAACACAGACAGGCTCTGTGTCAGGAGGCGCATCTGATTGATTCGTTTCCTTGAGCCTTATGGGAAACCACGTTTTGAGAGCTGGAAAAAAGAAAATAAAAATAATAATGATAATAATGATAATAATAATAATGATAATAATAAAGAAATTAAAATAAATTACAATAAAAATATGCACGAATATACCACGTACAAAATCGCGCATTCCGAATACTCCGTTACGACATAATTGAGCCAACCGACAACAATAGATGATTTGAAGAACAAAGTGGAATGCCATCGGTAGCTTCGTTAAATAAATATTTGAAAACAGTCATCGCGAAATGGCAAAAATGGAATTTGAATGAAAACATATGCACACTTTTCATGATTGAACTTTTATAGCTCTTATATTTAGATATTTATTTGTCTGAAAGAAATGTACATTAACATAAAAACATTCTTTCATTGATGCACGTTTTAAGCACAGCTTGACATGCAGCTAGACTATTCGCTCATGCATTCTGTGGCCAAATTGCGGGAAGCTGCAAATGATACAAATATTGGTACGGTATCGCATTCCACAAGTTTATGACTTTGATCTTTGATGTGCAGACCCAGATCAGACCGCTCCTGGGTCTACTTTGTGCGCTATTCCATCTACATCTTTTAGGTATATTACTACAATGAAAAAAATCTTCAATTTAAGGACAGTTACAGTAATTATTGTAGGTTTCCCCAGTGTTTAGATTTTTTAACTTTACGGATTTACGGTCCCTGTCTTGATTACTAGTTAAACTAATGATAACAATACCAATACTCGGTGAAACCGTACGTGTTTGGTTTGCTTGCATCATCAAACTAGTGTATGGAATCGGAAAAAAATCATTATTCAGTGTAGCCTTGTCATATACATGTACAATGTAGTGCGTAAATCGAAAATTGATAAACTCTTGCAATTCATAGCTGAAGTCGGGTGTGTGTTTGGGGAGCGGGGAGTGGGGGGTATGGAAGGATGAATAATTGCGATTTTAAATCCTTTTTAACCGTATTTCAGTCATATCAGGACGATGGGAGGATGATAATGAAAGACTGTGTGCAATAATACCCCGTTTACGTTTGGAAAGATTTCCGCATCCAGCGGGCCTCGAATCTGTCATCCGATCATCAGGCCGGGCGCTTAACCTACTGGGCTACTTGTTGGGGTGGGAGCTGTTTTTCGGGGCGAGAGGTGTGTAAGGGGCGGGGAGGCGGATTATCACTGTTTATGCGTGTATACAAAAAAAAATTTTTTCAGCTCATTAATTATATAAATTGCTGTTTTTTTATTGATCACTTTCTCTTTTTTGTCCACTGCTTTTACAAAGAACAGCGAGTGGACACAGTATTCACCTTTCCGTAGTTCCATATCGCCCCAATCCACCCCCACCCTTTTGACAGACGGTACTTAAATACACCTCCTGCAGCTTGTCATGAATCAATCTGAAATTGTGCAGGTTTATGGTCTGCAAATTCCCTTGTGAGTTGGGCGTTATGGTTACAACTTTTTACTTTTATTGCTTTTGCAAACGGGCATTAGAAGACTAACCTAGCAGGTGCCTTATTTACGCCATTTCTTTTACCGATTTCCGATTTGCATTTATCATTCTGGAACTCACTTCACATACTTCTTTGACATGCGAAAAGGAGACCCGGTAGCTCAGTGGGTTAAGCTCTGGCCTACTGATATAGCGGACCGGGTTCGAATCCCGTTTGAGGCGAGAATCTTTCCTACCGTAAACGGGGTTCCATTGCAAATAGCATTTCATTATAATAATCCAATCGTCTTGATACAACTGAAATACTGTTGAAAAGGACGTAAAATCACAAGTCATCCATCCATCCATCCATTTATATGCACGGTAAATATGCATATTATGGTTAGTGGAATAATGGTTGGAGATTTTTATCACTTTTCTCGCTTTGCAAATTTAATTGCTTTCTCACCCGCAGCATTGCTTCTGTTACTATTCAGTGGACCCCCTTATACCCTACTCATGCTTCGGAACAAATGCTATATCTGGGTCAGTAAAACAGAGCCGCAAATCCTTCTAGCTTATTTCAGACATGGGTGCCAAGCTGTCTGGTATGTGCTCCCATCTTCCCGCTCATCCGGAGGATTTGGAAGTGAAATCTGTTTTCCCCGTAGATCAATATTTCTCGTCGAATTCGCTGTGTTTAGTTTGAGCGGAGCAAAGCTAGAATTACGTATTAATCCTAATAAACACCCCTGCTCCAATAAACGCCCCCTTCAATAATGTAATTATCTTGCATGCAAACCTTGTTTGGTTCTCTAAATTAGGGAGAACTTTGATATGGGGTCCACTCTGGAAGGAAAGAATTTCTCCTAGAAGAGCAAACTCTTTCCTTTAAGAGTTGAACCCCACCCCTACTGAGAAGGGAGCCATAAATTTAGAGAATACACTTTAACCAAACTACTGGTTATTAGAGGTATTTTGCTGATTTATTACAATTTCGCACCCCCCCCCCCCCCTCCCTCATTTCGTAAATTGCAACGGCCCTGGGATTTTAATATGATTTATACGGTATATACCTATTTACCGGCCAATTTACCTTGAATAATCATCTGTCTCTCACGGCAACGTACTCTCTGCCAATGACGACGCCAAACGCTACATTGTGACGTAAGAAAGCGTGACGTTACAACTTGGCGCGTCTTTCTCAGTTATTTGTCATTGTCGCGTAATTTTCGGAAGCGGTGGTAAAACAGCGATTTCATCGGCTTTTGGAATTAAATATCGTATCAATTTCTTTTCTGCTGATCAGTTTTTATATTGTCTTGATGGAATCAGTTCCTGTCTGATTATATTCACCCCAAAACTAAACGAACTTCGGCAGCGTTAGTAGAAAAGAACGAAGAGGCATATTTACATTTTGTTTTTATTAGACCATGAAGTCCCAACTTCGACACCTTCAAATTTTTACGAGATATTCTTCATTCATTTAAGAGTCATCCTGCCAAATATTAAGGTGTCGCATGAGGGACTTCATATTTTTCAACCGACTTTTACATGAGCAAATATGAAAATATGACAGATTTCAGGCATTAGGGGGTCCGATTGGATAGAGCTGTATAAAAACCCAAGGCAATTCTGGTAAATGTTTCATGGGTAGTTGTGGAGACAAACTATTGTATAATATAAAAACGTACAAAACGAAACAAATTTCACATATTGCTAAAATGGGAATTTACAGGGCCACAATGTAGGATTCGTGAATTCAGCCCTTTGTAATACCGTGACGTAAGCTTTTAAAACCATTGTATGTAAAAGACATTTTTGATTATGTGGAAAAGCTAAAACAATAAAGACGCGGGCGTTTTGCTCTTAAAATAAAGGAAAACTCTTTAAAACATTTGAATATGCTAACAAAGTTTGAAAATTTGACGTTTCCACTTATTTTTACATTATCGTCTTCAAACATTGTTTCTAATCCGTACTTCTGAATTTCCTTTCGAGTGTATGATTGTTTGGTGTCTATCATTATGCTTACGTAAACAATTCTGAAAGAAAATAATTCCCGGCTACTGAGCATAAGCCAAAAGTCTTAGACTAACATCATTGTTATCTCACAGTTACGTTCCATTCCACTGAAGAATGTTCACAGTTAAATTTATCATGGCGTGATCTTTAAGTTTTGCCTATCGTTTTTCTCGGATTTTGCTCCTCCCTTGAACTGAAGCACCCGTAAATCATTGTACATTAGACCGAATTATAACGTTTTAACGCAATAACGAATGCTAAGATTCGTCAGCAGTTAAGGTTAATCTCATCTTTCACACAATCAATAGCTTTGACAAGAAAAATGTGCATAAAACCGTACAAAAAATCAACTTGCTTGTCATTTTGCGTTGCTTTGAATGGGTGCGACTTTTTGGCAACAGACCCCTTCCGTGCTTATCGCTTCTCCCGACTATCAATTTGAAAGATGGCTCCTGTAATTCCATGGTTACCTCACATTTAAGAATGGCGTAAAATTGAGAAGAAAAATGGTAAGAATTAATAGTAACTCTTTATTTAATAGTCAGAGGATTCTAAATTTCCTTGCCCGAGTTCGTATGGGTAATAGATTAAGGTATGCAAAGTTTCATGACAATTTAATCCTCAATAAAGAAATTATATCAATTTTTTGTCCTCCACTTTTTCACAAACGACCTATACATCAAGTGTTATTGTTGACAGTCGTCATGTGATATTCTGTTAAAATATTTTAACCAGTCCTGGATGAGGTTTAGTTACTCTTTAAATTTAAATAGCTAAAACTTCGAAGTATGGTCCAAATACATGACGTTTGAGATAAGAGCTTTTTCGTGTTTGTGCTCCTGAGTTGTGAACTTGTATTGGAAAGAAGTTTGTCCAGGATTGGGATATATTATAGTTACAGACTCATTGTGTATCTCAAAGTTCCAGATGAGGATGGGTTTTGAAGATAATTTCTCTTCACACTGCATGAAAACATGTTATAATAAGTGTTACAGATACGACTGGGTGACAGGGATAATGTCCCGTAATTCTTCATAAAAACATACGTTGTGAGCCCTCGTTAGAACTGTTCTAATGAGGGGTCACAACAAATGGTGCTTTTGAGAAATAAGAAAAAATACGTAAGACCTATCCTTAGAACTCCTCTGATAACCCTCTTTAGAATTGGCTGGACATGAATGGAGGTAAATATTTGCATGTCAGAGTGATCTGCCTTGGAGATGTATATTCGTACACGGAACTGTCTTTTGTTGTGACAGATGGGTACACTTACAGGGGAAGCAATTCTAGCCTCTAAGCTCGCCTTGACGAAGTCCGGGCAGAACTACTGCTCTACTCCCGACGTCGGCGTCGGAGTCGCCGTCCACATTTACGTTAAGACCGAAAACAGACTGTGCGGGCCGTGCATAGCATGACCTTTTTTTCTGACAATGGCAAAGTTCATTATCACGTAAAAGTGACAGCTTTGTGGACAATTGTATGAGTTAAGACAAGCTACGTATTCTGAAACATCTTCTAAAGCATAACATTCAGAGCCCTAGATAAGAGGCGTATTTGATGATAATTGAGGGATAATTTTCTTTATTTCTCATTGAAGCCATATGTTGTGACCCCTCATCTGAACCGTCTCGTCGAGACGGCTCAGATGAGGGGTCACAACATATGTTTTTATCCAGAATTAACAAAAATTATCCCTAATTATCACCTAATACTCCCTCTTATCTAGGGCTCTGAATTAACATATCTCGAGATCTCTCGTCTGAGTTGAGAAAACGTTTTAGTCTTCAAATTTAGACTTAAAGTGCCATATGGCGGCCGTAAAGTTAACCCAGTGAGTATGACGGTTGTCCTTTATAGTATCAACGAAACACAAAGTTCAGCCTTCAACAAAAAGACCGTAAACAGACCATACAAACTATTAATTTTTAAAAGTCATTACTGTATTGTAAGCTACGGTTTTGTAAAACCGGCAACATTACAGCGTTTGATAAGACTTTAAGTTTGATGTAATATGAACCTGTAGATTCTTTGGAATTATACTAGGTTTGTGCAAACAAAGAAAAGGCTCATCTCAGACTGCGCGGACATGCCGATCTGATTTTTTGTATTAAACAATTAAGAATGTCACATCTTATAATGCGTTCTTTCAACTTATTGTGCCACTATGGCGTTGTGTGGACGTTGATACATACTTGTTTCTATGTTGTGTTCAAATACGGGTTGTTCGCCGCTCTAGGGCACACTTATAATGCTTCATTAACGACTTCGTTTAGCTAAGAGTGCTTTGAAGAACTGCACCCTGTTTTAAGATAGATAACATCAAAGTTACATGTGTCCACCAAATGACTATTAGTAAATGTACTTATATTTGAACGAATTCCTACCTCTTGAGACTATAAGAAGAGCACCATTATACGCTTTTAAACCAGACATAATTTGGTTAATTTCCTGTGGACGTAGAAGGTATTCCTGATTTCCAACCACAGAAATGACATGAGCCGCGACACGACAAAACCAACAATGTGGTTGTGCGCCCAGCGCAGACTGGCCCAGTCTGATCAGAAAAAGTAAAAAGTATGCAAAGACCAGGAACTGAAACAATCAAAATCCAAATCCAGCCCTCAAACCATAGTTGGAAACAACTAAGATTACAAATAATCAAGATACAGAGAACATATGGCCAACCGAGAGGGCAGCTTGTTCCCAAAAGGTGGTCACTCAGCAACCCAAACCGATCCAAAAATAATAAGAACATACATATGGTAAAACATCACAGAAACTCTGACACCAAAAACAGGCAACAGAGAACCACAACAGAACTACCGCCTTGGAACGGTCAGTAATGAATTACTGGGGGGCTTAAATCGATTTTACAGGCCCAACCTCACCCTCAGTTTCTGAAGTGGTACAGAACATTTAGTTGGTTGTTCGGTTCGCATGATAACCCTCTAACTCGTCAATGAATCATCACGGTAAACACATAAATCAAATTTCAACACCATGAAGAAGCAAAGACGAGGACTCAACAGATACAACGGGCCGTCTGACAGGTGGAGATCCCTGGCCTGCCAAACAACCCCACTGGAAATCTGAAGCAAAAGAAGGTCACCAGTTGAGCCCCGGACCAAGCAACAGACAAAAAGGCTCCGGTCCCAGAGTCTTCGCTGTCCGCATGGAGGTAGTTAAGACCCTAAGGTACCCTTTAAGTGCTTAGCGCAGTCTCTGAACTGACTTGGCGGGTGCCCAGGTTGATCTGAGTTTGCGCTTGGTGCAGAACCAGATTGTTGGTTTTCTCGTGTCGCGGCTCACATGGTTAACCCATTAATGCCTAGCGTTCCAGAAACAGGACACAGGAAAAAGTCCGGAACCTCATTAGACAACCACAGAACGCGGCGTCTGATCGGGATCCGCACTATTTGCATAAGACAAATGGGTTATTTCCCTTTGATAAAACACAAAGGATAAAAGTTAACTTAACCAGACACCCCTTAATTGACATATGGACCCGGCATTTCGATAAGGATAGAATACAGCATTGGGCATAAAAGGCTTGGAGCACAAAGCTATTATAATACTGATTATAAAGCCTTCGGAAAGACACTTACCTTTATCAACATACTTTTTTTTACAATTGAGCCGCGACACGAGAGAACCAACAAACTGGTTGTACGCCCAACGCAGACTCAGATCAGCCTGGGCATCCGCACTGTCTGGTCAGAGTCTTTGCTGTCCGCATGGAGATAGCATAGGCTACCCTTGAAGCGCTGAGCGAAGAGTCTGATCGGACTGGGCGGTTGCCAAGTCTGATCTGTCTGTGCTAGGCGCACAACCACTTTTTGGTTTTCTCATGTCGCGGCTCAAATACGTAATGCAAACGTAATAAAGGCGACGTGTTTTGAGATGGTTAACTGTATGTTATTTAGTTTGTTGATAGCAAAGGTTGACTGTATGCCTTTCAGTTTGCTGATAGCAAAGACTAACTGTATGCTTTTTAGTTTGCAAGAAGCAAAACTTGTCTGTATGCCTTTCAGTTTGCAAAAAGCAAAGGTTGACTGTATGCCTTTCAGTTTGCTGACAGCAAAGATTGACTGTATGCCTTTCTGTTTGCTAAAAACAAAGACTGACTATCTATGCCATTCAATTTGCTGATAGCAAACGTAAACTGTATGCCTTTAAATTTGCTGATAGCAAAATTTGACGGGAGAAAGTAGAAAAATGTGCGAATCAGGAATGAGTACAATCAGATCCCACATCCCGCCTTCTAAACCAAATGGAAAAGAAGCACACACACACAAATTGACAAAAGTTTACGAAAGCTGCACGGTTAATCGAGTTAACAGTTCTCTCCCAAACAGGTGGTCATGGAGCAACTTTAACTGAAACACCACAACTCTTTTTCTACCTATTTTCTATCTTAAATAACAAAACAAAGCAGAAAGCAAAATGGACAGCCATTCAGGAAGGCAAAAATTACAAAAAATAAATGATTTAGGTAATAAGATTATAAAGAATTCCAGGATCGACTAGCTCATCTAAAGTAAGAAATTACAGTACGATTTTTCTCTTGTTTTCGTCGCCAGATCAGGTACGGGTTACTGATGAGGCTTGAATAGCCGAAACTTCCAAGTATGGTCCAATTTGCTTATTTCGAATGTTCTCTGCTTTCGAAGGAGCTATTATAAAGTATAATTTATTTTGACGGTCTTCATATTAACGGACTCGCTACACGATTAATGCATTAAAACAGCCTGGATGCTGTATTTTTAATAAAAGAAAGAACGGTTTTAAGTAATATAACAGGCATTTTAAGTAAGATAACAGGCATTTTTATTACCCGGGAACCAGTCAAGATGGTGGTCCTAGAAAAATCCGCTGTTTTTATGCATCAGAATATATAATTGAATGCTCATCAATCAAATATCAGGGACTTTTCTATGTGAACGATGTTTCGTACCTTTGGCAGCTTTCGTCCCCGGTTTTCGTACACGGTAGTAAAATGGACTGCGTGGGGAATCTCAGAAAACACTATATGAAAGTTAATATCAAAAGTATTCTTCTGCTTTGTATGATGCAGAGCGGCGACATTCATCCACATTCAGGTCCGGCTGAACAAAATAATCTTGAGCAAACAGAAAAGAAGCGGGGTAGACAACCAAAATTTCCATATGTATTGTGTATTCGTGGGATTACTTCAAGGAGTAAGGCGGTCAGCTGTGATAAATATCAGAGATGGACTCACATTGGTTGTGCAGGTTTTATAATGGATTCAAATTTACGACAAACTTGTGCAAGAGGAGATTGATTTTAACTGCACCTGTAATGGTTGTACTAACAAGGACTTACCATATTTTGATGAAACAGATTTCTTCTCTCACTCAGATGATCAGACGTTTTCAACTACAAGATTACCTTCATTGGCAGATCCAGAACACTTTCAGTGTTTTTCTAGAAAGGGACTCCATTTTCTTCATTTACATGCTAGGTCGTTATTACCAAAGATGACTGAATTGAAGATCATTGCATCAAACTCACCGGCAGTACTTATTTCGGTAACAAAAACTTGGCTTGATAAATCGGTGACGGATGGAGAAATTTCTGTTGACAATTATTCAGTGGTTCGGCGAGATCGAAATAGGTGTGGCGGTGGGGTTTGTGTTTTCATTAAGAATGATTATGCCTTTTCTCTTAGGCCAGACTTACAACTTCATAATGATGAAGTTATTTTTGTAGAACTTTAACTTCCAAAAACTAGACCAATTTTAGTCGGGACAATTTACAGACCACCAAAACAAAGTGATATTCTTGAACATTTTGAGGAACTTTTATCTAATACAAGATCTGACCAAGAAACATGCATTTTAGAAGATTTTAATATATGCTGCTTACAGAAAGACAGTTCCAGTAACAAATCATATTTCAACATATTAAGGCTTTTTAATGTTGATGAGATTATTTCTGAGCCAACTAGAGTTGCTAAATCTTCTAGCAGTCTATAAGATCATATCTTATGCAATTCTAAGCAAAAAGTATGTCAAGTTGGTTATATATTAATAAGACTAAGAGATCATTATCTTACCTTTTGTACAAGAAAAACTGTTTAGCATTCCATGAATAAGCACATTAAGGTCAATGACAAATTACAGTAAGGAGGATTTTTGTTTCGGTTGAAAAATGCAAACTGGGAATCTTGTTTTTATGCTACCGATGTTGAAAATGCCTGGGTGGTTTTTTGTGATATTTTTATGCAAATATTTAATTCAATAGCTCCAGTTAAGGAGGTAAGACTTGAGCAGAGAACCAAACCATGGGTAGACTCTGAACTTTTAGAATTAATGAGGGGCAGGGACCGTATTCATAAAGCCACTTAAGTCGTTGCTATGCGGTCGCTAAGGCTAAATGTCTATAAAGGAGATTCCCTACAACTATGAAATTTGGTCTGGAGGAACAGTCTTTGTAACACTGTTCCTCCAGAGCAAATTTCATAGTTTAAGGGAATCTCCTTCAAAGAAATTTCGCTTTAGCAACAGCATAGCAACGACTTAAGTCGTTTTATGAATACGGCCCCAGAGATAGGTATCTTTATCAATTTAAGAAACATAAAAACCCAGAGGACTACAGAATGTTTTGTTCTTTTCGAAACCAAGTCCAAAGATACATAAAGAAATCAAAAGCAGAGTATTTATCAAATAAAATTGAACAAAATAAAAATAATTCCAGGAATCTGTGGCAAGGGTTAAAATCCCTTGGATATAAAAATCAGAAAAATGAGAATTTAAATATTGTTTTGACTATAGATGGGGAAACATGTCATGATCAAAAAAACAGTTGCAGACTACTTCAATCAGTTTTTCACAACTGTTGCATCGACACTTGTTCAAAAATTACCTACAAATTTGAAAATGTTCGATTATAATTCTGAGGCTTTTAAAAATTTAATGAGTCAAAATATTCTGAGGGTAAAGCATTTTACTTAAAACATGTGACAGAAAATTTTGTATTTAAAGAGTTGTTACATTTAAATGCAAGTGAAAGTATAGGTTTGGATGGTATTCCTGCCAAGTTTTTAAAGGACGGGGCTGAAATGCTAAAGTTACCAACTGCATGGATAATAAATTTATCAATTTCAGAAAATACAGTTCCAAGTGAAATGAAACTTGCTAGAGTTAAACCACTAAATAAGAAAAATAGCAATTTAGAAGTTGGAAATTACAGGCCAGTAAGTATTCTAAGCATTGTTTCTAGAATCTTAGAGAGGGCTGTTTATGTACAACTGGAAACTTACTTACTTGAAAATAACATTTTATATGAATATCAGTCTGGCTTTAGGAAAGCATATTCAACTGATACTTATTCATCTCTTGGATCATATTAAAATTAATAATGCATCTGGACTTTACACTGGGATGATTCTATTAGATCTTCAGAAAGCTTTTGAAACTGTGGACCATGAGATTTTGTGTAGAAAGTTGAAAACAATGGCTGTTGGCAGCACAGATTGGTTTATGCCTTATCTTCAGAACAGAATACAGATTGTCACAGTTGGTAAAACTCAGTCTGATCCGGTCTCAGTTACCTGTAGAGTTCCACAAAGTTGCATATTGAGCCCTCTTTTGTTTTTATGTTACGTGAATGACATGATTATCAGTATAGACTCTGACTGTAAACTTCTACTTTATGCAGATGATGGTACTTCTTATTCTCCCATAAGGATCCAGATGTTATTGCTAATAAACTTGGCAAGGTTCTAGAGTCTTGCTCATCATGGTTGGTTGACAATAAGTTGTCATTACACCTTGTGAAAACTGAATCTGTCTTGTTTGGTTCCAAAAGAAAACTTAAGAAGGTTAAAGGGTTTCATATTGTTTGTGATGGGCATGCTATTGAGTCAACCGATCATGTCAAATACCTAGGTCTAAATATAGATAGCAGTTTATCAGGTTAGACTATTGTAAATAATATCATTGGGAAAGTAAATTTCGGGCTTAAATTTTTGTACAGACATAAGGACTGCCTCAGTATGTCAACTAGGAAAACACTATCTTCAGCGTTGATTTTTATGTTATTTTGATTACTCTTGTTCTGCATGGTATTCTGGTTTAAATAAATTTTTAAAAAGTAAACTTCAAGTGGCTCAAAATAAGGTTATCAGATTCATAAATCAGTTGGGACCTAGAGAGAGGATTACAAATGAAATGTTATCACAGTTAAATGAGCCGCGACACGAGAAAACCAAGAATGTGATTGTGCGCCCAGCGCAGACTCAGATAAGCCTGGGATCCGCCCAGTCTGATCAGAGCCTTCGCTGTACGCATGGAGGTAGCTTAGAACCTTAGCTACCTTCGAGCACTTAACAAAGAGTCTGATCAAACTGGGCGAATGCCCAGGCTGATGTGAGTCTGCGCTGGGCGCTCAACCTCATTGTTGGTTTTCTCGTGTCGCGGCTTAAATTTAGTTAATGTAAACACTAGAGGTAAACAACTGAAATTTAATCATGTGCATAAAATAGTAAATAACAGATCTTGACAGTTTGGAATAATGAAATTATGTTCACTAAATCTTGTCTGATTTTTATGAAAATCCTTAACATTTACAAAGTTTTCTTTCATATATGCTGGACATTTGAGCCGCGACACGAGAAAAACAACAAAGTGGTTGTGCGCCCCGTGCAGACTCAGATCAGCCTCGGCAGCTGCCCAGTTTGATCAGACTCTTCGTTAAGCGCTCAAATGGTAGCTAAGGGTCTAAGCTACCTCCATGCGTACAGCGAAGACTCTTATCAGACTGGGCGGATGCCCAGGCTGATCTGAGGCTGCGCTGGGCGCACAACTACATTGTTGGTTTTCTCGCGTCGCGGCTCAAATGTCCAGCATATATGAAAGAAAACTTTGTAAATGTTAAGGATTTTCATAAAAATCAGACAAGATTTAGTGAACATAATTTCATTATTCCAAACTGTCAAGATCTTAGGAATCATGCAATCAAAGATTGGAATAGTCTGCCTGAAAAACTGAAAACCATACAAGATAATAAGAAGTTTAAGTTTAAGTTTAAAAAGTTTTTACAATTTCACAATAAGTCAAAGGATGAAGATGTATTCATTTTTATTAAGCCATGGCTGCGGTGACTTCTGTATGTTTCCTTTGCTAGTTTTGGCACTGTGTCTGTCCTGGCGAGTGTGGACTGTCTGTACAGCCGGAGAGGCGCAGTACTACGGCAGGAGGAAGGCAAATGCCTGTTGAGACTCTTCTTAGAGTTTAGCTTAAGTCTGTGATATTTTCTGTGATAATCATTCACTTGTGATAATTCAAATGTGCTTTCATTATGTGATCTCAATTTCTGTTTAGTCAAATATATTTAATATTTTTTTATGTGCAAAAATCTTGACTGTTCCCATCACACTATGGACCCCATTGGAAATAAGCCTTAGGGCTTGCATGTGCTATCCACGGGTTATAAAGCATCATGCTGTAGTAACATTATGTCATGTTTCATATTTTATTTTGGTATTCATCTTAACAGTATCAAAATTTGTTCAAAAATGCTGTTTTGAAATTGTGCTATAACTATACTAGTATTTAAGTTGTATAATATGCTTTTACACTTTGCAACATATTGAATGGTGAAAATGCTTAGAAAAGTGCTGTAATTCCAGTATTGAACATAATATTTGTGTGCATATGTATGATTTTATAACCTGAATAAATCTTATCTTATCTTTAACAAGCTGAGCACCTCACGTGCGACGATACAGAAGCTTCAAAAAGTTGTATACCAACAGAAAAACAAGTCAGTGTCATGACGTTTTAAGTTCATCGTCGTTTGCATTATTTAATTTAGATGCACACTGTAAAATATATCCGTAGATTTTACGGTAAAAGAACTGGCAACCAGCTGCCAGTCCTTTTACCGTTATTTTTACGGGCGCCCCTAAATATTGCAGGAATCATCAAGCAGAGGGGGACAGAATAGAGCAGGTGTCGTTTTGGTCAGATAGCCTTTCAACAATACAAAGTTATTTTCGAGTGCGCAAAGTTAACGTAAAACTTCCATTTCGTGGTTTCCAACAATGTCTTACAGGCAAAAGCCCGTAAAAATAACGGGAAAAGGACTGGCAGCTGGTTTCCAGTTATTCTACCGTAAGATCTACATATTTGTTTTTACCGTGTAGGTTCATCTCTGATATTAAATGAATAAGCATGGCTCCTTAATTGACCATTTCCCATAGTTTGACCTAGGTTAAGACCTTTTAATTAGCTATGCCAAATTAGCCTGCCAATTAAGCGAAAGTCTAGATATTTGACTTTTGGGACACAATAGGAAAACCAGCATGAGCGTGCTTCCGCTGTTATCCAAATGAGATCATAATTGATCATAACAAAACGAAATTGAATGCACGTTAGGTTAGTGCCTGTCTGTCGAAGAAGACACACATATGAGCCGCGACACGACAAAAACCAACAAAGTGGTATGTGCGTCGACGCGAAAACTCAGATCAGCCTCAGCATCCGCCCAGAGTCTTCGATGTCCGCACGCAGCTAACTTAGATCAAATGTTTCCCTTTAAGCGCACAGCGAAAACTCTGATCAGACTGGCAGATGCCCAGGCTGAGCTGAGTCTTCGCTGGGCGCACATGCCACTTTGTCGGTTTTGTCGTATCGCGGCTCATATTAGCTTTCAATGAAATTAAATTTGCTAAGCATAGTTTATATTTACAAAGGACAAGGTGCGCTGCTGCTTAGATGCGCTAGATTAGACTAGTCTAAAGAATAAACTTGTTTTAGTTACAAAATTGCAGTATACCGCAACAGTACAATTGTTGGTTGACTCTTGATTTAGCTCTAATTTCTGTTGGCATCAGTTTTGGCTGGGTGAAAATATTCGCGGAAGCCAATAGCTGAGGTGATCTGTCAGCTGAATTGAAAGACGTCAATAGTGGAATACTGAATTCTCGAACCTTAGCATTTTAGTATGAAGCATAATTTACGGACATACTTAATTCCGTTCTGAACATGATGAAGATCAGCCATTTTCAGCTGAAGCCGCAGTTGTTATCAGTATATGTTACAGTTACACGATATCACACATAAAAAATCAAGCACACTGTTCATCTTAAACGTGGATATGATGAATAAATAAACCAAACACTCTCGCGCACGTGCTAAATACATGTGTAACAGTTTATTTCTCTTCTTTCCCTTATCGACTCCTGTTTCCTTTGGAATACCGATAATGGAAAATATTCACACTCTTTATCATGCAATTATAAAATGCGTTTCTAGTTATTACGTTTATTTAGTTTACAGAGAGAGAGAGAGAGAGAGAGAGAGAGAGAGAGAGGGAGAGAGAGAGCAAACGAAACAAAATTAAATTTCTCCACAATTAAAAAAAGCACAATATGCTATGCAAGATATGATCAAATTACCATTCTTTATAACTAGAATAATTCGCTTCGTAATGACTTCGTCTGGAATACATCATAGAACATAGTAGCTAATGGACATTTTATGTTTCGTGAGAAATATTTATAGACAAACGAATATCTCCTCTCAAAACAATCTTTTGAAAAATGCCCTTAAATTGTGAAGGTTAAGATAATCTGACACAACAGTAAATACATGCACAGAGTTATTTGAGCCGCGACATTACAAAACCAACAAAATGATTGTGCGCCCAGCGCAGACACAGATCAGCCTGGGCATCCGCCAAGTCTGATCAGAGTCTTTGCTGTCCGCATGGAGGTAGCTTAGACCCTTAGCTACCCTTTACGCATTTAGGGAAGAGTCTGATCCGACGTGGAGGATGAGACTTTGTTGGTTTTCTCGTGTCGCGGCTCATTTATTTAATATATAGTGTTCTGCATAAGTGGAATAGGAGTTTGTCCGTTAGAATTGTTTCATATCAAGAAAAAATCTTATGTCCCTCATCGTCACCTACTTCGATCTTCAACTTCACCACATCTTTCTCTTCAACGGGATTTTTTTTAAAACTTCCGTCTTGAACGTCTCCACATGTGGACTCCAGTATCTCGCTTCACTTGCAGGCGTTGCATCAATTGCGTCTTGGGTAAGCAATCAATGACGTTATAATATTGAGCCGCGACAAGAGAAAACCAACAATGTGGTTGTGCTCCCAGCGCAGACTCACTTCAGCCTGGGTATCCACCCAGTCTGACAAGACTCTTTGCTAAGCGCTTAAAGGGTAGCTAAGGGTATAAGCTACCTCTATGCGGACAGTGAAGGCTCTGATCAGACTGGGCGGATGCCCAGGCTGATCTGAGTCTGCGCTGGGCGCACAATCACTTTGTTGGTTTTGTAATGTCGCGGCTCAAATATCTCTGCGCGCACAACCACATTGTTGGTTTTCTCGTGTCGTGGCTCAATATTATATGTATTTTGCGTCTGGTTTGTTCCTCTTAAACAGTTCCAACAGTTCGGCCTTGTACTTTTTCGGAGATAATGCATTCTTGAGTCTTTTCATCCAGTCCTGGATAATTTTGTTTGCATTTCTAGTAGACTGGATGGGACATTTGTTTTCCTAGATGTTTCGGAAATAAGATTTTCCTAGAGCCACTTCATAAAGTTAGCTGAGTAATACTTTGATATAGGTCTTGGCCTTAAAGGGAAGGTCTATACCCGATATGAACCCGGATCTGTAGCAGGCGTGTACGTCTATCAACATCTCCCCTTTAGAGAATCGAATTTTTTAACATCAACATCTTTCGCCCGCCAACATTTCCCCTTGCTATGGCTTGAATCAACGTAGTTTTCATTAGTAAGTGCGTTTTTCTTCTCAGTATTTTTCGAAGGAAGTTGGTTAAAGAAGTTGGTACCTATCAAAACAATGTCATTTTTTCTTTCCATCAAAACAGATCGGATACATTCACATCTTCTCCAAACGAAAACTAGTTCTTTCTGAATCTTTCAAACGAAGTATACTCTGCCAGAAAGAAATCTTTTAGTTCACTGCCATGAAAATGGGTCAGCTGGTCGGAACTTTGTCGCCTTTGCGCAGTATTCCACTGGCCGTCATCCTGATGACACCTCTGTCTAAACTGTAGATAATAAAACTCCTGTCGCGGCTTCCCAAGGCTTTTCGGGACACTTACATCGCAGTCGAATATTCTTGAGTCGAATAACACAGGGTAAACTCAGCAAGGCGGCACTTCTGCTTTGGTTCGTCTTTGTTGGTTTATGTGTTGTTTGTTACTATGTCTGTTATTGATATGTTGTTTGTGATGTTAAGGCTAGCCCGGTGACCACCTACATGGGAATAGCTGTTCACATGGCCGCCGCTTAAAATGTCTTTGATGGTGACTAATTATGTTTTGTCTTTTTCCCATATTGTGTCTTATGTGGGATCTGGGGTAAATTGTGTCACTTCCTGAGAATTTTCCTATTTACTTTTGGCAGTTGTTTATATTGATCAAAACCTTTACGTTTTGTTGCCTAGATGATTGTGCAAAAAATCAGAATAAAATGGGACGTTGCGTGTCTTTCGTAAACTTGTGTCACTTTCTGTGTGTATGTGCTTCTTTCCCTATTGGTTTTGAGAGCGGAAAGTGGGATTTGATTGTATTAATTCCTGATCATTGCCCATCGTTTTACTTTTAGTGTGAGGTCGGGTAAATGCGGACAGCAGGTAAATTCGGACAGTGACATTGTTCCTTTACATGTCAGTTGTTCTGATTTAAAACAAAAGTAACAGGGCAAGCAGTGCAAATCCTGATGAGACGGCTCTTGATGAGCCGTCTCATCTGGATTTTCACTGTTTGCAATGGTATTTCCAAATTGTTACCCGCTGTCCGAAGTTTCACGATTCGACCATATCTTTGTGAGCGCGGTTTGTACATCCTTTAACATTGCACACTACGCCGCTTATAAATTTGCAATGTTCATTCGAATGTTTTCAAATTTAATACAGTAACCCACAAGTATCTGCTCGAGGAAATCATGGAAATACGTGAATAAACATCAATATGGTAGAAATATAGAGAAAAGATGCTGTTGAAACGATAGTGGATAGTAATAAACAAAGATTGAATACCAATAACTATATATTATAAGTCAACGTTTTAATGCAAATAAAGTAATTTAATTTTTCATAAAGAAAACTTGTGAATTGAAATGGTTTCGTTCAACGACATTTGCATCTGCACGCAGCGTTATAACTCTACTCTAAGAACTGCATTCATCGACTGAGTTTGGGCTCTTGACGGCATGCACTGTTTGATTTGCGACTCAAGGCAAAGTACTGTTTCCTTTATTCTTGGTATATGTACACTCGTTATCTTTTTTTTTTTAATTTACATTTATACTTCTCAGAATAAGCCCATTGAATCCAAAGAATAAGAATCTTTTTTTGAAATTCATTCTTAATCAGGAACATTTATAGTTGGGCGACAGAAGCTGCATTAAAATAAATTTATGATTTACGTCAGCAGACTAAATAATTACATTGTGCTTTCGCAGTCATTGACATCCAAACACAAAATACACCTAATATGAGGTCGCATCACCAAAAAAGTTGCTTAACCCTTTAGAGGTTTGAAACACATTTTTGGAAGATATGCTAACAATGCAAACCCAGTTCTGGCGCCGCAGAACGCGGAGTCTGATCAGAGTCAACAGTTTGCATACAAAATGTTCTATTCACATCCCCCACTTCTAAAACCAAAAATCCCTGAAACTAGCAATGGTCTCATCCAAATAACAAGGATGGACTTACGCTGGGCAAAAAAAAAAGGAAAATAGAAAGGTTAAGGTATTCGTAAACATCAAAGATACAAACCACTCTCTGAATCCTTGTAGACTAGTTGGAACCGTCATTTTATGCCATAGATTCTTTCGTGCCCATAGATGGGGTCTGCTTATGATAAAAAGCACTTATCAAACTGGGCGGATGCCTAGGCCGGTCTGCACATTAGCTATTCGTACACAGGTTAAGTACCACTTTGCATGTCGCAACTCATATTTAGTATCACGCAATCTTAAGTCTAATTACTTTCATTATTACAACTGTGTCTCGGTAAATTCTTGCTAATGGTTTTTCATGTTCTGCTTCTATTGCGTCATTTAATACTTCTACATTCCATAAAAGTATGACAGTGTTCCGGAACAATTTCAAGTGAGGCTGACTTGTCTAAGCGTGAGCTTTTATAATAATTGATGTAAGCGGGCGTTTTTATAAACTTAGGTAATTAACCACATTAAATGCTTAAATTGCGTCATGCACACATGACTAATCTACCATTTGGCTGACACAATTGCAAGCGACCATTTGCAGGGCTTCATAAATATTTTGTTATCCAAGTCATGAGTCTCTGTTGTATACTAATCACTATACGATTCTTTATTTTGTTCATAAGGTTATGAATTTTTAAGCACCTAATCATATGAACTAGGTCTGTTGCCTAAACAAAGTCGACGCTATAGGGGTAGAATTACTTGGCATAGAGTAAGCATTATCTATATTTATTTTTCTCTTTATACGAAAAGTGTATATGTTTTTTTTTTTTCAAAGATTCGAAGTCAGGTTATAGGTCTTTTTGTTCTGGAGGAAAACTTTAACACTGTACGAGAGTGGTGGCCCTGGTAGTAATGAAGCTTAATATGAAATGAGCCGCGACACGAGAAAACAAACAATGTGGTTGTGCGCCAAGCGCAGACTCAGATCAGCCTGGGCATCCGCCCAGTCTGATCAGAGTCTTCGCTGTCCGCATGGAGGTAGCTTAGGCCCTTAGCTACCCTTTGAGCACTTAACGAAGAGTCTGGTTAAACTGGGCGTATGCCCAGGCTGATTTCGGTCTGCAATGGGCGCACAACCACATTGTTGGTTTTCTCGTGTCGCGGCACAAATTATCTTGTAACTGCACTCATCACATCCTCATTGACTTTGGAGAAGCCCCTTGAAATGGTGACGGAAAGACGACGAATGGACGATGATGAGGCCTGCCTGAGGTGAGCTAAAATGTTATATGCACTGATTAACACCCGACATAAACAATTGGCACATTAAATAAATAATAATAACAAAAAAACAAAAACAAAAAAAACAGCATATAGTTGTGTGTCGACTTTTGGCTCTGAATCAGACTGACATGTATACATACGACATAATCCTAAACACTTAGGGCCGATTGCATAATGCTGGTTTAAAGTTAACCTCAAGGTTAGCCATACAATTTGTATGGACTAAACTCGAGGTTAGCTTAAACTTGCTTTGAGCAATCGGCCCTTAAAGTTAAATGGCGAATATACATGTAATCGATGAACCGGAACAGCAGGCAGACTAAATACTTGAACAAGTAAAGCCGTACCAGTAGGTAAACATACGATAATTCTAAGACGGGAACGGTAAACCATAATTTTAGCAGGCAAACGTACGACATAATTTTAGACACTAATACGGCTAGCCATTCTAGCAGTCAAACATAGAAAATAATTCTAAATGTTAGATTATGCAACCGTACAAATATGGAAATATACTGACTGAACGTTTAACCACACTAGCAGGCAAACATACGCTATTCTAAGTGCTTGAACTCAAACAGCACTAGTAGGAAACCAAAAGACAAATTCTATATGCTTACACGTTAAATCATACTAGCAGGCAAACAAACGACATGCCTGTTAAAACGTGCTAGCAGTCAAACATACGGCATTATTCTAAATACGAGAAAGTTAAGCCATACTAACATGCACAAAAACCAAACTGTCATACTAGCATGCTAAATTCTCGAAAATTGCACCTTTCTAGCTTTCAGGTGTCAGATTCTTGTCTTTAATGAGACAAGAACACTTTCATGACATGATGGTATTTCTGTGAAGGATAAACGATTATCATTTTGTACATGTTAACTGCCTTTACCTTTCCTTCCCAGATTATATTTCCCGTGTAATTTCTTGTAAGAAACTTTTATAAACGCGCAGACTCAGATCCGCCTGGGCATCGGCTCAGTCTGATCGGACTCTTCGGTAAGCGCTCAAACGGTAGCTAAGGGTCTAAGCTACTTCCATGCGGACAGCCAAAACTCTGATCAGAATGGGCGGATGCCCAGGCTGATCTGAGTCTGCGCTGGTCGCACAACGACTTTGTTGGTTTTGTCGTGTCGCGGCTCAAATACTAACAACGCAAATGCTTTCTCTAGGTGACCTTCATAAATGACTATTAAATCACGAAACCAATAAACAAGTCGCTTTACCATTTTATGTAATAATAGGTCACTACTGTTTAGACTGGCTTTCCAGAATCATTTTAACAGCTACATGTAATGGGTGTTTTATGTTTTCTTCAGAAACATCAATGCTTTAACCGAATGTCTGACATGTGAAACAATCCATACGTTATTCAAGGTAGGTTCAGTACTGTCATAATTCTTATTCATATGGCATGAGAAATGCGGTCATACGAGAACAGGCATACTTGCAAATCGAATAAGTAGAGCGGCCAAAGAACCAAAGTCATAAGTCGAAACGCACATAATCCATAATTGAGACGCGACACGACAAAACCAACTAAGTGGCATATGCGCCCGCAAGACTCAGGTCAGCCTAGGCATCCGCCAGATTTGATCGGAATCTTTGCTATTCGCTAAAAGGGTAGCTAAGGGTCCAAGTGAGTCCCATGCGGACAGCAAAGGCTCTGATCAGACTGGGCGGATGCCCAGGCTGATTTGAAACTTCGCTGGGCGCACATGCTACTTTCTTGGTTTTATCATGTCGCGGCTCATATAAACATCGACAAATCCGAAATACTTAGATACAGATATAAATGATTCCTCTTAAATAATTTTATTTTGGTTAAGGCACTCGACTTTAAAAGCTAACAAGGAATAATTGTGATCGAATGCTTAGTCGGCAACACATTGGTTTAACAAGGCATTTAGGTACGGAAGAAAGCTCGAACTAAATTGTTATGGATTATAACTGACCATAAATCTAGACCGAACATTCAGAGCTGGTATGAAATAGTATTAGATAAAGTGTTGTTTTAGATATAAAACGCGTTGCTCCTGAAATAAAAGACAATCTTTCAGATTATCTTATGGTGCCTTTGGCGCAAGCCTGAAGTTATTGCTCTTGGTCATCTGACCTTCAGCAGATGTTCATTTCGATATCTATTATTATACGAGCCGCGACACGAGAAAACCCAATAAAGTTGCATGTGCGCCCAGCCCAGACTCAAATCAGCCTGGGCATCCGCCCAGTCTGATCAGAGACTCTGCTTTGCGCTTAAAGGGTAGCTAAAAGTCTAAGCTAGCCTCATGCGGACAGCGAAGACTCTGATCAGACTGGGCGGTTGCCCAGGCTGATCTGAGTCTTTGTTAGGCGCACATGTCACTTTGTTGATCTTGTCCTGTCTCGGCTCATGTTATGTTTTTTTGCTTGTCATAGGTTCAATTGCAAATTGAGACAATGCATGGACTTTCATTCTTAAACAAGGAGACGTGGGCAGAAAATTATTTGTAGTATATAGCCAGTTTGACATAAAGAATACATGGTAACATTTTGATCTTGTTGTGCGTTATTTCCTAGATTGTATTTCTACATTCAGATATATGTTCTATTGAATACAAAATGTTGTTGCAATGTTTAAGAGTACGCAAGTATTATGGTCAATATGTTTGATATATATTGTGGTCAGTCTGTTTGATATATATGCAACAAAAATTCATTAATTAATAAAGTGAAATTCTCTCCTTACATGACTCTTTAGTTAACAAATGAACGTTTCATATCAAAATGCATAATTATATGACAGTTGATCCAAAATGTATTATCTTGGAATTTTTGAGTGCATTTCTTTCGCCTTTGTAGTGATGCAAATTTTGAGGTGGCTCGACGAGGGACGCCTGCGCTCGCAAGTTAATACAGGCATCTCTTATCTTATGCAGAAGGCGGCAGTAAAAAAGGTTCGGAGAGAGATGTTTGTTGCCTGCCTGGACCTGTCCATCATCATTTCTCTTTCAAATTGACACTGAAAAAGTGAATTATCGAATCGCGCGTCTGTCGCACTAATTTTGATATAGCTACGTTTATATTAGCTAACGAACACTTCTCAGGAACATTCGACAGTTTCACCGAATGCCAATCAGACAAGAAAGAACAAGGAAACCAACCTCATCCAATTAAAAAAATGTCAAGCTGGTTATAGCACTCAAGCAAAGCGGATGTATCTGCAAAGTGAATAAATAATGCCTCTTTATGGATATTCGATTTGAATCTTACGTCAAAAATGGATTCTTTCGACTCTGAAATTCATCAGCTCCATTAAAATTTCATGGTCATTTTTGAACAGAAATTATATTTTTTTTGTTTGCAATTTGTTATAATTGGCAGGTGCGTGATATGTTTTTACAGCATTATATGCAATTTCATAAAATTCCACATCTGACACTTAAGTCTTCAAGGCACGCTAAGTAGTGAAATCGGTTACCTGTTACCTGGAGCGAGTTTAAGTGTGAATGCAGTTATTTCCCTTAGACCCGCGAAGCGATAGATATTAATCGATATTAGGAATGTCATATCGATGTCAATATCCCCGGATCCGTACAGGTGTTGAACTTCTCTGAAGCCGGTTTTTTGTCATCACTGTGTTTGGTATTTTATCAGCATAATAACAATACGAAGGAGCTGATGGAAACATTTTTATTTTTTTAACAATATGGGTTTTCTTGTTCTCATATCAAATCAATTGACTTTTCTCACTTGCTCACTTTTGTGGTAATAAGGCTCTTTTTTCACATATTTAGGTCAATTTCGTAAGGATTGGCGAGAAAAATAGATCTGATTATTGGTCGTTTTAGTTTCTGACAACAAAGACATAAAACAATAATACTTATAATAAATTATGATATTTCGATCCCTCTTTGACGTTCTCAGCTTAATGGAAAGATTAAGCCTGATACAGACACCCATCCACCCACGTTTTTTTTTTCTTTCTTTTCTTTTTCTTATCATTTTTCTTTCTTTTGCCCCGCCCACTGGGGCTCGCGAAATATATATTGGCTGCCTGATGCTTCTGCGGCAGCGGCTGCTAGACCTGAGTGTCATTTATAGCAGGCCGAGTTATTCTAGCAGTCCTACAAATTCAGAGGCATTATCTCGACATGACTAAAATATTATTTTCTGGGACGTTAAACCACCACTCAACAGCAACGACAACTTTTTTCTTTTGACTTTCTGTTTTGACAAAACTTTTCAAAAGTTTTATGCAAATGCCGTCTTCCGGCTTTCTGCTAAGCTGCTAAACATTAACGATTAGTATTTAAAAGTTGCCTTTTTCTGCGAACAAAACAAAACAAAAATAAATAAAAGAGTCTCGACACGACAAAACAAACAAAATGGCATGTGCGCCCTGCGAACACTCAGATTAGCGTGGGAATCTGCCCAGTCTGATCAGATTCTTCTCTGCCCGCGAAGAGGTAGCTTAGCCCATTGGTTATCCTGCCCAGGCTGACCTAAGACTTCGCAGGGCGCTATGGGACTGTATTCGTTTTGTTGCGACGCTGCTTAAATTACTATTTTTATACGGTCAAAAAAATCATCAGAAGACGATCTTTAATATGTATCGGACTGAAAATCGATTTCTGACTTTCATTGCCGTTAGCGAGTGTTAATTTTGAAATTGCATTGTTTTGACAAGACATGTGACCGAATTTCACACCTTCAGACAGATGGCGTGTCGACAACAGCGGCTCAGTAGGCTTCTCAGTCGTTGACTTTAGCAAACAATTAAATGAGCCGTGACATGACAAAACACAGCTACATGTGCGCCCAGCGAATACTCAGATCAGCCTGGGTATCCGCCTAATCTAATCAGAGGCTTCGATATCGGCATGGAGGTAGCTCAGAGTATTAGCTACCCTTTAATCGCACGGCAAAGACTGGGTGGCTGCTTAGGCTGATCTGCGTCTTCGCTGGGTGCACATTCCACTTTGCTGTATATCGTGTCGCGGCTCGTATGAGGAAAATTATGAAAAATGACCAGACTAAATTTAATTACAACATGGGATCAGCTTGCCAATTTTAAATGGTTTGCGCACAGGCACAGCCTGATTTGATCACACATGTTTAAAATATTTGATCAGAAATTCGGATCAGTTCGGTTTGTGCAGAAACGGGTTAGGTTATACAAACTAATACTGAAATTGACAAAAACAAAAATTATTAACTGATCATAAACTCAGACGAATTAGGGACATAACGGACCACGGACAAAACGGACCACGGACAAAACGGACCACGCTTGGGACAAAACGGACCACGTTCAGGACAAAACGGACCACGTCTAAGGACAAAACGGACCACGTTCAGACCTTAGGTTAACCTTGAGAAAGCATGTTTCATTTTAGTTGCAACACTAATAAAGCAATTTGCATGCTTAAACGGTGAAAATCTTACCCATTTATCAACGTATTAAATCAAAAGATAGTTAAGATCATGAATATTTGTGACCGTTTAATATTGTCTTTGGTAGTTATATACTCTTTCATCTTTTAATTGACACCAATTAATGGTCTGGTTTGTCTTCTAGCGTGGCCCGTCTGGTCCTGAAACGTGGTCCGTTGTGTCCTGAAACGTGGTCCGTTTTGTCCTAACCGTGGTCCGTTTTGTCTGGTCCGTTTTGTCCATGGTCCGTTTTGTCCGAGTACCACTCAGACCAGTGCTTCGCAAGTGCATAAGCTGGTGTGAGTCAGTTTGCATATTGATCAATCTATATTGTAAGTCATGCCCGAAACTCGATAAATTGAATGTTGCAGCTTTATATTTCTTTGCATTTATCTTTAGTTATTTCATGATGAGTTCATTTCAAACTTTAATGAGATGACAATTACTATAACTGATAGGAGGAAATATCGGATTTTATGATCGATAATCGATTAATGCACGCGTAATAAACATGTTACTTATACTGTATACATAGCGTATTATCAACGTATTCCGATCAGCTTGCGCAAACCGTTCAGACTCTGTTTGGTCTTATCATTTTGCACATATCAGACGCTGTTAACATTGCGCAGATGCACATGCTTATTATGTAAGTACTCATTTTAGCAGAAATACAAAAATAGCACAAATTTTTTATCTTTTAAATAATCGTTTCTAGCTTCACTTAAAACAGTCATATATTAAAGGGACAAAGTTTCATTATGAAAAGAAATATTACTAATAAATCGAAAAAAAAATAAATGTTACTATAGCCTTGCAAGAAAAATGTTTCATAGCATTTTTGCCTTAGCTATGCGTACTATGCTATAGTAAGCGCTCCTTACACAACGTTACGAGGATATCTTCATCATGATTTAGTTTCTTACAGTCAACAGTTTTTCGACAATACTGTAATATCTAAAGAGAGCAATACATGTCTCCTAATAATAAATGAGCAAATTTACAAGTTAGCTAGTCAATAAAAATCTTCTGAGATCCTACCCTGTGATAGATAAAACATAATTCGGTTTCTTTGATAAATACGCCCCACCACACTCGAATAAATTTCAATCAAAACTGTTAGCACAAACACTAGAAATTATATAATAACTGATAACTAATAGATTAAATTAACATTACCATAAGATAGGTAATTATTTGTTTTCATAGTTGATTTTTTTAGCTTCTTAAGAATTTGAAAAAAAAAAAAAAAAAAAAAAATACAATTAGCCGATTAACCGGTTTTTTTGTTTTTTTTTTGTTTTTGTTTTTTTCACGTTTGATTGTCACGTTTATGAGTTTATTGACTTTTTTCTCTTTTTTTCCTTTCTTGCGTTCTTCTTTCATTCGATCTTTCTTTCTTTCTTAATCAGACTATATAAGTATTGTTCCTTTCTTAATTACATGTAGATCATAAAAAGCACACACGAAATATATAAACAAAACACGAATACCAAGAAAGGATGTGGTGTTAGCCTTTACGCAATATACGCGGATTTGGACTTAGACTATTTGAGACATAATTATGAGCGAGGTTTTATCGAAACACGACTTTTTGTATGTTTAGAGATCAATGGAAGATACTTATAGTGTACTTATTTTATAATGAATTACATCAATGTAAACCCTATAAAAATCTCTCGATGGTGATAACTTATAAAAGTTTTATAGAAAATTCGATCATTTTCAAATTTTAGGCTGAATATAGCCTCTGCGGCATTTTCGACATGATTCGTATATAATTTCAAGTGATTGAAGCTTCAAACTTCAAAAGCCGATGGAAGAATCAAAGCATGAAGTTATTTTATATATTTTTACACCATATTAACGGACAAAGACTGAAGTTTATGTTCATAACTTATAAAAAATTGTCGTACTATCATAAATGTATTTAATTTAACATTTTACATTGTATTCCTATGTAATTGCATATAGCACTGGACAGAATTTCAACAGGTGAGCTCTCGGATAAACCCGTAAGTCGCTATCGGTAATTTCCGCCGTATTGAAGCATAAAGTTCCCTATGAACGAGAGCACTTTTTCCGCGAACATTTTAAAAAACCCTAGTATAATGAACAGAAAAACAAGGGCGGACTCATGCCAAACACCGCGTTCTTCGGCGTCAGATATTAGCCAGCATTATTTGCATGGGTCAGTGGCATATATGGGTTAAGTACTTCCACTAAAGAAGCTAACAAGAGTAATAAAAAGATGAATGGTTTTGTCAGTAAAACGTCATGTTAACTAGACATTTGGATATGAGAGAACGCTCTAAACAATTTGTTATGAATTAATATTGACAGAGAGTCTAGACTTCTCATTTACAGCTGGTAGGAAATGAGCTGCGACAAGAGAAAACCAACAAAGTGGCATGTGCGCGAAGCAAAGACCTTGGCATCCGCCTAGTCTGAACAGAGTTTTCCCTGTCCGCATGGAGATAGCTTAGACCCTAAGGCACACTTTAAGCGCAAGCGAAGACTCTGATCAGACTGGACGGAAGTCAAGGCCGATCTGAGTCTTTGCTGGGCGCATATACCACTATGTTAGTGTTTCCATGTTGCGGGTCAAATAGGGTTACCAAAAGATTCAGCCGAACTGGTCTTTCTTTGCAATATGCAGCTGGTAGTTTGCTGATATTAAAGGTAAGCTATTGCAATACCCTGCGATATCTGTGACGCTAGGCGATTCACCGATCCTAGATTTTTTCTTAATACCTTCGTAATTACTTCATTCCTGAATAGTGACGATTTTGCTTTCTGTTTTGTTCTATAATTTAAGATAGGAAATAGGTAGACAAAGATGTTGCTGTTGTTTCAGTAACGTTTGCTGCAAGACCACCTCTTTGGGAGAGAACATTCGGTAGACCGTACGTCTTTCGAGAACTTTTGCGAATTTATGGCTGTGTGCTTCTTCCCTTTTTGGTTTTGAAGGCTGCATTGTTCTATTAATTTTCCATAGACGACAATGTTAACATCTGGTCATTTTATTATAAAACCGTACATACAAAGTATTCCAAAGCTGTCTTGCTTTAAAGTGTCAGCCTAGCCTATCAATTTGAGATGAAAACATCCACTGCCTTCCAAACTCAGTAAGCCCCTAGGCTAGACAGAGTATGGCAACCACCAATTCGTACCCCCCAAAATAGCATAATGTTTCCACTAAGAGGTCAGTTACCAAAATGAGCCCCATCTCCTTCTAATAAAACATTTTTCAATTAAATATGCCTTTTTGTAACTATCATTTGTTGGTCTTTTTTTATACTGCAAAAAATCTAGCATGCATTATTGACAGATGATGTCATCTCTCTTACAATGTAAACCCAGTGCTCTCCCCAAAAAAGGCGGGGCAAGTCCTCATGAATATTTAGTAGACTGTACCCTGAAGGTGGGATGTGGGATCCGATTGTACTCATACCTGATTCACCCATCTTTCTACTTTATCCTGCAAAATGAAAGGCATACCGTCAACCTTTGCTATCAGCAAATTGAAAGGCATACAATTAACCTTTGATAAAAGCACACAGAAAGGCATACAGTTCAATTTGCCATCAACAAACATAGTCAGCCTTTGCTATCAGCAAACTGAAAGGCAAACAATTAACATTGGCTATCAGCAAACTGAAAGGCATATAGTCAATCATTGCTATCAGCAACCTGTAAGACATAAAGTCAACCATTGCTACATGTATCAGCAAACTGAAAGACATATAGTCAACCATTGCTATCAGCAACCTGTAAGACATAAAGTCAACAAAGCTATCAGCAAACTAAAAAGCACGCAGTTTACCATCTCAAACCGCCTAGCCTTTACAACATGTGCATTAAAGTATGTCTCGATTAAGCTAAGTGTATTTCTGCCTGATCAACAAAGGCTATATAATCAGTAAACGAGGGCTGTTCAGAAAGTTCTGATCGTGACGTTATATTTTGGTAAACATCATAAAGACAGAACTTCTGACAGCGATAAAATATAAAGCTGTGATATGTCTGGCCATCTCTGCAAACGCATTGTATATTTTCTAAAGGAAACAGTTTTGAACGCCTTTGAAAGAGGGGTACCCTACAGCCACTGCAAAGTTTTACTTTAGAAGGTCATAATTCATATATGAACAGTCTTTAAATTTTTTTCATCATCGCTACTTAAAGACAGTCCCCGGGCAACTATGTCCTGTAAATATCGCCGAAATCGTATTTAATCTACGTTCCATACTGTCCCGTGATTTGGATTATCTGCATTTTATGTAGTTGCAAATCACCCCTTCCTACTTAAGTTATCATGAGATTGTAATGAAAACAAATGTCTTAGCATCCAAAATCTTGTAAGGAAGAGCTTTTGTATGGTCCATTTTGAAAATATCGAAAAATCAAAATTAGTAAAAAACACATGGTTGCTACAATCTTCAAAAATGACGTTGACGTCGATTTCAATAACGCCATCAGAACTGCGCCATGCTTTGCAAGCATTGAATCGGTAACGTTTGCTACCCTTCTAACTTTTAAATGGATATTGATGGCAACGATTGACAAACAGTTGATAAAAATTCATTTTGTAGTTTCAATCATTTTTTACTTGAATGACACACTGCAAATAAAATCACATATGAACTTAACACAGTGGTATGACTGGGGCCCAATATAATGCGTTGTAACTCAATAGAAATCTATTGGAATCACTGTAAAGCCAAATGTAGTGCCTTCAATAAATGCAAAGCATTTGACCTAAGCATGCCGCAAAACAAAGTTATGCGGCGAGATTCAGAACTTTCTGAACAGCCCTCGTAGCTTTGTACTTTTAGCCTATTTATGCCCAGTGCACTATTCTATCCTTAACAGCTGGCCGGGACCATTTGTCAGTGGTGGGCGTCTTGTTAACTTTATTTTTTCACATTTGTGTTTTATTAAAGAAAAATGACCCATTGTCTTATGCAAATAGTGCGGATCCTGATCAGACGCCCGCGTTCTGTGGTCATCTGATGAGGTTCTGCACTATTTGCCTGTGTCGTGTTACTGGAACGCTAGGCATTAATGGGTTAACCATGTCATTTCACTGTGTGCCATTTCTATGCTAAAAATCAGGAACACCTTCTACGTCTACAGCGAAATTAACCAAATTATGTCTGGTTTAAAAGCGTATAATGGGGCTCTTCTTATAGTCTCAAGAGGTAGGAATTCGTTCAAATATAAGTACATTTACTGACAGTGGACATATGTAACTTCGATTTTATTTTATCTTAAAACAGGGCGAAGTTGTTTAAAGCACTGTTAGTTAAACGAAGTCGTTAATGAAGGATTACAACCGTGCCCTAAGTCGACAAACCCAGATCGGAACACAATATAAAAACAACTATGTATCAACGTCCCCACAACGCCATAGTGGCATAATAAATTAAAAGAACACTTTGTAAGAATCTTGCGTTTGTGCTTCTGTATTATTGAATTTATTAAACTCGTCAGGGAAAACCGATAAGATGCGTGACATAGCCTCGCATCTTATCTTTTTCCCCAACTAGCTTAATGAATTCAATAATACATGAGTACGCATGTAAGTTCTTCTATGTAAAATTATAATATGTGACGCGTCATGACATTTTGGGTCCAAATGAGGTTTGACGTCATTTGAGAAAAACGCGCTCGAAACGTCACGACGTGACGTAGGCCAGGTTAATTTACGTCGCACCTGTTTTAACGTCGTGGTGAAACACGTCTCGTATCTTCGTATTAACGAGCATCTAGCTACAATGATTTAGGAAAACAAACGCGTGGAAATTAAAATTATTTGATCAGCAGGGCATCAGACCAATTACATTGCAGAAAATATGGAATTAGTTCTCGCGGGATCTGTATTTCACCACACTGGGTAGGCGGCAATCAAAAACGCTAATGCAGTCGATGAGAGCGGATCAAAAACCATTAGAAACAGCGTTTTTGATTGCAAATTGGCGCCAACTTGCAATCAAAAACGCTGTTTCTAACGGTTTTTGATCCACGTTAATCGATTATTTCTAGCATGAGTAAGGGAAAGGAAACGTTAATCGATTATTTCTAGCATGAGTAAGGGAAAGGAAAGTCGATTGCCGCCTACCCGGTGTGTTCACGCTACCGATAAATTTTAATGCAGAAATTGCAGTTGCAGTTGTACCTATTTGAGCTCTTACAAGATATATCTATCTACTTTGATTATCAGCCGGCTCGGCCTCTTTCTTCGAGATTCAAGAAAAAATGTCCCTTTTTTTTTTTTGTAGCATTTGTGCGTAAGGATCAGGTAATTACAGATTGCTAGGCCTAGTTATATTAAAGTTTGACGAAGTTTTTATGTGTGGAGAATCATTTTCTCATTGCGGTCCCAAAAGCTTGTGGTCATCGGATGATGGCTTGCAATTTAACGTCCTTTTCAACAGTATTTCAGTCATATCTAGGCGATGGGAGGCGGGGGGGGGGATAATGAAAGGCTGTGTGCAATGGAACCTCGTGTACGGTTTAAGATATTTCCTCCTCCAGCGGGACTCAAACTCGGGACCCGCGGCTAGACAAGCAGGCGAACGCTAGCCTAATTATTCTACTGAGCTACTGGGGCTCCCGTGGCCATCGATCCTGAAACTTTGTGGACATTAGGGCACCTCAGCTGATCTTTATTTCTTCAATTTCTGTTCTATGTAACCTTGTGGTCTTTATTCCCCAGCTTAGAAATTCCTGAAGACTGCTACTGAGCAAAATACACATTTTGCAGAGAAATACTGGTCATAGAATGCAGGAGCATATAATTAAGATGTACTTCTTACATTACCGCTTTATAAACAATTTATTATTCCCGATAAAGCATAAAATCATAAATTTTTCTTCTTAAAAATTGGGATACCCTGAAGATTTGGACATCGCTATAAATACTTTTAGAGTGATTCTGTGGACAGAGCAGTCTAGTTTTGGTTTAGTTTTGCTTACACCCCAAAAACAGTGTGTGCCCAGAACCTTTCGGAAATAGTATATGTTAGTGCAGAAATATTAAGGCTTGTATGCAAAATATTGTACCAGGCAGTGTCTCAAACTTCTGAATACGAAGTTTATGCTCCGTTCACTTATTTTTTTATGCTGCCGTCAAATATGCTGAAACTTTTACCATATATGGTAAAAACCTTTAAAAATCTTCTTCTTAAAAAAAAACAGTAGACCAATGGCTTTGAACCGTGGTTAGTAGCATCAGGTACTCAAGTTCTTCCAAGATTGTTCAAATGATGACCTTGGATCGACCTTGACCTTTTTTACGGCAAGGCCAAATATTGGAAAACGCTAGAACATAAGATTTCATGGGAAGTTTTGAAGATTTTGGCTTAAAAATTGGTTTATACAGTTGACTTAAAGACATGGCCACAATGCCCTTATATGGTAAAACATTTTAAAATCTTCTTCTATAGAACCAGTAGACCAATGGCCTTGAGACTTTGTAAGTAGCATCAGGTACTCAAGTTCTTCTAAGATTGTTCAAATGATGACCTTGAATTGACCTTGACCTTTTTTTACGGCAAGGTCAAATATTGGAAAATGCTACAACATAAGATTTCATGGGAAGTTTTGAAGATTTTGGCTTAAAAATGATTTAAACAGTTGTCTTAATGAGGTCATGAAGAATTATGAGTACAAGAGGTCACTGTCATTCTTTGACCTTTGACCCATGTCTCTCATATTTTGACATTTTCAGACATTTCCTCGAAAGCCAAAGGGCCAATAATTATTGTAACCACATTTCATATAGAGCCTACAGGGGTTGATTGAACAAAAATTCGTTTAACCGGCGGTCCAGGTCACATGATCAACGTGGCCGCCATACCCATTTATGGTATAAACCTTTAATATTTTCCTTCTCCAGAACCAATATACCTAAGGCCTTGAAACTTGGTTAAGTAGGATGGAGTACTAGAGTACTACCAAGACTGTTCGTATGATGACCTTGGGTTTACCTTGACCTTATTTGCGGCATGGTCAAATATGGGAAAATGCTAGAACATATAATTTCATGGTTCTTAAGAAGACGATTTTTAAAGATTTTCACCATATATGGGCATTGTTTAGGCAACTGTATATACCAATTGTTAAGCCGGAATCTTCAAAACTTCTCATGAAATCTTACGTTCTAGCGTTTTCCAATATTTGACCTTGCCGTAAAAAAAGGTCAAGGTCAATCCAAGGTCATCATTTGAACAATCTTGGAAGAACTTGAGCACCTGATGCTACTTAACAAGTCTCAAGGCAATTGGTCAACTGATTTTAAAGAAGAAGACTTTTAAAGGTGTTTACCATATTTGGGCTTTGTGGCAATGTTGATCATGTGACCTGAAGCCAGTATGTATTCTCTCACCATTAGTGGAGGATGTGTGGGGCATAATATAGCAGTTAAGATATTAATTTGACCAAAGTTTCGTAATTCTAGGTCATAAAATTGAATATAACCATTTTCTATGCAAGTTTATGTGTTCAGTCAACCATGAAAACTAGGTCATTGTAAAATTCTGGACACATCATCCAATGGTACTGGTCAAGGTGTTTCCTAGAGATGAGTTTGATGATTACTGGTAAGTTTATTTTGCTGTGATGCCAGGAAATATTGAAAATAGAGGTCAAAAATATAAAAAAAATACTAAATGTCAAAGGAAGTCTTTTTTGACCACATATGTTCAAATTAAACCAAATAAAATGATATGGAAATACATTTTAGATGTTCTGTTAATCATTTTATCAAACACTGTCTGTCTGTTGTACTCTTCTACCAAATGAGACCATTTTTACAAGACCAGGTAAAACCATGTTGAATTACCCCACCCACTTCTGTGGACCCATAGCTCAGTAACTAGGGCTTTCCGAACAAAGTCACATATGGTTCAATAAACTAGAAACACTGGGGTATACCATCAGTCAAAAAAATAAAACTTTGGTAGGATGCAGAAAACCCACCTTATTGATATCCCCCCCCCCCTTTGTTCTAATATAGATTATTGCACACAGTGATAAGATACCCATGAAGTTTAGTTCGCTGTGAGATATATGTCTGTTGTTAATTTCAATTATGATGCAACGGCATCAGTCTGGAGATAATTTATTGTTTGAGTATTCGCGTATTCTTTGCATAAAACTTATTTCGGTCTATTAATAGTTCATGCAAAACGCTGTCTTTTGTTTCTTGCCATGCCTTTCAAAAAAATAAAAGTACATCTGAAGCTGGCACAAATACTCTTTCATAATTAGAAATTTTAGCTATTTCAGATTTCAAATAAGTCTGAGTTTTTAAGGTTTCCAGATAGGTCTTCATGATTAGTTCTGAAGGTATCTGATGGCAGTATTACTTCATCAATTACGGTTATACAGTGATATATAAAAAACCAAAATATTCCGCACGCTTTAATCAAAGAGAAAATGTCAGACCTATTTCGAAAATTTAGTAGGATTACATTAGAAATGAAATGCAATCCGTAGTAACAAAGCAATGCCTGGGGACGTTACCCTTAAAGACATGATTCTTGTTTATTGGGTGTCTTTATCCTATTATGCAACAGTCCACTGACACTGTTATTTCATCCGAGGAAGTACCTAATCTCACAGGGTCATTTTGGACCATGGGGCCATCAATTGAACATACTAGATAAAGGACTACAAGGCAATGCTAAATATCAAATTTCAAGCATCTGAGCCGAGTGCTTCTGAAGAAGAAGATTTTTGAATATTATTCTATGTATTTCTATGGTTCAAACCAAGGACCCCCTGGGGTGGGGCCATTTTAGACCCTGGGGTAATCATTTGAACAAACTTGGTAAAAGACCACTAGGCGATGCTACATACCAAATTTCAAGCATCTTTGCCGAGCGGTTCTGAAGAAGAAGAATTTTGGATATGTTTCTATGTATTTCTATGGTTCAAACCCGGAACCCCCTGTGGCGGGGCCATTTGAGCCCCTTGCGCCATCATTTGAACAATGTTGGGTAAAGGACAACTAGGCAATGCATCATACCAAATTTCAAGCATCTGCACTAAGGGGTTCTGGAGAAGAAGCTTTTTAATTATATTTTAATTCCGAACCAAAGACTCCCCACCCCAGGGCCAGTTTGGATCCCAGGGCAACCATTTACACAAACTTTGTATGAGTCTACCAGGCAATGCATCATACCAAAGTTCAAGCATCTGAGCCAAGCGGTTCTGAAGAAGAAGATTTTTTAATATTTTTCTATGTATATTAATGGTTCGAACTCAGGACTCCCTGCTGCAAGGTCATTTTGGACCATGGGGCCATCATTTGAACATACTTGATAAGGGACTACAAGGCAATGCTTAATATCAAATTTCATGCAGCTGAGCCAAGAGCTTCTGAAGAAGAAGATTTTTGAATATTTTTCTGTGTATTTCTATGGTTCAAACCCAGGACCCCATGGGATGGGGCCATTTGTGACCCTGGGTCATTATTTGAACAAACTTGGTAAAAGACCACTAGGAAATGCTACTTTCCAAATTTCAAGCATCTTTGCCAAGCGGTTCTGAAGAAGATATTTTTGATTATTTTTCTATGTATTTCTATGGTGCAAACCTAGGACTCTATGACGCGGGGCCATTTTAGACCCTGGGGCCATCATTTGAACAATGTTGGTAAAGGACTACTAGGCAGTGCATCATACCAAATTTCAAGCATCTAAGCCTTGCGGGTCTGAAGAAGAACATTTTTTTTAAATATTTTTCTTTGCATTTCTATGGTTCAAATCTTGGACTCCCTGCCAAGAGGCCATTTTGAACCCTAGGGCCACCATTTGAACAAACTTGGTAAAGGACTATTAGGAAATGCTACACATTAATTTTCAAGCATCTGAGCTTTGCTGTTCTGAAGGGGAAGATTTTTGAATATTTTTCTATGTATTCCTATGGTTTAAACCTGGGACCCCCTAGTGCATTTTGGACCCTGGGGCCATCATTTGAACAAACTTGGTAAAAGACCATTAGGCAATGCTACTTACCAAATTTCAACCATCTGAGCCTTGCAGTTCTGAATGAGAAGATTTTCTAATATTTTTCTATGTATTTCTATGGTTCATACCTGGTACCCCCTGCCCAGGGGTCATTATGGACCCTGGGGCCATCATTTGAACAAACTTGGTAAAAGACCATTAGGCAATGCTACTTACCAAATTTCAACCATCTGAGCCTTGCAGTTCTGAATGAGAAGATTTTCTAATATTTTTCTATGTATTTCTATGGTTCATACCTGGTACCCCCTGCCCAGGGGTCATTATGGACCCTGAGGCCACCATTTGAACAAACTTGGTAGAGGACCACTAGGCAATGCTACTTACCAAATTTCAAGCATCTGAGACTAGCAGGTCTTGAGAAGAAGATTTTTTAAGTATTTTTTTAGTTTCGAACCCAAGACCCCCTGCCCCAGGGCCATGTTTGACCCTGGGGCCACCATTTGAACAAACTTGGTAGAGGGACGACGCACGACGGACGACGGACACTGGGTGATCACAATAGCTCACCCTGAGCCTATGGAGAATATTTATCGGAAACAGACGCAGATATTCAAAACTTCTTTTTTTCGTCGTAGATCTACTTTCGATTTCTACCTTCGAGTTAATACACAAACACAAACAGTGTATCATGATGTTAATTGTTTTGAAATCAGGTCTATTTAAAGATTGATCATGGTCCATTTTAGAATTCAAAATTGGACACCTAAATTTTGAGATATGTCATTGTTGCTACCCAGTGTCAAAATTTCGGTTGTTGGTGCGTACCGTCATAGCTCACTTGAGTCATATGCATGAAAGTTATTGCCAACTCTTCACCTAGAGACATTACAAAGCGTACATAAATAGCTATAGGTGGAGATAAATGAAAAATTAAAAAGAGTTGTTATTTTTGCAGGAAACACTCCATCTTGACATATCTTATAATCCTATAAAGAATTGCAAAAACAAAATGTCAAATGGTTACTTACTTACATGTCAGAAACGACAGATAATACAGATAAGGATAGAAAACTGAGAAATGAAAAAAATCTGTCCTTCTTGCACACAATACTGTCCGTGTTGACATATCCTATGATCCTGTAACGCACCAATAAAATATTTCAAACGATTCCCGAGTTACATCTCGGAGAAGTCAAAATACAGTCTAGGAACAAGTCTGAATATTACAGATGTCGAAAGTTGGGTTGACCTATTCCATTACCCAAGCAATAAGCGAAAGTCGGGAATAGCATTTTCGCACTTTTGCACCCGACACTCCGCGATGGCCTGTTTTATAATCCTGATAAGAAGCGTTAAATATTTCAAACGGTTTCTGAGATTAAGTCCGGAAACAAAAAAAAAAAAAAAAAAAAAAAAAAAAATAAATAAATAAAAAAAATAGAATGTGGGTTAAAGTCATTCGGTAACAGCGTCATCAGTTAATCACTTGAATGTGACGTTTGTTTATCATATGAAGCGGAAGACCCACACATTTAAGTGTTTTTGTTACAAATGACATGTCACACTATGAAAGTACATCAAACATGACTAAACCGAAAAAGGAAATCATTATTTTTCATATGCATAGTATGGTTGCAACAATCAGATAAATAACGAATAGAGGTTTAAATTATCCAGTTAAATGTGCAGTGGCATAGCAAACTGCCGCTTAAGTTATTGGAAGATCTAGATTTTGATTAGAACGGAAAGATTTTATCCCCATATGTTATTCATGTACAAGGTAAGGCAGTGCCAGGTAAAGTACAAATGATCCGGACACGACAAAACCAACAATGTGGTTGTGCGCCCGGCGCAGACTCAGATCAGTCTGGGCATCCGCTGAGTTTGACCAGACTCTTCGTTAAGTGTTCAAAGGGTAGCTAAGGGTCTGAGCTACCTTCATGCGGACAGCGAAGACTCTGATCAGACTGGGAGGATACCCAGACTGATCTCAGTCTGCGCTTGGCCCACAACCACATTGTTGGTTTTGTCGTGTCGCGGCTCAAATAAAGCTAATATAAATGAGCTGCGACACGACAAAACCAACAATGTGATTGTGCGCCCAGGGCAGACTCAGATCAGCCTGGGCATCCGCCCAGTCTGATCAGAGTCTTCGCTGTCCGCATGGCGGTAGCTTAGACCCCTAGCTTCCCTTTTGGCACTTAACGAAGAGTCTGGTCAAATTGGGCAGATGCCCAGGCTGATCTGAGTCTGTGCTGGCCGCACAACCACATTGTTGGTTTTCTCGTGTCGCGGCTCAAATATCAGATTCGGTTGGTTGGTTGATTTATTGCTTAACGTCCACGGTAAACAACTATGGTCATGTCGGGACGGTCAGTTAACCTAACCACACTATTCCTGGGCAGGCTTAGACCTCCTAAGCGGTTAACCAGTACTAAGTGCACATACTTTCGCCAGTAACTGACAACTGCCCTTCTTGAATCAGCGGAAGGAGAAACGAAAGTATGCCGCCAGACCGGGTTTCGAACCCAGGACCTCTGACTAATGAGTCAGGTGCCCTACCGATTGCGCTAGGCGGCCCGGCTCAAATATCAGAACCGTATACATACAGACACACACAACGGAAAGGAGGAGCGTCTATAAGGCTGTTTTCATGGCCACAACCGATTTTCTTTAAAATTGTAAACTCAAACTACTATGTGTTGGCTGTAATGCCTTGCAATATCAGATCAATTGGTGAAGGTTTATTTGTTGTGTTCAAGATGAAAGTGGGTGGGGTAATTCTGACCCGAAGAGGGTTCTGTTAAGAAAATGCTAATATTTTTATTGCTACTTAGAACTAGAAGTCTTTCATTTCATGACTCCTTATGCTATGCTAGATATAATAAATGTTTATCATACTTTTGTGAAATTTCTACATGCAATGTGTTTTATACTCACTTGTATGACATACCTAAATTTTAGCCTATTTTATTCTCCAACTTTGCGCAAAACCACAACAGCTTTTTACACTCGAAGCTATTCCAATGATATTTTGCAGTTATACAGTATATTAGATGGTTGTTCCAAAATTATTCCGATAATTTTCTACAATGAATATATTTTGAGTTATCTACCCTTAAAACCGTTTTTTTTACTATTTAATTATCACTCAGTTTTTATAACCCGTCACACATACGTGGCGGATAGTGATGTTTCCAAGCTGGTTGTCCATGTGTCTGTCTATCTGACCATCTGTCTCCCTGTCTAGCTGTCTGTCTGTCCATCTGTCTGCCTGTTTCTTCATCCACGAACACTTCGTTTACTTTTGATAATTTGAGTGTTTTTTTTTTTTTTCTTTAATATTGGTATGTGCATTGGTCTTGGGAATAGCTCGCTTGGGATTTTAACGGGCGAATTTTGATATCTTCTGACAGAATTATTGCCCTTGTTAATGTCTAAAATGTGGACTATGGTCTGTATTTCCTTTACACATTGAAATATATTGATGAAATATCACAGAAATGATTGAAAGAATATATCCTTTCTGTAACAAGCAAAATTTTGTCTACCAGGGTAATCTGCCCCTACTTCGGGGAGACATACATGTATAAAATTACGAAAAAAAATCTATACAAAATCAGGGTTAAGTACGATTTTCCTGAAACTTGCAACAATTCATCTAAACTATACAAGCTTCCTGTCAAGATCAAAATTTTGTCCCCAGCGGTTATCTGTCCTTGGCATAGGGCTATTATCGTTGTATAAAAATATTAGCATTTTCTTAACAGAACCCTCTTCGGGTCAGAATTACCCCACCAACTTTCATCTTGAATACAACAAATATACCGTCACCAATTCATCTATGTTGCATGACATTACAGCCAACACATAGTAGTTGAGTTTACAAAGTTTAAAGAAAATCGGTTGTGGGAATGAAAACAGCCTTGTAGACACCCCTCCTTTGTCTTGCAAAATACGACCATTGCCAAGAATTTTTACCGCCATTTTAAGTACTGATCTAAAATAAACTTATTAACTTTTTTCTGGTGTTATTGTTTAAAGCTTTCGCAAAGTTTTGGTTCTTCTTGGTTGTTTAATGTGTTGTTTGTTGCTATATGTGTATATGTATATTGGTACATGTATATTGTATGTGAAGGTAAGGCTAGCCCGGTGACAACCTACATGGGCAATCGCTGTTATTCACATGGCTGCCACTGATGATGTTTTGGTGATGGCTAATTTTGTGTCGTCTTTTTCCCACGTGGTGTCCTAGGTGGGATGGGATCTGGGATTGTATTGTGTCAGTCCCTGAGAATTTTCCTACTTTTAGACCGACATTTCATATTTCATAAAATGACCTTGGCGGAGTTTGCTTTCCATTCTTTTTGATTATGTTGGCTTGGTGCAGTATCAGACATCTTCGTCCTAAAGCCATTTGCCTGTCGCCTTTTGGGGCCATTTGGGCGGGCGTAGCTCGGTGGTGGACACCTGCGCTTGTAACTTCACATGTACGCGTCTCTCACTTGGCCCCGAGGTTATAAAACTTGAGTACATTCTCAAACTCGAAATAAAGCACACGAGCACATGCTCGGAAGCAGTCAATCATTGTGCTTTATTTTGAGTTTGAGATTGTTCTCAAGTTTTATAACCTCGAACCCTGATTTCTGCACCAGTTCTGCCTCGCCGATTACGCCTTTGAGTGTTTCTCGAAGAGGGATGTACGTTGCCTGCCGAGACTTGCTAATCACCTTTCTGCTTCCAAAACGGTAAGGTTTTGTGGCACTTAAAGACCTGGATTTTTCTCATTAGTAAGTTATATAATCCTTATCTAATCCAATAAACAGTCTTCTCTGGCTAAGCCAATGTCCCACAAGTCTCTTTGGGAGGCCCAGAATGGGGAAAATCAATAAGAGATGTACCTTGATTTAATTACTGGCATTAGTATTCATCAAAGTTTGATGTAGAAAAATATTTTAGATATACATAATTCTGGTAATGTTTACAAAATCTAAAGTTCACATTTATCCCTTTTCACAATCCAAATTCAAAATTAGTGAAGCCAAAATAAAATAATACACTCTGTGGAAAAAAATATTGAAAATGATAAATCCATAATGACAAATCATAGTCAAAAACCAACAAAACTACAGTGTCAGTTCTGTTACAAACAGATGAACTTTGACAAATTCACTGTTTTCAAAAGGTTTCAAAAACATGTTTAATGTCACCAAACTGCTCAAAAACACAGATGTCACAAACTGAAATCTTCTGTTTGTTTGCAGGGAATTCCTTAAAACTAAATTTCATCTTCAAATCCTGCATATTTTTTTCTTCTCTAGATTTTTATAAAGGCCGGTGTTTTAAATTACAGAGCATTTCACTAATTACTACCCCCCCCCCCCCAAAAAAAAAATGAAAAAAAAAAATAAAAAAAAAAATAAATAAATAAAAAAATATATGAGATTATAGTAAGTGATAATATAAGAAAATATTCGTAAAATATATTCAATTATCAAAAAAAAAAAAAAAAAAAAAAAAAATCTTCCTTAGTTTTTTTTGTCATTTTTTTATTCTTTGGCATTTTTACTCTCTTTTTTTCTTTCTTTTTTTTTAAATTAATATTTGTTATTCTTTTATTTCTAATAAGCAAATTCTATTTTACAAATTACAGAAAATATTGTTCTGATCTCTTTCATTTTAACTTTCATGAATACATCCCACTAGGGCCCCAGAGGCAAGCAGTGGTTTCAGAACTGCATTGTTTTATGACCCTAATAATGAGGTGATTAGGAGGTGCCTTTGGTTTTCTTATCACTTGTTTATTGGAGGGGATTAGATTGTGGGTTCAAAATGATAGAGCAAAATCTAGGCCTTTGAATACGAGGGGCATTTCAGAAATAATCTAAAATGGACGGACACACGGCGCCAAGTGTGTGCAACTATGGTTATGTACCGTTGAGCCACTTGGGGAACGTCGATAGGAGAATTGAACTCAACTGAACTAAAATAATGTAAATGCTCTCGGGGTAGTCTGTCGGCTGATAGTTAGCAGTGGTTTTATATATCACTGTAAAAGTTTATTTAAGGACTTTAGAAAGGTATGCGTTAAAAGAATTTCTAAGTCACCCATGCATGACAGCACATGCTTATACGTCATAAGGGTGTGGATACTGGAAACTGCACATTTTCATTGAAAGTCTCTTGTGTTCTATTGCTATTTGCTCAATGAGAAAATGAAATATTTTAATGAAGAAACACGTAATAAAAAAAGTAAAGGTTTCCCATAGCCTAATAGCCGTAGGGGCAGTGGGGGTTAGAGACCCACTGTATCTTGGGCACAGCTGATGAAAGGCGGAGCCCATCCCTCTCCTTACGCTGCCTTATCCTTCCCTGATTCGAAAAAGGTACCCATTTACTGCTGGGTTGACAGAGAGAGTTTTCCAGTCATCGCATGGCGACAGTGAGCCGCGAACTCACGACCTTACGGTGACTTTATGCACAATAGCCGAGCCACTCTAACCACTCGACTACGGCGCCTCTCTAAACACGTAATACTGTCCTTTAAGTGTTAAATAAGACATTATACAGAAACTGTTTCCAGATTCTACACCATTAACATAATAAATGTGATTTTTCTCTGCTATGTGGTTATAAATGCAAAGTTATTATAAGTGCATTATTCCAATAAATTGTAATTTTTGACTCATTCACATACAATTTCAACAAATGACAGACATTTTATTACTCAAATGATTAGGTCACTATATTTTGTTACGACTGGCACCAATTCACTGATAAAACTGGATGATACGTGTGCGAACTCAACGCCGGAAGTTGCAAAATAGCAGCAATTCATTTAAAATACAAAACAATAAAATGAAATTATCTTCTAATAAAATAACACAGGCTAAATATATTTAACTTTGTTTAATGTCAAAAATTAGAAGGACATATTGAAAACAAAATTCATACATAAAGACTTTAAAACTTGTTATTTTATCTAACATACTGACATTGAAATATGTGGGTGGATGGGGAAACTTATTGTAAAAATCAGGTAGGCCACTGACATAAGAGCGTAAGGTGCCATAAAAGATTATCTATAACAGAGAACAAGCCTGACGAATTAAATCGTATTTACTTTTTGTTTAATATCTGTCATCAAATATTCACTTTCACTTAAAGTGGCCTAAAAACCGAAGTTTAAACAGCTTACTACACATTTCAATCAAGCACAGAAAGTGACGTCATCAGAAAATGCGCATTGTTCTATGATTAGCCTAGTTTGCCAGGCAAATCTTATGTTTTAGCAAAGCTGAAAGAATGCTTTTCATACTGGAATATTTTCAGTATAACAGATAATATAGGTACCAATCCAGAGCTGCTTGTGTCTAGAGTTAAGAAAATATGAATTTATCTTCACATAAATATTCCGTCCGTTTCTACACAGTATCCTTACCCTTACAAGAATTGACAAGGCCTATTTTGTAGAAAATACCAGTGACTGATTTTTTTTGAGTGAAGGTCATTGGTGATATGTAAACCTAAAAGTTAAGCTATAAATTTTAAAAATCGGTTAACATCCCAAGGAATGGCAGACTTATTTACACTATTTCTGAAATGCCCCTCGTATAGAAATGTGCAGGTACATTTATATTAATACAAATGCTAGCCTTTAAAGCAATAAACACGCAACTCTTCAGTATCGCTAAACCCAAATAGTTTGGGGAAAAAGGTGACTGGCAGCTCTCGACAATTACTGATACTAGCTGCGAGGCATAGCAGAACCGACTTTTGGAGAGAGAGAGAGAGAGAGAGAGAGAGAGAGAGAGACCTTTACGATTACTTTTCAATTTTGGCAATAAGTTTAATATACAAAAGTTCGCTTTTCAGCGATTGTGCCGTGCAAGTTTCGACATATTGGTGTCCGACAGATAATAGCTTAAAAGGAGGACGGGATCTGGGCCCCAAGATTACAATCATTTCTTACTGTTAAACATAGCTCTAAGGCTCGGAAAACTGAAGGTCGTCTTTTACACCTGCACATTAATGACACTAAGCAAGTGACCCGAGAGGGATGTACTCAATCAAGTAAAGTCTCCATAGTTATATCAGTGGTAAAAATCATTGTAAAACGCGGTTCAACATTTACGTTTGATAATAAATATGGGTTGATGTGCATATGCTGAGTCGTATAGCTGGCACAAAGTAGAGAAAACAAGGTTTTGAAAAAAAAATAAAATCGCTCTACAAAACACAATTTTCTGGTTTCCCGTCTAGCAATGCTATATAAACATAGGCGGAATAGTGACTGAGGCTCCACGCCTGTACATTGTATTTTTATCATTTTATTTAACTAAACTAAATCGAAAGTAGGTCATACTAAAATGACCCAAATAAATTTTTAATCCCTTTTTATGTGCAACTCAATCAGGCTTATTTGTTTGAAGCTGGCTAATCACGGTCATTTACAATGACGAAACTATAGTGAGAAGCTTGCAGCGATTCCTCATGATAAAAATTTTCATGCTGATAGAGCAATGGGGCCTTTAAGCACAAAATGGATATTAAATGCTTCTTGACAGAAGATCACTCTTTTATAGCTAACCTGGACTTAACTTTAACGAACAATTGTAATTCTCAGCCCTGGTCAACTCGTAGTTGATGCGGGACTGGATTGTTTACGACCCTTACTAGTGTCTCTCCTTCGTTTATCAATCAACACCCCCCTCCCCTGTGGGAGGCGGCTCATTATAATTTGCAATAACGTGTCAACGGACAGTTTACATCATTCACTCACATACTCACCCACTCACTCAGTTTTTAGTCTGTCAAATCGCAATACGGGTGCGTATATACATGTTCTAGTTTAAGAAACCTCTCCATTTACTTAAAAAGGCAAATTCTTCTGTGTTTGCAGTAACCGGCATAATTCAGACGTACACGTGCTTGCCTCATTTTGCTTTGCCGGTGAACCGACGTGTGTGCTCGTTTGTAGAACATGAGAATTGTAATGCTTAGTAAAGTTTAGCATCTATCTATTTACAAGTATATTCCTACTTAATTTTGGCCTGTCCATCTTCTTTAAGACGTGCCATTATTCAAAGACCCATAATTGCTTAGGCCTAGATGTTTCATGCATGTACTGACAATAGAAAATACCGAGTGTTTTCCTAGGCCAAGTTAATGCATAGTATGCCTGACGACTTTAAAAAAACACACACTGAAAAGATACTGATGAAAACAAAACACGAACTGAAAATGGTGAAATGTGTCTGGAAAAGACTACCTTTGAACTTTAATGGCTTTACCATTCTCTGTAATATGTAAACTACATGCCAATCCTAGATGATGTATTATTTCAACTTCCTCTTGACATATTTCAATGACCAAACATTTTGTCCCTGAAAAGAGCAGGTACTCTTGGGACAAAAGATGACGCCCCAATCATACCTGGTCTTGTATTAATTCGATCATCACCAGAGCGGATGGCGCATCTGTTGTGATGCGACAATACTTGCAAGCTAAGAGACTTAACCAATTCCATTCGGGATACCCCTTTAGGGGAATCTGGGCAAACAGCTTGGACCCAGATCAGGTCACACAAACGTCAAGAGGAAGTTGAAATAATACAGCATCTAGGATTGGCATGTAGTTTACATCTTACAGAGTATGGAAAAGCCATTAAAGTTCAAAGGCGGTCTTTTGTAGACACACTTTACCATTTTTCAGTTTGTGTTTTGTATTCATCAGTATTTTTTCAGTGGGTTTTTTAAATCGTCAGGCATACTATGCATTAACCTGGCCTAAGAAAACACTCGGTAATTTCTATTGTCAGTACATTCATGAAACATCTAACATCTAAGCCTAGACAATTATGGGTCTTTGAATAAAGGCACGTCTTAAAGAAGATGGGCAGGCCAAAATTAAGTAGGAATATACTTGTAAATAGATTGATGCTAAACTTTACTAAGCATTACAATTCTCATGTTCTACGAAAGAGCACACACGGTGATTCACCGGCAAATAGAGGCAAGCACGTGTACGTCTGAATTATGCCGGTTACTGCAAACACAGAAGAATTTGCCGTTTTAAGTTAATGGAGAGTTAGTTAGAACAGTATTGTCAAAATATTCTTGATTTTTGATGCAGACGACAATCTCAGCAGACGACAAAAATGCCCAGAATTTAATGGGTTAATAATATTATCTTTTCAGCATCCTCTCCTCCATGATGGCCTATGGTCGGAACTCTCATATCACAGACGAAGAATATTATTCATGGGAAGTTTCAATGGCCCTGGACTTACTCGGATTCAAACCTGAGATGATAAAATGGAGACAACACATTTACAAAAAGCAAGCCAAATTTATTTCTGAATTCTTGTCAGTGGTACCGAATAGATATCCAGATCGATTTCAGCTGTACTTAACCGGTAGCAAGCAGGAGGGGTCCTCAGTTTGGGATAGCAGTGATATTGATTTGATGACTATTTTCAATACAGTTATTTGTGTCAAGAATATCAATGATATTGAGGACAAATCACGTAAATTAATTTTTCAAATTGATGATAAGAATACTCGTCCTGGATATTTGTATTTGAAAGCAATGTCTTTTTCACACTTCAACAGGCGTTCAGCATATGATATGATTGCAAAGGAATGTCTAAACGATAGTGAGTATATGTCGAGTCAACGTTTGAACATGGCTTTTTATTCAGCCTTGAAACATTGTGAAGACGCTATCAAAAGCAGTGCTACACGAGAAGCCTTGGCTGAAATGGAACCATACATAAAACCCATAGATGATCCTATGTGTCCGAAAGTCGTTGGTTGTCTGAAAGGTCGCACTTGGCACGATGTCGATATTGTTCCCTCTTACATTTGTGTATATCCGGAACTAACTAGACGATGGACTGTCCGAGAGCGTAAATATGGATGGCCAACAAAGTCTCTAATTGACAAGATAGCTAAACAAGATGTTCACATAGTCCCCAAAGGTTGTAAAGGCAGTAAGGACAGGGACTTCCAGTTCAGAATATGTTTCACTTTCGGAGAAATTGAACTGATGAAGTCTTTAAATGAAACGCAAATGAAATTATATGCTTCTTTAAAATTTTTATTCAAATCAGCTGTGGAAAATCATTACCCAGGCATTATTACGTCTTATATTTTGAAAAACGTATTGTTTTGGATCTGTGAAACTACTCCGAAAGACACGTTTACCATTGGCCATTTGCACCAGCTACTGATGGAAAGTTTAGAATTTATCAGACACTGCATAGCCATTGGCAATCTGCAGAACTACTTTATCCCTGAAAGAAACTTGCTTGAAGGAAAGCTAGATGAAAACAATCGCAGCGGCCTAATTACACTATTAACATCTTTTAAGTCAGACGGAATTTTAGTCATGAGCAGAGTGACAGTGATATCAACGAACCTGAGAATTATCAGATCTGATATAATATTAGCGCTTGCCCTGTGTTTTTTGAGAAATATAGGAGAAATCCGGCTGGTAAATGGACGATTGAGAACTATTAAAACGTATGGAGCTGTAGCATTATTATGTGGCATGGTTATTGGCCATTTATATCTTGAGAAACGTTATCTAAAGAAACAGTCCATCTGATCTCACGATTATAGGGTCACATCTCCTGTTGTGTCATCAGTCATACGACCAGTTATATGTGTCATCGCAAATGGTAGTTCGCAAATAAAATAGGAAACTTGTCTAAACTTCGCCGCAAAAATCCAACAAAGACTCGTCCAACAGGATATGAACGTGGCTTCACGCCGCTATATTGTGTCACAAGGCCGACTAATCGCAAAAATGGCTATCACTAGCCGTAATCGATCTTGCGATCAGTTGTGAATTGCGCCACTGACCGAGCATGACTAAGCAAAACTTCGCGTTAATTTTGACCGGTCACGAGTGACCTTACGAGTTAATAAACGATCGTTGCATCAGTCCTGTCACCAGCCGTACAAAGTCACAATCAGTAAACGTATTTTTCCAAATTCTGTGCGCCAGATGCGCGTATCTGTGTTTAACCTTTCCAGTGTCGGTAAAATCGAAAGTTTGAATGGAATATGTGATAGGCAGGCCCCGCTGTTATAAAACTTGAGTACATTCTCAAACTGAAAATACAGCACGCTGATTGGCTGCTTCCAAGCACATGCTCGGGAGCAGCCGATCAGTGTGCTTTATATTGAGTTTGAGATTAGTCTCAAGTTGTATAACCCCGAACCCAGGTCTCGGCAGGCATCCCTTTTCGAGCCACACTTACTGACGCATTCTGTGTGATAGAGCAGATGTGCAGACATCAGGTAGGAGACGCCTACATATTCATTAGCAGGCGCAGGTATCCCCACCCAAGCCACCTCAACCTCTGCGTCCCGAGAAAGACGACAGACAAGGGCATCAAGAGCATTGTTCAATGCAGCGAGAAACTGCTAACAGCCAAAATAATCCAAAAGAATGGATGCCAACTCCGCTGAGATTACTTGCGCTATAACAGGTCTGTCTTAACTTCAGAATAGTTTAGAAATTTCAACAGATATGATTTAATAACTTAAAGTAAATAAGTATTTTAATAGGACTGATTTCAGGCCTCAAGAGCCAGAAATAGCAATGGTACACTGACTATTTAGGTTGACGTTATCTCGTGGGCAAACTGTCCACGGGCACAGATATCGGCTCAGTGGTTTTAATATATACTATGCAAAATAATACCGTGACGTAAGCTTTTAAAACCATTGTATGTAAAAGACATTTTTGATCATGTGGAAAAGCTAAAACAATAAAGACGCGGGCGTTTTGCTCTTAAAATAAAGGAAAACTCTTTAAAACATTTGAATATGCTACGAGTATGACATTTACAAAGTTTGAAAATTTGACGTTTCCCCTTATTTTTACATTATCGTCTTCAAACATTGTTTCTAATCCCTACTTCTGAATTTCCTTTCGAGTATATGATTGTTTGGTGTCTATCATTATGCTTACGTAAACAATTCTGAAAGAAAATAATTCCCGGCTACTGAGCATAAGCCAAAAGTCTTAGACTAACATCATTGTTATCTCACAGTTACGTTCCATTCCACTGAAGAATGTTCACAGTTAAATTTATCATGGCGTGATCTTTAAGTTTTGCCTATCGTTTTTCTCGGATTTTGCTCCTGCCTTGAACTGAAGCACCCGTAAATCATTGTACATTAGACCGAATTATAGCGTTTTAACGCAATAACGAATGCTAAGATTCGTCAGCAGTTCTTTCACACAATCAATAGCTTTGACAAGTAAAATGTGCATAAAACCGTACAAAAAATCAACTTGTTTGTCATTTTTCGTTGCTTTGAATGGGTGCGAATTTTGGCTACAGACCCCTTCCGTGCTTATCGCTTCTCCCGACTATCGATTTGAAAGATGGCTCTTGTAATTCCATGGTTACCCCACATTTAAGAATGGCATAAAATTGAGAAGAAAAATGGTAAGAATTAATAGTAACTCTTTATTTAATAGTCAGAGGATTCTAAATTTCCTTGCCCGAGTTCATATGGGTAATAGATTAAGGTATGCAAAGTTTCATGACAATTTAATCCTCAATAAAGAAATTATATCAATTTTTTGTCCTCCACTTTTTCACAAACGACCTATACATCAAGTGTTATTGTTGACAGTCGTCATGTGATATTCTGTTAAAATATTTTAACCAGTCCTGGATGAGGTTTAGTTACTCTTTAAATTTAAATAGCTAAAACTTCGAAGTATGGCTAAGGTTGTTTCTATCGAATGTGTTCTCTGCCTTTTAAGGAACTCTTAAAGACATTTATTTGACTTCACTGCAGCTGGTGATGTGCAAATATTTTTTTGTCCTTTGAAACCAGAGAACATGTCCTGGGAACACAGAAGATCATTTGAATGGTTTTGACTATTATTCTCGATCATCGCTTTTTATTCCTTTGGACCTGTTACAGGTAGATTATATGGGGCTGAGGAAAAAAGTTATCCATGCCACTATTCCTATAATAGTCCGGGGGCATATGTAGTTCCCGTGAACATTCGTGTTAATTTTTGGCAACATATATTAACTTCATCAGTGGTAGATACACAATGGAAAAACACATGTTGCCATTTTTTCTAGTGACTCTTTGGCCGTAATGATCGATTATATACGTTACCTATGTGTGTTTTTGTTAAAAATCATGTAACGCCATGCAAGGCGCCTTATGTTTTATTTCTATTAGTTTTTTTTACAGAATCATCTGCAAGTATTAGAAAATAGGCCTTAGTTTGTTTTTTATCGCTACCTGCCACGAGTAGTAACGTAAATAACTTTAAATTTAATAACATAGTCCATTATAATACAATTTCCAGAATTAATTTATTGTCTCTCACAGAACAATTATTGATATAATATCCTGGTAGTTCTTTAGGAAAACTGTTTACTTGGAGTTATCAGCCTTATCACCAAGTGGTAAAAGGGCTTCGTGACATGTGTTTTATACGTGACGAAACTAAGACTATTTCAAATTGTAATAAATAAAGACTTGACAAATTCTGAAAATGCTCACAAGGTTTTACTGTGTTCATATTTGTTATAGCATAAACCAAAAATTTTATTGATATTAGTGCCCAGCTACTAAATTTTACGATTCTTGGGACAGTAACATACGTGACATCTTTTTGTATGTATAGCAAAATAAGCTAAAAAAAAACTGCTAAAAAGATTTATTGTTTAAAAAAAATATCTGCAATCATAAACCAGCATTTGATTTGTATAATGGCGCCAAATAAAGTGATAAAGTCTGTTTGATTAGGGTGAAACATGATTGGCCGGGTACGTTAAACATCACCAGTAATCAGAAATTCAAAATATTATTGAAAAGATCTGGTACATTGAATGTACAAATTGAACTCATTGAAAGTCTCTAACAAAGAAATATAAGCCGATCCTTGAAGACTGAAACCACATTATAACTAATATCGAAAAGAGCTAACAAATACATTTGCTGACAGAGGATACATACATTCATAAGCCTATCACGTAGTTTACGTGACCAAGGGAAACATTATTGTCCAAGTCGAGAAACAATCCACGGGTCAAAACGTCGCACAATAGCTTATTACATAGCTATATCTGGTCTACGTATATAGTTTATTACGTAATGTACCAGCCGGGACCTTAAGAATACAGCATCACAGCCAATTTTGTTATAAGTAGAAGGAAAAGAAAGTAAGGAATTCGTGTCACTGGCTAACCAAGCAGTATAGAAATACATGTATACACAAAAAAATTTCAAATATTATTTTTATTTCCATGCTATCTTTTCCTTTTTCCTACTGATTATATACAACAGTCTCTTAAAAGAATTGGTTCAGCATGAAACCTATGCTTATCTTTGATTTAACGATAAATTTATTTTATTCTATTTTTATTTTTATTTATTTTTTGCGGGACAGAGATCAACAAAGTTCTAAGCATATAACGAAATGGCAAGAAAAGATAGCAGAGTATTCTGGTGTAGGATATTGCCGCTCAGTTATATCTTAGCGAATCCCAGTTGTTCTTAATAATTCATTGAATCATAATTTTACTTTGCAGCGTGATAACCAAAACAAAGAGAAGGAAAACGGAACGAGTAACGAATACAACCAGTTACTGAGTAGTTTATGAATTTCTCATATTTTATATGCTCAAACAGTAATATATTAGTTCTGAATAGAAAATAAGCAAATAATACTAGTAATGCATACTAACCTTAATACCTGATTTTTAAATGATTTCATTGAATGACAATATTACTATATTACTCAGCAATAATCACGTTAATAAACTTTTTATTTATTAAATCTGACTGCTATTCTGAATGATCGTTGTCAAAATAATTTAAATACAGTAAGTAAATGCAGCTTTATTAGTCTGGTCATATCAACACCACAACTGAAGATCGAATTTAAATTTGTCTTTCGTTACATGAAGCTGCTTGTGATAATGTATCAGAACACAGACAGGGGGTGTACAGAACTACCTGACCAAATAAATCTTGGTAATATTACATTATGAGCGATACATGTCAGTAACAGACCGATAATAAGACACTCTGTTTCTCATAAAATCATATTTTTTCATTGTTACAGTGTCATAGTGACAATAATATGTTGCAGTGTAACCGATGGGAGCAACACAGGGTAACGTTGATTACAATTCAGTATGTAAGTTACAATAATTAGATTAACACAAACTTGCTTATGTGGCAGTACTATTCAAAGGGCTGTTGAATGAGAATACAATCAACATCATAGCAACAAGGGTGTTAATAATGGTCGACTGATCCAATACTTCTGTCAACTGCCTCAGCTGACAGGCTCTTTTGCGTGTAGGTTGTCTGATTGGCCCGGTCAACAGCACGGATAGGCAAATAGCTATCACCTCGGTGACAGCTCTAAATCTAGACTTAAAACACATAAGCCTACTATCACATATTTTGCCTTGTCGCATGTAATTTTAAATATTGGATTTTATGATGTTGCTATAAGTCTGAGTAAATGTTAAGGAAGTTCTACATGCTTAAGATGTAAAGATCTATATGCGTCTTGTTGAGTTCTTATGTGTACTAAACAGCAAGCTTTGCCATCTTAGAACTAGTGATAAGTTGTTCTCTGGCATCTGAAAATTGAGCCTTTGAAAACAGTTTTCTCAATGAAAAACATATCCCTGATGGAGTACAAAAATGTAACGTAATGTTACTGTTACATTGCCTTTCAAGTACAGTACAGCTCCATTTAATCATAGTTTAAAGACATATAACATTGGTGTTTCTTCACGATTTGATGTGTATCTGTTAACATGAGGCGTTAAATATTACATTGAAGGGCTACACCATCTACAGTTAGCAATTATCGTCAATTTAGGAGAAATTCCTAAGAAAAAAGTTGCATTTTTTCAGCTGGCAATGCCACTGCTAAATGCTATGTAGCTAATTAAAAAAACATGTATACAAGAAGTTTTTTTTTCTCAGATGGGCATGATTTAATTAGAAGAGACACAATGTCTGTATCAAAAACAACACATTTTAAATTCATTCCAGCGATTTATTCAGATCGTGGTTGTTTTATTATTTATTTTCAATTATATTTATCTTCAGTTATAGTGACATACGTTACAGGTCTTGCGTGACGGATAACTTATCTTTTTGAAAAAAAAATGTCAGTTTGTTTTTATATATCAAGATATTTAAAAAAGCCATATTTATAAATTTAATTGTTCTCTACATTTCATGTGTAACAGCTGGTTGCTGTAAAGGCTAATGTTACCCACCCACTACGTTGATCAGTTTCTTAATAAAAAAAAAGAAATATACAATTTTTGAGCTTCAAAGGGCTTGCCCTTGATGACTATGATAAAGGCATAAAATTAGAAGCAATGCCTACAGGATCCCACTTGTATTGCACATGACCCTAGTTTGTATCCCTTGGGTAAATTACAGTTATGTAACGTAATGTTACTGTCTGGGTGCCTTAGTGATAAACACCAATGTTATTATAGTAGAGTGACTGTAAGAATAGCGCTTTTCATGCTTACACGTACCTTTTTCATTTTAAGACATGATACAGACTTCAATCGCCATTAGCTCTTCTTCAAAAGTGTTTTCAGAAGTCTTAAAAAATAAGTTACATTCTGTCTTCAGCTGATATTGCCACTGCTAACTGATATTGCCACTGCTAACTGCTACCTAACTGATTCAAAATATATAAAGAAATTATTTGAAAGATAAGATGAGCATGATTCAAAGACAAGTGCTATCTTATGCTCATTAAGGACCACATGAATAAACTTCATTCCAATGGATTAGGTATAATTCTCATAGGTCATTCGAGTTTTCGGTTACAGTTATATACGTTAAAAATATATCATGACAGTTGACCAATATTTTAGGACTACATTTTGCTTTTTGTGTATTAGAATGTTCAAAAAGGCATACTTATGACACAAAACATTTTCTACAACTCATTTGTTACAACTGGGTGTTGTATTGGGTTATTATTACCCCACCCACTACTTTGGCCATTTTCTAGGTAAAATGGTGAAAGAAAAAATGGCAACAACCATTTTTCACCTTCTGAAAGACTGTCCTAAGTGACTATGATAAGGGCATAAAATTAACATTCATGTTCACGGGACCCCTTTTTTTACGACATATGCCCCTGGACTATAAGGTGAAGTTACGTAAATTGTTGGGAGAGTGGCAAACAGTGCATATCCAGATCTGACTGCTCCTTTAGGACCAGTCTGATCTGGGTCTACACTGTTTGCTTAGGTATGCGTGTCCAAATACATGACGTTTTAGATAAGAGCTTTTTCGTGTTTGTGCTCCTGAGTTGTGAATTTGTATTGATAAGAAGTTTGTCCAGGATTGGGATATATTATAGTTACAGACTCATTGTGTATCTCAAAGTTCCAGATGAGGATGGGTTTTGAAGATAATTTCTCTTCACACTGCATGAAAACATGTTATAATAAGTGTTACAGATACGACTGGGTGACAGGAAAATGTCCCGTAATTCTTCATAAAAACATACGTTGTGAGCCCTCGTTAGAACTGTTCTAATGAGGGGTCACAACAAATGGTGCTTTTGAGAAATAAGAAAAAATACGTAAGACCTATCCTTAGAACTCCTCTGATAACCCTCTTTAGAATTGGCTGGACATGAATGGAGGTAAATATTTGCATGTCAGAGTGATCTGCCTTGGAGATGTATATTCGTATACGGAGCTGTCTTTTGTTGTGACAGATGGGTACACTTACAGGGGAAGCAATTCTAGCCTCTAAGCTCGCCTCCGGGCAGAACTACTGCTCTACTCTCGACGTCGGCGTCGGAGTCGCCGTCCACATTTACGTTAAGACCGAAAACAGACTGTGCGGGCCTTGCATAGCATGACCTTTTTTCTGACAATGGCAAAGTTCATTATCACGTAAAAGTGACAGCTTTGTGGACAATAATACTGAAGCGTATGTATGAGTTAAGACAAGCTGCGTATTCTGGAACATCTTCTAAAGCATAACATCAGAGCCCTAGATAAGAGGCGTATTTGATGATAATTGAGGGATATTTTTCTTTATTTTTCATTGAAACCATATGTTGTGAACCCTCATCTGAACCGTCTCGTCGAGACGGTTCAGATGAGGGGTCACAACATATGTTTTTATCCAGAATTAACAAAAATTATCCCTAATTATCATCTAATACTTCCTCTTATCTAGGGCTCTGATAACATATCTCGAGATCTCTCGTCTGAGTTGAGAAAATGTTTTAATCTTCAAATTTAGACTTAACGTGCCATATGGCGGCCGTAAAGTTAACCCAGTGAGTATAAAGTTCAGCCTTCAACAAAAAGACCGTAAACAGACCGTACAAACTATTAATTTTTAAAAGTCATTACTGTATTGAAAGATACGGTTTTGTAAAACCGGCAACATTACAGCGTTTGATAAAACTTTAAGTTTGATGTAATATGAACCTGTAGATTCTTTGGAATTATACTAGGTTTGTGCAAACAAAGAAAAGGCTCATCTCAGACTGCGCGGACATGCCGATCTGATTTTTTGTATTAAACACATTAAGAATGTCGCATCTTAAAATGCGTTCTTTCAACTTATTGCGCCACTATGGCGTTGTGTGGACGTTGATACATACTTGTTTCTATGTTGTGTTCTAATATGGGTTGTTCGCCGTTCTAGGGCACACTTATAATGCTTCATTAACGACTTCGTTTAGCTAAGAGTGCTTTGAAGAACTGCACCCTGTTTTAAGATAATATAACACCAAAGTTACATGTGTCCACCAAATGACTGTTAGTAAATGTAGTTATATTTGAACGAATTCCTACCTCTTGAGACTATAAGAAGAGCACCATTATACGCTTTTAAACCAGACATAGTTTGGTTAATTTCCTGTGGACGTAGAAGGTATTCCTGATTTCCAACCACAGAAATGACATGAGCCGCGACACGACAAAACCAACAATGTGGTTGTGCGCCCAGCGCAGACTCAGATCAGCCTGGGCATCCGCCCAGTCTGATCAGAAAAAGTAAAAAGTATGCAAAGACCAGGAACTGAAACAATCAAAATGCAAATCCAGCCCTCAAACCATAGTTGGAAACAACTAAGATTACAAATAATCAAGATACAGAGAACATATGGCCAACCGAGTGGGCAGCTTGTTCCCAAAAGGTGGCCACTTAGCAACCCAAACCGAACCAAAAATAATAAGAACATACATATGGTAAAACATCACAGAAACTCTGACACCAAAAACAGGCAACAGAGAACCACAACAGAACTACCGCCTTGGAACGGTCAGTAATGAATTACTGGGGGGCTTAAATCGATTTTACAGGCCCAACCTCACCCTCAGTTTCTGAAGTGGTACAGAACATTTAGTTGGTTGTTCGGTTCGCATGATAACCCTCTAACTCATCAATGAATCATCACGGTAAACACATAAATCGAATTTCAACACCATGAAGAAGCAAAGACGAGGACTCAACAGATACAACGGGCCGTCTGACAGGTGGAGATTCCTGGCCTGCCAAACAACCCCACTGGAAATCTGAAGCAAAAGAAGGTCACCAGTTGAGCCCCGGTGGACCAAGCAACAGACAAAAAAGCTTCGGTCCCAGAGCCTTCGCTGTCCGCATGGAGGTAGCTAAGACCCTAAGGTACACTTTAAGTGCTTAGCGCAGTCTCTGAACAGACTTGGCGGGTGCCCAGGTTGATCTGAGTTTGCGCTTGGTTTTCTCGTGTCGCGGCTCACATGGTTAACCCATTAATGCCTAGCGTTCCAGAAACAGGACACAGGAAAAAGTCCGGAACCTCATTAGACAACCACAGAACGCGGCGTCTGATCGGGATCCGCACTATTTGCATAAGACAAATGGGTTGTTTCCCTTTGATAAAACACAAATGATAAAAGTTAACTTAACCAGACACCCCTTAAGTGACATATGGACCCGGCCATTTGATAAGGATAGAATACAGCATTGGGCATAAATGGCTTGGAGCACAAAGCTATTATAATACTGATTATAAAGCCTTCGGAAAGGCACTTACCTTTATCAACATACTTTTTTTTACAATTGAGCCGCGACACGAGAGAACCAACAAACTGGTTGTACGCTCAACGCAGACTCAGATCAGCCTGGGCATCCGCACTGTCTGGTCAGAGTCTTTGCTGTCCGCATGGAGATAGCATAGGCTACCCTTGAAGCGCTGAGCGAAGAGTCTGATCGGACTGGGCGGTTTCCAAGTCTGATCTGTCTGTGCTAGGCGCACAACCACTTTTTGGTTTTCTCATGTCGCGGCTCAAATACGTAATGCAAACGTAATAAAGGCGATGTGTTTTGAGATGGTTAACTGTATGTTATTTAGTTTGTTGATAGCAAAGGTTGACTATATGCCTTTCAGTTTGCTGATAGCGAAGACTAACTGTATGCTTTTTAGTTTGCAAGAAGCAAAACTTGTCTGTATGCCTTTCAGTTTGCAAAAAGCAAATGTTAACTGTATGCCTTTCAGTTTGCTGACAGCAAAGATTGACTGTATGCCTTACTGTTTGCTAAAAACAAAGACTGACTATCTATGCCATTCAATTTGATGATAGCAAACGTAAACTGTATGCCTTTAAATTTTCTGATAGCAAAATTTGACGGGAGAAAGTAGAAAAATGTGCGAATCAGGAATGAGTACAATCAGATCCCACATCCCGCCATCTAAACCAAAAGGAAAAGAAGCACACACACACAAATTGACAAAAGTTTACGAAAGCTGCACGGTAAATCGAGTTAACAGTTCTCTCCCAAACAGGTGGTCATGGAGCAACTTTAACTGAAACACCACAACTCTTTTTCTACCTATTTTCTATCTTAAATAACAAAACAAAGCAGAAAGCAAAATGGACAGCTATTCAGGAATGCAAAAATTACAAAAAATAAATGATTTAGGTAATAAGATTATGAAGAATTCCAGGATCGACTAGCTTATCTAAAGTAAGAAATTACAGTACGATTTTTCTCTTGTTTTCGTCGCCAGATCAGGTAAGGGTTACTGATGAGGCTTGAATAGCCGAAACTTCCAAGTATGGTCCAATTTGCTTATTTCGAATGTTCTCTGCTTTCGAAGGAGCTATTATAAAGTATAATTTATTTTGACGGACTTCATATTAACGGACTCGCTACACGATTAATGCATTAAAACAGCCTGGATGCTGTATTTTTAATAAAAGAAAGAACGGTTTTAAGTAATATAACAGGCATTTTAAGTAAGATAACAGGCATTTTATGACCCGGGAACCAGTCAAAATGGCGGTCCTAGAAAAATCCGCTGTTTTTATTTTTATTTTGAGTGCTTTAACTTGTAATCGACAGATTTTAAACAAATCAAAGAAGAGACTTTTAATAGACGTTGTTTTATGCATCAGAATATATAATTGAATGCGCATCAATCAAATATCAGGGACTTTTCTATGTGAAGTATGTTTCGAACCTTTGGCAGCTTTCCTCCCAGGTTTTCGTACACGGTAGTAAAATGGACTGCGTGGGGAATCTCAGAAAACACTATATGAAAGTTAATATCAAAAGTATTCTTCTGCTTTGTATGATGCAGAGCGGCGACATTCATCCACATCCAGGTCCGGCTGAACAAAATAATCTTGGGCAAACAGAAAAGAAGCGGGGTAGACAACCAAAATTTCCATGTGTATCGTGTATTCGTGGGATTACTTCAAGGAGTAAGGCGGTCAGCTGTGATAAATATCAGAGATGGACTCACATTGGTTGTGCAGGTTTTATAATGGATTCAAATTTACGACAAACTTGTGCAAGAGGAGATTGATTTTAACTGCACCTGTAATGGTTGTACTAACAAGGACTTACCATATTTTGATGAAACAGATTTCTTCTCTCACTCAGATGATCAGACGTCTTTAACTACAAGATTACCTTCATTGGCAGATCCAGAACACTTTCAGTATTTTTCTAGAAAGGGACTCCATTTTCTTCATTTAAATGCTAGGTCGTTATTACCAAAGATGACTGAATTGAAGATCATTGCATCAAACTCGCCGACAGTACTTATTTCGGTAACAAAAACTTGGCTTGATAAATCGGTGACGGATGGAGAAATTTCTGTTGACAATTATTCAGTGGTTCGGCGAGATCGAAATAGGTGTGGCGGTGGGGTTTGTGTTTACATTAAGAATGGTTATGCCTTTTCTCTTAGGCCAGACTTACAACTTCATAATGATGAAGTTATTTTTGTAGAACTTTAACTTCCAAAAACTAGACCAATTTTAGTCGGGACAATTTACAGACCACCAAAACAAAGTGATATTCTTGAACATTTTGAGGAACTTTTATCTAATACAAGATCTGACCAAGAAACATACATTTTAGAAGATTTTAATATATGCTGCTTACAGAAAGACAGTTCCAGTAACAAATCATATTTCAACATATTAAGGCTTTTTAATGTTGATGAGATTATTTCTGAGCCAACTAGAGTTGCTAAATCTTCTAGCAGTCTATAAGATCATATCTTATGCAATTCTAAGGAAAAAGTGTGTCAAGTTGGTACTATATTAATAAGTCTAAGTGATCATTATTTTACCTTTTGTACAAGAAAAAATGTTAAGCATTCCATGAATAAGCAGAAAACTATCAAAATAAGGTCAATGACAAATTACAGTAAGGAGGATTTTTTTTGTTTCAGTTGAACAATGCAAACTGGGAAACTTGTTTTTATGCTACAGATGTTGAAAATGCCTGGGTGGGTTTTTGAGATATTTTTATGCAAATATTTAATTCATTAGCTCCAGTAAAGGAGGTAAGACTTAAGCAGAGAACCGAACCATGGGTTGACTCTGAACTTTTAGAATTAATGAGGGTCAGGGATAGGTATATTTATCAATTTAAGAAACATAAAAACCCAGAGGACTACAAAATGTTTTGTTCTTTTCGAAACCAAGTCCAAAGATACATAAAATAATCAAAAGCAAAGTATTTTTCAAATGAAATTGAAGAACATAAAAATAATTCCAGGAATCTGTGGCAAGAGTTAAAATCCCTTGGATATAAAAATCAGAAAAATGAGAATTTAAATATTGTTTTGACTATACATGGGGAAACTTGTCATGATAAAAAAAACAGTTGCAGACTACTTAAATCAGTTTTTCACAACTATAGCATCGACACTTGTTCAAAAATTACCTACAAGTTTAAAAATGTTCGATTATAATTCTGAGGCTTTTAAAAAATGTATGAGTCTAATAAATTCTGAGGGTAAAACATTTTACCTAAAACACGTTACAGAAAATTTTGTATTTAAAGATTTGTTACATTTAAAGTTAAAGTACATGTTTGGATGGTATTCCTGCTAAGTTTTTAAAGGACGGGGCTGTGTTACGAAATGGATCTAATCGTCCACTATGTCGTCGAGATTATTTTAATCCTTTCAATCAGTAAGGCTACAGTTTTTAGGGCAACTGTGGTAATAAAACATTTACGGAAATTGTGGCTACGTTATGCATGGGTTGTTTGTGAATACCTCTCGTGGACAGCGTATTGCATGATTTTAAGGTGAATACCTGCACGAGTCTTTTGATTGTGGACAGCGTGTTGCATGATTTTAATGTGAGACGCATAGTATTTATACGCCTATCTTTTAATGAAAAGTTAGACGTGGCTGTTTAATTCTTGATGGATGTTATATTGTTGTGTGCCCAGATTCTGTGTTAAGACCTAGAAGGGTAAGATTTTATTATATTTATTTAGAATAGTTTGGCTAAGAATGAAAAATGTGACTTCTAATTGATATGGTATGATTATATGTGTCGACTGATTTGATTTTGTTGGCAGTGATCAGGCTGCGCATGTGTCGACCGTTTTTGTTAGTAAGCATGCTGCGCATAATATTTGTATATTAGGAAGTTTTGTAAATTACGGAAATAGTTTATATCACTGATGTTGGTTGCAATGGTGTGCGTCTATTTGACGTCCAGTGACGTCAGTTGCATTCATGTTATTGCGACGTCAGCACTTTTTACATTAGTTTCACTGGTGCGCGTCTATTTGACGTCCAGTGACGTCAGTTGTATTCATGTTATTCATGTGACGTCAGTTGCATTCATGTTATTCATGTGAAGTCAGTTGCATTCATGTTATTGCGACGTCAGCACTTTTTATATTAGTTTCATGTATACGTGGCCTATAGAAGTAGATTGATTTGTAATGGAACTAATTTATATACTCGTGACGTCAATTGACGCCATAGCATGCACCGCATTAAGGGTTTTTTCCATAAGTTATAATGGTAGCATTTGGTCATCATGCGTTTGATTTGCCTTCATTAGACGGCGTCATATGGTATAACATCATTGATGTCATGATGTCAGATCAAACGTTATGATCCCAAATGTGTTAGAAACTCTTATTCAGTTATTATATTCTATGGCAAATGGTATTACGCTTAGTTTAAAGGAATGAATTACATATGAGAGTTAAATTTTTGGTAAATCAATTTCATGTAGATAGGTTATTGTCTAGATTACTCATGTTTTATGTGGGATGTGTCATGGTAATACCTGTTGACGTCAGTATACTTCTCGACAATGTTTGGCGTCAGATCCTTCGACGCACATGCGTGGTAGGATCTACGTTTCTTCATTGGCGGAAGTAGTAAGCACAATTTTGGCTTTACATCGTGAGCGCGAGTTGTGTCTAGTGACACGGCTGGCGTGTGCACGTTATGCTCGGCATTCGCCGAGGGCGTTGTATGGTATTTCCAAGACAGGCCCAAGTCTTACGTATTATTATTATGTAGTTACAATGTATTAAGTGTAAGTTCGTTATTTTTAGGCACATCAAGTCCGGCAGTCAGCTGTTAGGACTTAGAGCCACGTCTCACCTGGAGATTCGATAAACGTCTCCAGGTTAATACCAACCCGGGTAGAGGCAGTTACAACGCCGTTTGTGCATGGTTCCTAAGCAGAGGCGGGAAGCACAAAATGTAGGCGGAAGTGGTTAGCACAGTTTTGCCAGATTCTGTGATAAGATCTGAAGGTCACATCAAGTGTGGGACAGTGTTCGTCCACTAAGGTGTGTTAATATATATAGACTGGTCCCTGGTACGATCCAGGGAGCGACCAGTATATAATCGTGCACGTGTTAGAATAAGTTGGTGTTCCTCATGATATATGGACTGGCCCATGACATGATCCAGGGAACGACGAATTAAAGTCTACCAACATAAGGCCTTGTTTTTTTGTATGAGCTCAAACTAACGTTTTTTTGTTCTTTGTGTTTTCCTTTAGTTCATGGCGCTGAGCCGAGTACGGTGTTGACGTCAGACAGTAATCTATTTGCGCATTGCACGCAAATCGATTACAGATTTGAAACAAACACCTTACTTGGGCCAGCGACATGAACTGATATGTGTTGTATATTATTGTAATTGTGACAGTTGTAAATTGTATTGTTGTATATAGAATTTACATCATATATAAACTTCAAGAATTCTAACGTTGTTAGAGTTTCCTTGTTAGTGTAATACACTGGTAGATAACCCTTTAACCGGAAATCACCCTCCGCCGTCCTGGCGACGCATAAGGCTCTACACCCGTGTCGACCGAGTGTAAAACCTTCTGCGTAACATGGTGTCATGAAGTAACGGGATTTGATTGCCGGTTAATATCTGCCAGTGTAACACATTGACAATATAACCGGAATCTAGGCACAATTTTGTCAGACATTTTTTTTTATTGACTTTCTGATTATTCTTTTCTAAGGTGACGTAAGGATGTTTGTAAGGCTGTGAATTTTAGGGGAGCAATTTTGCCACTAAATTCTTGTAAATGTAACCTACACTCAATTAAGGTCAACTATCCTTATTCCCTGCGTGATGAAGTGCGATAGCCCATGCATTAATTTGTGATAGAATGTAACAGGTTGCATATCTGAGTGGGGAAACTGAGGTATATAGACCTGAATTGTCTTGGCACGGATAATACATATTTAGTTTTAAGGTCCGTTTGAGTACCTTGGCACTGCTGTTGCATGACAATCTGTAAGTTTATTAACTTAAACGTTTTGTACGTTGTGTCGTAACCGTTACTGAGGTCCATTTTATGTCCTGATTTAGTAACGTAGGTCACTCGTAACGTTATATAATATCGTTACAATGAATTAAACCTAATAGCGGAATCTTAAGTTTGATTTACCGTTGGTATCCTATAAGGTTTTGTAATGTAGGACGTACAGTTGTCGTGTCAGTGTTAATACGTTGCGTTACATACGTTACGTTTGTATATCCGATACGCTAGATCAAGTTGGGCGTAATTGTAATGTGGGTTATTTACGTCATCTAATTACGTCATCTAATAGTGAAAAGTAATTCTCGGCAAAGTCAACTTCAGTTTATGACGTCATTTCCGGTCTGTTATGAACGTAACTTTAATGGCTACGTCCAGATCGCGAGTATACTAATTAATCAACGTTTTAGTTGGATTAGTTTGTTATTATTATTGTTAACGTTTTAGTTAACGTGTGTGACTATAAGTGAACGTCGGTTTCAGTTAAGTTAACGTGAGCATTACGTCAAGCGTCATGGATCAGTTAGTTAAGACGGGAAGGGAGTTAGGTTATGAAGGGCAGGCATTGCAGGAATTTGTAAAGCAACAGCAAGAGACTGAGAGGGCAGAAAGGCACGCGGTAAGGGCACTTGATAAAGAAAAGATTGCGCAGGCCGATAAAGACAGGGAAATTGAGTTAGCGAAGATCGCGGCGGAGAAAGAAAAGCTTGCGCAGGCCGATAAAGACAGGGAAATTGAGTTAGCTAAAATTGCGCAGGCCGAAAAACATAGGGAAATTGAATTGGCTAGGATCGCGACGGAAGAAGCTAAGATTGCGGCGGATAGGGAAATCGAGATGGCGCGGATTGAAAGTATAGAGCGGCAAGCCGAGAAAGATAGAGAAGCTAGGTTGTCTCAAGTCGAAAGCGATAAGGAAGCAAAGTTGTCGAGCGAGGTCGAGTTAGAAAAGTTGAAGTATAGTTTTGAATTGCAGCAACGCGAGTTGAAAAATCAGATAGATTTGCAGAAGGTAACGTTTAGAGTTGAATTAGAAAAACAGAAGGCTGAAAAGTTAGCGCATGCGCGAGATCCCAAATTACCGTATTTTGATGAAAGTAAGGACAAAATGGATAGTTACTTATCAAGGTTTGAGAAATACGCGACGGCGAATAAATGGGATAAAAACGTTTGGGCTGCATATTTAAGCGCATTACTTAAAGGTCGCGCGCTTGATGTTTATGATAGATTGTCTGTAGATGATGCGGCAGATTATGACAAGTTGAAAGATGCGTTGTTGAAGAATTTTGATATGACTGAACGCGGATTTAGGAAGAAATTTCGCTATGATAGGCCTGAAAAGTCGGAAACGTTTATTCAGTTTAGTAGTAGACTTAGGTCGTATCTTAATAAATGGTTGAAAATGGCGAAGGTAGACCAGTCTTATGAATCTGTTTGCGATTTTTTCGCTAGAGATCAGTTTTTAGAATCTTGTAGTAAAGAACTGTATGTTCATTTGAAACCGAAAACATTCACGAATCTAGGTGAGATGGCTAGGGAAGCAGATTTATTTGCAGAAGCACGTGGCGGTGTCTACGCTTGTGTTAATAGGGGGCAGCGTGATAATAAGGGCGTAACTCAGAGTAGATCTGATAATAAGCCGAGTGCGAAGCCAGAGATAAAATGTAGTATTTGTGGTAAGGGACATTTAACATATAAATGTTTTAAGAATCCCGATAGGAAGCAAGCATATAGTGCGGAGGTAGGTGCAAGTGCAAGCGGGTATAGCGGAAGTAAGGGGAGTAGTTATGCACCGAAAGAGGAAACACTAAAATCACAGAGTAAGAGCGATACTGTACAGACGAAGGGTAGTAATTCAGATCGTGGCCGTGGTCGGGGTTATTCCCGCGGACGTGGTCGGGGTGGCGGACATCAAATGAGCTTTTGTAAAACTACAATGAATAGGTCTCATGAAATTGAAGGTCTCTATAAGAGTAAGGAAGAAAGTCCACTAATCAATGATAACGTGGATAGGGAAGGTGTCTGTTACTTTTTAAGGTCGCGATTACCAACAGCGCAGGGTACGGTTAATGGTAAGACTGTTGTAGTTTTAAGGGACACAGGTTGTACTGGGTGTGTCGTTCGTAGAAACTTGGTTTCTAATGATCAGTTACTTGGTAGAGAATCTGATGTAACTTTGATTGATGAATCTACCCAAAGGTATCCCTTAGCAATGGTTGACATAGATTGTCCATTTTTCACAGGAAAAACTGAGGCATTGTGCATGGAAGATACATTGTATGACCTGGTTATTGGAAATATTGACGGGTCAAAACTTCCCGATATGTCCCATTTTGCAATGGCGGCAGTGACTAGGTCACAAGCTAAGCAAGGTGAAGAGGTCTATAAGAAACTTAAAGTTCCTGATCAAATTATTGCTAGTGATAAGGAGGCATTGAAGCAGGCCCAAGTTGTTGACCCTAAATTGAATGGCATAAGGCAAAGAGTGGAATCTGGGAATGTGACTATTAGTCGTGGATTGAACCGAGGTGAAACTAAGTTTATCCGAAAGAAAGATTTATTGTATAGGCAGTTTACTAAGGGAAACAAGGTCACTTTGCAACTTATTATCCCTGAAGGTTTTCGTGAAAAGGTGTTAAGATTGGCGCACGAAACCTTGATGTCAGGTCATTTGGGCATAAAGAAAACTATGGATAGAGTTTTAACTGAGTTCTTTTGGCCTGGAATTTGTGGTGATGTGGCAAGGTTTTGTAAATCTTGTGACATATGTCAAAGGACTATTCAAAAAGGTCGTGTCACTAAGGTTCCTTTAGGAAAGTTGCCACAGATTGACACACCATTTAAACGAGTCGCTGTTGATATAGTTGGACCGATAGAACCTCGTTCTGACAGGAAATCCCGCTATATTTTAACAATGATAGACTATGCGACGAGATATCCCGAGGCGGTAGCGTTACCCGGCATTGAAACGGGACGCGTAGCCGAGGCGTTAGTTGAAATGTTCAGTAGATTAGGAATACCGAGTGAAATGCTAATCGAGCATGATAGTAAGATCACGATTGACGTCATGAGAGAGGTTAGTAGGTTGTTGTCGCTTCAAGATCTGACAACTATTCCTTATCAATCTACTGGTAAAGGACCCGTGGAGAAATTCCATGATACATTGAAACAGATATTACGTGAAATGTGCGTAGAACGTCCGAATGACTGGGACAGGTATCTCCCAGCATTATTATTCGCAGTAAGGGAAGTTCCGCAAGAGTCATTAGGTTTTTCCCCGTTTGAACTGTTGTATGGGCGTAATGTTAGGGGTCCTATGCAAATATTAAAGGAATTATGGTCTGTAGAGGAAACTGACCAACGTGCGTTATTGACGTATCAGTACGTTATTGATCTAAAAGAACGTTTAGAAAGAACGTGTAAGTTAGCACAGGATATTGTCCGGAAAATGGACGTAAAGCAGAATGCTTATTATGATAAACGCGCGAGGTCGCGTAAGTTTGACGTCGGAGACAAAGTACTTTTGCTATTCCCGAATGAGTGCAATAAATTGTTACTTCAATGGAACGGGCCATATGAAGTTGTCGAAGTAGTCAATGCAATGAACTACAAGATTAATGTCAAGGGCGTCGTGAATACTTATCCTGCTAACATGATTAAGCAGTACGTTCAACGTCAAAAGAACGTGTCGTCTGCAGTTGTTAATGCACGTGACAATGTTGGATCAGAGGATCACAGCGATCCGAATGTCCAAAGAGTTAACATTTGTACGTCAGAGGACGTATCCCAATATGACTTCATACGTGAAAACGTAAAGCCCGACGACGTAACGTCGACTCAGAAAACGAATATTGAAGAACATGGTGGCGATAGTAGGTTAGAGGCAGAGGCAACGGATCCTGTAGGATCTGTCGTGCGAAGTAGGTGTAACGTCAAAGACAGCGTTAATTTTACGTCCGATACACTTAAAGGTGGCGATTTCCACCTAGTGTTCGATCAGACTTACCCATACTTCCCCATTCCATTTGAGGCACGACAGGTACGACACAGAGAATTGATTGACTTTGGGATTAGGTAAATCCGTGGCCAAGATAATTTGGGGGCGGACTACCTTAGTAGATAGTTTGGCCACGTTATGCATCGCACCGTTGTTGTGTATATAGCTAGTTTTCCAGTTTTGACATAGCCTACGATTCGATCGCATTTCGTACTATTACAGAAAAGAAACATTGTTATGTTTTTTTCTCCCTAAGGGGAAACCTATGTTACGAAATGGATCTAATCGTCCACTATGTCGTCGAGATTATTTTAATCCTTTCAATCAGTAAGGCTACAGTTTTTAGGGCAACTGTGGTAATAAAACATTTACGGAAATTGTGGCTACGTTATGCATGGGTTGTTTGTGAATACCTCTCGTGGACAGCGTATTGCATGATTTTAAGGTGAATACCTGCACGAGTCTTTTGATTGTGGACAGCGTGTTGCATGATTTTAATGTGAGACGCATAGTATTTATACGCCTATCTTTTAATGAAAAGTTAGACGTGGCTGTTTAATTCTTGATGGATGTTATATTGTTGTGTGCCCAGATTCTGTGTTAAGACCTAGAAGGGTAAGATTTTATTATATTTATTTAGAATAGTTTGGCTAAGAATGAAAAATGTGACTTCTAATTGATATGGTATGATTATATGTGTCGACTGATTTGATTTTGTTGGCAGTGATCAGGCTGCGCATGTGTCGACCGTTTTTGTTAGTAAGCATGCTGCGCATAATATTTGTATATTAGGAAGTTTTGTAAATTACGGAAATAGTTTATATCACTAATGTTGGTTGCAATGGTGTGCGTCTATTTGACGTCCAGTGACGTCAGTTGCATTCATGTTATTGCGACGTCAGCACTTTTTACATTAGTTTCACTGGTGCGCGTCTATTTGACGTCCAGTGACGTCAGTTGTATTCATGTTATTCATGTGACGTCAGTTGCATTCATGTTATTCATGTGAAGTCAGTTGCATTCATGTTATTGCGACGTCAGCACTTTTTATATTAGTTTCATGTATACGTGGCCTATAGAAGTAGATTGATTTGTAATGGAACTAATTTATATACTCGTGACGTCAATTGACGCCATAGCATGCACCGCATTAAGGGTTTTTTCCATAAGTTATAATGGTAGCATTTGGTCATCATGCGTTTGATTTGCCTTCATTAGACGGCGTCATATGGTATAACATCATTGATGTCATGATGTCAGATCAAACGTTATGATCCCAAATGTGTTAGAAACTCTTATTCAGTTATTATATTCTATGGCAAATGGTATTACGCTTAGTTTAAAGGAATGAATTACATATGAGAGTTAAATTTTTGGTAAATCAATTTCATGTAGATAGGTTATTGTCTAGATTACTCATGTTTTATGTGGGATGTGTCATGGTAATACCTGTTGACGTCAGTATACTTCTCGACAATGTTTGGCGTCAGATCCTTCGACGCACATGCGTGGTAGGATCTACGTTTCTTCATTGGCGGAAGTAGTAAGCACAATTTTGGCTTTACATCGTGAGCGCGAGTTGTGTCTAGTGACACGGCTGGCGTGTGCACGTTATGCTCGGCATTCGCCGAGGGCGTTGTATGGTATTTCCAAGACAGGCCCAAGTCTTACGTATTATTATTATGTAGTTACAATGTATTAAGTGTAAGTTCGTTATTTTTAGGCACATCAAGTCCGGCAGTCAGCTGTTAGGACTTAGAGCCACGTCTCACCTGGAGATTCGATAAACGTCTCCAGGTTAATACCAACCCGGGTAGAGGCAGTTACAACGCCGTTTGTGCATGGTTCCTAAGCAGAGGCGGGAAGCACAAAATGTAGGCGGAAGTGGTTAGCACAGTTTTGCCAGATTCTGTGATAAGATCTGAAGGTCACATCAAGTGTGGGACAGTGTTCGTCCACTAAGGTGTGTTAATATATATAGACTGGTCCCTGGTACGATCCAGGGAGCGACCAGTATATAATCGTGCACGTGTTAGAATAAGTTGGTGTTCCTCATGATATATGGACTGGCCCATGACATGATCCAGGGAACGACGAATTGAAGTCTACCAACATAAGGCCTTGTTTTTTTGTATGAGCTCAAACTAACGTTTTTTTGTTCTTTGTGTTTTCCTTTAGTTCATGGCGCTGAGCCGAGTACGGTGTTGACGTCAGACAGTAATCTATTTGCGCATTGCACGCAAATCGATTACAGATTTGAAACAAACACCTTACTTGGGCCAGCGACATGAACTGATATGTGTTGTATATTATTGTAATTGTGACAGTTGTAAATTGTATTGTTGTATATAGAATTTACATCATATATAAACTTCAAGAATTCTAACGTTGTTAGAGTTTCCTTGTTAGTGTAATACACTGGTAGATAACCCTTTAACCGGAAATCACCCTCCGCCGTCCTGGCGACGCATAAGGCTCTACACCCGTGTCGACCGAGTGTAAAACCTTCTGCGTAACAGGCTGAAATGCTAAAGTTACCAGTTGCATGGATAATAAATTAATCAACTTCAGAAAACACAGTTCCAAGTGAAATGAAACTTGCTAGAGGAGGACCACTATATAAGAAAAATACCAATTTAGAAGTTGGAAATTACAGGCCGGTAAGTATTCTAAGCATTGTTTCTAAAATCTTAGAGGGGGCTGTTTATGTACAACTGGACACTTAGTTAGTTGAAAATAACATTTTATATGAATGTCAGTTTGGCTTTAGGAAAGCATATTCAACTGATACTTATTCATCTTTTGGATCATATTAAAGTTAATAATGCCTCAGGACTTTACACTGGGATGATTCTATTATATCTTCAGAAAGCTTTTGATACTGTGGACCATGAGATTTTGTGAAGAAAGTTGAAAACTATGGGTGTTGGTAGCACAAATTGGTTTATGTCTTATCTTCAGAACAAAAGACAGATTGTCACAGTTGGTAAAACTCAGTCTGACCCAGCCTCAGTTACCTGTGGAGTTCACCAAGGTAGCATTTTGGGCCCTCTTTTGTTTTTATGTTACGTGAATGACATGATTATCAGTATAGATTCTGACAGTAAACTTCTACTTTATGCAGATGATAGTACTATCTTATTCTCCCATGAGGATCCAGATGTTATTGCTAGTAAACTTGGCAAGGTTCTAGAGTCTTGCTCATCATGGTTGGTTGACAATAAGTTGTCATTACATCTTGGGAAAACTGAATCTGTCTTGTTTGGTTCCAAACGAAAACTTAAGAAAGTTAAAGGGTTTCATATTGTTTGTGACGGACATGCTATTGAGTCAACCGATCATGTCAAATACCTAGGTCTAAATATAGCAGTTTATCAGGTGAAACTATTGTAAAAATATCATTGGGAAGTAAATTTTATACAGACATAGGAACTGTCTCAGTATGTCAACTACATGTAGGAAAACACTATCTTCAGCGCTGATTTTATGTTATTTTGATTACTCTTGCGCTGCGTGGTTTTCTGGTTTAAACAAATTTTTAAAAAGTAAACTTTAAGTGGCCCAAAATAAGGCTATCAGATTCATAAATCAGTTTGGACCTAGAGAGAGGATTACAAATGAAATGTTATCAGAGTTAAATGTAGTTTATGTAAAAACTAGAGGTAAACAACTGAAACTTAATCATGCGCATAAAATAGTAAATAACAAATGTCCAGCATATATGAAAGAAAACTTTGTAAATGTTAAGGATTTTCATAAATATCAGACAAGATTAAGTGAACATAATTTCGTTATTCCAAACTGTCAAGGTCGTAGGAACATATCATACATTTTTCTATAGAGCAATCAAAGATTGGAATAGTCTGCATGAAAAACTAAAAACCATACAAGATAAAGAAGTTTAAGTTTGAGTTAAAAAAGTTTTTACAATTTCAAAATAAGTCAAAGGATGAAGCTGGATTCATTTTTATTAAGCGATGGCTGCGGCGAGTATGTTTCCTTTGCTTGTTTTCGCACTGTGTCTGTCCTAGCAAGTGTGGACTGTCCGCACAGCCGGAGAGACGCAGTGCTACGGCAGGAGGAAGACAAATCCATGTTGAGACTCTTCTTAGAGTTGAGCTCAAGTCTGTGATATTTTCTGTGATAATCATTCACTTGTGATAATTCAAATGTGCTTCCATTATGTGATCTCAATTTCTGTTTAAACAAACATATAAAAATTTTTCATGTGCCCAAATCTTGACTGTTCCCATCACACTATGGACCCCATTGGAAATAAGCCTTAAGGCTTTATGGGCTATCCATGGGTTATAAAGCATCATGCAGTAGTAACATTATATCACGTTTCATATTTTATTTTGGTATTCATCTTAACATTATCAAAATTTGTTCAAAAATGCTGTTAAAAAATGTGCTATAATTATACTATTGAAATTGTATAATATGCTTTTACACTTAGCAACATATTTAATGGTGAAAATGCTCAGAAAAGTGCTGTGATCTCCAGTATCGAACATAATATTTGATGATTTTATAACCTGAATAAATCTTATCTTATTTTATCTTTAACAAGCTGAGCACCTCACGTGCCACGATTCAGAAGCTTGAAAAAGTTGTATACCAACAGGAAAACAAGTCAGCGTCGTGACGTTTTAAGTTCATTGTCGTTTGCATCATTTAAATTAGATGTAGGTTCATCTCTGATAATAAACGAAAAAGCATGGCTCCTTAATTGACCATTCCCATAGCTTGACCTAGGTTAAGACCTTTTAATTAGCTAAGCATAATTAGCCTGCCAATCAAGCGAAAGTCTAGATATTTGACTTTTGGTACACAGTAGGAAAACCAGCATGAGCGTGCTTCCGCTGTTATCAAATTGAGATCATAATTGATCATAACAAAACGAGATTGAATGCACGTTAGGTTAGTGCCTGTCTGTCAAAGAAGAAACACATATGAGCCGCGACACGACAAAAAAAACAACAAAGTGGCATGTGCGTCACGCGTAAACTCAGATCAGCCTCAGCATCCGCTCTGAGTCTTCGATGTCCGCACGGAGCTAACTTAGATCCAATGTTTCTCTTTAAGCGCACAGCGAAAACTCTGATCAGACTGGCGGGTGCCCAGGCTGAGCTGAGTCTTCGCTGGGCGCACATGCCACTTTGTTGGTTTTGTCGTATCGCGGCTCATATTTGATTTCAATGAAATTAATTTTGCTAAGCACAGTTTATATTTACAAAGGACTAGGTGCGCTGGTGTATTACTAGCTACCTAGATCACAGTATCCGAACGCACTGTACCCTCTCTTCTGGTTTTCATAGCGTTGAATCGAGAGTACAAAATTCGCTTATAACCAGTAGCCGGAAATCATTATGTTTTGAGTTTTTATCCGGAATCTACTGCGTCATTTATAATTATTCAGCTTCGAAAATGTAAAGAGGTAAGTTTAATATAATTTTCTCTTCGGTCTTTTACTTTATTGCCCTGTACAATGAAAAACTCCTTGCCGTCGCAGATTTTTTTCCGAACAGCTTAATTTAACACGAGATTGTGTCGTGCAAAACTTAGCTATCATTCTTTTATCAAAACTAACAAACTGTAGATTGATAACGCCTTCCGTTTATTCTAAAGATTTTTTATAAAACATGTAAGAAAATGCTCAAAATGGTTTAAGAATCATGCCAAGGGCGATTTGAATACTGTACCAATTACTACCCACCCATACACGACATTGTACAGGGTAATAAAGTAAAAGACCGAAGAGCAAATTATATTAAACTTACCTCTTCACATTTTCGAAGCTGAATAGCTATAAATGACGCAGCAGATTCCGGATAAAATCTCAAAACATAATGATTTCCGACTACTGGTTATAAGCGAATGTTTGTACTCTCGATTCGACGCTAAGAAAACCGGAAGAGATTGTACATGTAGTTCGGATACTGTGTAGATACGTTAGATTAGACTAGAATAAACTTGTTTTAGTTACAAAATTGCAGTATACCTCAACAATACAATTGTTGGTTGACTCTTGATTTAGCTTTAATTTCTGTTGACATCAGTTTTCGCTGGGTGAAAATATTCGCGGAAGCCAATAGCTGAGGCGATCTGTCAGCCGAATTAAAAGACGTCAATAGTGGACTACTGAATTCTCGAACCTTAGCATTTTAGTACATGTATGAAGCATAATTTACGGACATACTTAATTCCGTTCTGAACATGATGAGGATCAGCAATTTTGAGCTAAAGCCGCTGTTGTTATCAGTATATGTTACAGTTACACGATATCACACATAAAAAGTCAAGCACACTTTTCATCTTAAACGTGGATAAGATGAATAAATAAACCTAACACTCTCGCGCACGTGGATAAAATACATGACATTGTGTAACGGTTTATTTCTCCTTTTTCCCATATCGACTCCTGTTTCCTTTGGAATACCGATAATGGAAAATATTCACACTCTTTATAATGTACGGAGCCCGGGAAGGGACATAGCAATACATATATTGATTTCATTCCCACGAAATGCATTTCGGTCCCACGCATTACTTTTTCGTTTCCTCAATTTAAGATTTCATTCCCTCAAATAATATTCCGTTCCCACACTTTACTTTTTCGTTGCTTCAGTTTAATATTTCGTTTCCTCAAAGTAATATTGCGTTCCCACGCTTTACTATTTCGTTCCCTCAAAATAGCATTTCGTTCCCTCAAAATAATATTCCTTTTCCCCCGCTTTACTATTTCGTTCATTCAAAATAGCATTTCGTGTTCTCAAAATAATTTTGCGTGCCCACGCTTTACAATTTCGCTCGCTCAAAATGATATGTGTTCCCTCAAAATAATATTTCGTTTCCACGCATAACTTTGTCTTTCCCCCAATTAATCCATTTTGTTCTATCAAAATGATATTCCATTTCCACACATTACTAGTTCTTTCCCACGTAATAATATTTCATTTCCTTACCATAATATTTCATTCCCTCAAATTAATAGTTCGTTCCTATGACATAGCTTTTCGTTTTCTCGCAAAACTACTTGGTGATGATAAAAGCAAAACCATAGTGTATTTTAGCAGCCTGCCTTCCCGGCTAAATATTATATTCTAAATGGTACAAGCTTAATGTGACTCCGTTGGTTGTGAAGGCCAACCATATTTTTTTATTTTATCAGTATTTTATTTTCATCATTATCATTTTATTATTATTATTATTATTGTCATTTTATTTATTTTCTTAACTGGAGCCAGTCTATAGTACTTTCAGTCATCCCAAACTCTGCGCCTCTCTAATTCTGGGACAACTCCCAATGGAACGAATTTGCCCTCATTGAAGCAAATGCAAGCCAGCCATAAAAGGCACTGCCACCCGGGGAAGCAAGAAGGAAATCATAACAGTTGTCTCCCTGTAGAAACCTGGCAGAAAAAATGTGAAGATGCCCCTACACACGTCAACTTTACAATAACGTAAAGGTTATTATGCCAACTGTCACGATTAGATTATTGGTGTATATCCGGACCCTGTATTTAGCTGGCTTACCAAGTCCCTAAATGATAAAAGGCGAATGAGTTCACCTTCAATGGAAGCAATTCAGCCACCCCAGTCTCTGTAAACTCCAAACTGGGGCCCATGTTAAAAGGGAAAAAAATTGCTCCCTTTGAAGCAAATTCCTCCCTCTTGAGCAGACCCCCTCGAAATGGTCACACTGCCAAAGGAAACAAACAGAACGTCACAAAAGCAGACTCTCCTTCACTGTAAGCAACTCAGCCATCGCCATTTCTGCGCCCCTCCAGCCCAGGGCCACCTCTCAAATGTAACAGATGAGGACAAAATTGTGGCCCTACTGATCACGAATCCAGAGCCCCTCGTAAACCATACGAGTACTCCGCCAACTGATAGTAGACACCGCCGAGTGAGCACGCGATGTTGGGATCGCTGACCCAACGTTCAGAAACGCCAATGATGCTTGTCCAACGTTGGGTAGACGTTGAACCAGCGTCGAATTTTCTCTGGGAATAAAGCAGCGAAAGTTTATCTATACGGTTCACAAAAAGTAGGGGATATTCAGGTTTGAAAAATTGTAGCATATACAACTAATGTGATATCCATATGAAACGCATAGTAGCGATAAGATAAACATCCGTTAAGACACTTTTCATGAAAGTTTGGACGATATTTCCTGTCACGTGATCTGCATACAGTTAGTTTCAGACAGGGGGTCAGGACAAAAATGTGGTAAATTCGAACAAAAATTTATTCAAATTTTTCAACTAGGCTAACTTTTCAATGCACTTTTAAGTTTTGTATGCTAAAAGATTTTTTTTCTTCTTCAAAACGGTCATTTTGGGAAGAAAACGAGAAAACAAAAATCGTACAGGTACATCGAGTCACCGAAAAATTCACACGTTTATGGCTTGCACTCTTTATTTTGATGCAACAGCGCGTAAAAGCAATTTTCAGCTTGTTAAATGAATCAAAACAAGTGTTTTTGTGTAAATTTTGTAATCTGAAAAGGATCTGTTTTTGTAGCAGATTCGTGTGAAAATTGGTTGTCGACCCCCTGTCTAAAACGAATTACACGCAGATCACAAAACAGGATATATCATCAAAATTGTAATGCAAAATGTTTAATCGAATATTTTTCTGATTGACACTTGCCGTTTCAGATGGATTTGATTTGTTTTCTAATTTACATAATTTTTAATACCTTAATATCCCCTACTTTTTGTGAACCGTATATATAAAGAGTGCCATGTTTTCTCAGTTTCTTAATTTTTGTATTGTTAATAGAATATGTAGTTCGATTGTCATGTTATATTATTTAATATAATGATGACCAAATAAAAAAAAACGCGGTGGCTCAGTGGTTAGTGCACTTGACTCTGAAGCCAGAGGTCGTGGGTTCGAATCCCGCCCGAGGCGAAATCTTCCTATGTCCGAACGCGTTTTTCTAGCATTATTTGCTGGGATGATGCTAACAAATGTGCCGATCCTTCGGATCGGGAAGTTAACTGGAGGCCCCCTGTGCAGGGAGAGTCATCCCCTGTGCAGGTTAAAGATCCCTAATATAGCTACATGGCTATACGTAGGCTTTCGTCCTGCAACACCGGAGTGTACAAAAGTACACCGTCTGTGTCCGCTTCGGGGGTTAAGGCGTAAATGCAAGAAAGAAAGAAAAATTAATTATCATTATTGAATGCCCTTATTCAAAACAGAGCCCTTTACAACGCCCATTGTTAAGTAAGACCATGTATACCGATACACTGAGCTGTGTAAAGCTAAAAATAGATGTATTATTGCGAGGCCTCATGATAGTAAATCGTGGGAACGGAATATTATTTCGAGCGAACGGATTAGTAAATACTACTGTGATAGAAGGAAATATTATTGCGAGGTAACAAAATACTATTTTAAGGACACGAATTTATTTTGCAAGAGAAAGAAATATTAGTACGTGCAAACGAAAAAGTGATGCGTGGAAACGAAATGTTATTTTGGTGGAACCAAATATTATTTAGATGGAACGAATTATTATTTTTAAGGAACTCAAAAATAATGCATGGGAACGGAATATTTTATTAAGGGAAAGAAATGCTATTTTGAGGGAAAGAAAAAGTAAAGCGTGGGAACAAAATATTATTTGAGGGAACGAAAAACTAATGCGTGGGAACGGAATATTGTTTTTAGAGAAAGTAATGCTAATTTAAAGGAACGCAAAAGTAAAGCGTGCGAACGGAATATTATTTTGAGGGAACAAAATGCTATTTCGAGGGAACAAAATGCAATTTTGAAGGAACAAAAAATTAGTGCATGGGAACGGAATATTATTTTGAGGGAACGAAATGCTATTTTGAGGGAAGAACTAAGTAAAGTGTTGGAACGGAATATTATTTTGAAGAAACGAAATACTAAATTGAGGGAACGAAAAAGTAAAGCATGGGAACGAAAAAGTAAAGCGTGGGAACAGAAGTTCTTTTTGAGGGCACGAAATACCAAACTGAGGGAGCGAAAACGTATTGCGTGGGAACGAAATGCATTTCGTGGGAACGAAATCAGTGTGTGTATTGCCATGTCCCCTCCCGGGCTCCGTAATATTGCCATTATAAATGCGGTTTTACTTATTACGTTTGTTTAGTTTACAGAGTGAGAAAGAGACAGCGAGAGACAGAGAGAGTAAACGAAACAAAATGAATTTTCCCAACAATTAAAAAATGCACAATATGCTATGCAAGTTATGATCCAATTACCATTCTTATAACTAGAATAATTCGCTTCCTAATGACTTCGTCTGGAATGCACAATTGAACATAGTAGCTAATGGACATTTTATGTTTCGTGAGAAACATTTATAGCCAAACGAATATCTCCTCTCACTGAAAACAATCTAAGGCAATTCTTGTTTCGAAAAATGCCTTTAAATTGAGAAGGTTAAAATAATCTGACACAACAGTATATACATGCACATAGATAATTGAGCCGCGACATAACAAAACCAACGAATTGGTAGTAAGCCCAGCGCAGACTCAGATCAGCCTGGGCATCCGCCCAGTCTAATCAGAGTCTTCGTTGTCCACATGGAGGATATAACTGAACAACATAAAGTCATCGCAAAAATCGTATCGCTATGGCGTTGGGATTGAGTGGCATCACAGAAAAAGTGTCTCTGCATGTGAGAATAACACGTGGTAAAATCAGCAAGGCGGCACTTCTGCTTTCATTCGTCTTTGTTGCTCTATGTGTTGTTTGTTGTTTTGTCTGTAATAGATATATTGTTTGTGATATTAATGCTATCCCGGTGACCACCTATATAGGAAATGGCTGTTCACTCGGGCTGCCGCTTAAAATGTCTTTGGTGGTGACTAATCATGTGTTGTCTTTTTCCCACATTGTGTTTTGGGTGGGATCTGGGATTAATTGTGTCTGTTCCTGAGAAAATTCCTATTTACTATTAAACAGTTGCCTATACTGATCAAAGCCTTCACGTTTTGTTGTCTAGAGGATTGACAAAGAATCAGAATAAAATGGGCCGTTGCATGGCTTAGGTGAAGTCGGGTAAATGCGGTCAGCGGGTAAATTCGGACAGTGACATTGTTTCCTTTTTATGTCAGTTGATTTGAATCAAAACAAAAATAACTGGGCAAACAGTGCAAATACTGACGAGACGTCTCATCTGGATTTTCACTGTTTGCAATGATTTGCCCATTTTCTCCGCTGTCCGAAGGTACCCGATTCGACCATATCTTTGTTAGCGCTGTTTGCACAACCTGTTGTACAAGCCAGTCTCTGAATCCTTGTGGACTAGTTGGAACCGTCATTTTATTCCCATAGATTTTTTCGTGCCAATAGATCGTGTCTGCTAATAATATAAAGCACTTATCAAATAGGGCGAACGCCTAGACCGGTCTGAACATTAGCTATTCGAAAACACGTTTAGTACCATTTTGCATGTCGCAACTCATATTTAGTATAGCGCAATCTTAAGTCTAATTACTTTCATTTTTACAACTGTGTCTCGGTAAATTCTTGCTAATGGTTCTTCATGTTCTGCTTCTATGACGTCATTTAATACTATAACATTCCATAAAAGTATAAAAGTGTTCCGGAACAATTTCAAGTGAGGCTGACTTGTCTAAACGTGAGCTTTTATAATAATTGATGTAAGCGGGCGTTTTTATAAACTTAGGTAATTAACCACATTAAATGCTTAAATTGCGTCAAGCACACATGACTAATCTACCATTTGGCTGACACAATTGCAAGCGACCATTTGCAGGGCTTCATAAATATTCTGTTATCCAAGTCATGAGTCTCTGTTGTATACTAATCACTATCGTTCAAGACAATTAATATACGATTCTTTATTTTGTTCATAAGGTTATGAATTTTTAAGCATCTAATCATATGAACAACTGGAGCTTATGTCTTCAATGCGGGCTGAGTAGTGTAATCGGTTACCTGTTACCTGGAGAGAGTATTAATGTGAATGCAGTTATTTCCCTTAGACCCGGGGAGCGATAGGCATTAATCGATATTTGGAATGTCATATCGATGTCCATATCCCAGGACAGGTGTTGAACTTCTCTGAAGCCGGTTTTGTCTTCACTGTGTTAACAATACGAATGCGCTGGATGGAAACTTTTTTTTAATTTTTAACAATGTGGATTTTCATTTTCTTTTTCTCAGATCAAATCAATTTACTTTTTCTGTTGCTCCTTCTCGTTTTAATAAGTCTCGTTTTTCCCCTCTCTCTGATATTTAGGTCAAATTTCGTAAGAATTGGCGAGAAAATAAATCTGATTATTGGTCAGTTTTGACAGCGGTTTGTTTTAGTTTCTGACAACAAAAACATAAAATTACTTATAATAATGAAATTATGATATTTCTATCCCTTTGACGGTCTCATCTTTATGGAAAGATTAAGCCTGATACAGATACCCATCCACCCACATAGTTTTTCTAATTTCTTTTTTTTTTCTTTTACCCCGCTCATCGGGGCTCGCGAAATAGACTGGCTGCCTGGTGCTTCTGCGACAGAGCTGCTAGTCCTTGGTGTCATTTATCGTCGGCCGAGCAATACTTGCAGTCCCACAAATTCAGAGGCAACATCTCGACGACTAAATTTTTTTTTACTGGGACGTTAAAACACTACTCAACAGGAACGATAACGTTTTCTCTTGATTTTCTGTTTTGACAAAACTGTTTAAAAGTTTTATGTAAACTGTGTCTTTCGGCATGTAACTAAGCTGCGCTATTTAAAACAATAAAGATAGAAATTTAAGATTAGTCTGACTTTCTCTGTTTTTCTGCGAACAAAAATAAATAAACTAATGAGCCATACCACGACAAAAACAAATTGCCATGTGCGCCCTGCGAACACTCAGAATAGCGTGTGCGTTCACCCATCTGATCTGGGCCTTCGCTGTCCGCATAGAGGTAGCTTAGACCATTGCCTGTCCTGTAAGCGCACAGCGAAGATTCTGATTAGTCTGGGCGGCTGCCAAGGCTGATCTGAGTCTTGGCAGGGCGCTATGGCACTGCGTTGATTTTGTTGCGACGCGACTGAAATTACTGTTTCATACAAAAATAATCACAAGAATGACGTTCGGATTAAATATGCATTTCTGACCTTCATTGCCGTTAGCAGGTGTTAATTTTGAAATTGCATTGTTTTGACAAGACGTGTGACCAACTGTATTTTCACACCCTCTGACCGACAGCGACTACTCAGTTGATGTCTTTAGCAAACAATTAAATGAGCCGCGACAAAGGTGCACGTACGCCCAGCGAAGTCTTAGATCAGCCTGGGCATCCGCCGGATCCAATCAGAGGCTTCGCTATCGGCATGGAGGTAGCTTAGAGTCTTAGCATACATGTAGTTCAGACTCTGCTGAGACCGGGTGGCTGTCCAGGCTGATCTGCGTCTTCGCTGGGCGCACATTCCAATTTGTTCGTCTTATCGCATTGCGGCTCATATGAGGAAACTTTTGAACATTGAGCAGAAAAGAAAGTGACCTGTCCATGGGCGGAACGCTGACGAGTGCCTTGCATCTTTCAACTGTTCTTTCCGTATTTCTTATTGCATTTAATTCTATCTCAATTTAATTTCCACATGATAATTTTAAATGGTTATCGCACAGTCACAGCCTGATTTGATAACACATGTTCAAAATATCAGTTTGAACAGAAATTCGGATCAGTTTGGTTTGTGCAGAAACACGGGTAAGGTTATGTACAAACTCAAATTCAACTAAAATTGACAAATTATTAACTGATCATAAACTCAGACCAGTGTTTTGCAAGTGCATAAGTTGGTCTGAGTCAGTTTGCATACATAATTAATTCCATAAATTGACTATTGCAGCTTTATATTTTTTGCATTTATTTTTGTTCAAGTCATGATGACTTTAACAAACTTTAACGGTTTGACAATTACGATAACAGTTTAGAGGTAATATCGGATTTTATGATCGATAATCGATTAATCATCGTGTAATTATAAGTATGTTAATTGTACTGTATATTGTCAACGAATTCCGATCAGCTTGCGCAAACTGATCAGACATTGTTCAGTCTTATCAGTTTGCACATATCAGAGGCTGATAAGTGTCCGCAGGTGCACAGGTTTATTTTATCGTAGGTACTCATATTATAGCAAAAATACAAAAAAAAATCACAAAAATATCTTTCAATATTCCTTGCTAGCTTCACTTCAATTCAATTCAATTCTTTATTTGCACTCAGGCTTACATAAGTAAACAACATGAGGAGCAGAAAACGAAACATACATAATACAACAACTAAAACAGTCATAAACTTAAAGTGACAAACTTGCATTATGAACAGAAATATTACTAATAAAGTTAATTTATAGCCTTGCAAGAAAAATGTTTCATAGCAATTTTTCCCATAGCGATTAATCCTTACACTACCACGGCTACGAGAAAATCTTCACCATGATTTAGTTTCTTACATTATTTTTTTCGACAGTAATATCTTAAGAGACCAATTCAGTGTATGTATCTTCGTGTCTCCTGATTATGAATGAGCAAATCTGCCAGTCAAAAATATAATTCTATGGATTCTAAGATTCTACCCTGGGATACACAAAACATATTTCGGTTTCTTTGATAAAAACGCCCCACCACACTCAAATAAGTTTCAATCAAAAATGTTAGAACAAACATTAGCAATTATGATAATAATTAATAGACTGATCGAACATTACCAAAAAATATGTAATTGGTTTGCAAAGTTTTTTTTTTAGCTTATAAAGGGATTTTTAAAACTACAAGTAGTCGATTAACTGTCTGTTTATTTTTGATGGTCACGTGTAAGAGTTACGTGACTTCTTTCTCTTTTTTTTCCTTTCTTGTGTTCATTCCTTTATTCTTTCTTTCCTTCTTTCTTTCTTAATAAGACAATATGAATATTCTTCCTTTCTTAGTTAGATCATAAAAGCACATATATAAATACATAAACAAAACACGAATACCAAGAAATGAAGTGGTAAGCCTTTGAGCAATATAGGTGGATTTGGACTTAAACTATTTGAAACTATTATGAGCGAGGTTGTTTCGAAACGCGATTTTCTGTATGTTTAGATATCGATGGAAGAAACTTATAGTATACTTATTTTATAATGAATTACATCAATGTAAACCTTATAAAAATCTCTCAGTGGTGATAACTTATAAAAGTTTTATAGAAAATCCGATCATTTTCAAATTTTAGGCTGAACATAGCTTCTTAGGCATTTTCAACATTATTCTTATATAATTTCATGTGACTGAAGCTTCAAACTTCAAAAGCCGATGGAAGTATCAAAACATGAAGTTAATTTGTATATTTTTATACCATATTAAAGGACAAAGACTGAAGTTTATGATCATAACTTATAAAAAATTGTCGTAATATCATATATGTATTTAATTTCACATTTTATATTATATTTCTATGTAACTGCATATAACACTCGACATTATTTGAACAGGTAAGCTCTCGGATAAACCCGTAAGTCGCTATCGGTAGTTTCCGCCATATTGAAGCATTAAGTTCCCTATGCTAGGTCTGTTGCAAAAACAAAGTCGACGCTATAGGGGTAGAATTACTTGGCATAGAGTAAGCATTATCTATATTTATTTTTCTCTTTATACGAAAAGTAAATATATTTTTTTCTCAAAGATTCGAGGTCAGGTTATTGGTCTTTTTGTTCTGAAGGAAAACTTTTAACACTGTACGAGAGTGGTGGCCCTGGTAGTAATGAAGCTTAATATGAAATGAGCCGCGACACGAGAAAACCAACAGTGTGGTTGTGCGCCCAGCGCAGACTCAAATCAGCCTGGGCATCCGCCCAGTCTGATCAGTCTTCGCTGTCCGCATGGAGGTAGCTTAGTTCCTTAGCCACCCTTTAAGCGCTAAGTGAAGAGTCTGATCAGGCTGGGCAGATGCCCAGGCTGATCTGAGTCTGCGCTGTGCGCACAACCACATTGTTGGTTTTCTCGTGTCGCGGCTCATATTGTAACTGCACTCATCCTATCCTCATTGGCATTGGAGAAACCACTTGTAATGGTGACGGAAAGACGACGAATGGACGATGATGAGGCCTGCATGAGCTAAATGTTGTATGCACTGATTAACACCCGACATAAACAATTGGCACATTAAATAAAAGATAATAATAATAAAAACAGCATTCAGTTGTGTGTCGACTTTTGGCTCTGAATCAGACTGAAATGTATACATACGACATAATCCTAAACACTTAGGGCCGATTGCATAATGCTGGTTTAAAGTTAACCTCAAAGTTAGCCATACAATTTGTATGGACTAAACTCGATATTAGCTTAAACTTGCTTTGAGCAATCGGCCCTTAAAGTAAAATGGCGAATATACATGTAACCGATGAACCGGAACAGCAGGCAGACTAAGTACTTGAACATGTTAAGCCGTACCAGTAGGTAAAAATACGGTAATTCTAAGACGGGAACGGTAAACCATAATTTTAGCAGGCAAACGTACGACATAATTTTAGATACTAATACGGGTAGGCATTCTAGCAGACAAACATAGAAAATAATTCTAAATGTTAGATTATGCAACCGTACAAATATGCAAGCATGCGACATATTTCGAAATGACTGAACGTTTACATGTAACCACACTAGCAGGCAAACATACATAATTCTAAGTGCTTAAACTCAAACCGCACTAGTAGGAAATCAAAAGACAAATTCTAAATGCTTCCACGTTATATCATACAAGCAGGCAAACAAACGACATAACTCTTAATGCTTGACTGTTTAAATGTGCTAGCAGGCATACATAAGACATAATTCTGAATACTTGAAGGTATACCATACTAGCAGACACACATTCCAAACTTCTAAATACTTGAACGTAAACCATACTAGCAGCAAAATACGACATAATTCTAAACTCCCGAAAATTACACCTTTCTAGCTTTCTGATATCAGAATCTTGTCTTGAATCAGACAAGAACACTTTCATGACATTATTGAATTTCTGTGAAGGATAAACGATTATCATTTTGTACATGTTAACTGCCTTTACCTTTCCTTTCCAGATTATATTTCCCGTGTAATTTCTTGAAAGAATCGAAATTAAATTGAGCCGCGACACGAGAAAACCAACAATGTGGTTGTGCGCCTAGCGCAGACTCAGATCCGCCTGGGCATCCGCTCAGTCTGATCGGACTCTTCGCTAAGCGCTTAAACGGTAGCTAAGGGTCTAAACTACCTCCATGCGGACAGCGAAAACTCTGATCAGACTGGGCGGATGCCCAGACTGATCTGAGTCTGCGCTGGTCGCACAACCACTTTGTTGGTTTTGTCGTGTCGCGGCTCAAATACTAACAACGCAAACGCGTTTATAAATGTATCGCAATCAAATATTATTTACACTAGTAAGTACATTTACCCACAAATGCTTTCTTTAGGTGACCTTCATAAATGACTATTAAATCACGAAACCAATAAACAAGTCGCTTTACCATTTTATGTAATAATTGGTCACTACTGTTTAGACTGGCTTTCCTGAATCATTTTAACAGCTACATGTAATGGGTGTTTTATGTTTTCTTCAAAAAAACGTCAATGCTTTAACCGAATGTCTGACATGTGAAACAATTCATACGTTATTCAAGGTAGATTCAGTACTGTAATAATTCTTATTCATATGGCATGAGAAATGCGGTCATACGAGAACAGGCCTTCTGGCAAAACGAATAAGTAGAGCGGTCAAAGTACCAAAGTCATAAGTCGAAACGTATATAATCCATAATTGAGCCGCGACACGACAAAACCAACAAAGTGGCATATGCGCCCGCAAAGACTCAGATCAGACTAGGCATCCGCCAGATTTGATCAGAATCTTTGCTATGCGCTAAAAGGGTAGCTAAGGGTCCAAGTGAGCTCCATGCGGACAGCAAAGTCTCTGATCAGACTGGGCGGATGCCCAGGCTTATCTGAGTCTTCGACCTTCAGCAGATGTTCCTTTCGATTTCTATTATCATATACGAGCCGCGACACGAGAAAACCAACAAAGTAGCATGTGCGCCCAGCCCAGACTCAAATCAGCCTGATCATCCGCCCAGTCTGATCAGAGACTCTGCTATGCGCTTAAAGGGTAGCTAAAAGCTAGCCTCAGGCGGACAGCGAAGACTCTGATCAGACTGGGCGGATGCCCAGGCTGATCTGAGTCTTTTTTGGGCGTACATGTCACTTTGTTGATTCTGTCGTGTCGCGGCTCACATGATTTTTTATTTGCTTGTCATAGTTATGGCGTTGGGATTGAGTGGCATCACAGAAAAAGTGTCTCTGCATGTGAGAATAACACGTGGTAAAATCAGCAAGGCGGCACTTCTGCTTTCATTCGTCTTTGTTGCTCTATGTGTTGTTTGTTGCTTTGTCTGTAATAGATATATTGTTTGTGATATTAATGCTATCCCGGTGACCACCTATATAGGAAATGGCTGTTCACTCGGGCTGCCGCTTAAAATGTCTTTGGTGGTGACTAATCATGTGTTGTCTTTTTCCCACATTGTGTTTTGGGTGGGATCTGGGATTAATTGTGTCTGTTCCTGAGAAAATTCCTATTTACTATTAAACAGTTGCCTATACTGATCAAAGCCTTCACGTTTTGTTGTCTAGAGGATTGACAAAGAATCAGAATAAAATGGGCCGTTGCATGGCTTAGGTGAAGTCGGGTAAATGCGGTCAGCGGGTAAATTCGGACAGTGACATTGTTTCCTTTTTATGTCAGTTGATTTGAATCAAAACAAAAATAACTGGGCAAACAGTGCAAATACTGACGAGACGTCTCATCTGGATTTTCACTGTTTGCAATGATTTGCCCATTTTCTCCGCTGTCCGAAGGTACCCGATTCGACCATATCTTTGTTAGCGCTGTTTGCACAACCTGTTGTACAAGCCAGTCTCTGAATCCTTGTGGACTAGTTGGAACCGTCATTTTATTCCCATAGATTTTTTCGTGCCAATAGATCGTGTCTGCTAATAATATAAAGCACTTATCAAATAGGGCGAACGCCTAGACCGGTCTGAACATTAGCTATTCGAAAACACGTTTAGTACCATTTTGCATGTCGCAACTCATATTTAGTACAGCGCAATCTTAAGTCTAATTACTTTCATTTTTACAACTGTGTCTCGGTAAATTCTTGCTAATGGTTCTTCATGTTCTGCTTCTATGACGTCATTTAATACTATAACATTCCATAAAAGTATAAAAGTGTTCCGGAACAATTTCAAGTGAGGCTGACTTGTCTAAACGTGAGCTTTTATAATAATTGATGTAAGCGGGCGTTTTTATAAACTTAGGCAATTAACCACATTAAATGCTTAAATTGCGTCAAGCACACATGACTAATCTACCATTTGGCTGACACAATTGCAAGCGACCATTTGCAGGGCTTCATAAATATTCTGTTATCCAAGTCATGAGTCTCTGTTGTATACTAATCACTATCGTTCAAGACAATTAATATACGATTCTTTATTTTGTTCATAAGGTTATGAATTTTTAAGCATCTAATCATATGAACAACTGGAGCTTATGTCTTCAATGCGGGCTGAGTAGTGTAATCGGTTACCTGTTACCTGGAGAGAGTATTAATGTGAATGCAGTTATTTCCCTTAGACCCGGGGAGCGATAGGCATTAATCGATATTTGGAATGTCATATCGATGTCCATATCCCAGGACAGGTGTTGAACTTCTCTGAAGCCGGTTTTGTCTTCACTGTGTTAACAATACGAATGCGCTGGATGGAAACTTTTTTTTAATTTTTAACAATGTGGATTTTCATTTTCTTTTTCTCAGATCAAATCAATTTACTTTTTCTGTTGCTCCTTCTCGTTTTAATAAGTCTCGTTTTTCCCCTCTCTCTGATATTTAGGTCAAATTTCGTAAGAATTGGCGAGAAAATAAATCTGATTATTGGTCAGTTTTGACAGCGGTTTGTTTTAGTTTCTGACAACAAAAACATAAAATTACTTATAATAATGAAATTATGATATTTCTATCCCTTTGACGGTCTCATCTTTATGGAAAGATTAAGCCTGATACAGATACCCATCCACCCACATAGTTTTTCTAATTTCTTTTTTTTTCTTTTACCCCGCTCATCGGGGCTCGCGAAATAGACTGGCTGCCTGGTGCTTCTGCGACAGAGCTGCTAGTCCTTGGTGTCATTTATCGCCGGCCGAGCAATACTTGCAGTCCCACAAATTCAGAGGCAACATCTCGACGACTAAATTTTTTTTTACTGGGACGTTAAAACACTACTCAACAGGAACGATAACGTTTTCTCTTGATTTTCTGTTTTGACAAAACTGTTTAAAAGTTTTATGTAAACTGTGTCTTTCGGCATGTAACTAAGCTGCGCTATTTAAAACAATAAAGATAGAAATTTAAGATTAGTCTGACTTTCTCTGTTTTTCTGCGAACAAAAATAAATAAACTAATGAGCCATACCACGACAAAAACAAATTGCCATGTGCGCCCTGCGAACACTCAGAATAGCGTGTGCGTTCACCCATCTGATCTGGGCCTTCGCTGTCCGCATAGAGGTAGCTTAGACCATTGCCTGTCCTGTAAGCGCACAGCGAAGATTCTGATTAGTCTGGGCGGCTGCCAAGGCTGATCTGAGTCTTGGCAGGGCGCTATGGCACTGCGTTGATTTTGTTGCGACGCGACTGAAATTACTGTTTCATACAAAAATAATCACAAGAATGACGTTCGGATTAAATATCCATTTCTGACCTTCATTGCCGTTAGCAGGTGTTAATTTTGAAATTGCATTGTTTTGACAAGACGTGTGACCAACTGTATTTTCACACCCTCTGACCGACAGCGACTACTCAGTTGATGTCTTTAGCAAACAATTAAATGAGCCGCGACAAAGGTGCACGTACGCCCAGCGAAGTCTTAGATCAGCCTGGGCATCCGCCGGATCCAATCAGAGGCTTCGCTATCGGCATGGAGGTAGCTTAGAGTCTTAGCATACATGTAGTTCAGACTCTGCTGAGACCGGGTGGCTGTCCAGGCTGATCTGCGTCTTCGCTGGGCGCACATTCCAATTTGTTCGTCTTATCGCATTGCGGCTCATATGAGGAAACTTTTGAACATTGAGCAGAAAAGAAAGTGACCTGTCCATGGGCGGAACGCTGACGAGTGCCTTGCATCTTTCAACTGTTCTTTCCGTATTTCTTATTGCATTTAATTCTATCTCAATTTAATTTCCACATGATAATTTTAAATGGTTATCGCACAGTCACAGCCTGATTTGATAACACATGTTCAAAATATCAGTTTGAACAGAAATTCGGATCAGTTTGGTTTGTGCAGAAACACGGGTAAGGTTATGTACAAACTCAAATTCAACTAAAATTGACAAATTATTAACTGATCATAAACTCAGACCAGTGTTTTGCAAGTGCATAAGTTGGTCTGAGTCAGTTTGCATACATAATTAATTCCATAAATTGACTATTGCAGCTTTATATTTTTTGCATTTATTTTTGTTCAAGTCATGATGACTTTAACAAACTTTAACGGTTTGACAATTACGATAACAGTTTAGAGGTAATATCGGATTTTATGATCGATAATCGATTAATCATCGTGTAATTATAAGTATGTTAATTGTACTGTATATTGTCAACGAATTCCGATCAGCTTGCGCAAACTGATCAGACATTGTTCAGTCTTATCAGTTTGCACATATCAGAGGCTGATAAGTGTCCGCAGGTGCACAGGTTTATTTTATCGTAGGTACTCATATTATAGCAAAAATACAAAAAAAAATCACAAAAATATCTTTCAATATTCCTTGCTAGCTTCACTTCAATTCAATTCAATTCTTTATTTGCACTCAGGCTTACATAAGTAAACAACATGAGGAGCAGAAAACGAAACATACATAATACAACAACTAAAACAGTCATAAACTTAAAGTGACAAACTTGCATTATGAACAGAAATATTACTAATAAAGTTAATTTATAGCCTTGCAAGAAAAATGTTTCATAGCAATTTTTCCCATAGCGATTAATCCTTACACTACCACGGCTACGAGAAAATCTTCACCATGATTTAGTTTCTTACATTATTTTTTTCGACAGTAATATCTTAAGAGACCAATTCAGTGTATGTATCTTCGTGTCTCCTGATTATGAATGAGCAAATCTGCCAGTCAAAAATATAATTCTATGGATTCTAAGATTCTACCCTGGGATACACAAAACATATTTCGGTTTCTTTGATAAAAACGCCCCACCACACTCAAATAAGTTTCAATCAAAAATGTTAGAACAAACATTAGCAATTATGATAATAATTAATAGACTGATCGAACATTACCAAAAAATATGTAATTGGTTTGCAAAGTTTTTTTTTTAGCTTATAAAGGGATTTTTAAAACTACAAGTAGTCGATTAACTGTCTGTTTATTTTTGATGGTCACGTGTAAGAGTTACGTGACTTCTTTCTCTTTTTTTTTCCTTTCTTGTGTTCATTCCTTTATTCTTTCTTTCCTTCTTTCTTTCTTAATAAGACAATATGAATATTCTTCCTTTCTTAGTTAGATCATAAAAGCACATATATAAATACATAAACAAAACACGAATACCAAGAAATGAAGTGGTAAGCCTTTGAGCAATATAGGTGGATTTGGACTTAAACTATTTGAAACTATTATGAGCGAGGTTGTTTCGAAACGCGATTTTCTGTATGTTTAGATATCGATGGAAGAAACTTATAGTATACTTATTTTATAATGAATTACATCAATGTAAACCTTATAAAAATCTCTCAGTGGTGATAACTTATGAAAGTTTTATAGAAAATCCGATCATTTTCAAATTTTAGGCTGAACATAGCTTCTTAGGCATTTTCAACATTATTCTTATATAATTTCATGTGACTGAAGCTTCAAACTTCAAAAGCCGATGGAAGTATCAAAACATGAAGTTAATTTGTATATTTTTTATACCATATTAAAGGACAAAGACTGAAGTTTATGATCATAACTTATAAAAAATTGTCGTAATATCATATATGTATTTAATTTCACATTTTATATTATATTTCTATGTAACTGCATATAACACTCGACATTATTTGAACAGGTAAGCTCTCGGATAAACCCGTAAGTCGCTATCGGTAGTTTCCGCCATATTGAAGCATTAAGTTCCCTATGCTAGGTCTGTTGCAAAAACAAAGTCGACGCTATAGGGGTAGAATTACTTGGCATAGAGTAAGCATTATCTATATTTATTTTTCTCTTTATACGAAAAGTAAATATATTTTTTTCTCAAAGATTCGAGGTCAGGTTATTGGTCTTTTTGTTCTGAAGGAAAACTTTTAACACTGTACGAGAGTGGTGGCCCTGGTAGTAATGAAGCTTAATATGAAATGAGCCGCGACACGAGAAAACCAACAGTGTGGTTGTGCGCCCAGCGCAGACTCAAATCAGCCTGGGCATCCGCCCAGTCTGATCAGTCTTCGCTGTCCGCATGGAGGTAGCTTAGTTCCTTAGCCACCCTTTAAGCGCTAAGTGAAGAGTCTGATCAGGCTGGGCAGATGCCCAGGCTGATCTGAGTCTGCGCTGTGCGCACAACCACATTGTTGGTTTTCTCGTGTCGCGGCTCATATTGTAACTGCACTCATCCTATCCTCATTGGCATTGGAGAAACCACTTGTAATGGTGACGGAAAGACGACGAATGGACGATGATGAGGCCTGCATGAGCTAAATGTTGTATGCACTGATTAACACCCGACATAAACAATTGGCACATTAAATAAAAGATAATAATAATAAAAACAGCATTCAGTTGTGTGTCGACTTTTGGCTCTGAATCAGACTGAAATGTATACATACGACATAATCCTAAACACTTAGGGCCGATTGCATAATGCTGGTTTAAAGTTAACCTCAAAGTTAGCCATACAATTTGTATGGACTAAACTCGATATTAGCTTAAACTTGCTTTGAGCAATCGGCCCTTAAAGTAAAATGGCGAATATACATGTAACCGATGAACCGGAACAGCAGGCAGACTAAGTACTTGAACATGTTAAGCCGTACCAGTAGGTAAAAATACGGTAATTCTAAGACGGGAACGGTAAACCATAATTTTAGCAGGCAAACGTACGACATAATTTTAGATACTAATACGGGTAGGCATTCTAGCAGACAAACATAGAAAATAATTCTAAATGTTAGATTATGCAACCGTACAAATATGCAAGCATGCGACATATTTCGAAATGACTGAACGTTTACATGTAACCACACTAGCAGGCAAACATACATAATTCTAAGTGCTTAAACTCAAACCGCACTAGTAGGAAATCAAAAGACAAATTCTAAATGCTTCCACGTTATATCATACAAGCAGGCAAACAAACGACATAACTCTTAATGCTTGACTGTTAAAATGTGCTAGCAGGCATACATAAGACATAATTCTGAATACTTGAAGGTATACCATACTAGCAGACACACATTCCAAACTTCTAAATACTTGAACGTAAACCATACTAGCAGCAAAATACGACATAATTCTAAACTCCCGAAAATTACACCTTTCTAGCTTTCTGATATCAGAATCTTGTCTTGAATCAGACAAGAACACTTTCATGACATTATTGAATTTCTGTGAAGGATAAACGATTATCATTTTGTACATGTTAACTGCCTTTACCTTTCCTTTCCAGATTATATTTCCCGTGTAATTTCTTGAAAGAATCGAAATTAAATTGAGCCGCGACACGAGAAAACCAACAATGTGGTTGTGCGCCTAGCGCAGACTCAGATCCGCCTGGGCATCCGCTCAGTCTGATCGGACTCTTCGCTAAGCGCTTAAACGGTAGCTAAGGGTCTAAACTACCTCCATGCGGACAGCGAAAACTCTGATCAGACTGGGCGGATGCCCAGACTGATCTGAGTCTGCGCTGGTCGCACAACCACTTTGTTGGTTTTGTCGTGTCGCGGCTCAAATACTAACAACGCAAACGCGTTTATAAATGTATCGCAATCAAATATTCTTTACACTAGTAAGTACATTTACCCACAAATGCTTTCTTTAGGTGACCTTCATAAATGACTATTAAATCACGAAACCAATAAACAAGTCGCTTTACCATTTTATGTAATAATTGGTCACTACTGTTTAGACTGGCTTTCCTGAATCATTTTAACAGCTACATGTAATGGGTGTTTTATGTTTTCTTCAAAAAAACGTCAATGCTTTAACCGAATGTCTGACATGTGAAACAATTCATACGTTATTCAAGGTAGATTCAGTACTGTAATAATTCTTATTCATATGGCATGAGAAATGCGGTCATACGAGAACAGGCCTTCTGGCAAAACGAATAAGTAGAGCGGTCAAAGTACCAAAGTCATAAGTCGAAACGTATATAATCCATAATTGAGCCGCGACACGACAAAACCAACAAAGTGGCATATGCGCCCGCAAAGACTCAGATCAGACTAGGCATCCGCCAGATTTGATCAGAATCTTTGCTATGCGCTAAAAGGGTAGCTAAGGGTCCAAGTGAGCTCCATGCGGACAGCAAAGTCTCTGATCAGACTGGGCGGATGCCCAGGCTTATCTGAGTCTTCGACCTTCAGCAGATGTTCCTTTCGATTTCTATTATCATATACGAGCCGCGACACGAGAAAACCAACAAAGTAGCATGTGCGCCCAGCCCAGACTCAAATCAGCCTGATCATCCGCCCAGTCTGATCAGAGACTCTGCTATGCGCTTAAAGGGTAGCTAAAAGCTAGCCTCAGGCGGACAGCGAAGACTCTGATCAGACTGGGCGGATGCCCAGGCTGATCTGAGTCTTTTTTGGGCGTACATGTCACTTTGTTGATTCTGTCGTGTCGCGGCTCACATGATTTTTTATTTGCTTGTCATAGTTTCAATTGCAAATTGATAGAGAAAATGCATGCACTGCCATTCTTAAACAAGGAGACGTAGGCAGTAAATTATTTATAGTATATGGAATCAGACAAAACACGTTCATGGACGGACGCTCGGCGCCCCGTTACTGCGGCTATGGATTCGTTCCGCTGAGGTGCGGGGACAACGTCGATATGAGAATTGAAATACTACTACTACAAAACACTATCAGCCAGTTTGACATAAAGAATACACGATAACATTTTGATCTTGATGCGCGTCATTTTACTAGATTTTATTTCTACATGCAGATATATGCACCCTCTCTTGAAAACAAAATGTTGTTGGAATGTTTAAGAGGTTATGCAAGTATTATGGTCAATATGTTTGATATTTATTATGGTCAGTCTGTTTGATATATATACAACAAAAAATCGTTAATTAATAAAGTGAAATGCTCTCTTTATATGACTTTTTAGTTAACAAACGGACGTTTCCTATCACTTGAACACATATAATGCACAATTATTTGACAGTTGGTCTAAAATGTATTATGTCTTGGAATTCGCGAGTGCCTTTTAATAAACAATTTGTCCCCAAGGATATCGTAAACCTTGTAACAACCTATTTCAGTGTCACTTCTGGTTGTTTAGCATAGGGGTCACTATTTAAATACTAATTTAAAGACAGGACTTCTCTGCCGGGACGTGGGGGGGGGGGGGGGCGTTGTCTGGTTCCCTGCATATAGCTATGATACCTGTACAGGTAAATGTGTGAAAATTGATTCAACCAATCAGCGAACCAGAATTACCAAATATGATAATTTTATTGGCTGACTGGAGGTGTTGACACTATGAGCTCAAGAGACAAAATGACACTTTTCAGTTCCCCAAGTGGCTCAGCGGTACGTAACCAAAATGACACTTTTGTAGTTAATCCTCCATTTATAGTCCTATCCCTGTCTTTAAAGTAATCTTATTCAGTTTCATATATATCTGGTAAATTTTCTAAATTATTCTAAAACTAAGACTGACGTCATGGAGACATGAATCGTAGCGGCGTACGTTTGGCTTCCATTCCTTTGGATTATTTTGGCTTCTGCAGGTTCGCGCTGCATCGGACAATTCCTTATTGACGCCCTTGTCTGTCGCCTTTCTCGCAAATTTTAAGGTGGCTGGATGAGGGACGCCTGTGCTCGCAAGTTGATATAGGCATCTCTTTCCTTATGCAGAAGGCGACAGTAAAGGAGGTTCGGAGAGAGATGCTTGTTGCCTGCCTGGACCTGCCTGGACCTGCCTATCATCATTTCTCTTTCAAATTGACACTGAACAAAGTGAAATATCGAAACACGCGTCTGTCGCACTACATTTGATATTGCTACGTTTTTATAAACTAACGAGCAATTCTCAGGAACACTCTATAGTCTCAACGAATGCCAATCTGACAAGATAGAACAAAGAAACGTACCTCATCCAATCATAAAAAATGCCATGCTGGTTATAACACACAGACAATGCAGCTGTATCTGCAAAATGAATACATGATGCCTCTTTATGGATATTCGATTTGAATCTTACGTCAAAAAAGAATTCTTCCGTCTCTGAAATTCATCAGCTCCATTAAAATTTCATGGCCATTTTTGAACAGAAATTATATTTTTGTTTGCAATTTGTTATAATTGGCAGATGCGTGATATGCTTTCACAGCATTGTGTACAATGTCATAAAATTCCAAACGAGAGCACTTTTCCGCGAACATTTTAAAAACTCTGGTATAATGAAAAGAAAAACAAGGACAGACTCATGCCAAACACCGCGTTCTTCGGCGTCAGATATTAGCCAGCATCATTTGCATGGGTCAGTGGCATATATGGGTTAAGTACCTCCACTAAAGAAGCTAACAAGAGGAATAAAAAGATGAATGGTTTTGTCAGCAACACGTCATGTTAACAAGACATTTGGGTATGAGAGAACGCTCTAAATAATTTGTTATGAATTAATATTGACAGAGAGTCTAGACTTCTCATTTACAGCTGGTAGGAAATGAGCCGCGACACGAGAATACCAACAAAGTGGCATGTGCGCGCAGCAAAGACCTTGGCATCCACCCAGTCTGAACAGAGTCATCCCTGTCCGCATGGAGATAGCTTATCATAAGGTACACTTTAAGCGCACAGTAAAGACTCTGATCAGACTGGGCGGAAGCCCAGGCTGATCTGAGTCTTTGCTGGGCCCACATGCCTCTTTGTTAATGTTTCCATGTTGCGGGTCAAATATTTAGCCGAACTGGTCTTTCTTTGCCATGTACAGCTGGTAGTTTGCTGATATTAAAGGTAAGCTATTGCAATACTCAGCGATGTCTGTGACGCTAGGCGATTCACCGATCCTAGATTTTTTTCTTATTACCTTAGTTTGTAATTACATCATTCCTGAATAGCTGTCCATTTTGCTTTCTGTTTTGTTCTGTAATTTAAGATAGAAAATAGGTAGACAAAGACTTTGTTGTTGTTTCAGCAACAGTTGCTGCAAGACCACCTCTTTGGGAGAGAACTATTCATTCGGTTTACCGAACGTCTTTCAAGAACTTTTGACAATTTATGGTTGTGTGCTTCTTCCCTTTTTGGTTTTGAAGGCTGCATTGCTCTATTAATTTTCCATAGACGACAATGTTAACATCTTGTCATTTTATTACTAAACCGAACATACAAAGTTTTCCAAACCTGTCTTCTTTTAAAGTGTCATCCTAACCTATCAATTTGACATGGAAACATCCACTGCCTTCCCAACTCAGTAAGCTGCTAGGCTAGGCAGAGTATGGCAATCAATCACCAATTCTTACCACCAAAATAGCATATTTTTCTACTAAGGGGTCAGTTACCAAAAATGAACACCATTTTCTTCTGTTAAAACATTTCTCAATTAAATATGCCTTTTTGTAACTATCATTTGTTGGTCTTTTTATACGGCAAGAAATCTAACATGCATGGTTGACAGATGACGTCATCTCTCTTACAATGTAAACCCAATGCTCTCTCCGAAAAAGCCGGGACAAGTCCTCACGAATATTTAGTAGACTGTGCCCTTAAGGCGTAATGTGGGATCTGATTGTACTCATTCCTGATTCGCCCATCTTTCTATTTTATCCTTCAAAATGAAAGGCGTACCCTCAATCTTTACTATCAGCAAATTGAAAGGCATACAATTAACCTTTGATAATAGCTCACAGAAAGGCATACAGTTGACCTTTGCTATCAACAAACTGAAAGGCATAGTCAGCTTTTGCTATCAACAAACTGAAAGGCAAGCAATTAACATTGGCTATCAGCAAACTGAAAGGCAAACAATTAACATTGGCTATCGGCAAACTGAAAGGCAAACAATTAACATTGGCTATCAGCAAACTGAAAGGCAAACAATTAACATTGGCAATCAGCAAACTGAAAGACCAAATAATAATTGAGCCGCGACACGAGAAAACCAACAAAGTGGCAGTGGGCTCAGCGAATACTCAGATCAACCTGGGCATCCGCCAAGTCTGATCATAATCTTCGCTGTCCGCATGGGGGTAGCTTAGGCTCTTAGCTACCCTTTAAGCGTTTTGTGAAGAGCCTGATTAGACTGGGCAGCTGCCCAGGCAGATCTGAGTCTGCGCTGGGCGCACACGCACAACCACTTTGTTTGTTTTCACGTGTCGCGGCTCATATAGTCAACCATTGCTATCAACAAACTGAAAGACATACAGTCAACCTAGCTATCAGCAAACTAAAACGCACACGGTTTACCATCCAGCGTTTATCACATGTGCATTAAAGTATGTCTCGATTAAGCTAAACTCCGTTCATTAATTCTGAAACTGGGTTTTTCGCTGCTCATACTTTTATAATCTAATCAATCCACGTAAGACTATGCATAGTGATAAAGCTCGACTTCCGCCGATTTCTCATTAAGGTCTCATGTATCTTAGCCTGGCACCTGATGCTGCAGTTACGTGAACGAAACAGCAAATTTCAAAAACCTGTCCGCAAACTAAGACCATTTGATGAAAATTGACAGCCTAAAGTCATACATATTCAGATACATTCCACGTGGGTATCACGCTGGTCATTTGGGTAATAACTGTGGTACCCAGTCCGCCAACCACCTAGTCTCTAGACACACCCTACAGCTCACCCCCGTCCGCACTTCTTTTCAACAAACTATTCCCTCGATTATTCTACCACTCCGACCTCTACCCTGTGACACGAACATAAAAATATGCAAGGAGACCTTTATAGAAGAAAGAAAAAAAATTTGCAGGGATGTTTATAGGCCTGAAGTTCGCTTCTGAGTCGGATGATACAACTGTCCCGATGTTTATATGTAGATCTATACTACTTTTGATAGTTTCCTGAGAAAATATGATACAAACAAATACAAGTATTCAAAATAAGGTAAAGAAACTGGATCTGATTTTTAATCCCAAAATCCTAAAACTGATAAATGTAGCTCACGTAGTTACTTGTTATTTTTCCACTTAAGACGATTTCCTTTCCTGGCTCCCGTCGAGCGATTCAAGATAAACAGAAGCGGGATAGTGAATGGGGCATCACTTTTGTACATTGTAGTTTTACCAATTACATGCAATTCAAGTTTATGAAATCGAAAGTAGTTCATTTTAGTTGCCGACTAAAAGGACCCAAATAATTTTTAAAACATTTTTATATGAAACTCATAACATTTTAAAATTTTAAAACATTTTTATATGAAACGCAAGGAAGTATTACATAATTAAACCTGGAAAATAGCGGTCATTTACAATGACGAACCTGTAGTGATAAGCTTGCAGCGATAGGGTTTAAAGTTGTGTAGGGGAGATTATTTTATTATTCTTTAGGGGGGGGGGGGAGGGCAAGACGGAGGAATAGACTGATTAAGGGGAGCTGTGATAAGTTTGAGAGGTGCACGGTTTGGTCCTTTTGTCCTTGTATTTCACTTTGCAGTTTTAACGCAACATTGGTAATAAATGAACGTTATTACATACTCCGGAAAGCTGTAATATTTGCGTGAAAATAAAGCCAGTGAACATCATTACATCGCACTGACGCTGATATGACGTCGTTAAGACGTTGTTTGCCGGTGGCGATACAATGATGAAACGCTGTCCAGTGTGAATTTATGCGGTGTAATCAATTTCAAATTGAGAACAAATTATCTGGATGACAAGCTTGTTGTCACGCTGACTGATTTCGCACGCGCAGAGCATGTGTTAGAATACTAACCCCACCCGTATACGAACTATTTATAGCGACCACTTTATATGGTATTAAAAGGCGTTTCCAACCTGTCCGATGGACTTAGTCTCGGGTTGAAAAGCTGTCTTTTGCAGTTTTGTGCAGGTTAGCCCAGCATCCTATGAAGGACAGAGTCATAGGACACATTGATGAGAAATCGGCGGAAGTCGAGTTTTATCACTATGCACAGTCTTAACTGGATTGATTAGATTATAAAATTATGAGCAGCGAAAAACCCAGTTTCAGAATTAATGAACGGAGTTTAAGTGTCTTTTTGCCTGATCAACAAAGGCTATATTATCAGTATAGCATTGTACTTTAAGCCTTTTTATGTCCAATGTACTATTCTATCCTTATCAGCTGGCAGTGGTGGGTGTCTGGTTAAGTTAACTTTTATCATTTGTGTTTTATTAAAGGAAAATAACCCATTTGTCTTATGCAAATAGTTGGGATCCCGATTAGACGCCACGTTCTGTGGTCGTCTGATGAGGTTCCGCACTATTTGCCTGTGTCCTGTTTCTGGAACGCTAGACATTAATCGGTTAACCATGTCATTTCTTTTGTTGAAAATCAGGAACACCTTCTACGTCCACAGCGAAATTAACCAAATTATGTCTAGTTTAAAAGCGTATAATGGTGTTCTTCTGATAGTCTCAAGAGGTAGGAATTCGTTCAAATATAAGTACATTTACTGACAGTCATTTGGTGGACACATGTAACTTCGATTTTATTTTATCTTACATGTAAAACAGGGCGAGGTTGTTCAAAGCACTGTTAGTTAAACGAAGGTTAGTGAATGATTATAACCGTGCCCTAGGGCGACAAACCCAGATCGGAACACAATATAAAAACAACTATGTATCTACGCCAACACAACGCCATAGTGGCATAATAAATTGAAAGAACACATTGTAAGAATCTTGCGTTCGTGCTTCTGTATTATTGAATTTATTAAACTCGTCGGGGAAAACCGATAAGATCTTATCTTTTTCCCCCAACTAGTTTTAATAAATTCAATAATACATGATAACGCATGTAAGTTCCTCTATGTTAAAGTATAATATGTGACAATCTTATCGAGTTTACTACAAAAACTCAGATCGGCATATTCGCGCAGTCTGAGAAAAGCCATTTTTGTTTGCACAAACCAAGTATGATCCTACAGAATCTACAGGTTCATATTTAACCAACTTTATCAGCCGGCTTTACAAAAGCATATCTTTCAATACAGTAATGACTTAAATAGTTTCTGCGGTCTGTTTACGGTCTTTTTCTCGACGGCTGAACTTTGTGTTTCGTTGATATTAAAGGGCAACCGTCATATTCGCCGGGTTAACTTTACGGCCGCCATATGGGACGCTCAGTCAAATTTTCTCGACACAGCCGAGAGATCTCGAGATATGTTATGCTTTAGAATATGTTCCATAATACGTATCTCGTCTTAACTCATAAATACGCGTCAGTATTATTGTCCATAAAGCCGTCACTTTTATATGATAATGAACTTTGCCATTGTCAGGAAAAGGTCATGCTATGCACGGCCCACACAGTCTGTTTTCGGTCTTAACGTAAATTTGGACGCCAACTCCGACGTCGACGTCGGGAGTAGACCAGTAGCTCTGCCAAGACTTCGTCCAGGCGAGCTAAAAGGCTAGAATTGCTTCCCTTGAAAGTGTACCCATCTGTCATAACAAAAGACAGTTCCGTGTACGAATACACATCTCCAAGGCAGATCACTCTGACATGCAAATATCTGCCTCCCTTAATGTTTTGCCAATTTTAAAGAGGGTTATCAGAGTGGTTCTAAGGGTAGTTCTTAGATTTTTTTTCTTATTTCTCAATGGAACCATTAGTTGTGACCCCTCATCAGACAAGTTCTAACGAGGGTTCACAACAAGGGTGTAGCTACCTATACGGCAAATACGCATGTGCGTATTGAAATTTTGTCAGAATTGACAAAATTTCAAAATGCACCTGCATTTTTGCATACTGGAATTTTATAAATTAAACAAGATTTAAATACCAGCTGCTAAAGTGGCTGAAATGCTGCCTGTTTCTTGAATAAGTACAGTTTAAAACATAATTGTGCGTTTCCTGAAATTGCTTCTAGTTACGCACATGCACAACGTATGGGTTGTTATTAAGAATTACGGGACATTATCCCTGTCATCCAGTCTTATCTGTAACACTTGTTATAACATGGTTTCATGCAGTAATAAGAGAAATTATCTTCAAAACCCACGCCCATCTTGACCTTTGAGACATACTTTGAGTCTATGAACATGTTTTATCCCAATCCTGGACAAAATTCTTTCCAAGGCGAGTTCACAACTCAGCAGTACAGACGCGTAAAAGCTCTTACCTTAAAACTTAATGTATTTGGACAAGCATACCTGGGCAAACATTGTAGACCCAGATCAGACTGGTCCTAAAGGAGCAGTCAGATCTGGATATACACTGTTTGCCACTCTCCCAACAATTTACGTAACTTCCCCTTATAGGAATAGTGGATCTGTCAATATTCAAACGTGGAAAAAAGTCTCATACAGGGACACTTCACTACTACTAACGGTGTCCCAGTAAAATGGTACCGTATTATAGCGGTATTTCATAAAATTGTTAATTTTTTTTTTTTTAAAATGGGGAGGGGGTGCATATAGTATCACCTCTGTACATACGTACGTCCTGTCCTGTACTTCCTGTACGTCCCGTGCGGAAGTGGTTTCCGTTCGATATATTTTGAAAACATTGGTGTATTGAATTATACACAGGTCTATAATCATAAAATACAGGACTGGTCAAGTTCGATTTAGGGTAAAATCAATCTATTATAATAATAATTGTGGGAGTCATGGCCCTTTTTCGACTTCATTTTGTATGAAAAAATCTTTTGAAAAGATTAGTGGATTTTATACACAGGTATATACTGATAAAATACAGGTCAAGTTCGATTTAGGGTCACTTGCATCAATTATTATGCGAGTTATGGCCCTTTTTCGACTTTATTTTGTACAAAAAATGGTTTCCGTTCATTATCTTTTGAAAAGATTAATGAATTGGATGCATATTTTATACACAGATATATAATTATAAGATAGAGGTCAGGTGCAATTAGGGTAAATTCCGTCAAATATTATCGGAGTTATGGCGCTTTTTCGACTTAATAATGGTTTCCGTTCATTATCTTTTGAAAGATTATTGGATTCACATTTTATACACATATATATAATTATAAAATACAGTTCAGATTAAATTCAGGGTAAACCCGCCAATTACTTTTGGAGTTATGGCCCTTTTTCAACTTCATTTCAAAAATGGTTTCGGTTTTCTTAGTTTTTGAAAAGTTACTTGTTTCCGGGCTATTTCTTTTGGAAAGTTGCATGGCATCCATTTCTGTGATAAGATACAGAATGGTATCACATATCACAGTCATGACACTCCCTCCCATCCCCCCTCCCACACACACAAACACTCTCTTGATCCGAGAAGCACAATACATTTGCCTAAGGAAAACAATAAAACATGTACCACACAAGACTGCCTTTGTGAACGTAGTTATCCTACAAGTGCCAGAACCTTACACAAGGCGCCTTCTTACTTAGGGCAATAGGCGGGGGCATCCGTGTCCCATGGACAATTTCTAGTTTCTTTGTTTGTTAAAATCTTAAAACACTTTCTCATTGCTTTAAAAGAAAACCTTAAAGCAAGAATTAGGGCTTCGCTTATTTATTGAATGCATGTACGTCATGGGTAGGAACCACAATAAATCTGCCTGTGTGCATCTAAATACCTAAACAATCGGTTGGAAATAGGACCATAGAAATAGGTACGATCGGGTAATTAGGCCCATTCCGGTCCGTTCTGGTAAAATTTTACTCAATTTACAATGACCAATGAAAAACAGAGATTTATCGAACTGAACAATGACTAGACCTGTCCACAAAAACCGATAAAAGTTGGATTAATTATAGAGCACTTATCAAAATTGGTCCGTCGCCCAACATTGACGGGCCGTGCAACTGCACCCCTCCACAAACAATAAAGTAACTACAGCAGCATTGTGAGTACTTTATTTGAACGACGCCGGGCCGGGTAGCGCAATCGGTAGGGCACCTGACTCGTAAGTCAGAGGTCCTGGGTTCGAATCCCGGTCTGGCCACATACTTTCGTTTCTCCTTCATCTGATTCAAGAAGGGCAGTTGTCAGTTACTGGCGAAAGTATGTGCACTTAGTACTGGTTAACCGCTTAGGAGGTCTAAGCCTGCCCAGGAATAGTGTGGTTAGGTTAACTGACCGTCCCGACATGACCTGAGTTGTTTACCGTGGACGTTAAGCATCAAATCAACCAAATTTATTTGAACGAGGCCCATTTGACAAAATAGTCCAACCGCCTACCAAAAATTTTAAGAAGACAATAAAGCGCGACTTTGCGGAAGCTTGACTTTGACAAGCGTAATTTTAATAAGGACAATATCGGCCAAGTGAAATAATATCAGCTGCAGTGTCAGAATACCAAGCAATCATGTTCATACAACAAGATATATGGCATAATCACTGGACCATGAAACATAGGTCACTGTGACCTACTTTTAGTTTGGGGACAAACATGGGTTATACTGAGTCATTATCACAAGTATCATGTATATAGATCAAACAGTGCTGTTTAATTTATTGTGTTCTCATTTTAACCCTTCTATAATAAAAACAGAAAATAGGTAAAACTAATTGTTAAATGTTTTTCGTATTTGCTTAGTCTGTTGTAACCCTTCTGTTGGTCTAAATTATTTAGTTCAATAAAGATAGCTGAGTTGCCACCTATTTGGGAAAGAGCTGCTGACTTGGCTTATGACTTGTAATTTATTGTTTGTTGGAATGTCTTTGTCAATCTTTCCCTTTGATGTTGGGGATAGGGTTTGGGATCTGATTCAGTCAGTTCCTGAAGTGTAGTTACTCTTTAAATTTTCAAACTATTAGGTACACTCACCTGACCATGAAATATAGGTCTCTGTGACCTACTGTTAGATTGAGAACAAACATCTGGTCATACTGAGTCATTATCAGAAGCAATCATTTCGCGCATCAAGTAGGCTTCCAGTTATAAGGCAAAATCACTTGACCATGAAATATAAGTCATTGTGACCTACTGTTAGTTTGAGGTAAAAAATCCGGTTATACTGAGTCATTATCCCAAGCAATCATGTTCGTACATCAAATAGTCTTCAAGATATAAAGCACAATCACTGGACCAGGAAATAAATGGCAATGTGACCTACTGTTAGTTTGAGGTCAAACATCGGGCTAAACGTACAGATGAATATTTTACAAAGACGCACGCACACATGCAGGAGAACGCGCACGTGCATCCGGATGCACCCGAAGGTTATAGCGTAACAAAGTCGCGCTAATAAAAGCGAGAGGAAACGGAGCTATACTGCTCAAAATAAGTGAGAGATATTAAGACATTTCAGAAAGCAGAATTCAGAAAAATAAATGGATTAAAATACAACTGTTATAATTCCTAAAACAAATGTTCAGAGAGACCTTCTTTATGAATAGTGATACGTTTAAGCTTAAAATTTTTTTTTTCGCCGATGCGACATTGAGGTGTAGACCCCAGTGTCCTTTATGCGTTGCTCTAGGTCACGTGACCTGCTGTGGCTGTTTCTTTTTTAGCTGAACAGTGCTCTATCAATACACAACAATAATTTAACCCAGCAATTATTATTTTTATACTCGTTTCTATGCCAAAGTACCCACTTCTTCATGTGAGCAGTATAGTATTGAACGTTTTTCCTTACGTTCTGCCTGACACAACATAGTACGGCATAGACCAACTGTCGCATCAAAGCAGTTTGCTGAGGCTCTTTTCTGTTTTCAGTACTAACAATCAGTACATTTTGCGCACAAGCTGGTCATACTAAACTCATGCCGCGAAACGAGACTTTTTTAAGGACTCGGTATATATCCTAGGTAGGTACCAAATTATGATAAAACCTTATAATCAAAATTCCGGGTTCCTTTGCGTCATAAGATTAAGTGGACCATCCTTTTTCCGTCATAAAGTGGGTTCAGACAGGCTAATAAACTTTGTATAATCAGCTTGCCAATTAATCAAATAAAGTATCTGTGGTTCAGGAACACAACATAACGTAGCTAATTAGCTGCACCATGAAGAAAAACGATGAATAGGTGAATAGGTACTTATTCAGGGTGTGCAGCTCTTTAATTGTTTCCTTCTTTAAAGAGTACGGCCTCGTTTAGGAAGTTTTTGTCCATGGAAGCAAACGGGAACTCGCAAAATTAGAAGATAAAAAAAAAAAAAGAAATGAACGCATATACATGTACCTTAATAAAATGAAGCATACTAGTTTCTTTTCTTTGAAGATTTCTTGCTTGGATGCGATCCTTTTTTTGTTTAAAATTATTCTGTCATGTGCGAGCAGCGAAGAATATTGCGACTAATCAGACTGCCCTGGCCCGCAGGCTATTTTTGTATTATTGGTCTTCAATATTAAATTGAGCCGCGACACAACAAAACCAACAAAGTGGTATATGCGCCCAGCGCAGACTCGGATCAGCCTGGTTATACGCCCAGTCTGCTCCGTCGTCGCTGTCCGCATGGCGGTAGATCAGACCCTTAGCTACCCTTTAAGCCTCAAGCGAAGAGTCTGATCAGACTGAGTAGATGCCCAGGCTGATCTGAGTCTGCGCTGGGCGCACAACCACCTTGTTGGTTTTCTCGTGTTGCGGCTCGTTTGTCTTTATGTGTTACGGCTCCAGAATATTATAACATGAGGACGAGTGGATGGCTGACTTGCGAATTTACATCCTTATCAACAGTATTTCAGTCATTCAAGGACGATGGGAGGGTGATCATGAAAGGCAGAGTGTACTGGAATCCCGTTTACTTTTGAAAAACATTCTCGCTTCAAGCGGGGATCGAACCCGTAACTCACTAGTATCTATATGTATCACATCTTTGTTTCATGGCATAGGTCTATGCACTTAAATAAATATTTCGGATTTATCTGTGTTCGTTTAGGTTACGAGTTTGGACTTACGAGTTTTATATTTTGATCGTTTTTTTGCCCTTAATTGGTAAGTAATGTAATGTATTGCAAATATATGGACGTCAAAACAGTTACATTTTGAACAAAACCTAAATTGCTCTTCTCCTTCACAATTATGTTGAACACAAATGTCCCGAATGGCAGGCGTAAGAAGCGGCCATTGGTTGCTGTTGTGTTCAAGCCGCCGTCTCCGATGGATGGATCGGTTCCCGTATTTTAATAGTAAAAACCTAACGTTATTTACCTGATTGAAATATTATATTAAGATGAAAAGATACTTCTTCGGAGAAACAACTCTTTCCACATTTGCCTCCCTCCTCGAAAGGAGTAAAGTGAAAGATCAGGGGCCGTATTCATAAAACGACTTAAGTCGTTGCTATGCTGTTGCTAAGGCTAAATTTCTTTGAAGGAGATTCCCTACAACTATGAAATTTGCTCTGGAGGAACAGTCTTACAAAGACTGTTTCTCCAGAGCAAATTTCATTGTTGTAGTAAATCTCCTTTATAGAAATTTAGCCTTAGCAACAGCATAGTAACGACTTAAGTGGTTTTATGAATACGACCCCAGACTTTTTTTGGCTGTTTGGGAGAATTTTGTGTTGCCCAGGGAAGCAAACAGACCACGAAAATTGTCTCCCGTCGAAAAAGTGTCGGAAAACATGGTGGTATTCCAGGGCACCTTGAATTTTAAATGAGTAATCACCGTTTCGTGTCTGCATGTTATTTTTTGTTTGGTCTGTTAATAATGACCCCGCTATTTTCAGTGGTGGGCATATAGTATCGTCGCTTTCTGTACGTACGAAAAATGTTTTTCCCTTCGATATCTTTAGAAAAGATTTGTGTAATGGATTGATATTTTTAAACACCTGTATATAATCAGAAAATGCATGTAAAGTTCGATCTGGGATAAAATCCGGCTATCATTATGGGAGTTATGCCCTTTTTAACCTCTTTTTATGCAAAAAATGGTTTCCGTTCGATATCTTTTGAAAAAAAAGGTTTGTTGGATTCATATATTATACACAAGTTTATAATTATAGAATTTAGGTCAATTCGATTTAGGGCAAAATCCACCAAAAATTATGGGACCGGTGTTATGGCCCTTTTTCTACTATTTTGTGTCAAACAAGGTTTCTGTTTGTTATCTTTTAAAAACATTGGTGTATTGGATATAGAAATTATACACAGGTTGAACTACAATAATAGAATTAAAGTCAGTTCGATTTACGAGAAAATCCACCAATTATTAAGGGTTTAACTTTATTTTGTGCAAAAAAGAATGGTTTCCGTCTCTTATCTTTTGAAAATATTAATGTATTGGATTCATATTTTATACACAGGTATTACATGTGTAATCATAAACCATAGGTCAAGTTGTATCTAGGGTAAAATCGACTGATTATTATTGGAGTCATTGCCCTTCTTCAACTTCTTTTAGGCAAAATACTTGATTCCAGGCTTTGTTTCTTGAAACGTTATTTGTTTCCGGGCTGTTTCTTTTTGAAAGTTACGACTAATCCATTTCTATGGTAAGATACAGAATCTTATACCTATCATAGATTCCCACACCCCAACTGTGCTGTGGATCCACACACGATACATCTGCCTAAGGAAAACAATAAACCATGTCTCTGCATGCTAATTTTTCATGTAATACAATTAAAATCTAAAAGAGTTCATTCAGTAGCAGAGAAAACTTTAGAAACAAGGGACATCGGCCTATGTTCCTACTTCTGTATGTATTCTCTGCTCTTGAAGGAACTTTAATTTTACCTCACTGCAGCTGGTGATGTGCCGTGTGGCGGCCGGAAAACGTCTCCCCCTACATTATCCATTTATGCAGATTATATTTTATTTACTTCCTTTGAGATCAGAGGATAGATTCTGAGAAATCTAAAATTTGAAATCGATTTAGACTATCATTCTAATACATCGTCTTTTATATTATTTGGATTCTTTTGAAATAAATCAGTCTTTGAATCGACTGCCCAATTGGAATTAAAAAATTACAGTATGCTTTTTTCTGGTTTCGTCACCAGATACATGTATTGTCAGGGCCACTGACGGACTTTATTATGCGAAACTACGTAGCTGGCCCATGTTCCTACTTCTGTAAGATTTTAATTATGAGTACAAGAGGTCAAGGTCATTTTTTGACCTTTGACCCAATACTCTCATATTCTGACAATTTCAAACAATCTTCTCAAAAGCCATGGGGCCAACTGAAACCAAATTTTCTATAGAGCCTCCAGGGGTTGAGGGAGCAAAACTTTGTACAAACGGTCCTGGTTACATGGTAAGCATGGCCGCCGCGCCCATATGTGGTAAAAAACTTTAAAAATCTTCTTCTCCAGAACCAAATGACCGATGGCCTTGCAACTTGGTATGATACATTGGGTACTTAAGTACTATCAAGATTGATCAAATGATGACATTGTGTTGACCCTGACTATTTTACGGCAAGGTCAAATATGGGAAAATGCTAGAACATAATATTTCATGGTAAGTTTTAGAGATTAAGGCCTAAAAATTGGTATATACATTCATATTAATGAGTACATGAAGATTTATGAGTACAAGAGGTCAATGTCATTCCTTTTACCTTTGACCCAGGTCTCTCATATTTTGACAATTTCAAACTTCTGTTCAAAGGCCACTGGGCCAATTGTAACCAGATTTCATATAGAGCCTCCAGGGTCTGAGGGAACGAATGTTTTCAATTAGTCCAGGTCACATGACCAACATGGCCGCTAAGCCAAATTATGGTAAAAACCTTTAAAAATCTTCTTCTCCAGAACCAATTGACCGGTGGCCTTGAAACTTGGTGTGTAGCATTCACTACTCCAGTAATACCAAGATAATTCAAATGAATGACATTGGGTTGACCTTGACCTTTTTACGGCATGGCCAAATATGAGAAAATACTAGAACACAAGATTTCATGGAAAGTTTTGAAGATTTTGGCCCAAGATAGTTCAAATTATGACCTTGGGTTGACTTTGACAATTTTTTGACAAGGTCAGATTTGCTTTCTGTTGCTTTTTATGGGAAAATGGTAAATATAAGTTCATGGAACTTGTAGAAATTTTCAGTACGGCAGTGAATAAATACAGTCTTATAAATCAGTACTTGAGTTTTTTTAGCAATAAAGGTCAAGGTCATTTTTTGAGCTTTAACCAATGTCTGTCATATTTTGACAGTTTAAACTATCCGGTTTGTTCAAATGATGATCCTAGTTTGACCTTTGACCTTTTTTACTCAGGCTTAATGGCCTTTTTTTGTTTTTGTTGTGTATGTGAAACACACCTGTCATATGACGAACAGACTGATCGAAATTATTATGGAAAAATCATGTATAATGTGGGTAGGAGTGGAGACCCAGCTTGGAAAAGGGATTGAATTGGCGTGTTCAACCAAAATCACTTGCACAAATTGAAAACCCATGTCCTGGTACCTCTGTGTATCAGCTCTATGGCTGCCTATAAACATCTGAGGGGCGTTAAAAATAAGTGTCATTTAAAGGTTGGTCCATAAAACCCTACAAATGAGCGAAGTACTGACGTAAGATCATGAACAACGAAGCCTTTCAAGGCATGTCTGTTTTCACCAATTACCTGTTCCTAGGAAGTTCATAAACTGGCATATTTCGTCGAAGACTAAATTAGATGGCCATTGAAAGCCAATATCTTTCTAGAATAAACAGCATCGTTCATGGAGTCATTCTGAGATTTTGCGCGTATTTGGAAGATGTGTGTATAACATTACAGTTACTACTTATGGCAAAATTTGCTAGTAACTTGTCCGCAAATAGATCATTTCCCTAACAGAAGTGTAAATTTACTTCTGGCAAAAACGCAAAACGAATGTTTGTATTGTAAAAGCAAATAAATATCAATTGTCGAGATTTATTTAAAATTTCTAAAGGCTTTGAGCTGGAATTTGTATAATTTTGTTTGTTATTTCTGTGCTTGCTTTGCAATTATTGGAAACTAAGTGGAATGTTTTTGTGAAAATAATTCAAACAGAATAATTGTACGGCACATTTGTTTGTCATTTTGAAGATTATATGCGGATGCACAAGCAGGCATTTCCCCTTAAAACTGCCAAAACACTATATTTATGAATCACCAATATTCTTGCATTGTGGAAGCCCAAGTGCCTAGTAAAGATGCATAACTTGCACGATATATAGCATATGTATGCATATTATAATTAATCTGTTGTAAACCATGCCTCAATTAAGAATCAAGACATATTGTCTGGTTCTTTGTGATCATTGCGCTCATTTTGAGTCAGTTTGAAATTAAAGCCCCCCCCCCTCCCCAGGGGCCTGTGGTGACGGTATTGCAGCATTACATAACTAGACAGGACGAAATTAAACGGAGTCTGCTATTTTCGTTTCTTTGATATGTTCATTGCTCCCTTCGGATTTTTTTTCAGAGATTATTTTTTTTTGTGTCTCGTATAACGTTGTGTAACAGAGTCTTTGTTGATACTGCCTTTAACGGATACACAGTCTCTTAATCGTCGGCAGATCTTTATACTATAAATTGTACAGTCAATCATGCTTGTGTGGGCACATCTATTTACCCATTTATCTCGCCGCAGTAGCGGCCCATAAAAAGGACATAGGCAAACCTAGCAGGCATATAACGTTGAAATGACGTCGTACTGTCGTCGATGCGACGTAATGACGCCACATCGACGTCAGAAGGACGTCATTTCGACGGTGCGGACCGAGATAAGACGCTGCAGTACGCGGCACCTTTCTGCAGAAAATTATGAACATTTCCTACAAAATGAAAAGAATATAAACAATCCAGACATGCCAAAATGATGTCTGGATTTACGAAGTACGCTACGTTTTTCTGAACAACAGGAAATTAATGTAGGTCGCCAACGCCCAAATCTTCTATTTCATTACATTTCAGCAGCTGTTGCTTCGTCAGGAGTTACAAGAAACCCGACTGCCATTAATCAAGTTATTAAATGACAATTAAACAATTAGCATGTGAAGGGAAACCTTCAATGAAATATCTTAAGTCAACCAATACAGATTAGCTGTATAGTTTTTCTATATGAGGCAGATTAAAGCAATGCTTTCAAGGCTTATATGTTTATAAGATTTTTAAGTATCATGCAGAAGAATTGTGCGGAAACCTGAGACAGGACACCGGAGAATTCCATAAATATGGATTTTGCCCTGGTGGATGGGATGAGTCGATTCTTCAGATTAAAGTGTCTTATTAAAATTATTATTCGATCACTTAAGACTTATTCCACGTAACCACCAAAATATCTTGGTCACGCATAGTCAGGGGTTTGGATAAAACAGTGCTATATAAGTTAAGACCCATCAAAATTGTAAGTAACTGATGTTTGTTTTCAAAATTTGTTCTTCGTTTCCATGGCAACAGCGAAGAACTATCTGAAAATTGAGAATTAGCTGAAAATATAGGGTCCTATGATTTTAATGGGTTTGCTGGGTTAAAAATTAATTAATATTATTCGTTGTATTGTAGTTTATTCTTTTAGAAGGAACGTTTAAGATGTCAAAACGTATAATTATCATGAGTATGCAATTTAAATAAAAAACTTGTAAGCTGATACAGGTGTGAAACTGGAGCAAAAAAGTGTCGATAGGTGTGTATTTTGATGAACAATTATTGTAAAAGGCAGGCACCTCTGGTAGTGACACTGTTTTTTCTATGAAGGACACACTTCATGAATTACTTTCATGGAAAAACATCTGTGGGCAAACTGAAAACGATTGCAAATAAATGGGGTTGACTTTCTCATTTCTGTTGATTACTAAGTGATTCAAAAACAGTCATTTAAATGGTCTGTAATAGGTGAATTTGCTGTTTAGTGGTATAAATTGTCCATTTTGAACAGATATGTAGGTAAATATTTAGGTTTTAGCACTAAATTCACTTCTGAGATGAACAGTAGCCTTTTTATGGCTGGATTTCCTTAGCAACAAGAGCCAGTGCATTTACCTCCCTTTGCTACTCTTCAATTGGAGGAAGCTTTAGTTGTGGTGTAAACAAAAAGAGTTCCGCGCAACTTTAACTGCCTTAAACCTTAGTTTAAATTGTGTTTGATCAAGCTAGTGCAAAAACTGATCAGGATATCGAGATGTGAATAAATACATGCCTTTTTTCTTTCGAATTCGCAAAGTCGCGTGTTTACGTCATAGGCATTCACGTGAGCACGTTCAAGCAACGTACCTACCTCTCTTAATTGGGTCAGGTTCATCCAATATTGTTTCTACTTTGCAAACGAATTCCGAAGGTAAGTCAACATAGCAGGATAAACACAAACTATTAAACTGGCAAACCTGACCCAGTCATGATGCGTCGTTTCCAGCAGCCTTGTGAAGAAAGCAAACTCTTTGGCTCACTTTTGTGTTTGTTTTCGTCTGCTGTGACCTCATTTAAAAATTAATAGAGTGCATTCGGCATGAAACCCAAGTAACCCTCTTCGGCTATTACCATGAGTATAGATTTGCAATGTGTCACCAACATTCAATGATTTGTTAATCGGGCAAAATACACATGCTTGATTTCTAACGAACCCTTTTTAAAGGTCAATCTTTCTGCATCCCGGCACAAAAAGTATCGTTTGTTTCTGAATCAGCTGAAAAAACTTTCCCGTGTCGGTGAGTCGTAGCCACTTTGATTTCTGCCTAACCCGGTCTAATCAGAACAGACCCCTTTCTTCCCAGACTTTGATTCATTTAGGTCAGCGGTAAGCCTTGGTAAGGACAGTTTCACTTCGCATGCCATGCCCTAAATCTCAATATTTGATTTTAACTATTTTAGCCTGCAAAAGTTCTGTAACATAACTTCTAGTTTTTTCATATTTCCTAACTTGCTTTTTCATCGGTGCAACGCTTATGCAAAACTCTTCACGGAGTAGAAGTAGTATAGATACTCTGCTCTGATACGAGTTCAACTAAGGTCAACTCGAGCTAGTGCCGAAGCCAAGTCTAGATAGTGCTGAACGTGTCCAGTTAGTACTTGTGTACTCGAAAGCAATTTGTTTTGTTCGTGATAACGATTTTCTGAGAGATAGAGAGAGAGAGAGAGAGAGAGAGAGATGTAATGTACATTTGTAAGAGCTCTCGGACGGTATCAGCCTTCGCCCCTTCGCCCTTCGGGCTTGGGCCGATACAGTCAACTCGGGCTGAGATCAGGGCTGGAATCAAAACAGCTGTGTAGTAATCTCTATACGTTACCTTTATGTCAAGGTGGTGACTTACCATTGACTCGTTTCAAACGTCATTTTGATAAAAATTTCAAGTAATAAGGCTACCCCCACCCCACCTCCCCACCATCCCCTAATTAGGCAGGGAGGCCAACATAGTCATAGTTATCTCATCACACAATATCGATTCACCTTAATATCTGGTGGTATGATAACACTTAATTCTGAAGGAAGCGAGGAATGCAACACACATACGCACGCACACGCACACACACACACACATACAGCCTCAATTAAGCTACGTGTGTGTCCGGAAATGTAATGGCGCAACAACACCAATGACCCTAGCAACAGCTTTAGCTGAACTGACTCAGTTTGAGCCCAGATGATCCCTTGGAAACATAATTTTCAATATGGTGAAGTACGAGGAAGCTTTCCATGGTAGCCCCATAACATTTACTGTAGCTGCAGTAGAATAAAAACATACTTTTTAACCTGTTATATATGTTACTTTTGTGAAAATACATGCTACAAGGCAAAATTTATAAAACTCAGGTTGTATACATTGTTTTAAATAGATAAAGTAGTGTAAAGGGGCAACGACCACAAATTGATTCCATCTGTGCAACAATCCACCCATGATACCAAACTGGAAATACCAGCATAAAGTTATAAGACGATACTAGCGGATAGCCAGATAAACATGCAGCCCATTACAAGTTTCTGGGTACAAAGCTAGCTTTAATCAAACAATTAATACTAATAACACACATTGGCGTATAAGCTTGCGTACGTACTGCGTATCCGGATAACGTGGCAGTAAGAAAGGAACGCCACAGCAACGAAAGCTGATACGCAGCACGATCTCCTTGAACGTCAGGCTTCTGCGATTTTTTTTCAAACCGGTTTGAAAAAAACGCCGCACGTACGTAGCAGCTTTGGTATGCCATACATACGTCACACGAACGCCGCAAAAGCAAAAACAACGCAGCAGTGACACAGTGGTAACGCAACATGATTGCTTGGTACGCCATAGAAACGCGTACGGTGTAACTGTGGCGTACGTATGGCGTGTAAAGCGTTTTCACAGCGTACCTACGGCGTTCTTTTCGAATCTATTAAGTGCTTCTATGGGGTAGCGTGGCTCATGAACTGCAAATTTGAATTAAGGATATTACAAACTCGATTTGTTGAAATACTTAACTCGAACAGGTGATATCCATAAATTGGCAGAATTATGGATATCCATGGTTCGATCCATAATTCGAAAAAGTGAAATCCATAATTCGAATTAGTGATATCCTTCAATCTTTCAGATGATTGGGTATCTATAATTCGAATTATGGGCAGCGATAATTCGACCCATGGATATCCATAAATGAATAAGGGAAACTCATTGAAGATCACTTATTCGAATGATGGATATCTTTTTCTTGAATTATGGATATCCATAAATTTTATGGGTATCTATAAATAGAGAATACATAGTAAAACGGCACCCCATATGTCCTGGCCTCCTGTTAGATTGACAGCTGTCTCAGACTCAGCTGCTGCTGCTGGATCTCAGGGATGACAGCTGGCTGTGCCCAAAGGTCTGGCTTGGTGAGTGCAGCCGATTTTTTCTTTCCCGGTTCTCCTGGTGCTCCCTGTGCGTACTTCTTTGGAGGCATAATGATTTGCTAGTGACTTGTTTGACTGTGGGCAATTGGAATCCTGTACCTTTACCTTTTGTTTGACTGCTTTGGAAAGATAAACAGCCGCGCAGAGCACAGGAACATTTATACGCAGCTGTTTACGCCGCTAGTATGCAGTAGCTACGTTGCCCTTGAAAATGAAACGGCGCGCCAACGCAACAGTTACGCAACAGCAACGCATTATACGCCACACATGTGCCACGCATACGCCTCAATACGTGGAATCTTGAAACAGGTACGAAAAGAGATAAGCGGAATAAAAATTATGGATACATCGCGAATCGTCACACATACGCCGTGTACTTCGAAGGACAAGAATTTGCATAAAATACGTCTCAGTTCTTCGCAATCGACAAGCGTGTAATTTCTGTGAAATACGCAGCTGATAAGCAATAGTGTGATAGTAGCATAAGCGTCGTTTACACGGGCAAAGTTTCTGTGACAAAGTAGGTTTGGCATATAAAAATTTGCTCGTGTGAATGAAACAGTATGCCACATTTTCATTGCCAAATTCATACGGTAAAGTTTCTGTGACAGACAAAATTTGTCCGTGTGAACAGGAAATTTGCCTTAGAATATGTAACAAAGAAACTGACCATGGAGATGAACACAGAAAACTTTGCTCATAATCAAATCTGTTTGATTTTGAACAAAGTATATTTAACAAGGAAAATGTGGCACAGTTGGCCGTTTACACGAGCAAAGTTTGTTTGTCCAGGTAACTTTGACGAGAATTCTTTGTTTGTGTGCACATGGCAGCAAATAATTCATTGCCAATGTTTATGTGACACAGATTCTATGCCAAATTTTTCTTTAACAAACAATTTTCTCCATGTAAACGCAACATGTTTGCCAAACTTTCTTTGTTACAGTTTATGTGTCAAAGAAACTTTGGTCGTGTGAACGAGGCTTTAGGTATGTATACAAAATGTTCACCTATTTTCTTTTTTTTCCATTTATGCCAAATATGCATCAGAACGATAGTAAATTACATCGATTTTTGAAGACGACATATAAGCTGACAACACAAATTATGACATTGATACACCAGCACTGATGCTCTGCCTTGGGGTTGTCAATGAGTTAAGCTTTGATTACACGGGCAAAGTTTCTGTAACAAAGTAGGGTTTGGCATAGAAAAAATTGCTCGTGTGAATGAAACAATATGCGACATTTTTATTGCCAAATTTATATGGTAAAGTTTCTATGACGAACATAATTTGTCCGTGTGAACAGAAAAGTTGCCATAGAATATGTAACAAAGAAATAAGCCATGAAGATGAACACAGAAAACTTTGCTCATAATCAAATCAGACTGATTTTGAACTAAGTATATTTAACAAGGAAAATGTGGCACAGTTAGCCGTTTACACTAGCAAAGTTTGTTTGTCCAGGTAACGTTGATGAGAATTCTTTGTTCGTGTAAACACGGCAGCAAATATTTCCTTGCCAAACTTTATGTGACAAAGATTCTATGCCAGATTTTTCTTTAACAAATAATTCGATCCGTGTAAACGCAAAATATTTGACAAACTTTCTTTGTTACAGTCGCTGCGACAATAAGACTTTGTTCATGTGAACGAAGCATTAAATGAGTGAATTTAATGTGGCCGTGTTTGTTTTATCTCAAAATAATAAAACTAACATATATTTGGCAGTAGCAATATTTAATCTCAGGGATTTTTTTTAAATAAAGGTTGCAAACGTTACCTTTCTGAGTACAAAACTGTCAGTTATGATAAGTTATTTGATATTTTGTGGTTTTGTTTAAACTTTAAAGTTTTATAAGTCAATGAGAAAAAGAATATTTCATGTACAGATTAATTCAAAGAAGGCTTCATTTGAACATCAGGGCAATCTCAGCTTTGCATGTCATGTATATGACTGTTTTCTGTCTAAGTAGGTACTATGCAAAAGTTTCATTTCATTAAAACAATAAAGATATTTATCACAACTGCGTTGGTTTAAAGTCAGAATTTTAAAAGAGTGTTTTCCTGGTGTGAATGACAGACGTTTTACTCAAATATTTAGATCCGTTAAGTACGTTACCTCGGTGAAATTATGTGTCGAAAGGTCAAAACTATGTTTGAACTGTTGTGTTATATAATATTTTACATGATCTTATTATAACAAGTCCAATTCGTCAGTTTTACGTAGCTTATAAGAAATTTTTGTACGAACAACTGTGTGAAAAAAATGACTTTGCAGTCACTAACAGGGAATAGGTATAATGATGTTCAACATTACATAGATGACACTGTTTTAAAGCTAGAGGTCTCAAATTTGTTTTGTTAGAAAAATATTAATTGGGGGCTATTAGAGAATTGAACATTTTGGGACATTTTTCACAGGGTCTATGCAACAACATAAGTTATATTTCCAGGGGTCCATGATATATCGTATATCTATGATATATTGTAACGAAAATAACAAACAAAAGTTCTGAACCGTTTTCTGTGCAGCCTAATTTATAGCATATCAACTGTTCTTACAGAAAATATTTATTTTTAATACACTTATATAGTTTAAACACATTTCTTATTGACCTCAATGAATATTTTAGATATTCAAAATTTATCGAGGTAACGTAAATAATTGACCGCTACAGAATTATTCAAGGTTTGCCAAGGTGGCAAACACTGAATTTGATAACTATAGACCCAGAGGGTTATTTTGATATATAAAAACTAATGTTACACTCTGGAGACCATGCCCTTGAAAGATAGCCCATCAAGTCTGCTCTACTAAGTGTATCACAGAATATACATACATATATGTACTTTTAAAACTATTTGTCGTTATCCAATCAGACCTTTTATTACACATCCAAGCATATTAGAATCTAGTTTATACACTGATCTGATCAACTAGGATGATTTAGAAAAGTTGACAATGTGATAAATAATTGCTTTGTTTCAGAGTGATAATTTAAACAATTGAAAGCCAAATATATTTAAAGAGTTCAGTCTGTTTTGTCATTTCTTGTTTCCATGGTTACGACAGCACAACTTGGCCCACAATAAATAAAATAAAGAAACTGATGTTGCTATCTTCCTTACTTATTTGGTTGGTTTAACAGACATAAAAAATGACAATAAAATACATTTATGGTTATTCACAATTTTGCATGCATTTAACGTGGGTGGGGTAATCACAGTCCCATTTCAATTAACCAGATCTTTATAGAACCATTGTGTAAAGCTGTGGAGAAGGTGTATTTCTTTAAACCATAATTATTTTGTTCAAGTATTTAGTCTGGTAAAGTAATAAATTATGGAATATGGTTGAAGGACAACATCAACTGAAGTGCAGAAATGTTACAAAGCTGTTTCAGTGGTCAAATTTGCTAGCGTCTTAAATTTCCGACTATGGAGTGCCCATCAATTTTATTATCTTATTCTCTTTAATTGGTAATGTGCTTTTTATAAAAACACTTGACTACGCTCAATTCTGCTGGCTTTTGAAAATAAAAGATTTTTAAAAATGTCCAAAAACAGGATTTTCGGTAAAACTGGAAAACGGCAAGCCCCACCCTGCTTGAGGCCGGAATAAAAAAGATATGTGAAATGGTACACTGGTAAATGGTACACTGGTAAATACAAGCAAAGTGTGCTATTTAAACATAGTTCTTTTACATCTTTTATGTAAATAAGATCTACATAGTCACACTGCCATGGACTAAATAGTCAAAATTGTTGATTTTAACAAAAAATTCAAAGCAAATTTGTTAGTTTAAGCAGAAAATACTATTTTGCCGTTGCCATGGTAACGGTTGAGTTTTCGAAAGAAAGAACTGTCAAAAATTTGTTTGTATGTAGTTGTCAACATTCTCTGAAAGAAAATCGGTGACTGTGCGTGTCAGACCCCTATTTAGATTTTGGTGGTTAGGTGGAATTAGTCTTAATTTCTTCAGTGTCGCTAAACCCCCAAAATTGAAAGAAAACAGATGATGGGCAGTTCTCGGCAGGCAACGAGCAACCCTCTCCGAGCCTAACTTACTATCGCATACTCGGGACACTTAAGCCGCAGACATCAGGTAAGAAACGCCCACCCTTGTGTCTCGAGAAAAGCGAAAGAGCATGGGCAACAAGGTCATGAGGAAAGAGATGCTCGATGCAGCAAGAACCCGCAAAAAGCCAAAACAACTCAAAAGAACTAAAGCGGCAAAACTCAGCTAAGATTCTTGTCACAATGACAAGTTTGTCTTAGTTTCAGAATAATTTAAAAATTTACCAGAGATACATCGAACGGAATAAGGTTACTTTAAATCAGTATTTAAGTAGAAGCCCCATTACTAGAGAACCAGAGTCAACACTGAAAAACTGACTAACTGGGTTGATGATATCCTCGGAGGCAAATTGTCCACCAGCAGTGATATTGGCCCAGTGGTTCTATTATAAACGTATCCATACCAATTCTAGTGCGACAGACGCGCGTTTCTGTATTTAACTTCTTCTGTGTCGCTAAACCCCAAGAGTCTGAAAAAAAAGATGATTTGCAGTTCTCGGCAGGCAACGACCATCTCTCTCCGAGCCACACTTACTGTAGCATGTGGACATCAAGATGAGTAATACGAAACAGTATTTAGGCAAGAAAACTAGCTAAAAAACTGTCCCTAATGTCATCTAACTATAATATCCCGTGGTCTGGGTGAATTTAAAGCGGCATATTCTTTCGACATACAATCCGGATTTCGGATGAAGTACATGCATCTGTGAATCCGGAATCCGGAGTGTATGCAATATTGGACTTAAAACAGTCAAGTTTTTCGTCGAAAATAAAAAATAATTAATCGAAAGATGTTCAAGAAACAGAATTTTTCATTGGTGAGGTCCAAATAGCTACATTCGACTCTCGGAATCAATGTTCGGCATGCCAAACATTGATCCTCATGGCGATTTTTTCTGTGCCCACCTCACACACATTATAACTACTTATAATAGATTTAGCAGGTTTCAAATGAAGAATCGATTATCAGAACAAGTCCTGAAAAAGAATGAACACTTTTTGTCAGATCAGGCAGCACTTGATAATCGAAGCGCCTGGCATCTACAAACCTGCTGTTACTACATACACCTGTTCTCGTAGATATATTGCGATTTTCCAGTCTAGACTATCCCATAAACTTCACAGGTATATATATGAAATCGGAAAAGGTTATTCCTCGGGATGTTCCTCCGACAGACTGACCTTTTGGCACGTATTTTCCTACGACTGTAAAGAGAATGCTGATTTCTCATATAGGCACAGCGTGGAGCAGAAAATAACAGGTAAAGAAGGAATGTGTGTGTAAGGAGCCCATTAGAGAAATACCGAAAAGAAATTATCTTTGTAGCCAGTGTATTTGGATAGGGCGATATGTAGACTAAGGTATGAGCAAACATATATAGAGGATCTTACACGAGTGGTCATTTCATATGAAAATTATGAAACGAGCCTTTGGCGAGTCTTATAAATTTCATATGAAAAAAAAACCCACGAGTGTAAGATTCTGTTTATCATATGACCCTTTAAAATGGGATTTTGTCTCCTTCAAAATGAACATTATTTCAATCAGAAAACGCATCGTTGACACGGACATTGTCAATCATGTTACATATACGCGCCAGTGTTATTACACGTGTGGTCATACGATTTTTATGACAAGACGTTATCCACTGAATAATAGGGATGTCATATGATAAATTCGTTTCCATAGAATGTCACTCGTGGCTTTCGAAGTGTATGTCAGGCTAAGTGGTTAGCGCCTTTTACTTTGGAATACGGAATTTAGGGTTCGAGTCCCGCTGTGATCGAAATTTGGTCCGAAGCTAGAAGTATTTTGATGCACAGAGCCCTTTATAATTACCCTTCCATCGTTCTGATATGACTGAAACAAAACTGTTCAAAAGGGCGACGAACAACCAAGGCATCCATCAATCAACCATCAGCTTTCTAGTCGTCATAGTCATTATAAAACTTGTGGACCAAACACAAACACGAACGTCCTGAATTACTAGTAAATGTCTATCCGAAATTCATAGGTTCAAGGATATGAGAAATGCAAACAAACAAACAAAAACACCCAAAACAAATCAAAACACACACACACACACACACGCACACACACACACACGCACACACACACACACACACACACACACACTTTGTTTAATTGAGTCTGTTTATGTGCAGTAATGAAAATCTTACAACATCGCCCACACGCCGCCAGCAACGGGCTTAAGGGAAACTTTATTTTTGAACTGATTCAGAATGTGCCAAATGACCCCTAGTCAGATGGATTGCCATATTTTATACAAACCCCCAAACATCTAAAGGTACGCTTTTTGGTGGTTTAGATTAAACAACCTTTTATTCAACTGTAGGTTAATACAGTCACAGTAACAGAATCACAGCACGGTATATAGAGAATACCATGTTAGTGTCTTTTGATACCAAGTTTATTAGGCGAGACCAGAAACAGCGTAGGAATGGCGAGGCTCGCCGAGCCAGTCCGACGTGTTTCTGGTCGAGCCTGATAAACTTGATATGAAAAGGCACTTACGTTGTTTTCTATTTATCATGCATCATTAGAAAATTTTACGGAGTAAAGAGCATCAAACAAGTGATAAGCAAACTCAGTTTTGTTCGAACTCGCTGACGTCGCGAATGCGTTATGACGTAAGTCTGTGACGTCAGTTAGCCAATCGAACGCTGATATCACGACCAACGTCAGTGTGTAGCCAATCGTCTTCAGAGATCGCTTCTTAAGGCATGACCTGAAAACATTCGCGCAAGCGCAGATCTACAGTGACATGATATCACATCATGTTATCATAACCCTGTTATCAGGTGAGTTTTGCAGTTGATGCATGATAAATGCTTTTATGTGTCAGCTTCTTATGATGTTAGCTTACTAAGTTTACTTACAGAACGAGTAAAAGTGAACCATTTATGAGACATCTATTTCAAAAATTATGTTGTGTTCTGTTTTAACCATTCTAAATAGTTGTCCCGAGGTTAGCATCGATCTGGTCATCGTTTTGAATAGATGAAGGAGGGATAAATGCATTCCTATTGATTCCTTCGATGAATATAAATTGGGCTTTATAGAAGTTTCGTAAAGCCGAACTAATGAAAAACTCTTATATGAAAGAGATTTGAGGGATTTGTATGAAATGACAGACCAATTTCACTTTGTTAGAGTTGTAGCTAGAATCCATTGTGATTACCGAATGTTGCAAACATATCGGATCCTGTTTGACTTCAGAAATTTTGCCTCAGTTTGCAATGTACAATTAGTCTGTGTAATATAAAAGATAACTGTTAGAAAACTTTCCAACTCGAAATAATATAGAAGAGAGCTTTTATATTACACATTTTTCCCAGATGAATTGCAACGTTTAGAAATCATTTATTGGTTAAATTCTTTTTCAAATATCTCCTATCAACCCGTAAATTCTTCAAACCCACGACATAAGATAACATGTTACCAGATATTACTCATCTTGATGTCCATGCCAAGGCCAACTGTGGCGCGTGCTCAGTCTGAATAGTGCACTATAGATGTGCGTTTTGAATCGTACACGACCCAACTAGTTAGATGGCACATACTGTGAACTGACTGTATATGTATGTAAATGGAACTACGAGTCAGAGCGCCTTTGGCAGCTTTCCAAAGGCAAGGTACCCCATAATGCGGCATGTGCATTTACATATTTAGTAGCACAATGAACTTTTAGAGGAGGTTAACACATGCTTATCCTTTACAACAAATAAGTTAAATACATTTATGTTATAGATTCATTTTGACAATGACCCTGACTGAATCAAATAATTTTAAGGTATTAAAGATATATGAGTAATTGTAGATATAATCATTTACCTTAAATAGGTATTTTCCGCGTAGGATTTGGTCAATGTGGTAACCGCTTGTAAGAAACCGATATTGTGCAGAGCACATAATCACTACTAGATTCGATTCACCAGAAATGGTTTAAGCATTTGCCCAGTATGCTTGGATGCTATATGATCCAATAGCTCGAAAACGGTGCCTTACTGAGAATCGTTCGACAGGCTCCATTTACAACATGTTATACTATCAACAGACTCTTGCTGCTGATATGATGGGAGTGTCAAGTAATTATTAAAAATCCATTCACTATGTAGCAATGTGTTTACGAAATGACAATTTATCAAAATAATGAAAGACATATTGGTTTTAAAATGCGAAACACTGAAATTCCATTTCTGAGCAGTCTGTTTAGTGTCACCCTGTTTTAATAGCAATAAATAAATGCAAAGAAAGTTTGCAGTGAGAAATAGAGATTCTTATGAGTCGACTGACCTTCATTACACTTCTAGCATATGATGATCTTTTCTATCTGGCTCTTCTTTAGTTTTCCAATGCCGAAAGGATCACATAGAGATGGTTTCCTCGAAAACATGTAGCAACGAGTTTCTAGAATAGAAGAATCAGACAAACACTGTTAAGGATATATAAATGGTTCAGTATTAGGTAATAGTAGCATACATTAATTCTGTTGCATGCAGGTGAACTTGAAATACTTGGAGCATGCTTAACTTAGTAAAACAGACATATAATTTTGGATAAAAATTATACTCTTAGACATACATGTTTTTCACATACAACAGTCATTAACTGCCTGCAGTAAAGAGAAAATTGCTGATAGTAGTGAGCCTATATGCAATACGACATATTCAGGAAAAATATTTGTGGTGCGAGAAATGCTGTCACATGGTATGTGGTAGTAGTCCTGACACAGATTAGCTTAAAGATCTGCTGAGGTATCAAATTTTTATTGATTTGTTGCTTTACGTCCAAGGTAAACAGCTATGGTCATGTCGGGACGGTCAGTTAACCTAACCACATTGTTCCTGGGCAGGCTTAGACCTCCTAAGCGGTTAACCAATAATAAGTGCACATACTTTCGCCAGTAACTGACAGCTGGCCTTCTTGAATCAGCGGAAGGAGAAACGAAAGTAAAAGGCAAGACCGGATACCGAACCCAGGACCAATGACTTATGAGTCAGGTGCCCTACCGACTGCGCTACGCCCGGATGAGTTAATCAGAGTCTTCCCTGCCAATAGCAGTAACAAACAATACTATCGGGGATGGAGATGCCTGTTTTCTCCTAGGATCCGGGTTCAATACGTCGAGATGTTACAGAGTAGCGGTCGCCGGTCCAAGGACAACAGTTTTCTCCTGGTTCTATATTTCCTTTACCACATAATGTGAGGACTTATAGCCCGAGCCCATTGCTAGTTTTAGAAATAAAATTCGTTTAGCTATGTAGACCGTAGAAAGCCAACATCCGTTCCTTTGAAAACTCGCTTTGAGTTTATTGAGCTTTCTGTTTACTCGAAGACAAATAAAGAAAGTTAACCAAAATGAAACAGATATTCCGTTCTATCCCATAACCTTACAAGGACATTGGGCACCACAAATGACTTCGAAACGATCTCTTTTAACCTTGTCCTGTTTTCAGCTGCACTAGTTGAGCTGGAACATACATTCACACGCAAAAAAAGACAATGGAGATTATTATATCTCACACACTGACCTTCATATCATCCAAATTGCCATTTTAATTCTTTACCTGTTTTCCTTTGAAAGAATGTTGTCATGCTGACTCTCTCTGCATACAACAATACTCATCTTTCGTCTTTTAATTTAACTATGCAACTTCTAAATAGAATTTCAGCATTTCATACCACTGAGATTCTATTTATTTGTTTATGTTGTTTTTTTAATTCTGTGTTTCCAAACTTTCCAGATAATGCAAGTACTTTTAGATTCCCTATGTCTAATTATAAATCTCATTAAAAGATCATCAACTTGTTGTTTTGAAGTGTTATTTTCGCAATGCAATACGTAAATTGAAAAGATGAAAATTTTGTTCTAATTTAGATTATTGCACACAGTGATAAGATACCCATGAAGTTTAGTTGTGTGAGATTTATGACTGTTCTTAATTTCAGTTCTGTTTGCAACGGCTTCTGTCTGGAAATAATTTATTGTTTGAGTATTCGCATATTCTTTGCAAAAAAAAAAAAAACTTATTTCGGTCTTTTAATATTTCATGCAAAACACGGTCTTTTGTTTCTTGCCATGCCTTTCAAAAAATAAAAGTGCATCTGAAGCTGGCACAGATACTCTTTCATAATAAGAAATTTTAGCTAGCCTTGGCATCTTTTCAGATTTCAAATAAGTCTGAGTTTTTAAGGTTTCCAGATAGGACTTCATGATTAGTTCTGAAGGTATGGCAGTATTACTGCATCAATTACAGTTATACATTGATATAGGAAAACAATATTCCGCACGCTTTAATCAAAGAGAAAATGTCAGACCTATTTAGAAAATTTAGTAGCATTACATTAGAAATGAAATGCAATCCGTAGTTACATAGCAATACCTGGAGAAGATACCCTTAAAGACATAATTCTTGTTTATTGGGTGTCATCATCCTATTATGCAACAGTCTACTGACACTGCTATTTCATCCGAGGAAGTACCTAATCTCACTCTTGATCCTGACTAGTGTATGATGATCCGTCAATTGCTACCTGCCTGCTTTACATGTTATCTTTACATGGGCGTACTTTATGATCACAGTAGGACACCTCTATCTTTTGGTGACAATAATATGAGGTCAGTTATATTCGTTTCCCTTGTTGATCTTATATGTTGCATTGTAAGATCAAAGAAGGAGCATCTCAGCATGAAATGCTGAAATGTCGTGTTGAGATGAATCTCCTATGAACTAAAAATGAAAATGCGTATGCGTCTCTGAAGAAAATTAATGCAGCTTGCATTAATTTTCTTCAGGGACGCCTATGCATTTTCATGCCATTATTATACCGTTCTATTGTGTCAATTAATAGAGAATATATCTTAGAACGCAGATGATAAATGATAGGCAATTAAGTGACACCTGCGGCTATTGTACTAGTTTCATAAGTGTGTGTCTTACATTTCGGGTGACACCCAGCAGCGGCAAGTGCAAAATGGAAACAATAAATTATTTGCCGATGAAAGAAACTATATTAGCACTTCATTCCATCTTGAAATTAAAATCAAAATTATTTTTGTGTCATACAGTGTCGATGGAATAACTACTGAACTTTGTATCAGTCTCGTATGCACATTTTCAGTTAGACATAGTACTTACTTTGCACCAATGTGCTTAAAGGTACGAAAGAACGTTACGCGGTACACTGATTGAATAAATCATTATCTATTTCAGACATAAGATTTGTTTGTTATATTTCATGTACTAGCTGTTTCTTTTCAAGGTTGTTCTTGTCACTTTCATGAATATCTAGTTTTGAGCTTTCAATTGAAATTCTGCAAGAGGCAGTTAATATACCATTTTGCCTTGAAATTCATTTTTTAAATGTTATGAAATGGAAATGAAAACTCCCTTCTTTGAACCAGAGAGGAGGCGGAGAAACTCGGTGCAAGCGGGTGCATGGTAGTGAAGGAATTTTTTGTCCAGTATATCATGCTTGCTCTTAAAAGTCTTTGGTAGTTAGTATACGGAAAGTATGAGTGAAAAGCGTGATGAAAATCAACTTTAAGCCATTTGCAAATAGGATAGTGTCCAAAACCTGAGCAACTGTGCATATCTGATCAGCGTCTAACCTACTCATATTACTCTATCAATCCTGATAGATCTTTTAAGGGAAAGTGAGGGCTCTAATTCTTACAGCAAATGCAGATGCTGAATTTGGCTTGTGTACATTGGCATTGCGGTCACCTTGCGACCGATACTTTTCCTTCCCCTGATCCAGGGAGACTCCACCTGAAATATGATTTCAATTGGCCTAGTGGCTTCTGGGGTGTTTGAAAATGTTGACGGTTCTCATAATCAGAGTCACAGAATGATCTTCGGCTCATTTGATTAACTACATACACCAACTATTGTACCATAGACTTAAATATTTTCTGAGAAATCCACTATTTAAGCATTTCCCCATATAAACACAACGGACCAAAGTTGACCTTGCCATAGTGTAGGTAAAGAGTCATTATTTGAACAAACTATTATGGTCATGAGTCCTGTATGCAACATACAACGTTTCAAGGTTGTAAGCCTTTTGGTTCTGAAAAAAGAAGATTAAAATTTTCTAATGGCTTTTAACCTTATATAGCCATGGCAGCCAGATGTGCCCAACACAACCCGAACTAACTTTCGTTTCCCTGACCCAGGAAGGTTTCACATGAAATCAGGTTTCAATCGGCCCAGTGGCTTAAAAGGGGAAGATGTTTGAAAATGCCGACGGGCGACAAAATCCCAGTGACCGTGAACAAAAGTAAAAGAATGACCTTCGACCTTTAGCAACATACTAGCTTCGTCTGCATATTTAGTTGATCATACTTATAAAATATTTTACCGTAGATCTGAATAGTCTCTGAGACATTTAATGTTGAGCATTTGCCTACAGGAACGCATAACCACCAAAGCTGACCTTGCCACAAATAAGGCCAAGGTCAACACAGAGCCATCATTTGAACATACTATACTACATACTTTGAGTCCCCAATGCTACAGTCGAAGTTTCAAGGTAACTGGCCCTTTAGTTCTGGCGAAGATTTGTTAAGGGTTTTTAGCTCACCGGAGCCAAAAGCTCCAAAGGTCAGGCTCCGTCCGTCCGTCAACCATTTTCAAACGACTTCTCCTCTGAAGCCACTGGGCCGATTGCAACCGAATTTCATATGCAGTCTCCAGGGGTCAGAGGAAAGAACCGTTGTTCAAAGGTTCTGGTCACATGACCAACATGGCCGCCATGATCATATATGGGAGAACCTTTAAACCTCTTCTTCCCGAGAACCAATAGACCGATGGCCTTGAAACTTGATATGAAGCATTGAGTACACGAGGTACTACGATAAAGTCAAAATCGCTTTCTGGTGCTTTTATATAGGAAAACGCTATAACATAAGATTTCTTAGAAAGTGTTAAAGCTTTTGGCCTAAAAACTATCATATAGCCATCCTAACGAGTTAATATAAATTTGTGAGTACAAGTAGTCAAGGTCATTCTTTGACCTTTGATCTTGGACTTACATACTTTGACCATATCGAACATCTCAAAAGCCACTGGGCCAGTTGTAACCAGATTTTATTTAGAGTCTCTAGGGGTTGAGGGAACGAAAATGCGTTCAAACCATCCAGATCACATGACCAACATGGCCGTTAAACCCATATATGGTAAAAGCCTTCTAAAATCTTCTCCAAAACTCACCGTCCAAAGGCATTGAAACTTGGTATGTAGCATCAGATACTAGAGTACTACCAAATTTGTTCAAATGATGGCCTTGATCCTTTTTACGAGAAGGTTACATATGAGAAAATGCTAAAACTTAAGATTTCTTGCAAAGTTTTGAAGATTTTAGCCTAAAAATTGGTGTATAGTTAGCTTAATGAGAACGTGAAGATTTATGAGTACAAGATGTCATGGTCAACCTTTGGCCTTATGCCTAGGATTCTCGTATTTTAACAATTTCCAAGCGTCTCCTCTCGTATTTTAACAATTTCAAAGCATCTCCTCAAAAGCTACTGGGCTAACTGTAACCAGATTTTATTTAGAACATTCAAGGTCTGAGAGAAAGAACATTTGATCAAACGGCCAGGTCACATGACAAACAGGGCCGCCACGCCCATATATGGTAAAAACATAAAAAAAATCTGTTGTTTTCCATAACCAAAGACCCTGAAACTTAGTATATAGCTTTGAATACTGGAGTACTACCAAAATTGTTCAAATGATAACCTTTGGTCGACCTTGATTATTTTACAATAAGGTCAAATATGAGAAAAGGCTACAACTTAAGATTTTAAAGAAAGTTTTGAAGCGTTTAGCCTTAAATTGGTATAAACAGTTAGCTTAATAAGTACATCATGATTTGTGATAACAAGAGGTCAAGGTAATTCTTTGACCTTTGAACCAGAACGTCATATTAAGACAGTTTGAAACATCCTTTCCAAAATCATAGGGCCAATTGTAACCAGATTTAATTTAGAGCCTCAAAGGGCTGAGGGAACGAAAATTTGTTCAAACGGTCAAGGTTACGTAACCAACATGACCGCCTCGCCTATTTATGGTAAAACATTCAAAATATTCTTATCCAGAACCAACTGACCACAAACCTTGAAACTTGGTATGGAGCGTTGGGTACTGCAGTACTACCAATATAGTTCAAATATAACATTTGGTTGACCAGACCCTTTTAAGGGGAAGGTCTAACATGAGAAAATGCTATGACCTAAGGTTTCATGGAAAGTTTTGAAATAATTAGCCTAAAAATTGGTAAATACAGACAGCTGTATGAGTGCATGAAGATTTTTGAGTACAAGAGACCACGGTAATTCTTTGACCTTTGACCCAGGACTCTCATATTTTGACAATTTCAAAACATCTCCCAAAGGCCACTAAGCCAATTGTAACCATATTTCATTTGGAACCTCAAGCGGCTGAGGCAACAAAAATGTTCGAACGGTCCAGATCATATGACCAACATGGCCGCCACACCCTTATATGTTAAAAACCTTATTTTTTCCAGAACCAATTAAACAAAAACCTTGAAACTTGGTATGTAGCATTGAGTACTTGAGGACTACCATGAATATTCAAATGGTGACCTTTGGTTGACCTTGTACCTGTTTATGAAAGTAAGAGAAAGTGCTAGAACTTTAGATACCATAGAACGTGTTGAAGATTTTACCCTAAAAATTGGTATATACAGTCAGTTTAATGAGTGCATGAAGATTTTTGATTACTAAAGGTAAGGATCAGTCTTTGACCTATGACCCAGGACTCATATTTTGAAAATTTCAAAGCATCACCTGAAAAGTCACTGGGCCAATTGTAACCAGGGTTCATTTAGAATCTCGGGGAGTTGATGGGACGAAAAAACATTCAAAACTCTTCTTCTCCAGAACCAATAGACCAAAGGCCTTCAAACTTGGTGTAAAGCATTCGGTACCCGAGTTATAACAAGATTGTTCAAATAACGACTTTGGGCTGACCTCCACCTATTTCCCGGCAAAGTCAAATATAAGGAAATGCTAGAACATTTTTATGGCAAGGTCAAAGTTGCTTTCTGGTGCTTTTCTTTGGGAAAAAGGTTAAATATTATAGTTCATGACTCTTGTAGAAAATTTGATGCAGAAGTTAACAAATTAAGTGAAATAATTAAGTACATGAACATTTAGCAATAGAGGCATAGGTTATTATTTTACCTTTAACCAATGTCTCTTATATTTTGACAGTATCTAACAATCAGGTTTGCTCAGATGATGACCCTAGTTTGACCTTTTCTTCAGGTGAGCAACTCATCTTGTTTTTATGTATGGGCGTGGCGGCAATCTTGGTCATTTGAGCACAACCCCATCAACTTGCATTCCCCTGTCCTACTAAGGCTCTATATGAAATTTGACTTTGATTGGACCAATGTTTGTTTGAAATTATTGCTGGACGGACGACAGATTCTGCCTATACTGTAACCTCACTTAGAAACCTCTGTCTTTATGATCGGTACGAAAATACGATGTCACGAACAGAACTTTCTGAACATCCCTCGTAGTGTTATATATTGCCATACGATATTCACACACGAAATTGCTAGACAGCTTTAATTTATTTCAGAAACTCCGTATTGACACTTCAATAATTTTAAAATATAGAGCCTTTATTGTCTGAAATATGTTTTATTCTTTGATAAGACACATGCAACCTAGCAGTTTATCATTCGATTGCACAAAGCAATGGACAGTAGGAATAATAACTTAACTGTCTCTGAATAATTAGTGGTCACATCCCGAACCCTAATATTTTTCACTCGCCACCGGCAAGCAGGCATCCATTAAGGTTCATCTCTGACGAAAGGCACATGGTACAGCTATATATATTTAAAATTCATGTAATATGTTTGATATGCAGCTAATATTTTTAAGACTACTGTCTTAAACACTGAAATTCTCATTACAGCTCTCTGGCCGACAGTCGCTATTCCTCGATTTCCTTTCGTTGACTGGGCGGTGCTGTCAGAGGCTTGCATTCAATGTCAAGATCGAGCAGTCCACATGAAAAATCGGTAAAGTAGCATGCTCATGAGTTGTTACGCATAATTGGCAGATTTAAAATGCCTGGTAAACGCTATTCGTCATCGCAAATGATAAACACTTTCTATAGAGGCATATTACGGCAAAACGACGTCGGAGGAACGTCAATGCAACGTTATGACGCTTTATTGACGTGTATACAAGGTTGTTCCGATGTCATAACGTTGCATCGACGTCGTCTAAACGTTGTTTAGACGCTGTCTGTATGACGGGTTGAAAGAAAAAACAAGAATATTGTTGTGCGATCTCCGAACATTCCGTGCCTTTTGTGAAGGTGAGCTTTGTTCTGCACAAGTGAGCATAAATCATTACCGCATTATACCTTTTTAGAAAATATACTCGTCGGAGGTAAGGTCAGAAATAAGCACCGACCAGTCAACGAAAGGAAATCGAGGAATACAAAAAGTTAATTTTGTGCATACTGTAATACAAATGACATATTGGCGCATTTTAATTTTGGCGTTCATGATATACCATTGATTAAGCTAGTAAAGGAAATTTGAAGTAAGCTTTAAACGTCTTTTTTCTTATTTTTTCTATTAAACTATATATTGTGGCATTTATTAGAATCGCCTAATTGAGGCGATTCTAATAGGATGCCACAATATATAGTTTCACAGAGCAGTATAGATAATATCTTAAATACTAATCAGGTTCTCCTTTTTATCAGAGCTCGGTTGGGCTGTACCTATGTAAGGTATTAAAGTTCAAATGTTGGCAGACCTATTATTTAGCGCTTTTTGCCTTAACCGCCAATAACGCCAAAATTCAGTAGCCGCCAAATATAAGTGTTTTACAGTATAGGCCATTTGCTGTCTATAAAACAGGTCGTTTTGCTGAATATCTCTAAAACTACCACAGCTATCACTGTGAAGTAAAGCGCATCTTTAATGTTTATCTTATACATAACTAATCTATAATTTTCCTCAAAATTATATTTTGAAACTAAAAAGTTTCTTTCGAAAACTGCCCATTTTTTGAAGATATTTCAACTGTATATTACAAGGGAGTAAGTTCATTTATGTAACAGCCTTAGACTGGTCAATATTTACCTATGCCAATTGTTAGTTAATTGTACAGAGTTACTCAATGGCACCTGAATACCTGTTAATCTTTTCATCTGAGTAAAAATGAAGGTCACTTATTTATTGGTTGCAAAGAGAATTGATTGGTGATGAATAGAATTAATTTATCTATAGAAACATTTCTTGTTTGTGATGCATATATGGGCATTGGTTGTAGCTATTAAATTAAATTATTGTACTCCCCTTTACTTAAGCTGAAAATTTTGTAAATTTTTGTAAAGGATTTAATAGACAAAAAGCAAAAATTGACAAGATAAAATTCTGAAAGTCAGTTTCCAGTTATGTATTAGTTTGACAATACTAGTGGAGAAAAAACATCAATTTTATCACCAGTAATAAAAAAGAAAATCTGCAAAATGACCTGTTTTATAGGCAGCAAATGGCCTATACTAGCTGGTTGAATTACTCGTTCGTTGAATCCATGAACATCCAGATTTCAGACCAAGAATCAGACTGCCTCTTTCTGTTACATGTACACTGGAAACAGTGAAAGGAAATTGAAAGGGATCTTCTTCCCCAGCCAAAAGAATCAACTTGACAGGTAAATATGACTTTATATCAGAAAATATCAAGCTGACAAATTGGTTAGGGAAAGGATTGGAGATTACCTTGGAAGCACTAATAAACCCAGAGTATATTTTTTGTTGATAGATCATTGGCTGACTGGGGTTAGCGGCTCTTCGAGACAATATTTCTGTCTATATCAAGCCGTCTCCTAGAGAGAGGGTGTAAGAAAAAATATATGATAGGCGAGAGGAAATTGCCCATACAACCCCCATTACTGTTATCCAAATTAGTAGGACACCCCGGCACTGAAAGTTACCCAGCACCAACGCCCGACCGTAACCAAACCTCTTTCTTTTGTCGAAAGCTGAAAGTACATTGTGCTTGAAATATTCCTAAGTGAGCAGCAACACGACAAAACTAACAAAGTGGCATTTGCAACCAGCAAAGTCTCAGATCAGCCTAGGCATCCGTCCAGTCTGATCATCAGAGTCTCCGCTGTCCGCGTGGAGCAAGATTAGATCCTTAACTACCCTTATTGGTGTCAAGTGGGGATAGAGATTCCAACCCTCGGGTCCACCGTTGACGTGGGAAACTCGATCTCCTTATCCCCACTGGGCAACAATGATAGATTCTATTTATCCCTTTGCATCTGGAGCACTGTACAAACAAGCAAATTCGACGAATTTGTTGCCTGTTTTTGGTGTCAGAGTTTCTGTGATGTTTTACCTTATGTATGTTCTTATTATTTTTGGTTCGGTTTGGGTTGCTGAGTGGCCACCTTTTGGGAACAAGCTGCTCACTCGGTTGGCCATATGTTCTCTGTATCTTGATTATTTGTAATCTTAGTTGTTTCCAACTATGGTTTGAGGGCTGGATTTGGATTTTGATTGTTTCAGTTCCTGGTCTTTGCATACTTTTTACTTTTATGTCCCCCGCCTTGGAAACTAGGTCTCCACTGCATATACACTTAGTGTTTGAGCTCGAAAAGCAATTAAGTTAAAAATGTGAAAAAAGTGATAAAAAATAATGTGAGGATTATATCCAAACCACATGCATATCTTCAGACCATGATCAAAACACCTGGGAATTTTCAAAGGAATGGGCATAAAACTGTAGAAGAAGTTGAACACACAAGGTACCCACTATCTATTCACTTTGATAGTAAAAATGTATGAAAAATGGCTAAGTTCAATTTGTGAAAAGTGTAATAAAAAATAATGTGAGGATTATATCCAAACTACATGCATATCGTCAAACCATGACCAAAATACTTGTGAAGTTTCAAAGGCATCGGCATAAAACTGTAGGAGGAGTTGCGCACACAAGGTACCCACTATCTAGTCACTATGATAGTACAAACGCTTAAAAAATGACTAAGTTCAACTTGTGGAAAAAGTGAAAGAAAAAAAAATTAAGGATTATATCCAAACCACATGCATATTTTCAGACCATGACCAAAACACCTGTGAAGTTTCAAAGGCATCGGCATAAAACTGTAGGAGGAGTTGAACACACAAGGTACCCACTATCTAGTCACTTTGATAGTAAAAACGCCTAAAAAACGACTAAGTTCAACTTGTGGAAAAAGTAACAAAAAATAATCTCAGGATTACATCCAAACCATACGAGTATCTTCAGACCATGACAAAAACATCTGTAAAGTTTCGAAAGAATCGGCATAAAACTGTAGGAGGAGTTGCTCACACAAGGTACCTACTACTTTAGGGGGACGGAAAGACGGAAGGACGGACGGATGGACGGACGGAAGGACGGAATGCCGAAAACTATGTCCCTCCGCTTTTCTTCGAAAAGGCGGGGGACAAAAAAAGCAAAGGTTACACCATATTTTTTTCTGCCCAGACAATAACTGCTCCGTTAAAGTAGAAAATAGTTGCCTGGAATATGGTATTGACATTAATGTATTAAGAAATAATTAATTTAACCATGACCTACAAAGTTTGTATAGTTATAGCTGGGAGCGGGTTTATAAACGTGGGCTTGGTCTGAGTGTTAAAAGCTTTTTTTACCATTCATGGACAATATTATTATTGTTTTGCGAAAAATTGAATTATACATTGTATAAATGGCAACATGAACTAGATGCGAAAACCTTAGAATATTTGTCAAAGTGAGTCACTAAGTACGCTGCAGCTTTCTCTGCTGACTTGTTTATTGTCGTCTTCGCCTGTTTCATATTTTTGATGCCGTAAGACTTTATATGGCATCTAATCCATGCTAAACACCAAACTGAATATCTGCAGCTCATTGAAGACTAGAACGTTTGTTGGGGAATTTGCCAAAGATGATAACACTGTAAATGAGCCGCGACACGACAAAACCAACAATGTGGTTGTGCGCCCAGCGCAGACTCAGATCAGCCTGGACATCTGTCCAGTCTGAGGAGAGTCTTCCCTAAACGCTTAAAGGGTAGGTAAGGGTCTAAGTTACCAACGCGGACAGCGAAGACTCTGATCAGACTGGGCGGATGCCCAGGCTGATCTGAGTCTGCGCTGGGCGCACAACCACATTGTTGGTTTTGTCGTGACACGGCTCAAATAGAAAAATGTCCCCCCCCCCTTGCAAAGATCAAGATCTTAACAGCCTTAGACTGGTCAATATTTACCTATGCCAATTGTTAGTTAATTGTACAGAGTTACTCAATGGCACCTGAATACCTGTTAATCTTTTCATCTGAGTAAAAATGAAGGTCACTTATTTATTGGTTGCAAAGAGAATTGATTGGTGATGAATAGAATTAATTTATCTATAGAAACATTTCTTGTTTGTGATGCATATATGGGCATTGGTTGTAGCTATTACATTAAATTATTGTACTCCCCTTTACTTAAGCTGAAAATTTTGTAAATTTTTGTTAAGGATTTAATAGACAAAAAGCAAAAATTGACAAGATAAAATTCTGAAAGTCAGTTTCCAGTTATGTATTAGTTTGACAATACTAGTGGAGAAAAAACATCAATTTTATCACCAGTAATAAAAAAGAAAATCTGCAAAATGACCTGTTTTATAGACAGCAAATGGCCTATACTAGCTGGTTGAATTACTCGTTCGTTGAATCCATGAACATCCAGATTTCAGGCCAAGAATCAGACTGCCTCTTTCTGTTACATGTACACTGGAAACAGTGAAAGGAAATTGAAAGGGATCTTCTTCCCCAGCCAAAAGAATCAACTTGACAGGTAAATATGACTTTATATCAGAAAATATCAAGCTGACAAATTGGTTAGGGAAAGGATTGGAGATTACCTTGGAAGCACTAATAAACCCAGAGTATATTTTTTGTTGATAGATCATTGGCTGACTGGGGTTAGCGGCTCTTCGAGACAATATTTCTGTCTATATCAAGCCGTCTCCTAGAGAGAGGGTGTAAGAAAAAATATATGATAGGCGAGAGGAAATTGCCCATACAACCCCCATTACTGTTATCCAAATTAGTAGGACACCCCGGCACTGAAAGTTACCCAGCACCAACGCCCGACCGTAACCAAACCTCTTTCTTTTGTCGAAAGCTGAAAGTACATTGTGCTTGAAATATTCCTAAGTGAGCAGCAACACGACAAAACTAACAAAGTGGCATTTGCAACCAGCAAAGTCTCAGATCATCCTAGGCATCCGTCCAGTCTGATCATCAGAGTCTCCGCTGTCCGCGTGGAGCAAGATTAGATCCTTAACTACCCTTATTGGTGTCAAGTGGGGATAGAGATTCCAACCCTCGGGTCCACCGTTGACGTGGGAAACTCGATCTCCTTATCCCCACTGGGCAACAATGATAGATTCTATTTATCCCTTTGCATCTGGAGCACTGTACAAACAAGCAAATTCGACGAATTTGTTGCCTGTTTTTGGTGTCAGAGTTTCTGTGATGTTTTACCTTATGTATGTTCTTATTATTTTTGGTTCGGTTTGGGTTGCTGAGTGGCCACCTTTTGGGAACACGCTGCTCACTCGGTTGGCCATATGTTCTCTGTATCTTGATTATTTGTAATCTTAGTTGTTTCCAACTATGGTTTGAGGGCTGGATTTGGATTTTGATTGTTTCAGTTCCTGGTCTTTGCATACTTTTTACTTTTATGTCCCCCGCCTTGGAAACTAGGTCTCCACTGCATATACACTTAGTGTTTGAGCTCGAAAAGCAATTAAGTTAAAAATGTGAAAAAAGTGATAAAAAATAATGTGAGGATTATATCCAAACCACATGCATATCTTCAGACCATGATCAAAACACCTGTGAAGTTTCAAAGGAATGGGCATAAAACTGTAGGAGTTGAACACACAAGGTACCCACTATCTATTCACTTTGATAGTAAAAATGTATGAAAAATGGCTAAGTTCAATTTGTGAAAAGTGTAATAAAAAATAATGTGAGGATTATATCCAAACCACATGCATATTGTCAAACCATGACCAAAATACTTGTGAAGTTTCAAAGGCATCGGCATAAAACTGTAGGAGGAGTTGCGCACACAAGGTACCCACTATCTAGTCACTATGATAGTAAAACCGCTTAAAAATGACTAAGTTCAACTTGTGGAAAAAGTGAAAGAAAAAAAATGTGAGGATTATATCCAAACCACATGCATATTTTCAGACCATGACCAAAACACCTGTGAAGTTTCAAAGGCATCGGCATAAAACTGTAGGAGGAGTTGAACACACAAGGTACCCACTATCTAGTCACTTTGATAGTAAAAACGCCTAAAAACGACTAAGTTCAACTTGTGGAAATAGTAACAAAAAATAATCTCAGGATTACATCCAAACCACACGAGTATCTTCAGACCATGACAAAAACATCTGTAAAGTTTCGAAAGAATCGGCATAAAACTGTAAGAGGAGTTGCTCACACAAGGTACCTACTACTTTAGGGGGACGGAAAGACGGAAGGACGGACGGATGGACGGACGGAAGGACGGAATGCCGAAAACTATGTCCCTCCGCTTTTCTTCGAAAAGGCGGGGGACAAAAAAAGCAAAGGTTACACCATATTTTTTTCTGCCCAGACAATAACTGCTCCGTTAAAGTAGAAAATAGTTGCCTGGAATATGGTATTGACATTAATGTATTAAGAAATAATTAATTTAACCATGACCTACAAAGTTTGTATAGTTATAGCTGGGAGCGGGTTTATAAACGTGGGCTTGGTCTGAGTGTTAAAAGCTTTTTTTACCATTCATGGACAATATTATTATTGTTTTGCGAAAAATTGAATTATACATTGTATAAATGGCAACATGAACTAGATGCGAAAACCTTAGAATATTTGTCAAAGTGAGTCACTAAGTACGCTGCAGCTTTCTCTGCTGACTTGTTTATTGTCGTCTTCGCCTGTTTCATATTTTTGATGCCGTAAGACTTTATATGGCATCTAATCCATGCTAAACACCAAACTGAATATCTGCAGCTCATTGAAGACTAGAACGTTTGTTGGGGAATTTGCCAAAGATGATAACACTGTAAATGAGCCGCGACACGACAAAACCAACAATGTGGTTGTGCGCCCAGCGCAGACTCAGATCAGCCTGGACATCTGTCCAATCTGAGCAGAGTCTTCCCTAAACGCTGAAAGGGTAGGTAAGGGTCCAAGTTACCTTCATGCGGACGGCAAAGACTCTGATCAGACTGGGCGGATGCCCAGGCTGATCTGAGTCTGCGCTGGGCGCACAACCACATTGTTGGTTTTGTCGTGACACGGCTCAAATAGAAAAATGTCCCCCCCCCCCTTGCAAAGATCAAGATGTTAACGACAAGGGTGTACCAATGTATACAACCATTGCATTAAGAGGTTGTTAGTCGGATAATATTATTCATTGATAAGGTCGTATATATGTAAAGACAATACTCAGTATTATCCCAGTGGCATAAGTTTTCACTTACTTTAGTATCCAGAAATGAGAAACTCAGTAAATAAGCATTTTATGTTCTTCTGGAAAATAACCTTTTTTTGTTTTCCGGGGTGGGGGGGGAGGGCGAGGGGAGGAGGGGGGCAGAGAGAGGGGGCCGGATCTTATTGATGACTTTTTTCTGTTTATTAGCTGTAACTTTTATTTACATTTTTTCTGACCTCCTGAACATATTTTTTTTCTAAAACATAAAAAACACGTACTGTGCAAATGTCCTGCTTGTGCAAAAAGACAAACAAGGTCATGCGAAATGCATGGCATTGCTTAAAAACAAGATTCAATAATGTATGTAGAGGGGCGCTGCAGTCGAGTGGTAAGAGACGCTTGGTTATCATGCAGAAGGTAGCTAGTTAAAATCCGGCCAGCCGGCGACTGGAAAGCTTTGTCAACCCAGCAGTAAATGGGTACCTTTTTCGAATAACGAATGCTAAGGTGACAAAAACAGCGGAATGGGCTCCGCCTGTCAAATTCTGTGCCTAAAATACAGTGGGTCCCTAGCTCCCTTTGCCCCTACGGCCGTTAAGCCATGGGAAACCTCTACATTTTCAATGTATGTATCATTCGACAATATGCCGATGGAAAGTAACAAGAATGTCAATGAAAAACATGCTGGTCGGAGGACATGTATCGTCATTGCTAATAGGTACTATTTTTAAGATGTTTTAATAACCAAATTAATTGCAATATTCCTCAGCAACCTAGAAAATGAATACAAGGACATATATGACTGGCAAATCAATCTATTAATAGCTTAATAGTACATGTATAGCTGATGTTTCTTAGTGTGTCAATTTTTTCTAGAAACGAGTTTTAATGCACTTAACTCGTCGAATGCAATTAGCAGTCTTTTAAGATACATTAGTAAAGAATGGACAAAAATTTGCCTGCAAAGTGTTCTTGGCTACAAGGATTATACTTTTCTCTTAGTGTGCAGGGGCCGTATTCATAAAACGACTTAAGTGGTTGCTATGGTGTTGCTAGGGCCGAATTTCTAAGAAGGAGATTCCCTACAACTATGAAATTTGCTCTGGAGGAACAGTAAAAAGACTGTTCCTCCAGAGCAAATTTCATAGTTGAAGGGAATCTCCTTCCAACTATGAAATTTGCTCTGGAGGAACAGTAAAAAGACTGTTCCTCCAGAGCAAATTTCATAGTTGAAGGGAATCTCCTTCATAGAAAATTAGCCTTAGCAACAGCATAGCATCAACTTAAGTCGTTTTATAAATACGGCCCCTGTAGAATAAGTGGCATCACTTTCTGTAAAGCTCTTTGATGGATGGCTTAATCTCGGAAGACATCAAAGCTGTTTTAAAAGAGACCATTGAAAACAATGGCACTTGTACGACGCACAAGCGAACACCTTCAGCAAATCCTCCCGCAAGGTAGATTCATTCTGCTATTGGATTGATAGATTGATTGTTTTGGGTTTAACTGCCCTTTGAGATAGTATTTCAGTCTATATTGGGCCGTCTCCCAGAGAGAGAGAGAGAGAGAGAGAGAGATGATAGACGAGAGAAAAAATGTCCAAACAGTCCCCACCCGCACCTACTGCAAGCACAGTAGGCCCTGGCTCTACAACGTTCCAAATCAGTAGGACGCCCCGGCACTGGAACTTATACACAGCACCATCGCACCACCCCAAAAGATCCAATATTATGCTTCAATGCCCCCCTAGACAATAGTCAGGGGCCATTATGTCACACTTTTTAGTAGCAAGTTTGTGTAATCAACTTCTCTCACAGCTTATGATTGATCAAATTGAAACTTTGTACACATGTTGCAGACATATTGAAGATGTGCATGAAGATCTTTGATAGCCACACAAATATTTTTGACAAAAATACGGGCTTTTGAACTTAGACATTTTCAATGTTGCTTATGGATTTAAGTTTGTGTAATAAACTTCGCCTACAGTTTTTGACAGATCAATTTGTAACTCTGCACAAATGTTACAGACATATTGAAAATGTGCATGTAGCTTTTTGATGGACAAAAAAATATTTTTGACAAAATGATGGGCTTTAGAACTTAGACAATTTCAAACTATTTTCGTGTTGGTTACTGATATAGGGTGGCAAGATTGTGTAATCAACGTCTACAGTTTCTGATTGATCAATTTGAAACTGTGCACACATGTTGCAGACATATTGAAGATGTGCATGAAGAGTTTTGAAGATCAAAATTTTATTTTTACAAAATTATAGACTTTTCAACTTACGTATTTAAAGTGTTTCTTATCAACATAGGGTAGCAAGTTTGTATAATCAGCTTCTCTTACAGCTTTTGATGGATCAGTTTGAATATATTGAAGATTGTGAATGAATTCTTTTGAAGATAAAAAATTAATTTTTGACAAAATTATGGGCTTTTGAACATTTAAAATGCTCAGTATTTGTTGTCAATATAGGGGTGCAAGTTAGTGAAATCAACTTCTCTCACAGTTCATGATGGATTGCTTTGAAGCTTTGCACATATATAACAGACATTTAATTCTAAAGATGTGCATTAAGATGTTTGAAAATCAAACTTGCTTTGGTAGTACTCAACAGTTCTTTCAATAGCTCGGTGACGCCACAGGGTGGGGGAAGGGTCAGCCAAAGTGACATTCCAGCCTGACTGATTGCATACATCATTCTTTCTTCTCTTTGAATGAGCTGTACATATGCCTAAATACACTTTATATCCATTTATAACCCCTATAAGGTCCTTATATGAATATTGTTGCAGAGAAAATGACACCCCACCCACTTTTTGGGGTCAGAAAATTTCTTCAAAAATGGCATTATTATTTATAACCCCTATAAGGTCCTTATATGAATATTGTTGCAGAGAAAATGACACCCCACCCACTTTTTGGGGTCAGAAAATTTCTTCAAAAATGGCATTATTACCCATGCTCTACTCAAGAGCAGGACAATTATTGACACCTAAAGCTTACAGATTTACCTAGAGGGTTTACAGATGATCACTGTCAACTGCAACTGAATACCAGCCAGCCGTTTAGATTTTCTGCTATTCTTAATTGAAAATGAGCACTATTAGTAGAGCAAATATGTTGGGGTATTTTTCAAAGGGGTGGTCTACGGAGTGTAACATTTGTTTTTGTATATCAAAATGATCGCCTGGACCTATAGTTATCAAATTCAGTGTTTGCCACCTTGGCAAACCTTGCATAACTCTGCAGTGACCAGTTATTTACGTTACCCCGTCAGATTTTAAATATCAAACATATTTATTTAAGTCAATAAGAAATGTGTTTCAACAATATAAATGTATCAAATATTAATATTTTCTGCAAGAATGATTAATATGCCATAAACAAGGCTGCTTAAAAAATAGTTCAGAGCTTCTATGCTGTTGTTTTCGTTACAATATAGTATATACCCCTCGGAAATTTAAAATGTAACTTAGGTTGTTGCATTTACAAACAGTTTATGATAAAATAGCCCAAACTGTTTCTATTTTCTAATTGTCCAGTTTAATACATTTCTAACAAAACAAATTTGAGACCTCTAGCTTCTATACTTTGTCAAATACGTGTTGTTGAATATGATTACACCTATTCCCTGTTGGAGGCTGCAAAGTCATTTTCTCACAATTGTTCGTATGAAAGATGGCTAATAAGTTATTTAAACCGACATTTTGGCCCTGTTGTAATAATATCATGTAATATATGATATGAAAAAACAGCTCACATTTTTGTTTTGACCTTAAAATACATATTTTAACCATAGTAACGTACTTTACAGGTTAAAATGTTTGAGTAAAGCATACACCAGTCCCATCACGAATATACCTTCCTGAAAATCTGACTTTTAAACAACACAGTTGTGATGACAATAGTTGTTATTTATTGTAAAATGAGAGTTTAATCGCCTACTTAGACAGAAAACAGTGTTGTGTACATGACTTGCAAAGCTGAGATTGTCCTAAAGTTCAAATGAAGCATGTGTGAATTAATCTGTCAATGGAATATATATATATGTTATATAAATAGCCAAAATTACTTTAAAACAAAACCAAAAGTGGCAAACTTACAGTAATGTACTCAGAAAGGTAACGTAAATGCTAGTATCGTCTGACTACTTGTCTTATAACTTTATGCTCTATTTTCAATTTGATATCGCGAGTGGATGGTTTCACAGAAAGAATCAACCTTGATTGCTGCCCCGTTACACTCCTATCTCTGTTTTGACCTTTTCCTATTAAAAAGCAATATATAAAACAGACATTTATTTTTTTTTGCCTAAAAGCATATATTTTCATCAAAGTAACGTATATAACAGGTTAAAAATTATTAGTTATTTCATTCTACTGCAGCAAGTGTAAAGTTCCGTGTGCTTGCCATGAAAAGTTCCGTCGTACCTCATCTTATTGAAAATTATGTTTGAAATAACCTAGGCTCGTTCTGGGTCAGTTTGAAAAAAGAAATTAGCTGAAGCTGGTGCTAGGGGGCATTGGCATTGTTGCAACATTACATTGCTGGGCACACACACAGCTTTACCCAGGTTGCTATTTTTTTTTTCTCTCTGAGGCACTCCTTGCTTCCAGAGAATTTTCCTTAAGACCTTTGTTAAGCTTTTATCATTCAACCAGACTTTGAGGTGAATGGATATTGTGTGAAATGAAATAACTATGACTTTCTTGGCCTCCCTGTCTAACGGGGTAACCTTTTTACTTTGAAATCATCATCAAATGACATTTAATTCGAGTCAGCGATTATTCACTAACTTCGACTCCTTGGTTAGGTGGTCAAAAAGGTAACGTATACAGCGTACAGCAGTAAACAAGTTGTCAGATTACCCTTTTACTGTTAAGGTGTTTTGTATATTGATGCTAGAGTAAAAAGGTGCAGAAAGCAACCACCCTTAAGTATAGCGCAAATGTTGAAAGCAAACATTGAGGTGCCGAAGGTTAACCTAACAGCAGTATGGCCATACATCTCTGAAGGGATTTGAATAAATATTTGATACAATTGTTTTAAATAATGATAACCCCAAAGAAAGGGCTCAGACAGTAACACAATTCCCAACAAAATTTTTCTATATAATGCATGGTCTGTATTAGTATTATGCCTGTTTTAGATGTTTTACTTTAAGGCGGTTAGCATCTGCACCCGGTAACCTAGCATCAATATGAAACTTGTTTACAGTAAAAGGGTTCGTCCCAAGAACTGATAAACTTTTAATGCTACATCTTACTGCATCAAATCAAACAGATGATATCATAAAGAATCATAATTCTAATCTGACAAACCATTTACATTTGAATGTTGTATACGTTACCTTTTAAATACCAAAACAAAGACTCAAAGTGAGTAAATCATCATTGACTCAATTAAAAAGTCATTTTGATAATGATTTTAAAATAGTAACAATATGTCATAATCAGATTATCCGTACCAGATCTTGAAAGGAATCAATTAAGCGAGTCGGCTATGTTCTTTCTTCTGTGTGTTCCTTGCTTCCACATGATCTTCTAGTATATTTTGGAAATAATACTGAATAATTGTGAATGGAAACACCATAGTGTTTTACTACAATTTGCTATGCGCCCATAGATGCTTACTATTTACATCTATGGATGATGTAACCCTTCCAAAAATTGTCTACTCTGAAAGGAAACGCTTTTCTCCTACAGTAGCCAATTCTTTCCTTTTAGAGTTTACTCCAATTAAGAAAAAGGCTAAAGTAAAATTTGTAGAATTATTTTACGTAATAGTGTATCCAGGCACCTTAAACTCTTAGACTGATTATTTAAATTAAGAAAGATTTCCTGGAAACGAGGAATGGATCACACACACACACACACACACAAAAAAAATAAATAAAACAAAACAACAACCTCGGTTTAACTAAGTTAATGCCCAGGAATATAATGTTGCAACACTTCCAATGCAACCAAGCACCACCTTCAGCTAAATTCCTTTTTTTTCAAATCCACTCAGAATGAGTCCAGATTATCCCAAATGGCCAGATAATACATAATTTCCATTTAGTTGAAGTACAAGGAAGCGTTTCATGGTGGCCACATCACAAATTTCTAGGTGCAGTAGAGTAAAATAACTCTTACTTTTTAACCTGTTATATACGTTACTTTTGTTTAAATATATGTTGTAGGGCCAAAATATTTTAACTACGGTTCTATATATTGCTTTTATAGAAAACGGTCGAAACAGGTAAGCAATGTAAAAGGGCTCCGATCAGGAATTGATTCAACTAGGGCCACGATTCTCCCACAACACCAAACTGAAAATAGTAACATAAAGTAAGACATGTACTCAAACGAAACTAACGGGTGGCCAAATAAACATTCAGTCCATTCATGCAGATGACCAAAAATGCAAGCCTATATCAAACATACCCTGCAACACAAATTGTCTATTTTCACCAATTTTCTTTTGTTTCTATATACATCAGACTAACGGCCAATAAACAGACAAAACAAAGCAATTTTTGAAGGCTACTGGTAACTGAATAACACAAACTATAACATCAATAGACCAAAATGGATGCACCGCCGTGAAAATGTCTCTGATAAATTTTATGTGGTGGATTTAAACCAGTCGAACCTGCCGTTTTGAAAATATTTAAATCAAACTAATAAGGCTTAGGCACACTTGGCTGTAGCAACAGTTAATCTCAGGGATTGTTTTCAAATAACGGTTACAAACGTTACCTTTCTGAATATAAAACTGTAAGTTAAGATCTTTTTTTTTTTTTTGCTATAATGGATGTTTTAAACGTGTTTCGGATATTAATGGAAAAAATAATAATATTCCATGTACAGATTAACTTAAGAAGGCTTATTTCTAATTGTAGGACAATCTCACCTTCGCATGTCATGTAAATTCGCATGTCATGTAAATAACACTCATTTGTTTGCTCCCCAAGTAGCCAACTTTACTATGCAAATATTTCATTTATCGATAAAAAAGACACAGTTATCACAACTGGGCTAGTTAAAAGTCAGAATTTCAAAAGAGTGTATTCCTGGCCGGAATGATAGACCCTTTACGCATACATTAACAATATGTCTAGTATGTTACTTTGCTTAAAATATGTGTTGTAAGGTCAAAAATATTTTTTAAACATTTGCTTTATATCATATTTAACATGATCTTAGTGCAACAGACCCAATTTGTTAGTTTTAAATAGTTTGAAATAGCTTATTAACCACCTTTTGCACAATAATTGTGTGAAAATGACTTTTTCAGCCTCCATTAGAGAATAGGTAATACCATGTTCTACAATACATGGTTGACAAAGTATAAAAGCTAGAGGTCTCAAATTTGTTTTGCTAGAAACGTATTGAAAATTGCAGTTGGACAATGAGAACAATTGAACAGTTTGGGCTATTTTGTCACAGAATTTTCGTAAAATGCAACGATTTAAGTTAGTATTTTAAATTTCCAAGGGGTACATTAAATATTATCACGAAAATAACAGCACAAAAGTTCTAAATTGTTTCCGAAGTAGCTTAACTTATAGTACATTGATCAGTCCTTCAAAACATATGGACATTTGATACATCTATAATGTTTAAGAATACTTTCTATTGACTTCAATAAATATTTTTGATATTCAAAATTTTATGGGGTAACGTAAATAACTGGTCACTGCAGAGTTATGCAAGGTTTGCCAAGGTGGCAAACGCTGAATTTTAAAAGTACAGACCAAGGCAATCATTTTGATATATGAAAACAAATGTAAAACTCCGTAGACCACTATCTCCCTTTTCTAGGCCACTTACGCAATCATATTTGCTCCACTATATCATTTTCACAATTGTATTTCGTGCTTTATCAGTGCAGCCATACTTTTGCATCCACGCCGCACAGCGATCGGATGGTTTTCGACGTTGGAATAAATTCAGTTTTTACTTTCCTGACACACGCTTACTCAAAGGGAGGAAAAGTTTCCTGCATATAAGGAGCCAAAAATAATTTATAGCCCAAGATACAAGTTTACCCCCAAATATTAGCATTTTTGTCCCCGGCCAAAAGTGCGAAACTGTGAATGGCAACCTTAAAGCATAGATTTTCTATTCAATCCAGGCAGAATTTTGTTCAGATTAATAATTTAGCATGTTTCTGATCAAAGAGAATGAAAGAAAGTGTGATGAGATGCAATCTGGCAAAATTATTGCTGAACTGTGCGACACTGAAACGCGAAATGCTCTGAACCCATTTTATTTCTTTAGTCGGTCAACGTTGAGGAATCCAAAACAAGTTTTCTAACTGCCACAAAAGAAAACTGAAAATCCATGATGGCCCTTTATGGTTGCACTCCACAGTTTTTTCGAAAGCTCGGTGACTCCACAGGGATCAGCCAAACAAAGTGACATTGCAGCCTGATTGATTGCATAAATCATTCTTTCTTCTCTTTGAATGAGCTGTACATATGTCTAAATACATTTTATAGCCATTTATAACCCCTAAAATATTGTTGCTGAGAAAATGACACCCCACCCACTTTTACACCTCTCACTGATTAATCTTCAACCAAGACCGAATAAAACAGTCAAGCAAATACATTTTATTCATATTTTATTGTCAGATACAATAATGTCAACTCTCACCTCTATGCTCTAGCAATTCGTAAACACAAGCTTATGACGTGATTTTGAATCGATTAGAAGTTTGTATAATCATGGCTTAAAAGACGGACTTAATCAGCAATTGATGTTCATTTAGGTACAGTTCATGCTATCGTTCAGGATTAGCCTTTCCCTCATAATTGAACGGTAATGTAACGGTTATTTCTTTTTTTAATTAGCAGATCACGCGCTTGTTTCAAAAGTCAAATAAACGGTTGTATGTGAGTAGCCTGGGAGGGATGAGAATGCCCCCCCCCCTTCGTGGGACGGTTACAGTGCTGGAAACAGCCAGTGGCCCAGTGGCCAAATGCGCCTAAATTTTGTCTGGGGCCACCAAAAAGTTTCAAATTATGAACTTTAGTGGCTCAAATTTACCTGTCTGGCAATAATAAATGCATCCGATATTCAGCTAGTGGCTAATTTGGGCCACTGAAAATGTGGCCTGCTGAACTTTTGGGCCACCACATTAATCTAGGGAGTGTCAAGCACTGCGGTTAGAAGCAGGGGTGTAGGGGTTATTACACTTTACGCACAATTATGTTTATCCTTTGAGAGCAAGAATAAGAGGTGGGCCCCAAAGATACTTTATATTGCCGCTACTATTGAAATCTTGTTCCATTTACAAATACCAGCATCATCAAATATAGCAATACCTGTTGAACTTTTGTCTATTTGACAAAATTACAATACGCACCTCGCTATTAGCGTACAGACCGTTACGCCTTTGAGAAGGGTTAGCAGTGCACTGTATGCATGCGATGTTTTTGCATTGCCTGTATAAGTTTGAGAAACTCGTCAGGCATCTGAGTGTGTGTGTGTGTGTGTGTGTTTTGATTTTTGTTGTTGTTGTTTTTTTGTTGTTTTTTTTTGGGGGGGAGAGGGGGGGGGCAACATTTACAAATCTCAAGCTAGGAAATGTAGAATTTTTTTACCTTTGAATAAAAAGTTTTCCTATTAATCATTACCATTTTTCTTCTCAGTTTAATGCCATCCTTACATAGGAGGTAACCATAATGGTACAACAGCCATTGTTGTTCTACAGTTACAATACTAATACTATTACTCATTCACAAAAAACCATGTGGTCTGACTTTCTGAAATGTGTTCACTCACTACTGGGTAAACAAGAGGCTTTAAAGATAATGGGCCAATCATTTGAAAAGGAATTTCTTATATGTTTCTCCTATATATAGGTAAATGTCTACATAAGGGATATAGTCTGTACAACACTGGCTGTTCCCAAAACTGCACCAACCAAGCGTAAAATATCAAAGATACGGGACAGATTTTAACACGTAGTTAGTCAGATAATTTTTTATTTAACTGTCAAAACAATCTGAGTTTCCTTGCATGTCTTCGTATGGGTAATAGATTTAAGTCTGCAAAGTTTCATGAAATATTATTCAGTAGTAAATATTTGCCCTCCACTTTTTCGCAAACGACCCATAACAGTTTATTTGATAAATGACATCTTTGGAACATCGAAGGCCAGCTACATAATCCTTCGTCAATGAACGTTATAACTGCCGTTAACTAGCCGTCATATAGTTTACTAAAATGCTTGTTAAATGAGCCCCGACGCGAGAAACCCAACAAAGTGGTTGTGCGCCAAGCACAGACTCAGATTAACCTGGGCATCCGTCCACTCTGATCAGAGTCGTCGTTGTCCGCATGGCGGTAGCTTAGACCCTTCGCTACCCTTTAAGCACCTAGCGAAGAGTCTGATCAGACTGGGCGTACGCAGAGTCTGATTTGAGTGCGCTGGGCGCACAACTACTTTGTTGGTTTTCTCGTGTCGCGGCTCAAATTTAATATTATCGCTAGTGAAACAGAACGGCGGCAGAATTTTATTATTTCCTGCACACAAGCATGCACGCCACTGTACTGATGTCTTCGTTGCCGCTTTGGATATCGTAAGGTTTATGCTGATGACGCATTTAAGCTACTCTATTTAAGCTTAAGTAATGACGGACATAGCAATGCACTTGTACAGCGGCGCACAGCATTAATTTTGATAAAAGAGTCTACACAATTGATCAGTTGTTTCAGCTGAACGTGCAGCACCTTCGAAATTATCTATCAATTATTCCGACCATAAAAACAGAGTTTTTGTAAAAGATTGAGCAATATCATTAAGCAAAAACAAGAGAACTCCATTATGCTGTTGTTGTGAAGGGAGGGAAGATTCAGGTTCCAATTGTAAGTGCAGTTAAGCCATCTGTGAACACAGACCGATAGGAGAATAGTATGGGATAAAATTATAATTTCTGTTCAAATTCCATACATAATATGTCACCCCTGGTAAAACCGCTCCATCGAGGCAGTGCGGGAAACACCATATGTTCTGTGCAATAAATAGGAAAACAGAATCACACAATTATCCTCGAAGCCCATCTTATCTGGCACTATTCTGTGTGAATTTATATAACCCGTGACCTAAGAAAACCTGTCTGTCCTAAGATGTATAGATTTAACTCAATGTTATCCGCCTTACAAAAGCAAACAAATATGTAACTTCCTATTTGCTTCCCTTGAGTAAACGCCCGTCAAGATAGAATGTACTCTTTACGAAAGAATCTGCTTCTAGCAGAGTTGATCCCCATAGAGCATGGAGCCGAAAATGAAAGGGGGGGAGAGTTATTCCCCATCATGACTTATTAAACTACCTTTAAGCATATACAAACTGCGCAATCCAAAAATAGACAGAGAAAAGGCACTTGTTGTAAAGGACCTCTGACAGTTTCAATGCAAATTTGCCTATTTTTCGACAAATTGCTGAAGCTTCCATCGGAGGCCAATGCTGATGAGTTTCGCATTAACATGTAGACTTATGCATTATAAAGAATTTTCATACTGAATTTGAAAAAAATATCACGTCTGAAGACTAACTCTCACTGACTTTCTTTAGAGGGGTAAGTGGAATTTTCGGTCATCCAAAATACACCAAATTTTCGATTTCTCTTATTTAAGCATGCTTAAAATAAAGTAAATCCTACAACTGCATATAGCATGCAATAATATGTCAATAAAAAGTATGGTAGCCTGATTTTAAGATACAATGGGTCTAATTACCCACCTACTTTTCATTTTTTTGCTGTAGACTAAAATACCCCCCACCCGTGCTTCAGCTTGCCACTAACAAAATGTGTATATTGACAGTACATACATACATGCAAAGTGGCTAGCGCAGGCACGAGGATGTCTTTATAAAACTTTTCCCTTTTTCCAAACATTTGATTATAGAACTTGCTTTTTACACCAGAAATCACAGGCTCTGTGTTTAAAGACCGAAAAATTGTTTTTGTGCCAATTATAGGGAGTTCCGAGAAAAAACATTTCAGTGGAAATTTTGAAGTATACCAAAAATTCATTTTTTGGCCACTTTTAAAGGCAAATTTACATTTCAACTGTCAGATGTCCTTTATTATCATGCAATAACAGGGAATTGAATAATTTGAAAATGAATTATAGGTTTGAGAAAATCGCACTTTTCCATTATGAATTTCAGGTAGCACCTCGCTTTTAATTCGAGAGGAGCCTGGCTTACACTGTATGCCATGCTCCTCTCAAATTAGAAGTGAAATAGTGTCATAGCTCTGTTACCAAAACAACTATGGCATTACCAACTGCTGTGCGTAGTACCTCGCCAGAATGACGTCTTGATGACCTCACATGGACATCAATATGAAATATGGTAACAGATGTATGGCGTCATTGATATCGGAGCATAGCATACAGTGTATGTTATGCTTCGCCTAGTTTTCAATGACATTACAAAGGACCTCTGACAGTATCAATGCATATTTGCCTATTTTTCGACAAATTATTGCACCTTCCTCGGGCAGCAAAAGTTAAAATATTTGGCATTAATATGTAGACATGAGTACTATAAAGACATTTTAACAGTGATCTTGAAAAATTATCATGCCTCTAGACTAACTTAAACCGATTTTATCAAGAGGGGTACGTGAATTTTTCAGTCTCTGAAAATAAGTCAATTTTTTTGGTTTTCTAATATATCAAAATTTTAATTGATAACTAAGCTAATACTGAGGTACACAATACTGTTACTGATATTATGCAATATTTTTTCAATAATAAGGACTTAAGCCTATTTTTAGATATAAAGGGTGTAAGTACCCCACCCACTTTTTCAGTTTTTCAGCTGTAGACTATCTTTTCCCCCCGTGCCTCAGCAAGCCACTCACATATATTGTGTATTATGGTAGTACACACATACATGCAAAGTGGCTAGCTGAGGCACGGGGGGAAAAGTATCTTTAAAAAACTTTTCCTGTTTCCATTACGTTTAATGATAAAATTTGGCTTTTTCCACCAAAATTTGAAGTCTATGTGCGAAAAAATCAGAAATTAAATTCATAGCCAGTTAGGGGAAGTTGAGAGCAACAAATATCAAGAGAAATTCTAGGGTATATCAATAATTTAATTTTGACAAATTTTATAGGCAAATTAACATTACAACCGTCAGAGGTCCTTGATCAACAAGTACTTCAGATTTTCTCAAACAAATAATCATTCTCAAGTTATTTAATTCCGTGTTGGATGAGACTACGCATGTGCTGAAGCATTTACAAGTTCCATCGTAAGACGGTTTATCTAAAAACGCTCGGACTTTCATCTGTGAAGCGTGCGAATAATTTAAGTGTTTAAGTGATGTAAGCATGTTTTCCCATATATTCTACAACTTTGTTTCTGAGGTATCGTTAAGTGATAAAGCAGCTGTGTCGATTGTCTCTGATGGTCACGATGACTGCTTTGTAATTCTATCAAGGCCATGACAATTGTACAATACGTACAAAATCTTCTTCTCGCACAATCTGCTGTAAGTTTTATTAGAAATTTGAAGTTTGATACCCGAATGGCTTTAACACGCATATCAGAGTAGCAGCTGCTATGCGGGCTTATTCAATTTTTTACAGTGCGCACATAGCGTAAGGGGTTTTATCACGCGCCGAATCAGATGTAGGATTGAAATTTTGACTCTTTACATCTTTGCTAATGGCAGGATTTGAACAACACTAATTTTCTTTTATCCTCACCGACACCTACCATTCCTTTAAGACACCTTAGTTTCAAATTGTTATGTTCTGATATTGCTATCATAATCTATTTCAAACACCTGCTCACACTACAAAAACACATATGACTTATGTTCTTTTAACAATTATGAACCATAGATATATGAATAATTGTTGAGAAATAATACAACTGTGGGTTTAACAGCTCCTTACTTGAAATACAAAAAGATAAAGTTTTTGGAAAAAAACTAGAAATATGTCCAACGTACACAGATGCCCCCGCTGTAGGCCCCTTACATGAACCTTATAGCCCTGGTTGTGACCTTGACCTTGGCATGGAACCTGAGTCTTGCACATGACATACATTGCACAACCCGCAGGTTTGCACTATAATCACTGTGTGAGTCCGTCCGTCCGTTATCAGTCAGCGAAAACCGTTATTAGTTAGCAAAAACCGCTTATAACTCTTGAACCGCATGGGATATTTTGACAAAATTTTGCATACTTATACATGTCAACATTGTCTAACGACTGGCATGCATGACAATTTTATTTGATGGACGCGGCTTTGCTGAGCACAAGTTGAAAATTTACGGCCAACTACTGAAAATGCTCATACATGTAACTCTTGAACACCGTGGTAAATATGGTTCAAATTCTGCATGCTTATGTATTTTAACATAGTCCAGTCACCGGCATGCAAAACAGTGACGAGGCTTCACCGATCATCAATTTGCCCGGTCGAGCTCTTTTATTGAAAATGCTCGTAACTCTTGAACCGCTTGGTATATTTACTTCAAATTTTGTAAACTTATGTAATTTAACATTGCCCAGCCACTGGTATGCAACACAGTGACGAGGCTTCACAGAGCATCAGTTTGGCCGGTCAAGCTCGTTTATTGAAAATGCTCATAACTCTTGGACCGCTTGGTATATTTGCTTCAAATTTTGTAAACTTATGTTATTTAACATTGCCCAGCCACTGGTATGCAACACAGTGACGAGGCTTCACAGAGCATCAGTTTGGCCGGTCGAGCTCTTTTATTGAAAATGCTCATAACTCTTGGACCGCTTGGTATATTTGCTTCAAATTTTGTATACTTATGTAATTTAACATTGCCCAGCCACTGGTATGCAAAACAGTGACGTGGCTTCACCGAGCATCAGTTTGACTGGTCGAGCTCTTTTATTGAAAATGCTCATAACTCTTGGACCGCTTGGTATATTTACTTCAAATTTTGTATACTTATGTAATTTAACATTGCCCAGCCACTGGTATGCAACACTTCTTATTGCACAACCCGCAGGTTTGCAGTATAATCACTGTGTGAGTCCGTCCGTCCGTTATCAGTTAGCCAAAACGCTTATAACTCTTGAACAGCATTCTATATTTTGATAAAAATTTGCATACTAATACATGTCAGCATTATCTAACGCCATGCATAACCGTCTTTTTTGATGGACGAGGCTTTGCTGAGCACAAGTTGAAAATTTACGGTCAAGTAGTGAAGTGAAAATGCTCATAACTCTTGAACCCCGTGGTATATTTGGTTCAAATTTTGTATACTTATGTATTTTAACATTAACCAGCCACCGACGAAAGTCTTAACAGTATTCACGACCCACAGGTGTGCATTTTAATCGCTGTGCAAGTCCATCAGTCTGTTTGTCCTTCCGCTGTAGTCAGTGAGTGAAATTACTCGTAACTCTTAACCACATGGTGCAGTTTGATAAAAATATGTATCATTCTACAAGAAATGACCAATTTCATTTCCATACATTCCTTCTAGCGCCAGAAACTGATTATTCTACATTCACCACGAGTTGTTCACATTACCATCAGTTTATTCTCATTTCACTTTACTTATCAGAGACGTTTCAATACACGTTGAAAGTTTAAGAGGATTCATGGGGACTAAATTCAACCACTAACCAAATTGTGTTGTGTCCTTGACATTGGGTTTTGGAACCTAAATGTCGCATCTTACTTATCATTCGTTAGTTACCATTTTATCATGCTTTTACTTTCAGTGAAATTTGATGAAATTAGCTTTGGTACTTTTCTGCGTTATAAAAAAGACGTGTTTTGACCTCGGACCCCATACTGCGACCTTGGCCATGAATTTGGGATCATAAATATTGTGTTTAACATACATTCTCATTATGGTTTACATTTCCGTGAAGTTTGATGAAATTCATTTTAGCAGGTTTTAAGATATCACTGAGGCGAGATTTGACCTCTGACCCCTGATTATGACCCTGACCTTAAACACGGTAACCCAACTCTTATGCGCGACACACCTTCTGATTATGCTTCATCTTTCTGTGAAGTTTCATAAATTTGCTTCAGTAATTAATAAGTTATCGCTGAGAATCGATTTTGAGACACAATTTGACTTTGATCCCAACTGGGGCCTTGACCGTGAGCGTAGGGACCTACGTCTTGTGTGTGACACACCTTCTCATCGTGCTTTATCTTTGTGTGAAGTTCAGTAGTTTTAAAGTTATCGCTGAGACACGATTTGTAACGGACGGATGGGCAGACGGTGCGATTTTAATATGCCATCCGAAGTTCCTTCAGGGGCGTAAAAATAAAATCTTTACGTTTGATACAAGTGAAATAATCCCTAGACACTGTTACGAAATGGATCTAATCGTCCACTATGTCGTCGAGATTATTTTAATCCTTTCAATCAGTAAGGCTACAGTTTTTAGGGTAACTGTGGTAATAAAACGTTTACGGAAATTGTGACTACGTTATGCATGGGTTGTTTGTGAATACCTCTCGTGGACAGCATATTGCATGATTTTAAGGTGAATACCTGCACGAGTCTTTTGATTGTGGACAGCGTGTTGCATGATTTTAATGTGAGTACCTGCACGCTTATAGTCGATTCCCATGATTTAAATGTGAGACGCATACTATTTATACGCCTATCTTTTATTGAAAAGTTAGACGTGGCTGTTTAATTCTTATACTGAGGATGTTATATTGTTGTGTGCCCAGATTCTGAGTTTAGACCAGAACGGTAAGATCTTATTATATTTATTTAGAATAGTTTGGCTAAGAATGAAAAATGTGACTTCTGATTGATATGGTATGACTATATGTGTCGACTGATTTGATTTTGTTGGCAGTGATCAGGCTGCGCATATGTCGACCAATTGTGTTTATACTGACCATGCTGGGCATGGTATTTGTATATTAGGAAGTTTTGTAAATTACGGAGATAGTTTATATCACTGATGTTGGTTGCAATGGTGTGCGTCTATTTGACGTCCAGTGACGTCAGTTGCATTCATGTTATTTATGTGACGTCAGTTGCATTCATGTTATTGCGACGTCAGCACTTTTTATATTAGTTTCACTGGTGTGCATCTATTTGACATACAGTGACGTCAATTGCATTCATGTTATTCATATGAAGTCAGTTGCATCATGTTATTGCGACGTCAGCATTTTTTATATTAGTTTCACGTATACGTGGCCTATAGAAGTAAATTGATTTGTCATGGAACTAATTTATGTACTCGTGACGTCAATTGACGCCATAGCATGCACCGCATTAAGGTTTTTTTTCCATAAGTTATAATGGTAACATTTGGTCATCATGCGTTTGATTTGCCTTCATTAGACGGCGTCATATGGTATAACATCATTGATGTCATGATGTCAGATCAAACTTTATGATCCCAAATGTGTGAGAAACGCTTATTCAGCTATTATATTCTATGGCAAATGGTATTACGCTTAGTTTAAAGAAATGAATTAATACATATGCGAGTTAGATTTTGGTCAATCAATTTAATGTAAATAAGTCATTGTTTAGATTATTCATGTTTTATGTGGGGTATGTCATGGAAATGCCTGTTGACGTCAGTATACTTCTTGACAATGTTTGACGTCAGATCCTTCGACGCACATGCGTAGTAGGATCTGCGTTTCTTCATTGGCGGAAGTGGTAAGCACACTTTTAGCTTTACATCGTGAGCGCGAGTCGTGTCTAGTGACACGACTGGCGTGTGCACGTTATGCTCGGCATTCGCCGAGGGCGTTGTATGGTATTTCCAAGACAGGCCCAAGTCTTACGTATTGTTATTATGTAGTTACAATGTTGTTACGCAGAAGGTTTTACACTCGGTCGACACGGGTGTAGAGCCTTATGCGTCGCCAGGACGGCGGAGGGTGATTTCCGGTTAAAGAGTTATCTACCAGTGTATTACACTAACTAGGAAACTCTAACAACGTTAGAATTTTTTGAAGTTTATATATAAAGTAAATTCTATATACAACGATACAATTTACAACAATTCACAATTACAATAATATACAACACATATCAGTTCATGTCGCTGGCCCAAGTAAGGTGTTTGTTTCAAATCTGTAATCGATTTGCGTACAATACGCAAATAGACTACCGTCTGACGTCAACACCGTACTCGGCTCAGCGCCATGAACTAAAGGAAAACACAAAGAACAAAAAAAACGTTAGTTTGAGCTCATACGAAAAAACAAGGCCTTATGTTGGTAGACTTCAGTTCGTCGTTCCCTGGATCATGTCATGGGCCAGTCCATATATCATGAGGAACACCAACTTATAATTACACGTGCACGATTATATACTGGTCGCTCCCTGGATCGTACCAGGGACCAGTCTATATATATTAACACACCTTAGTGGACGAACACTGTCCCACACTTGATGTGACCTTCAGATCTTATCACAGAATCTGGCAAAACTGTGCTCACCACTTCCGCCTACATTTTGTGCTTCCCGCCTCTGCTTAGGAACCATGCACAAACGGCGTTGTAACTGCCTCTACCCGGGTTGGTATTAACCTGGAGACCTATATCGAATCTCCAGGTGAGACGTGGCTCTAAGTCCTAACAGCTGACTGCCGGACTTGATGTGCCTAAAAATAACGAACTTACACTTAATACATTGTAACTACATAATAACAATACGTAAGACTTGGGCCTGTCTTGGAAATACCATACAACGCCCTCGGCGAATGCCGAGCATAACGTGCACACGCCAGCCGTGTCACTAGACACGACTCGCACTCACGATGTAAAGCTAAAAGTGTGCTTACCACTTCCGCCAATGAAGAAACGTAGATCCTACCACGCATGTGCGTCAAAGTATCTGACGTCAAACATTGTCAAGAAGTATACTGACGTCAACAGGCATTACCATGACATACCCCACATAAAACATGAATAATCTAAACATAAAACATGAATAATCTAAACAATGTCCTATTTACATTAAATTGATTGACCAAAATCTAACTCGCATATGTTTTAATTCATTTCTTTAAACTAAGCGTAATACCATTTGCCATAGAATATAATAGCTGAATAAGCGTTTCTCACACATTTGGGATCATAACGTTTGATCTGACATCATGACATCAATGATGTTATACCATATGACGCCGTCTAATGAAGGCAAGTCAAACGCATGATGACCAAATGCTACCATTATAACTTATGGAAAAAAAACCTTAATGCGGTGCATGCTATGGCGTCAATTGACGTCACGAGTATATAAATTAGTTCCATTACAAATCAATCTACTTCTATAGGCCACGTATACGTGAAACTAATATAAAAAGTGCTGACGTCGCAATAACATGAATGCAACTGACGTCACATGAATAACATGAATGCAACTGACGTCATTGGACGTCAAATAGACGCACACCATTGCAACCAACATCAGTGATATAAACTATTTCCGAAATTTACAAAACTTCCTAATATACAAATATTATGCGCAGCATGCTTACTAACAAAATCGGTCGACACATGCGCAGCCTGATCACTGCCAACAAAATCAAATCAGTCGACACATATAATCATACCATATCAATCAGAAGTCACATTTTTCATTCTTAGCCAAACTATTCTAAATAAATATAATAAAATCTTACCCTTCTAGGTCTTAACACAGAATCTGGGCACACAACAATATAACATCCATCAAGAATTAAACAGCCACGTCTAACTTTTCATTAAAAGATAGGCGTATAAATACTATGCGTCTCACATTAAAATCATGCAACACGCTTTCCACAATCAAAAGACTCGTGCAGGTATTCACCTTAAAATCATGCAATACGCTGTCCACGAGAGGTATTCACAAACAACCCATGCATAACATAGTCACAATTTCCGTAAACGTTTTATTACCACAGTTACCCTAAAAACTGTAGCCTTACTGATTGAAAGGATTAAAATAATCTCGACGACATAGTGGACGATTAGATCCATTTCGTAACATAGGTTTCCCCTTAGGGAGAAAAAAACATAACAATGTTTCTTTTCTGAAATAGTACGAAATGCGATCGAATCGTAGGCTATGTCAAAACTGGAAAACTAGCTATATACACAACAACGGTGCGATGCATAACGTGGCCAAACTATCTACTAAGGTAGTCCGCCCCCAAATTATCTTGGCAACAGATTTACCTAATCCCAAAGTCAATCAATTCTCTGTGTCGTACCTGTCGTGCCTCAAATGGAATGGGGAAGTATGGGTAAGTCTGATCGAACACTAGGTGGAAATCGCCACCTTTAAGTGTATCAGACGTAAAATTAACGCTGTCCTTGACATTACACCTACTTCGCACGACAGATCCCACAGGATCCGTTGCCTCTGCCTCTAACCAACTATCGCCACCATGTTCTTCCATATTCGTTTTCTGAGTCGACGTTGCGTCGTCGGGCTTTACGTTTTCACGTATGAAGTCATATTGGGATACGTCCTCTGACGTACAAATGTTAACTCTTTGGACATTCGGATCTCTGTGATCCTCTGATCCAACATTGTCACGTGCATTAACAACTGCAGACGACACGTTCTTTTGACGTTGAAAGTACTGCTTAATCATGTTAGCAGGATAAGTATTCACGACGCCCTTGACGTTAATCTTGTAGTTCATTGCATTGACTACTTCGACAACTTCATATGGCCCGTTCCATTGAAGTAACAATTTATTGCACTCATTCGGGAGAAGCAAAAGTACTTTGTCTTCGACGTCAAACTTACGCGACCTCGCGCGTTTATCATAATAAGCATTCTGCTTTACGTCCATTTTCCGGACAATATCCTGTGCTAACTTACACGTTCTCTCTAAACGTTCTTTTAGATCAATAACGTACTGATACGTCAATAACGCACGTTGGTCAGTTTCCTCTACAGACCATAATTCCTTTAATATTTGCATAGGACCCCTAACATTACGCCCATACAACAGTTCAAACGGGGAAAAACCTAACGACTCTTGCGGAACTTCCCTTACTGCGAATAGTAATGCTGGGAGATACCTGTCCCAGTCATTCGGACGTTCTACGCACATTTCACGTAATATCTGTTTCAATGTATCATGGAATTTCTCCACGGGTCCTTTATCAGTAAATTGATAAGGAATAGTTGTCAGATCTTGAAGTGACAACAACCTACTAACCTCTCTCATGACGTCAATCGTGATCTTACTATCATGCTCGATTAGCATTTCACTCGGTATTCCTAACCTACTGAACATCTCAACTAACGCTTCGGCTACGCGTCCCGTTTCAATGCCGGGTAACGCTACCGCCTCGGGATATCTCGTCGCATAGTCTATCATTGTTAAAATATAGCGGGATTTCCTGTCAGAACGAGGTTCTATCGGTCCAACTATATCAACAGCGACTCGTTTAAATGGTGTGTCAATCTGTGGCAACTTTCCTAAAGGAACCTTAGTGACACGACCTTTTTGAATAGTCCTTTGACATATGTCACAAGATTTACAAAACCTTGCCACATCACCACAATTTCCAGGCCAAAAGAACTCAGTTAACACTCTATCCATAGTTTTCTTTATGCCCAAATGACCTGACATCAAGGTTTCGTGCGCCAATCTTAACACCTTTTCACGAAAACCTTCAGGGATAATAAGTTGCAAAGTGACCTTGTTTCCCTTAGTAAACTGCCTATACAATAACTCTTTCTTTCGAATAAACTTAGTTTCACCCCGGTTCAATCCACGACTAATAGTCACATTCCCAGATTCCACTCTTTGCCTTATGCCATTCAATTTAGGGTCAACAACTCCGGCCTGCTTCAATGCCTCCTTATCACTAGCGATAATTTGATCAGGAACTTTAAGTTTCCTATAGACCTCTTCACCTTGCTTAGCTTGTGACCTAGTCACTGCCGCCATTGCAAAATGGGACATATCGGGAAGTTTTGACCCGTCAATATTTCCAATAACCAGGTCATACAATGTATCTTCCATGCACAATGCCTCAGTTTTTCCTGTGAAAAATGGACAATCTATGTCAACCATTGCTAAGGGATACCTTTGGGTAGATTCATCAATCAAAGTTACATCAGATTCTCTACCAAGTAACTGATCATTAGAAACCAAGTTTCTACGAACGACACACCCAGTACAACCTGTGTCCCTTAAAACTACAACAGTCTTACCATTAACCGTACCCTGCGCTGTTGGTAATCGCGACCTTAAAAAGTACCAGACACCTTCCCTATCCACGTTATCATTGATTAGTGGACTTTCTTCCTTACTCTTATAGAGACCTTCAATTTCATGAGACCTATTCATTGTAGTTTTACAAAAGCTCATTTGATGTCCGCCACCCCGACCACGTCCGCGGGAATAACCCCGACCACGGCCACGATCTGAATTACTACCCTTCGTCTGTACAGTATCGCTCTTACTCTGTGATCTTTGTGTCTCATCTTTCGGTGCATAACTACTCCCCTTACTTCCGCTATACCCGCTTGCACTTGCACCTACCTCCGCACTATATGCTTGCTTCCTATCGGGATTCTTAAAATATTTATATGTTAAATGTCCCTTACCACAAATACTACATTTTATCTCTGGCTTCGCACTCGGCTTATTATCAGATCTACTCTGAGTTACGCCCTTAATATCACGCTGCCCCTTATTAACACAAGCGTAGACACCGCCACGTGCTTCTGCAAATAAATCTGCTTCCCTAGCCATCTCACCTAGATTCGTGAATGTTTTCGGTTTCAAATGAACATATAGTTCTTTACTACAGGATTCTAAAAACTGATCCCTAGCGAAAAAATCGCAAACAGATTCATAAGACTGGTCTACCTTCGCCATTTTCAACCATTTATTAAGATACCACCTAAGTCTACTACTAAACTGAATAAACGTTTCGGACTTTTCAGGCCTATCATAGCGAAATTTCTTCCTAAATCCGCGTTCAGTCATATCAAAATTCTTTAACAACGCATCTTTCAACTTGTCATAATCCGCTGCATCATCTACAGACAATCTATCATAGACATCAAGCGCGCGACCTTTAAGTAATGCGCTTAAATATGCAGCCCAAACGTTTTTATCCCATTTATTCGCCGTCGAGTATTTCTCAAACCTTGATAAGTAACTATCCATTTTGTCCTTACTTTCTTCAAAATACGGTAATTTGGGATCTCGCGCATGCGCTAACTTTTCAGCCTTCTGTTTTTCTAATTCAACTCTAAACGTTACCTTCTGCAACTCTATCTGATTCTTTAACTCGCGTTGCTGCAATTCAAAACTATACTTCAACTTTTCTAACTCAACTTCGCTCGACAACTTTGCTTCCTTATCGCTTTCGACTTGATACAACCTAGCTTCCCTATCTTTCTCGGCTTGCCGCTCTATACTTCCAATCCGCGCCATCTCGATTTCCCTATCCGCCGCAATCTTAGCTTCTTCCGTCGCGATCCTAGCCAATTCATGATTTTAAGGTGAATACCTGCACGCAGAAGGTTTTACGCAGAAGGTTTTACACACGGTCGACACGGGTGTAGAACCTTCTGCGTAACATGGTGTCAGAAGTGGGATCTGTCGTGCGAAGTAGGTGTAATGTCAAGGACAGCGTTAATTTTACGTCTGATACACTTAAAGGTGGCGATTTCCACCTAGTGTTCGATCAGACTTACCCATACTTCCCCATTCCATTTGAGGCACGACAGGTACGACACAGAGAATTGATTGACTTTGGGATTAGGTAAATCTGTTGCCAAGATAATTTGGGGGCGGACTACCTTAGTAGATAGTTTGGCCACGTTATGCATCGCACCGTTGTTGTGTATATAGCTAGTTTTCCAGTTTTGACATAGCCTACGATTCGATCGCATTTCGTACTATTTCAGAAAAGAAACATTGTTATGTTTTTTTCTCCCTAAGGGGAAACCTATGTTACGAAATGGATCTAATCGTCCACTATGTCGTCGAGATTATTTTAATCCTTTCAATCAGTAAGGCTGCAGTTTTTAGGGTAACTGTGGTAATAAAACGTTTACGGAAATTGTGACTATGTTATGCATGGGTTGTTTGTGAATACCTCTCGTGGACAGCGTATTGCATGATTTTAAGGTGAATACCTGCACGAGTCTTTTGATTGTGGAAAGCGTGTTGCATGATTTTAATGTGAGACGCATAGTATTTATACGCCTATCTTTTTCGGCTTGCGCGATCCTAGCTAACTCAATTTCCCGGTCTTTATCGGCTTGCGCAAGCTTTTCTATCTCTGCCGCGATCTTCTCTTTATCAAGTTCCCTTACCGCGTGCCTTTCTGCCCTTTCAGTCTCTTGCTGTTGCTTTACAAATTCCTGCAATGCCTGCCCTTCATAACCTAACTCCTTTCCCGTCTTAACTAACTGATCCATGATACTTAACGTAATGCTCACGTTACTTTAACTGAAACCGACGTTCACTTATAGTCACACACGTTAACTAAAACGTTAACAATAATAATAACAAACTAATCCAACTAAAACGTTGATTAATTAGTATACTCGCGATCTGGACGTAGCCATTAAAGTTACGTTCATAACAGACCGGAAATGACGTCATAAACTGACGTTGACTTTGCCGAGAATTACTTTTCAGTATTAAATGACGTAATTAGATGACGTAAATAACCCACATTACAATTACGCCCAACTTGATCTAGCGTATCGGATATACAAACGTAACGTATGTAACGCAACGTATTAACACTGACACGACAACTGTACGTCCTACATTACAAAACCTTATAAGATACCAACGGTAAATCAAACTTAAGATTCCGCTATTAGGTTTAATTCATTGTAACGATATTATATAACGTTACGAGTGACCTACGTTACTAAATCAGGACATAAAATGGACCTCAGTAACGGTTACGACAGAACGTACAAACGTTTGAATTATTGAACTAACAGATTGTCATGCAACAGCAGTGCCCAGGTACTCAAACGGACCTTAAAACTAAATATGTATCATCCGTGCCAAGACAATTCAGGTTTATATAACCTCAGTTTCCCCACTCAGATATGCAACCTGTTACATTTTATCACAAATTAATGCATGGGCTATCGCACTTCATCACGTAGGGAATAAGGATAGTTGACCTTAATTGAGTGTAGGTTACATTTACAAAGAATTTAGTGGCAAAATTGCTCCCCTAAAATTCACAGCCTTACGTCACCTTAGAAAAGAACAATCAGAAAGTCAATAATAATAATAAAAAAAATTACTGACAAAATTGTGCCTAGATTCTGTATATATTGTCAATGTGTTACACTGGCAGATATTAACCGGAAATCAAATCCCACTTCTGACACCATGTTACGCAGAAGGTTTTACACTCGGTCGACACGGGTGTAGAGCCTTATGCGTCGCCAGGACGGCGGAGGGTGATTTCCGGTTAAAGAGTTATCTACCAGTGTATTACACTAACAAGGAAACTCTAACAACGTTAGAATTTTTTGAAGTTTATATATAAAGTAAATTCTATATACAACGATACAATTTACAACAATTCACAATTACAATAATATACCACACATATCAGTTCATGTCGCTGGCCCAAGTAAGGTGTTTGTTTCAAATCTGTAATCGATTTGCGTACAATACGCAAATAGACTACCGTCTGACGTCAACACCGTACTCGGCTCAGCGCCATGAACTAAAGGAAAACACAAAGAACAAAAAAAACGTTAGTTTGAGCTCATACGAAAAAACAAGGCCTTATGTTGGTAGACTTCAGTTCGTCGTTCCCTGGATCATGTCATGGGCCAGTCCATATATCATGAGGAACACCAACTTATAATTACACGTGCACGATTATATACTGGTCGCTCCCTGGATCGTACCAGGGACCAGTCTATATATATATTAATACACCTTAGTGGACGAACACTGTCCCACACTTGATGTGACCTTCAGATCTTATCACAGAATCTGGCAAAACTGTGCTAACTACTTCCGCCTACATTTTGTGCTTCCCGCCTCTGCTTAGGAACCATGCACAAACGGCGTTGTAACTGCCTCTACCCGGGTTGGTATTAACCTGGAGACCTATATCGAATCTCCAGGTGAGACGTGGCTCTAAGTCCTAACAGCTGACTGCCGGACTTGATGTGCCTAAAAATAACGAACTTACACTTAATACATTGTAACTACATAATAACAATACGTAAGACTTGGGCCTGTCTTGGAAATACCATACAACGCCCTCGGCGAATGCCGAGCATAACGTGCACACGCCAGCCGTGTCACTAGACACGACTCGCATTCACGATGTAAAGCTAAAAGTGTGCTTACCACTTCCGCCAATGAAGAAACGTAGATCCTACCACGCATGTGCGTCAAAGGATCTGACGTCAAACATTGTCAAGAAGTATACTGACGTCAACAGGCATTACCATGACATACCCCACATAAAACATGAATAATCTAAACATAAAACATGAATAATCTAAACAATGTCCTATTTACATTAAATTGATTGACCAAAATCTAACTCGCATATGTTTTAATTCATTTCTTTAAACTAAGCGTAATACCATTTGCCATAGAATATAATAGCTGAATAAGCGTTTCTCACACATTTGGGATCATAACGTTTGATCTGACATCATGACATCAATGATGTTATACCATATGACGCCGTCTAATGAAAGCAAATCAAACGCATGATGACCAAATGCTACCATTATAACTTATGGAAAAAACCCTTAATGCGGTGCATGCTATGGCGTCAATTGACGTCACGAGTATATAAATTAGTTCCATTACAAATCAATCTACTTCTATAGGCCACGTATACGTGAAACTAATATAAAAAGTGCTGACGTCGCAATAACATGAATGCAACTGACGTCACATGAATAACATGAATGCAACTGACGTCATTGGACGTCAAATAGACGCACACCATTGCAACCAACATCAGTGATATAAACTATTTCCGAAATTTACAAAACTTCCTAATATACAAATATTATGCGCAGCATGCTTACTAACAAAATCGGTCGACACATGCGCAGCCTGATCACTGCCAACAAAATCAAATCAGTCGACACATATAATCATACCATATCAATCAGAAGTCACATTTTTCATTCTTAGCCAAACTATTCTAAATAAATATAATAAAATCTTACCCTTCTAGGTCTTAACACAGAATCTGGGCACACAACAATATAACATCCATCAAGAATTAAACAGCCACGTCTAACTTTTCATTAAAAGATAGGCGTATAAATACTATGCGTCTCACATTAAAATCATGCAACACGCTTTCCACAATCAAAAGACTCGTGCAGGTATTCACCTTAAAATCATGCAATACGCTGTCCACGAGAGGTATTCACAAACAACCCATGCATAACATAGTCACAATTTCCGTAAACGTTTTATTACCACAGTTACCCTAAAAACTGTAGCCTTACTGATTGAAAGGATTAAAATAATCTCGACGACATAGTGGACGATTAGATCCATTTCGTAACAAATGTATTAAGTGTAAGTTCGTTATTTTTAGGCACATCAAGTCCGGCAGTCAGCTGTTAGGGCTTAGAGCCACGTCTCACCTGGAGATGCGATATACGTCTCCAGGTTAATACCAACCCGGGTAGAGGCAGTTACAACGCCGTTTGTGCATGGTTCCTAAGCAGAGGCGGGAAGCACAAAATGTAGGCGGAAGTAGTTAGCACAGTTTTGCCAGATTCTGTGATAAGATCTGAAGGTCACATCAAGTGTGGGACAGTGTTCGTCCACTAAGGTGTATTAATATATATATAGACTGGTCCCTGGTACGATCCAGGGAGCGACCAGTATATAATCGTGCACGTGTTAATAAGAGTTGGTGTTCCTCATGATATATGGACTGGCCCATGACATGATCCAGGGAACGACGAATTGAAGTCTACCAACATAAGGCCTTGTTTTTTTTTCTATGAGCTCAAACTAACGTTTTTTGTCCTTTGTGTTTTCCTTTAGTTCATGGCGCTGAGCCGAGTACGGTGTTGACGTCAGACGGTAATCTATTTGCGTATTGTACGCAAATAGATTACATATTTGAAACAAACACCTTACTTGGGCCAGCGACATGAACTGATATGTGTTGTATATTATTGTAATTGTGACAGTTGTAAATTGTATTGTTGTATATAGAATTTACATTATATATAAACTTAAAAAAATTCTAACGTTGTTAGAGTTTCCTTGTTAGTGTATTACACTAGAAGATAACCCTTTCACCGGAAGTCACCCTCCGCCGTCCTGGCGACGCATAAGGCTCTACACCCGTGTCGACCGTGTGTAAAACCTTCTGCGTAACATGGTGTCATGAAGTAACGGGATTTGATTTCCGGTTAATATCTGCCAGTGTAACACATTGACAATATATACAGAATCTAGGCACAATTTTGTCAGACATTTTTTTTATTATTATTATTGACTTTCTGATTGTTCTTTTCTAAGGTGACGTAAGGCTGTGAATTTTAGGGGAGCAATTTTGCCACTAAATTCTTTGTAAATGTAACCTACACTCAATTAAGGTCAACTATCCTTATTCCCTGCGTGATGAAGTGCGTTAGCCCATGCATTAATTTGTGATAAAATGTAACAGGTTGCATATCTGAGTGGGGAAACTGAGGTATATAGACCTGAATTGTCTTGGCACGGATGATACGTATTTAGTTTTAAGGTCCGGTTGAGTACCTTGGCACTGCTGTTGCATGACAATCTGTAAGTTTATTAACCTAAACGTTTTGTACGTTGTGTCGTAACCGTTACTGAGGTCCATTTTATGTCCTGATTTAGTAACGTAGGTCACTCGTAACGTTATATAATATCGTTACAATGAATTAAACCTAATAGCGGAATCTTAAGTTTGATTTACCGTTGGTATCTAATATGGTTTTGTAATGTAGGACGTACAGTTGTCGTGTCAGTGTTAATACGTTGCGTTACATACGTTACGTTTGTATATCCGATACGCTAGATCAAGTTGGGCGTAATTGTATGTGGGTTATTTACGTCATCTAATTACGTCATCTAATAGTGAAAAGTAATTCTCGGCAAAGTCAACGTCAGTTTATGACGTCATTTCCGGTCTGTTATGAACGTAACTTTAATGGCTACGTTTTAGTTGGATTAGTTTGTTATTATTATTGTTAACGTTTTAGTTAACGTGTGTGACTATAAGTGAACGTCGGTTTCAGTTAAGTTGACGTGAGCATTACGTTAAGTATCATGGATCAGTTAGTTAAGACGGGAAAGGAGTTAGGTTATGAAGGGCAGGCATTGCAGGAATTTGTAAAGCAACAGCAAGAGACTGAAAGGGCAGAAAGGCACGCGGTAAGGGAACTTGATAAAGAGAAGATCGCGGCAGAGAAAGAAAAGATTGCGCAGGCCGAAAAAGACAGGGAAATTGAGTTAGCTAGGATCGCGCAGGCCGAAAAAGATCGGGAAATTGAATTGGCTAGGATCGCGACGGAAGAAGCTAAGATTGCGGCGGATAGGGAAATCGAGATGGCGCGAATTGAAAGTATAGAGTGGCAAGCCGAGAAAAATAGGGAAGCTAAGTTGTCTCAAGTCGAAAGCGATAAGGAAGCGAAGTTGTCGAGCGAAGTTGAGTTAGAAAAGTTGAAGTATAGCTTTGAATTGCAGCAACGCGAGTTAAAGAATCAGATAGATTTGCAGAAGGTAACGTTTAGAGTTGAATTAGACAAACAGAAGGCTGAAAAGTTAGCGCATGCGCGAGATCCCAAGTTACCGTATTTTGATGAAAGTAAGGACAAAATGGATAGTTACTTATCAAGGTTTGAGAAATACGCGACGGCGAATAAATGGGATAAAAACGTTTGGGCTGCATATTTAAGCGCATTACTTAAAGGTCGCGCGCTTGATGTCTATGATAGATTGTCTGTAGATGATGCAGCGGATTATGACAAGTTGAAAGATGCGTTGTTAAAGAATTTTGATATGACTGAACGCGGATTTAGGAAGAAATTTCGTTATGATAGGCCTGAAAATTCCGAAACGTTTATTCAGTTTAGTAGTAGACTTAGGTCGTATCTTAATAAATGGTTAAAAATGGCGAAAGTAGACCAGTCTTACGAAGCGGTTTGCGATTTTTTCGCTAGAGATCAGTTTTTAGAATCCTGTAGTAAAGAACTATATGTTCATTTGAAACCGAAAACATTCACGAATCTAGGTGAGATGGCTAGGGAAGCAGATTTATTTGCAGAAGCACGTGGCGGTGTCTACGCTTGTGTTAATAAGGGGCAGCGTGATAGTAAGGGCGTAACTCAGAGAAGATCTGATAATAAGCCGAGTGCGAAGCCAGAGATAAAATGTAGTATTTGTGGTAAGGGACATTTAACATATAAATGTTTTAAGAATCCCGATAGGAAGCAAGCATATAGTGCGGAGGTAGGTGCAAGTGCAAGCGGGTATAGCGGAAGTAAGGAGAGTAGTTATGCACCGAAAGATGAGACACAAAGATCACAGAGTAAGAGCGATACTGTACAGACGAAGGGTAGTAATTCAGATCGTGGCCGTGGTCGGGGTTATTCCCGCGGACGTGGTCGGGGTGGCGGATATCAAATGAGCTTTTGTAAAACTACAATGAATAGGTCTCATGAAATTGAAGGTCTCTATAAGAGTAAGGAAGAAAGTCCACTAATCAATGATAACGTGGATAGGGAAGGTGTCTGTTACTTTTTAAGGTCGCGATTACCAACAGCGCAGGGTACGGTTAATGGTAAGACTGTTGTAGTTTTAAGGGACACAGGTTGTACTGGGTGTGTCATTCGTAGAAACTTGGTTTCTAATGATCAGTTACTTGGTAGAGAATCAGATGTAACTTTGATTGATGAATCTACCCAAAGGTATCCCTTAGCAATGGTTGACATAGATTGTCCATTTTTCACAGGAAAAACTGAGGCATTGTGCATGGAAGATACATTGTATGACCTGGTTATTGGAAATATTGACGGGTCAAAACTTCCCGATATGTCCCATTTTGCAATGGCGGCAGTGACTAGGTCACAAGCTAAGCAAGGTGAAGAGGTCTATAGGAAACTTACAGTTCCTGATCAAATTATTGCTAGTGATAAGGAGGCGTTGAGGCAGGCCCAAATTGTTGACCCTAAATTGAATGGCATAAGGCAAAGAGTGGAATCTGGGAATGTGACTATTAGTCGTGGATTGAACCGAGGTGAAACTAAGTTTATCCGAAAGAAAGAGTTATTGTATAGGCAGTTTACTAAGGGAAACAAGGTCACTTTGCAACTTATTATCCCTGAAGGTTTTCGTGAAAAGGTGTTAAGATTGGCGCACGAAACCTTGGTGTCAGGTCATTTGGGCATAAAGAAAACTATGGATAGAGTTTTAACTGAGTTCTTTTGGCCTGGAGTTTGTGGTGATGTGGCAAGGTTTTGTAAATCTTGTGACATATGTCAAAGGACTATTCAAAAAGGTCGTGTCACTAAGGTACCTTTAGGAAAGTTGCCACAGATTGACACACCATTTAAACGAGTCGCTGTTGATATAGTTGGACCGATAGAACCTCGTTCTGACAGGAAATCCCGCTATATTTTAACAATGATAGACTATGCGACGAGATATCCCGAGGCGGTAGCGTTACCCGGCATTGAAACGGGACGCGTAGCCGAAGCGTTAGTTGAGATGTTCAGTAGATTAGGAATACCGAGTGAAATGCTAATCGAGCATGATAGTAAGATCACGATTGACGTCATGAGAGAGGTTAGTAGGTTGTTGTCGCTTCAAGATCTGACAACTATTCCTTATCAATCTACTGGTAAAGGACCCGTGGAGAAATTCCATGATACATTGAAGCAGATATTACGTGAAATGTGCGTAGAACGTCCGAATGACTGGGACAGGTATCTCCCAGCATTATTATTCGCAGTAAGGGAAGTTCCGCAAGAGTCATTAGGTTTTTCCCCGTTTGAACTGTTGTATGGGCGTAATGTTAGGGGTCCTATGCAAATATTAAAGGAATTGTGGTCTGTAGAGGAAACTGACCAACGTGCGTTATTGACGTATCAGTACGTTATTGATCTAAAAGAACGTTTAGAGAGAACGTGTAAGTTAGCACAGGATATTGTCCGAAAAATGGACGTAAAGCAGAATGCTTATTATGATAAACGCGCGAGGTCGCGTAAGTTTGACGTCGGAGACAAAGTACTTTTGCTACTCCCGAATGAGTGCAATAAATTGTTACTTCAATGGAACGGGCCATATGAAGTTGTCGAAGTAGTCAATGCAATGAACTACAAGATTAACGTCAAGGGCGTCGTGAATACTTATCCTGCTAACATGATTAAGCAGTACGTTCAGCGTCAAAAGAACGTGTCGTCTGCAGTTGTTAATGCACGTGACAATGTTGGATCAAAGGATCACGGTGATCCGAATGTCCAAAGAGTTAACATTTGTACGTCAGAGGACGTATCCCAATATGACTTCATACGTGAAAACGTAAAGCCCGACGACGTAACGTCGATTCAGAAAGCAAACATGGAAGAACACGGTGGCGATAGTAGATTAGAGGCAGAGGCAACGGATCCTGTGGGATCTGTCGTGCGAAGTAGGAGTAATGTCAAAGACAACGTTAATTTTACGTCTGATACACTTAAAGGTGGCGATTTCCACCTAGTGTTCGATCAGACTTACCCATACTTCCCCATTCCATTTGAGGCACGACAGGTACGACACAGAGAATTGATTGACTTTGGGATTAGATAGATCAGTTGCCAAGATAATTTGGGGGCGGACTACCTTAGTAGATAGTTTGGCCACGTTATGCATCGCACCGTTGTTGTGTATATAGCTAGTTTTCCAGTTTTGACATAGCCTACGATTCGATCGCATTTCGTACTATTTCAGAAAAGAAACATTGTTATGTTTTTTTCTCCCTAAGGGGAAACCTATGTTACGAAATGGATCTAATCGTCCACTATGTCGTCGAGATTATTTTAATCCTTTCAATCAGTAAGGCTACAGTTTTTAGGGTAACTGTGGTAATAAAACGTTTACGGAAATTGTGACTACGTTATGCATGGGTTGTTTGTGAATACCTCTCGTGGACAGCATATTGCATGATTTTAAGGTGAATACCTGCACGAGTCTTTTGATTGTGGACAGCGTGTTGCATGATTTTAATGTGAGTACCTGCACGCTTATAGTCGATTCCCATGATTTAAATGTGAGACGCATACTATTTATACGCCTATCTTTTATTGAAAAGTTAGACGTGGCTGTTTAATTCTTATACTGAGGATGTTATATTGTTGTGTGCCCAGATTCTGAGTTTAGACCAGAACGGTAAGATCTTATTATATTTATTTAGAATAGTTTGGCTAAGAATGAAAAATGTGACTTCTGATTGATATGGTATGACTATATGTGTCGACTGATTTGATTTTGTTGGCAGTGATCAGGCTGCGCATATGTCGACCAATTGTGTTTATACTGACCATGCTGGGCATGGTATTTGTATATTAGGAACTTTTGTAAATTACGGAGATAGTTTATATCACTGATGTTGGTTGCAATGGTGTGCGTCTATTTGACGTCCAGTGACGTCAGTTGCATTCATGTTATTTATGTGACGTCAGTTGCATTCATGTTATTGCGACGTCAGCACTTTTTATATTAGTTTCACTGGTGTGCATCTATTTGACGTACAGTGACGTCAATTGCATTCATGTTATTCATATGAAGTCAGTTGCATCATGTTATTGCGACGTCAGCATTTTTTATATTAGTTTCACGTATACGTGGCCTATAGAAGTAAATTGATTTGTCATGGAACTAATTTATGTACTCGTGACGTCAATTGACGCCATAGCATGCACCGCATTAAGGTTTTTTTTCCATAAGTTATAATGGTAACATTTGGTCATCATGTGTTTGATCTGCCTTCATTAGACGGCGTCATATGGTATAACATCATTGATGTCATGATGTCAGATCAAACTTTATGATCCCAAATGTGTGAGAAACGCTTATTCAGCTATTATATTCTATGGCAAATGGTATTACGCTTAGTTTAAAGAAATGAATTAATACATATGCGAGTTAGATTTTGGTCAATCAATTTAATGTAAATAAGTCATTGTTTAGATTATTCATGTTTTATGTGGGGTATGTCATGGAAATGCCTGTTGACGTCAGTATACTTCTTGACAATGTTTGACGTCAGATCCTTCGACGCACATGCGTAGTAGGATCTGCGTTTCTTCATTGGCGGAAGTGGTAAGCACACTTTTAGCTTTACATCGTGAGCGCGAGTCGTGTCTAGTGACACGACTGGCGTGTGCACGTTATGCTCGGCATTCGCCGAGGGCGTTGTATGGTATTTCCAAGACAGGCCCAAGTCTTACGTATTGTTATTATGTAGTTACAATGTATTAAGTGTAAGTTCGTTATTTTTAGGCACATCAAGTCCGGAAGTCAGCTGTTAGGGCTTAGAGCCACGTCTCACCAGGAGATGCGATATACGTCTCCAGGTTAATACCAACCCGGGTAGAGGCAGTTACAACGCCGTTTGTGCATGGTTCCTAAGCAGAGGCGGGAAGCACAAAATGTAGGCGGAAGTAGTTAGCACAGTTTTGCCAGATTCTGTGATAAGATCTGAAGGTCACATCAAGTGTGGGACAGTGTTCGTCCACTAAGGTGTATTAATATATATATAGACTGGTCCCTGGTACGATCCAGGGAGCGACCAGTATATAATCGTGCACGTGTTAATAAGAGTTGGTGTTCCTCATGATATATGGACTGGCCCATGACATGATCCAGGGAACGACGAATTGAAGTCTACCAACATAAGGCCTTGTTTTTTTTTCTATGAGCTCAAACTAACGTTTTTTGTCCTTTGTGTTTTCCTTTAGTTCATGGCGCTGAGCCGAGTACGGTGTTGACGTCAGACGGTAATCTATTTGCGTATTGTACGCAAATCGATTACATATTTGAAACAAACACCTTACTTGGGCCAGCGACATGAACTGATATGTGTTGTATATTATTGTAATTGTGACAGTTGTAAATTGTATTGTTGTATATAGAATTTACATTATATATAAACTTAAAAAATTCTAACGTTGTTAGAGTTTCCTTGTTAGTGTATTACACTAGTAGATAACCCTTTAACCGGAAGTCACCCTCCGCCGTCCTGGCGACGCATAAGGCTCTACACCCGTGTCGACCGTGTGTAAAACCTTCTGCGTAACAGACACCCAATTCTTTACGTATTCCGAAACTTAGACGTCTACGGGTATTCAGTAGGTATCTTGCTGTAGTTGTAATTCGTCTACCTATATGGGCGATAATTCACAGCTACAATTTAAGCTCGTTGGTTATCTCTTAGTACAGGCGGACGAACAACGCTTTCTCTAACACTCAACGCGGGTGCACTAACCGACATCAAAACCATAGTTGTCCGCAAATGATAAGACGCCCAAGGAACATTCAAGGTACAGAGGTCGAGACTAGCCTGCCTACTTGTGAAATTTGCCAGACAAAACACCTATCAAAATCAAATTGCGCAATCTGGGGACTCGACTGGGTTAAATTTGAATACTTGAAATCAGTTTGTGCCAATACTAACGCAGATTTTCAAACAGACAGGGCTGAATGCATCCTTTATTGTTTGCAGAAGCCCAAATCCACACAATGCGTTTTGCTGTGCGAACGTGAATACGTTTGCTACTTTCGCATTACGATAACGAGGCAGCTGGCTCGTAGCACGTACGTAATAACTCCCTAAGGGAAACAAGCTATTCTTGTGTGCTTCCTTGAGTAGTTTCATCTTAGCAGAACATAAGATACTCTACATGTCTAGTCCAAACAAGCTTTGCTTGCAGTGAAGCCTAGTTTTGAGTCCAGTTCATACCTTTGCTGTGCAAGTCCATCAGTCTGTTTGTCCTTCCGCTGTAGTCAGTGAGTGAAATTACTCGTAACCCTTAACCACATGGTGCAGTTTGATAAAAATATGTATCATTCTACAAGAAATGACCAATTTCATTTCCATACATTCCTTCTAGCACCAGAAACTGATTATTCTACATTCACCACGAGTTGTTCACATTACCATCAGTTGATTCTCATTTCACTTTACTTATCAGAGACGTTTCAATACACGTTGAAAGTTTAAGAGGATTCATGGGGACTAAATTCAACCACTAACCAAATTGTGTTGTGTCCTTGACATTGGGTTTTGGAACCTAAATGTCGCATCTTACTTATCATTTGTTAGTCACCATTTTATCATGCTTTTACTTTCAGTGAAATTTGATGAAATTAGCTTTGGTACTTTTCTGCGTTATAAAAAAAGACGTGTTTTGACCTCGGACCCCATACTGCGACCTTGGCCATGAATTTGGGATCATAAATATTGTGTATAATAAATATTCCGATCGTTTCAACGTATAGATCGGAATAATTGTCTATGCGATACGTAATGCAACAAACACACTGGAGTAGCGAGTCAAATGTGGTTGTTAGCGTTTTGTATGGTTAATCTTGAATAAGACCGTTGCGCACGGACGAATTCGTGAAAGAATAAGTCGTGAGCTTCAGTTTCTACGCGGCTTTCGAAGTGAACAGTCTTACCAAGGCATTTCTCAAGCTTCAATATGGACAGTGAAGAGACAGACAGAATTGTTCAAGGGCGTGTAGAGTCTGCGGTCAGCCACAGCCAGAATGAAATTCTCACAGGCATGCAGAATTTGATATCCACCGAAATGAAAAAGATAAGTGACAGTCAAAAGGTATTTTCCGATTTACAAATGAGCAAGATAGCGGATTTGTCTTCGGACTATAAATTTAAAAGACGCTCAAATGAAGAGCAGTTCAAATTAAACAAGAAGGTTCTGGGGAAAATAGAAAGTTGTGAGAGTAACCTTGACTTGGCCGAGATTGATAAAGCCAAAGAAAACCTTGCTGAAGCTTCATCTCTAGTTAAACAGAGACAGAAGGTTATACGCATGGCAGACGAGTCAGAATTGGGCTGGAAGGTTGTTGACGAATATCTACAGTCTGAGATAGCTAGCGACGAGGAAGATCAGAAAAAGATTCACAGGGCACAGGCTAGGGCTCGGGTTAAGGTGAGATCAGAGAGGGGTTAACGTAGCAGACGCTGGTTTCCATCCAGACCCAGATCAGCAGCAGCAACTGAGACTACGAAATATCAGGCCAAGCAAAGTCAGACGCAGCAGCAGCAGCAACAACAGAAACGACCAGGGGTTTGTTTCTCCTGTGGCCAGGTCGGCCATTGGAAAATTGAGTGCCCTACAAGCAAAAGAAATTTTAAGTTAAGTGAAAATAGTTTTTCAGTTAATAATCTTAACACAAAAAGGTTCAGTAGAATTAGAGCAGTCTCTTTGTTTAACCTCAGAAATAACAGCCAACGTTAAACCTGACGATTTTGGTAAGTCAGCCATTTGTCAGGTATTTGACGTTGATACAGAGTCAAAGGCGAAACAGCTTCAGATTTCGGTAAGTAAAGAACCGAATTCCGAGATATCACCATATAACAGATTAAACAAGTAGCCCAAAGGGCAACAATTGCTCACCTGAGAGACATTGTAAACCTATAGGGATATTTAAGATGCTCAAGGGCAGCTAACTCCACAGTCAGTGGTCCAATCAGGCTGAAAATTAAACTCATCCAAAACATTATGTACATGTATGCCTTCATTTAATATATGCAAGTTTAAAAAGTATCCGATCAAAGGCACAACAGACAGAGCTGTCAAGGGCAGCTAACTTCGTAGTGGTTGGCCTGATCTTGGCCTGATATGTTGTTTTCTCCATTATAACACTATGGGATTTTTTTCAAACGCTCAAGGGCAGCTAACTTCGTAGTGGTTGGCCTGATCTGGCCAAAATTTGAACTTGTTTAAGATATTATGCATTTCCTCATTACCTGCAAGTCTGAAAAGGATCAGATCAGTAGAAACCAAGAAAAAGTGGCGACATTGATTTTTTGGATGCTCAGGGCAGGTACTCCATAGTCAGTGGTGGGATCTAGCCGAAATGCTAACTAATCCAAGCTTTTATGCATATCCTTATTACCTGCAAGTATAAAGAGGATCCAAAGAAAAATGAAAATGTGATGACGTTGTTTTCTCCATTATAAGACTATTGGATTTTTTCAAACCCTCAAGGGCAGCTAACTCCGTAGTCTGTGCTCAAATCCGGCCAAATTTCGAACTCATCCAAGCTCTTACGTATGTCATCATTACCTGCAAGTATGATATGGATCTAATCAAAAACCTTGACTGCAGCACCCTGAAAGTCAAACTTGCTCGAGATATTGTCATGCCCTACATTTGTGTGAATTTATTTTAAAATCCGTTGAGAAATGCAGGTGCTAGAGCGATGACAAAGTTTTTCTAAAAAAAGCCACAGTGACCTTGACCTTGGGCATGGCATCCTGAAAGTCGAATTTGCTTGAGATATTGTCATACCCTACATTTGTGTGAAGTTATTTCAAAATCCATGGAGAAATGAAGGTGCTAGGGCGATGACAAAGCTTTTCTAAAAATAGCCACAGTGACCTTGACCTTGGGCACAGCACCCTGAAAGTCGAACTTGCTTGAGATATTGTCATGCCCTACATTTGTGTGAATTTATTTTAAAATCCATGGAGAAATGTAGGTGCTAGAGCGCTGACAAAGTTTTTCTAAAAAAAGCCACAGTGACCTTGACCTTGGGCACAGCACCCTGGAAGTCAAACTTGTTTGAGATATTGTCATGCCCTACATTTGTGTAAAGTTAATATAAAATCCGTTGAGAAATGTAGGCGCTAGAGCGATGACCAAGTTTTTCTAAAAATAGCCAAAGTGACCTTGACCTTGGGCACAGCACCCTGAAAGTCAAACTTGCTCGAGATATTGTCATGCCCTACATTTGTGTGAAGTTATTTTAAAATCTGCTGAGAAATGTAGGTGCTAGAGCGCTGACGAAAGTTTTTCTAAAAATAGCCACAGTGACCTTGACCTTGGGCGCAGCATCCAGAAAGTTGAACTTGATCTAGATATTGTCATGCCCTACATTTGTGTGAAGTTATTTTAAAATCCGTCGAGAAATGTAGGCAATAGAGCGATGACAAAGTTTTTCTAAAAATATGTGAAGATGTTGTTTTCTCCATTATAACACTATGGGATTTTTTTCAAACGCTCAAGGGCAGCTAACTCCGTAGTCTGTGCTCGAATCCGGCCAAATTTTGAACTCATCCAAGCTCTTATGTATGTCATCATTACCTGCAAGTATGATAAGGATCTAAGCAAAAACAGTTGAGAAAACGTGATGACGCCATTTTCCCCATTATAACCCTATGGGATTTTTTTCAAACGCTCAAGGGCAGCTAACTCCATAGTCTAGGCTCGAATCCGGCCAAATTTCGAACTCATCCAAGCTCGTGTGTATGTCATCATTACCTGCAAGTATGATAAGGATCTAATAAAAAACAGTTGAGAAAACGTGATGACGCCATTTTCCCCATTATAACCCTATGGGGGCTATCTGTTGCCATGGAAACCAGAGTTCTGAGCTGATCGGCACCAAAACCTAATGCAGCCTTTCCCCAACCCCAATGATGCTTTAGATAAAATATGATTGCGATCGGCCAACTGGTTTCTGAGATATTTATGTTTGAAAGTATTGACGCACCCACCCACGCACGGACGGACGACGGCTCGACTCCCATCCTATAAGCTCACCTCTGAGCCTTTGGCTCAGGTGAGCTAAAAAGCCACAGTGACCTTGACCTTGGGCGCAGCACCCTGAAAGTCGAACTTGCTCGAGATATTGTCATACCCTACATTTGTGTGAAGCTATTTCAAAATCCATGGAGAAATGTAGGTGCTAGAGCCATGACAAAGTTTTTCTAAAATTAGCCACAGTGACCTTGACCTTGGGTGCAGCACCCTGAAAGTCGAACTTGCTTGAGATATTGTCATGCCCTACATTTGTGTCTAGTTATTTCAAAATCCATGGAGAAATGAAGGTGCTAGGATGATGACAAAGCTTTTCTAAAAAAAGCCACAGTGACCTTGACCTTGGGCGCAGCACCCTGAAAGTCAAACTTGCTCGAGATATTGTCATGCCCTACATTTGTGTGAAGTCATTTCAAAATCCGTTGAGAAATGTAGGCCTTAGAGCGATGACAAAGTTTTTCTAAAAATAGCCACAGTGACCTTGACCTTGGGCGCAGCACCCTGAAAGTCGAACTTGCTCGAGATATTGTCATGCCCTACATTTGTGTGAAGTTATTTTAAAATCCATTGAGAAATGTAGGCGCTAGAGCGATGACAAAGATTTTCTAAAAATAGCCAAAGTGACCTTGACCTTGGGCACAGCACCCTGAAAGTCAAACTTGCTCGAGATATTGTCATGCCCTACATTTGTGTGAAGTTATTTTAAAATCCATTGAGAAATGTAGGTGCTAGAGCGCTGACAAAGTTTTACTAAAATTAGCAACAGTGACCTTGACCTTGGGCGCAGCATCCTGAAAGTCGAACTTGCTCGAGATATTGTCACGCCCTACATTTGTGTGAAGTTATTTTAAAATCCGTTGAGAAATGTAGGCAATAGAGCGATGACAAAGTTTTTCTAAAAATATGTGATGACGTTGTTTTCTCCATTATAACACTATGGGATTTTTTTCAAACGCTCAAGGGCAGCTAACTCCGTAGTCTGTGCTCGAATTCGGCCAAATTTCGAACTCATCCAAGCTCTTATGTATGTCATCATTACCTGCAAGTATGATAAGGATCTAAGCAAAAACAGTTGAGAAAACGTGATGACGCCATTTTCCCCATTATAACCCTATGGGATTTTTTTCAAACGCTCAAGGGCAGCTAACTCCGTAGTCTGTGCTCGAATCCGACCAAATTTCGAACTCATCCAAGCTCTTGTGTATGTCATCATTACCTGCAAGTATGATAAGGATCTAATCAAAAACAGTCGAGAAAACGTGATGACGCCGTTTTCCCCATTATAACCCTATGGGGGCTATCTGTTGCCATGGAAACCAGAGTTCTGAGCTGATCGGCACCAAAACCTAATGCAACCTTTCCCCCACCCAAATGATGCTTCAGATAAAATTTGATTGCGATCGGCCCACTGGTCTCTGAGATATTTATGTTTGAAAGTGGTGACGCACGCACCCACCCACGGACGGACGGACGACGGCTCGACTCCCATCCTATAAGCTCACCTCTGAGCCTTCGGCTCAGGTGAGCTAAAAATGCCGCAACAGCGTGGCTAGAATCGGGTGCAAGTCCCTATATTATAAATGTCGTTGAACAGGGCTATAAAATTCCATTTAAAGAGTTGCCATCTATTCAGAAATGTAAGAATAATAAATCAGCACGCGACAATCCAGAATTTGTCAGTAAAGAAATTAAGAGTCTGTTAGCCAAAGGCTGTATTTCTAAAGTGGAATGTACTCCACATGTCGTGAATCCACTTACGGTAGCTTATAACAAGAATGGTAAGCCAAGGTTGGTTCTTGATTGCAGAAACATAAATAAATGCCTACATACATTCAAATTTAAATATGAGGACATAAATACAGCGAGGCAAATGTTTAATAAAGGAACTTATATGTTCTCCTTTGATATCAGGGGAGCGTATAATCATATAGACATCTTTTTAACTCATAGAACGTTCTTGGGGTTTGCATGGATAGAGAATGGAGTAGAATGCTTTTATGTATATAATTCACTCCCATTTGGACTCGCAACCGCGGGACACATATTTTCAAAAGTACTCAGGGCTGTTGTGACTTTCTGGAGGTCAAAGGGCCACAAGGTCATCACATTTTTAGATGACGGATTAGGTGGTGACAATAATTATGAAAGAGCCTTACAGTCGAGTTGTTTTATCAGGAAAAGCATTCAAGAATTCGGTTTCTTGTTATCAGACGAAAAATGCGAGTGGTTACCCAAACTTCAGATCACGTGGTTAGGCTATTTTATTTGCATGGCAACAGGAAAGTTCTTCAAAACAGAAGATAGAATCAAAAGGCTTGAAATTTCTGCTAGATCTTTACTTTGTCAGTTAGCATATCAAGAATTAAGGATTGTACCAGCCAGGTTCGCAGCGTCGATCGCCGGCCTTATCATTTCTATGCAAATGGTGATAGGTAAAATTGTCAGATTAAAGACCAGAGAATTGTACAAATGTATAGATAGCAGGTTAAGCTGGGATTCTCCGGTATACATATCTGAAAAGGCAGAGCAAGAGGTAAGATTTTGGTCGGAATCAGCCAGGCTGTTGAACAATAAAGGCATGGATATTACCGAAAAATTAGATTTTGAGTTGACGTTATTTTGTGACGCAAGTAGTGAGGGTTACGGAGGATTTTTAGATACAACAGGCTTCATGCCAGCATGCTATAACCTCTGTGCGCAAGTGCCAGGCACACCTGAGACGGGAACAGTTTTCCCGGAAACAAAATCGCATGTTGATTTAACGGCCGTGGAGGCTTGCACATCGGGGCATAGCACGATATTACACAGATCCCCGGAGGAGGATGCAAACTTGACGTTATTAAGCAGCGTTTCCCCGGAAGTGGAAACTGGTTTAAGAGCAGAGAAAACGGCACTAATTCAAAATGTCGAAGGTGTGTCGACAGAGGTAAGGTCACAAAAAAGCAGTATATCGACCCAGGAGGCCGTACATTTTGCAGAAGTATGTCAGTCATTGTCAAACCGTTCTCCTGTAAACAATGCAAATCAGTCAGTAACAGAGGTCAATTCCGCATATACTGAGGTCATTGGTGTTTGGAAACAAGTAGAGAAAGGCAAGTCTTCTACTTGGAGAGAAACAGAAGCAGCGAAAAGAGTCATGGTAAGCAACGTTGAGCATTTGAGAGGCAAAAGCGTAAGGGTTTTCTCTGACAATAAAAATGTTGAATCGGTTTTACAAGCAGGTAGTCATAAAGAGGACTTGCAAAATATAGCTCTCGAAGTAAACGAATTTTGCGATGAAAACCAGATAAGTTTGTCAGTTACTTGGATTCCAAGGTCATTAAACGAAAAAGCAGATTATTTAAGTAGGTGCAAAGATAGCGATGACTGGGAAGTCGCAAGCTCGGTATTTCGGAAGTTAGACGCAAAATGGGGTCCACATACCGTAGATAGGTTCGCATCACACTACAATAACAAGTGTGAAAGATTTAACTCTAGATGGTGGGTACCCGGTACAGAGGGTGTAAATGCGTTACATCAAAGTTGGTCAAAACCGGAAAACAATTGGTTGGTGCCACCACCAAGGTTAGTGCTTCCGACAATACAAAAAATGGTAAAGGAAAAAGCTGTGGGTACGCTGTTGTTGCCTGATTGGCCATCCGCCCCTTTCTACCCATCAATTTTCACAGATGACAAATGCCAAAGCTTTGTTCGAGGATTTGTCAGATTACCTAGACTCAATGTTGTCAAAAAAGGGTTAGGTAATAACGGAATATTTGAAATTAATCCCTTGCCGTTTGATATTTTAGCTGTAGAATTGGATTTTTCATAGGAAAGTTTGTGCATGTTTATGAGACATTTACTCTTCTTATGACAAGTGACTGTTTCATGAATATGTTATCTTTCGCAAAATTCAAACTAATGCAGCGACGTATGCAGAAGATGTATTTGCGTCTTTGATTAAATTTGAAATTTTGTGTTGCAGGTATTGGTTTAACGGCCAATGTTAGAGGTCAGTTACAGTCGGTGAATGTGAGTGAAGATGGGCTGGCAGAGCGTATTTCCTCCTATTTGTTATGTTCTAGGGCCGGTAAAACTAACGATAAATATAAATCAGCATTCAAGAAGTTTCAGCAATTCTGCGCCGACAAGAGTTACCAACCTTTACCTGCGGATCCTATACATGTAACTATATTCATGTCATATCTGCTGGATCAAAAGTATTCTTTCAGTGTGATTTCATCGATTTTTTACGCAATAAAATGGGTTCATAACGTGAATAACTATATAGACCCTACAGAAAATGGTTTCGTTAAAGGTATGCTTGACGCAGCCAAAAGGTTGCGATCTCAACCAGTGAAAAGAAAAGACGTTATAAATTCCGAGATGTTAGTGTTATTGCGCGATCAGTATATTGGCAGCTTCGATGTAGTTGATATCAGGGACTTAGCAATGATTTTGACCGGTTATACAGGATTTCTACGATTTGGTGAAATAAGCAAGCTCAGATGTAATGATATTACTTTTCAAGACGACCATTTTACTCTCAATATAAGGAGTAGTAAAACTGATATATTTCGATCCGGAAATAAAGTTTTTATAGCTAAAGGTCACACGTCAGCCTGCGCCTACTCTATGTTAAGGCGCTATATAGATTTGGCATCTGTAGATTTAAGATCAAATGATTTTTTGTTCAAGCCAATGTATAAATCAAAAGGTAAATGTAGTCTTATCAAGAAAGATAAGTGTCTTAGTTACACGCGAACACGGGAATGTATTGTAAAAAAGCTGAAATCAGTTGCTCCTGGTTTGAATTTAGGAACTCATTCATTGAGAGCAGGTGGAATAACTACAGTTGCAAATACGGACAATAGGGAGGTTAAGATTTTTAACTTGTACGTGTACGTGTACGTCTAGCGATGATTTGTGTACATACGTCATCAAAAATTGCATACTCACTACCAGTTAGAAGTAAATTCTAGACGTTGTCTACTTCTAGGAAGCCTTTTACACGTAGCTTAATAAACGTGTACTTTGAATTCATTTTTCGGATTGAATTCGTAAATGTACATTTTATTTTATGGTATCAAAGTAGAGAGCATACATCTGGGAAAAGATTTAAAGCGTTCACTTGAAAATCAGTGATGCGTAAATAGATACACCAATGTTTACAGTGAGGGTGGTACATGCGAGGCATAGACCGTATTTGTTGTCGATATCTCCGCAGTTGTAAAGATGCATTGATGAACGATTTCGGGTTAAACGACCCTTTCAACAGTATTTTAGTCATGTGGGGCTTATTAGGAAATATATGAGATATGGACGACGCTGAAATAAACAAGATGCAGAAAAGAAACGTGATTTTTATTGGAATCGAACCCGCGACCTCGTGATCATGAGTCTAGAGCATCAACCCCTCAGTCAGCAGTTAAAAGAATCATGTGGTCACATGTCAGCATCATAAATGGGATTGAGTTGGGAAGTGTGTGTATTTCAATTCTCGTAACGACGCCCCCTCCCCCACCCCCGCCACGCACCTCAGCGACACGAAACCATGGCCGCAGTAACGAGGCGCCGTGCGTCCGTCCATTTGAGTTGGGAAAGCTGGTCGGGATCATTTATGTCCCAATTAAAATGGTGAAATCAGACTGTTAGATGGGTGGGTATGGGCTACATTACCTTTTCTATTCTATCCCATAACCTTACTAGGTCGTTGGGGTACCACAGATGACTTTGAAACAATCCCTTTCTACCTTGTCCTGTTTTCAGCTGCCCTAGTTGAGCTGGTAAAATCCATCCCTGTCCACTGTCTTCCCACCTCTTCTTCTGTCTACCTCTTCTTTTTTTCTTTCCCTGTGCCCTGTAGAATTGTCTTTGCTAAACCAGAAGACCTTGAGATGTGGCCAAACCACCTTAGTTTCCGTTTCTTGACCAGCGTCAGGAGTTCATCATATTCTCCAATGGCTGCTTTGATCTTTCTGCGAACCTCCTATTTGGTTATATGGTCCTTGTACGTAATGTTCAGTAACCTTCGGTAGGATCTCATCTCAAAGACCTGTGTTCTTTTCTCTAATTCTGCTGTCAAGGTCCACGATTCACAGGTATACAGAAATATGGAAATGACAAGGGAGCGCACAAGTTTCACTTTTGACCAAAGAGAAATGCTGTTATATCTCCAGATTGGTTTCAGCTTTATAAGAGCTGAAGTGGCTTGTGCAATCCTTTAGAGGACCTCCTGTTTTGAGCCATCATCTGAGACAAATGCACCAAGGTAGTTGAAGCTTGTTACGGTACCCAGCTTCTGCCCTTTTACCTTGATCTCCCTCTGGATGCCATCTGCGCTGTTTGTCATCAGTTTGGTCTTCTCATTACTGAGCTCCATCTTATATGTACCTTGTGCAAGTTTTGTCGAGATTTTCAACTAGGGCTTCTATTTCTTGCTCTTTCTCAGCTACATTACCAATAAACGATAAAAAGCATAAAACACAGGGGATTCTGTTGCTCGTTTTAATTAATGAAAACTTTCGAACAAAAATCGGGGACAGTGGAGAAGTGAGAATACGCAGGTAGTGAACTGGCAATATTAAAGGCTTTCCTTTACCGTAAAAATTACAGGATAGTACCATGACTTTTTAAGATGGAAATTGGCTGCACTGTGTAAAAAAGCTGTTTTCCGCGTTTGGTCGTATATTGATTATAAAGAAATTAAATGTGGATTTAGAGCAAGGTTTTCACATAATGCAGTCGCGTTCCAAATCAAAAACTTAAAGTAATATCCTGTACCTTTTATGGCGAAAGGCCTGGCAGCCAGTTGCCAGTTTTTTGCCGTAAAACCTATGGGACTTTGTATCAGTGATACTAGTAGTGCAATTATTAGAACAAATGTGGTGTTTACAAGATGGTCGCCGGGTGTGATATTGGTCGGCGGGCCTGTATGCTTTCTTTGTGACACCAAAATAATTAGAACGTTAAGTTTCGATAAAAACCGACCGAAACAACTGATACAGAGGAGATAGTTAACCCACAAACGTACACACGGACGGAAGGCCATGCAGATAGGTTTTTCTATAATTACTTCGACCATCTAAAATATTTCGCCGCATTTATTTTGGTTACACGTACACGTACAAGTTACATTTATCTTAATCTTTAATACATATAATTCGAACTTGTACGTGTACGTGTAGCTACCAGTAGCCGTACGCGTACAAGTTCTAAATCTTAACCTCCCTAATATCAGTGAAAGATGTCTTATGAGACACGGACGGTGGAAAACAGAAACTAGTAAAAATATGTACGTAGAAGACTCCGTAGATAAAAAGTTGAAAATCACTCAAGCTTTGTCATTGTAGAACAGTAACCTATAGTAGGTCAACAGAAAATGTTTTCTTCTATACAAATTTTGGTAACACACAACTATCATTTGTATCCTATAAAGTGCGCCAAATTGCATTGTTTGTGTTTTGTTTGTTGCTAGTTAAGAGTAGACTAAATATTCCGATCGTTTCAACGTATAGATCGGAATAATTGTCTATGCGATACGTAATGCAACAAACACACTGGAGTAGCGAGTCGAATGTGGTTGTTAGCGTTTTGTATGGTTAATCTTGAATAAGACCATTGCGCACGGACGAATTCGTGAAAGAATAAGTCGTGAGCTTCAGTTTCTACGCGGCTTTCGAAGTGAACAGTCTTACCAAAATTTGTATAGATCCGAAGTCATTCTGATTCACATTCCGTGTTAATTGCATTCTTCAGGACATGTTGGTTGATCTCAGGGTGTTAGATTGCCACCCTCTCCTAGGAATATACTGCATCGCAAGTAATCTACAGCTTTTTTTTACCTAAATACTAGCAAAAAAAAAAAAAAAAAAAAAAAAAAAAAGTATTATTAGCTGGTTTAGGTTTATTTTGCTGGGCGGCGGGTATTCCAGTCATGGGGAGATCAAACCGTTATTTTTCGAGTCGAGTTGGTATGAAAGTCAGCTCATTTCACTAAATCTGCCATGGATAACTGTACATCTGACGGAGTATGCTCAATAATCGCATTTGCGTTATCTTTATTCACACTCTGTATTTTCACTGTCCTCTGTTCACTTCTATAAAGTGCGCCAAATTGCATTGTTTGTGTTTTGTTTGTTGCTAGTTAGAGTAGACCATACATTCTCATTATGGTTTACATTTCCGTGAAGTTTGATGAAATTCATTTTAGCAGGTTTTAAGATATCACTGAGGCGAGATTTGACCTCTGACCCCTGATTATGACCCTGACCTTAAACACGGTAACCCAACTCTTATGCGCGACACACCTTCTGATTATGCTTCATCTTTCTGTGAAGTTTCATAAATTTGCTTCAGTAATTAATAAGTTATCGCTGAGAATCGATTTTGAGACACAGTTTGACTTTGATCCCAACTGGGGCCTTGACCGTGAGCGTAGGGACCTACGTCTTGTGTGTGACACACCTTCTCATCGTGCTTTATCTTTGTGTGAAGTTCAGTAGTTTTAAAATTATCGCTGAGACACGATTTGTAACGGACGGATGGGCAGACGGTGCGATTTTAATATGCCATCCGAAGTTCCTTCAGGGGCGTAAAAATAAAATCTTTACGTTTGATACAAGTGAAATAATCCCTAGACACCCAATTCTTTACGTATTCCGAAACTTAGACGTCTACGGGTATTCAGTAGGTATCTTGCTGTAGTTGTAATTCGTCTACCTATATGGGCGATAATTCACAGCTACAATTTAAGCTCGTTGGTTATCTCTTAGTACAGGCGGACGAACAACGCTTTCTCTAACACTCAACGCGGGTGCACTAACCGACATCAAAACCATAGTTGTCCGCAAATGATAAGACGGCCCAAGGAACATTCGAGGTACAGAGGTCGAGACTAGCCTGCCTACTTGTGAAATTTGCCAGACAAACACCTATCAAAATCAAATTGCGCAATCTGGGGACTCGACTGGGTTAAATTTGAATACTTGAAATCAGTTTGTGCCAATACTAACGCAGATTTTCAAACAGACAGGGCTGAATGCATCCTTTATTGTTTGCAGAAGCCCAAATTCACACAATGCGTTTTGCTGTGCGAACGTGAATACGTTTGCTGCTTTCGCATTACGATAACGAGGCAGCTGGCTCGTAGCACGTACGTAATAACTCCCTAAGCGAAACAAGATATTCTTGTATGCTTCCTTGAGTAGTTTTATCTTAGCAGAACATAAGGTACTCTACATGTCTAGTCCAAACAAGCTTTTATTTGCTTAAAGATGGCTAATCACGGTCATCTACAATGAAGAAACTTTGGTGAGAAGCTTGCAGCGATACCGCATGATAAATGTTGTCCTGCTGATAAAGCAATGGGGTCTTTAAAACATAGCAAGAGACATGGGGGTTTGGGTTTATGCCAGTCTTATTTCTTATGCTAGATCATAAACCTGTTTTATACTGTCTCGCACATGTGTCAATCTGCCTTTTATATCGACAGTCTCACAAAAAGCACTTAGCAAGTTCTTCAGACATCTTAGGCTACAGAAATGGTTCAAGGTTTCTTTTACATGGGGTAAATAGGGTGATTTACTTGCCAAACATAAAATGGCCAACATTTTCTAAACCATATGGTTATCATGATTACTGCAGACGGCAAATTACGGTGCTATATAAAAGCCGCGACACGAGAAAACCAACAAAGAGGTTGTGCGCCCTGCGCAGACTCGGATCAATTTGGGCAGCCGCCCAGTCTGATCGGAGTCTTCGCCTTGCACTTAAAGGATAGCCAAGGGTATAAGCTAGCTCCATGCGGACAGCGAAGGCTCTGATCAGACTGGGCGGATGCCCAGGCTGATTTGAGTCTGCGCTGGGCGCACAACCACTTTATTGGTTTTCCTGTTTCTCGAGTCTGCGCTGGGCGCACAACCACTTTATTGGTTTTCTCGTATCGCGGCTCATATTTAGATTGGTACAGATTCTGTACTTGCTCACACTTTGGTTCCATCTTATTATGTAGCTGCTGTATGCTGAAGTACATTATGGTAATTTCAATCGGTCTTGGATATTTGTTCATGGTGCCCTTTTGGCAAAAAAATGATTAAAAAATATTAAACCCTTAACGGTATTTATCTTGTTCTTTCAATATCTTAGCGAGTCAAATATCTAGAAAATGCTGCCTTAATTTATTTTGTTTGAAACACCTCCTTACACTACTAAAATACATACAAAAACATTTTTCATAAGCAGATGTGACACTATATTATTATCACAACACCTGAGAAATAATGCAGACAAGATTTTATATACGCCCTATTTGTACTCATTGAAACAAGTTCTGAACATATTGAAATTTGTGCAGGGAATATGTAGGTAAACGTTGGTTGATTGTTGTTGGTATAATGTTTCCGTGAGACAGTATTGCAGCTTAGATCAAGCCGTCTGCCCAGAGTCAGGGAGAAAGGAAAGGAGAAAACACATAAACAAGTTGCTTTCGTTCCAATCCTAATAAATTTTGTATGTTGTATTATATGTAACGAAAAAAGAGAAATGAATATATTTATACCAGATTAAGGTGGTGATACTCACTGATTTGGGACAAAGACAAAAATCTGCATAAAATACTCAAAATAACACTGATCTTTCCAAACTTAGCAGATGCCTTCTTTAAGTTGTTTCTCATAATTTAGAATCCCAAAATGCAGCATTTGTTAATGTTAAAAAGTGTTTTTATAAGAGAAGATCAAAGGGTAATTTTCTGCGAATAAATCTGAAAAAATATCATTATTGAAAATATAATTAGTGCTTAGAGTACCTTGTTGCATAATGGAGAGCGTCCTAGCAATTATTTTTTCAAACTCTTTCACACATTATCAGGCTGAGCAGATGAAAAAAGATGCAGTCTGTGTCCAAATTTTTTTATCAAAACACACAGGTGAGACAGGTGATACTATTCTAACAAGGTTGAACAATTTCATCTACACACCACTGATCATGTCAGTAATGTATTATTTATATTGTAGGTGTTAACATAGGTATGCTTGCCTACCCTATATTTAATAAATAAATTAAATCCAGTGTACATTTACTTTGTACATGGTTGAACATTTGAGAAAAAGCTACCGTTTTCATCTGGTCCACATTACAATTTGAGAAATAGTTGGAATAAATAATTGCTAGGACGCTCTTCATTATGCAATAATGCACCTTCAGCACTACTTAAATTTTCAATAACGATATTATTTTTTCAGATTTATTCGCAGAAAATTACCCTTTGATCTTTCCTTATAAAAACACTTTTTTAAGCAGCATGTACGTCTATTTTGTATTCTAAACTGTAAAGAACAACAAAAATAAGAAGTCTGCTAACTTTCAGGGAGATACCTTACTTTTTTAGGGTTTTATGCAGATTTTTACATTTACCATAAATCACCACCTTAAGGAGAGAAAATAAATGTGCAAACAAACCCCAACCCGCACCTACTGCAAGCACAGTAGACCCATGCCCTACTATAATCAAGAATATTATTTTTATAATTTTTTATGGTTTAACGAGTCTTTGAGATAGTATTTCAGTCTATATAGGGCCGTCTCTCAAAGAGAGGGAGAAAGAAGAGAAATGATAGAGAAAAAATGTCCAAACAACCTCCACCTGCACCTACTGCAAGCACAATAGGTCCTTGATCTACTATGTTCCAAATCAGTATGTCACCCCGGCACTGAAAGAAAACCTGCACCATCACCCGACTACGACCAACCCCCTTATCAATACGCAAATAATTAAAAGAAAAAAATCTTCCCTTGTAGTTCGAATATCTAACAAGAGCTCAGCTGAGCGGGGCAATATACGCCCGTTGGGGCTTAAAGTTGGAAAGACCACAAAAGATGACAGAACTTTTGTCAGTAGCTTCAATCTTCAATAATAAGGCAGATATAAAACTACAAAACAAACGAAGCTAATATGGAATTCCTAGACAAAAATTACAAAGGGACATAATTCCATCAGAACTGAAAGTAGGATCATGGTTCTTGTTCTCTGCATATCGTCTAATATTTGTACAAACTTTCATGAAGAAATCTTAAACGGTTTTCAAGATAGGCATACGCGAAATTTCTATATGAAAAATACAAAGATGCATAATTCCGTCAAAACTGAAAGTAGGGTTATTTTCAGTTCCTGGTCTTTGCATACTTTTTACTTTTATGGTTATTTTTCTCTGCACATTGTCTGATATATTCATATTTGTACAGACTTTTATGAAGAAATCTTATACGGTTTTTGAGATATGGAGCGGACAAATAATGTTACCTTTTGAACTTTGACCTCTAAGTGTGACCTTGACCTTTGTCGGACATTGTTGAAATACGAGTTCTGCAAGTTGCCTCAATAAAGCAAACATTGGACTTAAGTTTCAAAAAAAATATTTCAAGAGGTTAAGGAGATATGGAGTGGACACGAATTTAATACAAAATTACAGTATGAAAAATACTAGGGGCGTAATTTTGTTAAAAGTGAAAGTAAGGTTATGGTTCTGTTTTCATGCACATCATCTGATGGTGCTTTATATGTACACAAACTTTCATGAAGAAAACGATTTTCGAGATACGGAGCGGACACGAAGTTTATGTGAAATTACATGTACTATACGAAAAATACAAAGGGGCATAAATACCGTCAAAACAGAATAGGGTTACGGCTCTTTTTCTCTGCACTTTGTTTGATGGTGCTCTATATTTATACAAACTTTCATGAAGAAATCTTAAAAATGTTTTGGAGATATGGAGCTGAAACAAAGCTTATCTGAAATTACTATACGAAAAATACAAAGGGGCGTAATTTTGTTAAAAATGAAAGAAGGGTTATGGTCCTTTCTCTCTGCACATCGTCTGATGCTGCTTTATAATTACGCAAACTTTCACAAAGAAATCTTAAACGGTTTTCGAGATATTGAGCGGACACGAGGCCTATCAAAAGCCGTCAAAAATGAAAATGGAGTCATGGTTCTTTCTTCTCTGCACATTGCCTGATAGTGCTTTATATTTGTACGAACTTTCATGAAGAAATCTTTAACGTTTTTTCAGATATGGAGCAGACATGAAATTTTACCGTTTGACCTCTAAGTGTGACCTTGACCTTTGTCGGATATCATTGAAGTATAAGTTTTGCACATTGTCTCAATAAGGCAAACATTTGACCCAAGTTTCAAAAAAATCTTTCAAGGGGTTAACGAGATATGGAGCGGACACGAAAAGTTAATGGACAGACAGACGGACGGAGGTCACGACACACTACGACCCGTCTTCGACGGGCGTATAAAAAACCCGTAGCTACGTCCACCGAAATTTTAAAACATACATACTTCTTTATACATGGGTTGGCGTGGGTCTCACTAACGACATTGACTGTCCAAAACAAATCTAAACCTGACGATTCTCCGTTTATGTAAATGGCGTTTTTCATAAATCTAAACCTGACGATTCTCCGTTTATGTAAATGGCGTTTTTCATAAATTTCTTTGAGGATCCGCATGAGCGAATTCCGATGAACTAGAAATGTGTTTATGAAACACTATGCCCCCAACCATATGCTTGCCTCTAAAGAAGGTTCATCCAATAATGCATGTACCTTTGTACCATAGGCTTCAATGCACTACGTCAAAAAAGGGGCTTAACTCAGTCAAAAATTCACGATTTTTTTCTCAAAAGTAGTTAATCAGGTCATCTACACCTTGGGCACTATCTTCCTGCAAAAAATCATGATCCTAGCATCAGGGGTTCTCCAGATATTTTGTTCACAAGCTTCCATAGGCTAACAATGCATTAAGTAGAAAAAGGGGCATAACTCAATCATAAATTCACAATTTATTTTCAAAAGTTAATCAGGTCATCTACACCTTAGGCAGTATCTTCCTGCAACAAATTATGCTCCTAGCATTAGGGGTTCTTGAGATATTTTGTTCACAAGGTTCCATAGGCTTACAATGCTCTAAGTCAAAAAAGGGGCATTACTCGGTCAAAAATTCATGATTTGTTTCAAAAGTTAATCAGATCATCTACACCTTGAGCAATGTCTTCCTGCAAAATTACATGATCCTAGCATCAGGGGTTCTGGAGATATTTTGTTCACAAGTTTCCATAGACTAAGTTGAAAAAGGGGCATAACTCGGTAAATACATGACCGACGAAAAAAAGAAAAAATACGGGTCTGCTCATTTTTCATGTACATGTCACATATAAAATTTCAAGATCCTGGCATAAGCGGTTCTTGAGTTTCCCGCCTGCCAAAAAGTGTTACGGACGGACAGACGGACTCACGGACGGACAGGCCCAAACCAATATGCCCCTTCAACTTCTCCGAAGTTGGGGGCATAAAAAATTGCCATTCTTATACGCAGTTGGAGACGACGTTACTTTCACGGTACTTTTTGTAATCTCTGACGTTTTTATCTGTGCATGGTAAATCTGACGATGAACTGTCGTCGAAGATTAATGTTTACGTTTCAGGAAGGAAATTGCAGCAGACTTTTGTGCATATGTGTTATTGGCCCACTTCGACTGGAACTTCAGTAGCTACTAAAGTTCTGACCTATGCATATTAATGAGATTCGCGCGCATCATGTCAACCGAACGGCTGCAGTAACAACTACAGTAGATTGTCAAGTAAACACATATGGCAGCCGTAATGACACTGTACACCGCAATTGAAGAATTCTTTGAAGATGAAATGGAACAGCATATGTTTTTGCAAATTCAAAGGCTGCTATCAATAACGTGTACAGGCGACATTCCGACAAAAGCACATACCAAGAATCTTGGGATTCGCAGAAAATGTTATTCCTGCGTTTACTCCAGACATGTTTAGACAACATTTTAGAATCAGCTACGACATGTTTCAGGAGATTTTAAGAATAATTCAACCCACACTATTGTCAAAGCATGGTGGGGGTACGGAGCAGATTGATACAATGAAGCAGCTGTTAATATTCCTTGGCTACCTCTCTAATCAAGATTCAATGAGGGAATTGAGCATGCAGTTCGGGGATGCGCATGTACAGTTCAACTTCTCTTTTTTTCATTTATAATAATCTATCTATTTGTATGAACTTTCATCCAGGATTAAGATATCATGATATCTAACGAAATTTAGTAATAAGATTTTATTGGGAAATGGCGAGAGAGTATATCTTTAAATCTGCCCATATTATAAGAATTCATATTTTTTAATTCTTACAGGTTATACAGTGGCCTGATTTCCAAAATCAACGGGAAATAGCACGAGAATATCAACTACAGTCTATGTTGCCAGATATTGTAGGAGTGATTGACGGTACCCACATCAAACTGGCAGCTGCTCCCGGTGGTGACGAGGATTACATTTCCGTCGTTTCCGACAGTGCAGCTGCAGGTATTTAGTTCTGTACGTGAAGCAAGCTTGATGATTGCTAGTTTAAAGGCAGTCTATTCCGGGTGTTATAAATTTAATATACATACCGCATTTATTCTTATAAGTGCCCGGTGGCGCTGTAATTTGGCAGTCCTAAAAATGACATTCTTCTGACAAATATACGAATTATTTTTTGACCATTTTATATGCTATTTGATACTTTTCCCATAAAAACAAGGAAGGGATGCTTATTAAAGAGGGGGCGCTTTTAAAAATAAAATCTGGTACATCTGTCAAAAAAAAAGAGATAATATTTGTAATCTATTAATGTGAATGCGGGTGGATTTGTATGTAGACAATGTTTTAAGATGTTTACACAACCATGTGGCCATTCTATCATGCCCTCTTTGGTCAGTACATTATGCAATTTTGTCAAACAAAATACAAAAGAGTATGTTCACTTTGCAGATTGTATCTGAAAGTAACCTTCTGATAAGGAATGCATACACTGGATGGCCAGGCAGCACACATGACACACGGGCTTTGAGGAACTCCTCCTTGTTCCAAAAAATGTGAAGTAGGAAATTACCTGGACCAAAACAAATACATTATTGGTGATAGCACTTACCCTCTAAAGACCTGGCTTATAACACCATTTAAAGACAATGGTCATTTAAATCCCCTTCAAAGAAGATTCAACAGAGTTCTTTCAAGTGCACGTCAAGATGTAGAGAGGTGCATTGGGCATTTAAAAGGTCGTTTTCGTAGGTTAAGGGAGGTAACAGTCCATGATCCTGTTGCACAGTAACAACAATTGTGTCTGGCTGCATATTGCACAATATGTGTATTCTGAGTGAAGATCATATTGAGGACTTCATTGAAGCTGATAACGATGCTCATCCAAATCAGTACCATAACATTCTTAGAGATGGACAGGATGGCATTCAGAGGAGACTGCAGTTGATGCAAACACTACCTTGAGATAGGACCTCATTAGTGTTTAAGATGGTGATTTGTGGTAATTTCAAAAATCTGAATAAAACCATAAAAATTAACGTACCTCCCTGAAAGTTTGCAGACTTCTTATTTTTGTTGTTCTGTACAGTTTAGAATACATACTAGAGGGACATGCTGTTTAAAAAAAGTGTTTTATATTGAAAAATCAAAGGGTAATTTTGTGCGCGGAAATCTAGAAAATTAACTTCATTCTTGAAAATATACTTAGCTCTGAAGTTTCTTTGATGCATTAAAAAGAGCGCCCTAGCAATTATTTGTTCCAACTCTTTCTCAATTTTGTAAGGTAGACCAGATGAAAACAGTCACTTTTTCTCAAATGTCTGATCATGTATGGTGCATGTACACTGTACAGCTGTCAAAATTAATTCTAGCTCCACAAAAACCCACATGTACATCTTCAGTATGTCCACAACATGTATGCGAAGTTTGAAAAAGATCCACTGAAAATTGTGGGAAGAGTTGATTACACAAACTCTATACCGTAAAGTGTGACGAACGGACAGACGGTCGGACGGACAGACAGGAGCAAATCTTAATGCCCCCTGACTATCGTCACGGGGGCATAAAAACAAAACGACTGGCTGCAACCAGTAACATTTTTTTTATTATTTCCATAGATGAATCATTATTTCGAATTTCGCTTAAAACACTACTATCAATAAATGTCACAAAGGCGGGGCAATCGTAACTGCGTTTCTGCCGTCTTATGAGACGGAATTTGATCCTTGGGGTGATTGTTTAAGAATTTATAATTGTTTAAAGCTACTTGAGGTAATTCTAAAAATGAAAGAGAGAGTAAGAGAGAGAGAGGGGGGAGAGAGAGAGAGAGATCAACAAAAAAGCACCGTTTTATAGACGAATAAATAAGTAAATAAATGTCACAAAGGCGCAGATTATGTTATTTTAAGCATTTAAATTTTTACAGATGGAATGACTGTCAATTTTATACAAACAGTTATGCGTTATGCAGCGTCTGATCTGGGTTTTCACTGTTTGCCTGTTCCCGTCTGGGACGGTTGGTTGGTTGTTTTGGGTTTAAAGGCCCGTTGAGACAGTAATTCAGTGTCTATCGAGCCGCCTTCAAATGAGATGGAGAAAGAAAAAAAAAGGTATGATTCTATCCAAACAACTATCTCCCACCCGCACCTACTGCAAGCACAGCAGGCTCGAGTCTAATCCTTTTCCGATTAGCAGGACGCCCGGTACTGAAAGTTCTCAGGAGCATCGCCCGACCCGACCACACACCCTTTTTTATGGGAAGCATTATTTAAAGGCACTCTAGATTCAGCAATCTTTCACCCTGAATATCAAATATCAGGAATATGGTTTGCAATATGTTTGCAATATGTTAAATAAAAGGTTTTATCTCTGGAGTCTCGATGTCTTTTCTCAGTGACTACTGACTTGGATCAAATGTCTCGATACTTCTAGAATGCCTCTCGTAAAATACAGAGGCAATGAGCATTGCATGAGCTGCAGACACCGATTTAAATAGAACAATTATAATAATTGAGCCGCGACACGACAAAACCAACAATGTGGTTGTACGCCCAGCGCAGACTCAGATTAGCCTGGGCATTCACCCAGGCTGATCAGACTCTTCGCTAAGCGCTTATAGGGTAGCTAAGGTACAAAGCTATCTTCACGCGGACAGCGAAGACTCTGATTAGACTGGGCGGGTGCCCAGGCTGATCTGAGTCTGCGCCGGGCGCACAACACATTGTTGGTTTTCTCGTGTCGCGGCTCATATTTCATTTAGTCGACCATTTAAAATGCATTTCGTCAGAGTTAAACTGTACCCTAATAATCGGAACTTCTTCGAGTCACTGGGAAAAATTATCTGCAAGGCATAGAAAAACTAAAATGTGGATGCACTGGAGGCGCCGGTTGATTTTGAAAAAAAAACATCGAGCCGCGACACGACAAAACCAACAAAGTGGTTGTGCGACCAGCGCGGACTCAGATCAGCCTGGACATCTGCCCAGTCTGAGCAGAGTCTTCGCTGTCCGCATGAAGGTAGGTTGGAGCCTTAGCTATCTTTTGAGCACTTAAACAAAGAGTCTGACATTTTGGGCGGATGCCCAGGCTGATCTAAGTCTGCGCTGAGCGGACAACCACATTGTTGGTTTTGTCATGTCGCGGCTCAAATGCCTGTTAAGGAGTGGTAGTTGTCATTGTAATTGATATTCTAATTGAGACTTTCGAGTAGACTCTCTAAGAAAGCTTAATTTCTATCATGATTCAACCATTCCTACATTATGGTTTTAGGTAACAGTTTAATTTTGTCTGCATACCAGCTGTTGAAAGTCACAGGAAGTCTGGGCAACCTCTTACTTCTGTGACCGCAAAATTGCATTAAAGAACACATGCACTATCAGAACAGGAACTATTTTGATAGTGCATGTGTTCTCTACTGCGATTTTACGGCTTTCATCTCAAATGTCCTATAAGTGGTAAAAACGGCTAAATGCAAATTATTATGAAAAGCGCTTCAACCTTCACGTTTGGTGATAAAATATGGGCTGATATGCATTTATTGGTCCAAATACCTGGCAAAAAGTGTGCAGAACGTTTTTTGAAAGACGACACATCGATCACTCTCTTTTCTGGTTTCCCGTTGAGCGATGCAATATAATGCGGTACAATGAGTAGGAGGACTTCATGGCTGTATTTTGTATTTTTACCATTTTTTCATTATGAAATCGAAAGTAGGTTATTTTAGTAGGCGCAAATAAATTTTCAAACCTTTTTTATGTGAACCTAAATGTTGAAACTAAGGCAGCGATACCTGATAGAGCAATGGGGCCTTTAATCTTTACATAGTAATGCACAGAATAAGGCAATCAGACTTTGAGATAGCTATAGTCTAAGTGAGTAATCTAAGTTTACTTAGTAGTCTTGTAAAATCTAAGTTTCTATGACCCTTTTTATCGAATTGCAAAATATTTGCAAATATCCGTTAAAAACAATACTGCCCATATTCAACATTTTACTTTATACATGTAACTTCATTTGAGGATTACAATTGGACGACCAAGGTACATACGTATAATCATTTGGCTATTAATCCATGTCATACAACACAACATTACTATTTGGTAGCCTCTGTTTACATTTTGTAATTTTTGATATGTCAAAGTGATAATAATAGGGACGTTAAGATATTTAACTTGTACGTGTACGTGTACGTCTAGCGATAATTTGTGTGCATACGTCATCAAAAATGGCATACTCACTACCAGCTAGAAGCCAATTCTAGACGTTGACTACTAGGAGGCCGTTTACACGTAGGTTAAGAAATATGTACTTTGAATTCATTTTTCTGATTGAATTCGGAAATGTACATTTGATTTTATGGTATCAAAGTAGAGAACATATATCTGGGAAATGATTTAAAGCGTTCACTTGAAAATCAGTGATGCGTAAATAAGATACACCAATGTTTACAGTGAGGGTGGTACATGCGAGGCATAGACCGTATTTGTTGTCGATATCTCCGCAGTTGTAAAGATGCATTGATGAATGATTTCGGGTTAAACGACCCTTTCAACAGTATTTTAGTAATGTGGGGCTTATTAGGAAATATATGAGATATGGACGACGCTGAAATAAACAAGATGCAGAAAAGAAACGTGATTTTTATGGGAATCGAACCCGCGACCTCGTGATCATGAGTCTAGAGCATCAACCCCTCAGCCAGCAGTTAAAAAAAACATGTGGTCACATGTCAGCATCATAAATGGGACTGAGTTGGGAAGTGTGTGTATTTCAATTCTCGTAACGACGCCCCCTGCCCCCACATCGCCACGCACCTCAGCGATACGAAACCATGGCCGCAGTAACGGGGCGCCATGCGTCCGTCCATCTGAGTCGGGATCATTTATGTCCCAATTAAAATGGGGAAATCAGACTGTTAGATGGGCGGGTATGGGCTACATTACCTATTCTATTCTATCCCATAACCTTACTAGGTCGTTGGGGCACCGCAGATAACTTTGAAAAAATCCCTTTCCCCCTTGTCCTGTTTTCAGCTGCCCTAGTTGAGCTGTTAAAATCCATCCCTGTCCACTCTTTGATATTATCTTCCCACCTCTTCTTCTGTCTACCTCTTCTTTTTTTCCTTTCACTGTGCCCTGTAGAATCGTCTTTGCTAAACCAGAAGACCTTGAGATGTGGCCAAACCACCTAAGTTTCCGTTTCTTGACCAGCGTCAGGAGTTCATCATATTCTCCAATGGTTGCTTGGATCTTTCTGCGAACCTCCTCATTGGTTATATGGTCCTTGTACGTAATGTTCAGTAACCTTCGGTAGCATCTCATCTCAAAGACCTGTGTTCTTTTCTCTAATTCTGCTGTCAAGGTCCACGATTCACAGGCATACAGAAATATGGAAATGACAAGGGAGCGCATAAGTTTCACTTTTGCCAATTTGAAAGAGAAATGCTGTTATATCTCCAGATTGGTTTCAGCTTGATAAGAGCTGAAGTGGCTTGTGCAATCCTTGAGAAAACCTCTTGTTTTGAGCCATCATCTGAGACAACTGCTCCAAGGTAGTTGAAGCTTGTTACGGTATCCAGCTTCTGCCCTTTTACCTTAATCTCCCTCTGGATGCCATCTGCGCTGTTTGGCATCAGTTTGGTTTTCTCATTACTGAGCTCCATCTTATATGTACCTTGTGCAAGTTTTGTCGAGATTTTCAACAAGGGCTTCTAGATCGTGCTCTTTCTCAGCTACATTACCAATAAACGATAAAAAGCATAAAACACAGGGGATTCTGTAACTCGTTTCAATTAATGAAAACTTTCGAACAAAAATCGGGGACGGTGGAGAAGTGAGAATACGCAGGTAGTGAACTGACAATATTAAAGGCTTTCCTTTACTGTAAAAAGTACAGGATAGTACCATAACTTTTTAAGATGGAAACTGACTGCAGTGTGTAAAAAAGCTGTTTTCCGCGTTTGGTCGTATGTTGATTATAAAGAAATTAAATGTGGATTTAGAGCAAGGTTTTTACATAATGCAGACGCGTTCCATATCAAAAAACTTAAAGTAATATCCTGTACTTTTTATGGCGAAAGGCCTGGCAGCCAGATGCCAGGTTTTTCCCGTAATACCTATGGGATTTTGGATCAGTGACATTAGTAGTGCAATTATTAGAAAAAAATGTTGTTGTTTTTTAAGATGGTCGCCGGGTGTGATATTGGTCGGCGGACCTGTATGCTTTCTTTGTGACACCAAAATAATTAGAACGTTAATGCTACATTTACATTATGTTCCCGGCGGCCACGGCAGCCCCGTTTGCGCGAAACGTAGTGCGCCGTGGGATTTTGGCCATTTATTCCTCCGTATTCAAGTTTTATTAGGTCCTGCTTAGTTTTCTTACTGTCTATCACGATATCCGTGACGGGCCGTGGAGGGGGAAAGGGGCTGCTCAAAGGTGCACTACGGTTCGGCCTGCGGTCTACCACGTATTCCAGTACGTTCCCTCCAGGCCTGTCAGGTTCTGGTGGGGCCCCTCACGTCCTGGCTTCTTTGGTGGCATAGTTTATACTTCATTTTTCACAGTTTGATCTTCTCGGTTCGTATTAAAGACACAGTAATGTGTCAATGACTGTTCAGACTCGAATAAAGCGCCCCTGCCGGGCTCGGCTTTTTTACACTATCTCCCAGACCGCGCCCGCCGTGTCAGACCGTAGTATAACCGAGACGCGTCGTGATTGAACGCGACGAAACGGATAATATACGCCTTAGCTTGCCGTGAAAACCGTGGCAAAACGCGCAGCGACCGTGAAGCAAACGTGACAAAACGCGCACTTAACGCAGCAAGACGTGACAGGAACTTAAAAAGGACCGTCAGGTGCCGAGGTATACACATGTTTCCCGTCCCACTACGGACCCCCTCCAAGTTTTATTACGGTCTGTAACGTACTGTCACGTTTTATTGCGTTCACCCCGTTTTACTACGACCTAATAGGTTTCTCATCCGCACCGGGATTGCCGTGGCAAATTTTTTGACAGTTTAAAAATCTGGCCCGGCATCCACGGCAATCACGGCCAGTCACGTTTGCCCATCCCGTCCTCCTGCGTTGTCTCACGTCCATCCCGTTTTGTCTACGGTGGCCTGAAACGTGATTGCCGTGGCCGCCGGGAACATTGTGTAAACGCAGCATAAGTTTCGATAAAAACCGACCGAAACAATTGGTACAGAGGAGATAGTTAACCCACAAACGTACACACGGACGAAAGGCCATGCAGATAGGTTTTTCTATAATTACTTCGACCATCTAAAATAATTCGCCGCATTTATTTTGGTTACACGTTCACGTACAAGTTACATTTATCTTAACCTTTAATAAATATAATTAGAACTTGTACGTGCACGTGTAGCTACCAGTAGCCGTACGCGTACAAGTTCTAAATCTTAACCTCCCTAATGTCAAGAGATTGCAGTATAAAAGCAGCACTGAACCAAGACAACGTTTGCCCCAAAACTCCTCAGGCCAATTGCATGATGCATAATATGTATTGTTTCATGTTTTACTATTTAAATGGTTGGTTGGTTTTTGTTTAACGGCTCTTTGAGACAGTATTTAAGTCTGTATCGGACCTTCTTTCAGAGAGAAGAAAACAAATATACGGAAGGGAAAATGCATTAACAACCCGCACCTACTGAAAGCACCGTAGGCATTTGCTATTCCATTATCCAAATCAGTATGACACCCAGGATAAATATAGTTTTAAGGATGCGAATATGCCAGAGCGTTTACTATATGAGCCGCGCCGTGAGAAAACCAACAAAGTGATTGTGCGCCCAGCGTAGACTCAGATCAGCCTGGGCATCCGCCCAGTCTGATCAGGGTCTTTGCTCTCCGCATGAAAGTAACTTAGACACTTAGCTATCTTCTAAGCGCTTAGCGAAGAGTCTGGTCAAAATGGGCGGATGCCTCGGCTGGTCTGAGTCTCCACTGGGCGCAAAACCACATTGTTGGTTTTCTCGTGATGCCCAGACTAATTGTGTGGTAACGAAAACGCTTTTACCAGATGATCAGTTATCAGCCTGCACGAGTATATCCGTGCTTGTTTCGTACATTTATGCGGTAGGCTTATCCAAAATTAGTTTCATTATGGATTATTCCCATGAAAACAACGGCTTCGCAAGCGGCGCATAATACGCCCGTTTCAATGTCCTAAAGGAGTTACAGAATGAACAAAATTGTTTACAAAAGGATAGACAGGCAGACAAACAGAGGCAGTCATTCTATAATTAAGTAGAACTGTTGGCGAATCCGACTATACCCCGCTTAACTGCATAAATCAAATGGTGTTATTTTCGTAACAAAAAGCATAGAGAGAGAGAGAGAAACCATTGTTACCATGTATACCAAATATGAATGGTTGCTGCGAAATCTGTTACACAAAAATACATTATTCAAAGTAAAGAGAGAAAGAAAATCGGACAAATACAGGGAAGAAAAAGAGGAAAAGGCTGGTTCTCAAGCCCACGATACAGTAAGTAATCATTAACCTGCATACCAAATATGACTACTCTAGCTTGCAAGGTTGTGGAGAAATCTTTGACGAAAAAATTCATTATTCAAAGTATGGAAAGAAAGAATATTGGACAAATACAGGGAAGAATAAGCAGGAGAAGGCTGGTTCTCAATCCCACGATACAAAATGTCGTAATCAACCTGCATACCAAATATGACTACTCTAGCTTGCATGGTTGTAGAGAAATCTTTGACATAAAATTTCAATATTCAAAGAATGGAAAGAAAGAAAATTGGACAGATACAGGGAAGAATAAGCAGGAGATTAGGCTGGTTCTCAATCCCACAGTACAACATGTCATCAACCTTTATGCCAAATATGACAAGTCTAGCTTGTATGGTTGTGAAGAAATCTTTGATGAAAAATTTGATTAAAAGGGGACGGAAGGACAGACGGAAGGACGGACGGACAGATGTAAACCTGTATACCCCACACTTTTACAAGGCGGGGATATAATGATTGCAACATTTTTTAAATATTTAACACATCAAATACTGTTGTATAAGTTGCTTGTCAAAGTGGAACAAGGGAGATAACCTAAATATACTAGATATACCATTTTTGTTCTATTATACTCCTTTGACAATATATTGTACAAGATAGATATACACAAAATAGCCAATAAGAACTAATGAAAGAGATTAACTCTAAAACGAAGAAAGGGAGAGCAGCCATTTTTGAACGCGACACACCGTTGGGACTTCATACACATTGCCATGAAGTTTCATGAAGATATCCCGAACGGTTATCTAGTTATGGCGCGCACAAGACTTACGGGGAAATATTAATCAAAGGGGCATAACTTGGAAACTTAAGAAGGGGGAGCAACCATTCTTGTACGCTCCATGTTCCCCAAACCTAATACATATGCCTACCAAATTCCATGAAGATATCCCAAATGGTTACTGAGTTATGGCGCGCACAAGAATGTTTACGGACAGACGGACGACGGACGGACGGAGGACGCCACGACATAATACGTCCGTTTTTTTCAAAACGGGCGTTTAAACATATAAAATGCTGAATACTGGATACTCAAATGGTCACAAGGGCTTCTGATGCGTGGAGGTAAACACATCAAATGGGACCATTGGATGAAATCCTTTCAGATGGATTCTGCCAACAACACCCTCAAAGTATATCAACAGCTGACCAAAGTTCTTTCTTTCTTAACCCACACTTAAAAAATGGGTAAAAACCGCCTGAACAGAATTTAAATGGCAGTATGCACCACTTAATGCAGTTGTATCAAAAGTATCTCGGATAGACAGATAAAGAACTCCAGCAAAGTTGGTAATATTAAGCAACACGTCTATGCTCGTGAAAGTATTTGGATATCATAGGCCCATGTCATATTTAGATGCCCAATTTTTGGATACAAGGTAAGTGCCTAAATAATTTGAGTTGGTTGGTCGGTTATTTTTGGGTTTAAAGGCCCTTTGAGATAGTAATTCAGTCTCTATCGAGCCGTCACCCAAAGAACTAGAGATAGAAAAGTAATACAGGATAGACGAGAGAGAGAGAGAAAAAAAACTCTATCCCGCACCTGCTGCAATTACACTAATCCCTTGCTGTACTATTATTTAAACTAGTAGGACGCCCCGGCACTGAAAGTTACCAACCAACAGCTCCCGATCCGACCACCCCAGAGTTTTGGGTGAAAATGGTCCAAGAGGTTGATGGAAATCACAGGGATAAATCATTAATGTTGCGCCAAACAAGGGACCACTTCTGTGATAGTGGGGTTAACACTTGTCAGCAGCAACCATTAGAAAACATATCTCCTCAAACAGAAGAGACCTCACAATGGTCCTTGTACTAACCAAGACTGCCCAAGCTACGGTAATCAGGCGACAGTCCCTGTGTTTAATATATCCAAGCCCTGCAAAGGTGCACACACTGATAAGCAAAGAATAGTGCAAAGAACTGACTTGAGCGAGGCTACTACAGCAAAACGATGAATACGATATTTCAGGAGAGAAAATGTAGAAAGTAGGCAAAAGCTAACATCGCAGATGGGGCATGTTCCAACAGCAGAGTGAAATATAAACAGAACTATACGAAATTTAGTGCGACAGACGCGCAATATATATATAACTTCGAAGAAATGAGCTACTTAGCATAGTAATAGGTAAAGAGACCGACACAGAAGTGGCCATTTCACACGGAATTTATGTAATAATATCTTCGCCGTCAAGAAATAAATAAACGAAATTGTTATATTGTAAAGCATGTTTCTAGTTATGTTCGCACTCTGAGCGGTTGGTTGGTTGTTTGCTGGCTTGAAAAGGCCTTGAATTTCGGGGGTCGACTTAAAAAGACATTAGACTGCATGAAAGGCCCTAGAAAATCTCCTAAATCATAACTTTGTGGCCTCAAATTCAGATTTATTGGCCTTAACTTTATTTATTTTTTACAGTTTTGGTCAATGGTCTTTCCGAAAGCTTGAAATTGTGGACAAAAGTCGGTAGATAACATTATATTGCTCGTCTTAAAGAAAAAAGACTATGTTTTCTTCTGTGCGGTCAAATTACGGCAGGGGTGGTAGGGTGGTGCGATTGCTGGGAATAACTTTCAGTGCCAGGGCGTCCTACTGATTTGGATAATAGTAGGGCATGGGCTAACTGTGCTTGCAGTAGGTGCGGTTGGGGCTGTTGGACATTTTTTCTCTCGTCTACATTTCTCTCTTCTTTCTCCTCTCTGGGGGGGGGGGGGGGGGAGCTCCGGCAGCTCAGTGGGTTAAGCGCTGGCCTACTGACCTAGCGGACCCGGGTTCGAATCCAGCTCGAGGCGAGAATCTTTCCTACCGTAAACGGGGTTCCATTGCACACAGCCTTTCATTATCATCGTCCTGATATGACTGAAATACTGTTGAAAAGGACGTAAAATCGCAAGTCATCCATCCATCCCCTCTGGGAGACGGCCCGATATAGACTGAATGTCACTGAAATACTGTCTCAAAAGGTCGTAAAACCGAAACCAAACAACCAACCAATCAAATTACGGTAGTTACATGAATTCATGTCAATATTTATTGTTTATTACGCCATTAAATGTTACCGTCTTACGGTGCTGTTTCCATATATTCTTTTACTTAGACAATCAAAGATTATCATGGTAAATGTGTATACAAGCTAAAGTGGTATTCGACGTAAGATGAGCCATGAAACAGAGGATAAATACAAGGCGGTTTTTAAATTTTATACAAAACTGATCAATCTTGGAAAGTTGGGAGAGTGTGCATTGAGGTCGCATAAAAAAAAATACGATAAACATAAACGCCATCGGCAAGTAGAATCCTCACCCCACTTGCTCAATCAGCCCATAGTGGCAGAAGTGCAAGTGCTTCCGCAACTCTTAGGTGAAAACGATAATGCAAGTTTATTGGTTTGCAAACCCAGGTAGAACTACATGTTTTAGTTAAACGTTGACTAGAGTGGTCGGGTGGTGCGACGGTGCTGTGTATAACTTTCAGTGCCGGGGCGTCCTAAATTGGAACATGGTAGGGCATGCATGGGCCTACTGTTCTTGCAGTAGGTGCGCGTGGGATTGTTTGGACATTTTTTTCTCTCATCTATTGACGTATATATTGAGTAAAAGTACTAAGGAAAAAAAGGTAAAGGTTTCCCATAGCCTTATAGCCGTAGGGGCAAGGGGGGGGGGGGGGGGGGTAGAGACCATTGGGCACAGCTGATAAAAGGCGGAGCCCATATCTTTTCTATCGCTGCCTTATTGTCCCCCGCCTTTTCGAAGAAAAGCGAAGGGACATAGTTTTCGGCCTTCCGTCCTTATTTCCGTCCTTCCGTCCCCCTAAAGTAGTAGGTACCTTGTGTGCGCAACTTCTCCTACAGTTTTATGCCGATTCTTTTGAAACTTTACAGCTGTTTTTTTTTTCATGGTCTGAAGATATGCATGTGGTTTGGATATAATCCTGAGATCATTTTTTGTTACTTTTTTCCACACGTTGAACTTAAGTCATTTTTTAGGGCGTTTTTACTATCAAAGTGACTGGATAGTGGGTGCCTTGTGTGCGCAACTCCTCCAACAGTTTTATGCCGATTCCTTTTAAACTTCACAGGTGTTTTGGTCATGGTCTGAAAATATGCCTGTGGTTTGGATATAATCTTCACATTATTTTTTGTCACTTTTTTTACAAGTTGAACTTACAAGTCATTTTTAGGCGTTTTTACTATCATAGTGACTAGATAGTGGGTACCTTGTGTGCGCAACTCCTCATTCAGGTTTATGCCGATTCCTTTGAAACTTCACAGGTATTTTGGTTATGTGGTTTGGATATAAGCCTCACATTATTTTTATTACTTTTTCCTTAAGTTGAACTGAGCCTTTTATCATACATTTTTCCTATTAAGGTGAATAGATAGTGTGTACCTTGTGTGTGCAACTCCTCCTACAGTTTTACGCTTGTTCCTTTCAAACTTCACACGTGTTTTGGTCATGGTCTTAATATATGCATCTGGTGTAGATATAATTCTAAAATTATTTTTGTCACTTTTTCCGCTAGTTGAACTTAGTCTTTTTTCAGGTGTTTTTTTTTTTTTTTTTTTTTTTTCATTGACATGTCCTTTAATTGAATTTGAATTTGCTTGTTTTTTACTGTTTCGAAAAAGGTACCCATTTACTGCAGGGTTGACAGAGAATTTTCCAGTCGTCGGATTGCAACAGTGAGCCGCGAACTAACGACCATCCGGCTACTTTCTGCACCACAGCCGAGTCACTGTAACCACTCGAGCACGGCGCGTCTCTAAAAGTCCATATAAAGGTCTAAAGTTTATGTTTAAACAGTCTGTATGAACCATGTTTTGGATTTAACGGCATTTTGAATATTCCACTCTCTATCCAGCCGTCGTCCAAGGAGACGAGAAAGAAACGAGAAACGATGTGAGAGAAAAGTATCCGAACAACCCCCACCCGCACTTACTGCGAGAACAGGAGGCCCTTGCCCTGCTATCAGTCAAATTAGTAGGATGCCCTGGCACTGAAACTTAACCAGCACCATCGACCGACGCAACCATCCCCGACACCTGCCCCCCCCCCGCCCCCCCAACCCGCTACACACACACACTCTCTCTCTCAAAGGAAGCATTGGAAAGCGCATAGGTCAGGCAGTTTTTCTCGTCCTTCCTTGCCCCTCTAGATTTCCAACGACTTCTCTGGAAAACATATTAGGATGGTTTGATCTTCACTGTGGCTTATCACAATGTGGCGGGTGGTGGTGGTGGTGGTGGGGGGGGGGCGTTAATAGTGTTGCATCATTACATTACTGCAAACAAACATAATCAAATTGACGGACTCTGCTTTCTTCGTTCCTTTATGCATTCCTTGATTCTAGAGCTCTCTCAGAATTTATTTTAACATTGCTGCTTTTGCATAAATTTGTTACACGTTACAATACGGGTGCTTTCGCATAAAGCACGGGTTATATTTTTGCCGACTTTGTGCCCACGCCCGATCTGAACAGAATTTATGAAATTAAAAACTCACCATTTGACAGTTTATATAAGCGGTTTCACAAATTATCACGTGCTTCCGGTTTATTTCATATGGGATGCTGAACTGGGAAAACTTATACTTAAGGTTTTTTGATGTTGATATGACCCGACTTTAGTCTCGGGACGAGAAGAACAACGGTGCGTCTGGTGTGGTGGCTCGAAGCCGAATGCCCTTTCTACGTGGATTCAGCACGAGGTGTTTTACAGCAGGTGGAACAGGCTTTTCATGATTTTCTGCTGATTCTCAAGCGGAGATAGCCGAAGAAACACGCGGGGTGCCGGACTTGTTTTTTGTGCAGATGATACGTCCTTTAGAGGTCACCAGTCCTGGCGACCAACATCCTCCCTCTTTCACATAAAAGGATATATACGGATTATGTTACTGAGTTTAGCTTTAGAGGCACATTATAAGCAAGAAGGTTCTAATAGTATGTTGTTTTGATGTAAAGTTACTGTTTAGGTAGTCACATCGAAAAAGTCATAAAGAATCTGAGCAGGTGAAAGTTATGCAGTGTGACGATACTGAATTTAAGTGATCACTCTCTTTTATCTTATTTATTTCTTTTTTCAAAGATAATTAAACTTAACCCTAACATTTTTACATTTTTTGACGAAGAACACATTTAACAAATACGCTTAATCCTTAACTTAAATAAAAGGCAATCGGCCAAAAGTCACCCGACGTTTGAAATGTGTCACAAACTGCAGCCCTTTATTCCATTTCAGAGTAACTGTATGGCCAAAACCAGAAAATATGTGTATGACAGAACCTGGTAAGCAAATAATAATTGAAGCATAAGCAAAGACATATACCATTTATGAAAATTCAGCCCATTAATATGAATAGTTCTTCAGTTATCCCTTTACCTTTAAGTGAATGTCTATTATCTATGAAAGGGGAATAACTCTGTCACTTATAAATTTAGCATATCCTAACAATAATCATAATACTCAATTTACCAAATGCTAATAGCATACCAAATTTCAGCTCTCTCGGTCAAACGGCTTAAAAGTTGGAAAAATGCCAAAAAAACGACAAAGGGCCATAACTTTGTAAAATATATAACAATTGAAACTCTAAAATCACATGCACATCTTCAGATCATGATGAAAACTTCTGCACTATTTCAAGTCAATCTGATAAAAGATGTGGCAGGAGTTGCGGTGACAAGGTCTGAGTCAGCAAGGGCCGTAACTCCTTCAAACATGGCCGAAACAAAACTTCAAAAACCACATGCATATCTTTATATCATAAGAATACAATCTGTAAAATTTCAAATCAATCCGATGAAAGACGTAGGAGGAGATGCGGGGACAAGATTTCGGACGGAAGGACGGACTGACACACGGACGGACGAGGGTCATTTCTATAGTCCCCCGCCTCCTACGTCGGGTGACAATCAATAAATCTTACATAAATATATTTTCATTTATACAAACATGTACTATACTAACATACGAGTAATGCTTAGATATAGCCTCTCCATGCCATGGGTCATATGCAAGACATAGGCAACATAGATATACATGTACAAGAAATGATATATGCAAAAGCACTAAATATAAATCCAAAATGAGGTCTGGAAGCTCGGGCTCTTTTTCAAGGTAGGTCGGGTTGCAACTAAGTATAAAAATAAATTGAAAGGAAAAGGGACTAAATCTAACAAAATATATTGTAAGAATTGTTTTGAAACTGACAGAAGTTCCTTTTACGAATCACCACCAAGCGTATTCTTTACAGAAGGAAACCTGTCAGACTTTCCATTTGTAAATATGAATATATTTACACTTTACAACAGGAAATCTGTCAGTCTTTTCATATATAAATATATTCACTGAGGCTGCATTTGAAATTTGGCTCTGATAGGCCCAGTGGTTTCAGAGAAGATCTTTGAAAATGGTGGACAATAGACGGACGACAGACCATGGCTATACTAAAAGCTCACCTATGAGGTGAGCTAAAAATCTAAGATCTCACAGTAAGCAATTCTTGAGTTTCACAGCTGCCGAAAATTCTCAAGGAAGGACAGATGGATAGACTGACCCTAACCAATAAGCCCATATGACTTCTTAGAAGTTCTGGGCATCTATCTGTAACCAATAAGCCCTTTTGACTTCTTACAAGTTCTGGGCATCTGTAACCAATAAGCCCTTTTGACTTCTTACAAGTTCTGGGCATTTGTATTAGAAGTGTATGCCTACAGTGTATGTCATGCTCTCCCAATTTTTCAATGACATCACAAACCGCAATTCTTTCAACAGAAACCTCAGATTTTCTCAAACAATTGATTATTCTCTGCGCTCGCGAGTTAATATGTAGGCGTCTCGTATCTTGTGTCTGCAGCTAACGTGTCCCGCGGAATGCGACAGTAAGTAGGGCTCGGAGAGAGATGCTCATTGCTTACCGAGACCTGCCCATCATCTCTTTTCTTTCAAACTTTTTGGGTTTAGCGACACTGAAGAAGTTAAATACAGAAACGCGCGTCTGTCGCACTAAAATTGGTATGGATACGTTTATATCTCAACTAAATATTCTCAACTCAATTTATTCTGTCTTTTGGTTTAAACGTATTTTATTTCATAAGATCACAATCATATATGTATTTACATAATATAAGAACATTTAAGGATCAGAACGAAAGCAAAGCTTATAGAGTTCTTATCCCAAATATAAAATATACAATTTGTGCCATTGCCGGCTGACTTTATAACCTTTTAGGTGAATGTGATGTTACAGGCAAATATTACAAAAACAGCAGAAAGCAGCAAAGGCAATTGAAATATATACCCAAAATGCGTACAATGCTCCATCAACATTGAATCAAAGTTGATTCGATGTCGTTATGTTGAATCAATATAGGGATCAAACAGGGTTTTTCATGCATTAACGTTTGCCAGGTCCCGAGGGAGATGTTGACAACCGAGGCCGAATGTTGACAACCGAGGCCGAAGGCCGAGGTTTTCAACATCTCCCAAGGGACCTGGCAAACGTTATTGCATTAAAAAAATGTTTGATCGCTGTTATTGCATAAATTCAACGAAATATTCGTTAAGATTTGCGAAAATACGGCACTATATTTTTGTCACCATTTCACAGCCAACGCGTCGGTGCATCTTTTTTATTAATATCCATCTTCCTGGCCCGAGAGCATCAAGCTGTTCAAAATGGCTGCCATCATCCTATTCAACCTCAGTATTTATGGAAAGAGTCCAAGATGGTCGTTGCAAATTCATCAACAAAAAGCAGATACCTTGATCAAAGCACAAAAATCCATACAGAACATGCCTGGCCCATTCATGCACCATCCTGCAGTTCTTGATTGCTGAAAGCTTAGGATGCATGTTTTCTTTAACACTCTCCATTTGGCATCGTGAGAATGAAGACAACATTGCTTTGAAATCCGTGTCAGTACTTTATGACGTAATAAGAGTACAAAGTATGATGACGTCACAAGAATACGTAGGTAGCACGCGACCAATTATATTGTTAATTAACCGAAGGCGCACAACCAGTTTTTTTAATTCGACCGAAACGGGAGAGACAAAGGTGCATGGCGGTTTTTAGTGGCCCGGCACAAGCATAACGAAAGTTCTGTCATCGTGTTTCAACAGCGCGTGAAAAACGTTGTTGAAACACGGCTTTTCGCCTGTTGATGCACGGCTGTCAATACCTCTCGGCACTGCTTTTTATGCAACAACGCCGAATCAATACCGATCTAACGCCTTCTACCCAGATAAGGACACCTTGTACATACAAAACGGATATGATATATAAAGGAGGAAAATGTAATATTCGAACAGTTAATATGGAATTCGGGCTTAAGAGAGGGGGTGCAGTCTTTTTAAAAGCTATTGTTTATAATATGTAATCGTCGCAAATTGATCACGTTCTTCATACTAATTTAAAACGGGTGTGTTTCGCAAAATACACTTCTGTTCATGAGTGAATAGATTTATATTTGTGGCTACATATAAAGACATGTCACCATACAACAAAATATTTAGGGAAGAAGTTTGGAATGCAATAACATTCAAAAGTATATTTCGTTGAGTTTGATAATAACTATAGGTCGGTCGCGCTATAGTGGCAATGTTTTGTTTACATTTTAATGTCAACAGTACCTGTACTATCATTACGGTGCAGTTCATGTAACTTCTTGATTTATGGTCATAATGGCACATTACGGTTAACTGGCAGTTCTAATTTACCTAAATAACACTTTTTGAAAGCTTAAAGACAGGGACTGTCTCTAGTTTAAGAATATCATTGATAACAAAATTGATACTAACAAAATTATTCAAATTTATTCTTTCATTCCCGTGTGTTGGATAAGCTGAACTCTGCTATATAGCCAATCAGTCACCAAATCAAAATAAACATAAAACAATAACATTGCCAACTTATCGCGTCCGGACTATACAGTGGAAAAGAAGTGTTGACTGTTTTTAATACTACCACAACTGCACAAAGGTGAGTAAGAAGTATTTTTATGAAACCGTACTTTTGAATAATGCCATACTCACTTTAGGTATTTCAGTCTCTGTTTCTAACAACTATTGTAGCGGTAGTGGCACTGACTCACCGGATAGCGGTCATGGTCTTTTGTTAGGCTGTTTTGGCAAAGACTTTCTGGCTGTGGATACCTGTTGCCGCGTACTGAACTTAAAAAATCATTCCACCAATTCAGAGAATCTATATTCGACAATAGATGCCTAATATTAACTTGTTTTGATATTCGGTCAATATCAAGGTTGTCAAAATTTGGCAGTTGAGTTTTTGGCTTCCCTACAGGTAAATGTCTCTTTCCATCTTCAAAAGTTTTGAAAAAAACCTGATTCCAGGTCTGTCAATGCCTGGTCATGCAGTCCTTTGTACTAGGTCTTTACTTGGTTTTCACTGATGTATGTGCATCTGTAATGGAGTGGTTAGGTACGCTGCATAAGTGTATTGGGGAGTGGCTCTAACCAGGTCTTTCTGTCCATCATTGTGTTGAGTGTTCTAAAATTTGGAAGTAAGTCTAGCAGTTGGATGAAGGTTTCCACATCAGTTTGCTTTAACCTTTTGGCAATCTGACTGAAGGCAGCATCCACATGTTCATGCGTGTGCACCACAAGTAAGAATGACAGATGAACCTGAAAGAAAACAAGAAATGTTACAGTGTACAACAAATGCCCCCGAAGGCCACTTAAACTGACCTTTGAGCCCTGGTTGTCACCGTGACATTTGGCATGGAACAAGAGTCTTGCATATGACATACACTCTCATTCTGCTGTGCTTTTCTTTGAGATTTAAATGCATTTCGGAAGTTTGAGAGGATTCCTGGGGACTTAATTAAACCACTAACTAAACTGTGTTGTATCTTTGACATTGGGTATGGGAGCATAAATGTCGCATTTGACATAACTTATCTTTATACTTTACTTTTCTTAAATTACCATTTTATCTTGCTTTACTTTTCTGTGAAATTTGATGAAGTTCACTTCCGCAGTTTTGAGTCAGTTGAGAGACAGTATTTGACCTGTGAGCCTTGATTGTGACACAGAACCGTAATTTGTTTTTGACATATCTTTTCATTATTTCTAACCTTTAAATGAAGTTTAATTAAGTTTGCTTCAGTAGTTTTTTTTGTCTCAAATTCTCCTTCATAAAATCGGAGGGTAGACGAAGCGAGCTCCTGAAAGTAAACTGTACTAAATCTTCTTCTCTAGTACTGCTAGGCTCAGATGGTTGAGATTTAACATGCAGAACTATCTAATGGTCATTTACCGTTAATTCAAATGCTGGCTTCAGAGTCCAAACTGGCCCCACCCCGGGGAGTCCTGGGTTTGAACCATAGAAATATATAGGTAAATATTCAAAAATCTTCTTCACGCTGGAACGCGACTTGTCCAAGATACTGCCATATTTAGCATTTGTGTGCAGCTATATCAAAATTAGTTCATAGCAAAAGGCGCTAGATGGGTGATAAAGTATTTCTAAAATAGCGCTCTTTACCCTTAAATTCTGGATCGCAAATCTGTCCAAGATTATTTCGGTGAAAGTTATATCAGAATCTGCCAATAAATTAAGGGACTATAGCGATGATGTTAGCAACTGTGACCTTCACTTTGGACCTACAATGCTGAAACTTCAGCTTATCTAAGATATTGTCATACTAAACATTTGCTGGAGTTATACCAAAATCAGTCCATAAAAAGCGCTAGAGCAATGACAAAAGTTTTTTTCAGCTCACCTGAGCCGAAGACTCACAAGGTGAGCTTATAGTATGGGCTTGGTCCGTCGTACGTCGTCCGTTCACACTTTTAAGCATTAGTATCTGGCCAGTCTTGATCAAATTTTATACGTAGCATGGTTGGGGTGGCGGATTGATTGCATATAGTTTTGGGACAGATTGGTTGAAAACTGTGGTTACGATGGCAACAAAAAGGTCCCATAGACTTATAATGGGGAAAATGTTGTCCGGGCCCTAGCTTCTTCATTTTTAATCGCAGCTTCTTGTAACTTGCAGGTATCCAGGACAGTCAAAACATCTCGGGCCAGTTCGAATTTGAGCCAGGTTGGATAGTTCTTTTTAGAGTTACTTGCCCTTGAGCGATAAAATATTTTCCCATTGACTTACAATGGGGAAAATGTTGTCCAGGCCCTAGCTTCATCATTTTAGACCACAACTTCTTGTAACTTACAGGTATCCAGGAGGACAGCCATAACATCTCGGACCAGTTCGAATTTGAGCCAGGTTGAACCATTCTTTTCGGAGTTACTGGCCCTTGAGCGATGAAATATATAATGGGGAAAATGTTGTCCGGGCTCTAGCTTCTTCATTTTTGATCGGAACTTCTTGTAACTTGCAGGTATCCAGGACTGTCAAAACATCTCGGACCAGTTCGAATTTGGGCCTAGTTGGATCATTTTTTGTCAGAGCTACCTGCACTTAAGCGATAAAATATTTTCCCATAGACTTATATTGGGGAAAATGTTGTCCGGGCCCTAGCTTCTTTTTTGATTGCAACTTCTTGTAACTTGCAGTTATTCAGGACAGCCCAAACATCTCGGACCAGTTTGAATTTGAGCCAGGTTGGATCATTCTTTTCAGAGTTACTTGCCCTTGAGCGATGAAATATATGGGGAAATTGTCCGGGCTCTAGCCTCTTCATTTTTGATCGCAACTTCTTGTAACTTCCAGGTATCCATGACGCTGGTCATAACATCTCGGACCAGTTAGAATTTGGGCCAGGTTGGATCCTTCTTTTCAGAGTTACCTGCCCTTAAGCGATAAAATTTTTTCCATAGACTTTTAATGGGGAAAATGTTGTCCAGGACCTAGCTTCTTCATTTTTGATCGCAACTTCTTGTAACTTGCAGGTATTCAGGACAGCCAAAACATCTCGGACCAGTTTGAATTTGGGCAAGGTTGGATCAATCTTTTTACAGTTACTTGCCCTTGAGCGAAACAATATTTTCCCATAGACTTTGTCATCTGTCTAGGGCCTTGATTTGTGGACCAAATTCGATTTAATTTCACTCAAGTGATTAGTATGACAATATCTTGGACAAGTTTGCGTTTCAGCATTCTGGGTCAAGGTCAAGGTCACAGTTGCTGTTTTTTAGAAAAAACTTTGTCACCGCTCTAGCACCTTCATTTATCGACTGATTTTGATTAAAACTTCACACAAATGTGTAGTATGACAATATCTTGAATAAGATTGCGTTTCAGCTCCTAAGGTCAAGATCAATGTCACAGTGGCTATTTTTAGAACAACTTTGTCATTATACCCCCGGTATACGAAATTTTGGTTTTTCCGTTTATATGTTTGTGTGTATGTTAACATTTTTTCTGTCACAGATTTCTCAGGAACACAACAGCTAGGATTTTGAAATTTGGTACAAACGTTGGGTATGACTAGTTGTACCGTGTAAGAGAGAATCAGCCTCCTGCTGCTTATCATTCCCTTTATTTGTCAATTTTTTCTTTCTCTCCAATTAATTTTCTGTCAAAGATATCTCAATAACTTCTACAGTAAGGGTATCTGAAATTTGGTAGAAACGTTTGGTATGACTAGTTGTACCGTGTAAGAGAGAATCGGCCTGATCCAGCTTATCATTCCCTTTGTTTGTCCAGTTTTTCTTTCTCTCCAATTTCTCTCCAATTAAACTTCTGTCAAAGATTTCTCAGGAACCACTACAGCTAGAATTTTGAAATTTGGTACAAACATTGAGTATGACTCGTTGTACCGTGTAAGAGAGAATCAGTTTTCTGCTGCGTATCATTCCCATTATTTGTCCATTTTTTCTTTCTCTCCAATTAATTTTCTGTCAAAGATATCTCAAAAACTTCTACAGGAAGGGTATCTGAAATTTGGTAGAAACGTTGGGTATGACAAGTTGTACTGTGTAAGGGAGTATCAGCCTGCTCCAGCTTGTTATTCCCTTTGTTTGTCCAGTTTTTCTTTCTCCCCAATTTCTCTCCAATTAAATTTTTGTCAAAGATTTCTCAGGAACCACTACAGCTAGAATTTTGAAATTTGGTACAAACATTAAGTATGACTAGTTGCACAGGGTAAGAGAGAATAGGCCTTCTGCTGCTTATCATTCCCTTCATTTGTTCATTTTTCTTTCTCTCCAATTAAATTTCTGTCAGAGATTTCTCAGGAACTACTACTGTAAGGGTATTTGAAATTTAGTACAAACCTTGGTAATGACTAGTTGTAATTTGTATGAAAACATCAGCCTTTTCCTGCTTATTATTTCCTTTGTTTGTCCATTTTTTCTTTCTATCTAATTAAATTAACCTTTTTTCTGTCACAGAATTCTCAGGAACCACTACAGCTAGGATTTTGAAATTTTGTACAAATGTTTGGTAAAACTAGTTGTACAGTGTAAGAGAACTTCAGCCTCCTTCTCTTATTGTTCCCTTTGTTTGTCCATTTTTTCTTCTCTCCATTTATTTTTTTTGTCAAAGACTTCTCAGGAACCACTTTACCTAGGTTTTTGAAATTTGTTACAAAGTTGGGTTTGACTAGTTGTATCATATAAGAGACCATCAGCCTCTATCTGCTTATCATTCCCTCTTTTTTTTCTTTCTCTCAAATTTAATTTCTGTCAAAGATTTCTCAGGAACCATTACAGCTAGGATTTTGAAATTTGGTACAAATATTGGGTGTGACTAGTAGTGTGCAAGAGAGTACTAGCCTCCATATATGTATCATTCCCTTTTTTGTTCATTTTTTCTTTCTTTCCAATTTAATTTTTGTCACAGATGTCTCAGGAATCACTGTTGCTAGTATTTTGATATTTAGGCCAAACATTGGGTATGACTAGTTGTATCAAGTAAGAGAGTATCTGAGCCTCCTGCTTATCATCCATTAATATCATTTATTTTAAAGTTTTGTATTAAGTGTGGCAGTGTTTCTTTTAGGCGGTGGTGCTGGCCGGGGGTATACGTGAGCCCCTGCTAACATGCTCTAGTCCCTCTAGCACCTTCATCTGTGGACCGAATTCAACTTATTTTCATACATTTGATTAGTATGACAATATCTTGGACAAGTTCACGTTTCAGCATGCTGGTGTCAAGGTCACAGTGGCTATTTTTAAAAATGTTAAGTATGACAATATCTAGAACAAGCTCGCGTTTCAGCATCCTAAGGTCAATGTCAAGGTCACAGTGGCTATTTTTAGAGAACTTTTGTCATTACTCTAGCACCTTCATTTATGGACCAATTTCTATTTTATCACATAAATGATAAGTATGGCAATATATTGGGCAAGTTTGCGTTTCAGCATTCTGGGTCAAGGTCAGCTATTTTTAGAAAACCTTTGTCATCGCTTGGCGACTTCATTTATCGACCAATTTTGATTTAACTTCACACAAATGTTTAGTATGACAATATCTTGAACAAGTTTGCTTTTCAGCATTCTAAGGTCAAGGTCACAGTGGCTATTTTTAGAAAAACTTTGTCATCGCTCTAGCGCCTTTATTTATGGACCAATTAACTTTGCACAAATGTTAAGTATGACATTATCTTTGACAAGTTCTCATTTCAATATTCTAGGGCTAAGGTCTAGGTCACAGGGGCTGTTTTTACTGTGAATGCAATAATCTCACCTTCCTGGTAAACTTATTCTGTGACAAACAGGTAGGCTGAATTTTTCAATTACACCGCATGTGCTGTTCGCAAAGTTTCTTTTGTCTCTGATCAGCAACGTAGTTGCCAATAATGATATAACAGTATTCTCGTATAATATGTACTTGATATTGGTTTGCACGCAGCATTTAGAGTATAAAGATTTAGATGTTTCCCAGGACGCCGTCAAGTACATTAAAATAGACTACTACTGACGACTAGTAAAAAGTAGGTCACTAAATCAGATATGAGAAAAACCTTGAGTACACTCTGGAGGGCACAGTTTTGATCCAATCTTTGTTCAGAATGTTTATTTCTATGTAATTTAGAACAAGGTGCTCTAGTGACCTCCTTTATTAAACAGTTTTGTTACCAGTAAAACTTCACAGCTGTATTGGATTTGTTTGACGTCAAAATTTGCACTCTTCTAAAACCACTGGTTTAAGGTTTGTAACAAATGAGTGAAGTAACAAAATGTGTCTGTTGACAGTAAGATCTAAGGTGAGCTACAGGGCCCATTGGTCCTCTTGTTTTAAAAAAGCAATTGTGACCTTGACCCTATCAACCTGAAACGCGAACTCCTAGAGATTGTCATACCTAATATAGCTGTGATGTTATACCAAAATGGTTAACAAGTTGGCTTCTTTAAAAAGAATCCTAGAAAGGTCTACTGCAGTGTCTTAAGCAGTTTAGTAGCCGGTTTTCAATCAGGACCTCCTCAGTTTCTGCATATAATGTAACTGCATGTCAGATTTGATTAAATGGTCATGAACGAATTCTTAAAACCGTAATGGCAGCAAGTTACATTACCCACTTCATTGTATAACAGCAACCAATCACTTGCTGAAGAAACGGTTTGGATCTACGAATGACTTGTGTTTTTACGTTCTTTTTAACAGTATTTCAGTCCTATCAGGACGATGGGAGGTATAATGAAATGTTGTGTGCAATGGAACTCCGTTTACGGTTTGAAAGATTCTCACCTCTAGCGGCCCAGTAGCGGGGCTCGAACCCGGGACGGCTAGAACAGTAGACCAGCCTTAAACCTGCTGCGCTACCGGGGCTCCTAGAACCGGTAGGGATCCGAAAGGCCTCATTACCCGGTGCGCGATTGTTAGTAGTCATTGGAGATAATAGTAAAATGGTCAATATAGTGATAACTATACTATTTTACCCACTTGTTTTAACCAACAGCGTTTAGGGACTTTATATATTCTGTTGTATTCTGTTCTTTGCGATCCATTAACCTTGCAAGGTTGTTGGGGCGCCATGGATGACTTCGCAACAATCCGGTTTTTGCCTTGTCGTGTTTTGTTTTTCAGTCGTATTTTCAGCCGCTGTAATTGAACTGGCAAATGCCATCCAAGTCCACTCTTTAAATATTGTCTTACCACCTCTTCTTCTGTCTACCTCTTTTTCTTTTTCCTTTCTCTGGGTCCTGTAGAATCGTCTTTGCTAAATTAGATGACATTGAGACGTGGCCAAACCACCTTAGTTTCCGTTTCTTGACCATCAGGAGTTCATCTTATTCTTCAGTGGCTGCTTGGATCCTTCTGTGAACTTCCTCATTGATTATGTGGTCCTAGTACTAAATGTTCAGTAACCTTCGGTAGTAACGCATCTCAAAGGCCTGCGTTTTTTTTCTCTACTCGGCTGTCAAGGTCCATGATTCACAGGCATACCGAACTACGGAAATGATAAGGGGCGCATCATTTCCACCTTTGAGCCAAGAGATGGTTATCTCTCCTAATTAGCTTCAGCTTTGTTAAAGCTGCAGTGGCTAGTCAATCCTTGAGAGAACTTCCGGTTTCAAGCCATCATCTGAAACTATGCTTCCGGGTATTTGAAGCTTATTACGGTACCCAGCTTCTGTCTGTTTGACTTGATCGCCCTCTGGATGCCATTGGCGATGTTTGTCATTAGTTGGCCTTCTTAGCACCATCTCCATCTTGTACCTTATGCTGAAGAGGGTGGGTGACAGGAGACACCCTAGCCTAAGTCAAACTGAACAATTCTCCCGTGCTGCCATTTATCTGAACTGCACTTGTAGCCTTGTCGTAGAGCTACTCAATGGTTTGATCTAGTTTTGCACTGATATTGTACTTCCACAAGGTAGCCCATACTGCATGTCAAAGGCTTTTTTTAAAAAAATCAATGAAGACATGGTATAGGTTTTGCTGATGCTGGAGGTACTTTCTAAACAGGATTCTGAGTTTGAAGATTTGTTCTGTGGTGCTTCTTTCGGCTCCGAATCCAGCTTGTGCTTCAGCAATTATCTGTTCGTCTTGGGGTTCAAGCCTGTTCAACATGACTTTCAAAATAACTTTGTTCGAATGACTGATGAGTCTGCTGGTTCTGTAATTCTGGCAGAGCTGTAAGTTGCCCTTTTTAGGGGTTGTAATAATTAGTGACTAAGTTCATAGGGTAAGCCATTCTCCAGCTCTTGTTAGAAATGAGAGATTTGTTAAATCATCATTCATGGTCTCCCCGCCAGCTGGAACAAGTTCTGCTGGTATATTATCAACTCCGGCAGCCATCCCCTTGTTCAGTGCTGCTACTGCAGTCTCAACTTCCTCAAAAGGCTCGGTTATAGATAAAACAAAACCAGTGAAAACAGCATCATTGGGTGAAAATCTTCACAGAAGTAGTCTACGGCCAGGATAAAACTTGTATCTGAGTCAAGCCTTACCGGTAATACCCGGGAGAGGTAAATCAGGTAGATTAAGGGGGTCCTTGTAGGCTAGGGATAGGACCAATTGCTTTGGTTGTTTGGGTTTGGGCGTTTATACCATAGGCAGTGAGCTAGTCATTGAATTGCTGGAAGGAAATAAGAATTTTTTTACCTCTATGCCCGGGCCTCGATGATCGAGTCTCCCAACACGACTGGTCAATAAGGGGTGGTAATAAAACAACATGTGTTGTGTTACATGTCCCTCCAAAAGAAGGAAATTATAAAAACAAGTACATGTGTGCGCCGGGGTACAAATATTTTCCATTCTTAATTGGCTGTTGCATTTCAATGGCTAAAGAGAAGTGATTTCCATTTAGCTTAATTATAAGATCAGGCGAAACAATTCTTATTAATAAAACTGAATAATGCATAAAACTTGAGAAGAGAGAGAGAGAGAGAGAGTTTCAAATCTTAGTGTTTACTGAGGTATGGCGCCTCATCTTTATCGTTACTGATTGTTTTTAATAATTGAGGTCGCTAGTTGAGGTTGTACATAAGGCAAGGAAATATGGTCAAAATATGTTTGTCATTTGAGGCAACATAATTCTGCAATAATGACCTAGATCAATGTTCTGTTCAATGCATGTCCGAACTGTGCTGCAAGTTTCATATCCCTGCATCAAATACTGTAGGAGGTGTTGAGACACCAACAGTACTAAAAATGTGGTCAAAATGTGTATGTTTTTGAGGGGACATAACTCTGCAATTGTATCCGTTTCCTTCATGTACATTTTCACTGTATTTCTGAACTGTGTTCAGAAGTTGCAAGTCTCAAATCCTTGCATCAAATACTGTATGAGTTATGGAGACACGAACAGTAAAGCAAAGGACATATGGTAAAACTATGTATATCATTTAAGAGGACATACATATAACTCTGCAATAATGACATGGATCAAAGTTCCGATTCCTTAATGCACAGTTTCAATGCATGTCTGGATGTTGCAAGTTCCAAATCCCCGCATCAAATAATGTAGGAGTTACGGAGACACGAACCGTTCTACAAAGTGACGAACGTACAGACGTACGCACGTACTTACGGACATAGGCAAAACTATATGCCCCTCCCAAATTCGTAGCAGGGGTCTTGAAGGGCGGGGGGGGGGGGGGGGGGCGCATAAAGATGTTAAACTCAGGAATATAGGTGTTTTTCTACATCTTACAACAGATGATCATAATAATTGAATTGTCCTGTGATGATGAAAAATGTGTTGATTTTGCGTGTTGGGCTAAGCGACATAGGTGTGTAGATACATACATAAAAATTTGAGTTGGTGCAATTCTAAGTTCTTAGACAAGTTATTTGTAATACATTGTTCGAAGTTCAAATAAAATAATAATTTAACAGGTGACGTGTTAAAAGAGAATGTTACGTGATATGCAAACAGGAAAGACACAAATCAACATGTGCAAACCCATTATAGTCTTCTCTTTTTGGTATTAAAAGTTCTATGATTTTCCATATATAATTTAATAATTTTTGTAACTAAGCCAAAAAGTAAAGACTGATCAGTCTGTAGAGATCCACATGCATATGGTAGTTGTTACTGTTACTGTACGCTTGTGGCTTAAGGTCCGTTTTTACACATCAGTCATTTTCAAGGTTAGCTGGTACAATGCTAATCTTCTGCTTACGCCTGTAAGAAGTAAATCGAAAGAAGATGGAATACATTGATTTCAAAGTAATAATCCTTTCCTGCAAAAGTGTATATCCTTGATATTATTAATAATCTCAGCATCGCACTGACGTCAACGCCTACGATCAAATGAAAGCTGTTGGCAGCCCCTTTGCATTTCAAAATAATTCCGAGAAAACATGGTCGACTTGTATTACATTTTCATTTGTCCCTTGTGTATCAGCATGCACAGAACAGGCTTAGGACATTGGCAACAGCTAAAATACGGTTACATACAGAGACAATTATATCATTAGTATGTGCAATGGAAACTTATGTATTTGACTGTCTATAAAGCGCCACTAAAGCATGACGGGGTATTATGCTTTCACGTTGGCCGTTCATGTGTCCGTCCGTCCGTCCGCACTTTGTTTCCGTGTGGTAACAAGTATTTATCATAGAATTTCAATTAAATTCTGCACATGCATTTGTGTCAAGAATGCCTCACTTGGGATTGTTAATGGGCAAATTTTGATAATTTATGACAGAGTTATGGCACTTGTCAACGTATTATAAATGCTTTTTGGCCTCTATTTTCTTTATTATTTGAAGTATCATGATAAAACTTCACAGAAATTATCAACGTAGCAAAACCGTTTCATTACCATAGAAATTTTGTCGTCAGGGATTATCTGCCCTTGCCCGGGGCGGAGGGTGAGGGTGAAGATTTGGGCCCAGTAAAAACGGTTTAAACCCCCCATTCGTTATTTCTGACCGTCCCAAGGCGGTACTTTCGTTGCGGTTGCATTTGTTACATGGTCGGTGCTGTTTAATGTTTTACCCTACTATAATAAAAATAGAAATAGGTAAAAATAGTTGTTAAATGTCTTTCGTATAATTTGCTTAGTCTGTTGTAACCCTTCTGTTGGTCTAAATTATTTAGTTCAATAAATATAGCTGAGTTGCCACCTATTTGGGAAAGAGCTGCTGACTCGGCTTATCACTTGTAATTTATTGTTTGTTGGGATGACTTTGTCAGTCTTTCCCTTTGATGTTGGGGTTAGGGTTTGGGATCTGATTTAGTCAGTTCCTGAAGTGTAGTTACACTTTAAATTTACTGATAGCGTTCTTCCTTTACGGTATTCATTTTTGATTAATCGAACATCTATGCAACCGTCCTGTCTGGTTTTGTCATTTAAAGTTTTAATACCTCTTCTTTCGGATGTACTGTGTAGTTGTGGCATTCCTGTATGTGAGAATTACATTTGCACACAACTGTATGTAGGTTCTTGATACACATGCGGTCTCTTTGTAAAGATGTTTCCTTTCATGTGAAGCAGTTCTTGTTTTATTTCTTTTGTGACGGCCTTCTAAACGGGCCCCAATACTTAGGGGAAAGAAGGGAACAAGAGCAGATACAAAGAAGGGAACAAATTTTGCCTGTTAAGAGCAGATACAATTTCGCAAGGCTACGTCGTCCACCAAAGCAAACAAGGCGTCTGAAAGGTTGTTTCTTTTTGTGAAATTGGCGGAAGATAGAAATCAATCCCGTTCGGTCAATTTCGTAAATCAGACGTTTGATTCACGGAATTGGCCGAGCGGCATTCCGAATGACAAAGGGGTGTACACCTTCAGGTAACAATATGAATTTGATGATAATAACAGACAAAAGATTCAATGGAACCAATGGATGCTACCCGAAGGCATGCGGTAGTGCATTAGGTATCCTGGTGAAGGAGTGACTTTCTGTGTAAACATATGCAATAAAAGAGAGAGCGAAATAAATAGAGGTTAAAGAATGATTAGATGCAAATCTACTCAGAAACGCAGATTTCGCATCATTTGCAAATTAAAGTAAACTGTCACTGAACATAAATAATGATGAGCAGTCAAAGTGTTTGTGTAGTGGTAATCCTTGCAATCTGCGTGATAGCTGATCACTATAAACGCCAAAGCTACTTGCGTTAGGGCAATCGCTGTTGCTCTGTGCAATTTCTGTTATTGCCAGCCGTCAATATTTCAAGTTGCATTTGATTCTTTTGAATAGTTTTAGAGATACACTCTTAACAAGCAAACAAACAAACAAAACATCAACAAATAAATAAATATTAAATAAATAAATAAGAATAATAGCAAATTCTACTATAACTGAACGTTGTCGTATCTCTGCCATCACTAGGAGGAACTCGGAAGTTGAAAAAACTATTTTGGTGATCATGACCTATCCATCCCTCTTATTTCTATTTTTTTTTTCTCTCCTTTTGTTTCAGACACATATATCATAGCCAATTAGCAAGATGATCTCCTTTCACGAAAGGAACGGCCTTCCGCTATTTAGCTGTATCCCGGTATAGCTTACTAGTGAAAGGAATTTCTATTCACGAAATGAGGTTCCTTTCGTTATATAGCTGTGTGTCCCATTGACTCATTTACGTTGAGATTGCTCAAGCAAAATCAGCCATTTTATGGTTCTCGAAATGGCAATTTGTGGATGAAAAGTAGTAACAGTTTTCTTATTTTTGGTCAAAACAGATTTTTGGGCTAGTTGAAACCGCCTTATCTAACGCCTCAAACGGTTCTAGTGAGCCAAAATTCTGGTAATTTATAAATGAGACAAATAAAGTATGTCACTTTTCTGAATACAAAGTGGTGTTAACGGGGATCTTTAATGCATGGGCGCGTTTACACAATGGGTTGAAATGGCATTTTGATCTACAGTAGTTGTAGCAAGACAGGGTTCTGATGGACAGTCTCTCTACTAGTTGATACCTTTATCTTGTAAAACTGTCTGAGCCAGTTTGGATCTATTTTTTCGGGTCATTTTATTGTTTGAAACGATGGTCATCCCCAAAGTTTTCCCACACAAAAGGCAACAGAGTATTCCTCAAAATTTGTTGAACCAAAAAGTCCAACTCCTTTATACCATCAATATCACTATCTCTGCATGAACATTTAGGCGATGCTTTGGTTTGCCCATATGATGCGTTAACATTCCTTTTTGTCCGTGTGACGTTGTTTTGTTGTCATGAAGCCGCACGCTACATTAATCAATGTAGATTTTATTATCCAGAGAGTCATTTGTTTCAATTTGGGCTTTGCAAAATTCTGCGCGTTTCTCAAGATTTGCGTTCCGAATAAGCTAGCAGTAGCTATGCTCCTAATAATCAAATCCAGCTTCCTCGACCGCTCAAATTTACACTACAACTCCTAATGTTTGTACCGTGATTTGAAATCATCCTTTTCACATCGGTACTGGTTAAATAAAGGTCACCTTTTAAAGGCACCATTGCTCTGTCAGTGGTGAAATATCTATCATGAAGCTTTTCGCTATAGACCGTGATAAGCCAACTTCAGTTAATCATGCCCTTGAATTTCACATGGAAAGACTTTGAAAATTGATTTGGGTCATTTTACTTGGCAACAAGGATGACCTACTTTCGATTTTGTTAACATGAATAAAATGAAAAAAATATAATGCACAGGCGTGGAGACCCATTCACTACGCCGCATATAGTTGTGTAACATTACTAGCCGAAAAAACCAGAAAAAGACAATCTTGTGAAGCTATTTGTAATTTTTAAACAACTTATTCCATATTCTTTTTGCTAGATGTATGACTCAATTTATTCGTAGCAAGCCACACTCTTTCACCAAACGTTTATACTGAACCGCTTTTCATAATGATTAGTACTTAGGCAGTGTTAATACTGAACCGCTTTTCATAATGATTAGTACTCAGGCAGTGTTACCACCGATAGGACTATGGAGACTTTAAAGTTTCCTTTACTAATATAAGGTCAGTTTCAGAATTTTTACGGCTGTACGACTTTTCTTTAACGGAGGTTTTCCAACATCAAAATTGTTGATCTTATATTGCTCTATATGGTATTTATTGGTTTTGGTTAAAACATATTTTATTCATTTTCGAAATTGTAACATACATACATATATAGTATACAATACAGGCTTGGGATTAGAACGAAAGCTGGACGCTTAAAAGAGTTCTTCTTATTGGTTTTATAGAGATACGTCAAGTGTTTTAAATCCTTTCTTGAATAAAGATATGTATTACTTCATGTCCTATATTCGGCATTTTGCTTATAGTTATGGTGAAATCTAATGTCGACCAGTTCAAAATATATTTCGTTTAAGGTGGACGATCCCGGAAGAACTCTGTTCTTGCTTGTTTAAAAAACAAACAGAGTTATTGTTCATCATCAAATCGACTAACTGTGGAGTAAATACAGTTATAATATACACTTACAATATCTACCGTAAAGATCCTAAGTTTTCGGGCACATAGGTCTGTACAAACAGTGAAAACTGAGATCAGACTGTTCCTTAGGAACCAGAATGATCAAGATCTTCACAGTTTCCATTCCATCTGCGCATTTTTGCCGACATTACTCTATGGTAGAACCGAATAACAGGAAAATAAATAATAGGGCAAGTACCGGCTGTGCTTGCAGCAGGTGCAGAATTTGGGCAGTCTGTTTTGGGGATATTTTGAACTTAAACATTGTTTTTCTAGGAAACGAAACGGTGAAATGTTTGTTTTTTTGTTTTATTCTTTAACATACGACGTAAGTTTTACTAAAATAATACGCATAAGCATGCCCCATCGATTGATAATATTTTTCATGACGTTTTTCATGAAATTCAATTTTCTTGCATTTTTTCAAAGAATGTAAAAATATACTTATTAACAAGAAAACTGCAATTTTTTGTTATCAGTTTGTTTCAAATATCATATATTACAGATTATATGATTTGCTGAAATGAAAGTGCATTCATGTGCTAGAGATATGAATTTTAATGGAAAATGTTTAAAAATAATATGTAGAAATACAAAATATTGTTTTTTAGGAAAACAAAACGGTGAAAATTGTTTTTTTCTTACCCAAATGTTTTATAGCTCTTTGGGTTATTTAGATGGTATAATGGTTTGAATGCCCCGCCAATATTTCTATTCAGTATTCGTCTACCTTAACTTGTATAAACATGCCATTTAGAAAAATGGCAGAGACAAGACAATGCAATCAACGGACATGTCAAAGTGTAAGTTTGATATGTGTCATCTGGGTGCATTACCCATAGTTTTCCCGTGCATTGATAAGTTTCATTGATTATTAAAGTGTATAGGTACACCTCACGTTTTGCATCCAATTTTACAAAGGCAAACAAGTTTTATTACTTCCGGTAAGATTCTCCGTCACAGAAATCGCTTCAAAACAGGTATATGTGTGTAGGTTTCGCTAAACTGCAAATTTACTGACATTGTTAACTTGCTGCCTTGCGCTTCTAATGCTCATGATAAATGGGCGTCATTTTCATGCCAAATTAGACCCTCTTATGACATTAAGACGGCCATATAATCAGCTACCTTGTACGCCCAAATCTATATAGTGAAAAAATGGGTAAACAGGGGTAAACATTGTTTTAAATTACTCGAAATATAGATTGTGTGTACTCGTTAGAACCGCCTCAACGAAGCTTGACCCAGCAAGACGTCGTAACGCTAGACATCGTTACGACGACGTATTAACGTTGCTGCGACGTGCTGACGATGCGACGTGATGACGTTGTAGCGACGTCAGTTCATCCCTCAACGTCATGTGCCCACAGAGAACGAGCACCCTCGCATGCCCGGGCTGCGTAGCGCAGTCAGTTGGGCCTCTGACTCTAGAGCCAGAGGTCCCGGTTTCGATACCCGGTCCGGCAACATACATTCGTTCTCCTTCCGCTGATTCAAGAAGGGCAGTTGTCTGTTTACCGTAGACGTAAAACAACAACTCAACAATCAATCAATAAGCATCCTCGCATGGAATGGTAACGTTATGTTTGGTCTTTCGGTACTCAGTTTTTTCCTAATTTCAAGAGAAACCTGCTGCCAGGGTATTGTTCTGCTCTTCTTCAAAGATCGCAGTTGAATTTGACAACCACGCTGGCTGTTATGGCTTGCAAGACAGTGCAACAGGTCATAATAACGTCGTCACTACACGCTAGAAGTTGATCAAATCAACACATGCAGCCGATTTAAACGCCAATATCTGATTGCTTGCTGAAGGTAGTAGAAATATCCACAGCAGCTCACCATAGGGAAGGTCAACAACCATAAAATAGAAAACGTCCAAATCCCTATAATTTGCTCACAGAAGAAATTTGATGAATCTTATCATTTAGACTTTCTGATGGTTAGTTAAATCGTGATATTAACAGAATATATAAATCAGTACGTTTTCGGTTAAAACTTACTGCCAAAAACTAAGCTTTCTGGCTCTAGAACGCAGTTGTGTTTATTGTCATCCTGCAAAAAATAATATGTACGGAGATGTTGTTTGTTGAATTACTTTTCCGGTGAACTCTCCTGCTTTTAGCTTATTTGTGGAAGGGAATTAGCCATCAGAACCTGTAATAAGAACCTTTATTATATGACCAAGATGTAACACACAATTTCATTGGCTAATCTACGTCACGTTCCGGTCAATATTTTGTGATATTCACCGACCAGTCAGTCAATATTACTTTTACGCTGACGTCATTGCATTTTCGTGACGTAACGTCGGATGAACCTTAATGTTAATGGCGTAACGTCGCGAGATAATACCATGTAGTACTACTTAACTCGTCGGTCAATATGTTGTTTGCAGGTCAATAAAACTGCATATTCACCTCAACAAAGGTGAATAATTGTATAATATCGCTAAAGCTAGAATTTTGGTGAATTGTCGTGGTTACGAAATAGCGTATCATAAAAAAAAAATATATAAAAAGTAAATCATTAATTGATGGATAGAAAATGACAATGTATTTCGTTAAAGGGCGCTCTCGTGCGATTTACATTTCATCCTCTCTACAAACTTAAGCAAAAAGTCTATTGATATATATAGTCGCTGTAAAACTGGGAACAGGAATAAGGAGAAAAATTAATTCGATCTTCAAGACATTGCTGTACACTTGCTACCGGAACATCTTCAGTATTTAACTGATTTTTTTTGCTACTGTAGTAGATGTATATTTAACAACCTATTCAGGCGCGATGCAAACAAAGACGAACAAAGATAAATTAGTGCGCCCATGACTATCGTAACGGGGACATGGGCACATTTATGTGTTAAAAATGGCGTAAAATTTGCAGCTTCTTTATCCTTTCAAATGACCGAAAACAAGGAAATTCGAGACCCTGTGTACAGTTTACGTAACATGTACGAGGGGTGATCATTAAATAATGGAAACTAGCATTTATTTTATTAGCTATGTATAAAAACAGTACCCCAGATATATAAAACCTAAGAAGCAAGCATATGACATATAATTAAGTTCTAAAGTACTTTTTAGGACTACCGTTGCCATGGCAACGATGCCTTAAACTTCTAAGGGTTTAGTCTCTGAATTTTTGCATAATTTCATGTATATTTACTGCTGATAAGTAACAATGAATGGATAAATGTTTGTGATTGTGTAATGGCTTGATGCAAGTCTCAGATACTTACAATGAATGGATAAATGTTTGTGATTGTGTAATGGCTTGATGCAAGTCTCAGATACTTACAGAAATATATAAGTATTCATACCTTGCACTCAAACATGGCAGAAAAACAGACCGTGAAAGACTTTTGATTGAGCAAAATTTGACGTTTTTCGCCGATTTTAAGCCTTAGGGACCAGAATTGTGATGTCATAGCATTTTAACAAGCAGATTCCTGGGATAATTGTATAGCAGAAAGAACAAAAATTATCCTGTACTTAATAACCGATCAATTAACTTTAGCATGATACTGGAAATAACGGAATAAAATGTCGAATTCCCTAAAAATCAATATTTCAATCCCTGCTTTTGCTTTAATTCATGCCAGATTTCAGAATATTTTTATTTACAAACATTATATGTGTGCCTCTAAAGCCAAAACCAAACTATAACGGAAGGTGTTCCTAAATTTTCAATATCTCTTTACATATCGTACATAATGAGCATAATAAAAACACCTTACCAAAACGATGTCGAAAAAATTCACACGTGGTACCCGGCATGAACGTGACGTCATATGTTGGTATGGTAACACGTTAAAATTTTGATCTCAAACATGGACTCGAAAGCCTTCGGTGTTACATGAAGCATACCTATTTCTGTATAAAATCAACTAATCTACAAACTTTCCATTACTTAATGATCACCCCAGGTATATTGAAATGCCTTGAATAATGTACAAGATGTCAAGTGAAGGTAAAGATGAAACTGAATGTTTGTCAAGTAAGTAATGTCCTCAAAGGTGAGAGCGATCCGGGGATGCACAACCCAGAATGCAAAGCATTTTCACTCATAATTGTAATTTTACATGTATATGCCAAAATTAAGACATTCATATTTCACATGAGAAAATAATAAAAACAAACACACAAATAAAAGGCAAAGACCATTAGGCCTGCATGTCAAAACTATTTACGATATACGCCACAAATATATGTATGAAGAAAACAACAAGAGCTGTGCTGAGCGGGTCAATATACGCCTATTGAGGTTTTAGTAGGAAAGGAAAACAATAAATAATCAGAGCTGTGTCAGTGGCTTAAAACTTTAGTAGCGAGGCAGATCTGAAATCAGTATACACTGTAAAAGTCGCTCAAAAGGTCATAATTCTCTCAAAACGGCAAGTAGAGTCACTGCAAATTGTCCGATCGTGCCTTGTGTTTGTGCAAGTTTAATAGGTTTAATAGCAAAGTCTACATCAGTCCCTTAGCTGTGATGCAGACTCGTTATCACTATAAGAAATAATTCTGTTGAGATTTTTTTTTCATCTGGATATTGCCTGATCTTTTTCTTCTTGTACAAATCTTTTTTTTTTTTATAACATACATATTTATTTTCGCTGCAACTGGTGTTTGTGCCGTGTGTTGGTTGTAAAACGTCTCCCCGTACATCACCATAGTGCAGATTATATTTTCTTTGGGATCATGGAGTTCATTTGAGTAATTTTGAAAATAGAGTTCCGCTTTAGCCGGCGCTAGAGGCCGTGGCTGGTGTCGCACATTTCATTACTAGTCAAGAACCGACTGAATTAAACCGAGTCTGCTGTTTTCTATTCTTTGGCATGTTCCTTGCTTCCAAGGGATCTTCTGTTTCAAAACATATTTGAGCCGCGACACGAGAAAACCAACAAAGTGGTTGTGCGCCAAGAGCAGACTCAGATCAGCCTACACTTCCGCCCAGTACAATCAGACTCTCCGCTAAGCGCTTAAAAGGTGGTTAGGGGTTTAAGCTACCTCCAGGCGGACAGCGACAACTCTGACCAGACTGGGCGGATGCCCAGGCTGATCTGCGTCTGCGCTGGGCGCACAACCACATTGTTGGTTTTGTCGTGTCGCGGCTCATTTATAAGTTTTAAAGTTATAGACCAAGACACAAACTATATCCTTTAGAATTTTGACCTCTAAGCAAAACTTTTGTCAGACATTGTTAAATGTAAACTCTGTAAATCAACATTTTGTCCAAGTTAACATAAAAATTCAGTTCCTTAGTTTCAAACAAATGCTCCAGGGGCTAAGGAGACCTTTAGCAGGACAAATTTGAGGAAATCCAACTTGTATACGGTTTTGAAGCTAAGGGACAGATATGCAATCACTAAAAAAATGATACAAAGGGGAATGGGGTGGGGTTGGCTTATTCCGACAAAACTTAAAGTAAGGTCTCTGTTCATTGTCTGATGTTTACATGTGTGGAACTTTTATGAAGAACTCTTAAACAGTTTGAAAGATATGGAGCGGACACGAAGCTACTAAGAAATTACTAAGTATACGAAAAAAATACAAAGGGACATGAAACCGTCAAATCTAAAAGGAGGGTTATGGCTTTTTTCCCTGCACATTGTCTGATTCTGTTTTACATTTGCACTAACTCATGAAGAAATGGTATACAGTTTTAGATATGTATAAACGGACACAAAATATTACCTTTAGAAGGCTAAATTTATCTTCTCCTTAGACGGACATAGTTATAATTAGTCAAAAAGATGAACTGTTTATGAAGCTGGCACGAAAAGTTAATGGACAGACGAACGGGCTTACAGACGGACGGACAGATAGACGGACGGACCAAAAAAAGACACCGCCACGAGATAAGACCGGTCTCACGACGGCTGTATAGAACACATTTATATTGATAATCGATACGCATGCGTTCAGAAAGTTGTCTTTGTTTCTTGCTTTGATAAAAAATTCTGTGTTTCGAAGCGTTTTCTACAGTAAGAACCATTCTGTTTCAAGAGTTGGCCTAGAAACAGACCTTGATGAACAAGCATGAAATATTTATATACATGTAATAGTGCCCGTAAATGAAAATACATCGGTAAATAATATAGTTACGAATGAATAATGGTTTCTGGAAAGTTAATTGTTAATGAATAATGGTTTCTGGAAAGTTATTTATTAATATTTTATGTTGTCGCATGGTCCTCCAGGACTTTTACTAAAAAATTACCAATTTGTGATTTTATTAGGTCAAAATGTCATTTATCTTTTGCTCAGTTATTGTTCAGCAGGAAAAAAACATTTCTCTGACCAAAGGCGCAATCTATTAGGAAAATGACGCATAGTGGTTTGAAATAAGCCTTATACTTTGAATTCAGATATGAGCGCAAAGTCATAAAACCTATATGTTTGGCAAATAGCGCATGTCCTGATAAGCGTATACACAAATAGCGTCAGGCAGCTCATATACATGTAACACCTGATCCTACACTAAGCCTTATCTGTGCTACTGTACATTGGAACGTCACAGTTAAAACAAGAAAACAAATAACTACAAAATAAATAAAACATTCACTAGGTTGTTAGGCCGAAATCAGCTTACAGTATGGAACAATAATGTGCGACCACTTATTTTGGGTCGATATTAAAGAAGCTGTCGTTAACATTAATCTCGGGCCGCAAGAAGCTTTGTGTCGGACATTAACATCGAGCTCGGGCTGCAACAGGCTTGGATTTGGTCGTTAGCACCAGACGTTGAACACCTTCAACCTGTGTCTAATCCTATAACTCACAGACATGCTTTTCTTCTAAATAAGTACATCGAATTCAATGTTCCTAAACTAGTATTCATGTATAAGCTGGTAAAACAGCAAGGATACTTAATCGTAGAAGGATGCTCCTGCTGACTATGACTTCTAGTAAGTTACTTAGTTAAAATATTTACATATTGCACATTTTGCTTCTTGTGTGTTCTGGGGAAAGGGAATATCAAAATTATAATTAGGCTTAGAGCTGTATTAAGCCAGTTTATGGTGAGGTCCCGAGCTGCAGTTTCAGTCGCTGTAGTCCGTTTGCTCTCATATACAAACGACATCCCCAATATTTTCTCAAAATTGGTGAGAGATAGAAGATTTTCGAATTGCTCATTCTTAATTTTCATCTTATACATAATTTTGTAGAACTGTCAGACTTTGCATTAAAAAGTTCCTATACCAAAAAAGGACCTAAAAACGTCACTTTCACCTCTTAATTACTAGGGAGTAAAAGTTGGCTGTTGGATTTTCCGTCAGATTTACGTATTAGAGCATGTGACCAATTTGAATAATTAATTGATTTTTTTCCCCGAATCCATGTTTCTTACTTTTTGTATCACTCATATATTATCAAATTTTATAACATACACCTTTTTACTTGCAAAACTATACTATGCAAAATATATTTAGCAAATTTTTATATTTTGCAATTTTGCTCATTAGTGGAGTGCAACATTGAGGGAAATTAAATTGAATTGAAAGGAACCGTATTTGGGGCTTAAGTTACCATGGGATTACAGAAGCCATCTTTGAAAACGATATTGGGGGAAAGCGTGGGAAGGGGTCATTAGCCGAAATTCGCACCAATTGAAAAGCAATATAAAAATGGTAAGCATGTGATTTTTGGTACGGTATTTCTCAACATTTTCATGCTCAGTTTTCTTGTCAAAGCTATTGATTGTGTAAAAGATATGGTTAAGCTTAACCCTTAGACTGCTGAAAAAATAATTCACCTGACCCTAAAATGGGGGTAGGGGTATCTCAGAGGCCATAACTTGCACACACTCTGGTCGATTTGCTTGAAAATTTCACTCAATATGGCCGATGTGTGAGCTGCCATTTTCCGGAAGTTACCAAGGTCACGTGACTTGCCATATTTGGGTGTCACATGATATCAGCGGGAACCGTTGTAGACACTTAAAAAAAAAAAAAAAAAAAAAAAAATAGTACAAGATATTAGCGCCAATGATATGCTTTGTATGACAAAAGTAATTGCTTGTCTGAGGGCCGGAGTTATTGCTGAATATTTATCAAGAGAGAAAGTTTGGAAGGATGAAGTCTAGTTGTCAGAAAATCGGGATCAAGTAAGTAGGGGTAGCCACCTGAAAAGCTGATGTTGAAAATACCATAAATTTTTTACGTTTTCTCCGAGTTTTAAAGGTCAACAAATCAATAAGGTGGGTAAAACCTTGCTTTAGTAGAAAGCAGATTCCCTCCTGCATAGGACAACCGCAAATGATGGGGAGTACTTGATGTCTAGTGTGCCTGACATGCTCTCAAAGTGACCTACCCCTCGAGCACGACTATAGTCGCGCTTAGCAGTCTAAGGGTTAACAGAAGAAAAAATAAATTTTCAAATTTGCCCATTTCTGGCCCCAATAGACCTAAAAAAGTGAAATTCAGGTGAAATTGACATGTCTGATTTTTCGCACTACCTTCTGTTAACCCTTAGACTGCTGAAAAAATAATTCACCTGACCCTAAAATGGGGGTAGGGGTATCTCAGAGGCCATAACTTGCACACACTCTGGTCGATTTGCTTGAAAATTTCACTCAATATGGCCGATGTGTGAGCTGCCATTTTCCGGAAGTTACCAAGGTCACGTGACTTGCCATATTTGGGTGTCACATGATATCAGCGGGAACCGTTGTAGACACTTAAAAAAAAAAAAAAAAAAAAAAAAATAGTACAAGATATTAGCGCCAATGATATGCTTTGTATGACAAAAGTAATTGCTTGTCTGAGGGCCGGAGTTATTGCTGAATATTTATCAAGAGAGAAAGTTTGGAAGGATGAAGTCTAGTTGTCAGAAAATCGGGATCAAGTAAGTAGGGGTAGCCACCTGAAAAGCTGATGTTGAAAATACCATAAATTTTTTACGTTTTCTCCGAGTTTTAAAGGTCAACAAATCAATAAGGTGGGTAAAACCTTGCTTTAGTAGAAAGCAGATTCCCTCCTGCATAGGACAACCGCAAATGATGGGGAGTACTTGATGTCTAGTGTGCCTGACATGCTCTCAAAGTGACCTACCCCTCGAGCACGACTATAGTCGCGCTTAGCAGTCTAAGGGTTAACAGAAGAAAAAATAAATTTTCAAATTTGCCCATTTCTGGCCCCAATAGACCTAAAAAAGTGAAATTCAGGTGAAATTGACATGTCTGATTTTTCGCACTACCTTCTGTTAACCCTTAGACTGCTGAAAAAATAATTCACCTGACCCTAAAATGGGGGTAGGGGTATCTCAGAGGCCATAACTTGCACACACTCTGGTCGATTTGCTTGAAAATTTCACTCAATATGGCCGATGTGTGAGCTGCCATTTTCCGGAAGTTACCAAGGTCACGTGACTTGCCATATTTGGGTGTCACATGATATCAGCGGGAACCGTTGTAGACACTTAAAAAAAAAAAAAAAAAAAAAAAAATAGTACAAGATATTAGCGCCAATGATATGCTTTGTATGACAAAAGTAATTGCTTGTCTGAGGGCCGGAGTTATTGCTGAATATTTATCAAGAGAGAAAGTTTGGAAGGATGAAGTCTAGTTGTCAGAAAATCGGGATCAAGTAAGTAGGGGTAGCCACCTGAAAAGCTGATGTTGAAAATACCATAAATTTTTTACGTTTTCTCCGAGTTTTAAAGGTCAACAAATCAATAAGGTGGGTAAAACCTTGCTTTAGTAGAAAGCAGATTCCCTCCTGCATAGGACAACCGCAAATGATGGGGAGTACTTGATGTCTAGTGTGCCTGACATGCTCTCAAAGTGACCTACCCCTCGAGCACGACTATAGTCGCGCTTAGCAGTCTAAGGGTTAACAACTGACGAATCTTAGCATGCGCCATTGGCGTTAAAACCTGTTAATTCGGTCCAATGTCTAATGATTCAGGGGTGCTTCAGTTCAATGCAGAATTAAAACCCGAGAAAAACAATAGGCTAAAATTAAAGGTCACACCATGATTAATTTAACTGTGAAGTTTCTTCATTGAAGTATAACGTAACAGTGAGAAAATGATGACGTTAGTCTGAGACTTTTGCCTTATGCTCAGTAACCGGGAAGAATTTTCTTTCCAAATTGTTTACATTATCATATTGGTAACTACCAAACAATTATACACTCAAAAGGGATTCAAGAAATACCGATTAGAAACAAGGTTTTAAGACGATAACGTAAAAACAAGGGAAAAACGTCAAATTTCCGAACTTTGTAAACCTTATACTCGTAGCATATTCAAATGCTTTAGAGCGTTTTCCTTCACTTTAACAGCAAACCAGCCGCCTCGTTATGGTTGTGGCTTTAGTAAATGATCATAAATGTCGTTAAGATACAATGGTCATAAAACCTGACGTCACGATAGTTCAAACGCTACAATTGAGCACTCTTGATTCTTTTACCTGCAAGTCCATCTCGAATGATCGGCCTTTATATCTTTATGCAGTAAAGTGACAATAAAATCCTAATATGGTGGATCTGACACATACAAAAAAATTGCTATATTTATTGTGCATAGTATATATAATAGTTCAATGTCACAACATAGTATCACCTGACCAGTGATACCATGCGTTACGCGTGCGGACATGTGAATACATTTTACTATTTCATTCATATACGCCCACACTTGTAGTAAAAAAAACAGTTTACGCTATTGCCTATCAACAATATTTTGGTGGTTTTCACAAGCATACAGTGCCCTTCAGTGAAACTACTCAGTTTAATGAAAAATATTTTACAAAAGTATAAAAAAATAGATTTTTCGTATTCTGTTATGTTTAGTTATAGGAAGCATTAGGATATAGGAACAGTTGATGGACCTTTCATCGTTTCCGAGAAGCTAAGCGAAACCCCGTTTGCACGTGGGAGCAAACGGACTATACCTTACGTAATGATGTCACAAATTACTGTTGGGCAAAAACAAGAGGGGTCATTCAGAAAATCGCTACGTGGTCAGTTTATAACCACAAACGGGATTAATCTGATTTTGAAACGAAGAAATATCGTAAAGAAGATGAAAGGAAAAAGCATGATATTTGAAAAGGAATAGAAGAAAATATTATCTGTCGGCAGTGCACAGGCCTCGTATTGTAATTATCTTATTATAATAAGATATGGACTAGGGTCTGTGTTTTCCATCAAATGTGGCTGGGGTTTGAACAGAAAAGGGTATGCAAAATGTCCAGTGTCGGCATGGTACATCCATGAGCCTGCTAACATGCTTGGTATATCCTCCAATCAATCTTCTGACACTTCAGAGGTCCAAATCCGTTTACTTTTAGCAGCAGATAGCTAAGAGGATTAGATGCTGGCCTGTTAAGCTAGCGGTCCGGGTTCGAATTCCGTTTGAAAAAGAATAACAAAGTTGCATTGCACACAGCCTATCATTATCACCCTCTACATGTGACTTAAATACTATTGAGAGGGCCATAAAACCGCAAGTTTATCCGTTTACTTATGACTTAGAATACCGCATTCGTTTTCTTAATCTATGGCTACCTCCATACTAGCAACAGATATCTGTTGCTGTTCTTTGTTGTTTCTGCTGTGGTTGCTTTTTTCAACGCACATTACCCAGTGCACAAGGTTTTCTTTCTGAAAATTACTTCACGGACACCCAGTGGTTTATCATCGAAAACAGGGCATCAGCGTGTGGTCTGTGGACTTGGTCAAAAACATTAAACCTTCGTAAAGAAGTTTCAAAAACGTGATCATAGATATATAAAAAGAATAGATAATTATAATATGGAAGAACTTAGAATTTGGACAAGTCCATTCAAGTACAGATTCAGACGTTTATAAATCTAGTTCAAGGGAAAGCTCATCATGGTTTGTCGTGCAGAGGTTGCAGCTGTCATTGCGATACATGTAATTGTACTAAATTACAAAAAGGTCTTCGCAGGGCGAAGTAGCTTCATGAAACTGGGATCAAAATCGTTATATACAAGTGATATCAGGGTCTACAGATTTCTCAGGCTTTTCCGGGTTTTTTTTATTTTTATTTTTTTTATTTTTTTATAAAATGTGATATGAAAGTTCCTTCTAACTTTTTGGCTTAATGTAAACTTCTAGCGTCGAGCTAAAAAAAAAAATAGTTTTTTTTTCTAAGAAATGAAGATTTTTATCTAAGAGTGATGTGCAAAAATAAGAGTTTTCCATAGAACTCCATTATAACTTTGGGTTGAAAATGAGATTTTCGATCAGATATCTTGAAAGACCGGTGAGCTCCCTATTTTATTTCATTTTCTGAAAGAGGGACCGGAAATTACAAAAAAGGGAAGTATGAATAAAATCATGTGTTTGTCAATTACTCCTACCTCACCTTAACTGACCCCTTCATGGGCTGCCTTCGTTGTGGTTTATCTTTGCTACCGTTGTTTCAGTTTATACTTATTCTTCCAATATGCATGACTTTGAGTTACCGTACTTTCATTTTCACACACAATTTAATCAGATACATAGCCATGGCGGGTGTATTATAATAGGCAAGTTATATTTACTTCTCGCCAGCACCTGATCAACATCCATTTGGGGGTTCATGTTTGTGAATCTTAATATTTCGGACTTGTCTGGCTTATGAAGTCGGACTTATGATTTTGGTAATTTGGCCTCTTTTACTTTCATCAATGAATTTTTTACTTGTGTTCCGAGTTGTAAACTTTGCGAGCAACCAGCTGAGAAAATGCTGAACAATCTGCTGTCCTCTCATATTGTATCACTTTTACAGTCTTGCTACTTTAAGTTATTATTTCTGTTTTGGGTCTCCGATGGATGCGGAAGTGAATTGTATCAGTTACGGGTTATTGCGTATTTACAGTCTACAACTTTAAAACATATTCTCGAAAAGCATCAGACAGCCTAAAAGATTGTATCACCCTACCAACACATAAGAAATACTCAAAAAATAGCTGGCATCATTAAAACGGTGTGTCAGATATTTTGTCAATGATTGTACTTTTCGTCCATGAAAATACTGCGCTAAAATTCCATTTCTACCTTAAAATGGAATTATTTGAATCGCACAATTTTCATTAGGTAAACTAGTGCAACTATTAAAATTTGTGTTATTTAAAACGAAATGCAAAAATGAAATTCATTATTATCCCTGTTATATGGAAATGTAGCATAATCGTGTTTTAAGTGCATGTGTCTGATATTTAGTTGTTGCATCGATATAACAACGGCCTTAATGTGGGCTCGAAGAGTATATACGGTGATTCGGCTATAGGATTTGAAGAAAGAAGTTAATATAGAAACTGCTACGAGACTCAGACATAAGTTTTATAGGTGTTTAGATCAGGGTCTTCCGATACGTGTACGTGATTGAGCTAGGGCAGATACTCGCTGTTTGTGCCCCCTTCGTAAGTAATTTATTACCAACCGGTCTGTAATGATATAGGTACTGTAGTTCAGTGTTTGCGCTGATACATCGCATCCGCAGTAATTTAGAACTGGCCTTTTCAAGGGCATGCTTCTGTTGTGGTTTGTGCATTGTTTGGCAGCCTACCTTTACTCTATTACGGTTTGTGCACTATTAAGGAGAGCTGACCTTGATTTTTCGCTTCTTCTAAACCGTTTTTATCCTATTTCTTTGGCAGTATGTGTTCAGGAAGGAATGTGGAAATCGAGTGTGTCGGTGCCGTTCCTGATCATTACCCTTTTATCTGCAGTTTTATTTACATATAGAACAATAGAGTTTACAGTGTACTTATGCGGCTTTGAGAAAGAGTTTCAACATAAAATAACAGCACATGACCCAATTAATCTGAGTCTGCTTATCTAAAAAGCTGCTCAGTCGGTTTACCATGCGTGTCTTTCGTGCACTTTTGTCAATTTTTTGTTTGTGCTTCTTTCCCTTCTGGTTTTAAGAGCGGGTTTGATTGTATTAAGTCCTGATCATTGCCTATCTTTTAACTTTACTTATTTCGTTTCTATGATATGTTTCTTGCTCCCAGAAGAAATTTTAGCTCACCTGAGCCGAAGGCTCCGGGGGAGCTTATAGGATAGGCAGGCTTCGACGTCCGCCGTCGTCGTACGACATCTGTAATTCTTCCACAATTTCTAATGGCCTTCTCTGAAACCGCTGGGCCGGTTGTAGCCAAATTTCATATGTAGCCTCTTGGGGTCTTAGAAACACTGAAAAAAATGTTCAAACGGTCCTAGTCACATGACCAACATGGCCGCCATGCCCATATACATGAATGTAAAAAACCTTCTCCAGAACCAATAGGCCGATGGCCTTGAAACTTGGTATGTAGCATCGGGTATGCAAGTACTACCAAGATTATTCAAATTATGACCTTGGGTTGACCTTGGCTTTTTTAAAAGTAAGGTCTAATTTGCTTCCTTGTGTTTTTATATGGCAAAATGCTAGAACATGAGATATCTAGGAAACTGTCGAAGATTTTGGGCTAAAACTTGGTATCCACAGTTATCTTAATGTGTACATGAAGATTTTTGAGTACAAGAGGCCCAGGTCATTCTCTGACATTTGGCCCAGAACTCTTATATTTTGACAATTTCAAACAATCTCCTCAAAAGCCATTGGGCCAATTGAAAACATATTTCATATAGAGCCTCCAGGGATTAAGGGAAAGCAAAATTATTCATACGGTCCAGGTCACATGAGCAACATGGCCACCACGCCCATATATGGTAAAAACCTTTAAAAATCTTCTTCTCCAGAACCAATTGACCGATGGCTTTGAAACTTGGTATGTAGCATTCGTCCTGGAGCACTATCAAGACTGTTCAAGTTATGACCTTAGGTTGACCTTTTTACAGCAAGGTCAAATATGGGAAAATGCTAGAACATAAGATTTCATAGAAAGTTTTGAAGATTAAGGCCTACAAATTGGTATATGCAATCATCTTAATGAGTACATGAAGATTTGTGAACTCTCATATTTTGACAATTTCAAACAATCTTCTAAAAAAAACACTGGGCCAATTGTAACAAAATTTTATATAGAGCCTCCAGGGGTTGAGGGAATGAAAATTTGTTCAAACGGCCCAGGTCGCATGACCAATATGGCCGCCAAGTCCATATATGGGAAAACCTTTAACACACCTCTTCTCCAGAACCAATTGACCGATGGCTTTGAAACTCGGTATGTAGCGTTGGGTACCCCAATTTACTATCAAGATTATTAAAAATGATGACATTTACCATTTAAGATTTAATGGAAAGTGTTGAAGCCTAAAAATTGGTAAATACAGTCATCTGAATGAGTACATGAAGATTCATGAGTAGAAGAGGTCAGGGTCGTTCTTTGACCTTTTACCCTGAATTCTCATAGTTTTACCGTTTCAAACTTCTTCTTAAAAACCACTGAGGCAATTGTAACCAAATGTCATATAGGCTCTTCAGTGGTAGAGAGAATGAAAATTTCTTCAAACGGTCTGGGAACATGGTCAACATGGCCGCCATGCCCATATATGGTAACAACCTTAAAAATCGTCTTCTCAAGAACCAATCGACCGATTGCCTTGAAACTTAGAATGTAGCATTAGGTACTCCAGTACTATCAAGATTGTTCAAATTATGACCTTGGTCTGACCTTGGCTTTTTTTACGGCAAGGTCAAATATGGGAAAATGCTAAAACATAAGATTTCATAGGAAGTTTTGAAGATTTTGACCTGAAAATTGGTATATACAGTCGTCTTAATGAGGTTATGAAGAATTATGAGTACAAGAGGTCAAGGTCATTCATTGACGTTTGACCCTCATCTTTCATATTTTGACAATTTCAACCATTTTCTCAAAAGCCAATGGGCCAATGGTAAACACATTTCATAAAGAGCCTGCAGGGGTTGATTGAAATAAAATTGTTCGAACGGTCCAGGTCACACGACCAACATGGCCGCCATACCCATTTATGGTTTAAACCTTTAATATTTTTTCTCAAGAACGAATTATCCTATGGCCTTGAAACTTGGTATTAACTAAGTAGCATGGAGTACTAGAGTACTACCAAGGCTCTTCAAAAGATGACCTTGGGTTTACCTTGACCATTTTTGCGGCATGTTCAAATATGGGAAAATGCTAGAACATAAGATTTCATGGATAAGTTTTGAAGATTTAGGCCTAAAAATTGGTATATATGATTGTCTTAATGAGTACTAGAAGATTAATGAGTACAAGAGGTCATGGTCATTCTTTGACTTTAGACCCAAGGCTCATTTTTTGACAAATTCAGACATAAGAAAAAAAATCACTTTGCCAATTTCTCAGGTGAGCGATTCAGGGCCTTATGGCCCTCTTGCTCGTCAGAACTGTAGCAGAATATATAGAGCAAATCTTAAACCGACTTGCCATAAGCATAAGCCCCAGTTATCTTCCATGTTACACATTTCACAGATATCAAAATGAAACTGAGCTCAATTACTCGGCGCAAAGACTCAGACCAAGCCCCGAGGTTATAAAACTTTTTTCATGCTCAACTCAGCTGAGCATGAATTTTTTTCTGCTCATAAATTTTAAAATGCCAACAATTGTTGGCATTTTAATATTTATGAGTAGAAAAAATAGCTTCTTGGCTTATCTGAGCCTGAAAAATGCCGAATTTATTGGCATTTTTATATGAATGGGCATTTTAAATTTCATGCTCAGCTGAGTTGAGCATGAAAAAAGTTTTATAACCTCGGGGCCAAAGGCATTACGCATGGCCTCAGCTCATTTCTTTAGTTCATGCCATCGTTTTTCAATTTCTTTTTTTTTTTTTTTTTTAATAGTGCACTCCTTTTTTAATAACCATACTCATGTTATCCAATAAAATACGGATGTTTGCTCTTGTGTAGCATGTTGTTTTGTACTGTACAATCATAATTTGCACACATGTAATAAAAACACAATTAGGTTACTTTTATTCTTCAGCGAAAATTTCAACGAGTAATAAATGTCTTTGATAGTCAATTTGTCGCCGTTTTTGCAAGTGGTAATTTTCAATAAGAGTGTAGACTTGCAAAGTACTTCTAAAAGTTCAGGAGAATTGTGCCGTATCAACTGAGAAAACTTAAGAGTGCAACAGTTTATTGTTGTAAACTGTGCGTGGGCGTTGAGCTAAGACATTAGCACAGAAAACAATCTGTTAACCGATTCCTTAGCATCATATTGGACAATTTATGATGGAGCAATAAATGTTATATGCATTTTTTTTCAACTATTTGGTTCTCAGAACGATCGATGTTCCCTAGGAGGCTCAGCCCCGGATCCAGTGGGGAGGGGTCATCTCCGCCATCTGGGCCTCTTTACATATATATTATGTATAATATGTACGGCCACAGATAATAAAGCGTATCTGATGACAGTTTTAGATAATGTATCATTGTGTTTAGATTAAAATATATGTTATGACATGTCAATAGAATCGCCTCGGGGAGGCGATTCTAACGAGATATTATAACATATATTTCAAGGCAAAAAGACATGATCAAAAATTCCCATCAAACTGACCCCTAATTATTTAATATATTTTCAAGCCTCCACCTCCTCTCCCGCCCCCTCCAATCCCCCCCCCCCCCTCCAATCCCCCACACAAATACCTCTCGGCACCTTTCAGCCCCACCAGTTACCCAGAGTCCCACCAGTACGTGGTGGTCTAGATCCGGGCCTGAGGTTCAACGTAACGAATCCACAAGATGCACCTCCTGACGCTGAAATCGTCCGTGTCTTCTCCAGTTCGAGGTGGAGAGTGTAATTGTTCGCCACCATTTGTAAAAAGAACTTACAGAGGGATGAGAAACTCTGTTTATTTAGCAGTTATTTGGCATGTTCGTGCACTTCAAGGACCTTAAGTTAATGAATATTTCTTTTGAATTACCGATTTCATGGAAACTGAAAACGTGCCTCTTGAGTTCCTTTTCCTTTTGCTTTACTTTGATGAATGCGTTTAGGCAATTATAGAGATAACACGAAATAGTAGTAGTTACATTTTTAAAGTGAATGGGTACTTTTTCTGAGGCAGCTACAATACCTCCCTTCCCGATTAGTGTCACCTCAGTTTGCTGCCTAGGAGCTGTTTTTTTTTTTCGTCTAAAGTGAGTGCATTGTGTCGTCCAGGGAAGCAGAATGTGTCACTATAGTTTTTCACCAATGTAAAATTGGCGGAAAACAGAGATATGTATGCATACACATTAAATATCATTGAAATAGAAACTAGCATCTTATAATGTAACTGACCCACTGGCTAATGTGTCAAGAACATTTTAAGCTGCTAAAGGGGCGAGTCCACTAACTTCGGACAACTGGTAAATTCGGACATACCATTGCAAGCAGTGAAAATCCAGATGAGCCGTCTCATCTGGATTTTCACTGTTTGCCTAGTATTTTTGTTGTAATTCCAAACAACTGACACTTAAAAGAAACAATGTGCACGTCCGAATAATCCTGCTGTCCGAATTTACCTGACTTGACGCTATTTGCTTTTCTTTTAATGCAGCAATGCCAGTGCCAGTTAGTGATATAAATAAATGGCCTACGCTAGAGAATTAATTTGAAAATTGCATGCTCATAACAAAATATCAGAAAATGGGCTGCAATCTTCAAAAGGAGATAATTTTGGTTCACATCAATTGCTTAGACAATTACCAATGACGTCTTTCTAGGAGTTTCATTCATGCTAAATTTCGTCACAAAAAGTTCTTGTCGGTAATTTTGCTTTACGATTTCAGATAACTATTTCATTTCAGATTATCACAGGAGATGACACGTTTACAGGTTGGGAAATCACAAATTTGACTGATTTGTGTGTGTGTGTGTTTGTGTGTGTGTGTGTGTGTGTGTGTGTGTGTGTGTGTGCGAATTCATTCCTCCTTAAATGTTTTACAGATTTAAGCTTCACGTTTCAGTCCACATCGTCCCGATTCTAATGACACTTTGATGGAAGAAAGGACTGTGTCATAAAATTTCAATAGGAAATATCATATCAAAACCAAAATGGACGTCGGTTAAAATTTTGTTGACAATAAATGAATCTTTTTGATTCAGTCAAAATATCATTGAGCTTGAAATTTGCAGATAACTCAAGAGAGTAAAACATATGAAAGAGAAATAAAAAGCTGGCATAAAGTAAGATTGATTCAAAGCATCATCATTGTCCATCGCAGCGTGAAACGCGTGATCCTCTAGCCTGGTTTCATTCAACCAAATGCTCATATATAAACTTATAGCGCATCCATGTTTCCGTCGTCGTTCGAAAACATTTAAATGCAAAATGTCCTCTGAATCTTCAGGGCCGACAGTCACCAAATTAAAATATAGCGTCTATATACAAAGGGAATCAATACTTAAAATATTAAAGAGATCTTTCAAGAGCCGGGAACAATTTAAAAGAGGGAATACATACTTCGAAGTTTCGGCTACCCAAGCCTCATCAGTGACCCTGAAAATATCTTGTGAGAAAAGCCAGAGTGATGCATACGGTAATTTCCTAATTTGATTATGGCAGCATCAAAAAGGGTCCAAATGATCAAAACGCGATTTCCTAAAATTAGAGTCTTCACCAATTAAAGAAAATTTATCCACTACTCTCAAAGGACACAAATAATACTGATTTATCAAAATTAATTTACTCTAATTTTCGTGTCTTGAGTGGCCTTTGCTTTGTAATTGTGGCCTTTCTTAGATATTTTTTCATTTCTATATGCGAATTCCGTATTGCGAGTTTATGCTTTGCATGTGGCTGTGTAAATCTATAAGAAGAGTGATTTGCAAGATTTCTTAGATGAGGTCGCCTGCTGAGGCAACCTGAGATAGTGCAATTTGCATATGTCCAAGGACAGACTTCACGTGATGCGGCTTGTTTATCCATTGTGCAACCGGTAGTTTGCGATTGATTTAAAGAATGTTAATCTGTTTTGATGCATTACGCATTTATCTTAAGGAGCAGATTAATGTCATGTGCACTGTTAGCATTACCAAATCGTTTGAACTGACTATTACAGTTCATTTTTCTTGGCATTTTGATTTTGCTTCATTAGGTGGGATTATGAACACAGTTATAAAAATGACCGGTTCAAAAGTACTCTAATTAATCTCACCCTGAAATACAAGCAGTCTGACAACAGTTGCATAAAACCTTTTGTCACACAGACACCGCCCATGAAATCGGTTTTCAAAATATCTTTCTTTCAAATAATTACTGAGAGTTCATACAGCATAGAATGTTCTGCGGAAAATAACACTATTTTGCATTCAGCTGACATTAACCTTTTTGTAGATTATATCTTCGAATCTATGTTTGTTGCAGCATACATTTTGACATCGAACTACTAACAATAATGGTAACGGGCAGTGAGCTGTATATGATAAAATTGAACTGTAATTCATGGCCATGATATTAACTTTATATAATTACAGCATTGAAATATCTACATCTACTAGATGTGCAAACAACCTATGTTTGGATAAGGGGTGGTCGGGTGGTACGATGGTGATGTGTATAACTTCCAGTGCCTGGGCGTCCTACTGATTTGGAACATTGTAGGACAAGTGGCCGTCTGTCCTTGAAATAGTTGCGGGTAGGGGTTGTTTAGACATTTTTTCTCTCGTCTATCATTTTTGGCTTGCGGCCTTTTTGGGCCGCAAGCCTTATAGATTGGAAAGCTCGTTCCGGTTTGCGACTGCGTTTGTTCATGTTTTTCTTTATATATACGAACGTTTAATCGCAACAACCAGAGAACTCGTCCGATTTTGTCTATTTTTATGCATATTCGGTTTACCGCATCTGCTAAAAATACCAAATGGAATTTTATTCTATTTTCGGTCGCATAGTCGCCAACAGTCGGCACTTTTCGTATCTACGACGTTTAGCAAACAAGTATTAATTTTTCCAAATAGTTTGCCTTCTTTTTCATGCAGCGGCGTTGGGCGGAAAAAGGCCTTAGGGTATTGTGAAATTTAACTTCTTAGAGCAGCCACAACACTCCAGCTGATGCATCCATGCAGAAGCGTTTAACCAGTACTAAGTGCACTTACTTTCGACAGTAACTGACAACTGCCCTTCTCGAATCAGCGGAAGGGGAAATGAAAGTCATGAGCCAGAAATAAGTCATGCTAACTGAGGATACATTGATCAGACTGCGCTGATGCGCGAGCCTATTTATGTAAAACCTGTCAAAGTACAAAAACATCAAAGTTCAAATTTATTGTTTAAACTCACCAAGCAGGCGCTTCTGAAGATTTTTCCTCATCACTCATCACATTTTTACAAATAAGGTATCCCATCTATCTGTTGTTATTGTTTAACGTCTACGGTAAACAGCTATGGTCATGTCGGGACTGTCAGTAAACCAGAACACACTATTCCTAGGGAGGCTTAGACCTCCTAAGCGGTTAACCAGTACTAAGTGCACTTACTTTCACCAGTAACTGACAACTGCCCTTCCTGAATCAGCGGAAGTGGAAATGAAAGTTAGTGGCCGAGCCGGGTATCGAAATCGGGACCTTTGGCTTATAAGTCAGACGTGCTACCGACTGCACTACGCGGCCCGGCCTATCTGTGTGTGTGTGGCTAATATCATAATATGCACGGTGTTAATGTCTACGCGGCCCGGCCTATCTGTGTGTGTGTGGCTAATATCATAATATGCACGGTGTTAATGTAACGCCAGTGTATAAATAACGCGTATTTATTGTAAAGGTCATTTCGATGGCAAGCAGCGGTGTAATGTACACAATTCAATATCTAATACAATACATTTTGATCGTTCATGAATAGTCTGTCCTGGGAACCTCTTATAGGGATGCAGGTAACGAGAAGAGAGGACAATTTCAGAACCGTTGAGATTTTAATCTCTTTGATGCTAAATCAGAGGGATTCCTCGACAGCTTTGATGGCAATGGATGAGCCACTGGTCTACCGAACCGGCACTGGATACAATGGATTTGTTGTTGTTTTGTTGCTTTACGTCCACAATAAACAGCTATGGTCATGTCGGGACGCTCAGTTACCCTAATCACATTATGCCTGGGCAGGCTTAGACCTCCTAAGCGGTTAAACAGTACTAAGTGCACATGTTTTCGCCAGTAACTCACAACTGCCCTTCTTGAATCAGCGGAAGGAGCATGGCTGCCATGCCCGTATACGGTAAAAATCTTCTCCAGAACCAATTGGCCGACAGCCTTGAAACTTGGTTTTTTTTATATGTAGCATTGTGTTCGCGAGTTCTACCAAGATTCTTCAAATTATGACCTTGAGCTGACCTTAACCTCTTTTACAGTAAGGTCAAATTTGCTTCCTGTAGCTTTTACATGGGAAAATGCTAGAACATAAGATTGCTTGGAAACTGTTGAAGATTTTGACATAAAAATTGGTGTATTTTCAGCCATCTTAATGAGTACATGAAAATTCATGCGTTAAAGAGGTCAAGATCATTCTTTGACCTTTGACCCTGGTCTCATATTTTGACAATTTCACACATCTCCTCAAAAGCCACTGGGCCAATTGTATCCACATTTTATATAGAGTCTCTAGGGGGCTGGAGAATGAAAATTTGTTTAAACGGTCCTGGCCACTTGACCAACATGGCCGCTGCACCCATACATGGTAAAAACCTTTAAAAATCTTCTTCTCCTGAACCAATAGGCCAATGACCTTGAAACTTGGTACGACTTGCATCAGGTACACAAGTACTACCAGGATTGTTCAAATTATGGCCTTTGGTTGACCTTGACCTTTTTTATGGTAAGGTCAAATTTGCTTTCTGTAGCTTTTATATGGGAAAATGCTAGAGCATAAGATTTCTTGGAAACTGTTGTAGGTTTTGACCCAAAAATTGGTATGTACAGTCATCTTAATGAGTACATGAAAATTGATTGATTGATTGATTTGTTGCTTTACATCCATGGTAAACAACTATGGTCATGTCGGGACAGTCAGTTAACCTAACCACACTATTCCTGGGCAGGCTTTGACCTCCTAAGCGGTTAACCAGTACTAAGTGCACATGCTTCTGCCAGTAACTGACAACTTCCTTTCTTGAATCAGCGGAAGGAGAAACGAAAGTATGTGCCAGTCCAGGTATCGAACACAGGACCTCTGACTTATGCGTCAGGTGCCCTACCTATTGGGCTACATGGCCCAAGAGGTCAAGGTCATTCTTTGACCTTTGACCCTGTTCTCTCATACTGTGACAATTTCTGCCCGACACATGAAAGTTAATATGTACAAGAGGTCAAGGCCATTCTTTGACCTTTGACCCTGTTCTCTCATATTGTGACAGTTTCACACATATCTCCTCAAAAGCCACTCGGCCAATTGTAACCAAATTTTATATAGAGCCTCTAGTGGCCAGGGAACGAAAATTTGTTCAAACGGTTTGGGTCACATGACCAACAGGGCCGCCATGCCCATACATGGCAAAAACCTTTGCAAATCTTCTTATCAAGAACCAAATTATTGATGGCCTTGAAATTTGGTATATAGCATACCAAGATCTTTCTAACGAAGACCTTGGGCTGACCTTGACCTTTCTTTATGGCAAGGTCAAGTATAGGAAAATGCTTGAATATTAGATTTCAAATTCATAGCAATTTTAGAAGATTCTGGCCTAATAATTGGTTTATACAGTCGTCTTAGTTTGTACATGGAAGATTTGAGAGTACAAGAGATGAAGATCACTCTTTGACCTCTGACCCATGTCTCACATATTTTGACAATTTAAGACATCTCCTCAAAAGCCGCTAGGCTAATTGTAACCAAATTTCATACACAGTATCCAGGGGCTGAGGGAACGAAAATCTATTCAAGTGGTATACGTCACATGACCTACATGGCCACCATACTCAGGTGAGCAGATTAGGGCCTTATGGCCCTCTTGTTTATGCAAATATGTTAATCGAGATCATCGCAATCAATAAATATAGACTTTAAGCCAAAATATCTTCTTCTCGAGAACTGCTGCAGGGATTTGGACCAAATTCAAATGTCTCATATGTCAGTAGGTCCTCTATTATTAAGCACTACCACAGGCATTACTTTGTGTATGTGATAAATAAAACAAGAACATTTCTCAACAGTTAATGTCTCCCAATACATTTTAATGCCCTGCACAAGTTGATCTTTGGTCTTGGGTTTTACTTCTCTTTGCAGAAAATTCTTCATAGCCGACCAAACAAACTCGATTGGATTGAGGTCTGGTGAAGATGCTGGCGTTGTCATTACGTGTTCCGCGACTCCATTTTCCTCCATCCACTTTTTTGTTGATTTGCTTTTGTGCTTACTGTCCTTGTCCTTGAAAATAAAAAAAATAAGTACATGTAAATAACAACAAACAAGAGGACTATGAGGCCCTAATCGCTCACCTGAGTAAAAAAAGGTCAAAGGTCAAACTAGGATCATCATTTGAACAAACCTGATAGTTTAAACTGTCAAAATATGACAGACATTGGTTAGATGGCTAGAGCTTAAAAATGACCTTGACCTCTATTGCTAAACGAGACCTGTCATCTGGACAGGATAGCTCGCCTGACAGCGCCTTGTCCATCACATAAATCTTTTAACATTTTGCTAACGCCGACGCCGGGGGTAGTACAACAGCTCTTCCTGAATTTCATTCAAGCGAGCTAAAAAATCAATTACTCATTTATTAGACTGTACTTCTGTACCAAAAATTTCTTCAAGTTCCATAAACTCTTATATTTACCATTTATCCACAAAAAAGCACCAGAAAGCAAACCTGGCCTTGCCAAAAATTGGTCAAAGTCAACCCAAGGTCATCATTTGACCTATCTTCATTCTTGGGCCAACATCTTCAATACTTTCCATCAAATTTTGTGTTCAAGCATTTTCTCATATTTTAACATGCTGTAAAAAAGTCAAGGTTGACCCAAGGTCATCCACTTGAGTTATCTTGGTATTACTGGAGTACCCAATGCTAATACCAAGTTTCAAGGCCATCAGTCAATTGGGTCTAGAGATAAGATTTTTAAAACTTTTTACCATAATTGGGCATAGCTGCCATGTTGGTCATGTGAACTGAACCAGTTGAAAAAAATCTGTTCCCTCAGCCCCTGGAGGCTCTATAGATATGAAATCAGGTTACAACTGGCTCAGTGGCTTTTGAGGGGATTGTTTGAAATTGTCAAAATATGAGAGTTCACGGACACTATTTGCTAAGTCAGTGACCTTGACCTTGGGTCAGCAGCAGCAGGGGAATGATGTCAGCTATTTTGTTATCAGCTAGTAGTAATACTAACCAAGAATCAACTATTTAAAGTAGAAACTTTTCGAAATATAAGAAAAAGAAAAAACTTCACGCAAAACTTTGAGGCAAAATGTAATCGCTCTTTTTCGGATGCAAGCACGCACAGACCGACGGATGGACGAACGGACATAAAGACTAAACCTATTTACCATTTGACATACTTCATATGCCGGGGATATAAATATAAACAAAAGAAAAACTTCACGCAACATTTTGACATTTTCATCACACTATTTTGTAAGTCTTTACCCTTGACCTTGGGTCAGCAGCATCAACAGATGATGTCAGCTATTCTGAAATCATCAAGTAGTAACTGTAACACTAACCACATATCAACATCCTTAAGAAAATATAAGCAAAAACAATATGTTAACATTCATACAGATGGATGCACAGACGAACAGATGGAAAGACAAAAACCATATACCCCTCAACATACTTCGTATGCCGGGGGTTCAGTTGGCTAATATTTCGTAAGCAATGCAGATATGAAATTTCAAAACCCTGGCATATATGAGAGAGCCCAAAAGAATGACATACAGACAGATGGACTGACAAACTCAAAGGCAAAGGAATATGCCCATATTCTTCAAAACTAGCAGTTTAGAAAACACAAGCTGTCATATATCACTTCTTCAGAAACTTTAGGGTACAGAAAATGAAGCAGGAAAAAAATGTGAATTGCCCTGATTTATACTTGCCAGGTGGGCCAGTCGACTCAGATTTTGATTACCTAAAGCCGCTGCTGACCCCATTTTGACTGGTAGGAGAGTGCCAATTTCTTTCCCAAGGGCCAAGTTTTTTAAACCATCAAACCAGTTATGAGTTAAATTACTAAGCTTTAAGCTATCAATTCTTTTCAGCAGTTTCGAACTTCATGTTCCCTTCTAACTTCTGGTATACAATAGTACTTGCATTTGATTTTTATGCTAAAGTTCTTAGAGGCAAGCACATGTTGGGATCTTGGTACAAAACTGTTATGAGTTTGTCTTTGAACTCAAGTCTATGTATTTTTAATTAAGTTATGGCAGGGCATATGTATCAATTTTGGATGCATCCTAAGCTGAATAAAGCCAACTAGACATGAAGTTATACGGCAGCTGAATGATTTGATAATACACTTGCCTGGTACAGTCGGTATCCATCCGGAAACTTTTGCCTCACAAATGGGAGTGGATTGTCCGCTAGAATCTTCTGATATATTATGGAGTCCATGATTCCAGTAAAAATGCAGATATTAGTGCGCCCTTTGTATGAAATACCAGCCAAGACATGTACCTGAAGTAAGTAAGATCATGATGTTAACATATAAGCTCACTGACCATAAATTGTGGTATTATGACATAGCTAGGGTCATCAACATTGACAAAGTTTACAACTAGAATAAAGTGAGTCCAGGTCTTATAAATTTTCAATTTGGCTGATTGTTTTATAATGATTTAAAAGCCCTAGTGCTTTCTTGACAGGAAAATCCTAAACTGTGTTTATAAATACAAGAAGAGATTGTGAATTATGCTCATTGTGTCACGTGACACCATGTAAATGCTTCTTGTCTTTTCATTTCATAATACTGTATTTTTGTATATTTAAGTTTTGTGGGTTATTTGCAATTCATAATAGGAAGTGAAAATAATGACCCCTAGATGATATCCCATGCAACAGGGACCCCTGTACATTATGCTATAGAACAAGAGCAAAGTAAGTTGGGCAATGTAGGCCCATGCAACATTTTACCACAAGAACAAATTTTTAATGACAATCCCTAACCCTGTTTAATGGTGAGTAAAAAGTGGAAACAAGAGGGCCATGAGGCCCCGAATCACTCACCTGAGCAACTGTTTTTTTTCCATAAATATCTGAAACTAGCAAAATATGAGTCTTAGGTCAAAATTCAATGAATGACTATGATCTCTTGTACTTATAAATCTTAATGTACATACTCATTAAGACAACCAGATATACCAACTTTTTAGGGTCATAATCTTCAAAACTTTCCATGAAATCTTATGTTCTAGCATTTCCCATATATGACCATGCCGCAAAAAAGGTCAAGGTGAACCCAAGGTCATCGTTTGAACAGTCTTAGTAGTACTCTAGCACTCCATGCTACTTACCAAATTGGAAGACCATAGGTGTATTGGTTCTGGAGAAGAAAAATATTAAAGGTTTATACCATAAATGGTATGGCAGCCATGTTGGTCATGTGACCTGGACTGTTTGAATAAATTTTTGTTCAATCAACCCCTGGAGGCTCTGTATGAAATGATTTACAACTGGCCCTTAACCTTTTGAGGAAGTGTTTGAAAGTGTCAAAATATGAGAGATCTGGGTCAAAAGTCACAGAATGACAGTGACCTCTTGTCCTCATAATTCTTCATGACCTTATTAAGATGACTCTATCTACCAATTTTTAGACCAAAATCTCCAAAACTTCCCATGAAATTTTATGATTTAGCATTTTCCTATATCTGACCTAGCCGTAAAAAAGGTCAAGTTCAACTCAAGGTCATACTTTGAACAATCTTGATAGTACTGGAGAACCAAATGCTACATACCAAGGTCGATTGGTTATGGAGAAGAAGATTTTTAAAGGTTAACCGTTTTTACCATATATGGGTATGGCGGCCATGTAGGTCATGTGACCTGGACCTTTCGAACAAATTTTCATTCCCTCAACCCCTGGAGGCTCTATATGAAACTCAGTTATAATTGACCCAGTGTTTTTGTGTTGTTGGTTTTTTAGGAGACTGTTTGGAATTGTCAAAATATGAGAATTCTGGGTCAAAAGTCGAAGAATGACCTTGACCTCTTATACTCTCAAACCTTCAAGTATTCATTAAGATGACTGCACATGCCAATTTTTAGGCCTTAACCTTCAAAAATTTCTATGAAATTTTATTTTGTAGCATTTTCCCATATTTGACCTTGCTGTTAAAAAGGTCAAGGTCAACCCAAGGTCAAAATTTGAACAATCTTAATAGTACTCCAGTACCCAATGCTACATACCTAGTTGCAAGGCAATCGGTCAACTGGTTCTGGAGAAGAAGAGTTTTAAAGGATTTTACTATATATATATGGGCGTGGTGGCCATGTTGGTCCCTTTGAACAATTTTTCATACCCTCCTGGAGGCGCCATATGAAATTTAGTTTCAATTGGCCCAGTGGCTTTTGAGGACCAAAACCGTCTGCTGACAACCAGTCAAATTATCCAAAAGAAAATATTTTCCGCATAACAGGTGCTCACGTCGATAGCGAAATATTGTGTTTACCACAAACAATTACCAGAAAATAGTCGGCGGCCAAGATTTAACCATTCATCAGTGTTTAACTTTTTGAACAATTATGCAAAATTGTGGGACAACTGTATTTTGCAACAGATCTTCGGATTGGTCTAAAAATAACATGTACCAAGGGGAGCAACTGGCTGCTGCGCCAAAAGGCAGCGCTGCGGAAAATCTGACATGCCAGCTGGATGTTGGCCAAGGGTATTTAAAAAACAAAGTCGACTTAGTACTACTGGGGAGCAAAGATGCAGATAACGGACTAGATATAACAAACAGTTACCCAAATGTGTATATTTTATTGGTCCACCTACTCTTAAAATTTGTCAGTGAACTGCCATATTACATAAGTGCATCCATAAAAGTATACATGCATCGATAAATTTTATCGGTCCACCTTTAAATTTCATCGGTCCACCAATGCAATCATCCGACCATGTAAAAAGTTCACATGACCGGTCTCATTAGTGGAGGTGACTGAATCACGGTTTTCCCGGACTCAAGACTGAGAGTCTCAGACCCCCAAAATGGTGTCTGGGACGCCCAGAAAAAATCTGTGCATCCACTGGGACTCTCGAAACAAAATCCAAGTCCCACTTGAAAGTGATGAGTTCTTATAAAAAATATATTATTCTTGGCAGAACACAAAGTAATGATTTTCAAAATAAGGTATTTATGAAATTCTGATATTTGATTTGGACATTTTATAACATTTTTCCGAGTACAGGACCCTTTACTTTTGGCATTGGACTCTTAAAACATTGGTATGTGGGTCCCAAAAACTCCATAAATACAAGGCCGAGGGAAAACCTTGACTGAATGTAATTAATGTAAAATCAGAGGCTTGATAAAATTTATAGTAGGACAAACTGAATTCATCCATACATGTATATTTTTATTGATGCTTTTGTAGATTTAATGATGCACCATTGTAATTTGTTGGTCCACTGATAAATTTTAAGTATTGCTGTGCACATCCTTTTTATATACGCGTTTGTCTTTTTATACACGTTTGTCGCAAAATAGCTCTTGTAGCTAATTTATTTGTTGTTCTAAACAAGACGTTAAATAACAAGACCTGTCACAGAGACAGGATAGCTCGCCTGACAGCGCCTTGCCCATCTGGCATCACATAAAAAACTTAACGTTAAAGTAAAAACTTTAACATTTGCTAACGCCGAGGTCAACACTAGGGGTAGTACAATAGCTCTTCCTGAACTTCGTTCACTCAGGCGAGCTAAAAATTCTTGAATCTTGGATCTTGAATATTTGTCAACCGGCATATAATTATTTTAGTAATACCATTCAATTGGGGTTAAAGTTAAGTAATTATAATGTTTATAATTTGTTGGATTTCTAATTTGTAACCATTTGTAAAATGCATATAAATAACTGCCTTTAGCTCATATTCAGATAAGTATGGATGGATAGATGACTTGCGATTTTACACCCTTTTCAACAGTATTTCAGTCATATCAAGACGATGATGAACGGCTGTGTGCAATGGAACCCCTTTTACGGTTGGAAAGATTTTCGCCTCAAGCGGGCTTTGAACCCATCCACTAAATCAGTAGGCCAGCGCTTATCCCACTGAGCTACCAGGCTCCTTCAGATAAGTGTAAATGATAGAGTATTAATCCAATTAATAATTTATTTACTTGTAGTTACTTTTGTTATTTCTTCAACAAATAAAGACTTTTGCTTGTGAAAAAAAATATAAATAGAACAAAATGTAACCTTCAGGATGATTGCTGCACTGCCTATAGAATATCAGATTGCCATTGTGCCGATAAGGATTCTTATCTGCACGACCGTTTCGCATATAGCCACTCCCAAAATCCAAGGTAACATTCCCTCCAACTGGAAACAGCTATACCACAATCAAGGATTTAAAAAAAACAAAAAAAAACAATATTTTGGCAAACAGCTAGATGTATCAGAAAAGGCCCTACTTACGGTGTATGAATGCTTGGGTTTGGCAACTTTCCTTGGTAGTCTTTCAAGCGTCACTTCTGACTGATAAAACTGAGCCGCCCAGCTGCATTTACATGTAACTCTACGTTACTTTCATCCACAAAGATGACATCTTCAAACGCTTCTTGTGTGTTCAAATTATTCAAACACCAACTCACCCTAAAAAGCTGGTTTTTGTGTGATATAAGCTGACAGTAGCTTTTTTGCTTCACTGTCCAGCTTAGTTTGCTTCTGTGTCGTTTGATTGTCGGCAGTGAAAATGAAATACCAGCTTCCTTCTCGAATTTTTTTTAATGTCCCTCGCCGTTTTGTCTCTATTTTCGGACATCCACATATGCAATAACTGTTTAATATGTAGATCCTTAAATTTTGTTGAGCGTTTTTTCCGGTTCACCGAAATGTTTTTTTCTCTTTGAAGAAACTTATATATTCCAAATCTTGTTGCATCGTAGTCATACAGGGTTTTTAATTTAAGAGCAATCTGTCCTGTTGAAAGTCCCTGTCCTTTCAAGTCTTTGATTAAATTTTTCACTTCAAGCGAGAAATTCTTTCTGGTCATCTTTTTTCCTCCTGTATGTAGGAGCACCTGCGTTCGCACCACGCAGTAAAACCCCAGTAAATGTGTTTATAAGAGTAAAAAAAACACTTTTGTCACTAAAACTATCAATAAGACTAAAATTTTTGTCACTAAAACGACCAAATACACTATATATAACTGACAAACACGCTATAAAGATATGAAACTGTCAAACACACGGTGTCTTCGACCTTCAATATGGCGGATAGCTGCGTCCAGCTCAAAACGCGAATCAGACGCGTCTACTGAGACGGTTAAATGTAATTTACACTTTTTTTTGAACGAATTTCTACTGACGATAGATTTTTATAAAAAAAAATAGTTCTATAAGATATCCAGTCCCATCTATGAATAGAATAATGATTCCATACATTTTTAGCTCACTTGAGCCGAAGGCTCACAAGGTGAGCTTATAGTATAGGCTTGGTCCGTCGTCCGTCCTCCGTCGTCCGTCCTCCGTCGTCCGTCCACACTTTTAAGTATTAATATCTGCTAAAGTAGCTGGCCAATCTTAATCAAATTTTATGTGTAGCATGGTTTGGGTGGGGGATTGATTGCATATAGTTTTGAGACAGATTGGTTTAAAACTGTGGTTACCATGGCAACAAAAAGGTCCCATAGGCTTATAATGAGGAAAATGTTGTCCGGGCCCTAACTTCTTTATTTTTGATTTCAACTTCTTCAAACTTGCAGATAAGCAGGACAGTCAAAACATCTCGGAACAGTTCGATTTTGGGTCAGGTTGGGTCGTTCTTTTTATAGTTACTTGCCCTTGAGTGATAAAATATTTTCACATAGACTTATAATGGGGAAAATGTTGTCTGGGCCCTAGTTCCTTCATTTTTGATCGCAACTTCTTCAAACTTGCAGGTATCTAGGACAGCCAAAACATCTTGGACCAGTTCGAATTTGGGACAGGTTGGATTATTTTTATTAGAGTACCTTGCCCTTGAGCGATAAAATATTTTTCTATAGACTTATAATGGGGAAATATTGTCCGAGCCCTAGCTTCTTCATTTTTGATCGCAACTTCTTGTTACTTTCAGGTATCCAGGACAGCCAAAACATCTCGGAGCAGTTCGAATTTGGGCCAGGTTGGATCGTTCTTTTCAGAGTTACTTGCCCTTGAGCGATAAATATTTTCCCATAGACTTATAATGGGGAAAAGTTGTCCGGGCCCTAGCTTCTTCATTTTTGATCGCAACTTCTTCAAACTTGCAGGTATCTAGGACAGTCAAAACATCTTGAACCAGTTCGAATTTGGGCCAGGTTTGATCATTGTTGTCAGAGTTACATGCCCTTGATGGATGAAATATTTTCCCATGTAGACTTATGATGGGGAAAATGTTTTCCGTCATCATTCTAGTTATATAATTTTGATATAAGTTCACACAAATATTGGGTATGACATTACCTCGAATGAGTTTGCATTTCAGCATGATGGGGTCAAGGTCAAGGACACAGTGGCTATTTTTAGAAAAACTTTGTTATCACTCTAGCGCCTTCATTTATGGACCGATTTCGATTTAACTTCACACAAGTGATAAGTATGGCAATATCTTAGACAAATTTGCGTTTCAGCGTTCTGGGGTCAAGGTCACAGTGGCTATTTTCAGAAAAACATTGTCATTGCATTAGCGCCTTCATTTATGGACCAAATTCGATTTAATTTCACACAAGTGATTGGTATTACAATATCTTGGACAAGTTTACATTTCGGCGTTCTGAGGTCAAGGTCAAGGTCACAGTGGCTATTTTAAGAAAAACTTTGTCATCGCTCTAGCGCATTCATTTATGTGCCGATTTTGATTAAAACTTCACACAAATGTTTAGTATGACAATATCTTGAATAAGTTTGCATTTCAGCATCCTAAGGTCAATCTCAATGTCACAGTGGCTATTTTTAGAAAAACTTTGTCATCATTCTAGTGCCTTCATTTATGGAATGATTTCGGTTGTACTTCACAAAAGGGATAAGTATGATAATATCTTGGACAAGAACGCGTTTTAGCATTCTGGGGTCAAGGTGAAGGACACATTGGCTATTTTTAGAAAAAACTTTGTCATCGCTGTAGCGACTTCATTTAAGGACCAATTCGATTTAATTACATACAAGTGATTGGTATTACAGTATCTTGGACAAGTTCACGTTTCAGCATTCTGAGGTCAAGGTCAAGGTCACAGTGGCGTTTTTTAGAAAAACTCTGTCATCCCTCTAGCTCTTTCATTTATGGACCGATTTTGATTAACACTTCACACAAATGTTTAGTATGACAATATCTAGAACAAGCTCGCATTTCAGCGTCCTAAGATCAATGTCAAGGTCACAGTGGCTGTTTATAGAAAAACTTTTTCATTCATCTAGCGCTTTCAATTATGGACCATTTTTGATTTAACTTCACACAAGTGATAAGTATGGCAATATCTTGGACGAGTTTGCGTTTCAGCATTCTGGGGTCAAGTTCAAGGTCACAGTGGTTATTTTTAGAAAAACTTTGTCATCGCTCAAGCGCCTTCATTTATGGACAGATTTTTTATGCCCCCGTGACGATATTTGACAGTTTCAAACTATCAGGTTTGTTCATTTGATGATCTTCATTTTACCTTTGACCTTTTTACTCAGGTGAGCGGCTCAGGGCCTCATGGCCCTCTTGTTTTAATAAAGTGAACAATTATTTTCCAAAATAGCGGAGGAATAAGAACTCCAGTGCTGTGATACGCAACGATTTATTTTCCCGTTAATACGCGTTCTCAAACTCCTTTTTGATTGGTCAAAAAGGAATTCGCGTCTAGAACATGAATATTCATCACAAAATGAAACGAGTATACCGCGTCGAGACGGGGTTAGACGCGTCTAATTCGCGTATTTAACTGGACGCATCGAGAACGCATATGCAACGCGGCACGGACGCGTTTTTAGTGTACAAATACGTGAGCGCCAGTGTACCATTGGGCGCTGCTGATGAATTGACTCAGGTGAGCTAGAGAACCAATGGACTTCTGGTTTCGTGTTTTTGCTACTTGTTTTTTAAATAACGTCAATGCCTAGTGTCCCATAAAAGACGTAATAACAAACAGACAATGGCTTCTAAAACAATACAAAGTGTTCTTTTTATTATAAATTGTTTGTAAAGGATGTTTCTGAAAATGCATTTATGGTTATCTTTACAGAGTGCATTGATTGATTCTGAATTGGCGTGTCTGTCCTTTAAAGGATATATGGATGTCGATGTCTAGTTTCAAGTTGAATCTATTTAGTCAGTGATACCTTTATATACATGCTTTATAATAGTGCGAAAATAAATTCTTTCTATTTTTATAAAGACATGCAATTATGATCTGTTTGTTTTTTCTAACAGCTCAGTTCTTTCCGGCATATACAGCTGTTTATGGTGGTGACAGATACATTCTCAGTTCAAACAGGAACCTTATTCTTCTTGATAAACACGTTGCAACATTTTAAAGTCGGTTAAGTATTTTCTTTGATTCTATTTAAAAGACATTGCCGTATACCATTCTGAATGATGTAAAATGTTGAAAAAAAAAAAAAAAAAAAAAAAACAGATTCATATCTGAAGTTTGCATTTTAAACAGTTCTTTTTGTCAAAAATATCCAGTAGTGTTTCAAAGTCGTTGGTGCACTTGCAAGGTCGTTGGAGCACCACCAGCTCACCAGTCCTATTTTCAGTTTCACACGTTCGTCCCTTTCTCTAAAGCCTTTCTACAGGATCCCCGGCAATTTTCGGTAGCATCTCCTCTCAAAGGCTAGTAACCTGTTTGTTGTTTTCCTCAAACACGAGGTCCACGTTTTGCAGGCATACAGTAAAATGCATATAGCAAGGACGTACACCACTTTAATCTCGAATCAAAGAGACATTCCGCTTTCTCTACATTTTCCAATAAACTAGGTTTTAAGGTGTTCTGGTAGTCCTTTTCCGAAAGGGGAACAACTTTTGAAATTTCCTGTTTGGGGGTGGTCGGGTGGTGCGACGGTGCTGTGTGTACATGTAACTTTCAGTGCCGGGGCGTCCTGCTGAGTTTGAATATTGTAGGGCAAGGGCCTACTGTGCTTGCAGTAGGTGCGGGTGAGGTTGTTGGGACATTTTTCCCTCGTTCATCATTTCCCCTTTTTCTCCTTCTCTGGGAGATGGCCCGATATAGACTGAAATACTGTCTCAAAGGGTCGTTCAACCCAAAACAATCAATCAATCAAGCAATTCTGTTTGCTTCCTTGAAAGGAAAAAATCTTCATAGGAGCGACTAAAATAATTCGAGCCGCGACACAACAAAACCAACAATGTGGTTGTGCGCCCAGTGCAGACTCAGATCAGCCTGGGCATCCGCCCAGTCTGATCAGAGTCTTCGCTGTCCGCATGGAGGTAGCTTAGACCCTTTGCTGTCCTCTGAGCGCTTAGCAACGAGTCTGAGCCAACTGGGCAGATGCCCAGGCTGATCTGAGTCTGCGCCGGGCGCACAACCACATTGTTGGTTTTGTCGTGTCGCGGCTCATTTGCTCATGTAAAAAAATTACAGGTTACCTACAGTGAGGAGGGAAGCAAAACTGAAAAAAAGGCAGAGGTGCTCCCCCTGAAAGTGTACCCAATTACCTTGAAAAATATCTACAAATAGAGGATCTTACATGAGTGCTCACGTATTATTGAATTTATTAAACGAGTTGGGGGGAAAAAGATAAGATGCGAGGCTCTGCCGAGCATGTTATCGTTTTCACCAACGAGTTTAATAAATTCAATAATACAGAAGCACGAATGCAAGATTCTATTTATCGTATGACACTAAAATCGCATTTTATCAGCAGAATTTGCACTAAAACGTCGCGATTTCGCCATCAGAAAACACGACGTTTTTATGGACGTCAACGTATAACGTTACGACGTAATTTGCATATTAAATCCACTAGTGGATTATCGCATTTAATGCATGTCTTTATAACACTCTCAGATGCGACGTCATATGATAAAAACAGTTATAATCGGTAAAATAAATTCTTAAACAATCAAAATCTGTCATTGTCGTCGATATCGTCGACATGTTTAAACACTTTCTACATGTACGCTGAAACCACTTAGCCGATTTAAGCACGATTCCTAAACAGGATCCAACGTTGAAAGGTACGGATACTTGAATAATGTTCTAACATCCATAATAAGCGTATGTTAATATAACTTGATTTGATTTCCCATGCTACTGATTTTATTCTTGTCCTGACGAGAAATACTTTCCATAATGGCACAAATGATAAATGCATGGGTTAATTGAAGTGTTCATATATCAGCTGCCTCGTGTTCTATCTCAATGACCTTTTGCAGCATTAATAGTGTTACAGTATCACTTTCAATTAGTCTGACTTTCTGGACATGGCGACTGCAGCAGTCGGAACGAACTTGTGTGGAGGAAGCAAAAGAGCTGCACTCAGAAGCAACTTCTTACAGCAGACCATCCATCCTTTCTTCTAATATTAACGAGTTTGATATAAGTTACTGGACTTTAAAGGTACGTAGTTTGCCTCATTTTCGACACAAATTTCGGGTTTGGTGCCAGATAACTTATATTCCTGTTAAAAAGTCACTTGTCGTTTGCTCATCAGATATAAAAGTTTATTTCATAGCCTCATAGCCGTAGGGGCAGTTGGAGTAAGAGGCCCACTGTATCTTGGGCACAGCTGCTGACAGGCGGAGCCCATACCTCTCCTTTCGCTGCCTTATCCTTCCCCGATTCGAAAAAGGTACCCATTTACTGCTGGGTTGACAAGAGTTTTCCAATCGTCGGATGGCGAAACGTGGGCGCGACCTCACGACCTTCCGGCGACTTTCTGCGCCATAACCGCGTCTCTCTAGCCACTCGACTATGGCGCTTCTCATCATTTTAGGAAATTGTTGCATAGGTCAGGCACTCAGTTTTAGAGAGGTAATTACGTACAAATGTCTGACTTAAACACCTGAGATATCTGCTCTGCTACTTGTTGTACTTTCAAATTGACACATAAGCCGCGACACGAGAAAACCAACAAAGCGGCTGTGCGCCCTGCGCAGACTCAGACCAGCCAGGGCATCCACCCAGTCTGATCAATCATCGCATTCCGTATGGAGGTAGCTTAGACCCTTAGTCACACTTTAAGCGCACTGCGAAGACACTCATCAGACTGGGCGGATGCCCAGGTTGATCTGTTGGCTGGGCGCACAACCACTTTGTTTGTTGTCTCGTGTCAAATTTTGCACGTCTACGGTTATGAGACGGAATTTGTCTCTTTCCAAAGCATCCCAAAGACGGATCTAGACTTTGGGGATTGTTTTCGACGGGAAAATCCATGTCAAGGCTGAAATCCTTAGGACTGGTTTTAATAATTAAAGGACATTCAAGATTGAGACGGAAAAAGTCGTTTAATAGCCAAATAAATACGGTATCGTTCAACCCCAAACACACCAATCCAATAAAATGGATACAATGTTTAGAGAGATGTTATCTGCGGTAAGATTGTATAAGCATGTCATGAAACGATTTCCCCAATAAAAATGCCAACAGCAGAAATCTGTAAATCTTACTACAAACACCTATAAAGTTTTTTCATAGAGTTTATTAAAAAAAAAAAAAAATATTTACAATGTTTCTAGAAAAATCGACATGCTTTTTTTTTTTTTTTTTTGGAAACACATAAAAATGCTACTGCTTTTCTGTACGTCGCGGATTTCACAGTGACACGAGAAAACCAACAAAGTATTTGTTCGCCCAGCGAAGACTTAGTCCAGCCTGGGAATCAGCCCAGTCTGATCAGAGTTTTACCTATGCGCAACGTGAAGCTAAAGGTCTCATCCAGCTCTATGCGGAAAGCGAAATCTCTGATCAGACAGGGCGGGTGCCCAGGCTGCCCTGAGTCTTCAATGGGCGCACATGCCACTTTGTTGATTTTGTCGTGTTGCGACTCATTTAGATCGTTTGTTGATATGAAGATAAATCTAAAAGCATGATTTTAGTCTCTATAAATGATAAATAGAAATGTCACTATCTAAAAGCAAATTAACCGATTTACATTATTTCCAACTGGCATTTACCCACTGGAGTTCTGATTGTTTATTCCCCTTCAAATCATACCTTCTAGTATAGGAAATTGAGAAATATTCGAAACAAAAAATATATGAGTATATCTCCATGTTTTTTCCCCTGTAATTTTGTTAAAATGGCTTCCTGAGTCTGAGTGTTCAAAACTAACGACGTCCTTAATTAACGGGATGTTATAATTTCACAGTATCCGAACTGACTGAACCATCTCTTCCGGTTTTCATAACGGTGAATGGAGAGTACAAACATTCGCTTATAACCAGTAGTCGGAAATCATTCTGTTTTGAGATTTTATCCGGAACCTGCTGCGTCATTCATAGTTATTCAACTTTGAAAATGTTAAGCGGTAAGTTTAATATAATTTGCTATTCGGTCTTTTACTTTATTGCCCTGTACAATAACGTGTATGGGTGGGTAGTAATTGGTACAGTATTCAAATCGCCCTTGGCATGATTCTAAAACCATTTTGAGCCTTTTTTTACATGTTTTATAAAAAATCTTTAAAATAAACGGAAGGCGTTATCAATCTACAGTTTGTTAGTTTTGATAATAGAATGATAGCTAGGTTTCGCACGACACAAACTCGTGTTAAATTAAGCTGCTCGGAATAAAATTTCTGTGACGGCCAAGAGGTTTACATTGTACAGGATAATAAAGTAAAAGACCGAAGAGCAAATAATATTAAATTTACCTCTTTGCATATTCGAAGCTGAATAACTATAAATGACGCAGCAGACTCCGGATAAAATCTCAAAACATAATGATTTCCGACTACTGGTTACAAGCGAATTTTGTACCCTCGATTCAACGCTATGAAAACCGGAAGAGATGGTACAGTCAGTTCGGGTACTGTGAATTTCAAACGTAGTATATGCCAACACATAACCATTGTTTACTGAAGAATATGAGCTTTTGCACTGCAGTTCACTGCGTTTCAGAGGGTGGTCGGGTGGTGCGATGGATGGTGCAGGTTAAAAATTCCAGTGCCGGGGCGTCCTACTGATTTGGAACATTGTAGGTCAAGGCCCTACTCAGTGTGCTTGCAGTGGGTGCGGGTGGGGTTTGTTCGGGCATTTTTTCTCCCCGACTATCAAAGTTTCTCTTGTTTCTCCGTCTCTGTGGGAGACGGCCCGATATAGACTGAAATACTGCCTCAAAGGGCCGTTAAACCCAAAGCAATTAATTAATCACTGCGTTTCATTTACGAGTAGATCTCTTTTAGGACAGGAGACGAAACCATTCCCAAAAGGTCTTTTCATAAGAAAAGAATTTGCTTCAAGAGGAACAAATTCTTTCGCTTGGCGTAGACGATATCTCGGAGAGATATCATCCCCTAGGGAAGCAATAGGAAGTCAGTTCCCCATTGAGAAGAGAGACGAATGTAAACTGCAGACTTCTTTTGCCGAAAATTAATCTACCCAGCAAGCAAGCAACATTAAATCAACATTAAATTAACGTTGATTCAACGTCATGACGTTGAATCAACGTTGAATTAATGTTGATTCAACATTGTGTGCCTGGTGGGTATACACCTCTTTAGTCAAATTCACCATCATGAGAATCGCGAATGCAAAACTTCGCCAATTCATCGATTAACTGTAATTTATAGAAGAGAAATCAACTAAAATTCCTTTTTTGTATGTCACCTTTCATTTTGCTGCCATAATGACCGCAGTTTGAAAGTATATGAGAAGAGTGCACAAGCACTTAGTATATATGTCATTTTGTTTTGATGTACATTGCTGTTTTAAATCTTTAAATCGCAGTCGTTTTCCTCGTATGTATATGATGTTTTGTTCCAAATGGAAATATAATGATACCCTTTCTACTTAAAGATAATCATAGCATATTTTATTTAAAGACAGTAATTGCATATTTCATTTAAAGCTGTTTAAGTTGTTGTACGAAGCAGACTCATTTCAGGCGAGTCAATCATTCAGTAAACGGAACTGATTTAAGGGGTATGGATAATGCTTCATTGTTTCCGCTGCTAAAAACAAGAAAACGTTTTTGACATCCTCTCTGAAACAAAGGAACTGACTCCTCAGAGGAGAAATTCTGTCCTTAAGAGAAAGGACAAAAAATATATCTTCTTCTTCGACTTATCTGCCTAGAAAATGATCCCATCCACCTCTTAACATCAGAAAAATAGCATTTCCATAAAACTAACACATCTGGTATGTTTATGTTATGTGTTGACTTGCCAGGGCCACCTACGTACTCTGATAACAGTAGCAGACGGCCTGGCTGATTTGTTTACTCTCGTCTGTCCTACCTTTCCCTCTCTCTCTCTATGGAAGACGGCTCTATATAGACTTAAAAATACTGTCTCAGAGACAGGTAAACCCAAAACGACCAATGAACTTTATTACCTCTCATCTTTTGGAAACTCTGTATTAGAATTGATCAACGTGACCGCCTGGAGCGTCAATACAACTAGGAACACCTTGCATCAGTGGCAGCCTGCGCAACTCGGATCAGAGGGTTCCCGCTACATCTACCTACAAACATTGTCTAGGAGAACCAAAGGGTATATTTATAGATTGTCTGTAAAAATTGCATACTTTCTGTAAATGTTTTAGACTACAAATTTGTAAAAGCTCCAATTCATGCAAGTCTGTTAATTTACAGATTTAAGTATGAACGTGCAAATTTACAGATTGTCTTTATATTTAAGCCCAACCACGAGAAAACCAACAAGGTGGTGGTGCGCCGAGCCCAGGCTGACCTGAGTCTGCGCTGGGTGCACAACCACTTTGTTGATTTTCTCGTGTTGCGGCTCATTTATGGTTATCCTAGACCAAGTGACTAGAGCAGCGATGATTCTAAACAGCTTAAGGTGAATGGATACACTTGTAGGGGAAACAACTCTGCCAGTTTCGATTTGCTTCCTTTTTCTATGGGGATCAGTCTTTAAGGAAATAAGAGGCGGCTCAAATTGAGCCACCTCATCTAAATCTACACTGTTTGCCCTCTAATGTTTGAATTCTCAAAATAACTTGGATGGAACATATTTTGAATTTTTGCAGACGTAAATTTTGTCGTCTGCTTTTATGGCGCTTAAAGAGGTAAGAGTTGGCCCGAATTTCGAAGGGCTCACCGCGGCGGAGGGTGAGGGTGAAGGTTTGTGTCCAGTGAAACCGGTTTAAACCCCCCCCCCCCCCCCCCCCCCAAGTAGTTATTACTGACCGTCCCAAGGCGGTACTTTCGTTGCTGTTGCATTTGTTTTATGTTCGGTGCTGTTTAATTTATTGTGTTCTCATTTTAACCCTTCTATAATAAAAATAGAAAATAGGTAGAAATAGTTGTTAAAAAATGTTTTTCGTAAAATTTTCTTAGTCTGTTGTACCCCTTCTGTTGGTCTAAATTATTTAGCTCAGTAAAGATAGCTGAGTTGCCACCTATTTGGGAAAGAGCTGCTGACTTGGCTTATAATATACTGTTTGTTGGGATGTCATTGTAAATCTTTCCCTTTGATGTTGGGGATAATTCATTCAGTTCCTGAAGTGCAGTAACTCTTTAAAGGAGGGGTGTCTATAAGGCTGTTTTCATGGCCACGACCGATTTTCTTTAAGCTTTGCAAACTCAAACTACTATGTGTTGGCTGTAATGTCATGCAATATTAGATCAATTGGTGAAGGTTTCTTTGTTGTGTACACGATGAAAGTGGGTGGGGTTATTCTGACCCGAAGAGGGTTTTGTTAAGAAAATGCTAATATTTTTATTAATACTTAGAACTGGAAGTCTACCATTTCACGACTTCTTATGCAATGCCAGATATAACAAATGATTATAATACTTTTGTGAAATTTTTACATGCAATATGTTTATACTCAGTTATATGACATACCTAAATTTTAGCCTTTTTTATTCTCCAACTTTACGCAAAACCACAACATCTTTTTACACTCATAGCGATTCCAATGATATTCTGCAGTTATACAGTATATAAGATTGTTGTTCCAAAATTATGAGGATAATTTTCTACAGTGTATCTATTTTGAGTTATCTCCCCCTAAAATCGTTTTTTATTATTGTTTTAATTAATACCCAATTTTTATACCCCGCTAAACGTAAGTGGTGGGGTGTGATGTTTCCAAACTGGTTGTCCATGTGTCTATCCATCTGCACGTCTGACTATCTATCTGTCTGTCTATTTGTCTGTCTGTCTATCTGTCTGTCTGTTCTTTCTTCGATGAATACTTCATTTCCTTTCGATAACTATTTTATGATGGATTTTTTTTAAAACTTGGCATGTGCATTGGTTTCGGGAATAGCTCGCTTGGGATTGTTAATAGGCGAATTTTGTGATGGACATTTTAGCTCCCCTGAGCCAAAGGCTCCGGGGGAGCTTATAGGATCGTAGCCTCTGGCGTCCGGCGTCCGTCCGTCGTCATCATTTTCAAAAGATTTCTCCTCTGAAACCACTGGGCCAATTTCAGTTAAACTTCACATGCAGCCCCCAGGCAAAGGGTGAAAGAAAGTTTATACATTTGGTCCAAATCACATGACCAAGATGGCCGCCATGCCCATATATGGTAAAAACATTAAAAATCTTCTTATCCAGAACCACTGGGCCGATTGACTTGAAACTTAGTATGTAGCATCTGGGAGACTGGTACTCCAAAATTTATATAACTAAACTCCCTGAGTTGACCTTGACCTATTTTATGACAAAGTCATATTTGGTCTCTTTGGCCTGTGAATAGGAAAAACTGAAAAAGTGCATTTTATGTTGCTATTGTGCTGTGTAATATGAATCCGAAGTCAACTCTTATGAATTTTTAGAGCCCAAGGTCATTTAGTGACCTTGGCCGAAGGTCACTTTTCCGTCATCTGTCAACATTTTAAAGAACAGGACCAATTTCAATTAATTTTCATATGCAGCCTTCACGCAACGGGGGAAAGAAAAATTATATATTTGGTCAAGGTCACATGACCAAGGTAGCCAATGTGCCCATATATGGTAAAAACAAAAAAATCTTCTTCACCAGAACCACTGTGTCGCTGGCCTTGAAACTTGGTATGTACCATCTTTGACCATAGTAGTACTAAGTATAAATAAATGAAGACCCTGAGTTGACCTTGACCTATTTTATGGCAAGGTCAAATTCCTCAGAATTTTGACTGAGATAAACCAAAAAAAGTTGTTGTTCTCTTGCTGTTGTGCTCTGTGAAATGGAAATGCATTCAAATTCAACCTGTACGAATTCTAGAGGTCAAGATCGTTAAGTCACCATGGCCAAAGGTCACTTGTTCGTCATCTGTCAACATTTTCAAAGGACGTCTCTGAAAGTACTGGGCCAATTTCAGTTAAATTTCATATGCAGCCTCCAGGCAAAGGGGGCAAGTTAGGCCAAGTCACATGACCAAGATGGCAGCCATGCCCATATTCGGTAAAACGTTAAAAAATCTTTTCCAGAACCACACGGTTGATCGCCTTGAAACTTGGTATGTAGCATCTGGGAATCCAGTACTACAAAGTTTATATATCTGATGACCCTGAATTGACCTTGACCATTTATATGATTTAATACATTTATATCACCGAGACATGGGCAGATAGCCCGGGAAGACAACTTTTGTTTGTAATAGAAAGGATATATTAATTTACTTCAATCATTTCTGTGAAATTTCATTAAAATATTTCAAAGGGTAAAGGCATTACAGACCATAATGCACGTTTTAGACACTGACAAGGGCATTAACTCTGTCAGAAGACATTGGAATTCACCTATTAACAATCCCAAGCGAGCTATTCCCAAGAACAATGCACATGCCAAGTTTTAAAACAAAATTCCGTCAAAAAGTTATCGAAAAGAAACAAGGTATTCATCTAAGAAAGAATTAGTATTACCAATAAAAACGACATAAAGGCTCAAGGCTTATATCTGCACTGATGTCATAGATGGGATTGAAATTTACGAGACCGACGGACAAGAAAATATCAATCGCCAATAAATCAAAACACCTGTCTATATTGACATATTTCATCATTTATTTCGATCATATTCTGACCCAAAGCTTATAACCACACAATAAATATTTTCTAATAATTAACTTCGGACCCTGCATGGCAGAATAAACATACAGGTATTAAGTACTAATTACCAATACAGACACAGCCGCGACAGGAAGAAACCAGATTTCAGGCAGCTCATGAAAAGACTAGCCTGTTTGCATACATAATCTTAGAGGGCAAGCACAACTGTTTTTTATGAAATAAACAATAATATAAAAAAATCATCCAATATTAATAATGTAGAAATTTCATTTTTTGGGGGTTCCGTATGTACAGCCCATATGCGTGAACGGCCTGGCCAGGTACGTTCAGCAAATGCCTTAGATAGGTTTCACTATGACGCAGCTCAAAAAGCGGTTTCATCAAACATGTTCGTTACTAATAGTTGTACTGATCATATTTAGTGGACACGGAATTTTGAAGTTTCCTTCATTTGTTGTGCCATAGCCGTTAAAGGAATTGAAGAAACTTCAGAGCGAGTGCAACAGTAAAAATCAATCTTTGCATCCGCGCAGTATGATCAGTCCCCATTTCCCATATATTGAACTGACGTTGATATGACACCATATTATTAGATCGACGTCATTGCGACGTCATGTGCCTGCTGGGTTACTGAAATGAACTGAGGAGACTGATTGGACCGCATGGATACGCAGAAGGTTGTGTTTCTTTATTCTTCTCGCCGTCCGACTCAGCCCAAATACTTTTAATTTGCTTTATTAATTATAGAGCACAGTTAAGCATAAATCAGAGAAGTTTTAGTGGTTAGATGGCCAAGTGTTACATATAAATCGGAATACTCTATTCCTGGTAAGCATTTTGCATTTTCATTTCAGTCAGTATAAAAAATCAATATTTTGAAAATAATCATACTACTTATAATAAAAATGGACAAATGAATATTAATGGATATTAGTGGAAACCTGTTTTGGCATCTGTGAACAGAAAATATAATTCATATCTTTTCAGACGGATAGGATCTTTGCCTTTTTATATGCATTGTGGATGCATCCCTCACCAGCCGTAGACTGTATATTAACTCTTTGTTGACTAGAGGACTTGTAAATCCTTATCATTTGAATGAGTCTGTTTCTAGTTTATGTTTTCATTTTTATTGAACTTTACACAGATATTCCTATAAGCAAACGGTGTAGACCCAGATTAGACGCTGCTATCTGTGGCGTCTGAACTGGGTCTGCACTGTTTGCATGATACCCCAAACAAGTTTCCAGTCTTGAAAGGTTAATAAAAATATTTTTAGTTTTTGCCACACAGTTCGGACAGATCGGGTTGTCCGACTAACTCGATTTTGTCGGCCAATTCGACGATTGGTACATTTTCTTATAGTCCATTATAAGAATCATTCTCTTCTCATTATCATATAAATAGCATATAATCTGTTTCATATAGTTTCCCGTAGACTATAGGTTTTTGGTCCGTTTAGTTGGTTGTTTAGAAACATTTAGAATAAGATTTTTGTTTGGTTGTTTTTGGTTTAGTTTAATATATTTATTTCAACAAATCTCGAGTGAACATAGATGTAATTTGCTTAATAAATAGGATTAGAACGGAAGCGTGTGCTTGTTTGGTTCTTCTCCTTGTTTATTTGGTTATTCTCCTATTTTGCGTTTAACGGCCCTTTTAGACAATATTTCAGTCTAAATCGGGCTGTCTCCCAGAGAGAGGGAGATAGAAGAGAAATGATAGACGAGAGAAAAAAATGTCCAAACAACCCCCATCCGCATCTTCTACAACACAGTAAACTAACTCTTGCCCTACAATGTTCCAAATTAGCAGGACGCCCCGACATTGAAGTTTTACACAGCACCATCGCATCACCCGACCCCCCTCCTTTAGAGTAAGAAGCAACAACACAGCATATATATTAGCAGTTGTTGGAAGCACCGGTTATGAGTAGTTCAGCCCTTCATACTTTCTGAATTTAGTCAATTCATGATCCATCTTTGGTTTCAACTGTATTTCTTTGTATAACAACATATGAAACAGTACATTCATTCTCAGATATACTATATGTTATCAAATAAACTGGAATCAGAAGTAAGTCAACTGACTTATAAAAGTTTGTATCCCATTTTGCTATGGTGGCTCCGGCCAGGCGTGTGGTCAGTAAAAGAACGCTGGGCATTAATCAGGGATGGTCGGGTCGGGTGATGGTGCTGGGTAATTTTCAGGCCGGGGCGTCCTACTAATTTGGATCAAATACGGCAAGGGCCTACTGTGCTTGCAATAGGTGCGTGCCGGGGTTGTTTGCACATTTTTCTCTCGTCCATCATTTCTCTCTTCCTTTCCCCCCTCTCTGGGAGACGGCCCGATATAGACTCTCTCTGGGAGACAGCCCGATATAGACTGAATTATTGTTTCAAAGGGCCGTTAAACCCAAAACAATCAACCAAATCAAAATGGGCATCAATCGATTAAAGTGCAGATGAAATGAATAATCTCGTGAGCATACTGGCATATCATAATTTCACAACTTCACTAGCATGTCAGAGTATAAAACTTTGAAATTTATCAGTTTATTTTTCGTAAATGTATTGTAAAAAGAACTGCTACAGTATAGAAGAGAACTGAATGGCGCACAATCAGCACAACCGGTATAAACTTGATTGCTTTGAAATTCCAGATACATATTATTCTCGCATAGCAACACATTAACACCACCCATAGCAATGTTCTTTGCAAAATTCATTGCATTTGTCACACCTCTGTTTTGGGGTCCATGTCTGTGTATCTAAAATATTCCGGAATTGTCTATGTTTAAATGACCTACGAGTTCGGACTTATGATTTGGGTACCTTGACCACTATCATTGTATATCTATAAGGTGTACTGCATCGTTTGGAAGAAACCAAATTTTCAGTTCTTAAATTTCTTCCAAAAAGTGGCAAATACATGTAATTAGGGGCGCCGATTATCAGGAAAGAAGCGCATACGGCGCACTTGGACGGCCAGACATTTTGATCAGTAATCCTGTACAGTGTGTGTCAGCAAGTGCTTTCAATTAGACAGTGAAAATACCAACAAGGGCATGAGGGATTGGCCATGAAGTGAAGTTGTCAGCTGATAACCTTGATATTATACTTAGAAACCAAACCTACGAACCGATTTTACACTAATTAATGTTTTTCCTTCGTGTATGAAGAAAACTGTTTAGTGAGGTTACACAAGATTCGTATTGAAAATGTTAATAAAATAACAGCTGCCCTATATTACTCATAAAAACGGAATACTGCTACGACACCCAAGTTGGCATTAAAACGTATTAGTGTGCGTACAAGTACACATTCTCTGCGTTTTTTTCGCTCACCTGAGCCGAAGGCTCCAGGTGAGATTATAGTATACCCTGAGTTCCGTCGGCCGTTGTACGTCGTACGCTGTACGTCGTACGTCATCATTTTCAAACATCCTCAGCTCAGAAGCCACCGGGCCAATTGAAGTCAAATTTCATGTAGAACCTCTATGGGTCGAGGGAACCAAAGTTTGTTCAAATGAACTTGGTCACATGGCCAAGATGGCCACCATGCCCAACTATGGAAAAAAAACTAAAAAAATCTGCCCCTCGTGAACCAATGGGCCAATTCCTTTGAAACTTGGTTTGTAGCATTGGGGACACAAGGTCTACCAAAGTTATTCAAATGATGACCCTAGGTTGACCTTGACCTATTTTACGGTAAGGTCAAATTTGCTTGCCTAGGCTTATATGGGAAAATACTTAAGTAATTTTATGAGACGTTTTAACTTTATCATATTAACTGAAATTAAAAAAAAAAAAAAAAATGTCACTGTTTGACCTTAGTCCAAGGTGACTTTGAGTCAAACTTTGAAACTGCTTTTTGTCCGAAGCTAATGGGCCAACTGAAGTCAAATTTCATCTGCAGCCTCTGTGGGTCGGGGAAACCAAAGTTTGCTAAAATGAGCTCGTCATATACCAAGATGGCCGCCACGCCCATATATAGTAAAAACCTTTAAAAAAATCAGTTTCACGAACTTTGTGGCCGATTTCTTTGAAACTTGGTAAGCCGCATAGTGACACAATGTCTACCTAAGTTGTTGAAATGATACTCTGGGTTGACCTTGACCTACTTTATACCGAGGTCAATTTTTTGCTTCCAAAGTCTCACATATGGATAAATATTTTTAGGACGTGTTTTTATGAGACTTTTAAATTTCAAAATGCTAATTAATCATTTTTTTGCAGAAATTATGAACATTGAGGGTCAAGGTAACCGTTTGACCGTTGTCCAACAAAATTGGTAAATATGGTCATCTTAATGAGTACTTGAAGATTCATGAGTATAAGAGGTCAAGTCCATTCTTTGACTTGTGACCCAGGACTCTCATATTTTGACAATAGGCCTACTGCAAAATAAGCAACTTTTGAAAGCTCTGCTGGCGTGCGACCAGTGGTGGCCGCGTACCAGTGGTGGCCGTTTGCATTTTGCACGCGCACTTACGTATTTGATCCGTCTGAGATTTGGCCATTTCGTAAAAGGAAACAAAAGAAACTCCCACAAAAAAAACTGGTTAAATTATCTCCCTGGAAGGCAAAAGGTTAACAATTTCCCAAATGTACCCTCATGCCAACATTATTGCTTTGCCGGGGATCACAACCCTTGATACACACATAATTAAATACAGAAATAAACATGAAAAAAATGCTTTATTAATGTTTACCGATGACGAAAAAGGTATATCCTGCAACCAGCCTGCAAAAAGCAACTAAATTCTTGTAAATGACAGCACACGCGTGTAACCATTAACTTTGTTTTCGACGTAATGTAGCATGTGCCTACAAAATGACTACGTCAGAGTTTTAAAGTCTGTTTCTGACTGTTGCTTATATTCTATCTGTGCTGAACGCGCTAAAACTATTAAATTCTGACAAAGACCACAGACTTGTAATGACATATCATCAAAGTTTAACTCCCCAACGAGTTTTTGAAAAATGCATCATTCAACGCATGGCAATCGTGACGGCCATCACTGGTACGCTACACGCTCGTATTTCAATGCGTTTTGGTGACCTAGTTTGAGGATCTGTCACAGGCACATGTTATAGTCTATTTCAAAAAGTAAATCAGTATTATAACGATAGTTACCCCTAGTTTATTAAACCAAAATATAGAATCACTAAATACTATATGTCCGTTACACGACAAAAAGTGTAACAAAAAAAAAAAAAAAACGGCCACCACTGGTCGCCTGCCAGTACAGTTTTGGTATTCAGCCTTCTATCATTTTAAAGTATTTGATAAGAATAGAAAGCTCTGAAAATTTGAAAAAAAAATCTGACTAGGTTTGGGAGATGTGGCTGTTTAATTTCCGACAAATCCAACTATGGTCATATGGCAGAAGAGTTCAACATTAATTATAGATGTGACAGCATATCCATATAGCTAATCTATCAAAGTCTTTCAAATATCAAAGCATTTGGATAAAAAAACAAAACAATTTTATGCATTATTTCATATGGTAACCCAGTAGAATACAGTATGGGAAATTTGCTTATTTGTACCCACCTAAGTACATTCTTAGCATTTCGTTATACGTTTCATATATTTTCAAGTCGCTGTAACGCCAGAACTATTCAAGATATCAAGTTCAATTTTTCAGCATTTCGTGATACACGGATACCACAAATTCTGTGAAATTTCAAAGTCCTTGGTGCACAGGAGTTAAAGTTGGCATTTTCCGGATAAGCTCTATTTCAAAAGATCTCCTCAAAAGCCACTGGGCCAGTTGTTACCAGATTTCATTTAAAATCTCCAGGGGCTGAGGGAACGAAAATTTGTTCACACGGTCCATGTCACATCACCAACATGGCCGCCACGCAAATATATGGCTAAACCTTCAAAAATCTTCTTTTCCAAAACCAAAGACCTTGAAACTTGGTATGTAACATTGGGTACTTGTGTACTACCACGGTTGTTCAAATGATGGCCTTTGTTTGGCCTTGATTCTTTTTTACGGCTTAGTCAAATATGAGAAAATGCTAGAACTTAAGGTTTCATGGAAAGTTTTGAAGATTTTAGCCTAAAAATTGGTATATATAGTCATTTTAATGAGTGCATGAAGATTTGTAATAACAAAAGGTCAAGGTCATTCTTTGACCTTTGACCAAGGTCTCTCTTATTTTGACAATTTCAAAACATCTCTTCAAAAGCCACTGATCCAATTGTAACCAGATTTCATTTAGAACCTCCAGGGTCTGAGGGACCAAATTTGTTCAAGCGGTCCAGGTCACATGACTAACATGGCCGCCATGCCCATATATGGTAAAAACTTTCAAAAATCTACTTCTGCAGAACGATTGACATATGACCTTGAAACTTGGTTTGTAGCTTTGGGTACTGGAGTACTATCAAGATTATTCAAATGATGACCCTGCATTGACCTTGACCTAATTCATGGAGTGGTCAACTTTGGTTCCTTATGATTTTATATGGGAAAATGCTAAGACAGTGGATGTAATTGAAATTTTCTAGCCCAGATATGATAATTGCAAATTATCGTTAACTAAATGAATACATGAAGGGCCAGGGAGGGTCACGGTCATTCTTTGAACGTTGTAACTGTCACTGAGATTTTAAAAATAAAATATGCACTTCTCTGAAAGCGCTGCTTAATTGTGTCTGTTGACAGTAAGTTCTCAGGTGAGCTACAGGACCATTTGGCCTCTGGTTCCTTTAAGAAATAAATACGTTGTCTTTAAAAAAACGTATTAACGAAGCAGATCGTTTTATGGAATTTTTCAAAATGGTTTGTGCCCTTCCGCTTAAATCTCAACCGAAAAATGGAAAAAATGAATGGTAGCTATTGTCAAATGATGAAAGGTTAAATAATACGCTAAACTAAGAGCAACAGTGATTATCAAAGCCGGTGTACCAATCACAAATGTCGGAAACTTAAAGAACTCATATTTCATTCAGTTTTTTTTTTATAATACGTGTGAAGTTTTTTGTCGGTGTAAACAACAGCTCTCAATCATTTCATTTTGCAGTATCGTAGAACGTGTGAAATCTGGAACTGAGACAAAGTCAAACAAATCTAAAAAAAATGTGAATAATCGTACTTGTATAATTTTGATGTCTGAAATCAAAGTCAACTTATTCTGTTAAGTGAAATGATAACCCAAAGACGGCGTCTGATCAGGGTCCACACTATTTGCAAAAGACAGATGGGTATCTCTTCTTAAGAATGATAGAAATTAAATAAACCCAATTCCTCTTTTTCAACAAATGGACTCATACAAGTTATCATACGGAAGACTCCGCCAGGCATGAATGGTTGAATATTTAACCTTTTGGAGCTGTGAACAAGTGCTGAAAAATGAGATATTGAGTCAAAAAGCTGTGATATGAAAAAAAACGATCTCACAGAACGTCTGCCTTTCTTTTATATCGTTGGTGGTTGACTTGGAATTTTACGTTATTTTTAACATTATTTCAGGCATATCACGTTATTTTCAGCTAATTACTCTTTGATCCTTCATTATAAAAAACAATTTTAATCAGCATGTCTTCTTTCTGTATTCTAATCAGTAGAGCGCAACTCAAAAGACGTCTGTTTACTTTCGGGGAGGTACGTTAGATTTCTATATTTTTTTTTCTTCAGTTTTTTGTTGTATTCACAACAAATCGACTACCTAAGGAGACATTTCGTGCATTACGACAACGAGTTTAAGCACTGGATTGTCTATACAACAGAGCGTTTGTCGTGAGTCTAGCTTTCTCGGTGGTAATCTTTATAATTCTACTCTTAAGGCCGGGGGTTCTGAGACAAATGACTATCGAAGATCTCTTAAAGGCGGTTACTGAGACAGTTCCAGGCGAGGAACCTGTCGCCCAAAGGACATACTTATGCATGACCGTTAGCAAGCACAAAACCGCCGGATCTTGGGGGGCCGCCATTGTATCGGTTCCAACCAAGATGTGGCTGGAAATGCGGCATTACCTGACACTTATTATACAGATGTTTAAGCCTGCGGATACATCGCCTCTATTCCTGAACGAAAATGGGACCGGCTTTGAGAGGTCTACTGGCATCAACCACTGCCTCCAAGCTTCATATTCTCGGTCAGGGGTACAGGCGATGTACCCCCAGAAGTTTTCTGCAACGGCAACAAGAAGACTTTAGACGACCGAATGTCGAAATGTCGACCCGTCAAATGCAGCCCTAGTAGCCGCCCAATTGTGTCACAGCGTCGCTATGGCAGACCGCGCGTACGCGCTGAAAAGACGCATGTCTCTGTCATCCGCGGCCGTCCATATTATGGAAAAGTCCATGAAAGAAAGGTCCAAGGACTCGGTGGATAAACAACAACCTAGTACCAGTCGAGAGGGGCAGGGGGAAATTGCGCATTTGTCCGGTGTTTAGGAAGAGGGGGAGGGGAGTTTGGTTAGGGAAGAAGAGGGGAACCTAGCGGGGTCGGTTAGTGTTGGGGACCAGGAAGAAGAGGGGGGCTTGGCGGGGTCAGTTAGTGTTGGGGACCAGGGGGAGGGGCATCAGGAGAAGACGGGGGTTGAGGATGTTATTAAGTTCATGGATCTTCCGGGGCACAAAGTAACTTTCAGGCGTATGCCTGGCCAATCTTTTATCTTCCCTTGACTTGGATGTTATCCACTCAGATGCCCAGTTCTGGGTCAACGAAAGATCTGTAGACGAGTTGACCCAGTCAACTTCAGTAATCAGAATAGCCGATTATTTACACGAGGTGGTGGCCCGAAGGTTTGACATAGATGTCTTTGACGTCCTTCAAACTGAAGGGGCCACACCCACTGAGGACAACCCCGACGTAGCATTCGCTATGGTGGCCCTGGCAGCCTGTAGGCTAGGGGTATTGTTTGGCTCAACCCTTGAGCCTGACGTCATCCCTAGTGAAACGATGCCTCATGGCGTCTTCCAAGAGACAGACCTGGAAGCCAGGGCTGAGGGTCGGGCGGAGGAAGGGCGGTTTAAGCTGCTTCCGGGGGATAAGGAGAGGCTGGAGAAGGAGAAGGAGTTAGATGAGATGGTCCGGGATGGGATTCTGGCTAAAAGGGCGGAGGCCGAGGCCAGAGAAAGGTCCGATAGCAGACAAAACAAGGAGAGGGGTATGGCAAGTTTAGGGGTTGCTGGTAAGGAAGGGGAGGGCGAAGGAGAAGGGAAAGAAGGAGTCCGAGGGTACAGGGAAGGGAAGTAAGGAGGATCAAAAGGAGGGAGGGGAGATAATAGGGCAGGGAAGGAAGTTTGGCTCGGACCTTGAGCTCCTTCTGTGCGATATCTATAAGGACGATATCGCCATGTCCATAGAATCGGGCTACAAGGTTACCCTACAGCAGGTACGCCGCGGGACAGAAAGGGTCCGTGAAAGGTTCCCGAATCTGACTGATCAGCAGATAAGGGATAAACTTTGAACCATCGCCTCACAGGCAAAGAGGCGCAGCATCCGTGAGGGCAAAGGGTTGGGTAAAGGAAAAAAACAGGTAAAAGCACGTTTAGAAAAGTAAGATAGGTTCCTCTCCAGACTGATTTGAACACACCGGTCAGGCATTCAACACAGGAATTTGTTTCGTGTTTTTATTCTAGATCAGTATGTAATATCTGTTATATGCTGATGAATTTTGGCATGGATTTTTAATGTGTGTTTCATAAATGGGCCTCTATTAGACAATGGATGGCTGTTATTAAAGATATGAGTTTCCATTACTGGCGTAAGTTTTACTGTTTATTTTCAGTTATAAATATTTACAAGTCTTGCCATTGACTTTCCATAGGTAAACTCTATAGAGCAACTGGTGTCATATCCCGATGAAGGACAGCTGATCATGTGACGTTGTCGTCAAGCGACGTCTAAGGTAAAATAAAGTCTTGATTGGTCCACGTAACTTTCGATTGACGCCACGTTATGGCGACGACTGTTTAACTGAATGGCCGAATACGTCGTTTCTGTCTTTACTTCCACGCAAATTTTGCATATTCTACGTTACATTACCACGAAAACAGCACAGGCAGGGTCTAAAAATAAAGGGTAAATATAAGAATAAAATTTTTATCTTCAAGCGTTCATCGCGCGGAGAAGCCAGTAGTCGTCGCTAAAATTTTACAATTCGCGCTTCAGGGAATTTTAGCTCCGCCCACTGGCTTCATCACAAGATGAATGCCGAAAAATCGAATTTCAATTCTTCAATGGAAACTCCACATGCCTGCATGCTCTGTTTGTGGACCTGCCAGGCTAGGGAGGGTATTCAAAATTGCAAACTACGATGCGCTTTCTGAAGCGACGCAGTTGTATTAGGCTTAAAATCCCTTTGAGACAGTATTTCAATATATATTGGGCCAGCTCCCAAAGAGAGGGAGAAAGAAAAGAGAAATGATAGACGAGAGAAAAATGTCCAAACACCCCCCCCCCCCCCGCCGCACCTACTGCAAGCACAGTAGGCCCTTGCCCTACATTTATGCAAATCAGTACGACGCTTCGGCACTGGAGGTTATACCTAGCACCATCGCACCCCCCTCCCAAAGCGACTCTGTAAAACCGAGGTTTAAATTTTCGTTTTTATGCCCCCGCCATCTTCCATGGGGGCCATATAGTAACACCGCCGCCCGTACGTATGTACGTCCGAACGTCCCGTACATACAAAAATGGTTTCCGTCCGTTATCGTATAATGGAATCATATTTTATACATAGGTATTTATTTATAAAATGCAGGTCATGTTCGATTTAGGATGAAATCCACCAATTAACCTAACGCCAAAACTGAATGACATTGTGACGGACCAGTGAAAAAGACATAACGGTAACTCAAACGTTGGACAAACAAATACACGTGCTTTTGGTCCATTACGAAATGCATTAAACACGTGTATTTGTTTGTCCTGGATTTTTGGAGGGGCGGAGCGATAGTTCGTTTCGCGTCAGGTCAATTGTCATGGGAGGTATGGCACTTTTTCAACTTCATTTTGTGCAAAAAAGGGGGGGGGATTCCATTCGTTATCTTTAGATAAGTATATTGGATTTATATTCTATATACCGGTACATGTATATATAGTCATTAAATATAGATAGAGTGAAATATAGGATAAAATACGCCAGTTATCATGGGAGTTATGATCCCTTTTCAACTTCATTTTGTGCATAACACAGGTTTTCGTTCGAAATTGAACACACATGTCACAAATATTTGCATAAAGGCTAATAGGAGTCTTGGCTTCCTTAGACATAACCTGGCGGCGTGTCCACAGAGCCAGCATACAAGTGACTGGTGCGTCTAGTCCTGGAGTATGGTATTTTAGTTTGGGGTCCCAAAGTGTATTTCTCTAGGGTGACTTTGAGAATGTGCAGAAAATGGCAAATAGATTTGTAACAGGAAATTACACCAATGAAACTGGAAGTATGACTGGCATTCTGAAGAAACTTAACTGGGAATCATGAATAAGAGGAAAGAAAGTAGACTCATAATGCTGTAAGAAGATTTGAAGGGTGCAGCTAGTACATGTATATCCATAAATGACCTTGTTTCCCAAAGCAGGCGTACCAGGAATCATGAAACCCCATTGGCGGGGACTGACATTTACAAGTCCAGTTTCTTCCCCCAGACTATGAGAGATTAAAATGCCGTTGAAGAGTCCCTTATTTCAGATGCTGAAATTGCAGTTGATTCAGTTACTAAGTTTACTTCTTGGGACTAGCTTCCCTGATCACAGGTCCTGGTGAATGATTGTTCATGGACGTATCACCAGTAAACAATTCTGATCTGTTTTTGCATACTATGTTCAAGGTCAAGCTTCACGTGATGCAGCGTGACTAATCTATAATACTACCGGTAGTCTTCAATTGATTATAGAATGTTAAGCTGTATTGATATGCTTTAAGCTCTCATAATGTCATACATGCACTTTTAGCGCTTTTGTATAAGTCGTTTACAATTTCCTGTATTCTATGGCTATAGCCCGATGATATTTGGCACATACTTTTATTGTTGCTTTGCTTCTTTGGATGTGATTATGAATCCAAGAACAGACATGCTTTTTTTCCTGTTTACACATTTGAATGTTGTTTCAAATACTAGACATTAAGGCATAAAAACTTAAGGACGCCTACCAGTTAGTTCAGTTTCACAAACAAAAACATTTTTCGGAGTAAAAACTTTTCAGATATAAAATCAAGAAAGGCATTAGAATTTCTTTCTGTTGGTCTGGCAATTTTGTGTCATTAGTCGGATAAGATTACGAACACTGAACCAACGATGCGGTAATCTATAAACGGATTCATGGACTTGCACGACTGCATTTGAGCCGCGACACGACAACACCAACACAGTGGCTGTGCGCACAGCGCAGACTCAGATAAGCCTTGGCATCCTCCCAGTTTGATCAGAATCTTCGCTGTCCGCATGGAGGTAGCTTTGACCCTTAGCTACCCTTTAAGCGCTTAGCAAAGGGCCTGATCAGACAGGGCGGATGCCCACACTGATCTGAGTCTGCGCTGGGCGCACAGCCACTTTATTGGTGTTCTCGTGTCGCGGCTCATTTACTTTAAAATCGTTGTTTCAGCTCACGATGTACTTGCATCTAACTCTAAGCTGAGAAAGTCCAACATCTAATTTTAAGCGTAAACAAAATACTGATGCATTTTACTGTTTGGTTTGCAATACTGGTATAATAAGCCAAATGTCATTGCTGAATACTAAACCTTTGATTTCTACATTTTCACAAGGCGGTCATTAAAATGTTGATTAGTATCTAAAAGGTTTCATCTTTCACATGTCTCTCAAAATATTTTCTATGGAAATAACAGCCATAAAACATTTTTTCCTTTCTTTTTTCTGTTAATGAAATGAGTATTGTCATGAATGGTCTTTGCTTATGACATTTCTGCAGTCCGGTTGCTACATCTGTCAACAGGTTTAGAAGAAGCCATTTCGGGCCAGGAAAATAATTAGTTATAAATTAAAACCGTATTAAGAGTATAATAGAATGAATTGATTTTGAGTTGGATAGACCAGTTGGAACGCAGACTCATCACTTTTGAGTAAATCATTTTCTGAGCGGTCGTCTACGCACAAAGAAATAATCCTTTTTTTTCGCCGGAAAAAATGGCGGGAAATTTTGAACAGAAACAGTCCCAAAATAATGCTCGTTTGATAGATATGCAGTCATAGTTTTCAAACGGACCAGATCAGAATTAAATTTGATGTTTTGTTATTGAAATCAGATGCATATCGATACCACAATGCAGTTTGCACACCCAAAACAACGATCACAGTTTGACAACCGTTTTTCGGAAAAGTAAAACCCTACGACAGTACCCCAAAATTATTTTGCAAAGAAAATTGTCCCACAAACCAAATTAGATGCCATTATAACTGAACCGTAGTTCATACATTCGACCGTCTTTTAGCTAGGTATATCTTCGGGAGAAAGTCTATTTTCGTTGAAAATCGATAATGAAGCTGGTCATTTTTACGTATACATGGCAAGTGCGTTTGTCAACACAAAGACATTTTCAGCTGGATCGCCTTGAGGAGACCAACTGTTTCTTCATTTATGGTATAGTAAAGCTTGTAATAATTTAGCATACTGTGAATTTATTGAGATTTTGCGTTAGTCTGTCTGTCTGCGATTTTTTAGGCCTCTGAATTTAGGCTACACGCCGAGAACGAGAGAAAGCAAAACAAACACACTGGTCAACCACAAAGTTTGACAAACGAAAAACGTTGAGTGATTGACCGGCTATTTAATTGATAGTGGAACAAGCAGGAGCATGCGGAATGATAATAAGTATTTTAAATAAATATTTTTAGTGAAACCTAGGACATGCTTTAATTGAATAACGGACAACTCGCCCCAAGACAACTCGCCCCACAAAAATCTCGCCCCAAGAGAAGTCGCCCCACCTTCAGGTGACAACTCGCCCCAGATTCTGAGACAACTGCCCCAGACAACTTCCCCAAGACAACGCGACCCACATTCTGAGACCACTCGCCCTTCTAAAGAATTCTGTCCCGGCGACGCCCCCGACTCTCTCTTTCCCCCCCCCCCCCCCAAAAAAAAAAAAAAAAAAAAAAAAAAAAAAAAACGTACCCTTTCAGAAGGCATCACACAAAAAGTACAAGGGACAGCTTGCCCTTTCTCATAAATCTGTCAAAACCCTGTCCCGCTAGGCGCTAAGGGACCGACCATTTGATATTCTTGGGGGTGTGGGGGGGGGGGAGGGTGGTATATTTTTCGAGGGGGTGGGGGCTGGTATATTTTTCGAAAAAAAAATCCCTGTCTTTGGATATGCAAGAATAAAATAATTTTAGCTCATAAGGGGATTTCAAAAAATAATCTGGCCTCGAAAATCAGTGAAAAAAATAACCTGGCTCCACCCAAATGTCCAAAAAAATGTCTGGATCCTGCACTTTTGGTGGGTAGATAGCAACTGCCTACCTACCCACCAAAATTCACCTCCCCCCCCAAAAAAAAAAAAAAATGATGGCCACTTGGGACACCCTAGATCTATTTTTTTTTCATTTAACGGCACATTTACCATGATCAACCTGCATAGTAAGACAAACAGGTCTGAGCAAGCAGTGTAGACCGCTGATCTGGGTCAGCAATTTTTCTTAATACCTGCACATTTTGGGTACACCATTTGTGGGTGACATAGATATGTTCAAAATGTAGGATGCTGTTATTACCAGTCGTCGACGTCATACTTAAGCTTCAAGCTTCTGCGACGCATTTCGATAGACTATATTTCTGATAGACAGACCTGTTATCTTAGTATTATGGGAAATTACTTTAACTGTGTGTGGCATTTTATGTAGAACTATTATTTGTTTTTCTTGTTTTCATAGTTTGCAGGGATTAAAAAGAAAGCCTACCAGCCTACTCTCCAAAAAATCCTAGTTAATAGGCAACTGCAAACAAAATACTTTTTATGCTTGGCCTGTGGCTGAGATTGGAGGGGGGAAAGGGGCATGAAGAAATATATATTCTATAGAATTAAATGCCAAAAGTTATGTTTTAGCTTAAATCTCATAAAGAAAATTAAAAGGCTCATATTGAAGTTATATCAATAGAAATGATACCATAAACTGAAAAATAAAAAACATTTTTATATTTCCTGATTAATTTAATCCAACTTAAATGTTTGCAGCTTCTGACCAAAGCAAAGAAACTTGTTATTACTAATCAGTTATTAAGTTACTAGAGAGAAAAGCTTGATGACAGACATTAAATAATGAGTCATGACTGTAAAGGGATGCAGTTTAGTGCAGTTGAATGAGAGGTAGCCCCTTCCTGTCTATCCCCCCCCCCCCCACACACACACCAACCTATTAAAAAGCATTTTCACAGAGAATTTTATTGGCCAAATATTATGCTAGAAAATTATTTTTTATATCATTATAAGTGCACAAAATAATGAATCGGGCATGCCCTGCTAACTGCTGGACCCTGCACTTTATGTGGAATGTTGCATAATGCTGTTTGTCCTTCTACATGTCAAGACTATGTTAGAATGAAAACAATTACACAGTTCCACCATAAAGGTTGCACCAACATCAATGGGCTTCATATTAACACCTGTTGTTCCCTCTCATTAGAAGCACTTCAGCAAGAGCATAGATGGTTCTGTTAATGGATCACAACAAATGTTTTTATGGCTGAATAAGACAGAATTCCCAGAATTGCTATCATGCTCCAGCTGAGTCTTTGTAAAATCATTATCATAAAACCATCACTAGTGGAAATGTCTCCAGATTTTTTTTTTCTTATTATGTAGATATTTTATAATTTATTTTGGATATACATTTATTTATACTTATAGGGAAAACACTGAAGGGCAATGTCAGACTACATGTGAATATAATAATTTGATCAGAGCTTTATACATTTAGAATACCTTTATAGTAGTAATTTGTTCATTTGAAATTTGTGTTAAATTTTAATTTTTGATCAAAAACAGCTGTGATGAGATACCACAACATACAAATGTACATTTTACTTGAAGAGAAATAATAAAGAATAACTCCACTTTGGCTCACTAAATATTGGCCTATTATTTTTCTTGTTTAATCATGTTTATATCTTACCATTATTCAACTTAGAGAATGGATTACCAAGTCCTGAGCCTTTGCCACATATTTAATCAAGTTTTCTGGTTTGCTGGACAGCTGCGTTTTTTTTTTTTTTTTTTTTTTTTGTGAGTGGGACTCAGAATCATATTAGAGAACACATCTCATTGAACTAAAATTTTGAGAAATTCTCCATTCTCAATGAAAAGTTAAGGTACCATTCATTATAACTTTTATAATTTTTGCATGAAATTTGCCCCTACTGATAGATTTCTATGAGATTTTTGGCAACAGTTTGAGCAAATCCCTCGAAAGGTCACTGAGTATATAAACACACTGTAACATTTAATTTATGAACCAAGGGCATTGCAGAGCTGACAGCCCCCACCCCCACCTGATGAGCTAGTATTTAACAAACCTGGCATTCCATGATGAATATGTATTAAATATTTATTAAATCTCTGATTTCTTCTTAGGAAGAATCAATAAATGCTTGTTAGGTGTTTACACTCTTAAAAAGGGGGTAAACAACTAACAAGTAAATATGTATGTTGTAACCCCTCATTAGAACTCCTCCTTAAGGTAGTTCTACAGAGGGCCAAATAATATGTTATAAAAATGCATACTGCAATTTTAATGCTCAAAAGCTCATTTAACAGTACATATGCTGCTTCTCAATGTTGGCTGAAATTATAAGGAGTGTAAAGGAGTGTATACGTATGTATGGCCAAGTCATTGTCTAAGCTTAAAGTTGTAACAAAATCTTCATTACTGCAATTGTCCTACCACTTCTACCATCTGACAGTGTGTCGACATTGCTGGGAAAATCAAATAGTACTGACCCTGATGAGACTGCTGTTTTGGAAGTAGTCTAACCCAGGTCTACACTGCACTTTTTATTCAAGGATTTAGTCATTGAAGTTTTGCAAGTATTTGTTATGGCTAAACATCTATTATATTTTGCTTAGTTTTTCATGTAAAAGAAAGGTTAAAAGTTGTGTGTGTAGGTGTGTAGGTGTGGGGATGGGGGGAGGGAGGAAGGGGGGGGGGGGGTAGAGGGGCATTAAGTTGGGTAGGGTGATCGTTTGAGTTGCAGGAGAGGCTTTGAAATATTGGCACGTGCAGGATTAATTGGATGGCAAAATTACTTTTTTTCTAGCAGTCCCTCTGATTTTTACCACAATGTACCGGTCTTAATAACTTCTTATAAGCAAGTAAATGCTAAGGCTGAAACAGTTGACGCAGTTATGTTATTGCGTCACAACTGTCATAAATTGATCGATTTGTTTACAGCATGGTGTAGGCTACTGATCAGAATGCATTTTCCAACCATTCTGAAGATTGTACAGAAAAAATATTGTTGTATGTTGAATTACAAGATGCGTTCCTCTTCGTGTGTCGGATTTCAGGATTCAAGAACATTTCCGTAATGTTTAAATTTATTACAGATTATTTTGCTGTCTATCGATCAGGTAAAAAATCCGCCATTTTGAGAAATGAAATAGGGTACCTAAACATTATTTTGCAAAGGAAATTGTCCCACACACCGAATTACTTAATTTTTATAATGGAGAAAGAGCAGACACCATGGTTTTTCATGGCATATGTCCGCCGACGGGAGAAAGTCGATTTATTTTGAAAATTGCTGTTGAAGTTGGCGGATAAGAGTCGTCTTTACATGATCACGTAAAACGTTCGATTACCGAATATCTCGGTGTTTAGCTCTGCTCTTAAAGGCATAGAGAATTAAATTAAGATGTAAGGAATAAAACCATATCTTATATTCGGCTTTGTGTAGTTTGATTCGCCGACAAACCATCACTGAAATTGCGACACGTTCGTCGATTGAATCTGAGTCTCAGAAATTTAGAATGTTTTTTTCGTTGCTATCTGTATAAAAATATCACTCCGCCATGGATACGCGTTCCCACTGGACAGTTAAATGAAAACTGGAGGCGTGATAAAAGCGATAGGCACAAGAATGCCATAACCCAGAACATTAATACATGCGTATCGTCTTTTGCGCATATACAATTTTATAATGTATTTCTTTTATCGGCTGACAGTGGAAGAGACACCAGGTTAATTATTTGTATCTATACTGGTATAAAATCTGAACAAAAGAGAAACTGTGTTTAAAAATCTCCGGAAAATTAAAGGTATGGAATATACTCTAGGTTGGGATGAGCCTTTCGGGCTCACTTTGGTCTCTTGGTTTTGCTAGACTGTTTTGTATCATGCAATTATTCCTTATATATTATATCTGCATTTTATTATCACATGTTGCTCAGAACATATTCTAAGCGCTCATTTGTAATCACAATGATTCTCAAAACAACACGATAATAATGCAGATTTCAGCATAACAGACATATAAAACTCTTTCCTAAGACCTTATCATTCCATTGAGAGACCATGTTTATAATGTTGTCAGTGGGATCTAATCTAAAGGTCTCAAATGTAAACTGATAGTCTAGCCAATATACATACATACTAATCACGGAATATTGTAACTAATACTCTGTGCATTAAGACTCTATGCATCATTTAACTACATTCTATAAAGATGCCGTCAGATGCCGCTAAATTTAGCAAATATTGTGTCGCATACTTACATGAAACCTGACATATCCCATTCTGTCGATCAACTTCTTATCGAAAAAACAATCATGAAAACTGAACGCAGCAAATCAAATTCGTATAACTTGTTGCGTTGATAAATGAACAGCTATGCGACGACGTGTTCTTGCATACCAGACACGGCTTTCCGCCGATTTAAATGGTGCTGACAAATCTGTTTTACACCTGTTACCTAAGGGTAGATAAAAGAACATATCTCATATATGGTCAATTCCCTAAGCATTTAGGCAATGTTTGTTCGTCGTAAAGACACCGGTTGAACATAAACTGCTACATGAAGACGGCACTCACAATCTTCTCTTCTTTTTAGAAGAAAACGTCTGTATCATGTTTGACGTCGTTAGCTTTGAACAACTGGGACCAGATTTGGTTTGCAGTCGAAACTTTAGAAAAACAATATGACTTGCATTATATATTAGAATATAATACTTTCAATCGTATGTATAGGAAATACTTGGCATTTAGGCATTCAGTTTGTTTTCTCTGGTTTCCGCAGTAACGTACATTTTACCAGAACGAGAAAATATTTATATGTATAGTGCGTGTTAAATACATTACTGACATAACTATCAAAGTATAAAAACAGCATTTATCACATGACGTCGCATCTGAGAGTGTAATAAAGCCATGCATTAAAAAAGATAATCAACTAGTCGTTTTGATATGCAATTTTTTAAAGTCGTTATGTTTTACGTTGACGTCCATACAACAATTGTGGTTTTCTAATGGCGAAATTGTGACGTTTTAATAAGGCAACGATGCAAATAAAATGCGATTTTAGTGTCATATGATAAACAGAATATTGCAGTCATGCTCCTTCTGTTCTATTCTATTCTATCCCATAACCTTACTAGGTCGTTGGGGCAATCCCCTTCCACCTTGTTCTGTTTTCAGCTGCCCTAGTTGAGCTGGCAAATCCATCCCTGTCCACTCTTTAATATTGTCTTCCCACCTCTTTTTCTGTCTACCTCTTCTTCTTTTTCCAGAGCCAGAAGACCTTGAGACGTGGCCAAACCACCATAGTTTCCATTTCTTGACCAGTGTCAGGAGTTGATTATAGTCTCCAATGGCTGCTTGGATCTTTCTGCGAACCTCCTCATTGGTTATATGGTCCTTGTACGAAATGTTCAGTAACTTTCGGTAGCAGCTCATCTCAAAGGCCTGCGTTCTTTTGTTTAACTTTTTCTCAAGGTCCATGATTCACAGGCATACAGAAATATGGAAATGACAAGGGAGCGCATAAGTTTCACTTTTGATCCAAGAGATATGATGTTATCTCTCCAACTTGGTTTCAGCTTTGTGAAACCTTCAGCTTGGGTTCGTGCTCCTTAGTTATCGAATTACCGTAATTAAACTCGTTAAGGAAAACCTTTAAGATGCTCGGCACAGCCTTGCATCTTTCTTGGATCTTTCTGCGAACCTCCTCATAGGTTATATGGTCCTTGTACGAAATGTTCAGTAACTTTCGGTAGCAGCTCATCTCAAAGGCCTGCGTTCTTTTGTTTAACTTTTTCTCAAGGCCCATGATTCACCGGCATACAGAAATATGGAAATGACAAGGGAGCGCATAAGTTTCACTTTTGATCCAAGAGATATATTGTTATCTCTCCAACTGGGTTTCAGCTTTGTGAAAACTTCAGCTTGGGTTCGTGCTCCTTAGTTCTCGAATTACCGTAATTAAACTCGTTAAGGAAAACCTTTAAAATGCTCGGCACAGCCTTGCATCTTATCTTTTCCCCAAACTCGTTTAATAAATTCAATAATGCATGAGCACTCATGTAAGATTCTCTATTTAGTCGCAGATTGCTAGATTGATACTACTGTCCGAGAAATGCTCAGATAACCGATTCATAGCATTAAACAGGTCTCACCAGGCGACGGCTATTCCTCTCCGAGTCATACTTACGCATTCCACGGCAAAACAACTATAGACATCAGTCAACAGAAGCCTAAGTATTAACTCACGTATGTTATATCAACGAAATCTGTTGTACCATGATTGTTATTTCATCGATTGTTATTACATCGATAAGAGGAGACGGTGGATTTTCGTATTTTTGTTTTGTGTAGATACTGATAGAAAATAATAATAATAGATATCAACTGTCTCCTCTGATCGATTTGACAACAATCATGTTACAACAGACTTCATGAATATAACAGACGGCACCAAAATAAAAACAAGAAATGTTCTATAGCAAAGCTAGTGACCACACTGCCAGGCGAAGAACAACAGGAAAACATTTGAACGGCCTGTGTTACAAGGAAGAGCGGGGTTTTATCTATTTTACAAGCGTCTTCACCAAAACTGGACAAGTCAAGATTGCAACTCAAGAAGGCCTTTTTGATATATCATGTAGCCAGGTCTAGTCGGGCGATATCAGACTTACGTGGAGCTCTTGTTTAATTATCAGGCTTTAAAAGTTTACGATGAGCAGATATTCATAGACCTATATTTAAGGGGCGATCGTGGTCGGGCGATGGTGCTGGGTATTTCAGTGCTGGGGCGTCCTGCTTATTTGGATTACAGTACAGCAAGGACCTACTGTGCTTGCAGTAAGTGCGCGTGGGTTTGTTTGGACTTTTTTTCTTTTCCCTGTCGTGTCTCCTTTCTTTCTACCTCTCTATCTTGGAGACGGCTCGATATAACCAACCACCCAACCTATTCTTAGGTTGTACGGCACACACCCTAACACTTGAAAAGAATCTGAAACGACTAGAGACCGACGGTCATTTGACAACCCTAATTGTTCAAGGCGATTAAATGACTATTTTTAAGAATTTAGGATGAATTTAATAGAATTTATTGTGGTTAGGCTAACTGACTGTCCTGACATGACCATGGCTGTTTACAGTGGACGTACATGTACAGCAACAACACAACAATAACCATAAATAAAGCTGCTGCAGTTTATATTTTATTCCGTTAAACCGTTATTGCGTAACTGATAACGTATTGTATTCCTGTTTTGAGACATGCAGTCGTTTTTAAATACATCAATAACGGAGCTTTAACAAAACAAACGGTACCGGGAAAATGATATATCATTGTCAAATGTGCAGGTATAATTTATTAAACTCAGATCCATAGCTGCAGTGAAAATATCCAATTTGATAAAAAAAAGGGTTTCAAATCTTACATAAATTGTTGGCTTTGAATAATGACAAATGGAAACTATTTAGAATGAACGAACTTATGCATTAACCAAATCACAATGACCTAAATAACGTTTTGAAACTGTACCAATACCCGTCGGTCCTTATATAGCCATTGCGTGAAGCGAGCGCCAGCTGGTTCAGCAAGGTCACAGTTTGGCTCTGGCTTCTCTTTTCTGGCTTATTTGGTACTGACCTTTCCAATGCGGTACTTTTATGGTGGTTCCTTACTGTTACTTGTTCTTGTTGTCCCTGATGGAACTTTTGTTCACCTTTTGAGTGAATGTTGTTTTTATTTTAGGAAGCTGAATGACCACTAGCACACCTGGTAGGCGGCAATCGAAAACGCTCTTAACAATCGATTAACGCGGATGAAAAACCGCTAGAAAAAGCGTTTTCGACTGCAAATTGATTGTCGCCAATTTGCAATCGAAAACGCTGTTTCTAACGGTTTTTGATCCGCGTTCGTCGACTGCACGGCTGTTTTCGTTTGCCACCTATCTGGTGTGACTAGTGTGGTGATAACTGTTCATTCGGTTTACCGTGCGCGCCTTCCTTTAATTGTTAAACTTCCGTCCGTTATGGTTTTGACAGCGGACTATGGGATCAGATTGTATTAATTTCTGATTTCGTCCATTTTTACTTATCGATAGGTGTTCGATACCTTACAGGGTAATGCCCGCTCGTTCATTATTAGTGAGCTGCAGACAGTATGATTAGCTCAAGCTTCTGCCCAACACCTTCTTTGAAACCTGCAATTGTTATTAAAGAAATCCGTAACAGCTTGCTCATTGATCAACACGGCAGTGTGAGAATAATGCATGGCTGTCATATGTGCGCGTTTAACTAATCAAGCGATCAGTAACAACAATCAAAACGGGTTCAAATTAAGGTTTAATGATGTTTACCTGTCTGGATAAATAATATTGAGCCGCGACAGGACAAAATTAACAAAAAAATGGTATGTGCGCCCAGCGAAGACTCAGATCAGCCTGGACATCCGCCCAGTCTGAACAGAGTCTTCGATGTGCGCTTAAAGGGTAGCTAATGGTCTTAGCGAGCTTCATGTGGACAGCGAAAACTCTTATCAGACTGGGCGGCTGCACAGGCTAGTCTGAGTCTTCGCTAGGCGCACATGTCACTTTGTTGATTTTGTCGTGTCGCGGCTCAATTTTGATTTTTGAACTTGAACCATAAAATATAAAATTGACAAGAATGATGTCAGACGTTCAAGTTCATAAAACTATGCCGGAAAGCTGATTGGAATACTTTTCATCAACTAGAAGTTCTTGTAAAGGAATACGAATAGACGCTACTTCCTTTTCGACAGTATTTCAGCCATGTCAGGACGATGGGAAAGTGAAAAAAAAGTTGTGTGCACTGGAACTCTCTATACCATTGAAAAGAGATTTCCTTCTCCAACGGATATTGAACACGAGTCCACAAGATTTCACCCATTCAACTACCAAGTCTCCCATGTTTTGTAAAGGTAGTAGTACAATTTACTTTGAAAATAGGAAACAAATTTTGCGATGTGACTAAGCAGCCCATGTACAGAATTGCATGAAAATGAGGTTATATATGTATCATTATAGGCCAGTGAAATTGTGTGCCAATGATTTTAGTAATGCCTATTAAGTTTGTTACCCTGGAATTGATTTAAATCCCACTAAATGGGCCATAACTAAGTAGCTAATGGACATTATTTCATGATAGTTTGAGTGTTCAAAGAACAAAAATCATAAGTACAATCTCGAAAACTATTAAAGTATAATTGACAGTTCTGAAATATACTATGCACAATAAATATAGCAATTTTTTGCATGTGTCAGATCCACCATATTAGGATTTTATTGTCACTTTACTGCATACAGATATAAAGGCCGATCATTCGAGATGGACTGGCAGGCAAAACAATCAAGATTGCTCAATTGTAGCGTTTGAACTATCGTGACGTCAGTTTTTATGACCATTGTATCTGAACGACATATATGACCATGTACAAAAGCCACAATCATAATGAGACGGCTGGTTAGCTGTTAAAATAAAGGAAAACGCTCTAAAACATTTGAATATGCTACGAGTATGAGGTTTACAAAGTTCGAGAATTTGACGTATTCCCTTGTTTTTACGTTATCGTCTTAAAAACTTGTTTCTAATCGGTATTTCTTGAATCCCTTTTGAGTGTATGATTGTTTGGTAGCTACCAATATGATAATGTAAACAATTCAGAAAGAAAATTCTTCCCAGTTACTGAGCATAAGTCAAAAGTCTCAGACTAACGTCATCATTTTCTCACAGTTACGTTATACTTCAATGAAGAAACTTCACAGTTAAATTAATCATGGTGTGACCTTTAATTTTAGCCTTTTGCTTTTCTCGGATTTTGATTCTGCATTTAACTGAAGCACCCGTGAATCATTGCATATTGGACCGAATTAACACGTTTTAACGTCAATGGCGCATTCTAAGATTCGTCAGTTGTTAAGCTTAACCATATCTTTTACACAACCAATAGCTTTGACAAGAAAACTGAGCATGAAAATGTGGAGAAATACCGTACAAAAAATCACATGCTTACCATTTTTATGTTGCTGTTCAATGGGTGCGAATTTCGGCTAATGACCCCTTCCGCGCTTATCGCTTTTCCCCAATATCGTTTTTAAAGATGGCTTCTGTAATCTCATGGTATCTTAAGCCCCAAATACGGTTCCTTTCAAGACAATTTAATTTCGCTCAATATTGCGCTTCAGTAATGAGAAAAATTGCAAAATATAAAAATTTGCTAAATATATTTTGCATAGTTTATTTAGTGCACGCTCATTGATCCCTCGTGCACATGCATACAGGTGTTCGATCTGCTCTTGAGTATTAATATTCTGAAACTGGAAAACAATATGTATCATTTTAACAGGACTGTCACGATGATTGTGCAAGTTTTAACAGAAAGACATAAGTAATGCATGTTGTCCTTTAATAAATTAAAAGCAAAGTAGTCTACAGATAGATCTTGAAATACAGATCACGACAATGTACTTTTCGCCAGGATCGCTTAAGTAATGCCCCAGATATATTCCGCGTAATGATTTAATAACGTTTTTATATTTGTCTGTCTGCATTGATAACTAAATGAAGTAAAAAGCAAACTTTATTTTAAGGTGAAATAAGACATTATACTGATGAACGGAAATCTTACAATTCAGCTAATGATTTGGCTGGTGATCCCTCATTTTTTTGGTTTTTCTTCGTATCTATAGTTACCGAAACCAAGAACAATATTATACGGTTTGTAAGAGAAGCATTTCGGGACCTTTATCGGGTCAGGTAGAACTTTTCGGACAAGGCTGATCAATATATTTGTTTGAGATTACGGCTCTTCCCAAAATCCTGATTAATGCCGAACTAACGGTTCTTCAGTGATGGGCAAAAACCGGATTTCTTTGCTTGATTGCAAATTTCTGACACAAATACATGCATTGGTATAAACAAACATCTATATAGATGTCTAAGGTTGAATTATGGATAGGCCTGTATTCATCTCCTGGAACAACTAGGAGAGGAAATATAAACATACCGGTAGGTTAAATCCAATTTTTAGACATGTATCTATATAAACATACACACATCTGGGAGAAAATAAAAGAACGGTCTCCGAGGACAATCCTTAGACGACTGTATAATTTCGTTCATTCAAATGTATGTATTTGAATCAGAAATTTGTAAAAACTGGGTTCCCGGGGTAAATCATTCGACCTCTTGTTAGCCAAAGTATAAATGAGCCACAGCATGTAATTTCCAACAATGTGACATTGGCGACAAGCAAAGGCTCTGATCAGACTGCACATAGCCTTTGCTTGTCACATCAGCCATCTATGGAGATGACCAAAGCCATAGAGCCAATAGTGAGATATCTGATAACCCTAGATAAATGAGACGGATCATGTGAAAATTGCCACATTGTTGGCAGTCGCATGACGTGGCTCAGATGAAGTACCCAGAACGGCCATAGTCACCAAAGGCTTCGAAAGAAGACGAGGCAGTGCAAACAACAACACGTTTTCAATAACAGACACGCAAGTCCAACATAACTTGCCGGGCCGCGTAGCGCAGTCGGTAGCGCGTCTGAATCAGGAGTCATAGGTCCCGGGTTCGAAATGCGGTCCGGCCACTGACTTTCGTTTCCCCTTCCGCTGATTCAAAAAGGATAGTTGTCAGTTACTGGCCAAACTATGTGCATTTAGTATTGGTTAACCGCTTAAGAGGTCTGAGCCTGGAATAGCGTGGCAAGGTTAACTGACCGTCCCGCCATGATCATAGCTTTTTACTGTGGACGGATGGCAGCAACACAACAACAACAATAACTGACAGAGCTATTTACGTATATTGAATGGTTATTGAAAAGGTCTTCAGACCTTTCCACAGTGTTCACTTTGCAAGCAGGGCATTTTAGTCAGGTTCTGCATTTATTACTCCTAAAACTGTCATCGCCGACATAGAAAAAATCGATAAAGCGATGTCTAGTCCAAAATCAAAGTGCTTAAACATGTTAAAAGGTACGATAAGTAACAAAATTTATTGCAAATTTTCACTCTCTTGAACAACGTACGGCGTAATATTTTTTGTTGAGCATTGCACATTTTATCAAGCACAAATGCATTTTTGTAAATATGAGTTGTCCTTATTTGGGGCATCTTATTAGCAAGCTAAAACTAGATAACAGCGTTTTATTCCCCATTAGGTATAAACAATCAGTGACGATAAAGATGATGCGCCGTACCTTAGTAAACACTAAGATTTGAAACTGAGTGTAACTCTCTCTCTCTCTCTCTTTCTTTCTCTCTCTCTCTCTCTCTCTCTCTCTCTCTCTCTCTCTCTTCAAGTTTTATGCATAATTCATTTTTGTAAATAAGAATTGTTTCACCTGATCTTAAGAAATGTTTCACATGATCTTATAAGTAAGCTAAATTTCTCTTTAGCCGCTGAAATGCAACAGCCATATAAGAATTGGTAAAAAATTGTACCCTAGCACACATGTGCTTGCTTTAATATTTTCCTTCTTTTGGAGGGGACATGTAACACACACGTTGTTCAATTACCACCCCTTATTGGCCTATCGGGTTGGGAGACTCGATCATCGAGGCCCGGGCATGGAGGTAGGGGCGTCTCATCTCCTTCCAGCAAGTCAATGACTAGCCCACTGTCTATGATATAAACATCTTGAATAGGCTTGAACCTTTAGACGAACAGATAATTGCTGAAGAACTGGCTGGATTCGGAGCGGAAAGAAGCACCACAGAACAAATCTTCAAATTCAGAATCTTTTGTAAAAAGTATCTCCAGCATCAGCGAAGACTATACCATGTCTTCCTTGATTTTTAAAAAAAGCCAAGGACATGCAGTATGGGCCATCTTGTGGAAGTACAATATCAGTGCAAAACTAGTTCGAACCACTGAGCAGCTCTACGACAAGGCTACACGCGCAGTTCATATGAATGGCAGCACGGGAGAATGGTTCATAAGAATTGTTTGAGTTAGGCAAGTATGTCTCCTGTCACCCACCCTCTTCAGCATAAGGTATTAGATGGAGATGGTGCTAAGAAGACCAAACTAATGACAAACATAGCCAATTGCATCCAGGGGCGATCAAGTCACAAAGACAGAATCTGGGTACCGTAATAAGCTTCAATACATTGAAGCATTGTTGCAGACTATGGCTTGAAACCGGAGGTTCTCTCAAGGATTGAACAAGCCATTGCAGCTTCAGCAAATCTGAGGCCAATTTGGAGAGATAACCATCTCTAGGATCAAAGGTGGAAATGATGCGCTACCTTGTCAATTCCGTATTTCTGTATGCCTGTGAATCGTGGACCTTGACAGCAGAGTTAGAATTTGGAGATGAGTTACTACCAAAGGCTACTGAACATTTAGTACAAGGACTACATGTACATAATCAATGAGGAGGTTCGCAGAAAATCCAAGCAGCCATTAGAAAATAAGAAGAGAATCTTTCAAACCGTAAACAGTGTTCCATTGCACACAACATTTCATTATCACCTCCCATCGTCCTGATATGACTGAAATACTGCTAAAAAGGACGTAAAACACAAGTCATTCACCCATTGTTACCGTTTCATTAGCAAGTGATTGGTTTCTGTGCATACAGTGAAGAGGGTAATGTATATTGCTGCCATTGCGGTTTTAAGCATTCGTTTATGGCCATTTAGTAAAATCTGACATGCAGTTACATTATATGCAACAGATGCCACTGATGAGTTCCTGATTTACAACCGGCTTCTAAACTGTATAAAACACTGCAGCAGACATTTCTAGGATTCTTTTTAAGAGAAGCCAACTTGTTGATGTTTTAATATTGTACATAATCACTAAAACGTCAAAAGCCATCCATGTTACGTAATGCATATAACATATATATTTGAAATCGGTAAGCGAAACTTAAATGTCTTTTTAACATGTGATGTTCATTCTCGAACCGAAACGCAAGCGAGAAAATGTCTCCGGTAGCATTTGTTTTTTTTTTTTTGTGTGTGTATCACTTTACATAAGAAAAACCCAGAAACCTGAAAACCGTATTTTAAATACATGACCGCGTACTGCAAGTATATACGAACATTTTTCGTTTTCTGCATGTCGATTGGAAATCTGTTTATTTGCATCGGGTCAATTCGTTTTACAACAATTTACTAGGCACTGCAAGTGTTCTTTCTCTTTTTTTCTTTTTATAAAACATGAAGCGAATCTTGAACAAGTGCGTAATCATTTTTGTAACAGATTACAGTAACTGAAGAAAAACGTTATTTCGCACAAACGAAAGTTTGATTCGCACAAGGACAGAACTATACACACACCTGGTTAACTATGCATATACGAGGGCTGTTACCAAACAAAAAAGGGTCCTAAATCCCAAACGACATGTTCATCGTGGAAAAACAAATTTATTTAGCCGCGACGACCAAGTAGGTGTGGAACTATGACTCCTTTTCGTTACGAGATAGTCTTGGAAACTTACTTGACCAGGTGTGATACATTTGCTTAAAAACTAGAGTGGATGTTAGAAAATAATAAATGACGGAAATGCAGCAGCAGAAGAAATCGTTCTGATTTCTTTCAAGTACAAACATGGCATGCCAGCATATGCGACCAGTACCCTACAAATGTTTACTTAGAGCTAGCCTTTTCATACTCACGTCTCCATTACAGCCAGATAATGGTCCATGATTTAATTATGAATGTTACAGTTTGTATCTATTTTCGGAACGTTACTGTCTTCTCTAACTGAGCAATAACACGAGAACCAACAAAGTGGCTGTGCCCCAGCAAAGACTCAGATCAGACTGGGCATCCAGGCGGATCAGAGTCTCTGATTTGCGTTTAGAGGGGGCCAAGGTTTTAAGCTAGCTTCATTCGGACAACGAAGGCTGTGATCAGACTGCGCGGCTGCCCAGGCTGAGCTGAGTGTTTGCTGGGCTCACATGCTACTTTGTCAGTTTTCTCGTGTCGCGGCTGAAATGGATTTCTCCTATTATTATATCAGGGAGTCATAAAAAGTATATTACAATCCTGTCTAATTTCGAGTAAGAATTAGTCGCAAACAAAACACTCAACCAGATCTCAAAGTGTCCCACATTGATATTGCCTTACACTAACGCACAGCGCATTGGCTTAGGATAAAGTTACTCGAATCGTTAGTACACATTGGTGGGAATAATTCATTGGACAGATGGCAAATTAGTTTTCGCAATCTCAGATCGGTGATTTTTATAGGGCTCTCATTTTTTCTCAGAGTTCTACGGTTTCTTCCGCTATGTAAGACCACAAAACTCCCACAGCCACGCCTTAGAGTTTGTTGCGCAATTTTTATCATCGATAACATAGATCTATGAATTGGACGTAAAATAGCTTAAGGGCCAAATTCAGAGATCATAGCCGACCAATGCCGGAAGGCACACAACCTTGAATCAACATTGAATCAACGTAACGTTGACCAATGTAAATTCAGTGTTGTCTCAACATTGTGTGCCCAGTGGGAATGGTACATGTACTGAAAGTGATAGTAAACTGCATGTACAGTTTATATACAACGAAGTTTTAAATAAAACAGGCTTACAAGCTAGTGCCATCTCGATTAATCCGAGAGGGAAATCATACAATAATTTCTGTCGGAAGATCCCCTTGAAGCCAGGAATAAATCAAAAAGAGTTATATAGGATTTTGAGGACAGAAGAAAGAGGTTTCAAACGGGACATAATGAAAGCGGTTAAAACTATTGTGAAATTTATACCATCAGTAAAACAGAACTCAGATGAGTAAACTCTATTCTTATATGGGTGGGTAATAAAGAAAATTTGGAAGTTAAAAATCTGGAAAAGCTGAAAGCCTACGAATGAGCTGTTAATTTTTTTGTTTTCCATGCGAGTCTTTTATGAACTGTTGTCAACTAACATATATTCTTCACTCCCTTTTGGTTGTGAGGGCGGGATGCGGGATGAGATCTGAGTTCTCTATTAATGCCTGTCTTTTTATTTTAAAACAAAACAGATTTATAACTCTTAGCTATATCAAGATGATTTAACCAGTTACACTCATAACACGCGACGCGCTCATTTAAATACAGCATTTCACTGTGCTGAACTTAGAAAGCATTTTGGTCATTGTCAAGCTTATATCAACCGTTAACCGTATATGAGGTGACTGACCGCAACATTTGCAAGAGGCAGCATATCCACGCTGCTTTGTTTTGCCGCATGCATACTAATAATTTCATTAGTTCTAGCAGACACAATCATATCATTTCTTAATCCTTTATTATTGTCAGTGTCAGAGTTAGGAGAAAGATGGAAACATCTAACAGACAGATAGAGTGTAATTATACTCAGGGCGAATAGATACACTTTAAGGAGAAGCCAGTCCATAACTTTAATTTTACACTTTCCCCCTCTATTCTTAGAAGGGGTGGGAGTGTAAACGCATTTATTCGAGCAAATTATTTCGTTATAGAGAAGCCCTCCTTTAATGGACAGTGAAGCAAACAGAATATCATAAAAAAATTCTCCGTTCTCTTACGGAAAGTGAAATCTGTGTACATACACGCCTTGAAGGTACGTCTTCTCTTAAGACAGAGCTGAAAATCCACAGTCTTACAATGGTGCATCTTTACCCTTCAACATTCTAACTACAAAAAAGCTTGAATTTGCAAAGAGCGTAGATCCATCTGGATCTACACTGTTTGCCCTCTGGGCAGAATTCTCATTATGATGTACATGTAGCTTGGATAGATTATTTTTGAAAGTTTGCAGGCGTAAGTTTTGTCATTTGAGCCGCGACACGAGAAAACCAACAATGTGGTTGTGCGCCCAGCGCAGACTCAGATCAGCCTGGGCATCCGCCCAGTCTGATCAGAGTCTTCGCTGTCCGCATGAAGGTAGCTTAGACCCTTAGCTACCCTTTAAGCGCTAAGCGAAGAGTCTGATCAGACTGTAGCCCAGGCTGATCTGAGTGCGCTAGGCGCACAACCACATTGCTGGTTTTCACGTGTCGCGGCTCATTTACGCTTTGGCGCTTTAAAGGTTTACCGCTTTTGTAATTGGCTCTTCATCCTTGATTATTCGTGAACACATTTGAGCCACGACACGAGAAAACCAACAATGTGGTTGTGCGTCCAGCACAGACTCTTATCAGCCTGGGCATCCGCCTTGTGTGATCAGAGTCCACGCTTTGTGCTCAAAAGGTAGCAAAGGGTCTAAGCTAGCTCCATGCGCACAGCGAAGACTCTGATCAGACTGGGCGGATGCCCAGGCTGATCTGAGTCTGCGCTGGGCGCACAACCACTTTGTTGGTTTTCTTGTGTCGCGGCTCATTTTGTCCTCTGAAGGGACGATAACGGTTTCTTTAATTTTGACCAGACTAATTTGGTGTAAGCTTTTCAGTGTTTCTGCAGACGTTTCTGTTCGTCGGACCATTCAGCAATTACTCATGGTATTCAGTGCTTTCCTTTTTTCTTTTAATTGTAGCACAAGTTGAGCCCAGTAGAAAATACGATGCTGGTATCTGTGTTGATACCGAACAAGCTGTGCGGTAGAAATTACTGGTCATTGGTATTAGTCGATAGTTATAAGCGCTACGTTTTGTTCCAGCGTAGATCGTACCTCGTGTAATTCATCCATATCGACTTATCACCCATATATTGAAAAACATTACTTCTGTAGCTAGACTCCTAACCCCTCCACTTCCCTACTTCTGGAGTTAATGAATCCATCAATCTATCCTTCGAGGTATATTTAGTTTGCAATTCCAAAACGAGTCCTTTTTCTGCTGGGAATTAAAAACGATATTCGCTTTGTGTATACAACGACTGGCCATTGCACTGGTGGAAATGTATTTAACATTTTTCGTAAGTGTTTGTATATATTATCCTGTATTTCATTTTCTCCAATATATCATAATTGCAAAATACAATGCGCACTTTGAATACTCGTGGTATGTTTCCGTCAAAGTGTGCGTGTATCGCATGCTTCTCCTCGTGTTTATGTTCTTTGAGTGACATATGATTGAAAGTAGTATGCAAAATATTTGGTTTGTTGAAGCAGTTTTGTGTTATACAGTCATATACATGTGATCATACCCAAGAAGAGAAAAAGCTATGAGTTATAATATCTAACACACAAATGAAATGAAATAAAAATATATCCTAAATTGGATCAGTCAGGTGAGATAAAATTTCTCGTCTACTGAAGTTTCTTTCATACATGTAACTATACCTGGAAACGAGCTGTTTCATGTACACTTGGAAGTAAAACCTTAACCTTCTGGAATGGATTACTGCATTATAACAAGTCTATTTGATATCTTGTTAACTGTGATTTAGATGCATTGAAATGCAAAATCAGCTTAAGTTTGCATACGAAAAACTGAAGAGTCCTCAACAAAACTTCTGAAAGTGACGAAAGAAAAATTTCGGTTTGGCCACTTCCAGGAGTTTTATTATAACTCCACTGGCCCATTTACCTTAAAACAAGCATTTTGCACAATCATTCTTTACATGCACATGTGTTGAAAAGCATTGCTTTAAAATAGCTTATTGAGCCGCGACACGAGAAAACCAACAAAATGATTGTGTAACCAGCGCAGATTCAGATCAGCCTGGGCATCTTCCCAGTCTGATCAGACTCTTCCCTAATTCGAAATTGAGCGTGGAGAATATTTCATACTTTTTACAAAAGAGGACCGATGGGTACTAAGAAACGATTAAAATCTGTCAGAAATATACACGAAAACGATCCGTTACTGAACATAGATTTCGTCAGCATGTATCTGTCAAATCTTAGCTCTTTTTTGCTTAGTTGTGGAATTATTTAGTTATGTTTAACAATGTACACAGACGCTGTTTTCGTTTGTACCACCATTGCTCATAATTAACATTTCTCAAGCTATTACACCGCGGAAACTTTACGAAGGTTATATTTAAGTATGGAGGGTTTGCATATAGCCTTTGACAGTTTTTAGTGCATAACATTTTTGTTCGAGATAACGGGTGTTCAACGGTAAAATGAGATATATGAATGCAAAATTCTCTTAAACCAATGACAAAACTATTTAAATTTAAACTACAACTGTCTCTCATTGACATAGAATAACGCATTTTGGTTGGAATTTTGTTGATGAACACTGAAATGTTTAATATGAACGTCTAATCTGATGCAAATTTGGCAACCATGTTAGTCATTAATATTTAGTCTATAAAAACCCTGAAGAAAAAGGCTACCCTTCCTTAAGCCGCAACCCTGTTTAATCTGTATAAAAATTAAGTAGTAAATAGACATGTTTTAAAGTTCCCTTACAAGGTGATAGCCTGTTAGAGAAGAATATATACATATACATATGTGCTACTGACATATATGTTACATATTTATATGTAAAATACAATTTATTCAAAATGTACAATATGATTCGATTATACTGTATAAAGATAAATGCCATTTAAAAGACTTGTGGAATCAGGGTTTTTCTTACTTTAAAGTGTATAAATGCATAACCCTAATCGTCATTGTACCATGTTGTCCAATACTAACGGTTGCATGTGGGCAGATGGATCTCATCAGCCTGGGAAGGTAATAAGAACTACATGTAGAAGAGTAGGTACAATCCTTTGCCTTGGTTGGCAGCCAACCTAGGACTTCAATGCTAGGTGTGTGAACAAAACGTGCTAAGCTAAAGAACACCTGTAAACACAGCATCAATGGGTTGAAGACTTCCTAGAAGAAGTCAACGGCCAGTGTAGAGCACCAACATGAGTTCAACAGTCGTGTATTACTTGCAAGACCCGAGCGAGCCATGCTTAGCTTGGTACAACATCTAGATTTACGGGATCACTGTTGATTAGAATAGGCCTAATCAGCTTGACCCTTCCCGTCTGGTTGTATTATATTCAGTTGCTTGCTGAACAAGGCGCCACTTCCACCTCCATGAGTCTCCCAAGCCTAGGGATCAGTTTGGGTTGGTGTAGACCCAACAGCAAAGAGTGAACGTCTTTCTAGAAGAGGTAAACCCCCGGGTTGGAATAACAGTTTTAGCCAACGGACACGTATTCATGACTAAGGCAAGCCATATAATTTTCTTCGAATTCGGTTGTGGTCAACATAATCAGCCTGGAGAAGTATGGGCTCCATCAGGTTGACTTTTGCCCAAGTAACATTTTGGAGGACACACCCATGGATACTTTTTTAATTGTTGTGTTATTGTTTAACGTCCACGGTAAACAGCTATGGTCATGTCGGTATGGTCAGTTAACCTAACCATACTGTTCCTGGGCAGGCTAAGACCTCCTTAGCGGTTAACCAGTACTAAGTGCACTCATTTTCACCAGTAACTGACAACTGCCCTTCTTGAATCAGCGGAGGGGGAAACGAAAGTAAGTGGCCGGATCGGGTGTCGAATGCGGGACCTCTGGCTTATATGTCAGACGCGCAACCGACTGCGTTACGCCCCCCTCCCCCCCCCCCCCCCCCCCAACAAATGATACTTGATTACTGGGTCTGTCGGTAACTGGGCTTAACAATGATCACGCCTACCGCTTGACGTTAGAAAGCACATTTAGTTGATGAGTGTGCAACTGATGTGACAAAGGTCGAGAAAGCAGAGGTAGGGAGAACATCTCAGTAGGAACCTGGTATGTGAGGGCTCTGAGGCCATCCGGGAAACTTGAAGAGTGATCCGCAAAATGGACAGGTACTTCTTGTACATACTGGAGCTCTGAGAGATACATTGAGAACTTTGGTGAAATGTCAACGGATGACAGACATAAGGTTTGCCAACCAGTCTGCAGCAGACTCTCCCTTTGCGAGCATCTCTTTTCAATGTCATAACACAATCATAAAGATCTGAGCAAGTTGACAAGAAGGTACACCATTTCTACCAGTAACTCCAGTAAATTACGAAGGACATTCTGGTTGTACAAGGTGATTGGAATGGCAAGTGAAAGGGAATCACAAACAGACTGGCGAGACTCAGGACCCTACTGCAATGCCGAGACAAATGGGAGAGGTCTCAAACTCCTAAATTTGCAACTTTAACAACCTGTACTGACAAATACCTGGGCATCACAAACCATCCACAAGGTGGACATAGCACAGCCGAGACAGGATGTATTAAGACCAGAATGACTACATCTAGGTGAAGAAGCGGTTCCAATGAGGAGGACAAAGAGCTTTCGTAGCGCAGACATAGGAAGTATACATTACCTGTTGATGATTCGTGTCAAGTTCGTCTGAAGGAGACCAGAAAGACAACCCAGCCAAGACTGAGGTTTCACCGTGAGAAGTTCAAACCCCAGATGTGGACATGCGAACCGAACTACCAACTAATTGTGTGCACCGCAGCGGAGGGTGAGGGTGAAGGTTTGGGCCCAGTAAAACCGGTTTAAACCCCCCAGTAGTTATTACTGACCGTCCCAAGGCGGTACTTTTGTTGCGGTTGCATTTGTTTTATGTTCGGTGCTGTTTAATTTATTGTGTTCTCAATTTAATCCTTCTATCATAAAAATAGAAAATAGGTAAAAATAATTGTTAAATGTTTTTCATATAATTTGCTTAGTCCGTTGTAACCCGTCTGTTAGTCTAAATTATTTAGTTCAATAAAGATAGCTGAGTTGCCATCTAGTTGGGAAAGAGCTGCTGACTCGGCTTATCACTTGTAATTTATTGTTTGTTGGGATGTCTTTGTCAATCGTTCCCTTTGATGTTGGGGATAGGGTTTGGGATCTGATTCAGTCAGTTCCTGAAGTGCAGTTACTCTTTAAATATGCACGTTCCAAGTAACAATAGGCGGGCAATTTTCTCCAGTCATCAGTCTGAGAGATGATGACAGACATAGATAGCAAGATTACAAACTACAATACAACATTGACTGACACAGCCAGTGAGATACTGGAGAAGGAACGTCAGAGGACAACGCCCTGGTCACCAGAAATGTTCTTGATCTCGCTGATGAGAGGAGAGATTCGAAGAAGAGCCGGTATGAAACATAAGGAATGAAAGAATACAGGACAGCTGACAAGAGAGTTCAAAAGACCCTGAAGAAAGCAAAGGAGGACAGTGCGAGGAGATCGAAGCTTGCCTGAACAAAATATCAGCAAAACAGATTGTGAAGAATCTAACTTCAGGGAAACAGTGTAGATCAACAAATGTCCAAGACTAGTCTTGAACATGTCTAAAAGAGCACCGAATTCTCAGCAGATGGAGCTATACACCATGTGTCATGGTGACAATACAGTTCTGGACTGTACTTGGCACTCAGAAAAAGATCTACAACCGATCCTTCGCGAGGCAGCTTAGATTGCAGTAGCTGCACTGAAAAAGGAAAAGCTTGCCAGAGTTGATAATATTTCAATAGAACTTGTTCAAGCAGGCGGGGAGACCATGGAAGGTCTGTAAAAAGTTCTGAAGAACAGAATAATGGCTGACCCCAATGAATCCGTCGCTGGTTACTACCTGGTTACTCAAGAGGGCCAACAACAGCTCTGCCAGAACTACAGATCCATCAGCCTCAAAGTAAAATCATGCTGAAAGTCATCTTGAACAGGCTGAAACCCCAAGTTGAAGAGATTATCGCTGAACAAAAGGCTGGTTTCAGTGTCGGAAGAAGCACAACAGAACAGATAGGCCTATTCTCTGTAGAAATTACTCAGGTGAGCAGATGGTCATTTTTGAGTCTCCTGGGCGTTTCTCGAAATGTCTCCGGGCCAGAATCTATGGTTAAATAAATGTATATTTTAATGCACAGGGTTGCTAAACTCTACTATTAAAGGAGAGCGAACCTCTTCTTTTTCTCCTTGGCTCCTGGACTATTGTAAAATTTCGATGGACGTAGCTGCATTTGTTTTTGAGATATTCAGAATTAATGGGTGGAAGTTTTTAAATCCTTTCAGTATATAACGATATATAGTAACGGAAGACAGCCTCTGTCATAATACGTAGAGCCATACTTTTCAAACTACAATCGATCCTTATGTTGTAACCTATGAGTGCCGTGGAACAAAGTGAGTTTAGGACATACGCAAACTTCACAACCCCAACAAGCCTGTGCACATGCACATATGAGTATCAGACTTGAATGTACATGTAAGACAAAACTGGACCATATTAACGTACAAATTTTACCAGCGTGTTTGGTCATAAGAATCCGTACTTCTAGAGACTGACCTTGAAACGGCGTAACGGAACAGAGTACGAGTAGACAAGGTTTTGAAAAGTGTAGCATGCACACTCCCATGGAATACTACACGCCAACAGAAGCAGCACGTCCTCAATTTAATAATCAGGGGCCGTATTCATAAAGCCACTTAAGTCGTTGCTATGCTGTTGCTAAGGCTAAATATCTATAAAGGAGATTCCCTACAACTATGAAATTTGCTCTGGAGGAACAGTCTTTGAAAGACTGTTCCTCCAGAGCAAATTTCATAGTTTTAGGGAATCTCCTTCAAAGAAATTTAGCCTTAGCAACAGCATAGCAACCACTTAAGTCGTTTTATGAATACGGCCCAAGGCATCGCTGACTGGACTATTCATCATACTGATTTTTTCGCTGGATGGCTGCTCACTTGCTAATGTATATATCCAAGGTATTGTCCTATTGAACATTTAAAAAAATAGCAACGGCGACCTTGACCTTCACCACAGACCATGTCCAATATACTTTGATACTTAACATTATATTAGAATTCGTCTGCAGATGAGGGAACCAGGGGCCGTATTCATAAAACGACTTAAGTGGTTGCTATGCTGTTGCTACGGCTACATTTCTTTGAAGGAGATTCCCTACAACTATGAAATTTGCTCTGGAGGAACAGTCTTTCAAAGACTGTTCCTCCAGACCAAATTTCATAGTTGTAGGGAATCTCCTTTATAGATATTTAGCCTTAGCAACCGCATAGCAACGACTTAAGTGGCTTTATGAATACGGCCCCTAGAGCAATCTCAAAATTTTTATTAAAAGAGCAGCTGCAACCTTGACCTTGGCCGTAGAATCTTGAAATGAATAATTATCCAAGATACTGGCATACTTCAAAAATGAATAAATTTTGGAACAGCTAAAATACCGCCCTTTCTTTACTGACAATAATTAAGTTATTTCCCGGATCAAACAACTCCACTTCCATAATAATTATCTTTAAAGGAATACTGTTGCGGAAGTCAATTCGTGGAAATATAGTGCGACAAGATATTTCCTAAGGGCGTTAATTAAAAAAGTAAGGTGACAGAAAAAGTCTGCGTAAAGGTCGAAAATCTCTTGATATCTCTTAAGGAAAAATGGTTCGAGATTTGATCTTTTAAAACACACATAAATGACCCCCGAAATAGGGACAGAAGTACTTAAGCAAACGCTGCCCGGCATGCTCACAACGCTGATTCAACATAAGATCAACGTAGATTCAACGTCGTGACGTTAAATCAATGTTTATTTAATGCTGATTGAACACAGCTTGCCGGATATGCGCTAGTTTAGTACAAGCGTATCAGCGTTTTGTACGAAATATTAGGAACCACACGCTATTTGATATTTGATCTGACATTTTACCATAGCTGTCACTAGAATTGGAGCATACACAACATATATGCATAGTCAAGATAGGAAACAACTCAGAACAATTTATTTTGTTTCTCCTGCACACATTTGCCATTCAGACTTATACAATGTTATTTATCAATTTAGAGACGTTTCTATTTTGATTGCCTATATGGACCTGCCTTGTGTCTAACTCACAGATAGAAACAAGAGGACCATTGGTCCTGTAGCTCACCCGAGTCCATTCAGCCTCAGTACTCTAGGGTAAGTTACTCTAAAACCATCGGTCAACTGGTTCTGGAGGAAAAGATGTTTAAAGGTTTTAACCATATATAGGCATGGAGGACATGTTGGTCATGTGACCTGGACATTTGAAAAAAATTTCTTTCCCTCAACCCCCTGGAGGCTCTATATGAAGTTTGGTTTCAAAACTGGCCCAGGGGCTTTTGAGGAGATGGTTTGATATTGTCAAAATGACAGATTTCTGGGTCAAAAGTCAAAGAATGACCTTGATCTCTTGTGCTCATAAATCTTCATGTACTCATTAAGATGACTGTAGATATCAATTTTTAGGCATAAATCTTCAAAACTTTCTATGAAATCTAATGTTCTAGCATTTTCCCACATTTGACCTTGCCGTAAAATAGTCAAGGTCAACCCAAGGTCATCATTTTGAACAATCTTGATAGTACTGGAGATCCCAATGCTACATACCAAGCTTCAAGGCCATCAGTCAATTGGTTCTGGAGAAGAAGATTTTTAAAGGTTTTTACCATATATGGGCCTGGCAGCCATGTTGGTCATGTGACCTGGACCGTTTGAACTAATTTTCATTCCCTCAAACCCCTGGAGGCTCTATATGAAATTGGTTACAATTGTCCCAGTTGTTTTTGAGGAGATTGTTTGATATTGTCAAAATATGAGAGATCTGGGTCAAAGGTCAAAGAATGACCTTGACCTCTTGTACTCACAAATCTTCATGTACTTATTAAGATAACTATATATACCAATTTTTAGGCATAAATCTTAAGAACTTTCCATGAAATCTTATGTTCTAGCATTTTCCCACATTTGACCTTGCCATAAAAAAGTTCAAGGTCAACCAAAGGTCATAATTTGAACAACCTTGATAGTACTCGAGTACCCAAAGCTACATACCAAGTTTCAAGGCCATCTGTTAATTGGTTCTGGAGAAGAAGATTTTCAAAGGTTTTTACCATATATGGGTGTGGCAGCCATATTGGTCATGTGACCTGGACCGTATGAATAAGTTTTTGTTCCCTCAACTCCTGGAGGCTCTATATGAAATTAGGTTTTAATTGGCCCAGGGGCTTTTGAGGAGATTGTTTGGAATTGTCAAAATAAGAGAGTTCTGGGTCAAAGGTCAAAGAACGGCCTTGACCTCTTGTACTCATAAATCTTCATGTCCTCATTAAGATGACTGCAGATACAAATATTTAGCCCAAAATTTTCAACAGTTTCCAAGATATCTTATGTTCTAGCATTTTGCCACAGAAAAGCACAAGGAAGAAAATTTGACCTTACCGTAAAAAAGGTCAAGGTCAACCTAAGCTCATAATTTAAACAATCTTGGTAGTACTCGCGTACCTGATGCTACATACCAAGTTTCAAGGCCATCGGCCTACTGGTTCTGGAGAAGAAGATTTTTTTAGGTTTTTACCATATACGGGCATGGCGGCCATGTTGGTCATGTGACCAAGACCGTTTGAACAACTTTTCGTTCCTAAGGTCCCAGGAGGCTACATATGAAATTTGGTTACAATTGGCCCAGTGGTTTCAGAGGAGAAGTCGTTTGAAAATGTTGACGGACGGACGACGGACGGACGGACGGACGGACGGACGGACGACGGACGACGACGGACGACGGAGCCTGACCATACTATAAGCTCCCCCGGAGCCTCTGGCTCAGGTGAGCTAAAAACAGCTAGGCCCTAAAACCTTTCTCTCACTGATTTCGTCAAAATTCCATTAATGATATATTTCCCTCGAAATACCTAGCTTAGTGCAAATACATGTATCTCCACCATCAGACAAACCGTATAAAGTCTGAAATCCACTCTTGCTTTTGTACGTCTATATTAATTGGCATTTTGAGCTTTAAAAGATACCGAAACTGTAAAACGAGCCAGTAACACATATATTTTAGGTTAGAATGACATGCATGCCGTCAATTAATGCTCAATTTCCCCTGCACATGGCGTTTAACACCATAATTGTCTGCCTTGAACAACTCCAGTTTGCAAAATGATTGATGCTGCGGCTCACATTTAATATGATTTGAATGTCTGTGTCATTTAATTGACGGATTATAAACGTTTTACCCTTAAGCACTTACAGACATGGGCTTGAGCGATTTTATTCTACTGTAGACAAATTTCTTTCTGTTCAAGTCTGCCAATGATAACGAACTGAAAAACCTTAATCAGCAGTGTAAGTATACATATACTAGTTGTGGGTGTGGTTCATAGAGAATATCATGTTTGTGTCTTTTGATATCAAGTTTATCAGGCGAGACCAGAAACAGCGTAGGAATGGCGAGGCTTAATATCAAAAGACACTATCATGGTTAAACTTTTCCATTTATCTTGCATCATTAGGAGATTTTACGGCGCGAAAAGAATTAAATAAATGAAAACCAAACGCAGTTTTGTACGAACTTGCTGACGTCGCGGTGACGTCATTTGACCAATCGAACGTTGTTATCACGGTCAAAGTCAATATGTGGCCAATCGTCTTCTGAGATTGCTTCTGTAGGCATCGTCTGATAACATTCGCGCTAGCGCAGTTCTAAAGTGACATGACATCACATCATATTATCGCACCAGTTATCAATCAAGTGAATTTTGCATCATATGCATGATATATATTGAATACATATTCTGGTCTAGTATATCCCAAAACTTAGCAAAGTCGTCGTATAACTACAGATAATTCTGCAATAGTCTCTCTCCAGCTGATTTCTGCCTGTCTTGTCTTCCTTATAGCTTTTTTGTTGTGCTTGCAAGGCTATCTGTGTCCACGTTTTCGCAGTGTAGTCCTGCCTCTTCTGTCTATCTCTTAATTGCTGTTACTGTATACTGTAGAATAGTCATTGCCAGGAGACCTTGCGATTGACCTTAAGACCTGAAATGAATCCATTGCAATGTATTTATTTGGCTATAGAACAATAGATATATTTGCCAGCATGCTATGTATCCCCTTTAGGAGTCCATGCAAAATAAACTTATTTTAAAACTGTAGTTAACTAAAATATAATTGAGCCGCGACACGAGAAAACCTACAAAGTGGTTGTGCGGCCAGCGCAGACTCAGATCAGCCTGGACATCCGTCCAGTCTGATCAGAATCTTGGCTGTCCGCATGGAGTTAGCTTAGAACATTAGGTACGATTTAAGCGCACAGCGAAGACTCTGACTAGATGGGACGGATGTCTAGGCTGATCTGACTCTGCGCTGGATGCACAACCACTTTCTTGGTTTTCTCATGTCGCGACTTAATTATTATGACGATTGATGATAAGCGGTATGCAAATTGTGATAATTATTGCGTGAATACGTGAAATTAAATGTATTTTATCTAGCATGAATACCTGGCGTAATTTCAAACCCTTCTGAGAAATATATATATTTTCGTTTACGATGATCATTTAAAGCATAAACGCAATTACCTTAATTAAACTAGTTGATCTCGATGGTGTTATATAAAGTGACGGTTACACACTGTCGTTGATAATAAACACAAATTATAACTGTCAACGATGCATTCATAATATCTCCCTCATACTCTCTTTCGTTTTTGTTTCATTCGGAAATAAATCCTTGGCTACCTGAAGTCAAAAACTTATACGGACCAAAACACTCAGCTCAGCGACTCTACGTTTTTACGACATAACTACTTACGAAAAAAAAACAATTTAAGTTACTCAGTTTTTTTCCATGGACAAGGTAACTCTTCTGGACTGGAGTCTACGTGTACATTTATAAATTTGCTCATTGAGCTTCAGGAGTGAAAGTACCAATTACGTCATCAATTTAAAGGTGGAACACAATTGGAATAGAAAGAAAACATCAGCTGCTGCTATTGGCTGAAAATGGATGCTGAGCTAATATGTTCATATTTTCTTCCTAATTCAGTGGCTGAAATGTAAAATCAGGGAGTTGAATTATTTAATGTCCACCAGCATTTTTAGCTCACCTGAGCCGAAGGCTCAAACGTGAGCTTTTAGTATGGCAATGCTCCGTAGTCCGTCCGTCCGTCCACCATTTTTTTGCACTTCTAAACTCTTTGAATTTTTGACAGTTGTTTTCAGCAAAAGGCAGTTCCGCAGACGATCATTGGGTTTGGGTTCTTACATGCAGCATAAGGTATTGTTTTTCTTTGCTTGTTTAAATTACGAGTCCAGCTATGGTCTTAAGCAGACGCGATTCGCAGGAAAGGTTTGTATTTTCCAAAATGTTTGTATTGCGATCTATGGGAAATGAATTGGTGCCCCTTAAGAGTTGTGCTCATTTGGTAATTCCCAGGAGATAAAACTAAAATTGACAGACTTGGTCTCCATGAAAGTGTTACCGAGTTGCTTACCCTGAAAGTGTACCAGTTCACCTAAAGATATTCTGAGTTTAGTTGCATAATACAGGGACGTAACTAGGGGCAATTTCAAAATACGCACACCCATGTTTTATTCTCTACTTCTTGAAGGGAAAGCTAGTATTTCAGCCACTTTGGTAACTGGTATTGAAATCTTGTCTAATTTATAAATTTTCACCATGCAAATATGCAGGTGCGTTTTGAAATTTTGTCAATTTTGACAAAATTTCAATACGCACTTGCGTATTTGCGGTATAGGTAGCTACGCCCTTGATAATAGTCCCTTGGTTTTGATTTTTACGGGACGACAAAACAACCCTTATTCAGCCCGCAATTAAATAAATTGGGCCAGGGCAAACGCAGGTTAATGTAATGAAAGATTACCGGTACATTGTATTTGCAATCTTGAAATACGCTTCTTGTGTGAGCCATTTCTATGTTAGAATGTTGATGGACGAGAACCGTAAAATCTGAAAAATTGGGGCACCTTAAATAATTACTGTAATTATCCTTAAAATTGAGCACTTTGTTTAGAAATGCATTTAACAGATGCAAATGACATGGCAAAAAGTTTAGGCCCTATCTGACTCTCCTTCAGGAGCATTCTGATTTTGGTCTGCATTGTTTGCACAGGCCTATTTGTTCCAGTATTCAGATTGTTACGGTAATTGTTTATGTGATGGTGCCAACATCGTTTGAGAGGAGCTCGCTTTGCATGGCTATGTTATCTGAGACGCGTTCAGTAGATGATTTGGGTTGTAAAAGTGAGAATTTGTTCATCCATCCCCAGTTCGAAACATCTGACGCACTTGAATGGTAAAATCAGCTATACTTCACTTAACGAATCTCTGATTACTGGTTTTATTTACAGGACCTTTATGCACGTGACTGCATCAGTAGAATATAATCACAAAGGAAATCTATATCAACGAAGCGGTCGTTTCATCAAAATAGTTGCCTATATATATATATATATATATATATATATATAAATATATATATAGATCTATATATATATATATATATATATATATATATATATATATATATATATATATATATATATATATATCGAAAGACTCTGTAACCTATATATATATATATATATATATATATATATATATATATATATATATATCGAAAGACTCTGTAACCCGAAATATAGACTGAACCGGACCTAAATGGCTAAGCGTTCGCAAAGCAAAATCAGTATTTGTTCGATCATCATAGTTTCAACTGATTAGTAAATTGAGTACCAACAGAAAAATGAGGGTCTTATGTCATGACGCTAATTATGATAAGGACAAGCATAATGTCGTAAGGTACATTTCGACTATGGATATTGTCTTGTTTTATATGAACCGCATTTCAGTCGCAATGCTTAAACACACGCCAGCATTATGCATTCGATCGTTACTTAGTTTTAACATTACAGATACTTTTTTTTTCTTTTTTCTTTTTGTGAATTATGGTTTATAAAACAATCCAAACACAATGTTACAACGCTCTCAATAGGAAGTAGTGATGATTATTCTATAAATGTAAACGAAAACTCTCCAGTAATAAGAATTTCCAACTTATCAGTCAATTACATTCTGTTAGAAGAATGCACTTTTCTATAATGAGTTTATGACTTATTAATGATTTCTATAACACCTGGATATCTGATTCATGTGGATTTTAATCAGTACCTACGCAAAACTACAAAATGTATTTCTCTTTATGTTTGCTAATCCTTCACTCTCATTTTGATGTTCTAAACATAAGTGCTTTAAATATTTTTTTCAACAATGCATATCTGGAAAAGATAGACCGACTGAACCGTTCTCTTTAGTCTGACTCTTTTTAGCTCACCTGAGCCAGAGGCTCCGGGGGAGCTTATAGTATGGTCAGGCTCCGTCGTCCGTCGTCGTCCGTCGTCCGTCCGTCCGTCCGTCGTCCGTCCGTCCGTCCGTCCACAATTTCAAACGACTTCTCCTCTGAAACCGCTGGGCCGATTGTAACCAAATTTCATATAGAGCCTCCTGGGACCTTAGGAACAAAAAGTTGTTCAAACGGTCCTGGTCACATGACCAACATGGCCGCCATGCCCATATATGGTAAAAAACTAAAAAAATCTTCTTCTCCAGAACCAGTAGGTCGATGGCCTTGAAACTTGGTATGTAGGATCGGGTATGGGAGTACTACCAAGATTGTTCAAATTATGACCTTGGGTTGACCTTGACCTTTTTTACGGTGAGGTCAAATTTGCTTCCTTGTGCTTTTATATGGCAAAATGCTAGAACATAAGATATCTTGGAAACTGTTGAAGATTTTGGGATAAAAATTGGTATCTACAGTCATCTTAATGAGTACATGAAGATTTATGAGTACAAGAGGTCAAGGTCATTCTTTGACCTTTGACCCAGAACTCTCATATTTTGACAATTCCAAACAATCTCCTCAAAAGCCCCTGGGCCAATTGAAACCAAATTTCATATAGAGCCTCCAGGAGTTGAGGGAACAAAAACTTATTCATACGGTCCAGGTCACATGACCAACATGGCCGCCACGCCCATATATGGTAAAATCCTTTAAAAATCTTCTTCTCAAGAACCAATTGACCGATGGCCTTGAAACTTGGTATGTAGCTTTGGGTACTCGAGTACTGTCAAGATTGTTCAAATTATGACCATGTGTTGACCTTGACCTTTTTTACGGCAAGGTCAAATATGGGAAAATGCTAGAACATAAGATTTCATGGAAAGTTTTGAAGAGATATGCCTAAGAATTGGTATATACAGTTATCTAAATGAGTACATGAAGATTTGTGAGTACAAGAGGTCAAGGTCATTCTTTGACCTTTGACCCAGAACTCTCATATTTTGACAATATCAAACAATCCCCTAAAAAAAACTGGGCCAGTTGTAACAAAATTTCATGTAAAGCCTCCAGGGATTGAGGGAATGAAAATTTGTTCAAACAGTCCAGGTCACATGACCAACATGGCCGCCAGGACCATATATGGTTAAAACATTTAAAAATCTTCTTCTCCAGAACCGATGGCTTTGAAGCTTGGTATGTAGCATTGGGAATTCCAGTACTATCAAGATTGTTCAAAATAATGACCTTGGGTTAACCTTGACTATTTTACTGCAAGGTCAAATGTGGGAAAATGCTAGAACATAAGATTTCATGGAAAGTTTTGAAGATATATGCCTAAAAATCGGTATTTACAGTCATGTTAATGAGTACATGAAGATTCATGAGTACAAGAGGTCAAGGTCATTCTTTGACTTTTGACCCAGAACTCTGTCGTTTTGACAATATCAAACCATCTCCTCAAAAGCCCCTGGGCCAATTTTGAAACCAAATTTCATATAGAGCCTACAGGGGTTAAGGGAATGAAAATTTTTTCAAACGTCCAGGTCACATGACTTACATGTCCTCCATGCCCATATATGGTTAAAACCTTTAAAAATCTTTTTCACCAAAACCAGTTGACTGATGGCCTTAGAGTAACTAACCCTAGAGTACTGAGGCTGAATGGACCCAGGTGAGCTACAGGACCAATGGTCCTCTTGTTTAGAGTCTGTGATCTTTGATTAATATAGGTTCGGTTAGGCTGACAATGTCAGTGTTAGTTCCAGCTAATAGACATGGTATGATTTAACGCGCGTTCCCTGATTCCAGAGACCATTCCCTCAGAAGTTACATTCAGTGCAGCTAGTGTTAATTAAGGAATGAATTTCATTTTTCTGCTAGTTATTGAAGTATAAACAACATTGGGACGGGTATAAAGTAATTAAGGAATGAATTTCATTTTTCTGATGGTATTCGAAGTATAATCTACATTGGAACGCGTGTAAACTCCGACGGGGTTCATGTAAACTTTGCCAGCGACTCAATGTAGTTTATTCTTTGATAAGCACCAGAAAAAAATAAAGTTCTTTTACATGTATTTACATTCTTTTCTATCTATTACTTGATATCAAACTGTGTTACGGCTACGACATTGATACTCAGTTTTTTCTACTAAAAGCGGAACAGCCTCAACGACGTAACAACGACAACATAACGTCGCCTACGTCCAATCAGATTGAAGAAACATTATTTGACGTCACTTAACGTCATGTAACGTCGCGTGAATCGATGTTTTACAGACATAGTATAGATGCTGTTCTAGCAGACATACGATTTCTGTGCCAACTGAATAATAACATTGTATGACGTTGCAACCAAGGTGCCGAAAATTGCACATTTTTGAAAATATTGAAATCTCCTCTCCTCAGTAGCTGTAAGGCTGCTTAAATTTTACAAAACTTATGATACTTGCATAAGCATCTGAAATATGTTTCTTTATATTCTTTTATTTTCATTTATTTATCTATTTATGTATGTTTGCCATTCCCTTGAGTAGAATGATTAATATGGCAACTTAAATAACCACATATGAGCCGCCACACGAGAAAACCAACAATGTGGTTGTGCGCCCAGCGCAGACTCAGATCAGCCTGGGCATCCGCCCAGTTTGACCAGACTCATCGTTAAATGCTCAAAGGGTAGCTAAGGGTTAAAGCTACCTCCATGCGGACAGCGAAGACTCTGATCAGACTGGGCGGATGCCCAAGCTGATCTGAGTCTGCGCTGGGCGCACAACCACATTGTTGGTTTTCTCACGTCGTGGCTCATATCATTTATCGGAAAGTTACTGAATGGCACTTTCTGCTTGATAACGCAGGCATGTTTGACAGATCTTTTTCAGAAATATTTCCTAGATAGTCCTCTATCAGGCATATTTTGTTCCACCCGATTGATCGACATGGTTGCATTAAAAGGCTGAAAATGGCAAAATAACTTCTTGCAACTTAGGCATCTCTCCTGATGTCTGCAGCTATAGATAGATAGATAGATATTTTATTTTCCTCCAAAGTAGGAGAGCACATAAACATATAATACAATATTCACAAAGACAATAGAAAAGTAACACAATCACACAAGACGAAGAAAAAAAAATGATCAAAATACACATTTTGAAATGCAATTCTGTACTATGTAAAATAAAAAGTGAGAATAACGGCGCACAAAGGTGCACAGCCCTAAGGCAATATAATGGTGTCTGAAGCAGCATTCGCAGTACGTACATAACGTCGTAAGACGCCGCACCGACGTCAGTGTGACGTCATGACGTCACACTGGCGTCAGTATGACATCACCTTAGCCTCATGCGTTCGCAGGCACTAATTTACACTGTTAAACCATTCATGAAAGAGCCTTAACTCCTCATATAATGATGCTCTTGCCGAAACGAAATTCAAGAGACGAAAGATGAGGAAAGACTATTTAGTAAATGAACCAAGTCAATTGGCAAAACGTATCATGTTCTATCCTACACTATCCAATAAACAGGATAGAATATTATAAGAAAGAAGCAGAGAAGTTATAACTATTACAAATATTAAAGTACACGATTTCTTTACTATAACTGAATATAAAATAATATTGCTAATTTTTGTTATTGATACTAAAAATATCTTTAAACACTCTTTAATTTCATTTTCGGTTTGCAATATGTTATGGCAGCCAGAAAAAAGATTATCAACCTGTTTAGCTGGTGATAAGGCTATAAAAGAATTAAAAAAATTTAACTCCAAATCCAGATATCATAGTTTCCCATAATTTATTCCGGAAATCTTCGCTCGCTGTGCAGAACAAGAATATATGCTCTGTAAGGGTCTGGCTTAACTCACCACAGGAACGACAAATCATATATTTTTACCACTGAACATTAAACCCAAGAGACGAACAGCTAACTGTGTATTTTTTTAAATATTTTTGAGTTTCTTTGCTGATATCATACAAGATATACGGTTTGTCAAAACTATGAATATCCATAAATCGACTCAAAGACTCTGAATTAACAACTCTTGGTAATAATGCAACCGTACCAACGTTTAAGAATTTTTCGCGCAAAAGGCGTTTCCATGCATTTTTTGACATAAAAGATCCATTATCTAAAAATGCGTGTATTGTAGAAGTTAACGAAAAATATTTTCCTAATAAACGATATATATCTGGTATAAACCCTAACTGAGATCCTGAATTTTTTTCAACAGTAACCATTCTATGAATGAAAAATTCTTTTACAAGTAAATGAGAAGGCACATTGCACAACTGCTCAAGAAATATAAGTTTACGACGGTCTATTTCTACTTCAATGGGTCTACTGCCCAGCAACGCCAAGGCTACATCAGTACTAGTACCACGCGGAAGGCACTGCATAAATTTTATACAGAACTTTGTCCATCACCTCTTTTCTGTCAAGTTTTGGTTGAATAAATGTTCACACCTTTACATGTACAGGTATGAGAGCTTTCTGCTACTAACCAGACCGCAGGCAGACAACACGGTAGGGACTCTCGTGATATTTTGAACCTATATTCGGACAAAACGGGTAAGAAAATTGATAGTTATTTCTTTAATCCTGAATGAATTTTCGAGCGATAAAGTGCAGATACCTTGTCAAAATTGCAGCAAGCCATTGTAACAGAGCCGTTTACATGCACACTGTATTGTACCGCACAATGTCAAACAAAGTATGACAGTCTTGGGTAGTGGATGTGTCGGATAATACAGCGCATACATAGCATAAAAAACACTTGAAGAGTCTTTCGCTGGGTGTAAAGGCACGGTAGCTGCACTTTGCCGCATCAAAATCCAGTTAGGGAAATAATTAATAATTTTCGCACTCGTTCTGTTCGAATACAGGTATAAAATGACTGAAGTAAGTCGTATTATTATCCGCCTTGACAGACGTCCTGTCTTTGACCCTGTAGAAGCAATGCGTCTTTCACATTAAATCTGGTAAATGTACGTTTAAATTTCACAGAAAAGTAAGTGCGCAAACTTCTGCAGAAACACTGGTGGGATTTGATTGTATTAATTCCTGATCATTGCCCATCATTTAACTTTTTATTTCCTTTGGCCAACTGATCGAGAAATTCGTTAACCATGGCATTTTAAGCTGCCGTGGGGAGAAGAACTCGATAAGCATATCGCTTCCGTTCTAATCCCATAGCTTGTACTGATATGTTACTTGTTTATGTATGTGTATATGTAAGTTAACTGCATAAGCTAAATAAATATGTTTAAACCAAGCTGCCGTGGACTTTCAACCGGGATATAATAATATTGGCTCTTAATTTGCACAAGTGTAGAACATTTTTTATACATTTATAGTAGAGGTTTTACGCTTATATATCTCTTAAAACCTTTAAATCAATTCTCATAAAAAATTGCAAATATCCTGCTTTAAATTTCAAAACGTTCAGACTACTAGAATACCCTTTCGATTATTATTATGTTTTTTATTTTATTTTATGTTTTTTGTTTGTTTGTTTTCGTTCGTTTTTATTTCCATTTTTCGACCTATTTAGCACGCCAAAGCTGAAACAAGTTTTTGGTTTTGTTCATTATATAACAGTGAAAACGATTATTTAGGACACACTGCAGGATCCGATACAGAAACTGGGTTACAGTAAACCTGTATTAAGCAAACAACTAACCTATAATTTTGTAAGGACAACCCACATTCAAAACTGTCTTGTTTTATAAGAAATGTTTTCCCATCGCAGCTATGGATGTTGATGTTTTTGTACTTGTTGATGATGTAAGAAATATATCTTAAGAATCGACAGAGCTCAAACTGTTTCTAATCTTTCTTAGAAGATTAATAGCATTTCCAGCAAATAAATATAGCCGCGTCATAGGCAAAAAAATCTTTAACGCAAATATTACATCAAGATATTATCTGTGTGTGCGTCTGTGTGGTATGCAAATAGGGATTTGACCAATGTGACTGATGCTTGGCCTGCTTAATTAAAATGCGCTCATAAAAACTCACCATTAAGCTGTAAAGACTTGCCATGATTTGAGCCCCGACATGAGAAAACCAACAATGTGGTTGTGCGCCCAGCGCAGACTCAAATCAGCCTGGGCATCCGCCCAGTGTGATCAGAGTCTTCGCTGTCCGCATGGAGGTAGCTGAAACCCTTAGCTACCCTTTAAACACTCAGCGAAGACTCTGATCAGACTGAGCGGATGCCCAGGTTGATCTAAGTCTGCGCTGGGTGCATAACCACTTTGTTGGTTTTCTCGTGTCGCGGCTCATTTACAGTGTTTGTATGCATTAAGATGTCCCTGATGGAGTTGTGATTCAATTTAATTTGTTCAAACTGTTTTCCTTTATTAAACTCCGATTTTGTTATCTGAATCAATTTTGTAATGGAATTTAAGACAAGATTGTAAATGGGATGTCTATAGCAGAATATTCATATTGAAGAAAATAATGCAAACTTGAAATCCATCAAACGAACAAAAAACTTAATGGAAATTACATGAATGAAAAATTGCAAAGACATACAGATGTCAAAAATGGCTCGATACGTTGAAATCTTTGATATCCTATTTAAGGTTAATAGGTACACTCGCAGGGGTAGATAATCTTTCAATTTTTCCTCCTTTCATAAAACCTGTTATAGCAAGAGAAGTCAAGAGGACACGATACATAGAGAATGTCATATAATTGTCTTTTAATATCAAGTTTATCAGGCTCGAACAGAAACAGCGTAGAAATGGCGAAACTTGCCGACCCAGTCAGACGTGTTTCTGGTCGAGCTTGATAAACTTGATATCCAAAGACACGTACATGGTTCTCTGTTTACCATGCATCATTAGAAGATTTAAATGCGTAGAGAGCGTTAAACAAATAAAAACCAAACGCAGTTTTGATCGATTGTTTGGTTGGATGGTTTTGGTTTAACGGCCCTTTGAGCCTGACAGTGTTTCAGTCTTTATCATGCATATGCTTCAAAATTCACCTAATAACAGGGGTATGATAACATGATGTGATATCATGTCACTGTAGAATTGCGCTTGCGCGAATGTTATCAGGTCAGCCTTTAGAAGCGATCTCTGAAGATGATTGGCTTTATACTGACGTTGGTCGTGATATCAACGTTCGACTGGTTAACTGACGTCACCGACCTACGTCATAAGGCATTCGCGACGTTAGCAAGTTCGAACAAATGTGCGTTTGCTTATCATTTGTTTGCCGCTCTTTATGCCGTAAAGTCTTCTTATGATGCATGATAAATAGAAAACCATGTAAGTGTCTTTTAATATCACGTTTATCAGGCTCGACCAGAAACACGTAGGACTGGCTCGGCAAGCCTCGCCATTCCTACGCTGTTTCTGGTCTCGCCTGATAAACTTGATATCAAAAGACACTAACATGGTATTCTCTATATATTGGGCCGTTTCCCAGAGAGAGGGAGAGAGAAAAGTGGAAAGAGAGACGAGAGAAAAAAGCCAAACAACACCCGCCTGTACCTACTGCATAGACATTAGGCTCTTGCCCTGCTTTCATCCAAATAAGTAGGACGCCCCGACACTGGCAGTTATAAACAGCAGAAACGCCCAACCACCACCCTAAGTTTTGATCGAACTTGCTGACATCGTGCATGCGTTATAACGTAAGGCGGTGACGCCATTTAAGCAATCAAATGTCGTTATCACGGTCGGCGTCAGTATGTTACCAAGCGTCTTCAGAGATCGCTTCTGAAGGCACTGGCCGATAATATTCAAGCAGGCGCAGTTCTATACTGACATAAAGATAAAGATAAAGATAAAGAAGCAATATGAGCCACGACGTGAGAAAACCAACAAAGTGGTTGTCCGCCCAGCGCAGACTCAGATCAGCCTGGGCATCCGCCCAGTCTGATCAGAGTCTTCGCTGTCCGCATGAATGTATCTTATACCCGTAGCTATCCTTTAAGCGCAAAGCGAAGACTCTGATCAGGCTGGACGGATGCCCTGGCTGATCTGAGTCTGCGCTGGGTGCACAACCATATTGTTGGTTTTCTCATGTCGCGGCTCATATTAATGTCGCATATTAGAAACAGACACCATAAGCGCTGTAGAGTTTTTATTGCGACAAACAAGGTATACAGTAACAATTTATACCAATCTGATGACTTAACCTTAACATCCTTGGACTACCCATTATAGGTGAGCGTCAGCCAAGGAAGCTCATAGTATCATTTGTACGCCTTTGGTAAGGCGCGGCCGAGATTCGAACTCACGACGTCCCGTTCAAGAAGCGGACGCTCTACCACTGAGCTATTGGGGCCGGTAAATCATACCCCAGGTACATGTATCAGGTGGAACTTGCCCACCTGGTGGCATGAGGTCAAGGTCATCAAAAACTGGACATGTCTTAAACCCGTCACAATGATAAATCTTTGAAAGACTGATGAATATCCATCAATCGGTTCAATAAATACCTAATTTTGATGGATGACTTGAAATTTGTTTCCTGGCATATGACCTTGAAAATAGGGTCAAGGTCAGCAAAACATATTAAAGTATTTGCATTGTCTCAAATGTACATCTATGCAAGTTTGAAGGGAATCAAGCCAATTACTCAAGTGACATCCCACTTTTAGTGGAAATTTTACGTATTGAAATCCTTCTGTGACCTCGAAAATGCGATCAACGTCCCCAAAATCCATTCAGCTCTTAAGCTCGGCCCAGTGATAAAACCATGCAAGTAAGCTGAAATTCCATCTTTTGGTTCAAGAGATATGGTGGGGAAATGAAATTGGGACACCAGCGTTCAGCGTTTACGCCGACGTAGACTACACTAAAACTGATGATCCCGCATGCCCCCCCCCCACCCCCTCACCTTTGGATTTGCGTCAAAGCACAAGTTTTGCAGCATTGTGTACATGTTTTAAATTTCTTGCTGGCACTTTACTGTCACCTTATTTGTTTCCCTAACAGGTCTTTTTCTATTTTTGGTATACATATACAGTCAGCTCTCGATAACTCGAAATTTATTTCTAGACTAGTTTTTGGTCTCAGAAAATTTACTTTGAGATATCAGTACTTTGAGATAACAGGATTGTTAGTGTACAGAAAATGGTTAAATGGATCCCAACTATATTCTTTGATGTAAGACGGTATTTTTTAGATGACGGGAGTCAACTGTTTATGGTGGGTTCTCATTGAGGAAGTTGTACAGTAGTATATTTTTGTGAGCAGAAATATACTTTCAAAGAAACCGTTTGAAAATATGTAATTTTTTGCGTACGCATTGCAACAAACACAATTAGCCCCCACAGGTCACATTCATTCTGTAAACTCATTGAAATATATAGTCTGTTTAATGCATCTTGGAAGGACGCATTCTTTAATCGGACTCGCAGGCAAGCAGGCTGGTCTGAATAAATTAACTGGGGTTTCACGTCCCACCAACAAGTACGTCATATGGAGACGGGATCTCGGTTTAAAGTCTCATCCGAACTTAGACCGGAAAAGCAGGCGATCGATCTTGCGACTCCTGGATTGGCACCATAAACTGTTTTCCTTAATGCTGACATTTCGACTTATATCCATGAATCTATCAACGAATTTTATCGGAAATATTTAAAAGGGTTTCGGAGCTACATGTAAGCCTGCATAATTTATTTCGGCTCGGGCAGACAACTAATAAATTAAGAGACCAGGAGCAGTTTTTTCTTACTCATGACATTTTGAATTGTTACACACCCGGTTAACTATGTTTTCAAGGAAGTTACGAAAAGAAAAAGAGCTGTTACGAAACTAAAATGTCATCGTTACCCAACGACCTGGTCATCAGGTCGTTTGGTAGCTTTGACTATTTTTCGTTTCGTAACAGCTCTTTTTCGTTTCGTAACAGCCTTGTGTATACATGGTTAACCAGGGGTGTTTGAAATTACTACGAACGGCAATGGAGGTGTAGCCTTAAAAGGAAAGAAAAATAATAATGATGTTGATAATAAGAATAATAATAATGATAATAGAAACTAGGGCGGACAATTCATAAATAAAGATTTGCCTTTCTTAATGGCGACATTTTGTTATATAAAAATGAGGGCATGCATAGTTTCAAGAGCACAGTCTAAGGTGATTAAAAGCTACATCCGAAACAAGAAATTTTGCCAAAGGCAAAGAGTAACTCATTTTCAGAACCAAGAGTGGACAAATGTTGGGTCCTCAACTCCTTTCTGACAGAATTACTGCCCTGTAACTGTATATCTGTACAAAGACGAATCTTGTGTACTCAACAACTCCTTCAGTTTCATTCGATTTTCATGAAACTTTCAGGATGTTGTTATCCTTAATACTTGACGTAAATTATATTATATTTAATGTCCTGGTCGATTCCTTTCTGGCAGAATTACGACCCTTTATCTGTATATCTATCCATTACTGAGTATTGTTTCCTCCACTCTTCCAACAGTTTCGAACCGATTTTCATAAAACTTTCAGGATATTTTAAGCCATATTTGATTTGGAGCATACGAGGGGCGTTCGAAAAGTAATGCAAATGGCCTCCTAACTTTGTTTAGGGGAATACTGGGTACAATTGCTATGCATATGCTGAAAACACTACATTTTGTCTTTACAATGATACCGAACGCTTTACATCGTTCCATATTGACTTACAACACATTTTATTAGGCCCCAGTCATACTACTGGGCTAATTTCATATGTAAAATCTTTTCAGTGTTGGGCATTCAAGTCAAATATCGTTGCAAATACAAAATTCATCTTTGTCAGCTGCTTGTCCATTGTTGCCTACAATATTCATACAAAAGTTAGAAGGGTGGCAACTGTTATCGATTTATTTCTTGCAAAGCAATGCGCAATTCGTATGACGTTATTGGAATATACATTTTTGAAACCTTGTAGAGGCTTCGTTTTTGGCATTAATTTGAATTCATTGACAGGGTTTCGTTGGCCCATGTAAATGCTCTTGCTGCCAATATTTTGAATGCTAATACACTTGTTTCCTTTACAAAATCATTTAATTTAAGTAGAAATTGGGAATTGGCTACTATATAATCCATATTCCCGGGCCAGTATGGAACCAAGATTAACAAGAGCTCCACAAGCGGGGCAATATACGCCCGTTTCTGAATTTTTTTTTGCACTGTTTCATCCTTGTCTACATTGCAATCAAGTTTATCAAGACATTCTAAACATTAAGGTTCTCAAAAGAAAGGCCTTAAAAAGGTAATCAAAGGGATGTAACTAAAAAAACAAGTAAGGAAGGGGAAGCAATTATTCTTTTATTAGACATATGGTTTGAGGGCTGGATTTGGATTTTGATTGTTTCAGTTCCTGGTCTTTACATACTTTTTACTTATACTGTCTCAACCTAATACACATTGCTATAAAGTTTCGTCAAGATATTCCATACAGTTACCTAGTAATAACTTGCCCAAGAATAGCCGTAGAAATGAATCAAAGGGATGTTACTCCATAAATAAGGAAAGGGGAGCAATAACTCTTATATAAGACACTCAGCCTCAACCTAATACACATTGCTATAAATTTTCATCAAGATATTCCTTACGGTTGCCTACTTATCGCTTGCATAAGAATAACCTAAGAAAATATTCGAAGGGAGGTTACTCCAAAAACAGGTAAGGGGAGGCAATCGTTCTTATATGTGACATATTGTGTCAACCTAATATACATCACTATCAAGATTCATCACAATAGTCCAAATAATTAGTTAGATATGAGGTGAACAAATATAGTCTGACAAAATAATCAAAGGGAGGTAACTCAAAATGTAAGTCAAGGAGAGTAACAGTTCTTGTATGAGACACGTTGTCTTAACCTCAGAAACATTGGTATAAAGTTTCATCATGATATTCTAAAGAGTAACCAAGTTATGGAATGCTAAAGAATTGCCATACAAACTGCCATAGTCGAGTTTTTTCAAAGGGCTGTAACTCCGCTAAAAATCATTGGAGCAAAATTTCCGAACAATATGCGCTACTCCACATCAAAGTCTTACTATTTACAAAGTTTCAGCTTAATTGAATGAAAACTGTTGGAGGAGTTATCCGGAAACGAACACCCCAAAAATTCTAAGTAAAGGGTTGTAACTCTGCTAAAAATCATTGGAGCGTAACCTCGAGACGATATGCGCTGGTCCACCTCATAGTCTTACTATATACCAAGTTTCAGTTCGATCGGATGTAAACTGTAGGAGGAGTTATCCGGAAACGAAAAGTTTACGCCGGACTGACGGACGGACGCGCCATAACAATATACGTCCCGTTTTTCAAACGGGCGTATAAAAATAATTTCCGCGATATTTACAGGACAACATTGCGTGGGCATTGTTTTTAAGTAGCAAAAATAAAAACAAATCAAAGACTGCTGATATATAAATTACGGCCTACTAAACCAAATTTCTGCAGTGTCTTTAGGGTATACCTCTTTCAAAGGAGTTAAAAATGCGCCCTTTTTAAAACAATATACCGTGTTTGCAGACTTTCCTACGCATATATAAGTTTATGTGCTTTTGCAATCAGAAGTTCTGTTTTATGTTGGTTACCGAGAAATTACGTCATTTGCATTACTTTTCGAACGCCCTTCGTATTACATTTGGGTTGTCCCTTGTAAATCTGTAGTCAAATCATGTGTCAACCCGCAACTCCACGTTGCATTGTAAACCGGAAAAACTTAAGGATATCGTTATCGCCATTCAAGATGGATCATATTTATCAAGGTCATGATTGGACCCTTTCTGTCAGCTATGGTACTTTATGTGTCAATTTGTTGTATGTAGGAATTATGATCTGATGATCATCACTCATTCCGTATTCATGAGTCCTTTCAAAATCAAATTTGGCTTTTTATTCAAGAATTGAAATTTGATTTTCAGCGTTCAGCGTGAGATGAAGCCAGTTGGCGGAGCTAAAATTCCATGAAGCGCTTTTTGTAGAATTTTAGCGACGACCACTAGCTTCTTCACACGATGAGTGCTGAAAAATCAATTTTTTATTCTTATATTGACACCTTATTTTTAGATCCTCTCTGTGCTGTTTTTCGTAGTAATTTTATGTAGAATATGCAAAATATGCGTTGAAGAAAATATAGTAACTGCGTATTCGGCCATTACGTTATACAGCCGTCGCCATAACGTGGCGTCTGTCGAACTTTACGTGGACCAACCAAAACGTATGCTAACCTTAGACGTCGCTTGACGACAACGTCACATGATCAATTGTCGTTCATCGGCGTATGAAGCCAGTTGCTCTAAAAGGTTTATCTATGGAGGGTCAGTGGCAAGTGTAAATATTTTCGTTTTCATGCCGTTCCATTGCATTACCTAGTTAAGTAGCAAGCAATTCTGCCTGTGTCTTGCCAAATATATTTTTTATAAAGTTCTATGACTAAACCACAAAGGTTTAAAGTGAATTGTACACTTTCAGGGGATGCAGCTCTGCCATTTTCAGTTTGCCTCCTTTTCAATCTGGCTCAGCTCCAAAAGTTTAGACTTAATTCCGCAAGTCCAAATTCTTTTTTCAGAAATGACCAATTTCGCTGGGAGTTTCTTGTCCAAGGAAAGAATGGGGAGTCTCAAAAGCTGGGTATCTTTCTAAAATGTCGGAAAACAATGAGGTGTACCCAATAACACAGGGTATAATCGATTCCGCTAATTTTCGCTTCCTGCAGAGACTTTACATCGTATTTGGCTTCCGCCGAGACTGTCCGCGAACTCTTGCTTCCTGCCGAGACTTCTGTACTTGATAAATGTCTTCCTGCAGAGACTGTCCGCGTGATTCTGCTTCCTGCCGAGAGCCTCGGCAGGAAGCAGAGTCACGCGGACAGTCTCGGCAGGAAGCCATTTTACGAGGACAGTAGTCTCTGCAGGAAGCAAGAGTTCGCGGACAGTCTCGGCGGAAGCCAAATATGACGGACAGTCTCTGCAGGAAGCGAAAATTGGCGGAATCGATTATACCCTGTGTATAAGCAAGTCTTCGTGAAAACGGGTATCTTTCTAAAATGTCGGAAAACAATGAGGTGTACCCAATAACACAGGGTATAATCGATTCCGCTAATTTTCGCTTCCTGCAGAGACTTTACATCGTATTTGGCTTCCGCCGAGACTGTCCGCGAACTCTTGCTTCCTGCCGGGACTTCTGTACTTGATAAATGTCTTCCTGCAGAGACTGTCCGCGTGATTCTGCTTCCTGCCGAGAGCCTCGGCAGGAAGCAGAGTCACGCGGACAGTCTCGGCAGGAAGCCATTTTACGAGGACAGTAAGAGTTCGCGGACAGTCTCGGCGGAAGCCAAATATGACGGACAGTCTCTGCAGGAAGCGAAAATTGGCGGAATCGATTATACCCTGTGTATAAGCAAGTCTTCGTGAAAACGGGTCTAGTACATGAAAATAATATTTCAAGTAATGGTAATACTAAAATTACGTTTCATAAACACTTGCAGAAAATTCGGAAATGTAAGATGTGAGCGTTACTTGCACTGTGCTTTCTTTACCTGACGTCATTAACGTCTTGCAAGTATGTATGAAAGTCAACGTTATAAAGCTTTATGTGCTATGTGATTTGGGTGCGCGATTGGCAAACAACAAAAAGTATGTTTGCTCATGTTAAATGTATATACAATGATACACATTTACAGAATACACTGCTAAAAATATTTAAAGGAACATCTAATATTTTTCCATAGACGACAGTGCAATGCATCCCCACTTTGAGGTTATATACTTTCGATCAATAAAGACACAGTAGTTCCATTTATTTTGCTATGTTTTTAAAGAGGGGCGAGGTTACTGACTGCACAATTTTTGATCCAATATGTGTCATGCCCTTGTCCATGGACAGATTTATGTAAAACTGGAATTTTGCTAAAAATTTACATTTTTTCAGAACAGATAAAAAGCGTGAAACTTTCAACCAAATTCAAGAGAACCAATTTGTCTATGAAAATTAATGTCTTTCAAGGTGATCCTTTTTGATAAGATCACTTTGAACTGAAGTTTATGAGATTTTATAGATTTCAGCAAAATAACTCAATTTCAGAAACTTAGAAAATTGCAAAACTTGTACCATGGAAATGAGCAGGGCATCTGTTGTGTTGAAAGTCTAGTTGTCTAAAACTCAGACTCTTCTTAAAAGAGCTGCAAAAAGATGGAAATTCTTGCCCCATGACGGGCAAAGTTATGGGTCGTTGAACTGGGTATAAGTTGTAGTAACATGTATGGGAAAATACGTACTGCTCCTTTAAATATTTTGAGCAGTGTATTTATTTGGGCCATAAAGATGACATAAAGAGGCCTAAACATGGGGCGGGGGCGTTGATTTTGGCATTTTTCAAAAGTTATTCTTTCAGTCGACAGTTATTAGCTATAATCTGAGCGCAAAGTCTAACCAGTCAGTTTAACTGTTTCATTTAGTTCGTTTCTAAATGTTATTTCTTTTGTTTCTGTAAGTTTTTATAGTTGCTGTATAATTTTGTTTCCATTTCAAACGATGTCCATTCTCTCCGCGATGCAGATGTTGCTGCCAGAATTTCATACTAGATTTAAGTGTTCTTGTTTTATCCTAGAATGCCTCAAAACACGAGAAATAACTCCTAGAATGATGTTTTTCCGAAAGTTATTTCGTCTTCACTAATCCCAACGGAGACTCGTGCTAACATCTGTAGTAGGTGGGATTATATTCCTAATTTTCAATCACAAAGGACGCGACTCAGAGGACCTTCTCCTTATTTGACTTATATCCTTCCGCTATAAATATGCAAATGTTTTAAGATAAATGTGCCCTGGGACCAAGTTATCAAATCCATCGAATGGAAGAAAATGTATACCAACTTGTGTCTTCACAATTCTTTAAAAACAATGTCCTAATATTGGCACATTGTATTTAAATGAATCAAGGCTCTTATTTACATGTATCAGCGCAAATGCACAGTCAAGTGAGTCTAAGACCCCGATGTTACGCATGCCGTAAGGTATATTTTGGTCTATAGTGGCATGAACTGTACTTTCGACATGCCTCTTAATTCTTATTTGTCGTTTCAGGACTATGATAAAGACTTCGGAAAAAGAAGGCGCTGTGATAAACCATATATTCCTGAAAATCACTGTATAATTTTGTGCGATTATAGCGTTCAACAACCTCCGCTTGACTATCAGCGACAGTAAAACATATTCGGATGCCTGGAACACACAATTACCAGTAGCGTTCTGTTATTAATGTTTGAAACAGTATACTAATTCATTACGTTCTACCAGAGAAAGTATCGGTGGGTGTTTTCTTGAAAAAACTGAAGAACACACGCAATGCAATGGATTACAATGGAGAGGAAATGTAAAAAGAGCTGGTGAAGTGCGAATGACATTCATTCTAGAATTCTTTATTAAATGAAAAGATGTAGGAGTGTGGGTTGTGAAAATAATTCAAGGATATAGCAAAATCTATATTACAATCTCTGCCTTGATTTACGAATTTGAATTAAAATATATTGTGTAAGGGAAGAATTATCGGAATTTAGTACTCTAAAAAAATAGGTAAACTCTAATTGTATAGTAACTACAATTTTAGTTTCAATTTTCGGACCTGAACATTCTTGCAGAAGTTAGTCTTATCGGAGTTCTTTTTTTTTTTTTTTTGTTGGCTAATTGTTTTAGTGCATCCCCACTTTGAGGCTTTACATTGTGTATTTAATTATGCAGAGAGGTATTTCATAATAATTAGAGTATATCCGATTATTTGCAGAACATATCGGCGGTTTACATTGGTTTTGCTAAACAGTGTTTAACTCAAAAGAATTAGCGTGACTGCTTTTTCAATTGGAAAATGTTCTTCGCATTCGCACCAGCAAGACAAACATAACGCAGGTTGAATCGTAACGAAGATATACCTATCATTTAAGCTGTTCTTGGTGTTTGTTAAGTTCTACATAATGTGCATATGTTGCATCTGATTTAGTGTTTCTGATTGGACAACAACATATGTTTCAAGTGTCTTTTAAATAAAGCTAATGAAGGAATTTATCTGATAAATCAAAGTTGCAGCGGTGACAATTATTATACAATCGGCTTTTAGAAAGTATCAGCGGTGGTGGATGTGAGTTAAATCATGATGTCTACAGCGAGTCTAATCATTAATATTAGTGATCTTCAAGATATGACGTCTAACTCTTCCAATGTTACAGCCTACTATTTCCCTGAATTAATTCTACCTATGGCGACCATTCCAAATAACGATACAAATATGACAGTGCCCCTAACGACGGATGAACTTCTTTTACAGAAACTTGGAGCAAAATCGCAGGATTTATTATCTGCAATTTTCCTTCTGACTATATATGGATTAGTGTTTATATCTGGGACTGTCGGAAATGTGTGCACGTGCATTGTAATTGTAAGGAATAGTTACATGCGAACAACGACAAACTACTATCTTTTCAGCCTGGCTGTTTCGGACGTAATTATTCTTCTTCTAGGTAAGAAACATACTTCTTTTTTTATATATTATTAATTTTTCTTTCATTCTTGTAGACCAAAACTTGTTAGTATCCAAGCTTGATCAAAACAGGATATTTTATCAAAGAGACCTCAAAATATTACATATTAATCATATACAGTCCTAATAATGACGTGGAATTACTATTGCATAGATATATAAATTTATGCAAAATTTATAAATCTCGTTTGAATACAAGGAAACATTTTCCACAGATGAATAAAAGCACACGAACGCCATAGAAAGGTAAATTGTTCAGAGGCGTAGCTAGAGGCAGTTACATGATACGCACAATAATGCTTCATACTCTTTGAGGGAAAATCTAGGTGCTAAGCAACTAACATATTGCATATCTGGTGGCCCTGCTACTTTTAAAAATATTGTCCCATTTACAAAATTTCAGCATGCAAATACGCAGGTGTGTGTTGAAATTTTGTGTTTGACAAAATTTCAATACGCACCTGCGTATTTGCGTAAAGGTAGCGACGCCCTTGTTGTTGAAGCAGAAAATGTGTTTGTAAATACTGTGCCCCAAATGTACTCTAAGCAAAAGACTTATGTACAAATAGGTAACTATCTAATTATTTATCACATGGGGATAAAACTCTGTAGTACACAGTGTAATAACCAACAAAAAGAATATGCATTTGTTTTAATTTCATGACCAATACGTCTTAAGTTAATTTTAACTAATTCTTGAGTCATGTTCAAACTTCATACATATAGTGTTATTTGAAAACGTTAGTTTAATTCGACTAGGAAACTCGTTAAAGGGACATATCCGAACAGTGGGGACCAATCAGGGTCTACACTGCATACAAATTTTTGTATGCAACAAAGTACAATAAAAGTAAAGCATTAATCAGGAACCCTAAAACTAGAAATGGACTCAGCTAAATGTTAAGGATGCAAAAGTCCACTAGTCCAACAAAAAACACACAAAAAAAACGGTTATTGAGACCACCAGTACATGTAGCAATAAGATCTATATCAAAACTTCATTGCATAATATCCCGTGGTGGAGCGCAACTAATATATCTACTTACAACTGATCGACACACCTTGATGTAGTTCTCAGGAAATTACCGTTTAAACTGACCTATACTGGACAAATGCATTCAGGGATCAAACCTTTACCCTGCGACTTCTGGAAAATTTCAAATATTTGGTAAAATAAATCAACTCTACCTTCAAGTTAATCCATTTGCAAGTTTTGTTCGCTTAAAGTTTGAACCTATAGCCTTTGTCTTGATCAAGACCAGGCTTTAAGTCAGACTATCCCTAAAATGAAAGTGGTTCGAAGTTCCCATAAAGAATTGATAGGGTGTCAGTTTGTTCGGGTATTACTTTTTAAAATGGCAAGGAGTTTAGAACTTGTTTCAGCTTGCTGACCTTATAAATGATTACATTTGATGACTATCGAGCAATTTTGCAAACATTTCATGAATGGACGAAATATTTTTTTTTGGTGATATTGCTCCCTATGGACTTCTGAACGCTTTGATTTTGAGGGTTGTGTGATTTGAAGGACTATTGTGCTTAAACAAAATGATGCACACTTTTAAAATTAATAGCATAAGAAAGTGCTGTACAAATGCTCACTCACCAAAGAAAATAAAATTTGGATAGTCATCGGTAAACCTAGAAATGCCAGCTCAAATGTTTGATTCCTAAATTTATTTATTCATTATATTTCGATCCTATTATATAAACGTATGCAGAGCATATTCAGTTTTTTTAATTTCTCCAAACGGTTTATTTGTTTTTTATTCTTTCATTTTACTTTGTTTTCTTTGCGCACGCGAATATTCTATCGAACCATGTTGATTGTAGCAGTCGTCTACACATTCTCTTCCATCCTTTTTGTCCACAGCATATACGCGGCACCATCAAATGCCAAGGGAACGACGTACATGTATGACGTCATTTTTTCTGGCAAAGACCTCAGCGTAAGCTTCACGTGCAATGAAACGAAATTGTGTTGCAGGTGTAATCACTGAAGTTTTCCATTGCCACTACAGTTGGGATGTGTGAGAATGTAGAATACGCGACATGTAGAATTCCCTGACATACTTGGAAATAACGACTGCTTGAGTACACAGCATGGACTCCGATAAGCCTTTCCGTAGTAGGAATCTCGTTTAAGGTCTTCTTTGTTCGCCTATCATTTTGGAACAGGAATTCAAATTCGAAATATGGACAGTTGCCTGACTTACAGGAGCAGCAATTCTGCTGCTTTCAATTTGGCCCCCTTTAGATCAGTTTTTAGGAAAACGTATTCACCTATGGGGACAAATCTTGCTTTAAAGAGCAGATTCCTCTTTGGAAGGGGTTTTGATGCCTAGGAAATCACACAGGAAAGTAAAAGTTTGAGCATGATCAGGAACTAATTCAATCAGACCAACACCTACCCCCTCCTTTTAAAACATGGTGTTGAACTTTGTGCTGTTCCAATATACCTTCAGAGATGTACCGTCACTACATACATGTAGTTAAAAGCAAAGGAACTTTTACAGATTTTATTATTCTGTATCGATTTGATTAAGAAATAAAATATTTCAGGTAGCTTATATGAATTGCCTGAACAAATTTCAGGAAAGACGATTCATCCAATGGGTTCGACTATCGAGTTATATGTGCTTACATTGAAAACGAACAATTTGTATTGTCTCACAAATTTTCCAGTAGACCCGGGGTTTGTACATAAAATTCCCTGCAAAATATTTAGATCTGGTTAAAGATTGACAGTCACTTAAAGTTGTTTCACACTGAAACTCTCTCCCTCGGAATTAAAACAATATTAATTTTTTATCATTAAATCCTTATCTCCGATAACATATGGATTTCTATCGGCGATGTGTTTGGACCTCTTTAGAGAGTCCGTGACAAGAAAAGCTTCTAAAAAACGTTCGGTGATTTCAAAAGGAAACTGGCTAGCAATTCATTCATAGAGAATTACGCCGTGAAGTTACTTTCAAATTGGCTTTAAGTATACGTTTAGGTAACTGAATATTTACAGCAACTATGGTGTTTTCGTTTCATGTTAAGTGTGGGCCATCGCGTGAAAAGGCTCTTAGGTCCTGTGCGAACAACAAAAACACAGGGAAACCTTCGCACTTGCGTAAACTGATCAGATGCTTCATCACTAGCTTTTAAATTTCGAAAGATTCATAGCATAGATTGATGAATGAATTGCGATTTTACGTCCTTTTTAACAGTATTTTGACCATATCAGAACGATGGGAGGGTTATTATGAAAGGCTGTGTATAATGTAACCCGTTTATGGTGGAAAGGGTTTTCGCCTCAAGCGGGACTCGAACCCCGGTGCTCCAGATCAGTAGGCCAGTGCTTAACCCACTTAGCTACCGAGGCTCCTAAATGATTCATATATTGTTTACTGAATGGGTGAGTCTGATTAGACTATGAGAATGCATTGTCTGATCTTAGTTTCCCCTTTCGCACTGGCTGTTAAATACGTGACGCGTTCAATTATACTAACATGCAAATGCTTTTAGTATTGTCTCAAGCCATGAAAAGAACATTACTAACGACTTCACTGCTTATCTTTCTAAATACATGTAGTCTTCGGTCTGATGCTCAATTACAAAGTTCTGCCCCGGATCCAGGGCGTTGGCTTTAGGGCTTCAGCCCCGCCATTGGGCCTCTGTTTCATGTGTAATATGTAGGCCCAAGATAAAAAGGCGTAACTGATGACAAATTGAGATAATTTAACCATTTGGCGATTCTGATGAGATATCACAACATATATTTCAAGGCAAAAAGACTTTATCAAAAGTTTTCATAAAATTGATCCCTAATTTGTTCATATAAGTCCCAACCCTTCTTCCTCACCCCCCCCCCCCCTCCCACACACACATCTCGGCACCTCCCAGTCCCACCAGTTATCCTGAACCCCACCAGTACAAGGTGATTCAGCTGTCCAACCATTAGTACCTTAATTGAGCCGCGACACGACAAAACTAACAATGTGGTTGTGCGCCCAGCGCAGACTCAGATCAGCCTGGGCATCCGTCCAGTCTGATCAGAGTCTTCGCTGTCCGCATGAAGGTAGCTTAGACCCTTAGTTACCCTCTAAGCGCTTAGCGAAGAGTCTGATCAGACTGGGCGGATGCCCAGGTTGATCTGAGTCTGCGCGGGGCGCACAACCACATTGTTGGTTTTCTCGTGTCTTGTCTTATCACATGTGTTCTATAGTACGGCAGATAGGCAGCCTATGAGAAGGTGCTACTGGTAAGATTCTGCAAACATCTTGAGTTATATATCAGATTAATTGTTAGAATCTCTAGTTTACAAAACCGGCTGATGACACCTCTGATTCTGAGTACTAAGCGAGTTATCTCCCCTTGAATTACCCCACCCATTTAATTGGGTAAAATGATACTTTAATGGAAAAGAGTAAAAAAATCATTTATGAGATGGTACTTTGTACGATTTTTTATTTGAATTTAGTTTATAGCTTATTTACCGTATATGCGGTACTTATTATTTACTTTAGTTTTCATTTTGTGGCGTTGTGATATCGCGTTTACGTTGAAATTTGTTTTGAAAATAATTTTTTAAATTTCAGGTTTACAATTTTTAATGTTGACTCCATCAGTCAAGATTTTGACGCAATATTTGCAATAGAATAGCAAGTCTAGAACCTTTGCTTTATGTATAGATTATCAGAACTCAAGATTTCAGTACAGAGACAAAGATACTCTGAGAAACATGAGTAAATACCCCACCCATCTAAATATGCATTGCAAAACTGGAAATCTTTCAGGCTCTTACGGTTCAAAAAAGTAAGGTTCGGTCATATTGTAACATAATATTTGTGACCTTATAGGGCTGCACATCTATGCTAGTGTAAATAAAATTACTTCTAGCAATCCTTCACGCTTCAGTGAGCAATGATTAATTTACTTGAAACAGTATTATACAGACAGTACTTCTACAAACATACTTACACAAAGGACATGTTCACAATATTTTATCAAATATCATTTTTTTCGCAACACTTCTAACTAGCAATATAAACGCAAAATATATCTCGAGATGTTGTAAATAAGTGATTGTTTACATTATAGCTTATTTATTTGTTATTTACATTTCAAGTGACCATACTTATGCAACACTTTGTTACTTTGTTATTTTTCTTTCGAAGCGTATACATATTCATTAATGTTTTGATGACCTACTGGCATAGTTTTGACATCTTCAAGATTCAAGACATCGCAAAAGAACAGTTTGTCTTAAAACAGAATAAAAGAAAAATTACCCACTCACTAAAGTGCATTAGAACCAGTATCCTAGTTATACCAGCCGCTAAATAAATGTAGGCCAGGCCAGTAGGATGTTGCCCGGCCACCCGACGAAGTTGTGTAGACCTCATTTTTCTAAGTGTCCTATATATGCAGAATATTTGCCTCTTTCTTGCTGCCTACTTAGTGGGCCGATTGAGAGTTCAGACTGTTAAATACGTTACCAATAGTAAGTTTACAAAAAAAAATTACTATTTCTTTAAATAAAAACGAAAGTCAGTAATCTATCTACAAATCGATATAAATTATTTATTTTTATATTAAGTGATGTAAAAACATTTTTTGAATTTTAAACTTTTATTATTATGCTGTTTATAAGACTGTAATCTATGTTACCATTAGGTACGAATTTAAGACAAATAAAACTTTACAAGACAAAATTAAAATTGATAAATTGCATTAGTATTAGTATATTACTATTTAGGTCTAGGGACAAGCTTCAAAGTGGCAAAAAATGGATTCATTAAACTTTGTAGATTACCATACAGAAACTGTTTAATGCGTGTAATATAATTTTTAATGCAATATTCAAAAACATTATAATGATTGAAATGGCGCTTACATGCTGAGATTAAAACATTTATCAAAGTATGACACTCTAAGAGTATCTTACGGAATCGATATTAATCAAATTGATGTAACTAACGTAAATAGTAACACAGCTTATGAGACTGTGATTTATGTTATCATAAAGAACAAGATTTACAGCACACAAAAAAATAACCAAGTCAGAATTGGAAAATAAAATATACTTTCAATCCTTTTAGGGTATAATTATGCACAGCTTTTATAAAGAAAATGTAGGTGTGATATATCTTGTGTAGACTACGAGACAGAAACTTTTCAGAGTTGTTGCATGAATTCTAGTGCAGTTTCGTAGTCACCTTAATGTGTGAAATAATATTGACACATAAATAGGAAATATGTTAAAATAATGACAAAAAAACATGAAACAGAAAACAGATTACTAAGGTGTATCTAGTTTGCTCACTAAAGCTGAAATTATTTAAGAAATGAATGTTATTTTTTTAACGTTTACTGAAGTATAAACTACATCGGGTCACGAGCAAAGTAAGTGAACCCCGAAGGGGTTTACGTAAACTTTGCTCGTGACCCGATGTAGTTTATACTTCAGTAAACGTTAACGTTTACTGAAGTGTTTACTGAAGTATAAACTACATCGGGTCACGAGCAAAGTAAGTGAACCCCGAAGGGGTTTACGTAAACTTTGCTCGTGACCCGATGTAGTTTATACTTCAGTAAACGCTGAAAAAATAACATTCATTCCTTATATTTATATTATTAAACGATGCTTTTGATCAATAAAAAAATAAACAAAAATAAGAAATACATATATAAGAATCGTTTTAAAAACATTACCGGCCGAATTTTGCAATAGTTTGGAACAGCCGCATTGTCACTGCCTACCAGTAAATTCCACCTCCTGTTGTAGATTGCACGTGCAAGAAGGCGTAGCGAGCTGTCACTCAATGTTTACTAGCCATTCAAGTGCATGGCATGTTGAAGACTGCACGTGCTATTTAGTGGGATGAGCTGTCACTCTGAAGCGCGTGACACAATGTAATTATTGACTTGTAAAAACATTGACTCCCGCATCACTTAATTGCGTTTACAGAGAGCTTTGCAGTGATAATGTAAATATTCAGATTTATGTAGTTTGCTCGCTAAAGCTGTATATGCGGCCTAGATTTTATTCACTGTTACAGTTAGAGAAAAAATAGTATCATTTGATAACCATACATTCTAAATGTATATGATAATATTTTTCTCTAGCCTTTTTAGCTCACCTGTGAAGGTGAGCTTATAGTATAGCCTTGGTCCGTCGTCGTCGGCGTCGGCGTCGTCGGCGTCCACACATTTAAACATCTTCTTCTCATAAACCACTGGGCGGATTGAAGCCAAATTTCATATGGAGCCTTAACAGGATGGGCGAACGAAAGTTTATATATTTGGCCCAGGTCACATGACCAAGATGGCTGCCATGCCCATATATGGTAAAAACCTTTAAAAATCTTCTTCTCCAGAACCACTAGGCTGATTGCCTTGAACTTGGTATGTAGCATCTTGGACTCTAGTTCTACAAAATTTATATAAATGATGACCTTGGGTTGACCTTGACCTATTTTATGGCAAGGTCAAATTTGGTCCCTTAGGCTTTTGAATGGGAAAATCTGAAAAAGTGCATTTTTCTGTTGCTTTTGTGCTCTGTGATATGGAAATGTAGTAATTTCAACTCCTACAGATATGAGAGGTCAAGGTCATTTAGTGACCTTGACCAAAGGTCATTTGTCCATTGAGTGTCAACATTTTCAAACATCTTCTCCTCAGAAACCATTGGGCCGATTGAAGCCAAATTGCTTATAGAGTCTTTACAGGATGGGGGAACAATAGCTTATATAATTGGCCCAGGTCACATGACCAAGATGGCCGCCATGCCCATATATGGTAAAAACTTTTAAAAATCTTCTCCAGAACCACTGGGCTGATTGCCTTGAAACTTGGTATGTAGCATCTTGGACTCTAGTACTACAAAGTTTATATAAATCATGACGTTGGGTTGACCATGACCTATTTTATGGCAAGGTCAAATTTGGTCCCTTAGGCTTTTGAATGGGAAAATCTGAAAAAGTGCATTTTTCTGTTGCTTTTGTGCTCTGTGATATGGAAATGTAGTCAATTTCCACACCTATCGATATGAGAGGTCAAGGTCATTTAGTGGCCTTGATCAAAGGCCATTTTGCCATTGGGTGTCATCATTTTCAAACATCTTCTCCTCAGAAACCATTGAGCCGATTGAAGCCAAATTTCATATAAAAACTTAACAGGATGTGGGAACGATAGTTTATACATTTGGCCTAGGTCACATGACCAAGATGGCTGCCATGCTCATATATGGTAAAAACCTTAAAAAATCTTCTTCTCCAGAACCACTGGTTTGATTGCCTTGAAACTTGGTATGTAGCATCTTGGACTCCAGTACTACAAAGTTTATATAAACGATGACCTTAGCTTGACCTTGACCTGTTTTATGGCAAGTTCAAATTTGGTCCTTTAGGCTTTTGAATGGGAAAAGCTGAAAAAGTGCATTTTTCTGTTGCTATTGTTCTCTGTGATATGGAAATTCAGTCATCGTCAACCCCGACGAATTCTAGAGGTCAAGGTCTGTGTCGTCGTCATCCGTTGTCAACATTTTCAAAGGACTTCTCCTCAGAAATTACTGGGCTGATTGAAGCCAAATTTCATATAGAGCCTTAGCAGTATAAAGAAACAAATGTTGATATATTTGACCCAGATCACATGACCAAGATGGCCACCATGCCCATATATGGTATAAAACTTAAAAATTCTTCTTCTCAAGAACCACTGGGCCGATTGCTTTGAAACTTGGTATGTAGCATCAAGGACTCTAGTACTACAAAGTTTATATAAATAATGACCTTAGGTTGACCTTGACCTATTTTATGGCAAGATCAAATTTGGTCCCTTAGGCTTTTGAATGGGAAAAGATGAGAAAGTGCATTTTTCTGTTGCTTTTGAGCTCTGTGATATGGAAATGCAGTCAACTTCAACCTCTATAAATACTAGAGGTCAAGGTCATTTAGTGATTTTATAGAAGTGGCCATGGTGGAACAGTTTGCACACTCACTATCCAATCCTATAGAATTGCAGCCTGTTTATTAGCCTGCCTGAGCCGAAAGCTTTCATTTTGGCCACTTGACCTGAGCATATACTGGCAGGTGAGCGATCGTTGCCCTTGGGCGACTTGTTTAAAATGTAGAATAAACTGGAGATAATGACAAGATTATGACATCATAACTTTTAAAACGTGTTTCACGCATAAAATATTTATGAGCATGCTGTGAGTTACTTTTCTTGTTTCTACTTGTAATATTAAATCTATACACTCAAGTCATGAAACTGAAAACTGTCTGACGACAGGTTTAAGTAACTGATGTGCCTTTGACTAAAAAATCGCATTGGTTTAATTCAGAGTTCAAACACGACAGCAACACATTATATATGTATCAGTCTTACAACATTTGATGTAATATACGCTAAGCGAGACTAGTATAGGAGAGAGTATGTGGTAACAAATTCTGAAAATAGTTATCCTGGTTGCCCATAAAAACTGGGAGGCAGCTCTAATGTACATTCACAGTATATCATTTCATGGAGAATTGAGAGAGAGAGAGAGCAAAATCCCAAAATTATCCTTAAATTATCTTCTACCCCTTCATCCATATATAAAAAAGTGTACACACACTTTAAAAGTCCTCTGATCAGTAGCTCCTTGTGTGACAAAGATACAGTTTCAAACTACTCCAAGTCCTCTAGGCAACCATTTAATTACTTTATTTATAATATAGTTCCACCCTAGAATGCTAAAAGACCACTTTAGCAATAACAGTTTCTGTAGCGCAAAATACCATTTTGAATGCATTTCATTGTTACTCATATTCGGTAACGTATATGACAGTGCAAAGTTTTGAAAGTTTGATAGCATTTGTTTTTATTTAACGATATATAATATGCATAAGTGTTCTTCATTGATTGTACTTACATACTCATTCTAATCAGATTAAGTAGTTTGTCCATTCTTGGTAGCGAAGACAACAGTACGGTTTCTAACGCTTCAGAAGACAAGATTGATTTAATTCAGAGGCTTCCAAGCATATTTTCTACAACACTATGATCTATGTCTGTTATTGTGTTTATTTGGATGAGAATATGCAAATGTCATTAAAATGATACGGTCACGTATATAACATGGGAGAAACAGCCTAACTGCCCAATACTCAGACAGCAGAAAGCAGGGAAATACTTTGAAGACGTTGGGTTTTCAGAAAAAAAGAACATGTTGAAACAGTATCTCATAAAAGGAGAGGGAGATATTGGAGCTTAAAAATCTACTTGCTTTTATTAATGTATCATTCGATCAATTTCAACCGACAGATGGACCGACGGACGAACAGATGGATGAACTGACAAGGACAGACGGCCCAAAGACAATCTTAAAGAACCGGATTGGACTGAAAATGACACCAGAGTATGCAACTACAACGCTTGTATAATCAGCGGCTATTTTTGACCACTGTTAAGCTTGTCGTTTTTGAGAAGTTGACTGCCAAAACATTGGTGAACACATGCTATTGACAAATCGACGTACGGACGGATGGAAAAATAAATATACAGAGAACATATTATCTAAATGAGTGCAAGGTAATAGAAGTTACACATATATACTGTTTTCCAAGCATTTAGCCCATTTAGCTGGTCTTAAAGTAGAAATCTAAGTAGATTTTCATCATTTATATACGTTTTCTGTTTGACCGTGACCTTGACCTTTTGTACATGTTGAAATATATTTAGATAGTTAATTCAACAATGAAATACCTTGTTAATTAGTTTCTGCATAAGACTTGACATATTTATTGTCGTGGTAATAAAACAGACAAATTCTAATATTGATGTCGAAAATTATCAACCTTTGGTAATCAACGGTAATTAACAAACAGACGCACGGACAAACACTGTTCAATAAGCCATATTCGTGAAAAGCTTGTATGTTTAGTCCATTCCATTTGTTTTCCGTACGTACTACTGGAAAATGACAAACTCTTGTCTTTAGTTAAAATAAATGGACATTTTTGACGCACACCGACAAAGAGTGTGTAATTCTGCTGTTTATGGGTACGTAAGTTTCAAGGACCATAACTCTGTTAGTACTCAGCTGCGGCGATGTCATCAGCCGGATCCATACACTAGATATGCTGACAAACAATTTGATATATAACACTTGATGTTTGCAGAACCTTACCAGTAAAGTCCTTAAGGAGAGCACTTTTTGGGCTCCGTCTGCTCTACTACTATGGGTGTTTCATCATACAAAATGCGTAAGTCTTTATCATAATCAAAAACCTTGCCTCGCATATCAGAAGGTTTGGCAGTAACACAGCTTTGGGACCTGCAGTATTGTGACCAGTTTGATAACCCCGTCGATTCAAAACAATTCCTAGTAACCTTCTAAATGCAAGACTAGTCTTTTCAGTTCCCATGTTTACTCTGTCGTCAGTGTACATACTTCCTGATACAGTGCTTCCGAGACAAACAGAGGATCTTACACGAGTGGTCATTTCATATGAATTTTATGAGACAGCCCTCGGCGAGTTTCATAAATTTCGATGAAATGACCATGAGTGTAAGAATCTGTTTATCATATGACCCTGTAAAGTGGGATTTCATCGCCTTCAAAATGAACATTATTTCAATAAGAAAACGCATTGTTGCACGGGCGTTGTCAATGACGTTACATGTACGCGCCAATGTGTCATTACACGTATGGTGGTACGATTTTTATGACACGACGTTATCCACTGAATCACGGCGACGTCAAGTGGTAAATGAATTATCTGCACCTTGCAGTGTGTGTCTTTTTGCTGCGATTGTAGCCTCATAATATTTTGAATCAAGTTGGAGAGTGGGCCCCGCATTACATTATTCAGCAGGAACTTTAACTGGAAGCATAAATTAGTTTTCTAAGATAAACTCGGGATACATTTTGAATATGAATGCGGTTTAATTGCATCTCTTTGCACATTGCTTTAGACCAAAATATTCTGACTGGCGCTGCGTGTGTGCATAGAGGAAACTTTTAAATTAGTCAGAATGTGCGCAAACTGCTCAAAGTATTTATTTTCAGACTTTTTTTAAATTGCCAGAATTCATAGATCATAGCTTTGAAAAAGGAAGACTCTGAAAAGGCTTCGCGGATGAGCAGGCTGATCTGCGTCTTTTTTGTTCGCACATGCCGAAGGGCACCGTTTATGCAGCGCCAGTTATTATCTTTGGCCAGGCTGCGACTGTAAACAGGTTGTATAAGAACACTCGTGTAGCTAACGAAGTGTTTTCAGTGGCTAGTAAAACCAATATTGGTATTTTAGTGTGAATGGTGCAGAATGAATCTTGGATTTATTGCAGTGAGCCTGCCAAGAAAATGCGGCTGCTGTGTGGTTTGTCTATAACTTTACGAGACACTTGAGGCACGTGGTGACCATGCCTTGAGGGTTGTCACCATTCCTTCAAGTTGAAATACGGATAAGTTGAACCGGACAAGTATAGTTAGGGATTAGAGAAAATGTTCTCGGACTTCTATGATTTACTGGGTCAAACTTTGACTTACTTCCACAGTGTCATTCCGTCCCTCACATAATGTGAATACCTCAAGCAAGCTAACAAAGTTATCATAATTCGAAATACTGGTCCACTGATTGCTTGTCAAAGATAGATGGATGGATGGATGACTTGTGATTTTACGTCCTCTTCAACAGTATTTCAGTTATATCAGGACGATGGGCGGATGATAATGAAAGGCTGTGTGCAATGGAACCCCGTTTACGGTAGGAAAGATTCTCGCCTCAAGCGGGATTCGAACCCGGTCCGCTAGATCAGTAGGCCAGCGCTTAACCCACTGAGCTACCGGGGCTCCTTTGTCAAAGATAAAATTTTCAAATATGCTGGGATCAAAGCAGAACCAGATTCCGGCCGCGAGATATGCTCATTTGAGAAGGCAAGCAAACTCTGTGTCAACAAAAGACCGTCCTTGAATAAATGCAGCTTAAACTTTATGGGAACACCTCCTCTAAGAGTATTTTTACATATAAGTAAGTAACCGTAATTATGTATGGTATACAATGATATTAGTCAGCTAGTGTAATAATAAAGTACATATAAAAATATTACACAAGAATCCTCAAAAAGTAATTGACAATTGTCCGTATTCATAAAACGCCTTAAGTGGTTGCTATGCTGTTGCTAAGGCTAAATTTCTTTTAAGGAGATTCCCTACAACTATGAAATTTGCTCTGGAGGAACAGTCTTTTAAGACTGTTCCTCCAGACCAAATTTCATAGTTGTAGGGAATCTCCTTCATAGATATTTAGCCTTAGCAACCGCATAGCAACCACTTAAGTGGCTTTATAAATACGGCCCCTTATTGCCATATCAGCGTTTCAGCGTAAGATTTCCCCATTAGATCTTGGCTGTCATTAATTCAGCAAGTAGATCAATTTTAGGCAGTTTATTGGGAAGCGAGAATCAAACGGTCTGCCAGTTAGCAATAAATCACGGCAACCTAATCCAAATAGGAGCCAAATATGAGATGTTTCAAAAATCCTTCTTCCAAGTAATTACCGGGCTGATGTTTAGCAAAGAGTTTTCTGATAATTTGCATTGAATCGTTCATTATTGTAGAAAGCAGTGCTGTGTCTCGGGCAAGGGAACAGTATTTTGTATAATTATCGTTTTTCATTTTAAATAGAGGATCTTACATGAGTGCTCTTTATTAAACGAGTTGGGGAAAAAGATAAGATGCGAGGCTGTGTTATTGAATTTATTAAACGAGTTGGGGAAAAAGATAAGATGCGAGGCCCTGCCGAGCATCTTATCGTTTTCGTCAACGAGTTTAATAAATTCAATAATACAGGAGCACGAATGCAAGATTCTATTTATCATATGACACTAAAATCGCATTTTATAAGGAAATTTAGCACTAAAATGTCACGATTTCGCCATTAGAAAAAGCGACGTTTATGGACGTCTACGCATAACGTTACGGCGTAATTTGCATATTTAATCCACTAGTGGATTATCGTTTTTAATGCATGGCTTTATTACACTCTCCGATGCGACGTCATATGATAAATTTGGTTTTGCAGCTTTTGCATCGTTTAAATTTTATGCATTGCAAAGAATTTCTTGAACCATCTAGTTCTGAAGGTTGGATAAATGTATAAAAGAAAGAAACTTTGTTACGCATCGAAACTAAATAAAGCACGTTGATTCCTTCAATCAGAAAATATAATAACCCCTTCGAATTAAAAATATTACTCATAGAAGAGCTAAAAGGGAATCAGTCGTAGCTGAATCAGACTAAATCGTACATACAGTTTGTTAAAAAATCAAATCGACACAGATTACATCATAATTTCTATTCAGTACCCGTATCCGTAAGACCTATGTGTTGTTGGGACGTTAAACATGTGTTCACGCACGCCTATTCTGTTCTGTTTGAAGGCGTTTCAGAAAACAAAGTATGATCAGTGACAATAATTTGGACAGCTCAATCCTCGTTATATCTTATTTTATGTTAATAGTACCGTTTTTATTGTTTACGTAGTTAAAGGATTCTTAATTATAGTTCAAATTATATAATATCTGGTCCTTTGGGATCAGTGCGTCCATTTGTAAACAGCGTCCAGGGGGGACGGCGGGAGGGGGGGGGGGGGCAGTTGCACAGTCCATCACTGGTCACGAACAGACTCAACGTTAAACCAAGTCTGCTTTTAGCTTTTTCTTTTCTTTTTTCTTTTGCTTAACCATTGCTTTCAAAGGCGATCAAAGCTTTAGAACTTCTTCTTGTTACTTTGTGCACGAATTCTTTATTTCTTACTGTCTTAGTCTATTTTAGTTTGTATTCTTCTTCCTTTTTCCTGGCATATGAAAATTAGCGACTATCTACTGACCCAAATTAAATCAGCTCTGAAGTAAATCCATACACAAAAAAATAAAGAAACCATTTTAGGTCATGAAACTTATGGAACTTAACAAACGCAAAAAGCCAGATGCAAAGATTAATGAGTTTCACTTCACACTGCTTTGGGCTTACGGCGGTGCAAGAACCTAATCCACTCAACAACTTCTCAGAAAAAGACGGATCATTATAGCACTGTGCCCTGACAACACTTCATTTAGATAATCAATTTTCCGGAGTTAATAGAAAAAGACAGGAATCAAATCGGTCCTGTTCATTAAATCCGCCAAGGCTGTAGGTTATATGAGTAGAGCCGTAAGCAAACCTGTTTTAAGAGATTGTCAAGAAATATGGTAATAACCCCAAGTTTTCCCACCGTTTGTACATAGGGAACAGAATTTTTGACTTCCTGGTTGCTTATGTACTTACTGGCTTCCTGTTTGCTTCACTAGATGAAAAAAAAAACAAAATCCTTTCACAACGGGGTCTACTCTTAAAGAAAAGAATTTTTGCTCCTTAAGGGAGCAAATTCTTTCCTTTAAGCGTTGACCCCGTTGAGGGGTCTACTCTTAAAGAAAAGAATTTTTGCTCCTTAAGGGAGCAAATTCTTTCCTTTAAGCGTTGACCCCGTTGAGGAGATAAAAATAGAAATGACAGACTTGCCGTTGAATGAAAGAGTACCCATTCACCTTAAAAACAGTCTTTCAACATACTTTTGATACCAAAATTTTATAAAGTTGCAGAGGCATATGGTGCAAAGAAGTAAAAAGAACCATTTGATAAAATGCGAAATGAAAGTTCTATTCCTGAATTGGTTTTCTTTCCTTTTAAAAGCGCATAAGCACAGAAAGTCTTTATTTTCATTATTTCGACAGATTTTGCCTATTCCGATACTAGGATGCGTAACCAGTCATGTACAGTACATTGGTGTTCATCGAAAACGCAGTAAAACCGATGTACCTGTTTTCTTTCTGGTATCAAAGGCATATTTTTCGAACGTATTATTCAAAACGAAATTTACGTTAATGTAATACCATTCAGCTGAATTTCATACATGAATCAAGTACATTCTTGATGAGAGAGAGCTAGATATGCATGATAAATATAGGAAGTTCCTTATACTTTGCCTGTTTGAATGAGCACAATCTGTGACTTATCCTCGGAAAAAATACTCGTGTGTTTCGGCAATTCAAGCTTCTAAATATAGTTATATATTAATAATAATAAATACATAAACCCTCCGACTATGACAGTATAAAAGTGCAAAAACGTTAATCTCGAAAATACTTTTGAAGACCGAATCGCTCCGCAAGTTGTGTATAGTTTTGTATTATTTCATCGAAAGAGTGAGTGAGTGAATTCTGGTTTAACGTCCCACCGACAACTAGGCCATATGGAGACGGGACCTCGGTTAAAAGTCTTATTCGAAAAACCGGAGAAGCGGAGGATCGATCTTGTGATCCCTGGATTGGTAGTCTAGTGATTTATCCTCTACACTACCGCGGCGAAAGATATCACTGCATTTTTACCACTAACTTTTGTTGCTGTACAATGTAAATAACCATAAATGGTAGTTTTAAACAAACAAATATTATTTGTTTTGTCATAAACAAGTGTTGCAAAATTATTTAGGTCATTCGTGGTTACTGTTTTCTCATTGAGTCATATGTTGAGAGTAATAAGAATTCCAACCAGGTCTGTACGTGCAACAGTTTTAGCATACAATGTGTTGATGAGCTAATGCTTTCTGAAGCAAGTGTGTCTTGACATCTTACACGAATTTACAACCTTACCTAACGATCTCACCTTGGTTTTAAAAATTGTTTATGCTTCCCAGAAATTGATTTTATGATCATCCCATTTTTATCTGACCATGTCGGACAAATATCATTATGCTACAGAATGACAACTGAGAATATCAAATAAATATAATCTTTAATAACATATCTTAAACAATAATATGTGCCATTCAACCTCTATTATTATCGAAAGTCATTTTATTTTTTAGACTCAGTTTTGTTGCTCTGTACATGTATGTAATATTTAATTTTTGCAATGGCAGCTGTGTTTATATTGTACAAACTATGTTTATATGTTCTGAATTACTTTACTCTAAAGAGAACCATATGTTTAATAAGTGTATTTGTATGCTTCATATGTAATCCTCTCAAAATAAAGAGATTATTATTACTATTTTAGTAAGCACTCAAAATGTACTATGGTTAAAATAGACCGCACAGGCTAAGGATCCCATTTATTGTCTCGTGTGTGTTTATAGGGGAACCAGGTGAAAACTTTTCATTATATGTGAAAATTTTTCAGTACGCAAAAACTGTACTTATTACTTTTTCGCAGCTATTTGGAGCAATGTATGCTCACAACCAACATATTGTTATCAAAAGTGACCGTACAACCGGGCGTTTATAAAGATTTATGTTCAGGCGCTTTCGCCTCTCTGAATACCATGATGACTTTAATCATCGCTGAAAGATTCAAACACTTCATTCCCCTTGGTCGTACACATACCATGATCCACGGACAGACTGTTTATTTGTTTTACGTGACCTAAAAGAACATGTTTTTGTCGCGCCATTGATGCCAATTAAATATTTATTCTTCTACGCCTTGCGAGATTAAAATTCTTTTCTTCTGCGTGTCAAGTCAAATAGCCGATTTAGCTCATGAAAAAAAGTCACGTAATGTCGTTCAGGAGTCAATTATGGCTTTTCAGGGATGTACGAGATCGTAGATCGAATCATGATTGAAATGCTTTTCAAAAATAAGAGATTATTTTCGTGACCGTATTATAGGAATCAGTCGACAGAGGTCTGAACGAAAAAAAAGTGAATTAGCTTATATTATTGCGAAAATGCACTGGCAATAAAATGTAATAAGATGAAAACCGATTTAAAGTATATGAGCCCCGACAGGACAAAAACGACAAAGTGGTCATAACTTACGAAACGAAAAGAGTCATGGTTACCAAACGATCTGGTCATCAGTTCGTTTGGAACCTATGACATATTTTTCGTTTCGTAACAGCTCTTTTTCGTTTCGTAACAGCCGTTGTATATAAATAGTTAACCAGGGGTATAATAATTGATGATGAAGGAATTAAACACACGCTCTACTGTTCAGTTAATCTGTACCGAAGTACGGACATTGAAAGGGGCATCGATACTACCACTTTCGTGTCAGCTTTGTACTGTATACTGTCAGGCAGTGCCTGAAACGACATTTACTTTGTGCGTGTGCACAATCTGACTGTCTCTTATTTTCTATGACTGAGCCGCAACACCACAAAACCAACAAAGTGGCATGTGCGCCCAGCGAAGATTCAGATCAGCCTGGGCATCCGTCCAGACTGATAAGAGTCTTCGCTGTCCACATGGAGATACCTTAGACCCTTAGCTCCCCTCTAAGCACACAGCGAAGACTCTGTTCAGACTAGGCGGCTGTCCAGGCCGATTTTAGTCTTCGGTGGACGCACTTTGTTGGTTTTGTCGTGTCGAGGCTCCTTTACTTCGTGAAAGTCCACGTGCACAATTTGATAGTTGCCTATTTCCTATGTATTGTTTACTGCCTCCTGCATCGTGTCTACTGTTTAATGTGTACTACTGTCTACATACTACTGCGTCACTGACTTTGCGCAGTTGACATTATTGATTACTGAATACCATCTGCTTGAAAGAACCACCGCATGTACAAATTTTGTTGTTGTAGACACTACATATTACATGTACATGTAAACTTTAGAGATGAAAAGTCATACATGGATTTCTATTATATATTAAGATGAAGGTAAACTAAAGTAGATGTTAAAAGTGGTTTTTTGCTATTGGTATGAAACTATGTCATCCGCTTTAGATTTGAATGCTCTCGGGGTGGCTTCATTATCTGCAAGAAAGCGGCTATGTACCACATTGCGCAGTTAGTTAGAATTTTTGCTGGGTACCTTTTCCTTGAACCGGCAAAAGTAGGATAAATTGGTGTTCCACTGGATGTCTTTTGAAACAAGTAAGGGCTGTGACTTGTGTTCGCTTGTCGTGTTACAAGGTTTATTTATGCAACATAATGTTCGTGACACTGTTAAAAAGTGGAAACATTTGTCTCAAAGTACGGTACAAGATGATCAAAAGCAAGGTATTTTGTACGAAATACCAACATCACAAAAAACACGTCTGCAACAAAATGACTTACCTTGAATATGTCGGCGAGTGTTGTAGGCTGCTAAACCAACAGGTGAACGCAGAGCCTATTGAAGGAGACCGATTTCGGTTACATTTTGCCCTAATCCGCCCGAGAGCATCGGCACATTCCGTGGACACTTCATCTACAAGATATCAAGTCACCATAACTAGGACGGCTTGAGGGCCATTTTCAAAATTATTAATTAGCATTGTGTGTGATAGAAAAAATACAAAACTTTGGAATAAAATATATAGCTCTAGAAAGTTCATTTAGCTTCAAAAATAAAATGTGTGTATAACGTAACATTGAGGAACCACAACAGAAATACCGCCTTAAACGGTCATTTATAGCTTCCTGTGGGGCTTAAACTAGTTTTACTGGATCCAAACCTTGCCCTCAGCTTCTAAAGTGGTTCGAAGAATCTAGTTAGATGTTTGGTCCGCATGAAGGTTTCCTTAACTATCAATGAAATTTTAACAGCATGCGACAGCTCTTTTATTTCTGAGATGTTAGACTACAAGTCACATGCCGGCTCTGAAAATATCTCCGAATTTGCACTTTTACACCATAAAATCGCTTGTGGTTTTAGTATTTGGAAAGAAAATTGTTATGAAATGAGCTTTATGTTTTTGGTTAAGATGTTTCATTGCACAATAAAGCGCATAATCAGAAATGACGGCGTCTATTGCCTTACGATTAGAATGTTGTTAGCAGAAGATTTAATCAGATAATCAACCTTCGGGGCGCAACAGTACACACGCTTATCTTATTTGTCTGGAGATGAGAAAAATATAAGCCGATTCGTGACCAAACCTGTCTAAGTAAAATGCAGACTCTTCGGGGCAAGGTCAATCAACGTAATTTTGGTAAGAAACTGTACACTACGCTCCTACCAATTGTCGGACCTTCAACCATGTATAAATGCAAACTGCGTATGTACTGACAACGATGCACTCATGTGGGGGGCTCGTCTAGTCTTTCGCTGTCCGACTAGCCTGAGGAATGGAGATAATATATAATCAGACCGTCACATTACTGTAATGAGATTTGAACAGTGCGTCTAAGTAATGATTCTCAATAGGGTTGACAATAGGGAGGTTAAGATTTAGAACTTGTAGGCGTACGGCTACTGGTAGCTACACGTACACGTACAAGTTCAAATTATAGTTATTAAAAGTTAAGATATATGTAACTTGTACGTGTACGTGTAACCAAAATAAATGTGGCGAATTATTTTAGATGGTCGAAGTAATTGTAGAAAAAGCTATATGCATGACTTTTCGTCCGTGTGTACGTTTGTGGGTTAACATTATCTCCGCTGTACCAATTGTTTCGGTCGGTTTTTGTCGAAACTTAACGTTCTATTTTTTTTGGTCTCAAAGAGAAAACGTACACGCCCGTCGACCAATATCACACCCGGCTACCATCTTATATACACCACATTTTTTTTCTAGTAACTGCACTGTTACAAAGTCCCGTACGTTCTACGGGAAAAGACCTGGCTGCCAGGCCTTTCACCATAAAAAGTACGGGATATTACTTTTAAGTTTTTGATATGGAACGCGACTGCATTATGTTAAAACTTGTTGTAAATTCGCATTTAAATTATTTATAATAAATATACAGCCAACGCGGAATTAAACCAGCTTTTTACACAGTGCAGTCATTTTCCATCTTAAACAGTTGTGGTACTATCCTGTACATTTACAGTGAAGGAAAGCCCTTACTATTGTCAGTTCACTACCTGCCTACACTCACTTCTTCTCCACCGTCCCCGATTTTTTTGAAAGCTTTCATTGATTACAACGATCAACAGAATCCCCTGTGTCTTATCCTTTTTATCGTTTATAGGTAATGTAGCCCATACCCACCCATCTTACAGTCTGATTTCCCCACTTTGATTGGGATATAATTTTCTTGCACACCAGATAAGGATATCCACGGGCTTCACCTGTATACCTACAAACTTATCTCACCCATGTTATCTCACCCAGGACCGGATAAAAATCAAAATCAAATTGAAACCTCTCAACACTAGAACGACGCATTTTAACAAGTTCTAAAGTTAAAACGAAACGTGGTGTGCAAGAAAAACCATAAAACTACATGTATCATGGGTGTGAGGTGCTGATAGAAAAATCCGTCACTCGGGATCACTGTTCGGCATCACTCGGCAACCTCGTGATACCGAACAGTCACCCTCGTGACGGATTTTGCTATCCACACCTCACATCCCCATGAAAGATACTTATAATCCCGACCAGCTTTCCCGCCTTACATGGATGGACGCACGGCGCCCCGTTTCTGCGGCCATGGTTTCGTACCGCTGAGGTGCACTTGGGGGGAGGGGTGGGGGGGGGGGGGGTCGTTACGAGAATTGAAATACACATGTGCCATTTATGATGCTGACATGTGACCACTTGAATCTTTTTCACTGCTGGCTGGGAGGTTGATGCTCTAGACTCATTATCACGAGGTCGTGGGTTCGATTCCAGTTAAGGTCACGTTTCTTTTCTGCATCTTGTTTATTTCAGCGTCTTCTATATCTCATATATTTCCTAATATGCCCAACATGACTAAAATACTGTTGAAAGGGTCGTTAAACCCGAATCATTCATCCATCTGTCTAAACAACTGCGGAGATATCTACACCAAATACTGCCTATGCCTCGCAGGTACCACCCTCACTGTAAACATTAGTGTATCTTATTTACGCTTCACTGATTTTCAAGTAAATGCTTTAGATTATTTCTCAGATATATGCTCTCTACTTTGATACCATAAAATAAAATGTACTTTTACGAATTCAGTCCGAAAAATGAATTCAAAGTACACGTTTATTAAGCTCCGTGTAAACGGCCCCTTAGAAGTAGTCAACGTCTAGAATTTACTTCTAACTGGTAGAGAGTATGCAATTGTTGATGACGTATGCACACATATCATCGCTAGACGTACACGTACACGTACAAGTTAAAAATCTTAACCTCCCTGATCTTAGGAAATTTTACGTGTATGTTTTTTTTTTTTTTTTTTTTTATGTGCCCCTAGTTTTTTTCCTTTCTTCATACATGGTACGTGTCGTGTTTGTCGTCAAATATCTATCTACTTCAAACATGTTTTAGTGAAACATGTTACAATCACACTTTCTATACATTTAAGAGCCCAGAATCACGCATCATTATATGAACCACGACACGAGAAAACCAACAATGTGGCTGTGCGCCCAGCGCAGACTCAGATCAGCCTGGGCATCCGCCCAGTCTGATCAGAGTCTTCGCTGTCCGCATGGAGGTAGCTTAGTCCCTTAGCTATCCTTTAAGCACTTAACGAAGAGTCTGGTAAAATTGGGCGGCTGCCACGGCTGATCTGAGTCTTCCCTGGGCGGACAACCACATTGTTGGTTTTGTCGTGTCGCGGCTCACGTGTATTTTAATACAATTTGGCATTCAGCATGCCTTGCATCAATGTCTCTCTAGTTAACAAAAAATCCACTCCAATTTACAAGTAGGTTATAATGACCGACATTGAGAAAATGTTTGAAGGATTTCTTCTCAGAGTGTAACCAAACTTTGTATGAAGCGTTCTGGCATAAAGGTTTCTCGAGTTTGCTAAACGAATTCCACTCCGATGCACAAGGTCATAACGGTCGACATCGTACAGAATATTTAATGAAGAGCGGGACGTATTTTGAACTAACTGGTGTTGTGCCATGTGGCGGCCGTAAAACGTCTCCCCGTACATCATCCAAAGTGCAGATTTTATTTTATTTTCGCCCTTTGAGATCAGAGGATATATTCTGAGAAATCTGAAACTTTAGATTGGTTTAGATCATTGTCTGTCTTTTACATTATTTGAACCCTTTTTGATGCTAGTCAGTCTTTGAATCGACTGCCCAATGAAAATAAAGAAATTTCAGTATGCTTTTCTCTGGTTTCGTCGCAGGATTTTATCAGGGTCACTGATGAGGCTTTATTAGCCGTAACTACGTAGTCTTACCCATGTTTCTTCTTCTGAATGTATTCTCTGCTCTTGAAGGAACTCTTAAAGATCTTTATTTTACTTCACTGCAGCTGGTGTTGTGCCGTGTGGCGGCAGTAAAACGTTTTCCCCGTACATCATCCAAAGTGCTGATTTGATTTGATTTTCGCCCTTTGAGATCAGAGGATATATTCTGAGAAATCTGAAACTTTAGATTGGTTTAGATCATCGTCTTTTACATTATTTGGACCCCGTTTGATACTAGTCAGTCTTTGAATCGACTGCCCAATGAAAATAAATAAATTTCAGTATTCTTTTCTCTGGTTTCGTCGCCAGATTTTGTCAGGGTCACTGATGAGGCTTTATTAGCCGAAACTAGGTAGTCTGGCCCATGTTTCTTCTTCTTCTGAATGTATTCTCTGCTCTTGAAGGAACCCTTTAAGATCTTAATTGGTATGGCTCATCCTTGCAAGAATGTGTTCTCAAATATATGGGTAAAATGCGCTTGGATGCACAATTAAGTCTTCCAGTCATTCTGTTCTATTCTGTTTCTTAGAGATCCGCCGCTTATTTATTCGGCGCACCTTCAATGAGGTAAAGTTGATACTGAAAGTTCCTTTTTTAAGAGTTGAACGGAATACTATAAAATGTGACTGAACGGCTTTCGACCAAATTTGTTATGAACCTACTTACATTAAATCTTGTTAGGATAACTAGTTATGAATAATAATGCATGATTCATTCGAAAGAAGGTCTAGAACCGCCACTTAATGGTCGTTGAGCGACTCGGAACCACTTGAACCTCGTATTTATTAGCTATTTTAGTTTTGCAGTTTGATTTGTTTAATGAAATTTAGACTTTTTTTATTTAACATTCATGCTTTCTTAATTCTATAGTTTAATACTAAGGCTGGTTTGCAAATAAAAACAAGATTTTAAGAAAGCTATAAAGGCTCGTTAAAGAGTGTCTATATTTCATTCAACAATTCACCCAAATACACAAACTTCTATGAGATTACCGATGCAATTGTTACGTAATCGTGGTGGCATCGGCGCTTATATGTGTTTACCAAAAGTAATCATTGTGGGGAAATGTAGTAAATGTGATTTGCGATCGTCTGAGCAACAAGCGAGAACTGTGCTTAACGTATCTGGAAACAGCAAATACTCCCACAAGTCTATGAATTTGTTAAGATTAGCTGGAGCCTTTAATTTGCGACAGCAGATTCCTCAAGGTATATACATATGGTGTGCAACATTAAAGGCTCTACCTAGACTGCATAGATGCGCAGTCTGGTTTGAGACTTAACTGATGCCATGTGAGATAAGCACCCATTTTGTTTGCCTCAACTTGCCAGTTTAAGGATGATGCTCCATCGAGTTGATTACTTAAGACTGCGTCAATTGAACAAACGTGAGGATATTCATTCTATGGGGAAAATAAATAAATGCAAGATGGCAGAATGACCTATGCTGTTCTATTGCATCATTTTTTAAACTTATGATGGAAAGTACACAAGTCTAGTTTTTAGACCTTTCTTAAGGGGAGGTCTTCGTCGGGCGATGGTGCTGGGCAACTTTGAATGCCGGGCGTCCAAATAATTTGGATAATGGTACATGTAGGACAATGGCCTACTGTACTTGCAGTAGGTGCGGTGGGGTTTGTTTGGACATTTATTCTCTCACCTTTCATCTCTCTCTAGGAGACGGTCGACGTTTAAAATGTGACACTAACTGCAGCCTTGATTCAGTTTCAGAGTAACTATATGACCAAAAACAGAAAATATGTGTATTTCACAACATGGAAAGCATACCATAAGCATAAACAAAGACATACACCCAATTACTGGGCCTCTGTGAAGTTATAATAGTTCAGTTTAGAAAAGGGAATATATGTGTAAAATTAGAAATGTTTTTCAGAGAAAAACTGATGTCCCCCACCAGTCCATTTTCCATCCCCTATAATGAAGTCCTCCTGTGACCTTAATAAATGAGGTCAAGGTCACCAGAATCTGATCAGCTCTTAAGCTAGTCCCAGTGATGCAAGTTTGGAGAAATTCCATCTATTGGTTCATGAGATATTATGGGTACAAGAAATTGTCATCTAAGTCCTCCAATGACCTTGAAAATGAGGTCAAGGTTGCCAAGATCTAAATCAGCTCTGAAGCTAGTCCCAGTGATTTATCCAAGCAAGTTTGGTGAAATTCCATCCATTGGCTCATGAGATATTGTGGTAATAGGAAATTGTCATCTCAGTGCTCAAGTGACCTTGAATATGAGGTCAAGGTCATCAAAATCTAATCAGCTTTTAAACATGTCCCAATGATGTATCCATGCAAGTTTGGTGAGATTCCATCCATTGGTTCAGGAGATATAGTGGGTACAAGAAATTTTCATCTAAGTCCTTCATTGACCTTGAAAATGAGGTCAAGGTCATCAAAATCGAATTAGCTCTTAAGCTTGCCAAAATGATGTATCCATGCAAGTTTGATGAAATTCTATTTATTGGTTCTGGAGATATAGTGGGTACAAGAAATTCTCATTTAAGTCCTCCAGTGACCTTGAAAATAAGGTCAAGGTCACTAAAATCTAATGAGCTCTTAAACTTTGTCCCAATAATGTATCCGTGCAAGTTTGGTGAAATTCCATCCATTGGTTTAGGAGATAACCTGGGTACATGAAATTGTCATCTTACTACTCCAGTGACCTTGAAAATGAGGTCAAGGTCACCAAAATCTAATCAACTCTTAAACTTGTCCCTATGACGTATCCATGAAAGCTTGGTGAAATTCCATCCATAGGTTCAAGAGATATCATGCACGCAAAGTGGGTACATGAAATTGTCATCTAAGTCCTCCAGTGACCTTGAAAATGAGGTCAAGGTCACCAAAATCTAACCAGCTCTTAAACTTGTCCCAATGATGTATCCATGCAAGTTTGGTGAAATTCCATCCATTGGTTCAAGAGATATCGCGCACACAAGAAACTGTCATCGCCGACGCCGACGCCCGGGAACTGCACTGAAAACAATATGTCCCCCTCACCTTTGGTGGTGGGGGGGGGGGGACATAATTAAGTGACTGAAATTTTAGGTCCTTACAGAATGCCCAAAACTTCAAACATCCAATAACAAAATAACAAGGACCATAATCCGGCTAATATGAATCTGATAAAAAATAAACAGCCATTAATATGAATAGTGCTGCAGTTATCCTTTTACCTTTAATGTGAATGTCTGTTATCTATGAAAGGGGACTAACTCTGTTACTAGTTGTTACTAATCAATTTAGCACATCCTAACAATAATCAGATTAATCAAGTCACCAAATACTAATAGCATACCAAATTTCAGCTGTTCAAAACTTGGAAAATGCCAAAAAAATGACAAAGGGCCATAACTTTGTGAGAAATAGGACAATTGAAATTCCAAAAGCACATTTCCCATTCTAATGCACTTTAAATTATCACCTTTGAAAACATTACATACCACTTTGCTACCAAAGCATGTCGTTTCTGCAACGTAAATGGTTGTGTGGAGTACCGTAATGACCGTAACTACTGGAACAGACGTAAGTGCCCGAGTTAACATTTTAGCCCAAGATCTTGCTACCCGTTACATTCTAGTATTCTTGAAGTCTGATCAGTCTCCAACTAACTGGTATGTTGCACGTTTTATTTTTATTTTTGTCTCATCACCGGGTTGTACATTCAATGTCATCAAGTTGTATGTACAGTGACTGCCATTGTCCATTTCTACGCCATTAAAACAAATGAATAGTAGACCCCGTTTTAAAAATGAGGTCTACTATTGAAGGAAACAGTTTGCTCCTTTGAAAGGAAATACTTTCTTTTAATAGTTGACCACCATTTGGAAGAGAGGCAAAAATATATTGACAGATTTGCTTCTCCTGAAAGTGTACATTTTGACCGGCTGTACTTGCTTGTGGAGAGAAGGAAAACTGACTGTTGATGTTGAAAATTCTATTTCATTTCTATACTCTCTCTGAATTCTCATCATTATTATGTAAATTGCTGTCATAAACGATACATATTTCTTTATAAGTGAGCTCTTAATCTTTTTCTTGATGATTTATTTAAAACTAATGTGAATACTAAATTCTATGTATGGTTTTAGCTATAAAAGTGCTTAATATGAAGTACATTTGAACAATAATAAAATATGTCCTTTATAATACTTTGTATTTATCTTTTAAATCCACCAACTTATTTTAGTGAAAAAATGATTTATTAACCGATGATCAATAAATATAATATAAGGCCATTTTGAATTTAGTTATTAAAAAGGTAATGTTTCCCATAGCCTAGTGGCCGTATGTACAGTGAGGGTTTGAGGCCCATTGTATCTTGAGCACAGCATATAAAAGGTGGAGCTCATCCCGCTCCTCTCGCTGCCCTAAGTCAAATACAGCTACTTATTAATTGTTCGGTTGACAGTTTTCCAGTCGACAGATGACTAGCCCCGGACTTAAACCCGCGACCTTCCGGCGACCTACCTCACCAGTTTAGTTTACGCCGTTCTGATGTAATAAATACCATTTATTTTATATTCAAAAACGAGTACTGCACATGTTGTGGCCCCTCATTAGAGGGTTAGTTCCAACAGGATTCCATTAACCAATCTTATGAAATAGTTTATGTAGTAACCTGTCAAATATTATCCAGTACACAACAGAATTTTACAACAATTTAAACATAAACAACACAGATATGAATGAAGTGCCACACATTTTTCTGCACGATATTTTCATGACAGAAGCCTCAATAATACAGCGGGGACGGCTGGCTGTGATCGTTGGGATATAGACAGGTGCAAGTCTGCAAGCTGCTAGCTGCCTTCCCTTCTGTATTGTCGAGTCGCTTAATCCTATGGCGTTAAGTCGTTCAAGTACATTGTATGCTTATAGGTAAGAAGAAAAATAATAATTGAAATGCTATTTAGATAACTCAATCACATACATAATATATATTAAAGTTTTTATTTTATTTTATTTTTCTTTGACAACATTTTTTTTCGATGAGAATATGAGAAGAAATTATTTTCCGCTGATTGCATCTGTTGTGTTCCTGGATGAAATGTGAAAGGAAACCTTGATTTCCACATCATATTATTTTCTAAAAACTGTCTCTCTGGCACGAGACCACAATTAGTTTTACTATACAGTTTAATTCGCCATCCTTCCATGAAACTTTTTTCACAACACTTCAGGAACTTTTAACTCTCTTTTCCTCAAGTCTCTGAGGCATAACAAACAATTTTCAAACAGTTTAAACAGGTAAGAACCAGCTTGTTTTTCCGCTGTTTTTACGGTAAACATTGTCCCGTCAACTTATGAGACAAACTGCCGCTGTAGGGGCACCTATGAAGGGTGTGATTCGGTTCCTCTAGTTACCTCCAGTGCTGGGGATTCTGAACTAATTATACATTTTCAAGAAGCATATCCAAGGCTCTTTTCAGTTTGCTATAGCAAGCAGGATATTCAGTCAAATTGGCCTTCTTAGAAACCAATGAACCAGGGAACTATTTGTGCGAAAGTATATCCTGAAAGTGTTCAACCAATCAAGGGAAATAATTGTGGACTGATTCCCTCTTGTTGTTAACTTTTGTTAACCTAGAGTATTAAAGAATTGAATTGAACCATAACCGAGTCGGTCTAACCACTTGACCATGGTACCTTTTCAGTTGTTATGTACTGATTATGAGAAACCCCTTTTTTCCGAGAAATTGAATGCTTATAAAATAAAAGCTGCATTTAGATATTTTACAGGATTCAAAAGCTACTGAGCCTTTTCATCAACTTCATTAATATCCATTAAGTTCTCTCATGACATAATATCTGAACCAAAGAAAAAGTGTTGACGCAATACTAAATACCAGCATCTCAAATTCATCCATAGGCTAACAATCATGGATCAGACATCATTAAGTCAGACTGTGACGTAATAGAACAGTGCAATGCGTACACCAACAGCACACAAAAATATGTAACTCGAGTAAAAGATCCGTATAGACATAATGATATTAAATGTCGATTTCTGCAATATAGTCATAATACCAGCTAATTCTGCCTGAGAAACATTCATCTGAAGTTATTTTAATGTCAAATTTTAAGTGACTTTAAAGCTCTGAACTATTTTCAGTTTGGACACGTGTCTGTCTCTGGAAATGCAATTTTCTAAACTTTTAAAATGTCAATGTAAAGCACCCACACTACCCATATCTGTGATAGAAAGAGGTGAAGAGAAAGGGAGAGTGCTAGCTTAACGGCCCTGAAACATGCACACACGAAAAAAATGCGGCTGTTAAGGCCACCCCGTACTTCACCATTGTACAGGTTAGCGTTTTTCTTCCTTTGGATTCATTAAACCTATCTTTGTAAACTTTAAAAACGGTTTACCTCTTCGGCCGGCACTTGCGGGAGGGGAAGGGGTATAAAGAGCCTTACAAATGACAATGCCGTTATAACTATGGTGAGGCACAATTGAACTAACCCCACTTTCCATTTTTGTTTCTGTTTTATGTTTTTAATAGCAAACTTCACAGACTTTATACATACTGTGGTATGAATTCAGTTACTGAGTACCACACATTCAACGCATGTATCATGACTTTTCTGCAGCCAAACATATACTTGCGAAGTGCCATTAGTACAATTAAACTTGGTTCAGACAGCATTGTACTTTGTATGTTTTGCAAACTTATACGTGAGTGCTGAATCATCTTTAAGCCTTTTATATTGAAAAATATCACACACCTCGATGAATGAGTATTTTTTCTTTTTATTAATAGGTTTGGTCCTGCATTCCGTGACGGTAAATAATTATGAAAGTTTATTTTCTGTGTTATTTTCTACTCTTTGTTTTTCTCTACTTCTGACTTTGACATGGGACTGAAATTATTATCTTTCTGTGCTGAGTACTAACAAAAATTAATACAGTGATTATTCAAATGAGCCACGACACGAGAAAACCAACAATGTGGTTGTGCGACCAGCGCAGACTCAGATCAGCCTGGGCATCCGCCCAGTCTGAATCAGAGTCTTCGCTGTCCTTATGGAGGTAGCTTGGACTCTTAGCTAACCTTTAAGCGCATAGCGAAGAGTCTGAACAGACTGAACAGATACACAGGCTGATCAGAGTCTGCGCTGGGCGCACAACCACATTGTTGGTTTTGTCGTGTCGCGGCTCAAATCATGCGATTGGTGCTTACATTTTTGACGCGTCTCAATTGAGCCAGCAGTGAATGAACTGGAAACTTTAAATTCAAATGTGCCCTTTTCCAAAAGGAGCCCCGGAATCTCAGTGGGTTAATCGCTGTTCTGCTGACCTAGTGGTCCAGGGCTCGATTCGCGTGTGGAGGCGGTAATATTTGCGACCGTAAACAGAGTACCATTGCACACAGTCTTTCGTTGTCACCCTCTAACCTCCCTATCACTGAAATATTGTTGAAAAAGATGTAAGTTATCAATCCATCATCGATACCTTTCAAAATTTAGTGCGAAAGCTGTGGATTTCCATATTCAACTTCTTCAGTGTATCAAAACCCCTAAAGTATGACATACCTAGAGCTCACCCGGACCTGGACCCTAAACACTTGATGGCCCCTTATACCTATTAAGGGTGGAGGTGGGGCCATTTAGGTCATAGGGGGGGGGGGGCGGATGCTGCTGAATAAAACTTTGGACCCATATCTATCATGAAACCAAATATGAACCAAATCCCTAAAATGGTTTTGAAATTTGAGATTCAAAAGCTAAAAGCATTAACATAATACTTACGCAAAGGTTTGTATGTGAACTTGACCTTTCGACTCTAGGCATGGGTTGAGATAAAGCTTAATAAAACTCTGAACCTAAAACTATCATCATACCGAATATGAACCAAATCAATCATTTAGTTTGGAAAATATAAGAGTTAACAAAACTAAAAAAACATGAAATTTCAAAGTCTGTTACCCTGACTTAAAGATCATTGGCATGGGCAGGGTATTGTTCAATAAAACTTCAGACCTGTATCTGTCATCATGCAAAATATGAGCCATATCCATAATTTGGTTAGGAAAATATGAGCTCTATAAAAACTGTAACTTACAACTTCAATGTAAAATATCGAGGTCCGTGACCTTGGCCTTAAGATCATGGGCATCGGTGGGGTTTAGCTTAATTTTGAACCGGTATTTTCGAGTAACACTTACTGACGTGTAATCTGTTCAAACCCAGTTGTAAAGGCTGTTTCAATAGGGAGGTTAAGATTTAGAACTTGTACGCGTACGGCTACTGGTAGCTACACGTACAAGTTCAAATCATAGTTATTAAAAGTTAAGATAAATGTAACTTGTACGTGTGCGTGTAACCAAATCAATGCGGCGCATTGGTTTAAACAATATTTTATTCATACAAAATATACTGACAAGATATATACATGTAATATTCAGTGAGGATCTGAACGGAAGCATATTGCTTATATAGTTCATTTCCTCCGATGCGGCGCATTATTTTAGATGGTCGAAGTAATTATAGAAAAAAGCTATCTGCATGAGTTTTCGTCCGTGTGTACGTTTGTGGGTTAACATTATCTCCTCTGTATCAAATGTTTCGGTCGGTTTTTGTCGAAACTTAAGGTTCTAATTATTCTGGTGTCAAAAAGAAAACATACAGGCCGGTCGACCAATATCACGCCCGGCGACCATCTTATATACACCACATTTTTTTCTAATAATTGCACTGTTACAAAGTCCCATAGGTTTTACGGGAAAGGACCCGTCATCTGGCTGCCAGGCCTTTCACCATAAAAAGTACGGGATATTACTTTAAGGTTTTGATATTGAACGCGACTGCATTGTGTAAAAACCTTGCTTTAAATCCGCATTTAAATTCTTTATAATAAATATACAACCAAACGCGGAATTAAAACAGCTTTTTAACACAGTGCAGTCAGTTTCAATCTTAAAAAGTTATGGTACTATCCTGTATTTTTACAGTAAAGGAAAGCCCTTACTCCTGTGAGTTCACTACCTGCGTACACTCACTTCTTCTCCACCGTCCCCGATTTATTTTTTGAAAGCTTTCATTGATTACAACGACCAACAGAAGCCCCTGTGTGTTATCCCTTTTTATCGTTTATTGGTAACGTAGCCCGTACCCACCCAACTTACAGTCTGATTTCCGCACTTTGATTGGGATATAAATTATCCCGACCAGCTTTCCCGCCTCAAATGGACGGACGCACGGCGCCCCGTTTCTGCGGCCATGGTTTCGCACCGCTGAGGTGCGTGGCGGAGGGTGGGGGGGACGTCGTTACGATAATTGAAATACACATACTTCCAAACTCAGTTCCATTTATGATGCTGACATGTGACCACATGATATTTTAACCGCTGGCTGGTAGGTTGATGCTCTAGACTCATGATCACGAGGTCGCGGGTTCGATTCCAGTTCAGGTCACGTTTCATTTCTGCATCTTGTTTATTTCAGCGTCGTCCATATCTCATATATTTCGCTAATATGCCCCACATGACTAAAATACTGTTGAAAGGGTCGTATAACTCGAAATCATTCATCCATCTATCTTTACAACTGCGGAGATATCTACAACAAATACTGCCTATGCCTCGCATGTACCACCCTCACTGCAAACATTGGCGTACCTAATTTACGCTTCACTGATTTTCAAGTGAACGCTTTAAATCATTTCTCAGATATATGCTCGCAATTTTGATACCATAAAATAAAATGTACATTTACGAATCAATCCGAAAAATGAATTCAAAGTACACGTTTATTAAGCTACGTGTAAACGGCCCCCTAGAAGTAGTCAACGTCTAGAATTTACTTCTAACTGGTAGAGAGTATGCAATTTTTGATGACGTATGCACACAAATCATCGCTAGACGTACACGTACGCGTACAAGTTAAAAATCTTAACCTCCCTATTAATGTCCGACTATTTCACTGAAAACGAGACGTCACTTGTCTACCTCAACTAACATGAACGTTTACAATCCACACCTTTGGGCGGTTTTGTAATTTTCTTCAAAAGCAGACATGCAATAAAGAAAAGCTGGTACGCCGTAGATGACTATAAATTGCATTAAGATGTTATATTCTATTACACAAAATTGTATACAGCAGTTGTTGTATGACCTACATTTTCAAGCAAAGTCATTGGGGGTTGCTCGAATTAAGGTGAATGGGTACACAGTTTGTTGAAGCAATTCTGTCATTTCTATTTTTCCTTCCTTCACTTTTGGAAGGTCTTTGTCCTCCAGAAATAGCTAACACAAATGAGGTTTCCTTTTCTATAATGGCAAAAAACATTTGGGATTTACTAATATAGTTTAAGTCTGGGAATTTGAGAAGAAGAACATGTATCTCTTTCTGAGAATTAATGTTTTTTCTTCTATGTCTACGAGAGCAATTCATGATGCTGAACGTGGCCCATTTTACTGCGCATGCTAGGTTCATTTCAGTGGTATATTATTTGCTTCCCAAAGATAAATTCACGATGTCATATTGAAATGCAATATCATAAAGCTCTAGCTCTTCCAAACAGTGACTAGTTAGAATTTATATTTCGCCGATCCAGTTATATTCCGCTTCCTCATATAAGAAACAGCAATTATATGTTTCGGGAAAGTAAATCAGCCATGTGCCAGGGAACATTCCTCTTTATTACTTTCAGAACATTATTTTCATTCTTGCTTTAGTATCTAAGCAGATTAATAATGATCCTACGTCGTATGTAAATGATTCGGCTGAGTTATGAATTCTGTGTGGCGCTAAATCTGTCATAACGTTCGGAATTCATTATCAGGTTTTGACTGTAAGAGTATCATCAATCTTGTCTATGTTTGGCAGTGTTCCATATGAAGTGAGCCGCGACGCGACAAAACCAACAATGCGGTTGTGCGCCCACCGTAGACTCAGATCAGCCTGGGCATCCGCTTAGTTTGTCAGACTCTTTGTTAGAGTGCTCAAAAGGTAGCTAAGCGACTAAGCTACCTCCTTGCGGACAACGAAGACTCTGATCAGACTGGGCGGATGCCCAGGCTGATCTGAGTATGCGCTGGGCGCACAACCACATTGTTGGTTTTGTCGTGTCGAGGCTCAAATTTCTTTGCCTACGTAGGCCTTGAGTATTAAAAAGCTGATCATATAATATGAGCAGTAACGAAAACATAGGGTAGACACAACAGATGATAAAAACTGTCGTAAGTTCATTGCTCTTACCGGTACTTCATGTTAATAGACTTTGACTTCATATTCTGAAAATTATTATATACTCAGAGGCAAAAGAAAGTAATCAGGTGACGCAGTCTTGATTTTTTCTACAAATGTCTATTTATCTGCAAAATACCGGGGCACTCTTGATAAATACAATTATTTTTGCATAATTTGCGACAATTTTCAGTACAATCGGTTAAAGGTTAAGGAAATGACATCGTTTTAAACAGACAAGGGATCTCAGTCAACATTGTCCTTTGAATAACTCCCCTTTAAATATACATACACCTTGGACAATAGAGATTTTATGCATTACATCGAAACAGGATGAAAGTGTTGTAAGGATATATCGCACTCTCAAACGAAAAATGGGGTAAAGTATCATTTTCTTACCAAGAAATGATGTTTTGGGCGTCCTCTGGTAACATGAATTGATTTTGCATTGAGTTCTTATGGGAAGATCATTTGTAGTTTTCTTTCAAATGAACAAGTCAATGAGGATCCATTCGCGTGCGCACAAAGACAAAAAGCCAAACAATTTCCGAAAACTTCAAGTGAAAGCTTCTTTCTGACAGTTAAGATACTGAAGCATTTTGATCTCTACAATTTTAATTGAAAGGGAGATAATGTGAGCCACCTGGCATGTCTAGCTATGACTGAAGCCGTTTGGTGGGAGTTTCAGATCAAATGACGATGTGGTACAACTCACAGACATTAGTGCTAGACATTCGTGAAGTGCAAAATGTCATTTGCCATGTGCATAGCGAGTTATGATTGGAAGTGCTGCAATTCAGCGTAAGACCTTAAATCCATTATTAATGACTGTTTAACAATTTGTATTTACTTTTGCAGAGGTAGACGTTTGTGAAGTTGAGCGTATTAATATTTTCGCGCAGCAATTTACATGAAACCTAGAATTCAAAATAAAAAAACTGGCATAAGCAGACGCAGCGAAAGAGTCTAGAAATATTCACTATAGACAGTAAATAGGTCATATATTTTCCTTGCACCAATAGTATATCTGTCAGTCCTAGCGATGTGTGAATAAATTGTAAAATATTCCCTGAAATTTATACATTATGAATAACATCTAAAAAGTACGGAGCCCGGGAGGGGACATAGCATATATACACTGATTTTGTTCCTACAAAATGCATTTCGTTCCCACGCATTGCGATTTCGTTCCCTCAATTTAATATTTCGTTCAATCAAAATAATATTCCGTTCCCACGCTTTACTTTTTCGTTCCTTCCATTAAATATTTCGTTCCCTCAAAGTAACATTCTGTTCCCACGCTTTACTTTTTCGTTTCCTCAAAATAGCATTTCGTTACCTCAAAATAATATTTCCTTCCCCCACGTTACTATTTCGTTCCCTCAAAATAGCATTTCGTCCCCTCAAAATAATATTCCGTTCCCACGCTTTACAATTTTGTTCGCTCAAAATAACATTTTGTTCCCTCAAATTAATATTTCGTTCCCACGCATTACTTTGTCGTTCCCTCAGATTGAAATTTCGTTCCCTCAAGATAATATTCCGTGGCCTCGGGTTACCATTTCTTTCCTATGCAATACTATTTCATTTCCCTACCATAATATTTCGTTCACTCAAATTAGCATTTCTTTCCTATGAAATAGCTTTTCGTTTTCTCACAAAACCATTCGGTGGTGGTATAAGCAAAACCATGGTGTATTTTAGCAGCCTGGTTTCCAGGCTAAATGCTTTATTCTAAATGTTACAAGTCTTAATTTGACTCCGTTTGTATTGAAGGCCAACCATATTTTTTTATTTTATTATTATTTTCTATTCAACATTTTCATTATTTTTATTATCATAATATTGTATTACAATTATTAATATTATTGTCATTTTATCTATGTTCTTAACTGCAGCCAGTCTAGTACTTTCAGTCATCCCAATCTCTGTGCCCCCTCTAATTCGGGGCCAACTCCTAAGAAACGAATTTGCTCCCATCAAAGGCACTGTCACCTAGGGAAGCAAGAAGGAAGTCATAACAGTTGTCTCCCTGTGGAAACCTGGCGGAAAAATATGGAGATACACCCACACCACACACCACAGCTTTATCATAGCTCAAAGGTTATTATGCCAACTGTCACTATTAAATTACTGGAGTATTTCCGGGCCCTGAGTTAGCTGTCTTACCAAATACCTAAATGATAAAGTGAATAAGTACACTTTCAAGGGATGCAATTCAGCCATCCCAGTCTCTGCAAATCCAAAACTGGGGCAAATTCTCAAAGGAAAGAATTTGCTCGCCTTGGAGCAAATTCTTCACTCCAGAGCAGGCCCCTCGAAATGGTCACACTGCCAAAGGAAATAAACAGGAAGTCACAAAAGCAGACTCTCCTTCACTGGAAGCAAAACAGCCATCACTATCACCATCTCTGCGCCCCTCCAGCCACCTCTCAAATGTAACAGATGTGGACAAAATCGTGGCTCTACTGATCACGAACCCAGAGCCCCTCGTGATCCATACAAGTACTCCGCGAACTGATGGTCGACACCGCCGAGTGAGCAAGCGATGTTCGGACAACGCTGACCCAACGTTCAGATGTTTGGCCAACGTTGGGTAGACGTTGTGCCAGCGTAAAGTTTTCCTATTATGAATATAATGATGCTAAATTTTCTCAGTTTCTTATTTTTAAATTGTTGGTAGAATCTGTACATGTAATTCAATTGCCATGTTCAAAGATTTAATATAATGTTGACAAAACTGATTATCATTATGAAATGCCTTATTCAAAACAGAGCTCTTGTCGACGCCCATGATACACTGATCTGTGTAAAGCTAAAAATAGATGTAGTTTTATTCATTGCGAGGCCTCATAATAGTAAATCGTGGGAACGAAATATCATTTCGTGTGAACGGAATAGATATCTGTGCGCTCAAAATACTACTGTGATAGAACAAAATATTATTGCGAGATAACAAAATACTATTTTAAGGACACGAATTTATTTTGCAAGAGAAAGAAATATTAGAACGTGCAAACGAAATAGTGATGCGTGGAGACGAAATGTTATTTTGGAGGAACCAAATATTATTTTGAGGGAACGAATTATTATTTTGAGGCAAAGATAAAGTAATGCATGGGAATTGTGTATTATTTTAAGGCAAAGAAATGCTATTTTGAGGGAACGGAAAAGTAAAGCGTGGGAACGGTATATTATTTTGAGGAAAAGAAATGCTATTTTGAGGGAACGGAAAAGTAAACGGAACGGAAAGCTATTTTGAGGAAACGAAATACTTACTTGAGGGAATGAAAAAGGAATGCGTGGAAACGAAAAAGTAAAGCGTAGGAACGGAATATTAATTTGAGGGAACGAAATACTAAACTGAGGGAACGAAAAAGTAATGCGTGGGAACGAAATGCATTTCGTGGGAAAGAAATCAGTATATGTATTGCCATGTCCCCTCCCGGGCTCCGTAAAAAAGGTATTTTTCTTATGGCACATAGTATAATAAAAGTATTTTTACATCAAATGTAGAGACAGGGGCAGCGGTCATGATGCACATCCGGAGGTGGTAAATGATGTGCATCAGCTCAAAATGTAACAGGAGAGCAAGGGACGAAATTTCTCTCTTTTCCATTTACATGTAATTGTCTTTATTCTAATATTTTATACATGCATGTTTTCATTTTCTTTCTTCCTGAAACATATTCTTTTTTACAAATAATCTGTTGACTGGATATTTCACTATGTTGATTAATACAAACTTTGTAAGCTCATAGTTGATAGATTTTTCGCAACTATATGTTTACCAGATCGAATTTAAAGGAGAAGAACTATATCAGCATTTTGCTTCCGTTCGTATCCTTATATAGATATTGTCGCAATATATGTTGTACATAGATTTATGTATATAAATATGTTTAAACCAAATGTATTTGCACATAATAAAAAATAATATACTGTTCACAAGAAGTAGGGGATATTCAGGTTTGAAAAATTGTAGCATCCACAACAAATGTGATATCCATATTAAACGCTTAGTATCGATAAGATAAATATTCTTTAAGACATTTTTCGTGAAAGTTTGGACGATATATCCTATCACGTGATCTGCATACAGTTAGTTTCAGACAGGGGGCAGGGCACAAATGTGATAAATTCGAACAAAAATTTATTTACATTTTTCAAACTTTCATCGCATTTTTAAGTTTTGTATGCTAAAAGATATTTATTCTTCTTCAAAACTGTCATTTTGGGAAGAAAACCAGAAAACAAAAATCGTACAGGTGCATCGAGTCACCGAAAAAATTAGACGTTTAAGCAATTTTCAGTTTGTTAAATTGATCATGGCAAGTGTTATTGTGTAAATTTTGTAATCTGAAAAGGACCTGTTTACACAGCAGATTCGTGTGAAATTTGGGTGTCGACCCCCTGTCTAAAACTAATTACACGCAGATCACGTGACAGGATATACCATCAAAATTGTAATGCAAAATATCTTATAGAATATTTGTCTGATGGACACTTGCCGCTTCAGATAGATTTGATTTTTTTTCTAATTTATAAAATTTTTAGTATCCCTACTTTTTGTGAACAGTATATATACAAGCATAAGCTGACCATTAAATACTGAAAAATTGATGCATGTATATACATTGCTCAAAATATTTAAAGGAGTACGTCATGCCTCTTTATAAAAGTCTTCTTCATCAACACTAATACATGTAAATGAACCGCGACACGACAACACCAACAAAGTGGCATGTGCGCCAAGCGAAGATTGAGCGAAGAAGCATGCGCCCAGTCTGATCAAAGTCTTTGCTGTGCGCTTAACGGGTACATGTAGCCAAGGGTCTAAGATAGGTCCACGCGGACAGCGAAGACTCGTATGTCCAGGCTGCTGTGAGACCTCACTGGTCGCACATGCCACTGTGTTGGTTTTGTCTCGTCTGTTTGTAGACATTGATGCCAAATCTATTTATTAGTTTTGATGATAAAAAGTTTTATATCGAAACATATGATAATTATAAACAGTTTGCCTCAAATATTTTGAGTAGTGTATTATTATTTGTGATAGTTTCTTAATAAAACATTGTTTAAACCGCATACCAGAAGGTCGTTTGCAATTCATCTTAAACCAGTTTTACAGTCTGATAAATACACTTCAGCTTTTTCGCCACTGAACCAATCGGGTGCATTCTCAAGCCCGTGAGTACTATCTGAATAGCCACCGTGAAGGTATGCACTTTTAAATCCAGACATTTATAATTAACCCTGTTCTATGTTTCTATTTACAGCTCTACCGCAAGAAGCGTACTCGATCTGGGAAGCCTACCCATGGCGATTTGGTGAGATATTTTGCTACATCAAAGCTACGCTGTGGGAAATGACATCTTATGCTTCCGTTCTGACCATCACAGCTTTTACTGTGGAACGCTACGTCGCTATATGTCATCCGATTAGGGCTCACAAATTCGCCAACCTGTCAAGATGTGTTAAAATAATTATAGGCATTTGGATTATTTCACTGGCATGCGCACTACCATATCCTCTTCACACGGAGGTATTCTATTATATTAAGGATGCAAATGGGACCCCTGTTGAAGATTCATTAATTTGCAACATCCCGGATGTTTACCAGGAAACCATGACATATATGTTCCAATTATCAACGTTCCTGTTCTTCGTGTTTCCCATGACAGTAATTATAGTGTTATATTTGATGATAGCGTTAACACTGAGGAAAGCTGCATTGCAGAGGGTGTCATCAAATGAGTCCAGCAATGGCTTTGGTCATTCATTACCTTCATTGCAGTCCAGAAAAGCTGTCCTTAGAATGCTAGGTATGTATGAATATATTTTGCGTAGTGAGCGAAAGTAAACACGACAATGCTCAGGAATTAATAAATTAATCTCAACTCCCTGCCAAGGAAGGCACCAAATGGAAAATAAAATAGGAACAGCACGCAACAGCACTGAATTTATGTCAACGCATGCGGACAGCAAAGTGACACGTTTTCCCCAGATCATAGACCACAAAATTAGCCTCAATAACTAACAAAAACAAATTAAAGGGGTGTTTGGACGTTAACAGAGACAAACCTAAGAAGGACTGCCTTGGACGGTCAGTAATAACTTACCTTGGGAATTGAGACTTTAACCAATTTGGGCGCGATAAACCAATGTTTGTTTAAAAAGTCTTCCATGAGAGCAGTCACGTGTGAAGATATCAGAATGCGTTCATATTACATTATCTATCATTACCATCACTGCAGTCAAGAAAAGCAGTCCTTGTGATGCTAGGTATGTATGTATAAATATTTTTGGCGTGGTGAGCGAAAGTATATATGACAATGCTCAGGATTTAATAAAATCGATCCTACCTCTCAGCCCCGTCACCAAATGGTAAAACAAAAGATTACAACACTGAAGTATAGCAACACGCGTGGAGAGCAAATTGACACGTTTTCCTTTCCTGATCAGAGGCCACAAAAGTAGCCTCTGTGAGTTATCGAGAGGAAGAAGACAGCGTAAACATAGATGAACTAAAGTAGAAACACTGCCATGGGCAGTCGGCAATAACTCATTTGGAGAATTGCGATTTTAACCGGTTTTGAATCTATAAACGAATGTCTGTTTAACTCTTCCAAGGGAGCATTCATATGACATTGTGAAGTTATCAGAATGCGTTCATAGTACGTATTAATTAGTTAGCCTTAAAGAAAGACAAAAATAGGTTAAATTATAACAATACAGTTTATAAGATGTCTTTGACGATAAAGAGAGTCGTTACCTATTGCTGTCAGCTATACGCTTTTCGTTTACTCTTTGTCTTTAATCTTGTCTTTGTTGCCGTATATGTTATTCTTTTGAAGTGCTGTTGCCTCAGCAAGAGTGACGTATAGTTATTTGAGTCGGGCCAGTTAAAAACCAACAAAGTGGCATGTGCCCCTAGCCAAGTCTTTGATCAGCCTTGGCATCAGCCCTGCCTGAACAAAGTCTTCGCTTGCTCTAAAAGGGTAGCTAAAAGTCTAAGCTATGTCCATGCGGACGGCGAAGACTCTTATCAGGCTGGGCGGATGCCCATATTGATCTGAGTCTTCGCTGGGCGCACATGCCGCTTTGTTGGTTTTCTTGTGTCGCGGCTCATTTATGGTTTAAACACTTTAAGTTGCTTTATTCTATAAAATGAAGTGTGAAACCTATGTCTTAACTGCCTGTGTATTGTACAGTAAAAATAAGAAAATAGTAAAATACTCCTTCATAAGGAATTGACTATATCCAGTAGCTTGTGAAGGCTAACAATGTTTCAATAACAATTATGCATTTTCGGAGATCAAAAGGATTGGAATCAGTACAAAACACGTGTTGACAGTTAAACATTCCTGGAAAATCTAAGGCTTCATCAAATAGCTCATGACAAACAGTGACAAAATTGTCCATCGCTAACATCACTTTGGTTTCTTAAAATATTCTGGAAGTAATAAGCGTGGTAGCTTAGAGGGATAGCGCATTTGCTCGGGATGCTGATGATCCCGGGTTTCATCCCTGAAAGCGGCGTTAGAATTTCGGTGTCCGAAAACATTTCCTGTGTGTCATTTGCAGGGGCGGCATAAAATGAAGGTCAAGGTCATGATCAGCGTTAAAGGTCAAACCATGCCAGCAGTTATTGAAAAACTACATTGGTGTATATGTATTTGGTCAAATTTCCTGAGTCAGGATCATTTATCAGGGGTCAAATACCAAGTGTAAGGGACATTCGGGGGCGTTTTTTGAATACTGCAACATTTCTTGTTTTCTGTTTTTTTTATTATTATTTATTCATCTTCTTCTGCTTGCGTCTTTGTTTATGGACAATTTAGCGTTTCTTTACTTTATGTATCAGTCGTTTTCCTATCTGTTACAGTGGCTGTCGTTGTGGCATTCTTCCTTTGTTGGGCACCATTCCATGCTCAGCGCCTTCTTACCATCTATATCAAAGTCTGGACACCATTACTGCTACAAGTACAGAGTACACTTTTCTACATATCAGGTATATACTTGTATCCAATTTTTGTTTTGGTCAATATCACAAACTCTTCCATACGCTTACACTTAAAGCGCCAACAAAAATTAAAAGAAAGACAAAATAATTTACGTAAAAATACTACGCGAATTTTCTAATACTAATTTGTCCAGGGCCATCATAGGCCGGCATATTTAGCTATAGTTATTCTTGGTGCTTTAAAAGGAGTGTCTCATTTTATGAGATGCTAGTGTTCCCTATATTCAGGATTTGCAGGGTAGGCTAAAGCTATTATTTAGCTACTTCAGCACCAATATGGTTGTAAATGACAATAGGTTGGTGGCTCGCTTGTACTGTAAGGCCCTTTGAGATGGTATTTAAGCCTCCAGTGAGCGGTCTGAAACTTAAGAGGAAGACCAAACAGCTGCATTTCCCCCTCCCCCTCCCCGCCAATAAAATAAAAAAACCCGCATCCTGCTCCTATTGCGAGCATATTAGCCCTTGGTTTTATCTAAAGTCAATATATATCACTGCGACGCTCCGTTGCAATAAGGTAACGGCTTCTTCGATCACCCTGCCATCCAAATAAAACAGGTGTATGATCTACCCAAATTCAGGATTTGAAGCTTGTCGATTTACCAAAGCATGGACTATTATTTTTTTATTTGAGCCGCGACACGAGAAAACCAACAATGTGGTTGTGCGCCCAGCGCAGACTCAGATCAGCCTGGGCTTCCGCCCAGTCTGATCAGAGTCTTCGCTGTCCGCATGAAGCTAGCTTAGACCCTTAGCTACCATTTGAGCATTTAACAAAGAGTCGGATCAAACTAGGCGGATCTCCAGGCTGATCAGAGTCCGCGCTGGGCGCACAACCACATTGTTAGTTTTCTCACGTCGCGGCTCATTTTATCTTTTGCAGGTGTGCTGTATTTCGTAAGTTCTACAGTAAACCCAATTCTTTATAATGTGATGTCTAAACGGTATCGAGAAGCCTTTAAAGAGACCATATGTAAGTGCAGAAGAAAACGGACGCCCTTTATACGTGGAAGTAGTTTTCACCAGTCTTATTATTATAACAAAACAAACAGAGAATCTTCAAAACGACACTTTAATAAGGGCATGTCTGTTGATGAACAAACGACAGTGTTTGATGATAACTTGAAAGGCAGTATTTCTTCAGCGGGTGATAACAGTTCAGCAAAAGATTCTGCGCGAATACAATTGTTAAATGATGTGAATGAAGTGGAAAATTCTTCACACCCTTGTGAACATTCCTTATGGTCGGACGACAGAAATAAAAACGTGTATTGTAGGTTATGTATTGGGAAAGACAGTGACAGGGCGGCTAAACTAAATATGATTCCTAAGATAGCGTATGCGGATGAAGTGTTTAGATCGAAGTGATGAATCACAGTTGTAAATAAGCATTGATGCGGGATAATTGCGGCTGTTCCATTCACACTTGGAAATTAAAAATTCAAGTAACCAAAATACAAGAATAGTTTTTGTCTCATTATATATGTAAAGCATGTTTGTGCAGAATTTCAGCTTTGTAAAAGATACTAGTAACCAGGTGAAGTTATCATAAAATACAATAGAGGGTTCAACCCGAACTTTCGGTTTGGCCATTGTCTGGAGTTGCTCCATCGCTCTATTAACTCTTTCATATCAAACAAAATATTCTATGTTAGCATAAATATGCTTGTCATACATACAAGTGGAAAACATGTTTGACTGACTATTTGCAGAAACTTCAAGCTTTAATTTGATGGGACTAGACTTGTGTGTTTAGAAGGCATGGATTTGGTAACATTTTGTTTTTATTTATATTTGCCTAGAGAGCACCAATATATTTCAGATGCATTTTACATGTAATTCCATAGAATTATAATGCCACAAATATGTTGATACGTTGCTGTGTCAACACTGTGTACCCACTGAAACAAATGTTGAATAAGAACAAATATTTCATTACCCGTGAATTATCGCTGATTAGCATATGTTGTTGGAGGGCAGATCACGAAATATATATTCACGACGGCGAAACCGGAGTGAATTAATATTCTTATCTGCACGACACACAGTTTTTTAGCTTTCAAAGTAGGGGTATAACTCCTGCAGTTAAATGCTCATTTTGATCCCAATCATATGTTTACGTGAAATAAATGAATGTACTGAACATAAGCAAATAATGGTCTGATACTTCTAACTAATGCAAGTGTTCAAGACAGTGTAAAAGGTCGAGATTCACGTGACTTATAAACTCGGTTATTTTGTACCTATATTCGGATGGAACTGGTAAGAAAATTGATCATTGTTTCTTTAATTCTCAACGAGTTTTATTTCGGTAAAGTGCAGATACCACGTCACTTTTGCAGCTAGATACTATTTAAGATCCATTTCCATGCACCATGTGTTTTTCCGCACAGCCTCGAGCAAAGTTAGAAAGTCTTTGCTGGAGGTAATGTTGAAAACTACAGCTTGTAGCAGAACAACTCTTACATAGTCGTTTGATCGGAACAAAAAGGTTTCGGCACTTTACCGCATGAAAATTGAGGATAAAGATCAATTTCTTACCCGTTCTGTCCGAATACAGGTATAAAATAACCGTGGTAGGTCACGTGATTGTCCGCCTAGTAAAAGACTTGTTAAACGTATAGAAATATTTTATGTTGATGAGCATTTGATGTTGACAAAGGCAGCTCGCACATTTTGTGTATATGCGTTAAAGCGTGCCTCTCTCTCCATTCTCTCCTCTCTCTCTCTCTCTCTCTGTGGAAAAGAATCATTTTACTATCTTGGCTTTTCTTCGAAATTTAATTTACATCTCGAAACAATTGTAGATTACGATGAATAGCTGCACTCTCAAGGGAAACAACTGTACCATTTGCACATTCATCTTTTTCAATAGGGGTCAACTCCGTAAGGAAATAATTTGTGCCTCTAGAGCAGATTCTATCTTTCGTTGGTAGACACCTTTTAGACATGTTTCGATGTACACAAAAATACACACATATCCAGGTATTTGATCAGTCTGAACAAACATAAAATGATAGGTTTTTTTTGCCATTTCATCCCTCTCAGACTAAGAGTTGAGTGGACATGTCCGAGTTTTTTTTTTTTCATTAGCAGTGCATACTCAGACTTTAAGACATCGTTACTACTGTATTGAAAAGTAAGATTTAACATTATATAGTTACTTGCTCACACTGTAGTAAACTGTGAAGGCTTCATATAATATGTGAAAATTTAGGAGTCTTGCGTGACATATGCAAGGCTCTTGTAACAAATACTGTACATAAAGTAAATTTTTCAGAACAATTTATTTTCCTTGTTTGGAATACCAAAAAAATTATCATAATATTACTGACACGCTTTTGCAACTGTCGCCGACTTAGTTCGATCCCTCCGATGGCATACACAAAGAACGAGATACATGTACAAAAGATGATTCATTCCAAAACTGCAACGATATCAGCAGTGGCAGATCTGCAAGATAGGTCTAGAATTAAATCAACATGTACTTAATACATAGCATATGTCTACGAGTATATAGAAAAGTGCAGACATTATCTATATAATAGCTAGATGGCGAGTGCACGGAGTCATGCAGTATGCAATTTACTATAGCGACATGCCATGCAACAGTAAATGCTATTACAGGTATTGTAATGAAGAAAGGACTGGACGGAAAAGGGAAAACTTAACAAAACACTGCATACAATCGAAACGTTCCTACAGGATATAACAAGACAGTGTCGAAATAACACCAAGACAAATCGTATTATGTTGATTTTAATTCTACATACATATTCGGACCTATGACAAAATTGTTCTATGTCCTGTCGCCGAATTCATTAATCATGGGCGTTCTCAGATCTCCAGCTTCCATTCGACACTATTAAGCACATTGTGTGGTCCTTTGATTTGTGCAGATCCACTCGACAGAGTAAGTTACTATAGCAATAATGTGTATGAATCTTTGCAAATGATCAACAACAAAAATATATACCAACATATCTTTGTGAATAATTGACTAGTATGGAAAAGTTTAAGGTAAAATATCTATTTAGGTCAACAAACAAACGTCCAATGCGATGAAATAAGCCATATTCATTTGCATTTAATTTGCCAAACACAATCAGAAAATGATGGCATCTTTTCTGTCTTTTACTTAACTGACGTTTATAAAATTTTGGAAATGAACTCATGCTGCACGCTTTTTATGCATCTACTGCACTGAAATAGTAGGTTTCTTTAAAGCAATACAAAACTGTTAACTGGATCAATAGCATTCATGGCAACTACAAAATTCAGATCTGTCCATGGTAAACATTCAAGTACCAAAATTATTTTACAGTCTTAATACTGATGGCCCGACCAACGACACAAACACGTCCGGAGGTGTTTTATTGATATGATGGCTACACAGAGATGCGAGAGTATAATAATTCATCAGAAACCGATGCCGAAAATCGTATCGATATGTAATTGATTTAGCAGTTTGTTCTGAGTATAACTTCAGTATATGCTGCAATTTTTAATTTTTCGTTTCTGAATCGAATTTTGTTGAGTCTTCTTTCCCATAACTTACATAGAAATCCTTTTAATTAAGGAGTCACAAACAAAACTGCAATAACTGCATTTAACTGAACAGAACACAAATTTATTCATGTAGGTCAACAGGTAAACATGTCAGGTCACACACAGGTGATGTTATATGTGATATTGAAATACGTATTTATAAAAAAAATTGCAGCTTCTCACAATTATTGTCATCTGCTGTAACAGTTGCACATTTTAGATCACGTCGCGTATTTCATCATAATTACGTATTTTAACGCAACGTGCAACAGTAAGATCTCTGACAGTATCGTCTTAGAAATATTGCATTGCAGAATATTAATGTTCAGTTTCCGGTCTGGAGGTTGAAGTTAAACATAAGATGCATTTGCATTGAATATGCTGAACCTATTACTTGATTATTAGTTGTCTCTGTGGATTCACGGCGCCGCTACCGACAGTCGTAATCGTTTTACATTTCATATCGTTAGACAAAATAATCTGAACCGTGACACGAGAAAGCAACAAAGTGGTTGTGCGCCCAGCGAAGACTTAGATCGGCCTGAGCATCTGCCTAGTCTAATCAGACTCTTTACTAAGTGCTTAAAGGGTAGCGAAGGCTCTAAGCTTCCTCCATGCGGACGGCGAAGACTCGGATCAGACTGTGCGGATGCCAACGCTGATCTGAGTCTGCGCTGGGCGCACAACCACTTTGTTGCTTTTCTTGTGTCGCGGCTTATTCTGTTGTTCCAGAATTTAGGTTATTTTGTTTTGCCAAACGGTCAGTCTGCCCTCTTGGCACTAAGCATCACAGACTTAGGCGAATGTTTGTATTTTTTTGTTTGAGGATTCATTATCAACCAAACTGAAGGTAGGCAGCAGAGCTGGGAAAGCCGAGCCTGCCAGCGTCAAACCGTTCAGTTCAGTTCAGTTCTCCTAAAGACGTTCCCGAAGTGGCTCAGCGGTTTAATAATACTTCTTTTTATACACCCATGAAGAAGTGCAGCGGAGAATGCATGCACATCACGCGTGTTTGTACATATTTACATAATTATGTCTATCCATCCGCATTCAATGTTCCTAACTATAGAACTTGTCTTAGGAACTAGTCTCAGAGTTTAAGCCTGTCTGTGTTTTTCTAAAAATTTTGTACGCATGCCCAGTATTATCTGGTTTGCAAAGCTTGTTCTCCCTGTGTAAGTACATATGTTATTTTTAGATTGAACAGACTTTGTATGTTTTAGCCAAACTGAAGCTAATGGTACACAACAGTTTATACGTGGTAGTGCTGCGTTGACTCTTGCTTTCAAGCCCATTTCTGTCAAAACCATACTTCCTGCCATCATCAGCCGCGACACGAGCAAACCAGCAAAGTGGTTGTGCGCCCAGCGAAGACTCAGATCAGCCTGGGCATCCGTCTGATCAGAGTCTTTGCTGCCAGCATGGAGTTAGCTTAGACTCTTAGCTACCTTTTAAGCGCTCAGCAAAGACTGGTCAATCTGGGTGGATGCCCAGGCTGATCTGAGTCTGCGATATGCGCACAGCCACCCGGTTTTTTTTTTTCTCTCTCTTGTCGCGGCTCACATAAAGTTTATTCTTAAGTGGTTCTGCTGGAAGTTTGCAATGTTGTATACCCTTGTGGCAACATGGTTCGTTACTTATTTTGTCGATTCTATACTTCATTTTTTGTGACGTGCAAAATAATAATACGGGCGTTCTTTATTTTGGTTTAAACATATTTATTTCAAATTTTTTCAATACATATAAACATTGATACAAAACAAATAATGGGATTGGAACGAAAGCACACGTACTTATAAAGTTCCTCTCCCTAAACATTTCTTACATGTATACATCATGGCGACAGTTTGTTAATTACAATAAACCAAATTATCAAGTAAATACATGACTGATATCATATTTCAAAAACAGATGGAAAAATGGTGAAAAAGATTTCCGAACATGAAACAGTAAAGAAAGAAAATGGAGAAAGAGAGCTGTGAGAGCGGACAGACAGAGAGAAAAATCAAAGAAAAAAAAGTAGAGATTTACAGACTATGCAGCTGAGGATAAGAGAGGGAGCGCGGATTCGCAGCGACAGTCGCATCAAACACAAATATTTCCATTACTGACAAGAACAAAACCAACCGCTTGCTATTTGATAAGATGATATGCTCAAAAACGTTTAGAATCCATAATAAATTTATGCACCTTTTCGAATATAGCCGTATTTGTATCAGTTAAAAGAGAATCGTTGCCATATAAAAGGAGAGACAGCGAAGGGGTCTGATATTGCGACACTGTATTTAAGAGTTCAGTTCGTTGGACCTGATAGTACATGCAATGGAAAAAATAATGCTGAGCATTTTCTATGCTGCCACACTGACATAAAGGGGAATCGGAAATGTTTCTCAAGAAAAGATCTAAGTTGAGCGAGCTGCAATTGGTCCGTAATCTGGTGTGTAATACCTGAGCTTTCCTGCTGCCCACGTAGAAATGTTTTGGAATGCGCGTTTTGTCCTTGTTTAGAAAGCATTTGAAAGTGTTTACTGAGTCAGATTGTTTTGCCTCGTCGTGTACGTTATTCCAGGCTCTGACAGTTGACGGCAGGAAAGAATTATAGTAAAGAGTTGTTCTCGCATCTATTGTTTCTTTATTTTCTATTATATACCTTGTCCTGCATTGGTGTTGATTCAAACTTGAAATCGTACTGAAATCTTTTTACTTCAAATTGCAAGCAAAAACAATAAATCTCTTCAACTACCACCTCTGTCATTGTCAGATAATTACCGAATGTCAGTTCAAAAACTTGTATTTTCAAACTTTACCGGCAGCATTTCGATTTTGTTCCTGAATAAACTTACATATAATCTTTAAACGGCCACAGAAAAATAAATAGGAAAATTCGCAGGAACTGACACAATGCAATCCCAGATACCACCCAAGACACAATATGGGAAAAACAAAAGTAGTCACCACCAAAGACATAACCAGTGGCAGCCATGTTAACCGCCATTCCCATGTAGGTGGTCATCGGGCTAGCTTTGACATCACAAACAATATAGAAAGATTCCCCATACTTCATCATAGTGCAGATTATACGATTTTGGGTACTTAAAAATCATTGGGCTGATTTCGAGTCAGTTTAAAATAGATTTTCGCTGAAGCCGGTACTAGAGGGGGGGGGGGGGGCGTAGCAGTGTTACAACAGTATTTTTTCGCAGACGAATGTAGTCTATTAAAACGAAGCTGGCGTTTGTGTTTCTCTGATTCGTTTCTTGCTGCCAGATTATCTTCAGAATTTAGTTTATATTTACTGCAGTTGCTGGTAAAGGTTGTATGGTAGACGTAAAACCTTCTTTGTTCTTCATCATAGTCCAGATTATTAACCTGGGCTCATTGCGAGTCAGTTTGAAAAGCAAATTGGGTTTTATGCGATCCTCATTTGTGTTTATATGTTAAACGATGTAAAAGTACTGGCCTAGTCTTCCCGACTGGTTTAACAGTTGTGTTTAAATATAATTATACGATGATTAAAGTCTCCATAGTCCTACCAACGGTAAACATTGTCAAAATACAAATCATTATGAAACCTTTACAGCCTTCAGAATTGATGAAAACATGTCGGTTGATGTGCTTGTTTGTATCATATAACTTGCAAAACAAGAAGGAACAAGGTATTTTGGAATTTATACAACTACAACTGAATATGACCTATAAGGCAGATTGTAAGTTCGCACATAATTATATGAAACCGTTTAAGCAGGCTGAAGCAGACTTCGATCATTTAGACCTCATCAGTAGTCCTTAATTATACTAAAATTACAGAGAAAGTCAGACAGTGCAGAATACCGGGGTCATGTTGCATTCTAAATTAAGTGAAAATAAATATCTGCAAAACGTCAAACCAGGTTGATGACATTTTTGGGGACGAAAAAATCATGCAACATCGTAAAGACAGCAGACCAGTTTTATAGATACAGCCACTGAAATTTTATCAGTTTTGTAATGCTGGAAAGGTTTGAAACTAATAAGTTAGTGATTGACGTACACATTTATCTCATATTCGTCAATTTTTACCCGAGAAATAAATAAAAACAAGAGCATAATTGAAATAAGAAATTCAATGTAATTTAATCACACTAATCATTTGTCCAATTTTCATCATTTAAAATAATTCGAATTCAATATTATTTAATAATCGTATCATTCACAAACTGAGTAGTATAGGCCTAAAACACCAATAGCTTGGAGAAACGTACCGCTATGATAAGGGTTTTCTATGAAAAGGACACTTAATTCATGAATGAGATCAATTCAAGCAGAGGAACTTTTACCGAGAAGAATTAGTCTCCTACAGGGAAAACTACTTTAATGAAAAGCATATTCTTTCCTCTGAGCAATGCCCCCATTTTCAATTGCTTCTTCCGAATCTAGGACGGCATAAATGTGGTCACCTTTTTCTTTTATCACAGTTTTTGCCAAACATTGTGGTTTTTTGTGCACCTTAAAGTTCCAAACGAGGAAGTTTAAACCGTGTAAAAGCATATTGGCTGTAGTTTTGTTGTAGTGCTGATTGCAAAAACGAATCATATATTTAACGCTTTAGAGTAATCAGCATACGCACTTGCACAAGATGAACGAAACCAACAAAATGGTATGAAGCTGTAGATGTTTATGGAGTTCTAACTTCTACTGGTTCCCTGAGCAAAGGAGCCCCTCCAAACTTAGTCTACTCTTTAAGGAATTAATAAGCTCATAGGGTGCTTTAAGTGATAACGGCAATTGAAAAAGGTTGCATAAATGAAAATGGCAAAGCACCCCTCCACCCCCTCCAACCCCACTGAACGTGTTTTCATTTTACTTTATACAGTGCGTGTTTTAATGAGCAAGAGTAGCTGTCGGCCACCCAAGAACCCCGAGGTTTGACTTCACTGGTACACGGCTCGGAATTTAATGTAAATGCATAGATTATTTTTATGGGGGCACCTAGACCATTTTCTTTTTTTCTTTTTTTTTTTTTTTTTGACAACCTTAGCTACTTTCTCTACCATTTAGAAAAAAATGTGCCATTCTAGGGACATTCTTTCCTGTATGAGTAGGCTCTTTTTGAAAGGAAGCCACGAAATATTCTCCGGTGCGAAACCGGCAGAAACGAATGCAAGTGTCATATTCCCCTTAAAGTAAAGAGACAGGCAAGGATCAGGAATTAATATAATCAAATCCCAAATCCCGCTCTTAAAACCAAACGGGGAGAAAGAACACACACACACACACACACAAAATAACAAACGCCCACGAAAGACACACAGGGTAAACCGAATAAGCAGCTCTTTCCAATATAGGTGGTCGTTCATCCACCTTTATTAAAAACAACAGCAACGTCTATTTTCACATACTTCATACTTCGAATTACAAAAAGAAATAAAAACAGAAAGCAGAATGGACAGAAATTCAGGTGCTCAGACTGCTATAGAAAATAAGCAAGCGAACATAATAAACATGTAACACAGACGAACCACAACAGAAGTACCGCCTTTGAACAGTCAGCAAAAGAATACAGGTGGGGGGGGGGGCTTAAACTAGTTTTACTGGATCCAAACCTCGCCCTCTGCTTCTGCGATGGTTCAAAAAATTTAGTTAACTATTTAGTCCTCATAAAGGTTTCCTAACCTATCGATGAATCGTCACAGGAAACAAACACATCACGGATAAGACCTATGATGAATCAGAGATAAGGACTCGACAGAAGCAAAGCATTGTGATACCTGGCGATCCCTGGTGTGTCAAACAACACCACTAAAATACCAGAGCAACAGAAAACGAACAGTGGAACCCCGAATAATCAAGCAACAGACAATGCATACCAAACTGAACTATGTCAATTATAATAATCTTGGAGAAAATAAAGGATGAAAATTAAACTTATATTTTGGAAAAGAGTATAAAATTACAGACCAGCTATTTGATACGGTATATCTGACATCATATTTAGAAACGGGATATATAGACAAACACAGCCCTGGGCGAGGGTAAGTTTTTTGTAAAACCGGTCAAGGCATCTAGTGCTTTATTGCCGACCATTTTTAATGCGGTGCTTCTGTTGTGGCTCACTTTTATTGTTAATCGGCTTTCTATAAGTACTTGACTTCTTGCACATTATTATGGATAGCCACGGGGCAGACTGCTGGGAAGGAACTATCCTTTTGACTTCTGGTTTTGTGTTTGTCTTGGTTATCTTTATGTGTCTTCTTCATTGGTTTCCTTTTCCATTTGGTACTTGGGGCAGGATATGGAATTCGAGGGGAGCCCCGGTATCTCAGTAGGTTAAGCGCTTGCCTGCTGATCTAGCGGTCCCGGGTTCGAGCCAACCTATAGGCAGGATCTTTGCAATCGTACACGGGGTTCCATTGCATACAGCCTTTCATTATCACCCAACCATCGTCCTGATATGACTGAAATACTGTTAAAAAGGACGTAAAATTGCAAGTCATTCATTTATCCATCTATCCATGGAATTCGATAGTATCAGTAATTGATCAGTGCCTTCTCATTTTCTTGTGACTGCACTCTACCCATTTGGTTTATCGACAGATGAGCCGACAAAACCAACAAAGTGGCATGTGCGCCCAGCGAAGACTCAGATCAGTCTTTGCATCCGCACAGTCTGGTCAGAGTCTTTGCTGTGCGCTTACAGAGCAGCTAAGGGTCTAAGCTACCTCCATGCCTACAGCAAAGACTCTGATCAGACTGGACGGATGCCAAGGCTGATCTAAGACTTGGCTGGGCAAGCATTTTGTTGGTTTTGTCGTGTCGCGGCTCAAATTCTTGTAACAAACACGGAAATGATTTTATATGTGTCAGTTCGTTAAGAAGAAGCCAGAATGATCGTTTAATTTTCTTGATAATAAGCAACATGATCAAACAAACTAATTTCAAATACAAGTACAAGCACTACCTGCTAAATTTTCTATTTAGATAAATCGGATTTCAACATATGTTTTAATGCATTTATCTGTTCATGAGCAATGCGCATTTAGTGCATATCCTTTGGATTTTCTATTTAGATAAATCGGATTTCAGCATATGCATTAATGCATTTATCTGTTGGTGGGCAATGCGCTTTTAGTGCATACCGTATAGGTTTTCTTGCATAAGCCGCCAAAAACGTAGGTCTGCGTCTGCATCTGTGCATTGTAAGCATATCTTAATCTGTAAGCATCGATCACCTCTGTTTTCTGGGGAGTCTGAAAAGGAAAACGGGAAAATCTCTTTGGTCTGAGTGTGTGTGTGTCAACTGATCTGAGCCGGCGCAAATCTGGTATGCGTAAGGAAATCCGTACGTGTCACGACTCGTCAGTAAGATATTAATGCAAGTAAACAGAAGCAATCATAATAAGTGTCAGAAGTACTCTCATCAAATGAGCCGCGACACGACAAAACCAACAATGCGGTTGGGCGGCCAGCGCAGACTCAGATCAGCCTGGGCATCCGTCCAGTCTGATCCGACTTCTCGCTACGCGATTAAAGGGTAGCGAAGGGTCTAAGCTACCTTCATGCGGACAGCGAAGACTCTGATCAGACTGGGCGGATGCCCAGGCTGATCTGAGTCTTCGCTGGGCGCACAACCACATTGTTGGTTTTCTCGCGTCGCGGGTCAATCTGTTTCGCACGTTAATGCGATTGAAATTTAACTAACAGACACTTGTACAGGAAGAGCAATAACGTTCTATCATGATATCTGCACTTACATGTTTCGACTGCAATCAGTGATTCCGCATGACTACAGGTGTGTCTACTACCAGCAGATGAGAAGGCAATGATCAGAAGCCGACATAAATGATTCGCACATCCTGTCCTAAACTGCAAATGGGACGGGACAACAATAAAAACGGCACGCAAAGCAAACCGAGGCACCCCTGCGAATCACTCACAAAGATAACATAAAAAGCCTCGTGCCTTACACAGTTTGCATACATTCGCCAGCGTTCACATATAATCACCCCCACCCCCCCACAAAAAATAAAATGAATAAATAAATAAAAAATCTTATAATAGTCTATGCTCGTTCGTATTGCTGACAGAGAATACTGACTAGATTAAGAACATCTTTCTTTCACAGTTTTGCTTTAAGTTTTCTTTATTAACTGCAAATCATAAACCGCTCTGGCTTGCCTTTTTTATTTCTTTCGTTTTTCTCTAGAAAAATTTTAAATGATGAAATATGTCATATATAAGAATTTACGAATATCATCTATGGGAAAAACGTTCCACTATTCGATTCGTAAAGATGCAAAAAATATATATCGCTTTTGTGCTAATTCTCATTTAGTCGTGTAGTGTAAAACACGATAGAACTATGTTATATACTCTGAAAAGATAATAAATGGTCAAAATTTTACTGCGGTATTTCAGGATCATTTCAAATATTTGGTAAAACAAATCATTTCCACCTTCCATTTCATTCATTTTGCAAGTATTGTACACATGAAGTTTGAAACTATAGCCTTTATCTTGACCAAGCCCAGACTTCAATTCACGCTACCCTCTAAATCAAAGTTGTCAGAAGTCCATAGGGAGAAAACTCGCCAAAATGTTTGATTTCGCCAATTCATAAAATTTTGAAAAATAGCTCGATAGTCAATTAATTTAATCATTTTCAAGGTCAGCAAGCTATAAGAAGTTAAAAACTCATAGCAGTTTTAGAAGTTATTCCCGACCAAACTGACACATTGTCAATTCTCTATGGGAATTCAAACAACTTTCATTCTAGGGGTAGTTTGACCTAAAGCTTGGACTTGGTCGAGACAAAGGCTATAGGTTCAAGCAAGCTTAATGTGTATAAAACTTGCAAAATTAATAAAATGGAAGTTAGAAATGATTATTTTACCAAATGTTTGAAATGTTTAAGAAATCGCAGGGTAAAAGGTTGACCCATACACGATAGAACTATGCTATAGTTTGACTGTGCTATATAACACAGTCAAACTATAGCATAGTTCTATCGTGTTTTACACTACACGCCCAAATTAGAATTAGCATAAAGTGATATATCTTTTAGTTCATATATCTTTTAGTTCTTTAACGCTCCATATATCTTGCTAGCCGGGCGATGCAGCGCAGTTGGTAGGGCGCCAGACTTGTAAGCCAGAGGTCCTGGGTTCGATACCCTGTCCGGCCACTTACTTTCATTTCTCTTTTCGTTGATTCAAGAAGGGCATTTGTCAGTTACTGGTGAAAGTAAGTGCACTAAGTACTGGTTAACCGCTCAGGAGGTCTAAGTCTGCCCAGGAATAGTGTGGTTAGGTTAACTGACCGTCCCGACATAACTATAGCGGTTTACTGTGGACGTTAAACAAAAACACAACAACAACAACAACCAGAATATACTAGTATATCTTGCTGGTTTCAGTACACCTGTTTGAGTTAAAGACTTAGTGTATGTAGCTGATACATCTAATGCAAAACCCAAAAACCCGAGAAACGCGTTTTTTTTTTTTAAGTTTCTTTCACAGAGAAACAGGCAGAAAGAGAAAACCTAAAGAAAATTCAACAAACTTGATATTTAGGTTTACTAAAGCTCTGGCAGTGAACTTGAACACCATGCTGTTTGATGGAATAAGGTTTTCTGTAGTATGCCAACAAGATATCTAGAAATCGGGTTAATGGGTGTTTAATCAGTCTGTTGTACATGTAGATGTGCATAGTAGTCCATACAACGTTTTCAAGCAGTTTTTATAGCTTACAAATTCGTTTTATCTCCTGTTCAAGATGTTTAAGATTCTTATGCCCAAAATTTTGAAGACCTTGGTAAGGCATATTTCTTCCGCTTCGTCCGTTCGTTAGTTCCTCCGTCCGTAACGCCTAGTGCAGCTACTTGGCTTTAAGACCACAGGACATAGGGTTCTGAATTTTCATATATGGATAGATCATGGAAAATGAGCGGAGACATATTTTTTCCTCCGCTGGACTTGTACTTTTAGTGTTACCTACCCTTATCGAAAATAAAACAAAAGCTTGTTACTACGATAGCTCAAGAAGAATTTAAGCTAGGAAGATGATATTTGGTATATAGGTCGAGATGAGACCTGCAAGATCTGAGCATCTAGTTATTTAATTCTGTTGACAAATGACCGAAAAAGCCCCTTGTTTGAATTTGGCATTTGCCAACTTTTGAATTGCTTGACATGGAAAGCTGTTTTTTCGGGGGTTTTTTAATAGTCCTTGATGCGTTGAATAGTTTAGTAAAAGTCATGTTATTCTGCATCAATTATTTACGAAGTTATTTCCCTGACAGTCAACATTTATGCAGCTACTGGGCTCGTGAACCACTGCGCATTGTGTTTTCAAATTTCATATATGTGTAGATCATGACAATATATACATAGATTATGTAAAAAATGAGTGAATTCATATGTTCTTCTTACTCCGTCGGACTTGTAATTTTAGAAATACCTTCCCTTTGTCGAAAATAAAATCCAATCTTGCTATCACGATGTTTCAAGTAGTATTCTAATTAGGATAATGATATTTTGATTACAGGTTGTGGGTGAGATGCGCAAAAACTGATAAACTTTTGGGCAAATTCTGTCAAAATTGATCGAGTTATGCCTTGTTTGAATTAAGCATGTTTCCAACTTCTGAACTGCCTAACCTTGGAAACTGGCCTTTGATATGTCAGTGGTCCATGATGCTTATTTTGGTATAGGTTACGTAGCTCTATATTCATTAATTACAGAGTTGTTTCCGTTTAAATCAAAACTTTTACAGCTCAGACTTTGAGATTCTAATGTTCGATATCTTTAGTGGCAGCGTATTGTTGGGGGCATAGTGTTTCATAAACACAGTTTCTAGTTTACTATTTTCTGGAATTGTTTTTATCAGCTTTTTCACAATGCTCATGGATAAGAATTCAATCAGATGGTCAACTTTAACGTATACTTGCACACATCATGAAAACATTTTGAAAGCAAATAAGGCCTACAAAAGCAATTCCAATCGTGCAGTTGTCTAAGCAAATATATTTTGAAATGTATCGCGTGGAGTTTGTAGGTAGTGAAACGAGAGCCATGTCTGTCCCTAATATGCACTTCCGCGGCTCGGCTCGCAAAGATCGCAAGTCAAATTCCACCTGTTGATAACATAACAGATCATGGACAAAACAAGAGCCAAAGTGAGACAATTCTACTTATCAGGAGAAACAAGTCGTTTTCTGCCAAATAAGAGTATTTACACTTGCCACTGACTTCCCACTGACAATTAATTACCACGAAAACAGCACAGGAAGGGTCTAAAAATAAAGTGTAAATATAAGAATAAAAATTTGATTTTTCAGCGTTCATCGTGTATAGAAGCCAGTGGTCGTCGCTAAAATTCTACAAGAAGCGCTTCGCTTTTCATGGAATTTTAGTTCCGCCCACTGGCTTCATCACACGATGAACGGTGAAAAATCAAATTTCAATTCTTAAAAGAAGTTTCTAACAAAGCCAACTACATTTAAGTCCCGGATAGGAAAGCAGAGACAATTGAACTTGAAATTTAAAGACTAATGGAAACCAACGACATGAAAATGCGAAAGGTAACTTCCTCAGGAAGTGACGGTGCTTCGGTAATGACAGGCAGATTAAATGGTGTTGGAGCCCGACTTAAAAAGGATGTGCCTCATATGCTTCAAGTACACTGTGTTGCGCATAAGCTGCAGGACAGGCATGTGAGGACATTACTCTGTTTGACGAATAACAGTTAATTTTGAAGAATATTTACAGATATTTCAACAACTCAGCTGTAAGATATAATGAACTCAGAGCTCTGCAAAATTTCCTTCAGTGGGATGAAAACGCGAGTCATGTGACACTTAAAGAGCCTGCTAGCTTCAGATGGCTGTTTTTCGAAGGTGCAGTGAAGGCATTTTCATATGTTTATCCAGCACTGTAAATGGAACTGGAACATGATACTGCAAAAGGAGTTCCAGAAGGAAAAGGCTATTTTAATAAAGTTAAAAATGTTCACTTTGTATTAACAACAGCATTCCTAAGAGATATTTTAGGAGCTGTTAACAAACTATCACAGATATTTCATAGACGAACTAGACATATCAACTGTCAACATAATGGTGAGCAGTTCAATTGAAAAACATTGAGTGCTTTAAGAGTAATAATGGGAAAGAACTTGTGAAAGTGCATGATGGAATAAATGAATTAATGTTCCTAGATGTGAACCTGGGCGACAATCAACAGGCCCGCATCATGTTTCAGAATGCTGCAAACACCTGCCTTGATTAACTTGTGAAAAACTTAAATTATCGCTTTATGAAAGAATCCATGAAAACACAACGGGAGCTGCTATCTATCTATCTAGTTATACTGCAACACCCCCTCGCGAGGATTACGTGCAGGATGCTTGCGCGCCGTGAAGAAAACAGTGAGATGAATAGATGAGTCTAAAAAGTGCAAAAGTGAGGTGAAGAAAGATGAAAGGGTTAAAACTGTTAACAGAGGTGAGATATTAAAATCGGGTTAAAAACAGGTCTGTTGTATTTATGGCATCTGGTGGTCAAGAGACCTGACTGCCACACTGAACTGAGTCAGTTTAGGCAGCAAAACAACATCAGCTGGTAGTCGATTCCATTGCACAACAGCCAGGGGGAAGAACGAGTATTTATAGAAATTTGCTTGAGTGTGAGTTTGCAGTAATGTGAGGGGTTGGCTGTGACGTGTCATTCTTCTAGGATGTGTAAAATACGATGGAAGAGTCACGGCAACATTATTGTGCAGAATTTTGTAAAACATGCAAAGACGAGCATCTGCTCTCCTCTGCTCCAGAGACCTCCAACCAAGGCTAGACTGCATAGCAGTGACACTGTCATAGGGAGAATAGTTATTCAAAGCCCAGCGGATAGCTATACGCTGTATCATTTCGATTTTGTGAATATTTGACTGTGCATATGGATTCCACACTGTAGAGGCATATTGTAGCTGAGGGCGCACTATGGTTTTGTATGCTGCTTCGCGGACACCGAAATGTTTGGTTTAAATGTTACCTTTGATAAAGCCGAGTGATTTATTGGCATTTGAGCAAGTTCTATTAATGTGTCTGTTAAAGTTGAGATTGGTGGACAAGTCGACACCAAGATACCTGGCAGAAGGGACACTTTCCAAAACCTGGTTATGCATTATGTATGGGGTCTTTGCGGGAGTTCGTGCCCTTGTTATGTGCAAAACTTGGCACTTACTAGGATTGAACTCCATGTCCCACTGAAGTTCCCATTGCTGGAGTTTATTGAGGTCCTTCTGGAGGAAGGTTGTGTCTTCGGGATTGTTTATGGTCAGGTATACCACAGTGTCATCTGCAAACAGGCGTACTTGGGACTGCACATTATCGGGTAGGTCATTTATATATATAATAAAAAAAATTGAAGACAGACCCCTGCGGTACACCTGATGAGACTGGAACCTCATCTGAACACTCACCTTCCAAGACGACTCTCTGGCTCCTACCAACAAGGAAGGACTGGATCCAGTGGAGAGTTTTACCATTAACCCCGTGTATTTCGAATTTATTGAGTAACTTCAGATAATTCACCTTGTCAAACGCCTTACTAAAATCAAGCAGAATAAGATCTGTCTGTTTTCCCTCTGTCAGGGATCTAGTAAGGTCTTCAACAAGCTGAATCAACTGAGTTTCACAGGATCTGCGCTCTCGAAAGCCATGCTGCAAGTCGTAGAGAATGTTGTGGTTTTCAAGGTGTCTGGTTAAGTTGGAAGCAATAATATGCTCCATTGATTTGCATAAAATGCAGGTCAGGGAGATAGGTCGGTAATTGGCCGGGTTACCTTTATCTCCTTTCTTAAAGAGTGGGGTGACTAGTGCTTGCTTCCATTCAAGTGGTACAGTACCAGTGTTTAGGGATAACTGGAAGATAGCTTTAGCTATAGGAGCTATTTCATTTGCCAATTCCTTAAGAACTACAGGCTTTATGGCATCCGGGCCAGCTGCCTTAGAAAGGTTTAAACCTGTCAAGAGTTTGAGGACACCACGGACTTGAATATCAATGTCTGGCATTGCTGTTACTTTGCACTGAAAGGCTGTGGGTATGAACAAGTTTAGGCCAGACTGGACCCCACTAAGCAGGGCACCCCGAGACAGCTTGACAAGATCCAGTGCAGATCTTGAGGAAAACACTGATTTAAATTGCCGACTAATTGAGTTGGTCTTGTCAACATTAGAACTAAATATGGACCCACCTTCTTTAAGAGGACCAATGCCCTGCGAGTCTTGTTTTGAGTTTTTCAGGATGCTGAAAAGTCTTTTACGTGAAAAATTGGACTTACCAGTATCTGGGGTGTCATCTGTTGGATTGTTTTAGCCTAAAATTTCTTCTAAATATTATCATGTGAGGTTTTAGTTTTGTGTTTCACAGCATGCTTAGATTTGAGAAACTTCTTCCTGTTTTCCACAGACTTAGATTTTATGGCTTTCTGATACAATTTATCCCTTCTTCTAATTTCTCGCCGGATTGTATTAGTAATCCACGGAAGATGCTTTTTTGACACGACAAGTTTAGAAGGGATACATTTACTATTGCCTTCATGTAGGATGTTTTTGAATTCAGTCCAGGCTTGGTCAATGGTTTTGTTTTCTAGGTTTGGTAAGAATGTGGACCTGAAAGAGGTAATAAAGGTACGAAATGGCTCCCAGTCTGCTTTCCTGTAAAGGTGTGTTTTTCTTGGCTTTTGCTTGCTCAGATCATGACATTGTCAGGTCTGACGTCAACATTAAACCTAATTTGATGTTGACGTCAGACTTGACTATGTCATGATCTGAAAGGCCTGGGAGTATTACCACTGAGTTGACAAGAGTACTGTTAGAAGTTAGGAAATGGTCCAGGATATTATCACTTCTTGTGGCTTCTCTGACCACCTGAGACAGACTAAAGTCGTTAAGGATCTCTATGAAGTCCTCATACAGGCGAGGACAACTACATTCAGGCCTGATAATGGGGACGTCGTCATCACCCCAAGACAGTTTGGGAAAGTTCATATCGCCCAAAACCCAGATACTGCCGTTTTCCTGACTAACTGTTGCTTGGGACTTCCTAAGCTCTGCCAGACTATAGTCGTCATTTTCTTTTGGTCTATAGTACGAGGCAATGAAAAGAGGCTTCGAACCTGCGATATCGACCCTAACCGAGACTATATCGCAATCTGTTTTAAATTGTTTCTGTTCGGATACTAAGATCCCGCCTCTTAGCAAAATGAATACCCCTCCGCCAATGCTGGTTGGTTGGTTGGTTGTTTAGGTTTACTGGCCCTTTGATACAGCATTTCATCGATATCGGACCGTCTTCAAGAGAGGGGGGGAAAGAAGAGAGAAATGACAGACGAGAGAAAAAATGTCTAAACAACCTCCACTCGCACCTACTGCTAGCACAGTAGGTCCTTGCCTCACTATTAACCAAATCAGTAGGATGAAGGGCACTGTACATAAACACAGTACCCTCGCACCACCCGACCACTCCCTAGAGGAGCTGAACACTGTCTTGAACCTACATTGGTACCAAAAATACTGCTATTAATAACCATGGGTGTGGGGAACTCGAACAATTAAGAGGACATTACGCTGGTAAAAATAGCATTGTTGACTCTGAACGAATAAAAGATGATTCAGTTTAAGGTTGTGCTGAAGTCCCTGTCAAAAACAACACTTAGACAAATACCGGTATGTGTTGAGCTTGTGTTCAAGTATTAAGATATGTTTCCAGACTTTGTGACATTAGCCTAGCTTCTTCTGGTTCCACCGCTGACCTCAGCGGCTTGTGAGCGTGGCTTTTTTTTTACTCCAAATGAGATAAACACAAAATCAAGAAACAGACTAAAGCATAGAATGGTAACAAAGTTAATGAGATTAACGGATGAGGGGCCTGAACTGAAGGAATTTGATCCAAAGCTAGTTGTATGCAAGTATGTAGAGAAACGCAAACGCAAGAAGTGAATCACACTTGTGGCACTCATGATATTTTAAGAACCGGCTACAAAATCAGGGTGTTAGTGATATAAAATGTAAATCATGAAGTGCATATGTTTTAAATCTGATTGTGTTTTAAGTCTGTGGTAGATGAAATTTTTTAACAGTGATTAAAAGTAGAGAAAAGAAATACACAGAAAATATTAGAAAATAATATATTTTAACTTCCGTTCAATCTGTTATTTGTTTTTATTTATTTTATTTTATTTATTTATTTATTTATTTTTGCTCTTTTTTGTCGTCTTAATAGTTTTCTTGACTAGTTGCTATGGCTTTACAGTAAATAAAACTGACTCATATGAGGACAAGGAAATAACAATAAAATGACATCTTTCATGTGTATATAAAACAAAACAGACAGAAGTAATTGAGTATATCAGTTATAAGTCCACTTCAATTACACAAGGCAATTTGGCCATTGAGTTCATGTGAAAATAATTTATATATACTCAACACAAGTCGCTATGGTTTTACATGTCACTGGTGCTTCAGATGTGGACTTTTTACTTTTCAGAACATACATGTCTTTACATTTAGAAGCAAAGCCAACAAAGAGACTTGTTTTATGGAATTGATAAAATAGGCATTAATTGACTGTCAGTGTGTGCTAGTCTCAAGTTACTTCAAATACATGAAATCATATGGTCCTGGAGTACATATAATAAATTATGTATTATATACACTCAAGGGGTGCTTGACCTACTGTTTGAGTCAAACTTACAGACTTTAATAGAATGTTAACTTTGATAATATCATAATGTGACATTCGATAGGACACTTATATTTAAAGATATACGCCCTGATATGTTTCTATTAAATTTCAAATGTCTCACGAAAAATCGTATCAAAGACATAAAAATGATTTAGAGTAAAAGTACTTTTATCTACCAAATTTATAATTTGTGCCGGTCACTGGAAGTAGGAGAATTTAAGAAAATATATAAAAACGCGGGAAAAGCGGGTCGTCATTCCCGCCAAAAACGAATACTGGATACGCCCGGTAATCATGGTTAATCAGGGGAAGTTATATCATGAATAATTTTAAGCCCTTTCTTTAATCAACATCAGACAGTTATTGGCTGAAAAGATCTCACGTGCACGGATTAGAGATTAATGCTATTGTAAGGTTATTTACTCCACTATTCATATTATGCAAAGCGTGCTTGCAGAACGCCTTTTTATTCCCATGTGGAAGTCAATCAATTTATGACGAAAAAATGTTCATGAATATTCAAGATGAGTTCGTAATGATATATCGTCTCTGCCTCCGTACCAAAGACTTTTTGGATGAAGATTTTTGCACAATTCTAAATTGTGTTGCATACAACTAATCCGTTTAATCTTTTGTGGTTATTTCAAAATGAAATACGAGGGAGTATACCTTTAACTCTCAACCAGTTTCTGTTTTAGGAAGTAGCAGAGCTGTGCCTAGGCCATAGAACACATTAACTACATACAGTGACCCAGACAGTGCTTTATTTGTTAAATATTTATTTGACTTGACATGTGATTTCTTTAGTTTTATTCATTGTGTTGGCTAAGATTTGATTTTAACATGCTATTTGATTTAACTGTGCTATTAGATAGTTTGTCCCAATGATAAAATTTTAAACAAATAAGCATTGTTTCAGTTTAATCCAGAAAAACTATGAAGTATTAAGGGAAGCAACTCTGCCATTTTCATAAGCATCCCTTCAAGGCTAACTATTATCGAGAAGAAATTCTTTCCTTTTATAGCATATACGCTATTTTATTTTCAGCGGGCTTCATCGTCCAGGGAAGCAAATTGGAAGTCACAAAAGTAGTCCTCCTCAGTAAAATTGACTGAAAACAGGGGGAGTAACTCTGCTATTTTCATTTGCACCCCTTTTCAGTGGTGGTGAACTCTGTCTTTTAAGGAGAAAAGTCTTTTCTTTCAGAGTGTATCCCAATTTGGAAGGGCTTCATTGTCCAGGGAGGCAAACTGGAAATCACAAAAGTTGTCCCCATTGTAATAATGGCTCAAAACAAGGTGTGTACATATACCTTAAAGCTAAGGGAAGCAACTCTGCCATTGTCATTAACATCCCTTCTCAGCGGGGGTAAACTTTTTATTTATTTATTTATTCAAAGGAGAATCTCCTAATTTGGAAGGGCTGCGTTGTCCAGGGAAGCAAACTGGAAGTCACCAAGTTGTCTTTCTTCGTAAGATAGCTGAAAATAAGGTGGTGTTCACTAACACCTAATAGTAAAATGGCATGGGTACATTCTCATTAGACTATTAATCGATAAGCTTTCCTGAGTGAAATTCATGCTGAAGTACATGGGATTCCCATTCTCCTACTGTTCAGATGGGACTCCTCTTTTTGGAAAAGAAGGAGTCCTGGACTCCTACTTTTAAAATTCAAGTGAGGACCCTGCCTTTATTTCTGAAAAAGCAAAATATATATTGAGTTCAAGCTATATATTAGTTGGTTGGGGCCGGATGTTTGTCGTTTCTTGGCCCACCGGGGTTCAACTAGTGGTCTTCTTTTGCTCCAGTGTTCCAGTGGTGTTGCTGGCGCCCCAGGGATCTCCAGGTGTCTCAATACGTTTTGGCTGTCGAGTCCTCATCCTTGCTTCATCACGGTCTTTTCTTGATTTTAATTGTTGACCGTAATGATTCTTTGATGAGTTAGGGGACCTCCATACGAACCGAGCTACCAACTAATTGTGTGCACCGCGGCGGAGGGTGAGGGTGAAGGTTTGGGCCCAGTAAAACCGGGGTTTAAACCCCCAGTAGTTATTACTGACCGTCCCAAGGCGGTACTTTCGTTGCGTTTGCATTTGTTATATGTTCGGTGCTGTTAAAATTTTTTGTGTTTCCATTTTAACCCTTCTATAATAAAAACAGAAAACAGGTAAAAATAGTAGTTCAATGTTTTTTGTATAATTTGCTTAGTCTGTTGTAACCCTTCTGTTGGTTAGGGATAGGGTTTGGGATCTGATTCAGTCAGTTCCTGAAGTGTAGTTACTCTTTAAATTTGACTTTTATTATCAGCTATTGCCTAAAATTGTAAAAAGGTCAGTAAGACGACCAGAAATGGTTGTGTATGTCAGAGATGTTCGAATGCTGCTTTTTGGCTGAAAGTATCAACAATTTCTGAAGTTGCACTGCATCTGGTTAAAAAAATTAACTGAGTATACGATGGTTTGCAACAATGGTAGACAGTGCAGTGGGCATTGCGTACAGGATGAATGCAGTCGGTGTGGATTTCAGCTTGTGGGAATATTAAGAGTCATTATAGCTACAATATGGAAATCAGGAAATCAAATACTCTCGCAGGGAAGCAATCCCTGTTGAAGCAAAGGATGGCATGCAAATTGAGCCGATTTGTCACATGTGTGGCGTGGTGAAAACAGTCTCACACACCCACGGAGTCTAAAGTGGAACGGACAGGAAAATCAGTAAGTTTCAGATGTCGTCTAATTTGCATGTTAACCTTATACCCTATGCTCTATCAGCATGAAAATTTTTTATCATGAGGTATCGCTGCAAGCTTCTCGCTATAGTTTGTCATTGTAAATGACCGTTATTAGCCACCTTTTAACAAATAAAACAGCACTGAGTTCCACATAAAAAGGGTTTGAAAACTTATTTCGTCATTTTAGTTGGCTACTAAAATGACCTACTTTCGATTTCAATAAGCTAAATAAAACGGTAAAAATACAACGTACAGGCGTGGAATCCCAATCACTATCCCGCTTATGTTTAAATAGCATTGCTAGACGGGACACCAGACTATGAAATTGTATTTTGTGGAGTGAAATGTCATTTTTCAAAAACTTGTTTTCTCTCCTTTTTGCCAGTTATATAGCTCAATATATACACGTCAACCTACATTTTATTACCAAACGCGAAGGTTGAAGCGCTTTTTACAATGATTTGAGCTTAGCCGTTTTTACCACTAATAGGACTATGGATACTTTAAATGTAGCTTTTTTTTGTTTTACATAATCAGTGATTGCTTTAATCTAGTATACATTGAATATCTATCCGAGAGGCTAGTCTTATCGGTTTTCCAGGAATATACATATAATTGTATCGCAGTGTTTACTTACTTGCATGTTATGTCGCAGTGTTTATTTTCTAGCATATCTTGGAGCAATGTTTAATTTCATGCATGTTGTGTTTAATTGCTTGCATCTTGAGCAACAGTATAACAGGAAGTTGTAAAACACACACACACACACACACACACACACACACACACACACAATTTAACCAAAAATACCTATGTAACGCAGATAAATGAACAAACAATTTCTGGCGTTTTGTTTTCCATATGATTAACTTGAAAAATAATGTAGCGAATAAAAGAAGATATATCTGAGGACTCTGAATAAATGTAAGAATATACATACGCAACTAAATTGTCTCATTGTATAGTAAAGTTCAATATGTTCTGCTGGAGAGAGAGAGAATGAAGGTAAGCTTGCTTCCTAGGCTACATTTCGTTTTTGATAAAATACTGTAAAACACTTATATATGGCGGTTACTGAATTTGGGCAATAATGGCGGCTTAGGCAAAGAGGGCTAAAATATAAGTCGTCCACCAATAATTGATTTGAAATACACTTACTGGGGACCAGCCTGATACTCAGATAAAAATGAGAACTTATGTGTTTGAGATATTTTCCATACCGTTCTGTGAAACTATACATTGTGACATCTCATTAGAATCGCCATAGAGGCGATTCTAATAGATGCCACAATATATAAGTTAATAGAAAGATAAGAAAAAATGTTTCAGTTAAACTTCAAATTTTCTTTAGTATCTGAAGCCATGGTACATATATATCGTGTGAACGCCAAAATTAAAATGCGCCAATATATCATTTTTATTAAACCGCAAAATTTGACACCGCAGATATTAAGTGTTTTACAGTATGTATTCCAACCTTATTTTTTGTAATAGGTTATGGAAGTTAAGAAAAGTAGCAGAGTAGTTCGGCTTAATGTTATGGAATCTAGGTGCTCATTATATAGGGAACCAGACGAACCCGAAGACTTTTGGAAATGATCCGACAGCATTTTTGAAGTATATAAACTGAAAAGGCATAACAAAAGGACCTATTTCAGTTTTAATAACTTCCAAAATAAAAAATGATAATCAAATCTCTTAAATGAACTTTTTTTTAAAGCAAACAGCTTGTTAAAATCTTAAATTGTTTACAGTTCAGCGTTACAATTTAAATCTCCTTGACTTTCTAATTAAGTTACCACTTCTACATTTTTATCCAAACAGATTAATAAGGCAAATTGATGAAATGGCAGACATGAATCAAATTGAAATCAGAGTGTTTAAAACAAAAACGGAGTAAAAGCCCAGTAGCATTCCAGCAGACACCAACTTTCGTTTCTTTTGCATTTTAGTTTTTGGATGAACTTTTACATATAAAAATTACAGCATAAGCAGGCAGAACTTTTGCATTATCTTTGAAAACACTTCAGACAGTAACATCTTGAGATATCAAATTGTAGCAACATTTCCTCGATTCACATCCACTGACAGCTTATATGGTATTTGATTAAGATGGAAATAGCACTATTTCAGCGAAGCAATTCTGCATTTGCATTTCGTCCCTTCTCAGTGGGGTTAATAATGAAAGAAAGGAATTAGTGCTTCTAAGAGCAACATCATTCCTTTAACCCTTTTTAGACCGGATACCCGTTTTGGGGACATTATCCAAACAGTGCAGACCCAGTTCAGACGCCGCAAAACGGCGTCTGATCAGGGTCTACATTGTTTGCTTACAGGAATTTCTGTGCAAAGTACAATAAAAGTGAAAATATTCACCAGAAACCCCTAAAACTAGAAATGGGATTATCTGAATGATAAGAATGGACAAGTCCACTGGTCAAAAAAGGGTTAAGAGTAGTCTCCGTTTCGGAAAGTTTTATTTTCCATTCACTGAGGCAAGCATACGTCCCTTCGGAAAACATGGTTAAAAACATAGACGTTTGCCCATTCACCACAAATACACAGACAAACAAGAACAGCTGCCGCATAACAGACTACGTATGTATGAGAAGCACCTGCAATCTTGATAATTATTTTTGTTAATATTCCTTAATTACTAGTTAAGTGTAACGTCCTTGAGTTTCTGTTTATGAAAACACCATATGCGTCTTCGTTACCGATACGGTATGTATAGAGTTGTTTAAACCAAGCTTCATTTTTTGTGTTTTAACGTCAATTGGTCTAGACTTATAAATAGTGGTGATGTGTTTCTGAGACATACCGTACTATGTACCTATAAAGACTGTAACATGTACATGTACCTATAAAGCGTTAGTTGCTTCCCAATGACTTTTTACAAAATTAAACAATTAAACTCGTACGTCATCTAATGATTCAATGAGAGTCTGTCTGATATTAATATTACTTGAACATGATCAAAATACTTTCGTCAGTGATAGAATCATTTTCGTTTTTTTTTTTTTTTTTTCCTTTATTTTTTTTTTTATTTCTTTTTTTTTTTTTTTCGTTAGATTTCATTTAAGTGTAAAAGCATAGAACACACTCCCAAGTTACAACTTAATGTACATCCAAAACAAGAATAAAAAAGCCATTAATAAGACCAGACAGCAAAATATAAATCATTTGAAGCATGCAATTAATCCTTGTTAAAAGAAAAGTTGATTACCGCAATTATGATGTCATTCCTGTGGGAAACAGAGGTTTCAGCTAATCATTATTTTTGCTCTCAACGTGTAGATTGTACTGTGTGTGCGTGCAGCATCAATAATTTGTGATGTCTCAGAAAAAGGATATTTTCGACGTGTGCAAAAAGACATACTCAAATCAGCAGGCGCATCTGCGAACTCTGATGGACGTGTCCTTTTCCGCATGTCAAATTTGAATCCTCGGGAATTAGAAATGAGCACTCTGATCAGTTTCCGCAAATACGCTTTACTGAGTTTTCAAAGGACGCAGAAGGCTTTAGGTTACTTTTCATGCGATGCTAGTCAGTTTTACGATCATGATGCATTTCTTCCTCGAGACTAATGATGCAACAGGCAGTGTGTAAACGTATTGCTTCCAGCTTAAACATGACATTTTTGCTCAAAACCGGAACTCCAAAAGCATGGTGTCACAGATAAAAGTACAGACAAACAGAGATCTGTAAAGGTAACAGTTTGCCGTAGCCTCGTGGCAATAGGGGCAGAAAAGGTTAAAGACCCACAGTATCTGAAGCACAGCATATGAAGGGCAAAGCCTATCCCACTCCTTTTGTTGCCTATCATTTCCTGAATCGAAAGTGGTACCCATTCACTGCTGGTCTGACACAGAGAGTATGCCGCCGGCTGGCCTAACCCGGATTCATACCGGCGACCATATATACCATAAGCGGTGTGCCTAACCACACGCCCACGGCGCCTACCAATCTTGAAGATTGATACCTGCAGAAATTTACGTAGATAAAAATATAGTTGAAAAAGGAACGTACGGACTTAAAGAGAAATTAACAATGGCAAAGTAATCAATTGCTTGTATATAATAGAAATGAGTTTTTTTTTTGTCTTTTTCTATCATTACCAGGTGCGCACTTCATAATAAGCAATACATCGCTCAAATCACTGGGCAATTGCAATGCAGTACTCATTTTGTATTTGTTATGGATACTTTCTTCACTGCAACTGGTGTGCAGTGCCGTTTGGTGGCCGTAAATCGTCTCAGCCTACTAGATAAAAGTGCAAATTACATTTCCCGGCACGATTAGATCATGCAGCCTATTTTGATTAGTAAAGTTTATTATTATATACCTAAAAAGATCGCCATTCACTTTACATTGGAGTTACCGTGCAATATTTTTTGCATATTGCACGGAGTCAAGTGCATATTGCACGGAGTTAAGGAATCACGTTCACCAGAACTACTTTTGTTTTGAGAGGATAAAAGTGTGGCAGCCATTTTATTGTCGACTGCAATCAAAAACCGAGAAAATTGATGACGCTACTGTCGGTTTCGCTGTATGAAATGCATGTAATACAATTAAATATGATTTACCTTTGATCTGTCAGTTTTTTACGGCATAGTCTGGGAATAATAATGGAGAATTTCCTAAGATTTGCAGAGAGCAGAACTGGAAAATGGCGCCCACTTCTTGTTAACGTCAAAGTTTGTTTATTGACGTCACGTTCGATTCTATAATGTCATATTCACTTTCGCGCCGTCGGGCGTGGCTTTGAGCACGTATGAAGACACCGGACTGCATAATAATATTTCAGATTTCAAGAAATTGTGGCTTAATATGCCGATATTTATTTTGATTTCTTATGTAGACAACACTGCTGAAACTAGCTGATTGAAGATAAAGGTATATAATAAAAAGGTTATTGAATTTATATTGGGAAATATTCGGCACTCGTTCATATGGCGGAGACGCACTCGCAAGCTCGTGCGTCCTTCGCCAAATGCACTCGTGCCGAATATTTCCCAATATAAATTCAATAACCTATATATACAATTTGAAAATCGCTTGTGTGGGCGCTAAAAACGTCAGCAGCCTTGCTCAATACAATACAGACAGGTTGTAGGCGAAAATGTTTATTTCTGGCATTTATAGAAAATCTTATTTCATGCATCTTTTATGTCTTACTGGAAGATGTAAACGTATCCAAGAAGCTATTCGAGTAAGAGTGAATCGCTCACACCGACTCACAGAATTCTAATGACTTTGCTGCACATGAGAATATTCAGTTTCTCTGACACTGAGAAGATAATCATATATGCTCACAACAAATCAATTAGATAATTAAACACAATCGTATAAAGACACAGACAAAAATAACAATGTAGACGATTTATGTATAAATAAATAATTTGCATGCTACATAGCAACTTTATAAATTTTGGAAGCAGATTGGCAGTTAAATGATCTTAAATCATTCGTAAATGTGTCGGTAAACTATGAAAATGCGTGGTGTTAACTCTGTGAGAGCAAAATGTGTTGAAAGTGTTGACAAGCTTAGACAGTGACAATATTACATGTATCACGTTGTTAATATTTGACAGGATTAAGAACGACTCGAATCAGGATATGAACAAGTCAATGACCCTGTAGGCCTGCTGTCTATTATGGAAATATTATGGCATGCGCAGATAAAATATTGCAGTAGGAATACTGTTAAATGAAAGCAGGAGACGTTGTAAGTCGAATACCATAAACAGCGGTCACATAACACTGAGATAACATGTCTGGTCCTTGTGTGTCAACATCGTTTGGCTGCTGGGTAAGCTACTGACATGTTAGCATCAGGACAACGAGCATCTTGTTGATACTCCGATGCTTCTCAATTGTTGCTGGATGAAAAGCGTCGTACACATTGCTTTTTACTGAACCATACTCGATGAATTTTGCGTTTTCAAAATCTGGAAAAAACGGCGACATGAAAAACCTTAGATTTCTGTTTCTTCTTTTTACAGATTCCCAGATAGACCACGTGTTTTCCTACTTAAGCGGTAGCCATTCACTTTGCATATTTAGTCGCATTTCCTATTTAAGCGCTTGATAGACCTTTTCTAAGATAGCCGTTAATTTATCCCACTTAAGCGCAATTCCCATTTAGTCGCTTCACACACGTGCAATTTCGTAAGTTGTTTAAAGTTAATCAAAGTTCTGTACAAAGACCCAGGTTAACATTTGTGATGAACACTTGATTTATTTGGTAGATATAGCTTTCAGTTAAACTAGCATGAACACCTGTACTACGATACATTTTGGGCACTCCGCCATTTGCAATTAGTATTAATTTACGGCAAGACTTATTACATTAACTACCAAAAAATGCTACTATTGCAATAGTAAAAATTAGACTCAAAACGTTTCGATCAGGTCTGTTTTCTTTGTATGTTTTCTTCTGCTAGCAATTTCGTATACTGCTGAAATTATAAAAAAAAGATCTATTGAATGCAACAGCATGAGGATAATTTGGTAGCTGAAACAACACGTAGAAGGTACCGGTCGCCGATTGCAGTGTCTCTTTTCGTTGCCGGCGGTTTTCCACCTGGCAAAATTCAACATGCGCACGCCAACTTAACTCACACCGAAATATTATACCGGTTTTGGTTCGCACCTAGGTGCTGCAGCTTGCTTATAAAGAAGCATGACTTTACAACCAAAAACTTTGTTATTTAATAAATCAAAGTGAATCATATGGAAACCATGCTTCGAAATATCAAAACTGGACAGATAAGATGTATCCTGCCTTAATGTTCTATGATATTCCCACCTTGTGGCGAAAATTTATTCACAGTTTTCAATGTGAATATGATGTTGTGTATACTAACTGGAACAACCTACTTTAAAGGTATATTTGCTTTCGATAAAAAAAAACATGTCCATTTTCCTTTTTGGGAAAGTATATCCCGCTCTTGAGGGCTGTCTTTTAGAGTTTAGTTTGGCTGTGGCTTATGCTAAGGCTTTCTCCTTGTCCAAACATTAATTTGACTAGGGGAGAGTCGGGTAACTTCGGGCATGCGGGTAAATTCGGACATACCATTGCAAACAGTGAAAATCCAGATGAGACGGATCATAATGAGCCGTCTCATCAGCATTTTCACTGTTTGGCCAGTTACTGTTTTGTTTTAGTTCCAAGCAATTGACATAATTATACAGGAAAAATGTCACTGTCCGAATTTACCCGACTCTCCCCTAGTTATCCAATTAGATCAGTGTTGTAGCCACTTGTACGAAAATCAATGAGCGGACTTTATCGCATAAATGTAATCATATTCAAATACGTCGAACGTGCAAAAAAGAAGTGAAAAAGTGATCAGCAATACATACAGATATCACAGTTCACCCAGGGCATCAAACGGTGAAAAGGTTGCAGAAAGCATCAACACAAGTAGTGAGACAGCCCAAGCGGACAGAAAATGTATTGTTCTTTTACAGGAAGGTGGTCATAGAGATAGCCTAATCAAAATGTTAATATATTAGCACAAAATATCTATTTGGCATAATTTTTATCTCTGTATGAACGTAGAGCTTTTATCAGCCTGAAAAAGAACGGTATAAATGGGCCGTAACACTACAAATCCAACAATGTGGCACTTGCGCCGAGCGAAGGCTCGGATCAACGTGGGCAGCCGTTCAGTCTGATCAGAGGCTTAGCTATTCGCTTAAAGGATAGCTGAGGGTATAAGCCAGCTCCGTGCGGACAGCAAACCCCGCAGGCACACAACGTTGAATCAGCATTAACTCAAGGTTGATTCAATGTCATGACGTTGAATCAACGTTGATTCACTGTTGAGTGCCCAATTGGAAGTCTCTGATCAGACTGAGTGGATGCTCAAGCTGATCTGATCTTTTGCGTGCCCAGTGGGAAGTCTCTGATCATACTGAGAGGATGCCCCGGCTGATCTGAGATTTCGCTGGACGCATATGCGAATTTGTTGATTTTGTAGAGTCGCGACTCAAATGCAGATACTCAGGAAAAGCCAAACAACAGAAACCAAAAGCAGCATAAATATCATTGAGCCGCGACACGAGAAAACCAACAAAGTGGTTGTGTGCCCAGCGAAGACTCAAATCAGCCTAGACATCCGTCTCGTCTAGTCAGAGTCTTCGATGTGCGCTTTCAGCGTGTCTAAGGGTCTAAGCAACCTCCATGCGGACAGCGAAGACTCTGATCAGACTAGGCGGATGCCCAGGCTGATCTGAATCTGCACTGAGTGCACAACCACTTTGTTGGTTTTCTCGTGTCGCGGCTGAATTATAGAACACACATTCCATCTATTATTACGTTTTTCAAATTTTATAACAAAACAAAAGAGGATCCAAAGATGATGCAGCTTCAAAAAGGAGTTTGTTGTCGGTCTGTGCAGAACACATTAGACCACCAAGAAACTTTGCTGACGCAAAGCTTAGCACTCGGAAAAGAATGACAGTATCTTAAAATTGGTAGATTAGTAAACGATCCGCCTAAAAAGACTAAATGGAAGCTTCGAACTGCAACTGGAGCATTATTGGTTATCCCCTCGGGGATAACTATATTAAGTTAGGAATTCGTACTCGATTCGTACGCCGTTTCCTTTTGTTGAAATACGGTCCCACTACTTCCCGATACTCCTACATTTGGCGCACCCTGCTGCAAGATTCTCGCCAGCATCGCTAATGCATGATCTTTATAGCTTATCTTCAACACTTTATTTCACCCTATACAAGCAATTACCCGAGAGTTCATTTCAGCTACTAACAGTTGTCACTTAAGAGTACAGATCAATAACAATGTGTACTCGATTATGCGCCGTTGCGTTTCGCTAAATGCGGGTCCCAATATTTTCCGGTATTTACTCCCATATTTTGGCGCACCCAGCTGCAGGGTCCCTCCCAGCATCGCAAAGGTATGCGCTATGAAACTTTTCTTGACACTTCATCTCACATACTACATGCATCTCACCTAATACAAGCAGTAACCAGAGAGTACATTCCACTTAGGAAGAGCTGTCACTAAACAGAACAGGTCACCTAACACAAGTTAATAGCACTGAAGCTCACCTGTTACAAGCAATCACTAGACAAAAGGAAAAAGCTGTCAAACTCGTTCCTTACCTACAGCTTCAACAAAGTCCAAGAATACAATAAAATAAACTTGTATAGCGGCCAATTTTCTACTTTACCACTTGCATCCTATAGATTCATTTGTAAGGAATACCCTCTCAAGCAGGAGCGGCTGTAGCGTAGTGGATAACACTCCAGACTACCACCCCAGGGGTCGCAAGTTCGATCCCCCGCTTCTCCGGTCTTTCGGATGAGACTTTAAACCGAGGTCCCGTCTCCATATGACCTCGTTGTTGGTGGGACGTTAAACCCGAGTTCACTCACTCACTCACTCACCCTCTCAAGCTTTTTCAAAAGCTAAACTTGTGTGTTTAACTGTGATGTGTTAATTATAAGTAAGGAGAGCTCGACTCAAAACAAGAATCTGCTGCTCATTGCAGTCTGATTCGAGCCTCAGACTAAATGACGACACCTTCCTCAATATCCTACAGAATAAAAACCGAGCAGCCACACGATAAAACAAACAAAGTGGCATGTTCAACCAGCGAAGAATATTATCAGCTTTGGTAACGCTAAGTCTTCGCTGTGCGCTTAAAGGATAGTTAAGGATTTCAGCTAGCTCCATGCAAACAGCGAAGGCTGATCTGAGTCTTCGCTGGGCGCTCATGCCACTTAATTGGTTTTGTCGTGTCGTGGCTCATATATATAAGGTAAGGGCAGTGTTGTGCATTATATGAGCTCATGAACAGACTCAGTGAAAAGAATTTGACTATTTTCGTCTCATTGGCATAGTCTGTGTTTCTAAAGGATCAGGGACCATACACTGTATTTATAAAACCACTTAAGTCGTTGCTAGACTGTTGCTAAGGCTAAATATTTATGAAGGAGATTCCCTGCAACTATGAAATTTGCTCTGGTGGAACAGTCTTTCTTAGACTGTTCCTCCAGAGCAAATTTCATAGTTGTAGGGAATCTCCTTTATAGAAATTCAGCCTTAGCAACAGCATAGCAACCACTAAAGTCATTTTGTAAATACGGCCCCTGCTTTTTTGAATGTACCTACAATGAAATACCGCGCACTAGCTCACTGGTGTTTATTATATAGAACCGTATGAACTGTAGAATACATTAATTAAGATAACTGGTGTAGCAGAGAATTGGCATGCTGAATATGCTAGAAAAAGCTGAATTACAATTCTCACTATGTAATTTTCGTGTAGCGCTGTCAACAGCTTATCATCCACCCAACCATTTACTAATATTTATGTCTAACATCAGCAACTAGAGTGTTTTTTTTTATTAGGTCTTCTTTTCATGTTCAGAAAATACAGGCGTATATCATTTTTGTTGAAATATATGTATTTATTTATTTTGCTAAACACACCTTGGCAAATTTGGTGCAATGATATAAAGAGAAGTATTTATTTACAGCTGACAGAAAAAACACACCAAAAAAACACGATATTTGAACCTAAAGCTTTCTTAAGTGTGCTGGACTGAGTTCAAGCTGTAAAGTGCATTGTCGAATGCTAATCAAATTTGAAGCGAAATGTTTAAAAAATGTTGTTGGGCTTGCTCGGGAAAAAGTAGCGGATCTTAACGTTTCTCAGAATTTACTTATGTTTTAAACAATTGGCTGCAACATGAGATTACTAAGTAATAAAGTCTTTTGTACTTTTTTGAGACTAACACTGCGGGATAGAATCAGTCTAACACTTACCTTATAATACTCTACAAAATATATAAACAAACAGTGTATACAATATCAACAGTCTCTTAATCACTATTATAACGATGTCTAATAAACTTAGTAAGAACTACTGCATTGCACAAATAATGCTATGGCAAATGTACACTTAAATTGTCGCTGTGGCCCAATATGCATTAAGAAGAATGACATTGACATTTTTACTCATTTATCTAGGACACCGAATATTTACGTTCTATGCTGTGATCCAATGTGCTATACACAGTTATCTAGGACACCGGCAATTTAAGTTTTATGAAATACAGAATCACTTTTTTCTGGCGATTTAAATGACGCATGCCTATTAATATGAAAAAAGCTAGATTGTTAAAGAAAACAAAACAAAAATAAATAAAATTAATTTAAAAAAATAAGGGGGAATGGGGAGGCGGAGAGGGGGCGGGGAATGAACCTTCTGGTTTAAGATTTCATCGATTTTAATTAATATCAGAAATTATTCTACTGGACATTTACAAGCCCGTAAGGGTTCAAAGTAACCGTACAAATATAAACTATTAAGATGCATACCACACAAGAAAGACAGAAAAAGGTCAAACCTGCGTAACAATGACCTCTTAATAATCCTGTCATATAAGACATCGAAATCGAATACGGCCTGGATTCTTCAACGCCTGTATTAGTAGTCAAACAAGAAACCACAAAACTGCGACCGCTGCTGTAATATACCTAAAGGCACCCCAGTCTGAAGTTTCGCAGCCCATTATCTCATTATTTACACAGACTTGTTAGCAATAGAAAAACTCACACACTGAATTAAATCATTTAGAAAGAATCAAGGCTAATTCAGCATCAGTTTTGGAAACACAGATTTAAGATTTTACCATTAAACGTACAGTGCTGTCTTTAATGTGTGCACTTTTGAATGTTCGGACGTCAACGGATAATGCTATAGCCTTTTGCTTTAAAGCAAATAGGATGTTTCTTCGGTATCTTAAAGTTGTACGCCTCCATATTGATTCGCCGTTTTACAAAGGAGAACAACTTTCTGACTTCCTGTTTGCTTCCCTGATATAAGAAACCCTTCCAAAATGGGTTCTATTTTTATCGGAAAGAATTACGCTCAAGGCACGAAATTCTTTTCTTTAAGAATTGATCCCGATCGAGAAGGAAGACAGACATGAAATAACAGAGTTGCTTGCCCTGAAAATGTGAGGATATATATAAAGGATAATCCTAACCCTTCTAGATGTTCGATCAACGGAGCTATTCAGTTCTGGTCACACAATGTAGGAAAAGTAACTTTGAAAATAAGGAAGTTTTATTATTCTTAATGTAAACCGGTACACTTTCAGGGGAAGCAACTCCGTCACTTTTTCTGCCTCCTTTTCGTATGGGTTTGAACGCTTAAAGGAAAATGTTTCCTCTAAGTGTGGACCCCATGTAGGGCTACATTGTCCAGGGACACAATCAGGAGGAACAAATCCATCCAGGAGGACCATCCAAAAATCCAGGAGGACCATCAAAAAATGACGCAAACCCGTGACGCTATACCGAGAAACCTTAAAGACGTAGACTAGACAACAGTGTTATCAGCAGAAAAGACGGCTGCAAAAGCCAATGTTATTCGTACTGGGAGAGTTGGTGTGATGCAGTGCAGTACAATAAGGTCCGGGGTATAAACAATCACTTTATTTCAGACCCGGGTAATTTCTCACGTGCAACTCAGTCAACTATCTCTGCTTACGTTCTTTTTCAGTAAGCACATCTTGCGCCTAAATAATTTGGAACATCGTTTATTTCTTAATGCTAATGCATTCAACACGGCTTCAGCTTGCTTGCAAACAGTTACATCCTCATCATTTATGATAAAAGAGACAACTACAGAAGAAATCTTGAAAGACTGAATGATTCTGAAGGACCAAAAGGAAGAACCACTTTGATAGCCAATCGCCCGGAAACGTTTTAATGACACACATTTAACGCGGGCGGTACTGGTAACTGAGTAAGGGACCAATGCACCAAAATCATAAGTTTGCAATCGTAAAGTGCAAATTTATTGATAAATTCAAACTCCATGGAGGTCATTGACATGGTGTGATCATGGGCATCACCTAGCAGTAATAATTCACCCGCCATGTCTATTCATCTCAGAGACTAAGCATGGACTGATTCTGAAAATGCTTCAAAATTAAATCAAGAAAGACCGAGCAATAATTTTAGAGTTTTGAACCCAGCTGTGTAAAATTAAAGACTAGTTATAAAAAATGTGTCAAACTAAAGAATAATCTTTTTATAACTCTTGTATTTACAACGCATTTCCTCTTTAAAATGAATCGATGAAAACGCTAACATCTTATTCGCCCTTGAATTTGTCAGTCACATACTGTAGTATAGACAAATTAAACTGGACAGAAATTGCGTGACACAAATGATTGGCGATTTTTTTATGTAAATAAAGTTACATCATATTACCCCTGGGTTGTGGGAATAAAACTTTATATATTTCTTATGACTGCCAAAGCTCCCAAAACAGCCGACATGGGTTTTAGCGACTAAAAAACAAAATGAATATGTTTGATTTTCACCTTTTTGTTACATTTATTTGAACAAAATCACCAAGCACAAAGCAAATACATTTTATTTACAATTCATTCAATTTGTGCACCAAGCACAAAGCAAATACATTTTATTTACAATTCATTCAATGTGTGCATGACCTAAACTTAGGATTATTTCGGACGGAAATATATAATAAATGACAAGAGAAAGTAGACACTTCATATCACTAGAGCATTACAGCGGCCAGCCTATAACATCACAATAGCCCCATTTATCTAACACTGAGGGTAAAACATGACAGGTATTGAAACCAAACTTTAATAACTGCAATGCTAGAATGAAAAGTTCATATATTAATGTTATATTAAATACCATGATTATTCATATCTTACAAGTACTAACTGCAAATGCCCGTTCATGCAGGGGGGGTTGTCTTACATAATATCTTACACGTTCTAATTGGAAATGCCCATTTATGCGTGGGGTTGGGCTGAGGGGAGTCTGACATGTTGCTAAACGAAGAGCGTATGTGTGCAGTAAAATAGAGTAATGTGAACCTATCCAGTTTGCATCTAATAATCAGGCAAATGGTCTGCAAAATCAAATGCGGTTAGGAAATGTGCTGGCGGACGCTTCTTGCAGCATCAAGCTTCTCCTGTTCTCTCTGCATCAGACAACTCCTATCTGATGCCCATTGTCTGTCGTCTTTCTTGAGCTATTTGGGTTGAGGTAGGTCGATTGGGGACGTCTGCGCTCGCGAACTAATGTCTCTTTAACACCTGATATCTGCGGCAGCTCTGAATCGCAGATTAAGACAGTAAGCGTAGCTCGGACAGGGAAAACTGTTTCCGGCCAAAACTAGCCTATCATTTGTGTGTGTGTGTGTGTGTGTGTGTGTGTGTGTCTCAACTCTTGGGGTTACCCTGAAGAAGTTAAATGCACAGATGTACAACTGCCGCACTAGATTTGATTAAGATGGTGATTTGTGGTAAATACAAAAGACTAAATAAAACCATAAAAATTTAAATATCGGATAGGCATCTATGCTTACATATATACACCACACACACAGTATAGTATAGCATTAGTATGACCAAGACAGGTGTGTAAGTTGCTCTGTGTTTTATGCATAGCTTTGTCAAAAATTTTGAAACATGCTGCTCCTTTTTTATCGATTTAACTACTAGTATAATACCAAAAAAAGGATCTAGACGATAATAAAATCCTGTCTCGAATATGATTATTATGATTTGCGAAAACTAAGAATATTTCCGCTGATCTCAAAGGATCAAAAATAAAATATAAACTGCACTATGGTTAACATCAACAAGTTCTAGGCATTTTGGGATTCTTTATTTTGAAAAACAATATAACGAAGGCATCTGCTAAGTGTTGAAAAGATATAATATATTTTCAGCATTTAATGAAGATTTTTGTATTCACCACAGCGATTCTTTTTTTCCCTCTTCTCCCAGAAAATGCAGGGCCCTTTCTGAATCATCGTGGAATCTAACACCAATATGTTATCAGCTAGTTAAGGATTGAAATGAAAATAACAAAATATTCGTTAGGTTCAACAATACATTTTTTATAGCTCACCTGCGCCATAGGCTCAGGGTGAGCTATTGTGATCAGTAAGTGTCCGTCGTCCGTCTTGCTTCGTCCGTCGTCAACAATTTGCTTCAAACGACATCCTCTTTGAAACCGCTAGACATAGGGCTTTGATATTTGGTATGAAGCATTGTCTGGATGCCCGCTACCAAGTTTGTTCAAATCGTGGCTCTGGGGTCCAAAATGACCCTGCAGCGGGGGATCTTGGGTTCGAAATTAAAATAAACTTAGAAAGCTTGTTCCCCAGAACCACATGGTGTTGGTGCTTGAAATGTGGTATGATGGTATTGCCTAGTGGTCCTATACCAAGTGTGTTCAAATGATGGTCCCGGGCCAAAATGGCCGAACCCCAGTGTGTGTGTGTGTGGTGGGGGTCCTGTTTTTAAACCATAGAAATACATAGAAAAATCTTCCTTTTCAGAACCACTTGGTTCAGATGCTGTAAATTTGGTATGTAGCATCGCCTAGTAGTCTTTTACTAAATCTGTTCAAATGATGCCCCCAGGGTTCATAATGGCCCCGCCCCAGGGGTCCGGTGTTTGAACCATAGAAATACATAGAAAAATATTGAAAAAACTATTTCTTCAGAACTGCAAGGCTCAGATGCTTGAAATTTGGTACGTAGCTCTGCATAGTAGTCCTATACCAAGTTTGTTCAAATGGCGGCCCCAGAGTCCAGAATGGCTCCATGGGTGGGAGTCCAAGAATTGAACCCTAGAAATACATTGAAAAACATTCAAAAACCTTTTCCTTCAGAACCACTTGGCTCAGATGCTTAAAATTTAGTATGTAGCATTGCCTAGAAGTCCTTTACCAAGTTTGTTCAAATGGTGGCCCCAGGATTCAAAATGACCCGGAATAGACAGTCCTAGGTTTGAACCATAGCAATACATTGAAAAATATTAAAAAATCGTTTTCTTCAGAACCACTTGGCTCAGATGCTTCATAATTTGTTTGATTCATTGCAATATAGTCCTTTACCAAGTTTGTTCAAATGATGGTCCCATGGTCCCAAATGGCCCCGCGGCAGGGAGCCCTGTGTTTTAACCATAGAAATACATACAAAAATATTAAAAAATCTCCTGGTTTGGAACCATTTGGCTCAGATGCTTGAAATTCGGTATAATGCATTGCCTGGTGGATTCCTTCTATGTTAATGTAAATGGTGGCCCTGATATCCCAACTGGACCTTTTGCGGGGGTCTTGGGCCCGAAATTCAAATATACTTAAAAATCATCTTCTCTAGAACCTCTTAGTGCACTTGCTTGAAAGTTGGTATGATGCTTTGCCTACTGTCCTTTACCAAGTTTGTTCAAATGATTGCCCCAGAGTCTAAAATGGACCCGCCCAAAGGGGTCCTAGGTTTGAACCATGGAAATACATACAAATATATGAAGAACTACTTGGCTCAGATGCTTGAGATTAATTATGTAGCATTGCCCAGTGGTCCTTTACCAAGTTTATTTAAATGATGGCCCCAGGATCTTAAATGGCCCCGCCCTAGGCATTCCTTTGTTTGAACCATAGCAATACATAGTAAAATATTAAAAAATCTTTTTCTTCAGAACCTTTTTGGAAATCGTTGCAAACTATCAGGTTTGTTCGAATGATGACCCTAGTCTGCCCTTTAAATTTTTTGCTCAGGTGAGCTATTCAGGGCCTCTTGGCCCTCTTGTTTTAGTTATATATTCAAAGTCATCATTTAGGTTATTATTTTAAGTGCTTTGTATAATTTGCAGCTGTTACTGAAATAGTTTTATTTGTAGGTTGCGACTCTGCGTTTATGAATTAGTTTTCAACATCACAGTAACATTTATATATGCATTTGTGCATGTTCTGCGTGCTTCTGTCAGTAGCCCGAAAGCTTGACTAATAATAATTGCAGCTGTTTCAAAATTGAAGTACTACGTCAGACCGCAGCTTCATGATCGTTGTTGCACGTTGCCCCACGGGTGATATATAAAAGACGCAACGTTGTCACGCTATCTGCACTACGTATCATGAGAATATAGTAAACCACTATAGTTGAGGCTAGTTTTAGAAACACATACCTGAGAGAAAGTTGTTTAGTTTTCCATCTGTTCGTTTTCATACGCCCGTTTGAAAAACGGGACATATATTGTTAAGGCGCTGGCATCCGTCCGTCCGTTCGTCCGGCGTAAACTTTTCGTTTCCGGATAACTCTTCCTTCTGTTAGGGGGTTCAGGTGCTTTTTAAAAAACAAATATGCTTATTTTTACCTATTTTATGAGAAAGCATATTCAATTTCCTCTAAAATGATATGTACATTATAAGGATAGGGTGCTTGGTTCAAAAGTTATGACATGTTTTCGACAAGCCATCGCGACCAATTTTGTAATCATGCTCCAATGTGTTCAGTATACGGGCTGATGGCACCGAAATTCTCATTCATTAAACATTAATTGGGGCAAGGATTTAAGTCTTCTACTTTAAGTCTTATTCATATACACTGTATGATGCAGTAATATGGGCGACGCCTTCAGCAAATATTTTTGAGTGGCTCACTCGTTTCCATAGTAACCAGGCTGCCATTTTCTGGTTCAAAATGGCAACGAAATCAGAGATTTATATGAAGAGGATAATGACAAAACGACAGTATATGATAAAGAACACTCATAAATGATACAATATATGAAGCAATTATAAAAGCTGCACCATTTGCTGGCATATTTTATTTGTGAGTTTGTTTCCATGGTAATATGGCGGCCATTATTTTGTTCAAAATGGCCGCTAACACAGAGTTTCCATGATAAAAAGATATCAAACGCAAAATAAAAAAAAATCAGAAACAGTCACAAGTCCTAAATGTAGCTTAACACAATTTAGTTATACAAGTTTTACAATTTGCAAGCATTATTTAGTGGTTCAGATGTTTCCATGGTAACCAGGATGCAATTTACTAGCCCAAAAGGGCCACGAAAACAGGACAAAATGAAAGAGATATTATTACGAGAAAAGACGATAAAGCAAATTCACGAATGGTCAAGTGTGTGCCTCAATACTTAGTTAAAGCTAGAACATTTGCTCTGATTTTTTAAGTGGTTCACTTGTTTCCAAGGTAAATTGGTGGCTTTTTTGCTGGTCAAAATTTCTGTAAAATCTGCGTTTCTATCGCAAAAACAAAGGTAAAGCCCGAAATGCACTTCTTGCTTACCACTTCTCGCATCAGATACAGGTCACTATCTCATTCATGAAATGAATACATCTGTAAGATCTGGTTATATCGCAAAATATGCACATCTGGTTAGTAAATATAAAATATTCTTGTAAAATAAATAGCTCATTCAAGCGCGTCTATGTGTTGTCATACATGAGTAAAGAACATTTTGTTCTTTGATCATTCGGGACCGTAATAGCAAACAACGTTTAGTATCAGTCTCCCCGTACTTGGTTGGTTGGTTGGTAGTATGGGGTTTAACAACTCTTTGAAACAGTATTTCAATTTGTATCGAGCTGTCTCCCAGAGAAAGAGAGAGAGACAGACAGACAGAGAGAGAGAGAGAGAGAAAGAAGAGATATGATAGGCGAGAGAAGAAATATCCAAATAACCCTACCCGCAACTACTGCAAGCACAGTAGACCCTTACCCTTCTATTGTCCATATACATTAGTAGGACGCCTGGGCACTGAAATTTACCAAGCACCATCGCCCGACCGTAACCATGACTGCATCCCCCCAACCACCGTACTTAGAAACGTATTACCGGGTTTACTATAATAATGCACATTATATTTTTTCAATTACTTTAGGTTGGTCATTTGACAGTTAGAAAAAAGTTAAATTGAAGTCGGTTCAGTGCAACTAATGTTAAGTGCAGTCTGGCAGCCAAAAAGAAAGTGTCCCCATACTTCACCTGTCGCGTATTTTTATAATATTGCATAGTTCGACGGGGAACCAGGAAAAGAACTACTACTTTGTGGAGCTATTTTCCCATTTTTTTTTCATTTCAGTTTTTTTTGAGGGTTTAGAGACAATGAAAAAGTTAAATATGGAAATCCGTATCTGTAGCAGTAAATTTGGTTATCCCAACACCTTATTCCCATTACTCTTTGCAACAGTTATGTGACTCAGTATATGCTCATAAACCGACAGCATAGTCAAACATCAGCAGGGACAGTAGCTTACTAGACCGATAACAGAAAATGATGGTACCAAAATATACATCATGTCTAAAAATAAATATACAAATTTAAATAACAACTTCATTCAGGACTGACTAAAGAAAAAAAATCCAAGTTGTTGTTCATCTTGGCTTTGCACTGTTTGACCAACACAAAGGCACTATTATGTGGGTATTCTTTGATATTTCTGTGGTGTTTTACAATATGGGCGGGGGAGGCGAAATAGATGAAATGACGCATTTTACGACCTTTTCAAGAGCATTCAGTCATATGAGGAAAACAAGAGAAAAATGAAAGGCTGTGTGCAATGGAACCCTATTTACTGCTGAAAAGTTTGCCTACAGCGAGAATAAAACCGCTAGCTCAGTGCTAAATCCACTGAGCTACGAGTACTCTTTAAATGTATGCTGATCTTTAATTGTCAACTGCGATACTTTCGATAAATTTGGAATAAAATCTTTTGAATTGTGACAGAAATTGATACCAGAATATGAATTTTATGACAATTGAATTTATGTTCATATGTATAATTATATGTGTTTAATAATTTTCATACGGGGAAAATGCAAAATAATTCTGATTAATGCCGTACAAAGAAGATTTACGGTAAATTATAAATTTTACAGGTACTTTCACGTTCGCTTCCCTTTGCTCTGTGCTTAAAAATGTATTGAAGATAGCAAAACACAATGATTTAGATCAAAACTGACTCCATTAAATTTGCTGAACACAATAAATATTGACTGCATAACATAGTTTCGGAGGAGCCCTCGATCAAGTGATGGAAAATCCCGACGTCAAATTGAGCGAAACGTCAGGTGGGGAAACGTCATTAATTTCGCCGATACCATGTCTTCAAACAATGATTTCCGCGGCATATAAAATAGCTCATGGCATAGAGGTCGAATGGCTTTTGTGGATTACAGGTCAGAGAATTCAAATTTGAGTGCCTAGGTTTTGCAAAATAGTTATTTACCAATTAAAATTTTGTTTCAGTCAAATTACTCTAATTTTCTTGTAAACGATCGCATTTTACCTAGGCAATCAACCTCGTAAAGGTCACTATCTCAGAATTTATTTGATTGGTCAGTCCGACTAATCACGCTTACACATTGCCGCGGAAACCGTTTCAAGGCACCCCACTACGCTGTAAACAATCGGAAAAATGCGGACACGTCATAATGACGTTAAGTAAAATCGACGGTGGTCAGTGGCTGTCAAACGTTATTTTACATGTAAGATAGAATATTTGGCACTGAAAATGCCCTATAATAAAAAAAGAAGGCTGTTTTCATTAGTCTTAATAAAAATAATGACAAAATTCATTTTGATTATAGCAATACAACGTGATAAAAAGGGTGTATTTTTAGTGCGCAACTAGTAAATTACGCAATGACGTAACGTCATCTGAACCCCCTACTACTGTTTAAATCCGATCGAGCTGAAAGACTATGAGGTGGACCAGCGCATATCGTTTCGAGATTACGCTCCAATAATTTTTAAATGAGTTACAGCCCTTTACTTAGAATTTTGGGGGTGTTCGTTTCCGGATAACTCCTCCTATAGTTTTCATCCAATTAAGCTGAAACTTTATAAACAGTAAGACTACGATGTGGAGTAGCGCATATTATATGAAATTTAGCTCCGATGATTTTTAGCGGAGTTACAGATCTTTGAAAAAAACTCGTCTATGGCAGTTTGTATGGCAGCTCTTTAGCATTCCATAATTTGGTTATTCTTTAGAATATCATGATGAAACTTTATAACAATGTATATGAAAAGAAGACAACGTGTCTCATTTAAAAATGGTTACTCCTCTTGACTTAGATATTGAGTTACCTCCCTTTGACTATTTTGTCAGACTATATTTGTACACCTCATATCTAACTAACCCTTTGGACTATTGTGATGAAACTTGATAGTGATGTATATTAGGTTGACACAATATGTCACATATAAGAACGATCGCCTCCCCTTACTTATTTTTGGAGTAACCTCCCTTTGAATATTTCTAAGGCTATTCTTATGCAAGCGATAAGTAGGCAACCGTATGGAATATCTTGATGAAAATTTATAGCAATGTGTATTAGGTTGAGCTTGTGTGTCTTATATAAGAATAATTGCTCCCCCCTTCCTTATTTATGGAGTTACATCCCTTCGATTAATTTCTACGGCTTTTCTTGGGCAAGTCATTACTAGGTAACTGTTAGGAATATCTTGACGAAACTTTATAGCAATGTGTATTAGGTTGAGACAGTATGTCTAATAAAAGAATAATTGCTTCCCCTTCCTTATTTATTTTAGTTACATCCCTTTGATTACTTTTTAAGGCTTTTCTTTTGAGAACCTTAGTATTTGGAATGTCTTGATACACTTGATAGCAATGTAGACAATGATGAAACGGTGCAAAAAACATTCAGAAACGGGCATATATTGCCCCGCTTGCGGAGCTCTTGTTCTGTACTAGTTTGTTGTTGCTTCGTGTAATTGATAATTGACAAAAGTTCACGAAAAACACGCACGCCAAACCGAATGAACAGCTCTTCTCCAAACATGTGGTCATTCAGATTTCCCAAATGAATGCAAAAAAAACCCGCATGTTTTACCGGTTTTTTATTTCAAATTACAAACAAAGCAGAAAGTAAAATGGGCAGCTATACAGGTGACCATATTGCTGGAAGACCATATACATGTGGACATAAGAACACGTAACATTGAGGAACCACAACAGAAGTACCCCATAGAACCGTCGGTCATAGATTACTGGGGGCTTAAAGTAAAAGATTAAGCGCTTAAAAGGAATGAAGTATGTACATAAATTGGTAGCAGTTTGTTAAAGGCGCGCATGGTAAACCGAAAGGGCAGTTCTTTACAGACAGATGGTCATTCAGCTCCCCCAACAAAAGACACCTCTCACACAAGTGAACAGAGGTACTGACATGGACAACAAGAACAAATTAATGTGAGGATCCATAATGGAATACCTCCTAAAGTCTGGAAAACTAAGTTCACGCTATAAAAGTTCATATGGAAAACTGCATAAACAGACAGATTAAACGCAATAAATTAGTTGACCCGCATACTTCAGTGAACCAAGCAAGAATGACAGGTTAGCTGAGCAAAGAAGTCAACGGCCAACTTAGTTTCCTCATTTAAACCGGGCTCGGGGGTTATAAAACTATTTTCGTGCTCATCTGAGCTGAGCATGGAATTTTCTATGCTGATAAAATGTTGGCATTTTCGTATTCATGAGCAGGGGAACTTTCAAACTCAGATAACTGAGCAAGAAAACAACTGTAGCCTACTTAATAATAATTTGCTTTTATCAGCAGATAAAATTTCATGCTCAGCTGAGTTGAGCATGAAAAACGTTTTATAATCTCGGGGCCTGATAGTATATGAATCGCAAATGCAGTATACCACGTTTCAATATAATGGATCGTTTGGCTCTGGAGAAAACATATTGAAAGGTCACCTTAGGTAGGTGACTCCACCTTAGACCACAACCACTCAAACAGACTTTGTCTGTTGCTTGGCCATTCCCAGTTCAACTGATAGTTGTTTTCCTTTAGTGTTACATTGGTGTTAAACACTCAATGGATCTACAGGTGTCGCAATATGTTGTTTTGTCCAGTTTTCGTTATTGAGCATCAGCTTTTAGCTGTGATTTTTTGTTTCTTGTGGCAATTCATCGAAGGGTTAGCTGAACTACGTAATAGTGTATTAGCCGAACTACGTTTATTAGCCGAAACTACGTAGTCTAGCACATGTTCCTTCTTCTAAATGTATTCTCTGCTCTTGAAGGAACTCTTTAAGATTTAAATTTTTTACTTCACTGCAGCTGGTGTTGTGCCGTATGGCGGCCGCAAATGCCTCGCTGTACATCATAAATAGTGCAGATTTTATTGTTTATATGTCCTTTGGGATCAAACGATATATTCTGAGAAATTTAAAATTTTAGATTGGTTTAGACTCTTATTCTAGATCATCGTCTTTTATATTATTTGGACCTTTTTTGATACTAGTTAGTCGTTGAATCGACTGCCCAATTAAAATTAAGAAATTTCAGTATGCTTTTCTCTGGTTTCTTCACCAGAGGGTCACTGATGAGGCTTTGCTAGAATGTATTCTCTGCTCTTGAAGGAACTCTTTAAGATGTTAATTCGGAAACCTTTACGTGGACCTAACAGCTAACTAAATGTTTCGAACCGTTGAAGAAGCTGATGACGAGGCTTTGGATCCAGTAAAACGTTTAAGCCACCACATTACGGCCAGAAACCTATTACTGACCGCTCAAGGGCGGTTCTTCTGTTGTGCTTCCTGTATGTTACTGTTTCTTCTTCTGGTTGTCCATGTCGTTTTTTTTTTTCGTTCATCTGTTTATACCCCCGGTATACGAAGTATATAGGGGGGGATATATAGTTTTTGTCTTTTCTGTATATATGTTTGTATGTGTGGATGTTTGTGTGTAAACTTATTTTTCTGTCACAGATTTCTCAGGAACCACTATAGCTAGGATTATGAAATTTGGTACAAACTTTGGGTATGACTGATTGTACCGTGTTAGAGAGTATCAATCTCCTCCTGCTTATCATATTCTTTGGTTGTCCATTTTTTCGTTCTCTCCAATTAAATTTCTGTCACATATTTCTCAGGAACCACTACAGCTTGGATTTTGAAAGGACGAGTTACACTTTACTATTGCAATGTGCCCACTGAAAAGGCCGATTTTCGAAGGTAGGCAGATAACCACAAAAACATGCAGAAATGTTAGCTATATGTTTCTAGTTTATTCTGTACGATTTCATTTTCCCGTATTTTAATGCCTTTTAGGTTAATTTTGCGGTTGAATACATGTACTGTCTGCAGCTGTTAACATTGAGCCTATGGGACTTTGAACTAACAACGTCCACTATGCATCCGAATTTCACTTCATCCTACCCTCGTAACCACTACAATTTTTATATATAATTTTTCCTCATATACATATTCATCATAATCGGGTTATAGTAGAGTGGTTACGAGGGTAGGAGTAAACGAAAAATAAACTTTTTGGGTAAATTTTCATGTATCCAACACTAGGACTAAAGGATTTATATCAAAATCGCAGCAGTATATTTTGTAACTGATAGAAAATAGAGGCATTATTCGACACAACACATCTATTTCAAAGTGTTCATCAATGTAGTATGTGTTCCTAATGCCTCCACCAAGGATTCCGTGTGTGTGTGTATGTGTGAGCGTGGGGGGAGGGGGGAGGGGAGGGGGCACAGCGCTGGGCATACGTATCGGTATGGCGTAATATGCGTATGTAAGGCGTTAGACTGAATGTCCTCCATCATCATGCTGTGATATAACCTCTGATGGTGTAATGTTGCGACGTGGTCAGATGATGTATTCCTCTGCCTGAAGCTGATGCATTGTAAAATTCTGTGACCTTGAACTTTGGTCCACTAACTTTGTATGAAAAGTTACTTGGATGAGCTTTTTCCTTACCTCTTTTGATATCTTTGCATTGGGGTAAGAGTGCTGATATTTGATCAGATCATATCCATTAAATGTAGGAACTGCAACGCATCCATGCACACTGAGTCTTTAAACTTTATGCATGGACCAGGATTTTCACTTATTTCTCAACACGGTTTTTGGATTAGCAACATAATTACAAATAAATGGTCAGTCAAACGATGCAAAAAAAAATCCTCATACTATTTGTAGGTTACTTTGACATATATTTAAAAATTCACTGTTCTTTTCTGATATATTCAACATTATATATGCATCATACTAAAGACAATGGTTCAGTTAGACTTGAAAATGACGTCATACTATTTGTAGGTCATTGTGACTTGTATTTCAGGATCCATTGAATAAATGTTTTATTTCGAACTAATATTTAATTGAATTTTCCTCGGACTTGGAATAGTAAGTCACTTCAGCGCTGCGTCTCATTTGGTACTACATGTAGGTCCCTGTGACCTTAATTTCTTGGTTCACTGATTTTGTCTAATATTTTACACATCTGTACCTGTGTAGCATCCATAGATACGTAATATTTCATACATGTTTATTCAGATTTGATATGATGAAGCTTTCATTATATGCATAAGTAGTGAATAATGCTTAAGAAAAGAAGAATGTTGATGACCTTTTAACGCATTTCGCCAGAGCACAAGCGTGCAAAGCATTTCGCCAAGAATACATTTGCTTAACAATATCGGTCGGTTATAATCGCCTTCCTGCTCATTTGTTTCATTATTTTAACAAAAAAAAAAAAAAAAAACGCTTTACATGCTTATTATTGTGTTCATAAACACTTGTAAAATCTACTGTTCTGAGGTTTCGTAAAAATTCAAATAAAATTTCTCCTTACTAGATGTTTTGAGCGAATATATCTCTTTTAGACTGTAGATAAGAACCAAAAGTATTATATCTGTCAATTTGGAGGGCTGATATGTCAGCGGAAGCGCTGATTATATCGAAAAACCGCAAGTAGTTAGTGTACCCCGTTCAGCACCCCATATGCAATAAACCGGAAGTCACGTGATTATTTATGAAACCGCAAACTTAAAAATGTGCTTATATAAACTGCCAAATGCCAAGCTTTTATAAACATAAATTTGATCAAGATCGGTCGTGGGCACAAAAACGGCCAAAGTGTAACCCGTCCTTTGATATAAACGTTGGATATGACTAGTTGTACTGAGCAAGAGAGAGTAAACATCCTCCTGCTTAATAAACATCCTCCTGCTGAACATTCTCTTTGTTTATTCATTTTTTCTTTCTCTCCAATATCTTTCCAAATGAATTTCTGTCAAAGATTTCTCGGAAACCACTAGAGCTTGGATTTTGAAATTTGATACAAATGGAGGGTATAACTAGCTGTACAGTGTACGAGAGTATCAGCCTCCTCCAGTTTATCATTTCCTTTATTTGTCCAGCTTTTTTCTCTCTAATATCTCTCCATTTATATTTCTGTCAAAGATTTCTCAGCAACCACTAGAGCTAGGATTTTGAAATTTGGTACAAACGTTGGGTATGACTAGTTGTACGTATAAGAGAAAATCACCCTGCTGCTGCTTATCATTCCCTTTGTCCAGTTTTCTTTCATTCAAATTTAATTTCTGTCAAATATTTCTCAGGAACAATTACAGCTAGGATTTTGAAATTAAGTATAATTATTGCGTATGTCTAGTTGTATTGTGTAAGACAGAATTAACCGCCTCCAGCTTATCATTCCCTTCGCTTGTCCATTTTTTCTTTCTCTCCAATTAAATTTTTGTTACAGATTTCTCGGCTTCTGTCAGAAAGTGTGTATACATCTTGAAAATATACAAATGTATTGTAACAAAGAAAAACAAGATGATAAGATTTATTTTGGCTCATTTCCATCTCTCTTTCCAATGTTATAAATGGGAAAATATATGTCAAAGACTTCTCAGATTGCTATGTTTATAGGTTCAAGTAAAGGTTGAAATTGTTTAGTTAACATCATCTGGATGCTGCTGCTGACTTTAGGTCAAAGGCACAGACATAGAAGTTTATATAGATTTATGTTGAAATTTTATGTTGAATTTATATATAAGTTTAGTTATTGTGAATTTTTGAATAGAATGTTATGGTTTTAGTAGGCCTTTCTCTTGGTTTGTTATAGATTGTCCATTTGCCTGTCTTTTTTTTTGACATTTGCTTTAAAGTTTTGTATGATGTGTGTTTTATTAGATGGTGGCGCTAGCCGGGGATATACGTGAGCTGCTGCTCACATGCTCTTGTTGGTGAGTGGTGTTTGCAATAAGGGTAGCTGAATGACCACCTGTCTGAGAAAGAGCTGTTCATTCGGTTTACCATGCGTGTCTTGCGGAAACTGTTATAAAGTTTGGTATATTCATGTATACTTCTTTCCCTTTTGGTTTTGAGAGCGGAATATGGGATCTGATTGTACTTCTTAATCATTGTTTTTTTTTTTCGTTTCTTTTCCCCGGCCCACTGAGGCTCGATATGAAATTTTGTTTCAATCGGTTCGGTTGCTTTGGGACAAAAAGTGTCTAAAATTGTTGAAATACTGGCGATCCTGGTCAAGTGTCAACGGATGATCTTGACCTATAGTACTCAGAAAAGCTAACATACCTATTGAGTCGACTGTATACACAAACAATTCTTCAACAATTTCCAAGAAATTTAATGTTTTTGCATTGTGTCATAAAATGCATAAAGAAGCAAATAAAACCATACCGCATCGAAGGTCAAGATCAATCGAAGGTCATAGTACTCCATTACGCGATGCTATATGCCATGTTTCAAGGGCGTAAATATTTTAGTTCTGGAAAAGAAGACTGTTGATTCTATTTTACCAGATATTGACGTGGAGGCCATGAGACCTTTTTGCCACATTATTTCACCCCCTCCTCCCCCACCGCACACACACAATTACACCCTCCGCCACCCCCATTCCAACGCATAGACATGAAATTTGGCATTATAATCCGCCAAATGGTTACCAAGATGATAAGGTTTGAAAGTGCTAACGGACACCGAATGTCTGCCTTTGCTAGTAGCGCACGTATGAGACTTCTGCTCACAGGAAAATTTATAAACCGGCTCTCTTAAGACTGTGCAGATTTTCAGGCCAGAGTATTTACTAGGTCTGAAAAAACAAAAATGAGAATATTAAGTCACCGTTTTTCGTGGCAAAGTAAAATACCTCTGATCAGGTTATGATATGACTCAATTTGAATAATAACATATGTCCTAATTAATGTTTACGGTACTAAACCTGTGTTCGTGATAACTTTAAATGTAATCCGTTTAGATTGATCAACTTCACATCTGAGACAAACCTCTAATTATTTCCTACTTGTTTCCTCCGCATATCGTGACAAAAGCCTATCACATGGAAGTGATTTTATTCTTTTCTTGGCTAACTATTATTTCTATATGTGTACCTTTGAATTAAATCAAAGATATTAATCTTGATTAAAAAGCAAAAAACAAAGAAACATGGACTCACGCACAGAAAGAAATAGGTCGCATGCCTTATTGTAAGTATAAACAGTTTTTAGTCCATCGATTGGATTCGAAATCACTATTTATACTCAAAATGTGGCAGGCACTTTTCTTTCAAACTTAGTAATACATGATCGCTAAATAACGAAAGTAATACATTCAATAATAACTGCTCTAATATGTCTTAGCGACAGAGAAATTTGCATACAGTAAGTTTACACCTGCAATAATACTACCAGTGAAATCTTACTGCGATTACATGTAATGCGTTGCAATCAGATCGACTCTAAAGCGTGGAAAAAACACATTGAACACTAAGCAGAGTCAATAATCTTTAAGTTTTTCGACGTAAGACTACTAAAGGACAGACCTCTCTTGGGTCAAAACAAATCAGAGAGTCTTGAAAAACTGGGATAGTCTGTTTTTTAAAGGAAAGGTATTGTTTCATCGATATTCTTTTAATGGCACGTCCATAAACCAGCTGATACTACCCAAGATCTACAGGATATTGCAATTACAAGTATCAATGATGAAGCCAAACATCAAGGGAAGATCGTATATGCCCTTGGTGAAGTCTCGGCTTTCTGGCCAAGGACGGACTGAGACACTGAAAAGAAAGTGAAAACATGTCTCAGGTGCATAAAACGTAAAACCCATGGCGGGAATTCAGCAAACCTTGAACTTGCTCAATCCACATATCTAATGGACTTGATCTGTATTGAGTTCTGTCTCTTGAGATATCAGTGGTTGGCTATAAAAACAGATCGGTATTAACGTTTCATTACACCTGCTGTGCTTCGACATCCCCATTCAAACAACCAAACGGCCCAGATAACAACCAGACTCCTCTCCGACAACTTTTACTTCGACAACTTTATTTGAGCCGCGATACGACAAAACCAACAATGTGGTTGTGCGCCCAGCGCAGACTCAGATCAGCCTGGGCATCCGCCTAGTCTGATCAGAGTCTTCGCTGTCCGCATGAAGGTACCTTAGACACTTAGCTATCCTTTGAACACTTAACAATGAGTCTAACTAGACTTGGTGGATGCCCAGGCTGATCGGAGTCTGGGCAGGGCGCACGACCACATTGTTGGTTTTCTCACGTCGCGGCTCATTTACCACTATGGCTTTGGCGCGCGTCTTCATAGTGACCTGGGCCGGAATTTCAAAAATCGTTGTGTCCAATGCAAACGTAAAATATGGACCACGCCCTAACTTTCCAGTGGTAAATGCAATACCAGAATGTTTTAATAATTCGTTGCTCAGCATGCTGTGCACCTTTGAGGAACACCAGCTACCCAGTTGGTAGTCATACGACCACTCTCTGGTACATACCAACGACTCGATCTATTACGAGTGCTCTGGTTATTTGCCTTATTTTTATTGTTTTGCCGACATCCCCGACTTGGTTTTGATGTACATGTATTTTGGCATCAAACAATAAAGCTCGTGTCATGATCAGCTGGACCTTTTAAACATAACAGGGACTACAGAAGACCCATTGACCAAAAAGACGCTATAAGGTAAAATATGACCTGTTAATTGGGTGTCACATGATTACATGTCAAATAGGAATTAAAGGTACAAACAAGGTTTCCGGTTTATGGGAAAGAGATGTCTATTCGGTCAACGAGTTGCCAAAATAAAAACAAATCCTGTTTACTTTGTTGAACGTAAGCATGGAAACCGCGAAAGTGATTAACTGTTTGACTTGAAATGGTTACTCACCTTAATGGCTCTGGCTCTATCAAACCCAAGTTAGCTGGATTTCAATGTTGCACTGTCTAATAGTCTAAACGCGCCAACACTGAATTGGGAGAAATATCAGGCAAAGCAGTCAATTTATCAGCGTCATCTGAAAGAGTTATTGGGCGGGCATGCTTATGGTACCAAGGTATGCTATACCTCTAATAAGAGCCACCTTGAATTTTTTCTCGCATCGCCCTTTACACCTAGTTACCAGCTCCGACGACTTTTTGGCCTGAGTCCATCCCCAAAAGACTAAACAAAAAGCTGCATAGCAAACTGGAGAAGACTGAATCTGTTAGGTCTTGTGTGGCTCTGAATTTTACAGGTTGTATCATCCTTTTAATTATCTCTGTCCTGTATTTTTTATGTGTGTTTTAATAATCTTGCGCAAATTATTTGCATAGTGTTCCTTTTGCAATGCAAAATGTCTGTATTTCTAGAATTTTATTTTACTTAAACATGTTTTTATGTTCATACGCAGTAATCGTGTGTTCCATCAGTTAAATGAGAGAAAAACCAACAAAGTTGTTGAGCGCCCAGCGCAGTCTCAGATCAGCCTAGACATCCGCCCAGTCTAATCAGAGTCTTTGCTGTCCGCAGGGAGGTAGTTAAAGATGTCTTTATTGTTTGCAATAGATGATGGCTATGATGGCCGTTCGCATATTTTGCTGTGGATTGATGGTGGTTGGCTGCAAATTCCTGAAAATTCAGGAGTTGCACTAGTAGAGCAAATTTAAAAGTAAAAACTTTGCGAACAAAAAAAACAGAAACGTTTACAGTTTGCAGAAGCATTACTGTTGCTTGAAATGGCAGATTGTCTCGGTCACCAACTGTACATAATAGATGATAGTGCTCTGAAATATATAGATAAAATTAATTAAATGAATAAATAAAAACAGGCCGTTTAATTGCTTCATAGAAAAGTCTAAGACTGTCAAAATTGACTGCGTTATTATCTGTGATAAATGCATTTGATCGTTCGCCAAATAAGCAAACATAGATGAAAAATATCAATTAATGCATAATAAAAATGCAATCGAAGAATAATCAAAGACAGTCCAAATGACTGAATTATTGTCTGAGATAAATACGTTTGAATTAAGGTCATTAATTTACTGAATTTCTATAGCTTCATTAAGACAAGGTCTTCATTTTAATGCATATACAACTGAAGAATTAGAACCGCAGATATGCTGTTAGTACGAGATATAATACCTCAGTGTGTAATGATCTTGTAGCGTTGTCAACACCTGAACATACTCCCAACCACACGCTGATATTTACTTTCAACAGCACGAACGAAAGTATGTTAACAGTTATTCCTTTCTTTTTCTTTACAGTTTTCAGTACAACCCATGTAATTTATTCGTTTACTTTTCCCTATCTGGGGCGTGGGGAATATATGATGAAGACAAATGAGCCGCGACGCGAGAAAACCAACAATGTGGTTGTGCGCCCAGCGCAGACTCAGATCAGCCTGGGCATCCGCCCAGTCTGATCAGAGTCTTCACTGTCCGCATGGAGGTAGCTTAGTCCCTTAGCTACCCTTTAATCCCTTAGCGAAGAGTCTGATCGGACTGGGTGAATGCCCAGGCTGATCTGAGTCTGCGCTGGGCGGACGACCACATTGTTGGTTTTCTCGTGTCGCGGCTCAAATAATCCTTTTAAAGATAAGTGAGTGTACCAATTTCCAAAAAAAAAAAAAAAAGAAAAGAATAATAAAATATAAAAATAAAAAACATATGAAAATAAAAGTTAGTTGTATAACATCTTTGTATAGCTGTGTGTACAAAAAGGCATTGACATTTATTAGCGCTGTTTAACTGTCTGAGTATTGACCGTGGAGCAAAACAAATGCCACTTCATTTATAATACACAAGTTTAATAGGTGGATTATTTTGAATCAACTGTGCCTATATACAGACACAAAAAAGAAACGTCCGCTTTACATTTGTGTCTGTTAAGTCCAAACGCATGCAGACATTTCATTTAAATATTTTGTTTCAATAACGTCAATTATTCAGCAATTGTATGCGCCAAACGGAAATGCATCCGATGATTACTAGCGTCAGTGATAACGCCGCTAGGACCAGTACCCAAAATTTCGAAAGTCACAAAATCAATATCTCGTGTGTTTTTCATGTTTTTACCATCCCAGCATCACAAAGCAGACACGCTGCTGAGATTTTATGAGTGCTAGATGCAATCCTTACTGTCACGACCACTGGCTTAAATCTGTCACGTTAAGTGACGTCACAAAACGTCGATCACGACCGTGCGTAGATACACGAAGACACTACCTTGTTGGTCGATTAGTTTGAAGTCAATGGCATAGGACTACTGTAAAACACTTATATTTGGCGGCAGCAAAATTTGGCGGTTTTTATAAATGGACCTTTTGGCGGATTTATGATTTCTGAAAAAAAATGTTTTTGCTGACGTCATAACAATATGGGCCATTTGAGCTCGAGCTTTCCATTGGCATGGTAAATACAGTTCAATGTTTTTCTATTATTTTTAAATACTGTTTACAGTACATATAACAAGATATTTGTGTTGCTTCTGATGAAATTAACTTGGCTTAACTGTATGTATAGGTAGAGTTTGAATAATTATTGTGTAAATTAGCTTGGCTTTTGTACTAATTAGTGTGGCATGTCAAATAAACATTTTCAAAATCTGACCCCCCGCTTGTTGTTGGGTCTTCTTTTGTTCTCATTTATTTGAGGTGTGCTGGTTTTGTATTTATGAAAGAGTGAAAACACTTTAATTCAGCAGTAGTGCTTTTCTTTCACGATCATCAGTTTAAATTGGCGGCACTTTTATTTGGCGCTTTTCTTCTTTTCCGCCAATATCGCCAATATAAAGTGACCGTCAGATATAAGTGTTTTACAGTACTTCAAAATTCATTTTCATCCATTAATAGCATCGAAATCAGGATCATTCAGCATCGTAAAAAGATGGTTACACACTTACTTGATTACTTGTCTGTAAGGGGTGGGGTAATAAAACCCTGAATTAAGTGAACCCGGATAACAGATTTTAGCCTTAATCTTTATTTTCTGATGCATGTGGTCATCATACACAGGAATAGCCAATTTAAAAAACAAAACGGTGTTAAAATAATGATCGTTTATGGAGATATGAAAATTCTAAAATCTATATTTATTTAATGCAAAGGGAGATACTTTCTTAAATCGAAGAATTTGGGCCGCTTTCTTGTTCATTTCATTAATAATTTCCGTTTTAAAAAACCGTATTTTTGTTTTCCGACGTTTCTGACATTTGTTTAACGCAAAAGTTTTATGTCTTGATGAATAAAATGCGGCTTACGATGAAAAAAGCTGTTTTCATATGAGGTTCGATAAACCTTGTGGCGATGGAGAAAAAATTAAAACAGTTGCAACTTTATGTGTGCCAGACATTCGAGAAAAATTGTGTTTAATTTTTTGTCGGACAACTTTAATGGTTTAAAAGATACGTAACCTTATAAAACTTACTGAATATACGCAAAAAGCCACAATCAAAGTTCACTCAGCTAAGACACAGAACAAATGGTACAGTACATCAAGAAAGAAACGCTTACGGATATCGGAAGTGTCTAAAACAGTAAGTTACTTTATCCCATTTTTGCCTAGTGTCTCATAAAAGGGACATTGGCAAACAGTGCAGACCGAGATCAGATGCCGCAACACGCGCTATTCGCATAAGACAAATGGGTGTTTCTCCTCAACATAAAATATAAATGATGAAAAATACTAAATCGGAGAACCTTTAATTGACAAATTGACTCATCTAATTTAGCAGGACAGAAGAGTCCGCCAGGCATAAATGGGTTAAAGTATATTGAAAAACAATAAACGCTAAAGCCTGGCCCCAAGGTTATAAAACTTTTTTCATGCTCAACTCAGCTGAGCATGAAATTTTACCTGCTGATAAAAAGCAAATTTCTGATAAGTACAGAGGTTTTTCTTGCTCAATTTAGCTGAGTATGAAATTTTCTCTGCTTATGAATTGCTTAGGAATATGAAAGTGCCAACACTTATTTCAAATTTATCAGCAGAGAAAATTTCATGCTCAGCTGAGTTGAACACGAGAAAGGTTGTAATACCTCAGGGCCTAGCCCTGATATTATAAAACTTTTTTCATATTCAGCAGAGTTGAGCATGAAATTTTACCTGCAAATTACTGATAAAAAGAGTTGTTTTCTTGCTTAGTTTGACTGAGTATGAAATTTTCTCTGCTTATGAATATGAAAATGCCAACATTAGTTGGCATTTTCATATTCATAAGCAGAGAAAATTTCATGCTCAGCTGAGTTGAGCACTAAAAAGGTTTTATAACCTCGGGGCCTGGTCTCAAATCAGAGTCCTAAATTACAGTACAATGGCGCGCGTTGTAGAAACAGAGTCTTTCTGTCTCAGATCGGATGCTCGAGCGAAAGCGTTCAGACAGATGGATGGACTTAACTTCCGTAATGCTACAGATAAGATGAAGTCATTCACTCAAATTAAGATTTCATCTTTTGTTTGACCTCCGCTGTCTGCGTCTTTTGTCCAAGTGAAACATGCGTTGCGCAAAAGGGGACCTTTAGCCATGCGAACATTAAATACACAAGTCAGTCTGCGCATTTCACAAACATATCAGAGCCTTCACTTTTATTACTAGTATTCCCCTGTATTCATAGATTGTATATGCGAACAAAGATGCGCTAACCACACTGCGCAGATGCACAGGGTTCGTATATGCCATAATGTGTTTATCAAATGCATTACAGTAGTTAAAAACGTTATTGTCTAATTGCGGATGTTGCGAGTTACTCAGCTAAAGACGATGTTTACATTAAAAGCTTAACGTGACATAAGGTTAATGGCCGTATGTAGCAGACAGCAGTTTGACCGTATTTTCAATTGAACAAACGTAGACACAACGATCTGACAATTCCTATACAGGAAGGAACTTAACGGAAAGGATGTTTGACGATTATCAACTTCAGAAAAAAAAGGTTTGTTTAAAATCGGCTCAGAACCGCCGTTCTTTAATTGCTGACCGTTCCGATGCTCGACGCTATTCCTTTCTGAAACACTTAAGGTCCGTGGATACACCTCAAACTATTCCCACACTTGGACAAAGGGAGACAATATTTGTGAATGTTTGCTTCTCTTGGCGATAAAACTTTTTGAGTCTAATCTCAGCCCTTGTTATATACACAACGGTTGTTACGAAACAAAAATAAAGCTGTTACCAAACGACCTGATGACGAAACGAAAAAGAGCTGTAACAGCTCTTTTTCGTTTCGTAACATCCTTGAAAACATAAACGCATGTGAATATGAAAGGTGAATAATACTGCTCCTAGGGAGGCAAATTATATTAGTTGATCTTTTAAAACGTATCCAATTTTAAAGACAAACAGTGTAGACCCTGATCAGAATCCGCTTATGTATGTGGCGTCTGATTTCGGTCTGCTCCGTTTGACTGTGTCGCTGTTATGGATATCCTGGCACGATCTTTGCGTTTGGTTAAGAGTCATTTTGGCCTGTGTTAGAGATCTTTGGTATTGGTGCACATAGCAGTTTTTTATGAATACTCAATGAATCTCATTAAGTCTGAAAAGTTAGAAGCAAGAAAGACACCTTGAAAACAAACAAAGTGGCATGTGCGCCAAATATGATCTTAGTCCTCGCTACCCTTTAAGCGCAAAACGAAGACTGTTATAAGAATGGGCGGATGCCCATGCTGATCTGCGTCTTCGCTGGGCACACATTCAACTCTGTTTGATTGGTCGTGTCGCGGCTGAATCTTAGCCATCAATGAAACCTGCAATATCCAGCACGCGCACTTGTAACGGCTAAAACAGGACTCAATTTTAAAACTGATTTTAATGAAATCCATGGTCCCAAAAGGCCAGGAGTGTTATACTCTGTTTTAGGATAAAGTACTAAGATGACTGTGCTATTTTTGCTTAGAGTGTCTCTTGCTTAACAAAAAGTAATATACATGTAGCAGATGTTTTTCATGTTGTGATATGAGGAAGTCGCCTACAAACGAGTTCTAAGACAACAGTTTAACGTGTCACAGAATATGTCTTCATTTGGAAGGATGTGTTCGAGGAATTTCACAACCGTGTTATAAAATCACATGGATCAAAGAAAAAAATAATAATCATGTTTTATTTAACTTTGAACGCGTAAAAAGCTGGATAACAAATATATTCTCTAGACAACAGTATCGTGATGAAGCAGATAACAATCTAGACTGTCTTTCCATATTTGAACAACAGTAGATCATGTTACCTCTGGGAATGACCAAAAATATTTATAGGTTTAAAAATAATTTCTTGAAAAGACAGTTATCTAACATAACCCAAAGCTAATTTATTCCATACTGATTTTCAAATTTTTTCGACTTTTCTCTTACTAGCTTCCTGTTTCCTTACTCATACATATTAATTAATTAATTCCAAAAAACAAACGTAAAGTCTGTAGATTTTCTTGTAAATTTGTTACTTTATAATTATTTTCATATATTCGCCACATCCTGCCGCAAAATTATTTCGTTGCATGACTGTTTCTATCTTAATTCCATAAGCTGACTGGTCATGGAATGCATATAAAAATGTATAAAATTTAATAGTTTAGCGTACCAATGGCAAATTCGAATTCGAAATTTTGACGATTTTTCTGGAAACATTGACCAATCCTAACTGTTTACACATTAACAAATACCTATACAGGGGAGAGCCAGTCTAAGCAGTACTCGATTTTTATATTTATTTATATATTTTTATATTTATAAATTTATATTTCGATTTTTATAGTTTCGAGCATATGCCCAATGGTTCCAAAGGAAAGAAAAAAAAATAAATAAACAAAAAGAAAACACTGTGATGAAGTAAGGGGAAACTTTTACAGTGGTCATTTGCCACTTAACAGTACAAACTGCTAAATGAAGCAAACGACATTGTTCAAAACTTCTGAGAAGCGTGTAATTTATTACTAGATTAATCTAAATTCAGTATCGCATCTTGAATATATGTATGAGGCATGCGTAAATTTTCTAAGGTTATTGAGTCTGCTGCATAAGATTTTCTGTTAATTTACTATCATGGTAATCTTCTCTGTATAACAGATAATGATAGTTATCTAGTCTAATTTATAAGTCACTTGGGAGGAGTCTAATGCAGACAGAAGATAGGAAAAGTTGTTGTTGTTTTTTTTTCTCTCAGACAAGCCAGTGCGTGCCGATGCCATCATAAAAGAATGTAAGATATATATGTTCTTCGCAAAATAAGAATCGGTACAATTCCGGAATTGTCCTGCGCAAGGTAGGAATTCTCACTTTGTGCCACAATTCCGGAATTCTAGCGGGTACAATTCTAGAATTGCGCTAGGGGTTTGATTGGTTTATTGAACAGGCTACTGTCTCTGCGCAAAGTGGGAATGAAAAACGAATGTTTTATGCCCACTTCGAATCGAACTAGAGTATCTACTATAGTAGTATTTATGGGCATGCGCACTCGCATTACTAAACGAACGCCAAAGTTTCTATAATAGTAGATTGTCATGGAAACGGAAATAATTACTACGCATTTCATTGCCTTTCCCGTGCTTGGAGTCTTTAAAAACGATAATTTATAGATTTTATGATAATATTTGCCCTAAAATAATTGTATGAACAAATATCCAAAATATATTGCGAGGGTTTACAGCGGCCGCCATCTTACTACTAGATTAACGGCGGTCCAGACCTCAGTTGATCTTTGGTAAGTTCATGACGTCATTTCAGTACCATCGCACTTTGATTGGAAATTTAGTAAATATATATAGTAACTACTATAGTGCGATTCGAAGTAGGCCTTATTGAAAGAGCAATACACAATGTATGGAGATGATAAAGAAATATTACTAAAATAAGAAATCAACTTTAAAAGCTGTATTAGCTTCTTTACATGAACCTACGTCTTTTATTCATTTGTCTTCCCTTTCCTTCATAATCGCTGTAATTGTTGTAATTCTCATAATAATGTTACCTAAGAGGCTCAAGGGAACGGATCCACACAAGAGGCTCAAGGGAACGGATCCACTGAAATCTCAAACTAAACATTATTCTCACTTTGTCCCGATTCCCGAGCCACACATACTGTCGCATTCCGCGGGACACATTAGCCGCCTACGGATTAAAATGGCGACAGACAAGGGCATCAGGAAAGAGGCCGTTAAATCCGAAACAAGGGCCATTAAATCCGAAACAAGGGCCATTAAATCCGAAACAACCAACCAATCGATTAAGAACTTATTATTTAATCCTGAGAGGGTGCCCCTGTGCTTGAGAAGAATAACCTAAAGAGAACGGGGAGCTTATTGACTTTCATCAGTTCTGTCTGCAATAACTTATAAAATCAATTTAGAAATAATATTAATGATAAACTGCATAACACGCAAAAAGATCATTTTTTGAACCAGGGCTCTCATATTTTGACAATTTCAAACAATCCTTTTATAAAAATCTTTTTCTCCAGAACCAATTGACCAATGGCCTTGAAATTTGGTATGTAGCATTGGGTACTTGAGTACTGTCACAATTTTTCAAATTATGACCTTGGGTTGATCTTGGCCTTTTTTACGGCAAGGTCAGATATGTGAAAATGTTAGAACATAAGATTTCATGGAAAGTTTTAAAGATTAATGCCTAACATTTGGTATATACAGTCATCTAAATGAGTACATTAAGATGTGTGAGTACAAAAGGTCATGGTGATTCTTTGACCTTAGACCCAGGGCTCTCATATTTTGACATTTTCAAACAATCTCCTCAAACACCACTGGGCCCATTGTAACCAAATTTCATACAGACCCTCCAGGGGTTGAGAGAATTAAAATTTGTTCAAACGGTCCATGTCACATGACCAACATGGCCGCTACACCAATATATGGTAAAAAACCTTCAAAAATCTTTTTCTCCAGAATCAATTAACCGATGGCGTTGAATCTTGGTATGTAGCATTGGGTGCTCCAGTACTATTAAGATTGTTGAGAATGACGACCTTGGGTTGATCTCGACCATTTTACGGCAAGGTCAAATATAGGAAAATGGTAGCAAAGGAAAGGTTAAGGTTTCCTTTAGCCTAATAGCCGTTGGGGCAGTAGGGGTTAGAGACGCACGGTATCTTGGGCACAGCTTTCGCTGCCTTATCCTTTCCTGATTCGAAAAAGGTACTCATTTAGTGCTTGGTTGACATAGAGATATTTCCTGTCGTATGGCGACAATGAGCCGCGATCTTACGACCTTCCGGTGACTTTCTGCACAATAAACGAGCCACTCTAACCACTCGACTACGGTACCTCTCCAGGGTTTGAGGGAATGAAAATTTGTTCAAACGTCCAGGTCACATGACCAACATCGCCTCCGTGCCAATATATGAGCCGCAACACGGGAAAACCAACAAAGTGGTTGTGCGCCCAGCGCAGGCTCAGATCAGCCTGGGCATCCGCCCAGTCTGATCAGACTCTTGGCTAAGCGCTTAAAGGGTACCTAAGGGTCTAAGCTACGTTCATGCGGACAGCACAGACTCTGATCAGACCGGGCGGATGCCCAGGCTGATCTGAGTCTGAGCTGGGCGCACAACCACTTTGTTAGTTTTCTCGTGTCGCGGCTCATATGGTAAAAACCTTTAAAAACGCTCTTCTCCAGAACCAATTGTCCGATGGCCTTGAAACAAAGTATGTAGCATTGGGTACTCGAGTGTTATCAAGATTATTCAAGTTTCAAGTAATGACCTTGGGTTGACCTTTAACTTTTTACGGCAAGGTCCAATATGGGAAAATGCTAGCACAAAAGATTTCATTGGAAGTTTTGAAGATTTTGGCCTACAATTGGAACATACAGTCGTCTCAATGAAGCCATGAAGAATTATGAGTACAAGAGTTCAAGGTCATTCTTTGACTTTTGGCCCAAGGCTCATATTTTGACATTTGTAAACACAAGAAAAAGTTACTTTGACAATTGCTCAGGTGAGCGCAGGGCCTCATGGCCCTCTTGTTTTTATATCGGCACTATCGAGTTTCGTCGGGCTTGTTCCCGTGTGTTATCCGTCCGATGTCATTCAGTCTTCGCGATATGAGAATGTTTTTTTTTACTGTCGTTTGCTTGTTAACAAATAGGCGATAGCGAAATGAATTAGAAATATGCAAATCGGCTTCTCTTAATAACGACTCAGCTCCTCTTCATTATGACCTTCGAATCACAAAACATGGAGTATAGAACAGCTGATAGCGCTTATAATATCAAACATATATTCTGTTTCAACGTTTATTTGATTAATCCTCCGAATCCACATAGTATGAGGTTATTCATCATAAGTGTGAACAAAAATTATGCCAAATACTTTTATTCATAATTGTGTCAAATTGCTAAAAGCATTAAAAAGTAAAGCTATTAACCTATCAGTAACTTCTACGATCTGAGCACAGCTTTTGTGTCCCTTAATTATGCTATATATAAGGTTTAACATAAATTGCTTTGGTGTAGAACTTTATTAGACTTATAATAATACACAGTGGTTCAAAAGAAGATATTTCTACATTTTCAGCTGCATAATATATAATATAAGTAAGCTCATTTCATTTAATTTTATATGCGTCATGTTCTGCTTCTTGTCTGAGCGCAGTGGTGCAGTGGTAGTGTACCCGACTCATGATCGAAGGGTCCCGAGTTCGAATCCCAACAGGGCCCTAGCGTTGTGACCTTGAGCAAGTCACATATCCACAGCTCAGTCTGTATATATGTATATAGTTTTATTAAGTCGCAATAAAAGCTCTACAGAGCTTATGTTAGCTGTTAATAAAAATAAGCGACTATAAATAAAGATTATAATTATAATTCTTTAACTGCCATTTTTGTATGGCATAAAATGGTTTTGACAGTGAATTTCTGATAATGCGCTTCAAAAGTCTTCCTCTATGGTAAATTAACGGAGAGTGATTATACAAGTCATGTTATGTTCTTATCTAAAGATGAAAACATAATGTTTACACGCTATGTGTAAACCATTTTACTGATAAGAACTCTCGTGAGAATAATTTCGCAAATGTTTATTATAATGATCTCCTCCGTTCGTAACAGATAATGATAAACACCCTATGTAATTTACAAGCAACAGGGGATGGTTTTACATGAGTAAGCGAAAGTGGAAAAACATCCGTAACGATATGTCTCTTTCTTGCATGTCATCAGGCTGTTTTAAAGACTTCGTTCAATAAAAGTGACCCGTTCAGGCTTTGTCCTAGACATTCGGTCTTCTTTTCCAGAGTGACGTATATCAATATCCCACGTTTCCAAGCGTTAACACGAAGATAACCAGCCTCGCTGTGACTCTAAAGGCTCATATATTAGTCGGTCGGATAAGAGAAAGGAGAAGTAGTTGTCTTATACACAACAAAACGCATTAAACCACATTTTCTAAAATTAATAAACGTATAAATAACAAGGCATCTTAAGCGATACAATCCATGATACAAAGGGGTGGTTGGGTGGTGTGATGGTGCTGCGTGTAACTTACCGAGCCGGGACGTCCTACTGATTTGAATAGTAGTAGGACAAGGGCTTATTGTGCTTGCAGTAGCGGGTGGGGGTTGTTTGGACAATCACTTCTCTCTTATTTCTTCTTCTCTTTGGGAGACGGTCCGATATTGACTGAAATACTGTCTCAAAGGGCCGTTAAACCGTACGAACCAACCGAGGTACAATTCCCTCGCACCGGACATGGTACATAAATTTGGTTGCTAGAGCGATGACAAAGTTTCACTATATAATGTAACGATGACATTAACCCTAAAATCCTGAAACGCAAAACTATCCAAAGATAATGCCATACATTACAGTTGTGTAAAGCAATATCAAAATCCATCCATTAATAGGGCACTATTGGAATGAAAAGTTTTCTTGAAAAAAGCAGCTGTGACAGTGACCTTGGCTTAGAGCCCTGAAATGCAGACGCGTCACAGATATTTTATTAGCAGTTATACTACAGCTGACCCATGAGTGAGGCCACCAGAGTGAAGCAAAGTTTTGTTTTTTTTCTAAAAAATTACAAATGTGACTTTAGATCCACAACAATGAAACTCATTTATCCAAGATATTGTCACACTATACATTTGTGTGAAGTTATGTCATAATCGGTCCATAAATAAAGGCTCTAGAGCAATTCTAAATTGAATTCTTCTGCTAATTGCAAGTATGACATTGACCTTCGACTTACAATGCTGACACACATACGTTTCCAAGACATTCTTATACTCAATATTTATGTGAACACGGTCGTCCATAAATGAAGGTGCTAGAGCGATTACTTTTTTTTTCTTCTGAAAATAGCAAGTGTGACCATGACCTTAGACCTACAACGCTGAAAAGAAAGCGGTCCATAAATGAAGGTGCTAGAGCGATGACTATCTTTTACTGAAAATAGCAAGTGTGACCCTGGCCTTGGACCTACAACGCTGAAACCATAACTCTTTAAATAAATTGCTTTGCTCAACATTTGTATGAAGTTTAATCAACATCAGGATATAAATGAGGTAGCTGGAGCATTGCATTTTTTTTCTAAAATTAGCAACTGTGACTTTGATCTGTTTAAGATATTGTCACACTAAAAATTATCTGAAGTTATATTAAAATCGATTTAAATGAAGGCGCTGTATTGATGACAAATTTTGATAAAATCGGTGACCTTGACATTGATCCTACCGTCTCCAAATACTAACTCTTTTGAGATATTGCCATACCCAATATTTGTGAAAAGTAAAATTGTAAAGAGTTCCTTCAGGAGCAGAGCACACTTTCGAAAGAAGGAACATGGGCCATACTTCGAAGGTTCGGCTATTCAAGCTATATTACACTCGGTAGATAAATGAGATTGCTAGACGATGACAAAAGGGAAATATATATGTACGTACGTACTAACGTACATATGTAACGGACATATTACAACTTCCTTGTGCAAGGAGAAAAAAATGTGTATAAAAAGTGCTAAATGAAAATGCCATTGTAATAAGTTTGTAACTGGACATAGACAGACTTTCTGTTTAACATCATGTTAAACAAACGCATTTTGTACCCTTGTAGCAGCAACCAGTTCAGATTAATTCCCGATATGTTGCAAAGCGTTGCATACCAACAAGCGTAGGCGCGCAATTAAACGAGAAATGCAATTACTTTTAAATCGTCATATTCAAAAGCTTATAGAAAGTAACATGTACTTGTAAATGAAGCAAATGCTTCAACATCAACACCTTCTGTTGCAACAACGTGCTATTGTAACACTTAACGATTTATTAACTCTTTTAAGTTAAGGCAGTGCAGGTTGCAATTGCTTCCGAAAATAGAAATTCAAGGATTTGACATTTAGTAGCTACAGGTGAGCCCCGACAAGAAAACCAACAAAGTGGTTGTGCGCCCAGCGCAGACTCAGATCAGACTGGGCATCCATGGTGGATGCCCAGGCTGATCTGGCTACCTCCATGCGGACAGCGAAGATTCTGATCAGACTGGGCAGATGCCCAGGCTGATCTGAGTCTATGCAGGGCGCACCACCTACTTGTTGGTTTTTTCATGTCGCTGCTCAGGTATACTAGTAGTAGTAATTAATATTTCAATTGTGTCTGTAAATTATATGACGGGCACTTTATGCTAGATGAAAATGATTCTTTGCATGTATTTGTTTTGTAGCTGCACGTCAGATCAGTTGTTTTGAATGTATTAACACAATTATTACCTCCTTAATCCTTTCTAACAGTTCAGACAGGTTAATTTCAATGTATGAGTTATATTTATCTGATTTTATTTGAATATGTTTTCAAAACACGAAAACAATCATATAATATAAGGCAAACACCTTCTAATCTGGCTCTACATTATTTGCTTAGACAGCCATTATGGGGTGCTAGCAATACATGCGTTCAACTATTTGTTGTTGCAGCTAGCTGAATTCATGACACGGATGAAACTGGGAATCGTAGAACGGATGAGTTTTATACAGTCATTAAACATAGCAGTGGTCTGACAATAGTTTATTATTGACTACAGTAACACTCCAGACTACCAATCCAGGGGTCGCAAGATCGATCCCCAGCTTCTCCGGTCTTTCGGATGAGACTTTAAACCGAGGTCCCGTCTCCATATGACCTTGTTGTTGGTGGGACGTTACACTCGAGTTCACTCTCTCACTACTGACTACAATACATTTTAACCCACTTTGTAACGGCAATTATCGGGAACGGATTTACTCGATTTCCAAATCCTGCCCGGAACACCAAGCGGGAAAGGGACATCTACAGCTAAGTGAGCATTAAAGTAAACGCCACCAGCGAAAAGACAGGGGAAAAGCTCTTTCCAAAAAATGGCCACAAGGTGGTTCTAAATAAACTAAACAATTAAGAGAAAGACAAAAAGAGAGCGGACGACAATTAGATTTAGAATAAACTAAAATAGAATCAACGCTTTAGAACGTTTAGTAATAAATTACTATATCCAACCTGCAGCGATTCTGATATTTGTGGTGCTTACGAAAAAAAAAATATAGATAAAAACATCAGTCTCACCAACAATACATGATTGAGTATATTATCTTGAGCTGTCTCAGTAACTGAGAAATCTGTTATGAATCATTTGCACAGTACACGGAACTGAGACAAAGAAAAATAACGATACTATAAAAAACTTAAGATTATAATCGGGCGAAACCCAATTCTGAGCGGCTGTAGTGTAGTTGATAACACTCCAGACTACCAATCCAGGGGTCGCAAGATCGATCCCCCACTTCTCCGGTCTTTCGGATGAGACTTTAAACCGAGGTCCCGTCTCCATATGACCTCGTTGTTGGTGGGGCGTTAAACCCGAGTTCACTCACTCTCCAATTCTGCATCCCATAAAATGACAAGTCATTGTCAGCCTCTGTACCAAAACAAATCTTCAACTTTAAACAGTTGCTGTGAAATATTTTACGAAACATTTAACTATTAACTGCATCGACAGAAAGAAAGAAAAAAAAACATTGGGAAAGATATGCAGGTCTGAATCATCAATTTTAATCAGTTCGGACCCCTTTTTGATACAAATCAGTTTTTGAAGTCGTTGCCGTATCAAAATTAAGAAATTGCAGAATGTTTCCTCTTGCTTTCGCCTACAGTTACTGTCACGGTAACCGATGGGTCTATAATAATGGCCGACTTTTCAAAGTACGGGCCAAGTTTCTTTTTTCTTTTTTTTTTTTCTTTTTTTGAAATGTGTTTTCTTTCTTGAAAGAACATTTGAGCCGCGACGTGCGAAAACCAGCAATGTGGTTGTGCGCCCAGCACAGACTCAGATCAGCCTGGGCGTCCGCCCAGTCTGATCAGTGTCTTTGCTGTCCGCATGGAGGTAGCTGAGACCCTTAGCTACCCTATAAGCGCTAAGCGAAGAGTCTGATCGGACTTGGCAGATGCCCAGGCTGATCTGAGTCTGCTCTGGACGCACAACCACATTGTTGGTTTGCTCGTGTCGCGGCTCATTTGAATCTTTGCCTCTGCAGCTGTTTTGGCCGTGTGGCAGCCGAATAACGTCTCGCCGTACATCAATCGCAGTGAAGATTTTATCATATTTTATTTTTCTCCCTTGACATTAGAGGATATAATCTGAGAAATAAAAATTTTGATTGGTAAAGACTCATAACCTAAATCATGTTTTTTTTATTCATTCGGACCCCTTTTGATACTAGTCAGGCTTCGAATTAGTTGCCGTATTGAAGAAATTGCAGTATTTATTTTCGCTAACAGAGTCACTATTGAGGCTTCAGTAGCAGAAACTTCGAATTATGGCCTATGTTTATTCTTCTTTGTATAGGTTAGAGGCTATGAAGAGAAATCTTCGCAATTAAGAACCTGAAGCGAGAGTACCGAGCGGAAGGTTCTTAATTGCGAAGATTTCTCTTCATAGCCTCTAACCGGCTTAGTGTTTGCCCCAGATAATAAACTGATCCTGGTCTGTCCTGTTTTCCAACACCTTTCAGATAACATTTTTTGAGAGATATTTTGTGTTTAAAAAAAAATAAAAATAAAGAAAAAAAATAATGATATATCCAAAAAAATCCCAAAATGACCACTCTCACATGTACTTTGATTATAGTAATGATGCAACCTCAAAACATGATGCAATATCATGACAGTCCCAAAATAGCTTGGAGAGGAGGGGCTATATTAGAATACTGGTTTTAAAGTTTTTGTCATGCTGTCATTTAGCTTGGAGAGGAGGAGCATAATTAGAATACTGCTTCTAGAGTGAGTGTCATGCTGTCATTTATGATTTGTGTTCAGATGACTTTGCCCATTCCCATTCATTCAGTTTTTGGAGCTCAAACATGGCTGGTCATTTTGATTTTCCTTCGTTGAATGAGGATTATTTTCTTCTCTTTATACAAATCATAGTTATTTGATTTGTGTTACGAGATGCATCTTATTACAGAGGAACATATAAGAGGAGTATTTTGTGATAATTTGGAATTATTTTTATTTCTCCATGAAAAACGTATGTTGTGGATATTCATTAGAACTGCCTTTTAGAGGCAATTCTAACAAATATTTACAATATGCTTTAAAACAATGCTGTGGGTACCTATAGAACTGCCTCGTCGAGGCGATTCTAATAAGTATCCACATGTTTTTACAGTATTATGTGTTAATTTTAAAAATAATGTTATGGTTTGCCATAGAACCGCCTCGTGGAGGTGGTTCTAGGGAGTAACCATAAAATACATTTTTATGGAGAATACTGCCAAATACTCCCTTCATCTGTCCCTCTGTAATGAGATAAAAGCCTCATTCGAGAAATCTACATTGACTTCTAAATCAATTTGACCTGTCATGTTGAAGCTATTTATAGACGTGACAAGCCACAGAAGACTTAATTTCTGATCACTTGAATTTTCAAGTCTTCAGTAGATTTATTGGTGAAGACTCTCTTCATGGATAAGTGATGAGTCTACACCAACAAATCTATTGAAAATTTGAAAATTCGGGTGATCTGATTGGTTTATTATCTGGGGCAAACACTAAGGAATGTTTTATGCTCTTTAATATGAATTTACTGCATTTTGTGTTGTGCCGTTTGTTGACCGAAAAGCGTCTCCCTGCCAATCTCGAATGGTGCTGATAACATTATATAATTTTTGTCCTTTGAGATCAGAAGATAAGTTTTATGAAGTATGAAATATTTGTTTGGATTAAACAAAATATGAATCATCGCTTTTTATTTATTTGCATCACATTTTGATACCTATCAGTCTTTGAATTGATTGCCGTATAAAAGCTAAAAAATTGGAGAATGTTTATCCTGGTTTTTGTCTACCTATCATGTCAGGGTCACTGATGAGTAATTAATAGCTTAAACTTCGAAGTATGCCCCATTTTCCTTCTTTTTGGGAATATATTTATGCTCTTGAAGGAACCCTTTTTTTTCATTTGGTTTCATTGCAGCTTGTGTTGAGCCGTGTGGCGGCCATAAAACGTCGCCCCGTCCATCATCCAGACTGCAGTTTATGTTATTTATTTTTCTTGTTTTGCTTTTGGTCTTTCGAGAACAAAAGGTATATTTTACGAAATTCAGAAACTTTTGATTGCTGTTTAGTCATTTTCTAAATCAACGCTTTTTATTTTTTATTTGGGACCCCTTTTTGATACAAATCAGTCTTTCAATTAATTTACATATCAAAACTTAAAAATTGCATAATGAGTTCTCTAGCTCCTGTCAGGATCACTGATGAGTCTACAATAGCCAACATTTCGAAGTATAGTCCGATGTTTTTTTGTGTTTTTTTTGAATGTGGTTATGCTCTTAAAGGAACTTTTTCTTATTTATATTTGACTTAACTGCATTTGGTATTGTGCCGTGTTGTGGCCGTTAAACCTCCTTCCGCCCAACACCCATAATGCAGTGTATATTAAATTCTACCAAACGTCAGGAGGAAAATTCTCAGGAACTGACACAATTCAATTTCAGATCCAACCCAAGACACCATGTGGGAAAGAGACATCACAAAACTGGTCATCAGCAAAGACAACACCAGCGGCAACCATGTGAACAGCCATTTCCCATGTAAGTGGCAACGGGCTAGCCTGAACATCACAAACAATATATCAATAACAGACATAGCAACTAACGACACATGAAAAAAACAAGAAGAACGAAAACAGAAATTTTATTGTTTTATTCTCATATTCTAAATCTTTGTTTTTTAATTACGTACCCCCTTTTCATACTAATAAGTCTTTAAATTGATTGACGTATTAAAGCTAAGAAATTGCAGTATGTTTTCTCTGGTGTTCGTTTGTAGATCGTGCCAACGTAACTGATGATGCTTCAGTAGCCGTTATTTTGAAATATGACCCATGTTCCTTCTTTTTTTGGAATGTGTTTTTCTGTTCTTGAAGAAACTTTCAGAATTTTTATTCAACATCACTGCAGCCAGCTGGTGTTGTGCCACATGGCGGCCGTAAACCGCCTCCCCGTCTTACATCGATACACATCTATTTTCAACAAAAGACAGTCATTTTGCTAATGAATTAATTAAACCACAATGTTGTCTTACGATTTGCATCATATGATTGATGACGCTAGATGCGACATTTGCAAACTCCACGCTAGGTGTTTTAAAGTAGCAGCCACTAATGTAAAATGCTAAACAATAAATTAACATTATCTTCTAAAGAAGACAAGTGCTAATTATATTCACGTTTGTCAGCTCTCATAAGTTAGAGGGACACATCGAAACACTTGAAAGACATATCATTTTATTAGACATATTGATACTGACATATGAAGATGTCGTAAACAATCTGGTGGGCCAATGATAAGAGAGCACAAGTTGAATTAAAGGATAATTTTACAGTTACAGCAAACGAACTGAATTTCGTTATCCTATTGTTTCAAGTTTGTCATCGAATATTCCCTACCACATAATATGACCTAAAATCGAGGTTCGTTAGCTATTTATACATTTCAGTTTTGCACAGAAAGTGACGTCATATGAAATGCACACTATCTTGAGAGGTAAAGCTTATGTTTCACTCATGGCAAGCTAATATAAAGAGCGGTCAGACTGGAACATTTTCGGTTTAACAGCTACGTTAGACAGTAATACACAGCTGCCTGTTTTTGGAGTTAAGAAAGTATAAACAAGAAATATCTTTATGAAAGATAATCGGCTTAGATTAAAATAGAAGTGTGTATTGTAATATGTATGAGTCAGGTACATGTAAGATATCGAATTAATGTGCTGATCAGATTGTACGGATGAGCATGATGATATGTATATTTGTTGTTGGTGATGGGGTTCGGATTTCGGAAAGGCTGTTGAATTTATATTGGTGTCTGTCTGTGTTGCACATAACAATGAGGATTGGTTGGCTGACCGCCTCACATATAACCTTAAAAGTGTTGCAGTTTTAACACAACATCAACAACAAAGCTAGCAACAATTACTTAATTTAAGTCTTCGATTTCTATGTCAAGCTATCTTGTTGGTTTTATATTTCACATGAGCGACATAACAAGCCAGATGTTCTTTGGCAAAAACAGCGATTTGGACCGAAATATCTAGATTCATCACGACACGGTTTATAGGCCAACAGTCAAATGAAACTGAAAGTAGGGAGAGAAAGCGAAAGTAAGCTACTTACATCAGAATCCCGGGTGTATTTATATTGGCCAATGAAATACTTAAGTTGTAGGTCAATAGTAAGGTTTAACGGCTAAAGCCGAAACAAAGTATTCACAAAAAATGTCCATTTCTACTCAGTGTCTGTACCGAACAACAATTGCCAAGGTAGATTGTCAAGAGAATGCGGTGTTTCAAAATTTTGGGTGAAGGCCTTTGGATGATATATGCACCTGGACGTAAAGCTTCCAATATAGGAATAGTAGACTCATTTCTGAAATGACGCTCGTAAAATGGAAGAATAAGCAGAAGAAAGCAGGTTCTCAGCTCCACGCTATAAGAATTCGTTGTCAACCTGTATACCAACTATGAATTTGCATCTGAACAGTTGACTTTGATTTTGACATAGTGAATGTTCCAGTTTTGGATAGTGGTTTTCCCCGTTCTATTTCTAATGGTGTTTACATTTCTCAACTTCAATGCCCGTAATAAAATTTTAACTGCTAAGCTTCTCCAATAGGGTTTTCGGAATCATAAACTTCCAAAACTCTTGCAAAGTTCTATCGCCGATACTATGAATTGATTTCTAAATTCAATGTCGGATTTAAAAGTCTTTTGCAACAGGGCCTATCGGAACCAGAATTTTATGGTGACTTAGTTTATAAATTCAAAAACATTGTAGGTAGCTCTGATTTTTTTCTGATCAGTTCAGAAAAATTGTCGTTCGTTACAAACGTACTGGGTATTACATAAATGTTGTTAAGTAGTTAACCAAATAATAGTTAATAACTATGCTTCTGTCTTTAATTGCACGCCGGTTGGTCTGGTATCAGACTCAATGACTGGCCCGACATAAAGCTACTCAGTTTAGATGGTTGGGGCCGGAGTTTGCCTTGTTGGTTATTCGGGGTGTAACTGATGGTTTTCGTTTGCTCCGGTATTTCAGTGGTGTTGTTTGATTTCCCAGGGGTCTCCTGATGTCCCGATACGTTTTTTCCGTCGAGTCCTCTTCTCTAATTCATCATAGGTCTTATTCGTGATTTGTTTGTTTCCGATGATGTTTCATTGATGGGTTAGGAAACCTTCATGCGGACCAAACAGCTAACTTAATGTTGCGAACCATTGCAGAAACAGAGGGCGAGGTTTGGCTCCAGCAAAAACATGTTTAAGCCCCCAAGTGGTTCTTCACTGTTGTTCTTGTGATTATTTGTCTGGTCCGCTAGCAATCTGGCCACCTGTATAGCTGCCCACTTTGCTTCCCGTCGTGCTTTGTAGGAAAAAAAGAAAATAAGTAAAATCAGATATTAAATGTTTTTTTGTATTATTTGTTCTTATTGTCCACATTGTTACGTTCATTGGTCTGTTTAGTGAATTGCAATTGTTGTGGGTTGGTTGAACCATTACGGACGCCAAGAGCGAGGTTTGGATCCAGTTAAACATGTTAAATTCCCCAGTAACCTTTTGCTGACCGTTCCAAGGCGGTGCCTTGATGTTACATTGTGCTGTGTCCGCTTGTCTATGTTCTTTGGCGGTTTGGACACCTGTTTTGCTACCCAATCTGGGGTGTGGGATTTGATTGTATTAATCCTGACCATTGCCTATCTTTTTACTTAGAGTAATCTGTTACGGGAAGTGCCATTGTTCTAAACACGGAGTGAAAGAAAACAGAATAGATATAGGGAAGATTAAGCAACAGAAAGCTTATTACAACTGTATTTGTCAGTTGACTCTAAATACGACCAGGGCTAAATTCCTGTACTTAGTGCGTGTACAACTGTATGCACTGTGTAATGAATTATACAAGTTTTTTTTTCGTTATAAGGCGCCTTAGATATGCTGTAACTACCAACAAGGAAAAACAGCTAAAACACATGATAAAAACCTGTTGTGGGGCATATTGCAAAGAACAGGCCTGTGCACACTCGCTGTTTAAACTGTTAGATGAGCACGTAGTCTGCAACCCAATGAAGCTCACAGCCGTAGGAAGCGGCCTAAACATTACCCTGCTTGCCATTTGCAACAGAACCTAATTGATAAAACTTTTGTTATTTAATGTCAATACATACCAAGGACCAACCGTCATGTGCATTGTTAGCCATGTAGCCTATATGGAATAAACCAAGAGCCAGATGAAACTTAAGCTGACCTGCCAGACTTAATATAGTATATGTTGTTTCACTTTAAGTAAAATGTTATGTAAAAATGTTATTCTGTAAAAGTAAGACTTCAATATTTAATTAGCTTCGGTACTACGTAATATGTTATTATTTTTGGTCTAAAAACTGTTTATTACCATGATAAGCGTAGACAACAGACAAATACTAGACTTATTATCTGCTTAGCAGAAATAAATCAATTGTAGTCGAGTAGGTTAAACTGTATTACCGCATAATTACTTTCAATTTAATTATTCATTATACTGATTTTCCAGGAAGCAGAAAACATTATTTTCTTTCTAAGCTTTAATTTGCTTACGTGTTGTGTAGTTTGAGGGTTGATAACAGTCGCTAGAACTGATTTGTCAGTCTAATGCATGGGCCATCACGCTCAAAATCCAAGGTTGTTCTGCGTTGGGTTATGCTCCAAAACATTGCTAAGCTCAGCACACCATTTGTATGGGGGTGATATATATATTTTTGGTGTAGTGAAATCATTTAACAGGTTTCATATTTGGCTCTTTTCAAACATCTGTCTGGTGACCTGGTACGAATCACAGTAATCACCTGCAGTGTATATGCTAAACATTATAACTTCACACCAAACTTCTATGTATTGGGACAGATAAGTCTAAGCAAACAGTGCATACCCAGATCGGACTACTCCTAAGGGGCAAGCTGGTCAGGGCATACACTGTTTTCCATATTTTTGCAACTGTTCGAGTTTTTTTTTTTTTTTTTTGATAATTACGGTCAATATCTTAACCCATTTAAAGAATGTTTGCGGCATTAATATTTTGAAATTCACATTTTATTTTCAAATGTTATGATGAGTATCTCAGTCCATATCCACATTGTCGAAGTTGATTACACATAATCAAGCTCATGACATGGTGTATTATTTTCGAGTTCTCTGGGTACATGTACGTGATGTAGACCTTTAGGAAATAAGACCGTTGCTGTCACTGCATTCATACTATAACTGTAACAGACTTTTAAAGTAAAGATAGGCATTGATCAGGAATTAATGTATTCAAATCCAACATCCCGCTATCAAAACCAAAATGGAAAGAAGCACACAAACAAAACATGACAAAAGTTCACGACAGACACGCACGGTAAACCGAATGAGCAGCTCTTTCCCAAGCAGGTGGTCATTCAGCTACCCTAATTGAAAGGAAAAACAACATCTATTTTTACTTATTTTCTATTTTAGATTACCAAACAAAACAAAACCGAAAACAGAATGGGCAGCTATTCCGGTGGCCAGACTGCTGGAGAACATAGACAAGTATCCAAACCAGTCGGCCATCTGAATTTAGCGTTTCGAAATATGAGAGACTGTTGAAATATCATAGAAATTCTGAGAGTTCGAAATGGCAGGTTTTATCTAAGATGTTCGAAAGTTCAAATATCAAAAAGAGAATCAGTGTAGGTATAAGAACATTTAAATAAACTGTATTGATCTATATTTGACTGACTGATTGTCAATGTCAACAGTATTTCAGTCAATATCGAATCGCCAAAGAAGAGAAAGATGGGATAAGGCTAGTCTAGTTTAGTGTATTCCATACTCTCGAAATGTGATTGGGGTACCAGAGATGACTGCAGTAGTCTTCCCGTCTATCTGGTCCTGTTTTTATCTGTCCATCTCTGTCCCCACCCCTCTTTTTTCTTTATGTATGTATCTCCTCTTGCAAGACGGACGAATTAAGCAGCAATCGACAAACTATACAGATGAGGCGAGCAACGGTTTTAATTAACAGTTTTATTGTTAATGTATACCTAAAAATTTTGCAAAATAATAACTGCTGAAATTGGCATCAAAGCAATTCCTTAAGTTAAATTGAAACTTGGGATGAAAAGAAACCACTGGGATGCTTTACTTTGTTCCATTGATTCGGATGGCACTAAGGGAGCAAATTTTTTCCTGTAAGAGCACCATCCCAGGCTATGGAAGAAAACTGTAGCCAATGGAAGGTAAATTGTATTCCATTCTAGATCATTCTGTCCCAAGTTTAACTGTACCGAACCCCAAAAGTTTTGCACCCTTTCAAAACTTCGAACTCTTAATCCTGCTCTGTAAATTAAAAACAAAAGTCGGTTTTAAGGTAAATTAATCGATTCCGTCATTGACGTTTAGTTTCATTGAATTCAGTTGATAAGTCAAGCGCGAAGAAGGCGAACACTTGAAAAGCAAATTCACAAGCTATGGAAAACAAGGTTTACCTCTTGTGGTAGCAATTCTGTTGAAGCATTTCTGATGAATTCTGAAGTTCCCATTGTCAGTGTTGTACTACTCTATGTCGCGTGCAACTTTAAATGACGCGAAACAGCGCGCGTGCAATGACTCTTTAATGGAAGTCTGAGTATCATGTATACAGTCAACGCTGCATCAAGCATGCACTAAATGGAATGATAATTCCTGCCTGCTTAAAGCGGGTGCGTTCGTAATACGGGTCATTTCAATATTTCGAAAACAATGATTAAGTCTGGCAATTTTGGTCTCCATGCGTTCGACTAATGTAATTTATTGGTACGAGCTTCGTATCGGTGGCTGTTAATGCAACAAGGGCAGAAAACTTTTTTAACCGATTTTACCAGTTCCATTCCTCGCATTACTGAATTTGGATTACTAAGCTCACTACGTGGGTCGTACCTAGGCCTTACATAATGTAGATAAACGAAAACAAAATACATGACATTGTATGTATCTTCCACGAATATAGATACAAGTTAAAAATGGCCGGGGCGTTATTTTTGAGGCTCAGTATATGACATTACGAGCGTACAATGACTTGTGATGTATAAGACGTGTTGTTCCGAGTCCGATCATGACCTTCGGCAGCGTCACAACTTCCGCAAAGCTGCAGAAAAAAATGATGTCTGTCACTTCATTAAAATTTCACCAGCTGTCTAATTCATGTCTGTGTCATCTATCCACAACAAAAACTGTCGTCATTTGAAAAGGGACTGGTAACGCAATGTGCGTATATACTGAGTGTTTAAAATTTGTCTGCATATTTGCGCAAGCTGTTCAAAGTCTTCACTTTTCTTATTAACGAGTGATTCATTAGATTTTACAGGATTCACAGGTATTTTGTGCAAACAAAGAAGACTAGCCCGAATCTTGTCTGTTCTAATGAGTCATTAGTCCTTTTCATGCGACGCCAGTGAATGGACAAGAATGTTATTGTCTAATTGCGGATGTTGAGCCATACTTAGATAAAGGCGTTTTTATATTTTTAAGCTTAATTGTAACATCAGGTTAATGGCCGTATGTGCTAGACAGCGGATTGGCCATATTTTGCAGACAGGATGATTTGATTTGTTGACCGGCAGGAGCTATTCAGAAAGAAATCTGGAGTATTATTAAGTAATATTGCTTACATGAATACAAGCATGTAAAAAAGACTTTGAAAGCCTTGCATGGTTTCTACTGACCAATCTAAAATACAGGTGAGGCTACAGGAAAAGGCCGAAGTAAGACAAACCGTGCCCTAGACACTGATAGAAAAACTAGGGAGAAACATGAATGACTATACAGAACAGCATATTTTCGATATCAGATACATTTTGTAATCTCTAAGGCGAACACTTGATGTGACTAGTGTGGAATAAGACTACTTACTGAAACTACTGCACGGCTATGCTTTTGGTCTGATTCACAAAGAAACATCAATGAAGATATATGTACCCAGAATAGGCTACAATCACAAAGCACAGCACATACAAGACACCAAAAGAATAAGAGGGAAGAAACGTAAACAACGTTCCGGGGTGTTTTGGGTCAGGCCCACCGTGATACCTCACTGGGCACACACCCTTGAATCAACATTGATTCAACGTCATGACGTTGAATCAAGGTTGAAGCAAGGTTGTGTGCCTGCTGGGTTTAATTGATAGGTTTCTTCTGCTCCGGAATTTCAATGTTGCTATTTCTATGAGTCCTCATGTTTGTTTTATCTTAGTTGTAATTTTGATTTCTATGTTCCTGGGATATTACACTTATGAGTAAGGAATCTTCCACGCAAACCGATTAAATAAGTGTCTGATGAACCAAAGCAGAAGCAAGAGCTAGACCGCAAACCGGTTAAGCCCCCCCCCTTCCATCCCCAGGTAAGTACATTGTTGGCCGTCCAAAGACGGCCTCCTTTTTGGTTCTTCCTGGTTGTTTTTTGTGTTGTGTGTTGCTTTGTCTGTTATTGATGTAGTGTGTGTGTGTGTGTGTGTGTGTGTGTGTGTGTGTGTGTGTGTGTGTTAAGACTGGTCCTAAAATTAAATAGACAATAGGTAAAAATAGCTGTTTAATGGTTTTCGTATATAATTGTCCTTATTGTTAAAATTGATTTTTTCGATAGAATAATGTGTGGTTGGTAATTATTTGTGTTGGGTTGAACAACTAAGTGTCACATGAATCAAGGCAAAACCAAAGGTGAAAGTTGGTCGACCACAAACCGGTAATATCCACCACCCCCGCCCCCGTCAGTAAATTTATCACCGGCCGTCGCAAGGCGGCACTTCTGTTTTTGGTTCTACTTGGTTGTTTTATCGTTGTTTGTGGCTATTTCTGTTATTGATATATTGTATATGATGTTAAAACTAGCCCAATGACCACCTACATGGGAAATGGGTGTTCACATGGATGCTACTGGTGATGTCTTTGGTGGTGACTAAATTTGTGTTGTCTTTTCCCACATGGTGTCTTGGGTATGATCTGGGTTTGAATTGTGTCAGTCCTTGAGAATTTTCCAGCAAACATTAACAGACTGTACGAAACAGTACATATTGATTACAGTCACACTCAGTCCAACATAGAGGACTGTGCATCTATACAACAAATAAGCCGCGACACGACAAAACCAACAAAGTTGCATGCGCGCACAGTGAAGACTCAGATCAGCCTGGGCATCCGACATGTCAGATCAGAGTCTTCGTTGTGCGTTTACACGTTAGCTGAGGGCCTAGGCTAGCTCCATGCGGACGGCAAATACTCTGATTAGACACGCCCCTTTGTCGGTTGGTTTTGTCGTGTTCCGGTTCAAATATCTTGAGCCGTATAACATATATCAGAAGAAAAATGGACAGCTCTACAGGTGACCGCAACGCTAGAAATACAGTACGCAGAACCCACAATAGAAGTTTCTGCCTTGGAAAGGAGACTCAAACTATAAAACAATGGTCAACTGGACAAATTTAGCAAGCGAAATTGTAACAGCATTATCCAGTATTTATTGTAACTACGACCTAATAATGCTTACTTGAAAAGCATGTCGTCATAACTGCTACCCAACAGGCACTCGACATTGACTCAACATGAAGTTGAATCACGGTTGGTTCAATGTTTATTCAACATTGTGTGCCAAGGGGATATATTTTCAATAATGGAGATACAATATACATTAAAATGCCCTTGGCAGGCGGACTACAATCATAACCCAGCAAATACACAGAAAGGAGAAATGTGAGATACAAAAGAGAAAACGGAATTATAATCTATCCTTACTGACTGGTTTATATATTAATAAAGCAATATGACCAGTTGAAACCTTGAACTTCTTAGCATCTTAGTTCATACCACTTGCGTGTTTCATGTCAGACAATAATTCTTCATGTGTATTCTTATTATTTGTAATCTTTTGTTTATTGCTTTTAGCAATGATTTTTTTTCCGTTCGCTAACCCCTTGTTGATTGCATTACTGTGGAGTTCCTTCGGACGACCGATTCGTTGTGCAGCTGAACGTATAACTTCAAATTGAAAAATGTACTAAGAAGGTTTCTTTTCATAAAACTTTGCGAATTGATTCGCAAAGTTATTGTGTGCTTAACACTCCAAATCACCATTATCAGTGCGGTGAATGAAGCAAGTAAAGAAAAATGTTGCTGCATGTATTTCTAGTAATACTTATCCGCATTAATTTTGTAAAACGTTTTTTGTGTGTGTGTGTGTGTTTACAGTTATTGCTACAGCACAAAATCGGACAGGTAGCTATCATTTTACAATCTATTTATTTTGAGATAATCCCAATTTTATAGGCATTAATGTATTACTTTAAAACAGGTGCTAAGTAACAAAGGAAGAACGTGTTGAAATGTTTGGAAAATTTCCGCATTAGCGGCTCGGATGTTCAGTGAAATAGTTTTCATTGGTCTGTAGGGCTCATACCACAGTTTTGATCGAACAATAACCCCTGCAAGCACACATCATTGAATCAACGCTGTGCGGAAGATGTGACGACACTTCTTAGACTACACAGTGGTACAGCCTGACATATTTCTTCGTTTTTGCCCATGAGTACGAGAACCGTTTCGCGCATTCTGACTTAAATGTTGTTTTACTTGTTGGACGTCTAGACATTGATGACCAGTACACAAGTCAGCTTTGTAGCTGCATCTAAGACAATGTAAGTACAAGAAATGTCGCACGTTCTGGGCGCGACGAAATTTTTATTATACACTATCAGCGTGTCTAATATGCACCTTGGTTGTACTGATGACTTCTACAAATACAGTTCGTGTTTTCTGTTGTGTTTTGTCGATTATTAATGTCATTAAGATTGTATTGCCAGGATGATGAACCATAAGGCAGGTTGTTATCCTAATTACATTTCAGGGTTTATCAAATGGCTAACTCAGATTAAGCGCTCGTGCCAAAGTCTCAGAAAAAGTTCGCAGTTGTCCGTCGTCGGAGTCAGTTTTCAACGACAGCTATGAAATCACTTGGAAGATTTGGACAAGACAACAGAGAAAATATTAATAAAGACTACCAGGAAAGACCACAATCACAACGACCCACAAAAGACACCGAAAGAAGAAGGGGAGGTGGGTGGGGAGGGGGATTCAACAACAAAACAAACCAGCACATATTAGACAACAGGCAAACTCAGGCCAATGCAGAGAAAGTTGAGCCGTATCTATAAAATGACTTAAGGGGTTGCTATGCTGTTGCTAAGGCTGAATTTCTATGAAGGAGATTTTCAGACTGTTCCTCCAGAGCAAATTTCATAGTTGTAGGGGATCTCGAACATAGAAATTTAGCCTTAGCAACAGCATAGCAACGACGTAAGTGGTTCTGTAGATCAATACAATCAGCTTTAAAAGCCATACACAACACATAGAACTTTTGTTTTACCTGTTTTCTATTAAAATCACAAATCAGAACATGAAGCAAAGTGGACAACTATACACGTGACTACAAATAAATGACATACAATCAATAGTATCCACATCGGAAGCTTTCGGCCCGGAACGGACAGCAGCTTGAACATTTTTTGTTAGTTTTATTAGTTTTATGCGCGAAACCCCACTCTCACCACTCCGTGACGCTTCAATCTGTCTAGCTTTTTAAGAAGGATTCCTTTACGTGTCCGGTCTTCTTTACATGAATAGAAGAAACTGACTATTAGTTTGCAGGAAGCATATAAGTACCATACCTAATTATGATACATACATTTAGCTATAAAATACTGTTCGTTTCGTTGGTATGGTGCTTGCGCCCAGATAATCCGTCTTTTCAGAATATGACTGATCGGTATTTTAGAAGGTATCCTACGGCATCCGCGAAATCTGATCAGAATCTTCCTATTTTGCATACACCATCTATGAATCCTGATCAAAATTTCAACATTTCTACAGGTAAATCAAGAAAAAACAAAATAATCATGAAAACGTTTCTCAATTTACTATTCAAATTCACATTAAACGACCAAAGAAATTGAAAAAAGGTCGTTTAACAAAGCAAAATTGCTACAAGGCGGCCGTTTCACGGCCCCAGTTCGAATTTGAAATTGCAAATGGCTGCCAAAATGAGAAAAATCGTATTATGCGATTTGTAGCGGTGTATTTATAGCGATATACATACATTCTGTATACTGGCCATTCAGCTATGATGCAAAACTCACCATAATGAAGGAAAAAGAGAATTTTACATGTAATTACATCGCTACAAAAGCAAGAGTGGAACACTGTATGTCTGGAATAATGCAAGATGCCCCTGCAGAAATAGACTGAAGGTGGGACCGAGGCTAATCTCCTTTGTTAATGCCGCTTGGATTCAAAGTGTTAAGACGACGTATCCAGTAGCTCTCACGACTTTTTCTGTCAAAAGCAAGAGTGGAACACTGTATGTCTGTCGAACTGGGGCCGTGAAACGGCCGCCTTGTAGCAATTTTGCTTTGTTAAACGACCTTTTTTCAATTTCTTTGGTCGTTTAATGTGAATTTGAATAGTAAATTGAGAAACGTTTTCATGATTATTTTGTTTTTTCTTGATTTACCTGTAGAAATGTTGAAATTTTGATTTTTTTTCTTGTACCTGTAAACTCTGAAGAAGGCGAAAGCCGAAAGCGCTCAGTAAATATTGTTTTGCACTGTTGATGATTTAATCCTACCATATACTTATTTCAATCATTTTGAATCCATTTGTTGGATCCAGTGCTACCGGGAAGATTTTTGTTTGATGTTTGTCTCATTTCTCCCTATATATATATATATATATATATATATATATATATATATATATATATATATATATAACGTCAAAATTGAAAATGCTGGTCTGTTTGTGCATGCTGATTAGAGTGTTAACTTCAGGCACATGACCAAAGGTCCCCTTTCACGCGACGCCAGCAAGTTGTACATAACTAGTAGAACACACACCATTGGCCTTTTAGTAATATTCAACGGTTTTTCTATGGAATTGTAATGCTATAGTTGTAAGACTACAACTGAAACGTTTACTTAGCCATTTTGTATAACCCGTGCATTAAATAACTACCGTATACGCGATAATTTTCGTGGAGTTCCATTTTTCGCAGTATTTCGCGGTCACTTAGAAACCGCGATTATTAAAATCGCCAAATAAGTTCCTGTTTCTTACAAAGTATCATCAGTAGAAACAGCATTTTGTTTCTGTTTGCTTCGGTAAAGTCTGGTTCTTTTCATTTGAGCCAATTCTTTCATTATCCTGTGGTCGCAGGTTAATGAAAGAACTAGCTCAAATGAAAATGAAGTAATTTTGCTTTTTGCGCAAGTTGCTAACCGCAAAAATAATAAATTGCGAATATTAAGGTTAATGTTTTTGCCCCTAAACCGCGAAAAGTTGAACCCGCAAAAATTATCGCGTATGCGGTATCTAATCTAGTCTATCCCATAACCTTAAGATCATTTAGGAGACAAGATAACCGGCATAATCCCTCTCCATTTTGCCCTGTTTAGGCTGTCCTAGTTATACTGGCAAAGTCCATCCGTGTCAACCCTTTTATATAGTCCTCCCATCTCTACTTTTGCCTTTCACTGTGCTCTGTAGAATCGTCATCGTTAAGCAAAAGGACCTTGAGGTGTGTCCAAAGCATCTTATCAGTCGCTTTTTTTTGACCATGGGTAGGAAATCGTCGTGCTTTCCAATGGATGTTTTGATCTTTCTTCGAACATCTAAAGAGTCTATCATGACAGAAAACAAACATATGAGCCGCGACACGAGAAAACCAACAATGTGGTTGTGCGCCCAGCGCAGACACAGATCAGCCTGGGCATTCGCCCAGTCTGATCAGAATCTTCGCTGTCCGCATAGCGGTAGCTTAGACCCTTAGCTACCCTTTAAGCGCTTAGCGAAGAGTCTGATCAGACTGGGTGGATGCCCAGGCTGATCTGAGTCTTCGCTGGGCGCACAACCACATTGTTGGTTTTCTCGTGTCGCGGCTCAAATATTATTTCTCATTCATAGCTTCTGTGCCACGTGACTAAAGACAAATGTTAGGGTTATGCATAGCTATACATTGTAGTTTTTATGCTACATGTATATATACCTTGAACCAAAAGAAATGTCAGGGCGGGGCTATCTTTATACCTTCCCCTAGACTTTTCCATTGTACAAAAAGGAGCATGGGATATACACGCTGCTCACTCACCGGTAACAAAAATTACTCTGCTGAAACATAACGTACTATTCCAATGTAACGTTACTCAACACCTTGACATGCGGTGTATCCAACAATAGACGCACGTGGCTAGCCATATTATCTGTACAAGTACAGCGAGCAAAAAGGAAAGACTGTTCGCATGCGCAGGCTGATCTGAGAATTTCCTTTTCACATATGGAATAAGGCGTCTTTTCACGCGACACCAATCATGTACTTTAACTGGCCACCAGATCAGCTGCGAGGATGCGCAGACTGGCCTGAGTCTTGTTTGTTCACACTTTTCATATGTTACCTTTTTTCGGTGACGAAACACAAAACCTGCTTATTTGGTCACCTCTATTAATGGTCATCTGCCTTTAGAAGCCACTTTTGGGGGGGGGGGGGGGGGGGGGGGGGGTCTACAGTGAAAACGAACATATGTTAAGAGGTCGCACGATACAACTATTTTTAGCTCCCTCGGATGACTCCTTCAGACAGGTTTGAATGTAATTTGAAGAAACCTGCAAAACGTTGCGATAGATTGCAAAAACCAATATGGATGATTCAAATGCACAGGCTGATCTTAGACTTCGCCATTCGCACATGCTTTACAAGCCAACTCCTGATCATGATCATACGGCTCGTGTGACCAAATTCACTATTCCTCATGATCCAAATTTTGTTGATCCATTGAGTTTCTATTTGAACGTACAGAAATAACAGGCTTTTGTATGTCTTTGCATTACATATCCTTTTTCAAGTGACAAAGCTGATAGAATGTGATATGTCTGAATCCATCTCATACATAACAGAAAATAAGCTGATGATTATACTGGGCGGATGCGCAGGCTGATCTGAGTCTGCGCTGTTACACCGATCGATAATCTGCATTTTGTATAAATGGCATTATTTTGAAGTGTCTCGATTATTACAGTGTACTCAAGATTTTCGCAGCAGAACATCCGGCGAGCTGAAACAACGCCGTGTTAAGGTGACACATTGTTTTCAGATTTACGCCTAGACGTTGATCACAGTGTATAATCAGTTCCGCTAATTTTCGCTTCCTGCAGAGACTGTACATCATATTTGGCTTCCGCCGAGACTGTCCGCGATCTCTTGCTTGCTGTCGAGACATCTGTACATGATAAATGGCTTCCTGCAGAGACTGTCCGCGTGATTCTGCTTCCTGCCGAGAGCCTCGGCAGGAAGCAGAGACACGCGGACAGTCTCGGCAGGAAGCCAATTTTCGAGGACAGTAGTCCCTGCAGGAAGTAAGATTCGCGGACAGTCTCAGTGGAAGCCAAATATGGTGTACAGTCTCTGCAGGAAGCGAAAATTAACGGAATAGATTATACCATGTGTTGATGGCGTTTTCCAACCTTGCTCTAAGCAGTTTACACCTTTTAAGATTGAAGCTAAGTTCCAAATGCCTCATTTGGGAGCCAACAGAGATTCGCGAATATAAGCGAAAATAATTCGCTGTGGGTATTTACTTGTAGCGTGTGCCCGACTTTTCCACTATGCTGACTCTTATTCTAAAGTTTTGCATACATGACGTTCTAACAGTATGAATGTATACATGTACGTAATGGGCCTTGACAGAGCAGTCTGCTACGACCTGGCTCTTCGAGTTGAAATCCCGCCGGTGGTATTCTTTACACCGCAGACGCTACTCCACTGCACGCAAAATTTCATTATCATGTGAAGACATGCACTTTCTTTCTTATATTGCTTGTATTAACATAGACTGTCTCTCATATAGGACAGTAAATGTGGTGACATGAGATAAAATACCAAGGCGTTATGCTTAGTGAACTTGAACAAGCGTGCAAAACGTATTCTGCCGAATCTTCTGGTGGACTGATCGAATTTGACAGATATTGGCAGCGCATATTTGTCACCGCCCTGACATTTCTTTTGGATCAAGGTATACCTATTGAATCATTGAACACATTTTTGCAGTCATCTTGTAAAAATAGATCAACTAAAGTCCATGCTAGGGGCGAGGGCAATGTTGACCTAAAATAACTACTCACTGGCAGATTCAATAAAAACATATCAGCTATAATCACCACTTCTTTGGTGTGTTCTAAACGAATGTTTTGTACATTATTTATCTAAGGAAATACGGAAGTCACCCACAGACCAGTTTTAATACGGCAGTTTTATGGCATGTCTTTTTTATAATGAAAGCCAATAATCTTGAGGAATTTTCTCAATGAATTTCAATTCTGTGTTGCAAGATTGCATGTTAAGAAAACATAATGGCTTATTCAGCTTATTCAACTGTTAAATCACGCAAAATAGTGGAATAACATATCACATAACTGGATACAGTAGCGTGAGGCAAGAACTAACGCTCTATAATTGTATTTTTGTATTTGGATAAAGTTAAATTATATTACACCGGAGGCATAGCATTTATGAAAAAATCTTGTAAATGCAACTGCTTACTTGGACATCAACGAAGCTGACTGATTCCATGCTAATGTAGCGATTCATAAAATGGACATTAAATTTTACAAACATTATAGATCATGATTAGACGTCTCTCGGAGACGATTTTAATGAGGGTTTACAACACATTTTGAACGGAAAATAAAAACAAAATCCAAACGTATTACCAATCAATCCCCTACTCTCCGGCTCTGCTACCTTTGAACATTTGAAAAGTAAAATATAAGTTAAGCGTCACCTGAATAAGATGCGTCATAGAAGGAGGTATCTTTCAAGTAACGTTATCACAGGAACATCTTTACTTCTGTCTAAATATTCTTCACTATCCAAGGAACTGAAACTTTATTCACTTCATATCAAATATGGCGATTTGTCGAATATGAAATTTTACTTACAACTAATTGGGGTGATGCTTAATTTATGTCTGACTGCATATTTATAATATCCCATTAATTTCTCTGCCTGACATCATAATTATCAAAATTTTCATGGCAAAGAGCATTTTTTGAAAAAAGAAAGATACGACTATCATGACATTCGGAAGTTTTTATACTAGCACAAATCTGCGGGCCGGAAAATTTGCTTACGCATCCAGAACATATATTTCATTTTTGGTTTTCTTAGTAACATCCTTTATAACATGCTGATGATATGAAACAAGATCAAACATATTCAATTTTAATTACCAGTATAACAGATTGAATATTCAATTAAGCTTCACTTTCCTCCGGCAAAATAAAAGAGTTTGGATGAGAAATACTTGACAATCTTAGCGTGTGGTAATCAGTGTATTTGCCAAAGTTCAATCAAACACCAAATGCTGTATTTTGCAAAGGTCAAACTTTAAAGAAAATAACTCTTGCATTAGGTTAAGACATAGAAACCAGATAAGATAAGATAATTTTATTAACGTCTCACCAATTTTACATGTACATAAACACAGTTAAAAAAATCGATATAAGATGTAAAATAGCGACTCAATATTGAGCTATGAGAGACGATCGCTCTAAAATGTGTCTGTTCTTGTGTCCTGCACCAGCACTACATCCCCTAAATACCCCACACTGAGCCAAGGAAGACGGTTATCCAACCAGCAAGTCTACGCTTCCAGACTCAGCCTGGAGTATTAAATGCAGTACTGGGACAAAACAGCAATTAGTATGATAAAAAAGCGACACGCATTATCTATGAGCCATTATCACTCTAAAACATACCATAAATTAGTACCCTGCATGCGCTACCTTCCCTCGATACCCCATGCCGAGTCCGGATAACCGGGAACACGCGGTGGAACCAATGTTCACACAGCATGTTGCCGGATCCGGACACGGCATGGGATATCAAATGCAGCACAGGGACCAGAGCAACAGATAAAATGAAATTGCAACTTTAATCTGCACTAAAAGAGATAATCGTGTCCGTTGAAATGTATACTGTCCCAGAGGTAAATCCTCCCTGATACCCCACGCTGAGTCCATGATAACAGGGAACATGTTGCGGAGCCAATGTCCAAACAGCATGGACCCGATCATGGACTCAGCATTGAGTATCAACCGCACCACCGGGGCAAAACAGCAGTTAGTATTGTAAATAACAGACAGCTTTTTACATTTAAATGGACACTTATAAAAATATGGTACACAATATACATATTTACATCAACTGTACAGCAGACTACGCCTTTTGTTTAAAATCAAATAACAGGTTTTGGCACTTATCTTGACTATGGAAGGATTAGCTAAAATAAAAGATACTTTTTCAATATCATTTAAGTTCTGAAAACCATTTAGTATAAGCTCAGCTTCAATAAACAGCTCATTTCGGAACTCAGTGTACAGCGGACAATGTAATAAAACATGGATTTCATCCTCAACAGCATTCCTACAGCTAAAGCATTTTCTTTCACTGACTTCTAAGCCATTATAGCGGCCAGTTTCAAGTGCAATCGGAGCGGTTCCACTTCTAAATTTAGCTAAAGCCCCTCTGTGAGACCTATTAAATATCCTTGTACAGTATTCTTCAACTACAAAATCCTGCTTAAAGGTTCTGTATAATCGAAGTTTATTCCCTCCAACTCCCGAACGTGAGCTATTGCGATTTACATCAACTGCCCACTGATTAATATATTGTTGCGTAATGAAAGGCAAAACGTTATTTAAAATATTGGTCTTATTAATGGTTTGATTTATGTTATTATAAATGTGAAAATTGGACTCTGTCAATTTCTGACCTACCCTGAAATTCCAGTTGTTACATCTGGTGCTTACTTTTGAATTTGACCAGCAGAATATTTTCCTGTTCAGCCTTGTTGCGTCCATATTTATACAGCGACACCAGAATGATAACATAGACTTCCAACACTTTGTGATCATAGGCGTCCATCCTATATCTCCATTAACTGCTGCGTTAGGTGTATACCTTCCTACATTTAGAAAATATCTCGCAGCTCTATGTTGTACAGCATTAATGCAGCTATAGGACTGAGTGCCCCAGATCGCAGCACCATACGATATAACCGGGCAAACAACTGACTCATAAAGCTTTGTAAAAGGACCATACTGAATACCACCAAATGCTTTTGACTTAGCTATTAAAAGTCCAAGTGCGCGATTTGCAGACTGTGCGACGTGTTTAGCAGTTATTGCGAAATCTAGATGTTCTGATAAGACTATCCCCAAATATTTATACTGCACTGTATACGAAATGTTCTCATCGTTTACCGTAAATATGGCATCTGATTGCGGCATTGAGGGATTACGAAAAGGCACAACATTGGATTTAGCTGAGTTGACTGAGATTAGATTACTTTTGCACCAACTTCCTAATATATCCAGCATCGACTGCAGATTTGCTTCTGTTTCAGCAATAAGAACTACATCATCAGCATACAGTAAAACAGAGACTGTATCGTCACCAATTTTAACACCTTTACCCAGTGCGTCAATTTTTAATGCCAAATCATTTATATATAAATTAAAAAGTTATCTTAGAAACCAACATATAAGTGGACATTAAAGAAGTGAGAATCGGAGTAATTACCGTCAGAGTCTGAAGTAGTCTGCACGTGTAGGTATCATTAACATAATGGCTCAGTATATAATGAGAAGATCAACTGCAGGTGGGAATAATTCTAGAAAGTATTTGATTCCGGTTGTTTTCGCTGTCTTCTGAAATATAGCCTGCCGTTTGGCAACGATTTAAGGGCCAAAAAATGCTCTACCAGTGGTGTATTATTTCGACAAATGTATCTGTAGATAACATGATAGTGTGTGATGAGTTTAAAATAAATAAAGCATCCTTGCTTTTATTGCAAAAAAAAAGTTGAAAAACTATTTCGGCGCTTTGAATGGGATCCAAACTGACCTTATTTCGATATCAGAAACATTATTATATCGTCAATTATATGTAATACACTGGCAAATATATGACCACCTCACAGGATCGCTCAAAGGAGAAACAGAAGTTAAATGGCCATTTTACGGAAATTTTTTGAAAATCCTTTCCTCCCTACTTTTTGGTCGTTACATTGTTCAATAAACCTTAGTCAACGTGCATATTGTTGTCAACAGATGAAGTATAACCACTCTAATAAAAAATGTATATTCAGACACTTACATCACTGGGAGTATCATGAGGACTTAATCGCTGTTTAATTGTTGGGGCCCTTTGAGATACTACTCAGTCTCGAATCGGCTGCCTTATTAAAACTAGGGAATAACTGTTAGCGTTTCCCTGGCTTTTGTCGCCAGATATCGTCTGGGTCACTAACGAGGCTTGTTTAGCCGAAAGGTCGAAGTGTGGCCCATGCTCCTTCCTTTCAATGTGTTTTCTGATATTGAAGGACCTCTTTTAGATTCTATTTTTGTATATTCCAATATTAAGAACAGTTACTGAAAGCTACTCGGGACTGCACTCCATAGAATTGTTTTGTTAATGTGTGCAATATTAACGATACTTTGAGACGCCACCTGCCGAAGCAGCATTTAAAATTCAAACAATTATCATACATGCTATTAAAATGTTCAATTAAAAATTTTAGGTATTTTGCCAATGTGATGAATATTTTATTCGGGGAAAACAGAAAGAGTATAATATTCTATTTTTGTACCTACTCCTGGTGATTAAAGCTGTCACCGATTCCTGGTGTACACCTGAAGATGGTCATGCTTATGAAGTTCAGTGTCGTCTTCTGCCGGATCGTGAGCATCAACAGGTTTTAATTCAATTTTACCTACTAGACAGAGTTTGTTCTATTTTTAGCGGTGCTGGAAAATTCTGTCTTGCCCATGGGCTGGGACAGCTCACACGAGCTTGAATTATATGTATCACTATGCACTTATTGAAGTCCGGCGCGCCCGGCTTGGCGATTCTATACTTTATGCGTTTTTATTTTTTTTATTTTTTTTCATTGGAATGTTTTTCCACATCAATGAAATCCAAAAAAAAAGACAATCCATTCCTCATAATTCCATTATAATCAGTTTCTATGCCTTTAAGTCCGAAAAAGATCCGTTTGCTGTAGTCATCTTTTGAAAAATTCAGATTTATCAAGGACCTAGTCGGAAGAGAAAATGCTGTTAAGCATTTATTACTTGTTTGTTCGCTCCAAAAGCCAGTGGCTGACTCTGTTGAACTACTTATGGTTGTGCACTTTCGCATGAAATAATAGTTCCCCGTTCACATGACTCAAGTTGAAATAATTATTATCGTAGGTAAGAGAAATAATTAATCATTGATCTCAGATGCGGACAGGATGTGTCGGAAACGAGGCTTGCCTCGTTTCCGACACACCCCTTGTGCCCTCGGGCAAGCCTCGTTTCCGACACACCCTTGTGCCCTTGGGTTGGGATTTTCCTGTCCGCATATGTTTGCTGAACAAACGCGAGGCGTTTTACACTGCAAAAGCTCCTCACATTTTCGACAAAAAGGGGACTTTCTTTTTACGTACAATATGTTTGAAAATTTAACATCTCATCATCTAAAGACATCTTTAGTTTATCGTACCATGTTTCGTTTTTCATTGTCTTGAATGGGTTGGGCGTTGTTGCTTTTTATGGATAAATTTATCTATATTTTTAAAGGAAGTCCACGTAAGTGTTCCCGGACAGAAACGAATTCGTGGAGCCCAAAAACAACATTTACATGGTAGCATAAAGTGCCTGTAAAAGTGTTTTTCCATTCGGCAATTATACAGCGATCTCAAGAAAAAAATGAATAAAATGTACCTGCATAATGCTTTTGGTGTTAAAGGCAAAATACAACAAAAACGAGTTGTGCCTGTGGTTTACGGAAATATGTTTGGAAACTATTAACACCGCTTTTTTACAACAAGGCTAAACACAACGCGGTATAAAGGCACAAATTCAAAGCACGAGCTCAAAATGCAAAAGCAAATCAAGAACAAAATGGAGAGAAAAATGGATTACAAGGCTGGCATATGATACGTTTTGCAATTAAGAGAGCCTGCCACGAACCATGGAGCATTGAGTGGAAACTCGAAAATTTCATTTCCGATCAATACTTTGTCACTTTATTGGCCTTACCAATGTAAGTAAAATCCTAGAAGGATTTTAATTTTTTGTTCAAATAGAGCCAGAAAATGGCAAAATCTGTTTCCATGGTGACATCCAAATATTTCGGACTATAATAATACAGTTTTATGCCAAAATATACCCTATTAATTTTATATATTGAATCAAGCAGTTCAATATAAGTGTTCTTCATATTATAAAGCATCCTCAGTATAATATCAAAAACTTGAATTTGGTGGAAAACCTGAAAGAATTTGGTTGCTATGGTAACGCAAATACTGATACCTTTAAAGTGAAGAGAAAACCTGAATTTTAGTATGCTAACATAACTGCTCATAAAATCTAAAACAAACCAAATAGAATCATATGGCCTATCAGATGGTTAAGTGGAATAATAGTCTGACAGAACCCAAAAATAAAATTGGCTAGCATTTCATAAACGAAAAAAAAATTGGTATCTGAAATTGTTGAATTTTCACGTTTTTCACTCAAAATAGCAGCTTTCCATCCAAGAAACTATAACATGAATCGAGCATTTGCAACTAAATCATTCTATGGAATATGATTTTTCAAAAGTTTTCAACTAAAATTTATCATTGGAAACTTGAAATGTCTTTGTAAAATTATCATAGCAACCAAATTTTTACCTAGCAACGAGGCCATAAACACTGTATAAATGATACTAACTAGGCTAAAACTGACAATTATGATATTGCTTAACTTTTAATGGCTTAAACAGGGTAAGAACAGATAAAGGATATTCAAAATAATAAAATAGAACTATTATGATACTTTTCAATGCCCAAGTAGCCTCAGAATATAGGTTGCCAAGGCGATTTTCAACAGACTGGCAAAGGGAAAAACAAATCTTGGCATTTATAGCTGCCTTATTTGCAGATACAAAAGTATTTTGATATACAAATGCGTTTTGCAGTAGTTCTGTAACAAGCGTATCACATTTGTCGGAGTCTCTCGAATTATTTTGTTGCCATGGCAACCAAAATGCTCAATGTATCTCAATAATTCTAATAAAGATCAACTCCTCAGAAGCTACAAGCAGGATAGCACTTAAACTCTGAAAGTTTCATAGCAGTAGTGTCAACCAAAATACTGTTCAGTACTGCCTTTGCTCCAGCACTTTGGTTGCTATGGCAACTTAAAAGTGTCCATTGAATTATGAGAAAAATACAAGTTGTCATTTATCAATATTAAAATGATTTCATTGCAGAGATTTATCAACTTCTGATGCTTGCTGAACGTTCACAGCATTAGTCAAGACTAAAATAATACTTCTCATTATAGCCTTTGCTCAACCACCTAGGTTGCTATGGCAACTTAAGACTGTCCATTAAATCATAATAAAGAAAAGGAAAATTTACATTATCACTCTCTCGCTGCAGCTAGTTTGTCAAATCTTTTTCATTTACAAAAATGTTGCTTCAGTACCTATTAATGTCTTAGAAGTGAGCCCTATGGGGTCGGGCCGGGGATACAGCAGGGCTTAAGTGCCAGGGTTTCATCCCTGCAATTCTAGGTAGCTACTGAGCATTAAATTTCACACTTTAGGGGAAAACTTTGCTGCTTGCATTTAAAAGTAGACCACTTTTTGAAGGGCTTTATCATTAGGACTCACCAAAGTTGTCCGTTTTGCAAAGATTGCAAAAACAATTCAGGAAGGTGAACCCATGCACCTAAAATTGATGTGCCCTGTCAGGCAATACAGGCAATGTTTATGATCTTGTATATTTATTTGGCCACTATGCTTTAATATTTTCATCGACTATTGATGGTGGAGATGGTTGCACATAGACAGATGTTAGAAATTATAATGGAGTGGAATGGAATGGGCTGACATTGATAAGCTTCCGCACTTCATTCCACTGATTTTTGGGATGACACTCTTACAGGAAAGAATTTGCTCCCTCACAGAGAGCAAATTCTTTGTTGAAAGAGTACCATCTAAGGCTCTAGAAGCAAACTGTAACCAATGGAATGTAGATTATTGTGCCCATTCCATTCCAGGTTTTAAACTATGTCATTCCAAACAGAAGCATCTCTGACACTCTCAACATTTTGATGCTAGTCTCAGGTGCTTATTTACTTTGTTCCTTAGACAAGTAGTCGCCCTCCCTTCATCCTGATATTACTGAAAAACTGTTGAAAAGAATGTAAAATCATAAGTTAGTCATCTGTCCACTGAATTTGGACCGAAATCAAGAGATGATATGGCGGTAAGTGCGATATTGGCACTCTAGAATACTGTTTCCGAATACATGATAACTTGCAGTTAATTAGCTAAGATGCCCTTGTATACGAAGTAATATTGAGGGTTATCACAATTTTTTTTTATAATGCTTGTGGTCCAGATAAGAGGAAGTATTTGGTGATAATAATGGACAATTTCTCTTAAATCTCATAGAGAACATATGTTGTGACCACTTATTAGAATTGCCTGTTTGAAACAGAATTAATCAGTGGTCACAACATAGGTTTTAGATGCAAAATAAGGAAAATTATCCCTGAATTATCCATGTTACTCTTTTGTCTGGAGCACTGCCACAGTTAAAGGGACACAATAAAATGCATTCATATTTTTATTTGTACAGCAATGAATCTTAGATAACAAGAAAATGTAACAAGGTCAAAAAAAATTATATTGCAAAGAAAGTGAAAATCTCTCAGCCATATAATTTAGAGTTCAATATGATATTAGACAGGATCCCCTTCAGAGCTCCAGTAAAGATGAGGTATTGAAGATAATTCTGAGACATAATATTCATCAGTGAAAACCATTAGCACTTTGTTGGTGAGATGGTTCTAATGAGGAGTCACAACATATGTTTTATGGAGAAATATGGAAAACTGTCCCTAAATTATCCCTGTTGCCCCTTCTTATATGGAGCAATACCCCTTCCAAGTACTTGTGAACGTTTGTTCATGTGGTATATTGAAACAGATTCCGTTTTCAGTAAATCCTTCTGTGAATTGGAGATTTGTATTTGTTCACTTGGAAATGATTCTAGTCCATGCAGCGCTGGACCCAAATTATTTAAGAAACAAATTAGGTTTCTAATTTAGTGAAAATTGAAACTTGTTTCTAGGTATTTTCCGGCCCAGAGCTGGGCTAGGAATAATTCCCATTTTCTTCCATGAGCTAGTACTGAGCTGTCACTTAACTGTCAGAATCACATGAAGAGGGAACCGGTCTGTCAGGAGATATTGACATCACATTCATGGTTCACGAAAAACTGCACATGTCTATCATTATCTACCTGCTTGTCTATCATTATCTACTTGCCACTGAATAAAACCTGGAAACATGTAAATGTGTTCCAATGAGCTACCAGATTGGAATATCAAATATCCATAGCTGAACGTAGGAGCTGGGTCGGTATCATTCCTTGGTAGACTGGTATTACCGGAAACTGGGACCTAATGTTTGTGAGGTAATTCATTCACGACCTTTAAGTTTGATACTTCCACTATTCACTGGGTCAATGTAACATGAGATCTCAGCGGCACACTCATTAAACTCTGCTCTGTACTTGGGAAATAAACATGGCCGCTGAAAACACAAACAAACATTCCTATATATATATACGGCCAAGAGCTCCAGATAAGGTAGAGTATTAAGGATAATTCAGGGAGAATTTTTTTTTTATTTCTCATCCAAAACATTATGTTGTGACCCTAATTACAGCCGTCTCGGCAATACGATTCTACAGTAACTTTTTCAATGGCAAACTGTCATTTTTGCACATTATACAGTATTGAAACTCACACTTTGTCAGGTATATAATATCAGCTCCCTTGAGTTGTCAACAAAGAAAATTTAATTACTGACTTCACCACTAAAAATTGTGATATTTTACTCATCCTTGTTAGCTTCGAATGTACCGTAAAAAATCTAAATATCAGGACAGATAGGTCTAAGATCAGACTTGGTATCGAAAATGTTTGCCATTCCATCTGTGTCTTTTGGACACATTTTTAGCTCACCTGAGCCAGCGGCTCCGGGGGAGCTTATAGGATGGTAAGGCTCCGTCGTCCGTCGTCCGTCGTCCGTCCGTCCGCCCGTCGTCCGTCGTCCGTCCACACTTTCAAACGACTTCTCCTCTGAAACCGCTGGGCCGATTGTAACCAAATTTCATATAGAGCCTTCTGGGACCTTAGGAACGAAAAGTTGTTCAAACGGTCCTGGTCACATGACCAACATGGCCGCCACGCCCATATATGGTAAAAGCCTGAAAAAATCTTCTTCTCCAGAACCAATAGGCTGATGGCCTTGAAACTTGGTATGTAGCATCTGGTACACAAGTACTACCAAGATTGTTCAGATTATGACCTTGGGGTGACCTTGACCTTTTTTACGGTAAGGTCAAATTTGCTTCCTTATGCTTTTATATGGCAAAATGCTGCAACATAAGGTATCTTGGAAACTGTTGAAGATTTTGGCCTAAAAATTGGTACATACAGTCATCTTAATGACTACATGAAGATTTATGAGTACAAGAGGTCAAGGTCATTCTTTGACCTTTGACCCAGAACTCTCATATTTTGACAATTTCAAACTTCTCCTCTGAAACCGCTGGGCAGATTGTAACCAAATTTCATATAGAGCCTTTTGGGACCTTAGGAACGAAAAATTGTTCAAACGGTCCTGGTCACATGACCAACATGGCCGCCACGCCCATATATGGTAAAAACCTGAAAAAATCTTCTTCTCCAAAACCAATTGACCGATGGCCTTGAAACTTGGTATGTAGCATTGGGTACTCAAGTGCTATCAAGATTGTTCAGATTATGACCTTGGGTTGACCTTGACCTTTTTACAGCGAGGTCAAATATGGGAAAATGCTAGAACATATGATTTCATTGAAAGTTTTGAAGAGCAAGGCCTAAAATTGTTAAATGCAGTCAAGTACATGAAGATTTATGAGTATAAGAGGTCAAGGTCATTCTTTGACCTTTGACCCAGAACTCTCATATTTTGACATTTTCAAACAATCTTCTCCAAAACCACTGGGCCAATTGTAACCAAATTTCATATTTTGCCTCTAGGGGTTGAGAGAATGAAGTCTTTTTCAAACGGTTCAGGTCACATGACCAACATGGCCGCCACGCCCATATATGGTAAAAACCTTTAAAAATCTTTTTCTCCAGAACTAGTTGACCGATGGCCTTGAAACTTGGTATATAGCATTGGGTACTCCAGTATTATCATGATTGTTCAAATTATGACCTTTGCTTGACCTTGACCATTTTACGGCAAGGTCAAATATGGCAAATGCTACTACATAAGATTTCATGGGAATTTTTGAAGATTTTGGCCTAAAAATAGGTATATACAGTCATCTTAATGAGGTCATGAAGAATTATGAGTACAAGTGGTCAAGGTCATTCTTTGACCTTTGACCCAGATCTCATATTTTGACATTTTCAAAAGTTGTCTCGAAAGCCAAAGGGCCAATTGTATAGTCACATTTCATATAGAGCCTCCAGGGGTTGAGGGAACAAAAATGTTTTGAAATGGTCCAGGTCACATGACAACATGGCCGCCATACCCATTTATGATATAAACCTTTAATATTTTTCTTCTCCAGAACCAATATGCCTATGGCCTTGAAACTTGGTAAGTAGCATGGAGTACTAGAGTACTTCCAAGACTGTTCAAATGATGACCTTGGGTTCACCTTGACCTTTTTTGCAGCATGGTCAAATATGGGAAAATGCTAGAACATAAGATTTCATGGAAAGTTTTGAAGATTTTGGCCTAAAAATGGTATATATGGTTATCTTAATGCCTATTAGCACAATAAGATTTATGAGTAAAAGAGGTCATGGTCAGTCTTTGACTTTTGACCCTAGACTCATATTTTGACAATTTCAGACATAAGAAAAAGCCACTTTGCCAATTGCTCAGGTGAGCGGATCAGGGCCTCATGGCCCTCTTGTTACATTGTAAAATCTAAACTGCTCCATTCTTAGGACAGTTAATGGTGCCTATGTTTGTGTTCCAATTTTGACGGTACCTGGGGATGAGTCAAACAACTGCTTGCAGGGTGGCAAACTGTAAAATTGTCCTGTCCCAAGTTCAGGTTGTATCAGGCAAATGCACAGACAAGGTGAGTATTTTATGATAATTGCAATAATTTACCTTATTTCTCCATAAATGTTGTGCCCCCCCAATAAAACTGTCTTACTGCAGTTCTATTGAAGGGTCCAAACATTTGTTTTTATAAATAACTTCCTTAGAATCGTCTTCAGATACTCATCTTATCTGTGCCTCTGTATAATACGGGTATTTTGAGATGTTGAGCAAACCAAATTTAATTAAAACGCTACCAACCTGCCATCTGGTGTCTCTGGACCACATTGAGATGTTTCACAGTCATTTCCAGTATATAAGCTTTCTCCAACATTTTATATATACAATAATATGGATTCTGAAGAATTTCGGATCATGGGCATAGTTTAAAACCTAGAAGGGACTGGAATGGAATGAGATAACCAGTGGCTATAATTTGCTCCCAGAGCCTAGGAGTGTGGTCTTACAGGAAAGAATTTGCTCCCTCAGAGGGGAGGCAAATTCTTTCCTGAAAGAGAGCCATCCAAAATCAATGCAATGGAATAGCTAGACTGTCCCTAGAGGGAGCAAATTATTTTCTGTAAGGAAGCCAAACAAAGTCAATGGAATGCAATGGAGTAGACTGTCTGGGTCAGGCCACTCCTAGCTAACAAGAAACGTTTCCGCAACGTTTGTATTTGGTTGTATGAAGGTTTGTTTGAGACCAGCGTTTAGTTAACGTTATTTCAACGTTTGAACATGTTCCACGCTCCATGGTATAGTTGGAGTCAACGTTTTATGAACGTTGCTTCAACGTTATATTTTTCCGCCCTAATAATCGTATAACATCGGCAATATCATGAATATGTGATATAATGTGTGGGCCACATTTCATGCCATTTTGAAGACTATTGCATGATTAATGCCCCTTTTTATTCTGAAATGTGTATTTCCTTGATTTCGATTGGTACCAACTTATTCCAAATAAGCTGCACGAGCCTTCTGAATTATGTAACTATAGATAATCTTAAGGTGTCTGGTTAAGATAACAAAAGTCTTGAAAGAGACAGAGAGGGGAAAGGACAGCTCTTATCCATGATTTTATTTGAATACGCTCTCTCTGGACACAACGTTTTCGTAACGTTCTTTAAACGTTGGCTAAATCCGTTAGAGCACGTGGCTAAATCCTTTAGAGAACGTGGTAGATCATTTCACCACAGTTTCGTATTTCAAAACTTTCTCAATTCCAAATTGAATTTTGATTAATCGAATTTAATTACTAAGATAAATCAAGTGCGTTTAATAATGCTTATTTTAACGCAAGCGTACCAAGAAAATCTACTTTTGAAGCCGAAATTAATAATACAAAACTACCGACTTCCTTCTTTCCAAATTTTGAAATTGGAATTCAAATCAGGTACACGATTAGCTATTTTATGCGAGTATTCTTTCCAGTAGCATGTACTCTAATAGATTGTAGGATATGAATAAGCATATTTCCCGATCGACCTGTTTGCTTGTAAGGTAATTTTAGCTGCAACGCCGATTTTAAAGTTTTTATCTTATATTATTTAATATTGTCACACATTTCCGCGACCCATTGTTGCGTGCATGCCAGCATTCCAAATACACGGGATACAGAGGCTCCTCATCATCGGAAGTTCCACTCATTTTCTTTTCTTCATTTTCAAAAAAGATCTGAAAATTAAAATTGTTTATTGCCAGCCATATTATTAATTAAAGTTAATAATTAAGATTTAGACTGGAGAAACGTTTCCTAAACCTTTCTGCAACGTTACTGCAAAACTTATGGAGAAACGTTTATCACATACTTTTACTAGTATTGCCCTTGATACGAGATATTTGGCTAAACCAATATAGCCCTGTCAGAAAGCGCTGTCCAGCCCTGTAGATCAAAGACCACGTGTAGGGCCGAGATCACATCACGTATATGGCGAGACAGAAATTTCATGCACAGTGGATAAGGATATCCGCGTGTTTCCCCTGTACCTACAAATCTTATCTCACCCATGTTATCTCACCCAGGGCCGGATAAAAATCACAAGCATTCAATGCACAGGTTTTGTAATGGAAGTCACGTTTATGCGTCAAGTGACGTTGGCTTTTTACATGATGACGTAACGAAGAAGACAGAAATGACGTCAGTTTATGCACGCCAGACGTTGACATAAAGAACCGAATGGCGATCGTTGAAAGCGGCGCCTTCTTTCAAAAGCAAATGGAAACCTCTCAAGCAATAAAATTAGGCATTTTAACAAGTTCTAAAGTTAAAACAAAACGTGATGTGCAAGAAAAAGTATCTGTCATGGATGGGTGTGAGGTGCGCAGCCCCGGATCCAGGGGGGTGGGCTTTGGGGCTGCAGCCCCGCCAGTTGGCCTCTGTGTTATGTATAATATATAGTCCTCCAGATGATAAGAAGCATCTGATGACAGTTTGAGAAAAAATATTCAATGTGGTTAGATCAAAATATTCAAAATATATGTTGTGAAATCTCATTAGAATCGCCTCGGGGAGGCGATTCTAATGAGATATCACAACCTATATTTCCAGGTAAAAATAGATATGAAATTCTCTTGAAATTGAACTATTAATATGTCAAATTTTCAAGCCCTCTCCCCCACACAACTACATTTCGGCACCTCCCAGCCCACCAGTTATCCAGAGCCCCATCATTACGTTATGGGCTGGATCCGGGCCTGCTGCGGATAGAAAAATCCGTCACTCGGGATTACTGTTCGGCATCACTCGGCATGCTTCGTGATGCCGATCAGTGACCCTCGTGACAGATTTTTCTAGCCACACCTCCCATGAAAGATACTTATAATCTCAGCCGTCGTCAATCGGAGCACGCTCGGCCAATTCCGTGAATCAGACCTCGGGCGTATGTAAGGCGGAGCAATATTCAGCAAAATCCAACATTTTGTTGTTCGGCCGAACGTATACGCCGAAGCCGTAGATCCCTAGGTCTACGAATGAATTAATTCTCGACCTGCGACCTTTGTTAGCTGTTGCACGGACATTCATTTAATGCTTTGCTGTTGTTAAAACAAAACAGTCAATTATTAATGACGAGACGGAAAATACATTTGCTTCTTCTCATTTTATTATTTACTCGGTGCGACAGTGCGGCCATCTTTGTTTATATCGTTGTTCCTGACGACAGTCGTGTGACGTAAGTAGTCCCACGTCATACATCCGAGGTTGATTCACGGAATTGGCCGAGCGGTGTTCCGATTGAGCCGTCGTATCAGCCCTCAAATTTGGAGCTAACTTCAAGTGTTGTCGCTTACGTCATCAAAACAACTCAGCGGGCAAAAGGACGCCTGCCGCCCTGTTTTATTGCCGCACGTCGACTGGTTGGAAGTGGACACACAGAGGCTGTGTAGCTTGTTCTACTTCCAGAAAATCATTCTCGGTAAGTTTTATTTTGTAATCTGAGCCATTTACGATTAAAATACCTAACGATTGTGTTGTGTTTTCTTGATTTTATACTCAGTTGTTTTTCCAGCTGAAAGAAAAATGGCGCTAACCAACCATGATCTTCCGACTTGACCATCTCCATGTTATTTCATCCAATAAAAAGGGGTGGACGGGTGGTGCGATGGTGCTGCGTGTAACTTCCAGCGCCGGGGCGTCCTACTGATTTGGATAATAGTAGGGCAAGGGCCTACTGTACTTGCAGTAGGTGCGGGTGGGGTTGTTTGCATATATTTTCTCTCGTCTAACATTTCTCTCTTCTTTCTCCCTCTGTCTTGGAGACGGCCCGATATAGACTGAAATACTGTCTCAAAGGGCCGTTAAACCCAAAACAATCAATCAGTCAATCAATCAATCAATCATCCAATAAAAAAGAGAAAACAGACATATTTTATTGGAACAAAATATGCACTTTTTCTTACAAAAGTTTAATTCTATATAAAAAAAAGTATATGATAAAAAAACCAACAAAAGCTCGGGCCGATACAGTCAACTCGGGCTGAGATTCGGGCTCGGGCCGATACCGTCAACTCGGGCTGTGATCAGGGATGGGATCAAAACAACCGTGTAATAATCTCTATTTCTTACCTACGAGACAAAGTTTGTTCTATTTTTAGCGGTGCTGGAAAATTCTATCTTGCCCATGGGCTGGGACTGCTCACACGCGCTTGAATTCCGTGTATCACTTCTCGCTCAATGAAATGCGATAAGCCCGGCTCGGCGATTCTACATTTTTAAAGCATTGAATTTCCTCAATAAAATCCCAAGAAAGAAATTCATTCTTTATAATTCCATCATTACCTGTTTCTATGTCTTAACGTCGACAAAAAATCCGAAATAGGCAATGTTTCACACAAACGATGTCGAGGGTGTCGTCATTTTGAAGACGTTACCAACTGACGTTTGAAATAACGTTGACGTTACGTCACAATTAGCGTCATACATGCGCTTGCTATAGTCGTCACAATACAAATTTTGCTCTTTATCATGAATTTCAATTAGAAATTCCAAAAATGCCGATTTGTCAAAGATTAAGTCGAAAGAGAAAACACTGTTAAGCAGTTATTACTTGTTTGTTCACACCAGGAGCCATGTGGCTGGCACGGTTGTACTACTTACAGTTGTACACGTTCGCATGAAATAAAAGATCTCCGTTCATTTTGAAATACTTATTATCGCGGTTAAGAAAAATGATAATAAAATGAAGTCAGGATGCGAAGACATCTTTTCGTTTTAAAGCTGGCACTGCAAACCTTCGACAATCTATCGGCGCACGCTGAAACCAGTCGGCGCCGCGACCTATCAAAAGAAACCATCCAAATAAGTCTACATAAAACCTCAAATCAAAATATTTTTTTATAACCAAAACAAAACGTTTAGCTAAAGTTGCAACAACGTTTTTTGCAACGTTTTATGAAAACGTTTAGCTAACGTTGCATCAACGTTTTTTTGCAACGTTTTATGAAAACGTTTAGAAATCCCAAATAAAACCATCCAAAAAACCCTACATTAAACCAAAAAATCAAAACTTTTCATAACCAAAATATAACGTTGCACCAACGTTGCAACAACGTTATTTTGTTAGCTGGGCTGTCAGTTTCAGTCCATGCTTTAAGTGATGCCTAAAATCTGATATTCTTCATAATTAAAATTCTGATCTGATAATACTTACATCTTTCTTCATAGCTTGCATGAAGAACCAGGGTCCTCAACGGTTGAGGCTCAACCGGCCAAGACATTGTTGGTCTGATCTTTGTTGGTGTCGTTTCTCCATCAGTGGCTTGTTGCTCTGCAATGATAATCACATGGCAGTGATTATAATAACATAAATTGTTGTTTCTACTGAATGATGAATCCTCAGTTGCTCAGTGGGTAAAGTACTGGCCTGCTGAGCTAGCGGTCAGGGTTTGAATCTATTGCAGCGGAAATTAGTTTAACTGTAAACAGGGTTCTAATCATTCCATTGCACACACCCTTTCATCATTATCACTCTTTCATCAGCTTAATATGACTGAAGTACCGTATGAAGGGTCGTAAAATTCAGAGACCGTATAGCAATGCAAGTCTCCTTTAAACTTCTGGCAATGAAATAACTGAATTAATACCATATTCAAAAGTTGCAGTTTTATTTACAAAGTGAAAACAAAATATCAGTGGTTACAAACAGTACAAGCAATTCAGTTTGGCATACTCTCTTTATTAGTAGAAACAACAACTGGCCAGCTACATTTTGCAATTCAATTCAAATCTGCAGACTATAGTTTTACTAAATTTGGGGGCAGAGCTCAATTATTTTGTTTTACATATTTTTCTTGCAAGAATATTTTCATTCCCTTTTTGGGCCAATTTATTTTGGTTCCTCCCCCCCCCCCACCCCCCCTTTACACACACACCACCAAGATCAAATAACAAATTAGCAAATGGATGGCGACCCCTAAAATACAAATTATTGACTTAAATCTTAGTTCCCTCAATGTTCCATTTAAGTAAATAACATGTATGGATATTGACTATGCAGCAATTAATGAAGTTAGGTACCTGACGAATTGACGTTCACTTCTTATCTGACTCAGTACTATCTCTAGAAAAATAGGTAAACAACCTGTACCTTTTAGACAGACCGCCGTAAAATAGACATAATGGGTGTATATGAAGGAGTCATCGCAAACTGTGTCCTCATAGATGGTATTTTTAATTTCAATTTCTTCTCAATGTATTGTTGTTTCCTACCACTGTTATTGGTTTCCAATTAGATTGTTTTTCAAGGGAGGTAATTGAAATCTAGGAAATTTCGGATTCTGCCTTCATATGACTACCTTGTAGGCAGGCTGTGTAAAAATGCTAGCCAATTTTATTGCAGATTTAAATATAATAATATTTTGTCATTCTTAATTTTCGGTCAGTATGTCATGAACCAGTTGGGTTTGACTACAGCAGAGCATTGATTTTTCACACTATTACCATTTTTACCAAACACAAAATTGGTTTTCAGACGCAATAAATCTTATATACCTGTTGCAAATATGAGAACTTTTGTAGTATTACAATTCCTTGACCTCTTCCCTAGATGATAATCATAAAAGTTAATTGCATTAAATTATTGTGTACTTACCAGATAAATCAAACTGGACAAGGTGTCGATATCTTGCTGTTTAACCATTTAAAAACTTTGGCAGCCGTTGCCATGGTAACGGTAGAGATTTGGGCAGAAAAATTAAGGGGGCACACATGTCTCTATGAGGACAGTCTACTGCAGTAATATCACAAAAATCCGTGATTTTGCACATTCCATCATTCCATTACCGAAGCTCCATGGTTCGTGGCAGGCTCTCTTAATGCGTTTTGACAAGTTAATGGCCAATTATTCAGAAAACATAGCGTTATTAAATCATCGATGTTAGACAGAGCTATATTCACCGTTTCAAGAACAAAGATATAGTTACATAACCCACTAATGATCATATTCTCTTGTCTTTTGTGTTTCTTTTATGTTTTTCTTCTTATCTTTCTAAATGATAGCACGTGCCATATAAATCACTGTAACTGATAACTGTTGCTTGTTTGTTTGTTCGTTAAAGATGTTAAAATAAATTAAAGCTGAGGTACCTGTACAAGTAAGATTTGGGCAAAATCATACCCCTGCCATAATCTCTAAAACCATTATGTGATATCAGTATCCTAAGACAGAAAGACAGACGTGTGTGAAGCGACTAAATGGGAAATGCGCTTCAGTGGGATAAATTAACGGCTATCTAGGAAAAGGTCTCTCAAGCGCTTAAATATGCAAAGTGAATGGTTACCGCTTAAGTGGGAAAACAATTACCGCTAAGTGGGAAAATAAGGCTAGCATAGTATAAATTGGAATAGAAGAGTTTAGAATAGGATAAGGAAAGGCAAACACGGTATGGTCGAGGCGAGTAGTGTAGTGTAGTGGAGTATAGTGTACTGTACTGTAGTATAGTATAATGTAGTGTAGTGCAGTGCAGTAGTTAGATAAACATGAGCATTAGGATGGGTTCACAGCGAAGCATGGCGAAACCGAATCCTCATTAAAAGGTTATTTCATTTACTTGTGTAAAACATAATTGAGTTTCGCTTACATATGTGGAGTAGGAGGCGACAATGAACGGCAGGGTGGGTAAAGTAAGAAAAGAAAGGCCAGGCATATGGCGGGCCAGGTAAAGATGATTCGGTAGGTAAAGGTCAGGTAGAGCAGGGCAGTGAAGGGACTAATCGAACAGGCTGCGGTGTTACGAAATGGATCCGATCGTGGACTATGTCGTCAAAATCAATTTAATCCTTTAAATCAGTAGAGCTACAGTTCTTAGGGCAACTGTGGTAATAAAACATTTACGGAAATTTTGGCTACGTTATACATGGGTTGTTTGTGAATACCTCTCGTGGACAGCGTATTGCATGATTTTAAGGTGAATACCTGCACGAGTCTTTTGATTGCGGACAGCGTGTTGCATGATTTTAATGTGAATACCTGCACGCTTATATTCGAGTCCCATGATTTAAATGTGAGACGCATACTATTTATACGCCTATCTTTTATTGAAAAGTTAGACGTGGCTGTTTAATTCTTATACTGAGGATGTTATATTGTTGTGTGCCCAGATTCTGAGTTTAGACCTGAATGGTAAGATTTTATTATACTTATTTAGAATAGTTTGGCTAAGAATGAAAAATGTGACTTCTGATTGATATGGTATGATTATATGTGTCGACTGATTTGATTTTGTTGACAGTGATCAGGCTGTGCATATGTCGACCAATTTTGTTTATACTGACCATGCTGCGCATGGTATTTGTATATTAGGAAGTTTTGTAAATTACGGAAATAGTTTATATCACTGATGTTGGTTGCAATGGTGTGCGTCTATTTGACGTCCAGTGACGTCAGTTGCATTCATGTTATTCATGTGACGTCAGTTGCATTCATGTTATTGCGACGTCAGCACTTTTTATATTAGTTTCACGTATACGTGGCCTATAGAAGTAGATTGATTTGTAATGGAACTAATTTATATACTCGTGACGTCAATTGACGCCATAGCATGTACCGCATTAAGGGTTTTTTCCATAAGTTATAATGGTAACATTTGGTCATCATGCGTTTGATTTGCCTTCATTAGACGGCGTCATATGGTATAACATCATTGGCGTCATGATGTCAGATCAAACGTTATGATTCCAAATGTGTTAGAAACGCTTATTAAGTTATTATATTATATGGCAAATGGTATTACGCTTAGTTTAAAGAAATGAATTAATACATATGCGAGTTAGATTTTGGTCAATCAATTTAATGTAAATAGGTCATTGTTTAGATTCATTCATGTTTTATGTGGGGTATATCATGGTAATGCCTGTTGACGTCAGTATACTTCTTGACAATGTTTGGCGTCAGATCCTTCGACGCACATGCGTGGTAGGATCTACGTTTCTTCATTGGCGGGAGTGGTAAGCACAATTTTGGCTTTACATCGTGAGCGCGAGTCGTGTCTAGTGACACGGCTGGCGTGTGCACGTTATGCTCGGCATTCGCCGAGGGCGTTGTATGGTATTTCCAAGACAGGCCCAAGTCTTACGTATTATTATTATGTAGTTTCAATGTATTAAGTGTAAGTTCGTTATTTTTAGGCACATCAAGTCCTGCAGTCAGCTGTTAGGGCTTAGAGCCACGTCTCACCTGGAGATCCGATATACGTCTCCAGGTTAATACCAACCCGGGTAGAGCAGTTACAACGCCCTTGTGCATGTATTCCTAGCAGAGGCGGGAAGCACAAAATATTGGCAAAATCGATGTAATTACTGCAGAGGTGAAAGTGGGACAGTGTTCGTCCACTAAAGTGTGTCATATTATATTTAGACTGGTCTCTGGTACGATCCAGGGAGCGACCAGTATATAATTGTGCACGTGTTAATATAAGTTGGTGTTCCTCATGATATATGGACTGGCCCATGACATGATCCAGGGAACGACAAAGTGAAGTCTACCAACATAAGGCCTTGTTTTTTTGTATGAGCTCAAACTAACGTTTTTTTTTGTTCTTTGTATTTTTCTTTAGTTCATGGCGCTGAGCCGAGTACGGTGTTGACGTCAGACGGTAATCTATTTGCGTATAGTACGCAAATCGATTACAGATTTGAAACAAACACCTTACTTGGGCCAGCGACATGAACTGATATGTGTTGTATATTATTGTAATTGTGACAGTTGTAAATTGTATTGTTGTATATAGAATTTACATTATATATAAACTTCAAAAATTCTAACGTTGTTAGAGTTTCCTTGTTAGTGTAATACACTGGTAGATAACCCTTTAACCGGAAGTCACCCTCCGCCGTCCTGGCGACGCATAAGGCTCTACACCCATGTCGACCGAGTGTAAAACCTTCTGCGTAACATGCGGTATATTGAAATTAGATTTGTCACTGTAGGGTAAGTGTAGTATAGTGTAGAGGTACATGGATGGTAGAGTATGTTATAATACGAATGGAAATGTTAGGAAATAGCAGATCGAGGAAAGGTATAGTAGGATAGAGTTCAGTAGGGTATAGGGATAGTGTAGCGATGGAAGGTGACGGGCGGGTTATGGTAGATTTGGCTAGTACTAGCTATATTACAGCAGGCATTGTAGTGCAGGGCTATGTAGAGTATTTTATAAAAGTAGGATGAGCGGTCATAGGTAAAGTTATATAAGGTAGGGTGTGGAAGGGTATGTTGGAACAGGAAAGAATAGGAAGAGGTTGATATGGTGATTGCAAGAAAGAACAAGTTCTAAACGTGGTCGGCTAGGGAATAGAAGGATTGTGTGGCTATTCGTAGGAGAGACAATACTGTCGTTTTTGTTTAGACGCGATATTGTGTACGAGAGCGAGTAACGTCAAAGTAACGGGTAACGTCAAAAGATGTCCACCATCGGCGATATTCGTCAAAGGAACGGAACCAGTTTCTTCTAAAAACAACTAGACCCCCAACGATAAAAAAAACGGACGTATGGACGGACGGATGGGCGCCGTAGGATGTTCACAGTGCAAGCTTTATCCGTTAGTAAAGGTATAGCTTCACGGAAATCCTGAAAAAACTACTGAAATTTGCAATAAATCTTGTTTGAATACTAGTAGAGCGGTCAAAGTAGCAAAATCGTAAGTCCGAACTCATAACCATATAAACATCGACAAATCCGAAATATGTTATAGACATCAAGTACCTCCAAAACGGAAGTGTAATCAGATACTCGCGAATAGTAAGCATCACCTGCCTGTTATAACACACTCGTCATGTCTATGTATCTGAGAGAAGAATCAGTGAATGCAGGCAGCTGCAATTAAAAGCGCGAGCCGGTAATCAAAGGAAAGAGGTAATATATCAGTCTTTTACCTGATAGTAGCAATCAATACATGATAATTAATCTGTCGTGTCATGAGAATATGTGCCTTGTTCCCTGTAAAACTTCAGTAGCGACTCTTGCTCCCTGTATGCAGGGTATATGATTATAATGTATTAAGTAAACCAGTAACATGAATTTAATTCAAATATGGATCCTTTCTGACGTTCATCCTGTCGCACATCCGAACCCAGCCCCTGGGATAACGGCTATGATCAGTCTGCGTAGGACAAGGCAGAGGCATGTTTATTCTTGCTTCGGTTGTATGTAAATTATACTACTTTCTTTGACATGGAACAGAAGAATGCATGTGTTGCTATTAAATGTAACTTATACTCTACAGAAGCATTTTCTGACTTAAGCATCAAAAGTTGTTTTCCCAGATAAGCGCGTTTTTCTTTTCCTACTTAGTCGCTATTTATCCCACTTAAGCGTATTTCCCATTTAGTCGCCTCACAGACGTGTTAACTAAACTATTTTGTTCAAGCAAAGTAATATTTTGAATATGTCTGTGTTTTACCTAGGTTTTCATTACACTGATTCTCAAGAAAGTGTAACGAATGGTGTCATGGCTTTAAACGCATGTATAATTTTATTTTGAGTTGTCGATTAAATCAAATAAGTGCATGCTCTGAAATTTCTGCTACTACCTAAAATATTTAAGTTATAATATTAATTCAAATACACGGAAATACTCACATTATCATACCTGATACTGAAGGACCCCTCTATTTTTTGCATGTCATAATTAAAGATGTCAATATTTACCTTAAAATCTTTGGAAGACTTTCGGCGTGAAGCAAATAGTCTTGACTTGGAAAGTTAGGTTTTATCGAGTTCTTTCGACTAGTGATTAATGGGTATACGGAGGAACACAATGCTTTGTTTAACTCATGGCCGTTTCTTGTCACTGAGTTCTGTGTATTCTACGAGCCCAAGCATTAACAATGCATTCCGAAGTTTCGGATGAGGCTAACAATGCTTGTTTTTTCATCAAGGAGGTCATATTCAGTCACTCTGACAGGCCATAAATAGTTTTTTACTATCTATTAAATTCAAATTTTGTTTTGACGCGTCCTTAGTATTCTGAAAAAACGTAATTTTTCAAATGTATTTTACGAGTCAAGCCAAAGTCACCCAGTATACTAACAAGAAAGAGACCTATTGCCTGTCGTAGAAAGGAGACAACCCCTACTGGTCTTTGGACAACTATCGTAACCCTTAACGAATATGCTTCGTAGAAAATAAGTTTCACGTTTCATAAAATTATTTTACGGGACGTATTATACGGGACAGTAGTTCTGAGTAGTACAGGAATGGACCCAGCAAGAAGCTTATACACTCATAAAAAGGGCACATTGTCTTATTCATTTAAAAATGTACACATGAACGGCCAATCGGAAGCTGAAAAAGATTGAAAACATGGGAGTAATTTTTAGTTTTTGAATTTTTCATATTATGATTTCTTGATTCAACAAAATATTCATTTAGTATTTACCTACTTCTTAGACTGAATTTGATATGTCCATATATGCGCTAAATATTTTCCACTGATTGTATTGGGCAATTAAAATGAAACACTGGTGCACTATGGTCTATTTTTAGGCAATAAATCGACGTTCGAGCAGTCCCGTATAATACAGAAACGTGTCCCGTAAAATACAGTTACATTTAATAGCAGTTCTTTAGAGAAAAATCGTTCCGACAAACCTGAGGATTAGAATTTATGTTTAAAATTAATTATAATATATGTGTCTTTATTCTCTGCCCTAGACTGAGTAATCTGTTCTCTTTATCTGTAATTTTAATTTGTTTTCTTGGAAAATTTGGTTAAATTTCAATTCTGCAAAAATAAATTGCCTAATTCACAATTTATATGGCGCTAGAAATGATGTTCTTCTGCGGTTTAGTTATCTATAAGTGTTATATAAGTGTTATTTTCCTCACAAATGGGATATTTTCTTAGTGGGAAGACTGGAGAAATTATGCGATCAAATACAACATTAATGTCCCGTAAATTAAGATGATTTTATGGTAATATTTTGTATATATTATGGTAATATATTACAACAAAGTATATACAAGTCAAAGATGCTTGACCTGTAGATGCATGTATCTTGAAATATTCTTGTCGGAAAGTCTCATATGACAACTATTGAGATTTCAAATTTTTCTATTTAAGAACTGAGAAAAAGAACTTGAAATGCAAAGCAGTACTTCTGACATAAGAAAGCAAACAGGCTGGCAAATCATAACCCAAACACTTCTCGGTGGTCAAACATAGAACTTGTTCATGTAACAATATCGCATTTAGCCATTTATGTTAATATTTATATCTGAACACAAACAGTTCACTGTCACATTTTAAAATCGTGTATTTTACGGGACAGTACAGAAGACATGAATATCAGTGTAACCATTCTAGATGCTCTATAAAGCATATGCGTTTTATACAGACAGATTGCAGTTTTAAAGTTTAAAACAGGAGTTTTCCTTGAGGATTTCAAATCTTTAACTTTATGTGTTTTGCAGGAATAGTTTTCTTTCATGTTAGTTAAGTACAATGAGGTCGTATTGCTTCTCTTTGGTAGAGAAAGAGCAATTTGCTTTTTCAGAAATAACAGAGTGAAGATTTCTAGAGCTCAACTTCGTCCTAAACAAAATCACTTGCCTCTTCGCTGGATTATACCTTTATACTTCCAGTAATTGCTTCAAGTCTATAGGTATACACGACTCGTAGAATACTCGAGAGAAAGTTTAGTGTCTTCATGTTGTCTCTCGTTATCTGAATTCACCTGATATTTACTGTGCAATACTTTAGATTTAGCTTCGTGAGATACCAAAATTGTGAAATGACAGTGAAATATCTCTATATGACTTGCTTACTTTTTCGATTTTTTAACCACCCAAAAGTTACACTTTCTTGAGAATCAGTGATTAAAGTCTCAATAGTCGTTCCAGTGGTAATACATGTATCCACAAATCTAGCTTTCAAGAAATAGCATCCTACAATATAAAATGCCATGAGACACAAATAGCTTACCGTATGTAAATATATACAGGGTTGGTATCTTCGATACCAAATGATACAAATTATAAGTGCATAACCAATCCTGTTACAAAGCACCAACATTTTAGGTTGGCATTTATGCTTACATCACATCAAGAAATATTTGAGGCCATGAGTAACTTGTTTGAATCTATACACGCAATAAAATAATACATAAACCACGATCAAACATCAAAACAAGCATTGCGGGGTGCAATTTCGATTAAACCTAACATTCATTTGGCTACATGGATTATTGATGATTATCTTTGATGAGCAATAATGCTTAGAGTGACGTAATCTGTAAGTTAAAGGTGATCTGAATCTGAACCTCTTGTCACGCTCAGTGCATGAATAGCAGTCAACCCGCGATATCTTGAAGTCGAAGCTCAACTAAAACTACTAATATCTCAAAGTAAATTTTCTGGTCCCAGAAAATTTACTATGAGATACCAATAGTCTAAGATAAAAGGAGTTGAAATCTGATGAAACATAGGACAAGTGTCCAAAATATATTCTTTGATATAAGAGTACTGTGTCCGCTTGTCTATGGTCTCTGGCGGTTTGGTCACCCTTATTGCTGCCAAATCTGCCTTCTATTTTGTTTTGCTTTGTAACTAAAATAAAGAATAAGTAAAAATAGATGTTGATGCTGTTATTGGGGTAGCTGAATGACCATCTGTTTGGGAAAGAGCTGCTCATTCGGTCTACTGTGCGTGTCTTTCGTAAACTTGTGTAACTTTCCGTGTGTATGTGCTTCTTTCCCTATTGGTTTTGAGAGCTGAATGTAGGATTTGATTGTATTAATTCCTGACCATTGCCCATCTTTTTACTTTTAATATATCAGTGTTTGAGATACCTAGAGTCAATTGTATGTGTACTGCAGAAAAAGAATTATTTTCAATTCTTAAAGGTAGGTTCCTGTGCTTTGGAATGCATCATAATTTTGATGATCTTTCATCCAAGTTGTTGGAAAGCACTTATAAAAGGGAATGAATAAGTTTCACTAAAAAGTGTAAATCAAAAATATATTAGAAAAGTTGTTTTGCAAGGGATTTCCTAACTCTGCTTCGCACACCAGTTAGCGCTATATTTAGTTCGCGCCAAAAATAGATAACGCAGCTGAGGTCATGCTGCATTGCATTTTGGGATAGTTTTAACCCATCCACCATGCCAGGACCTCTAGGAGAGCTCATGACAAGGGAAAATTTACCTTTGGAGAATGGCATCAGAAATCGCGCACTTATAGACATAATAAACATAGTTATTTTTAGAACTGGGATTCCAACGAAAGAAAATAAACCAAAAGGGAAAACGACTATTTTCTTCAACATCTGACGAGTTTCTCAGTAGCAACAAATTCAGAAAAAATAAGAGAATTCAATACTGCTCAGAAAAAGACGAAAAGACGAAATTATTTTGTGGACATAATTGTTATCGCTAGTACAGGAACCTACCTTTAAATTATAAAATGGTTTTACACTTTCCACAGTCATGTATAAAAAGTAACGGTTACTCGTAGCTTAGTGGCCGTAGGGACAGTGTGGGGTGGGGGGGGGGGGGAGAGAGGGTCGTGATGGGCACATACATACATAAATGAGACCAGGCATGTATACTCTGATCAAATGAGTCGCGTATTGGCTAAACGGAAAGAAGACAAATCTTTCATGGTTCAAAGTTCGTCATATTAGAAGTCTTAATCTATATATGCTGGAAGGCCGGCAGACACGGACCAAACACTATACATGTTATTTGGAACTGTACAGATTTGATATTGAGTTGTGCAAGCAAATACAGATAACCAAAGGGCACTCCGGTGGATTAGGCGTCTGTCTCTATGATGGGCCCGACATAAAGATGTCTAATATAGTTTGTCTGGGCCGGAGCTCTTCTTGTCTGGCGAATCAGTTTTGATAGATGTTATCATTTAAATTTGGCAATAGTATGATTTTGAACAGGAGGGTTCCCGTTGAAATATGAAATAGGCTCAGTACGATATTCAGAAATGGTTTCTTTTTCAAAACAAACAAAACAAAAATCAGAGGCCCGAAGGGCCTCACAGTCGATGAATTTTACAAACATATTGATTGATTGATTGATTGATTGATTGCGTCTGATCTGGATTCGAGATGAGGACATTTATTAGATATGATGATATAACTGTACCCATGAATGCGTAGAAAAATCTGTTTTGTGTACAGTCAGTAAATATTAAGATCAACTTGAGTGTCGGCGCAGTTCGATCAGAGTCTAATCGATCCGCATCAGCCACTTATTGGTCTAGGCTTTACATGTTGTACATAGCAAGATTCCAATTAGACTCACAGATGCACAAGCTGATCTGAGTCTGCAATAATCTTAGTTTTTCTCGTGATATGGGTCAGCAATCTCGTAAGTACCAAAAAAGAGGAGTATAATGTAATTTACTACTGCTAACAAAATCAGAGCGTTAACCAGTGTATTATCCGTTTCCGACTGTTCAACTGACCGTTTTTAGAACACGGTGTGTAGGAATTTACAGAAAGGCAGTTTTCCGTAACAATAAAATTAAACATAGATCTAGGTTTTAAATTTGAATTACGATTAATCAGAACAACAGTATAACATGTGAAACACTTTTCACATATTCCTGGATCAGAGTTTGCCCTTCTGTCCCCTTTATAAATAAACTAATATGGACTATATTTCAATAGCGTAATCGTTCCGATATATCAGTATATGAATCGTAAGGCGGAAGCACAAAGCGACAGCTAATATGCTTTTTAAAAACCATTCAATAGACGGTGGATGAGAAGGGTCAACAAGCGATAACTATAGTCTGGCGAATTCACTTCGTGAATTCACCGACTAAAAATCATTCCATACTGCATATTTTATTCCGACCACCATTGCATGAAAGACAGTGATTCTAACTATCCTATTTCTGTCATTCTACTGCGATGAAGAATGAAAGCGGACGAAATTATTGTTTTAAGGTAGGAATAATTTAATGTTTGGTTATTTTGCACCGACTAAGTCACACATAACTATAACTCCTAATCTAGAAAACAGCTGTGTGGTTTCTAATTATCAGCTTGTAATAAAAGAGCTCGATGTATTTACCTACATCTAAATCAGTCAAGCAATAGAGAAGAATTATCTATTTGGCAATTATAGTGATAATAATGCTATATTGGTACTTTGTTATATACGTGTTTCTCGTGAAATAAGTGAGCAGTGAGCTACATTAGTCGCCATTAGTACCAGCAATACTGATTTGAATAAGTAAGGAACTACCAAAAAGGGTCATTGAATCGAAGCGTAATAATACGTTGTTTCAGGCAAACCCCAGCCATTTGCTGAGATTAATTATGTCATTTAGCCATTGGTATTTCAATGCTGATTTCTGTGCTTTTATACTGTTGTCACAACCTACGATCAGGTTAACAGTAACCTTTGTAACACATTTGTAGTAAAATGATCTAACATGATCTATAACGGATAACCTAAAAACACTGAAAATAATTTAAAATACAATCGATTCTACATGCTGCAGCTGTTTATTTTCTGGCAAGAGTCTTCCACTTTTTGAACTGACATTAAATGTCAGTCCAAAAAGTGGAAAACTCTTGCTGAGTGTCTTCAGAGCAATACCAGCTAAAGGGCAGCAATTAGTCTCTAATTCAATTTTATCAAGTGCAAGAAGCCGCAGGATAACCCTTTCACTTTAAAAAACATCACTTGTGGCCTCAAGGTTAGGAGGAAGCAATTAAGAAATACACAGAATTTTAAAGATTTGCAGAATCTCAATGTGGTGAAACAGTAACACATTTCATGATGAACGCCCACAATCTCATTATGGCATTCTGATTTTTTCCGCATTTCAGCTGTTACAGTATGCCCAGATAACGATTACTCTGATGGTGTTTGTTAACAGAAAACAGCCTTAGGCAGAACAAGTTCTGGTTTAAACAGGGTCGGATCATTTCGTAACTATGTTATTTCCTATCATACCCAACACACGAGAAATACAGTGTTATGTTTCAAATTGGTCTTTATGTCTATCAATCAAACTTGTCAAGTTTCAACCAAATAAGAACATATTTGTTACTGTTTAAAAAATTCTAGACAAACTCGATATTCTAATCTAGAAGTACCGAGATAATTTCAAGCTGAGTTTATCAATAAAGTTTATTTAATTATACGACTGAACACAACATTTTGGTTTGGACAGAAGTCTTGCTCTGAGATAATACAATATGAAACTTAGACTAGTTTAGCAAATTCTCATACTCTTCTGAAATTTTTCGTAAAACCATTATACATTCACGATGTCAAAAAGTAATCGAAACAGGTAAGTAGGAAGAGTCTCAGGAAGAGACACTATGCAATTCCAGATCCCACCGAAGACACCATGAGGGTAAAAGACAACACAATTTTTTTCACCACTTAAAACCATCACCAGCGTCAGCCCTGTGAACAGCCATTTCCCATGGAGGTGGTCACCGCCCTAGCCTTAACATCACAAACAGTAAGTCAATAACAGACATAGCAACAAACCACAGAAGAACCAATATAGAAGTGCCGTCTTACGATGGCCAGTAATGAAATAACTGGTGATGGTGGTGGTGTCTGTGTGTGTGTGTGTGGGGGGGGGGGGGGGGAGAGAGAGAAAGAGAGGGAGAGGCCTTGACCGGATTTAAGTCGACTAACCCTCGCAATTGGTTCTGGTTTGCATCATCAGGCACCTAGTTGTTCGGTTTGTTCTGTTACCAGACTTAAAGTTTCCTTAGTTCATCAAGTGTTAATAACTTAGAAACACTTACCCTTATAAAAGGCGGTTCAACCTTCAGGTTTGGTGATAAAATGTGGGTTGGTTTGCATATATTGAGTCATATAACTGGCAAAACAAAGAGGGGGGGGGGCGGTTGGTTATGAAAACGGACAGACTGCTCCACAAAACGGACTATCGTTAATTGGTTCTCTGTCGAGCGGTGCACTTTTAAAAAATGGGAAACTTAAATTTGACCACATGCCTGTAGATCGCTTGTTTACCATTTTAATCAAGTAATAAGATCGAACATAGGTCATTTTGTTCGCCACCTAAAACGATCCAAACATTTTTCAAAACCTTTTATGAGAAGCGTAAGGCCATATTAGCTAATCAATGTCATTTACCGTGACGAAACGCTTGTGGTTACGCTAGCAGCGATGCTTCAGGCTAAAGTATCCTGCTCTGATAGAGCAATGGGCCTTAGAAAGACATGACAGATGTATTGTTATAGGCAGATTATAATTACTGTTAGCCAGTGCCTGGTCCCGCCTCTGTCTACTTTTTAAATAATTATTGTGAATTTGCTCATAGTTTCTACCATTTACGAGTCGGACATCTGATTTTGGAACGTTTCTACTTCGGCTTTTAGCAGATTCTTAAGTGAAATTATTTAACTGCCATTGGTTGCTTTCCCCTTTAACATAAATAGCTTCAATAAGAACAAAACGGGTTGATCGGTAAAAACGTATAAGGTCAAACTAATTCATAAAAGCAACCTGTTCAGTTATCTATATACATGTAAATGCTTAGTTTTTAGCTCTTTAAATGAATAATAATCAGATTAGTAGCACATTCCTCACTAAGATGTATCTCAAACTTTAGATAATTATGTCATTATTTAACCTGTAAAACTAGAAACGATCGTTAGAAAAATAGGCTTCATATAGAGATGGTGTCTTGAGGACATACAAAGTGGGTGTTGCAAGGGAATCCATTTTTATTCTAATCAGAGTTTGTTGAGTGTAGTTTGCCTGAAGACGACGATTCTTTGATATTATAGGTCGTTATACTAACATTGCACTCGGTATATTTTAGGTCATAAGGAAATCAAAGAAATAGACATTGTTATCCGCTTATTTAAGGTCACCAGGAAATCAAGGATACTGACATTGCGTTCGATGTATTTCATGAAGTTACAAGCAAAGGCATTTCTAAGTCGAATTGGCTAAAATATACTGGCCAGTGACTCTGTATTGCCTGTGCATATAGATAGTGCCTATTTCTATCATGCATTAATTTTAGCCTTCTATCAAGAAGACCTTTTAAAGTATTGGCAGTTACCTTTAACACAACCGCAACAAAGACATTAAATTAAATGTCACGACAGGAAAATCAGGCCCCGAGGTTATAAAAACTTGAGTACATTCTCAAACTCAAAATAAAGCACACTGATTGGCTGCTTCAAGCATGTTTCTCAAACTCAAAATAAAGCACACCGATTGGCTGCTTCCGAGCACATACTCGGAAGCAGCGAATCAATATGATTTATTTTGAGTTTGTGATTATACTCAAGGTTTATATCTTCGGGCCCTGTTTAGATCCAACTAGGGTTTGCATGGCCCAATTAAATAAAAAAATTCCCTATGACGTCAGGTCTGATCTACATTTGAATAAAGATAGAGTAGAATTTCGTGCTGAACTGTATTTATCTTAATAGATAATAGCTTTAATAAATACCATTTAATATTATAATTTTGCTATTTCAACCCTTTGATATATTTTCGGATTTTCCCAATGCAGACATTGGTGCAAGCTGCTATTTATATTAAATATCATATAGAAATTCCATCTACTTCGGTCGAAAAAAAGAACTTCTCAATGTTGCACTTTTTTCCGATGGGAAGGAACTTTTGCAAAGTCTTGAATGTTGCACAGGCGAAACGGACTTTCAAACTGAGTTCACCCTAAGGGCCCAGTCTCACTGCCACGTTTTGAGGACTATGTTTACTACGTCTTCCGCCTTACGTTTGGCAAAATAATGTACCCCGTTTTGTAGGTGCTTAGGTGTAACCACGTTTCTAGTACGTTTCCAATACTTTTAATTGCGAATTACTTTGTACTACTCGGTTATCAAATGGCTTAGTGCCACACTTTCAGAAGGGATGATAACAATTTTCTTACCTACCACGATTCTGTATGTTTTACTTGTATTGGGGACTACTAGGTAGTGTCCGGGATAACTACCGAGTCAAAATGACGCTTGAATAGGTATCGCAAAACATACTACATTTTTTTTGTAAATCGTCATTAAACGCAAAACGTAACAAGACATACCAAGACGTGAAAAAGAGTATATAATGCGTAGTAGTACGTAAACGACCTTCACGTATGACTTCATATTTAAAACGTTTCATCGACGTTCTAGTATGTTGAGACCTAGCTTCAGTACGATTTTACTACGCCTACAGTAAGTATTTCAAAATGCTACGTTTAAGTTGAATTTTCAAACCAAACGTAGCTAGGCCACGTATGTAGCTGTATATATCCGTATAGAATATGTATTCATTAACTTTTAATACGCATGTTCCCGTTTTGGTACGTTTTAAATACGTAGTAAAACTAGTCTTCAGTACGTGACAGTGAGACTGAGGCTTAGAGGACCTCTAGCTTATTCTTGTTACGTTTCCTACGTATTTAACGCGTCTCGGCTTCGTTTTATTACTTTTCGACCACGTTTAACTACGAGCTACTACGTTTTACTAGCTCTACGGTACGTATATCAAAATGCCATGTCTGAGTTAAACATTCTAAATCAAACGTAAGTAGGCCACGAATTTAGCTATATCTATATACGTATTCACCGTATTTACTAGCTTTTACAACGTATACTGCCGTTTTGCCACATTTTGAGAACGTAGCAAAACTTCGTTCTCAATACGTGACAGTGAGACTGTGGCTTTAACGGAAAGAATGTGCTGTTACGGGAGTTTTTTTTTCTTTTCCTTTAAAAAATGACCCCAATAGACAATGGTAGATTTGCTTCTCCTAAATGTGTATCGATTCACGTGAAGCTAGTAATCTGTGCACTACACAGATTATTGCGAGTATTCACCTCAGTACTTAGGGAAATCAAACAAACAGTACAGAAAATAGTACGAGCTTTTGTCACATACTGCTACAGAGCATAACGTCATACATCTCAAACTTTTTATAAACTTCTCAACACTAAATTCCGCATGCGAAAATGTAAGCCGGAGGCGCTTATCTTGTCAGAATACAAAGCCAAATGAGCCGCGACATGACAAAACCAACAAAGTGGCACTGCGCCATGCGAAGACTCAGATCAGCCTGGGCACCTGCCCTGTCTAATTAGCGTCTTTGCTCTCAGCATGGAGGTAGCTTAGACCATTAGCTATGCTTTAGCGCACAGCAAAGACTCTGATCAGACTGGGCAGATGCCCAGGCTGATCTGAGTCTTTGCAGTGCGCACATACAACATTGTTGGTTTTATCGTGTCGCCGCTCATATCTTAATTTTAAATTTGGAAGAAAGTTTTATTCCAACAGTTCAACAGAGAGCACGGTCTAATAACAACAGTCTAACAGGTATTTGCAGATTTTTATGTTTTTCATTTTTCTTAGCATCTTCCCTGTGTAAACTCGCGCTTTCGTTAGAGTGTTTGCAATACGCAGATAAGAGCTGAACTTTCTCCGAAAGTCACTGTGGCTGGTCTTGGCTAGCGGAGTACGTCTGAAAAGTTTTCTGATTACTCGCCTATTATTATATTTCCAGTGTGCGGTTGGGCAATATTTAGGTTATTGTAGCTTTGGCTTTCGGCCATGAATGTTCCGTTGCTTAATGAGAAGACCAGAAACCAAGTAGTTGGCTGTACTTAATTATGACATATAAAACAAAGGTCAAACTAGACTTCCTGTAATTAGAGTAATTATGCTGAAGTGATTCGCTAGTTGCATTTTGAATAAATTGCAATTTTGCCATGTAGCAATCCTCCGCCGTACAAAATGTGTTGTGTTGTTTGAAACAAAATATGTCATCTGTAAACACTAAAGTTTACACACTAGAGACAGACATGAAGCATATAAAATCAAAACAAACAGAATATGATAGTAGTATTGACTCGTATAGTAGTTTATGTGATTCCGTGCTAAAGTCTCAATCAGATTTAAATGAAAGAGTTGATGACCTGAGTGCAAAAATAGACTTCCTATTGACATCAGAAATTGAAAATATTAAAACTGAGCATCATGATCTAAAGGAAGATTTTTTGGACTCTAAATGTCGCCAGATGTGCGAAAATCTAATATTTACTGGCATTAACGAGGTGTTCCTGCAGCCAAACGAATACGAAAACTGTGAAAATACTCTAAGGGAATTCCTGTCTCGTCAAATGAATATCCAAGATGACATTAAATTTGACCGTGTTCATCGCCTCGGGCGATTTAGAAGGAATCAGGGCAGACCGAGGCCAATGATCGCCAAATTCTATGATTTCAAAACTAAAGAAATGGTCAAAAGGAAAGCCCCTGAAACACTGAAAGATACACCATTTGGGATAAGGGAACAGTACCCTGATGAATATGAACGGCGAAGAAAAGTTCTATACCCCAAAATGAAGGCAGCTAAAACTGATCAAAACAATCGCGTGAAAATGGTTAAGGACACGTTGTATATAAACAGTGAGAAATATGTCTGTGGCCCAAATGATACCCCGGTTAAAGTTGTTTACCAAAGTTCAAACAATATTAGAAGCCAAAATTACAGATCACAAACAGCAATTAACAGAAGTCAAAATCCACCAAATCAGTTACGGAATCAAAGATTTAATCAGAGCCACCAAACAAACAATGCTTACTTAGAACAACCGACACAAAGACAGACACAGCAACGCTACAGTACGTGTCAAACTAAACCGACACGAAGTACACCGCGGGAACCAGCCTCGCGTAATACATTCAGCCGAAACGCAACCACGAGTAGAACTGAAAGTAGTGTAAATTTCGAAAGTCGAAATATCTATACGAATCTACCCCATAATGACTATGTCTGTGAAAGGCCGTACGCTGGTAAAAACAAGGCCTCGTCACCACTAGAGCAGGAAGCTTACAATAAAAAGCATAGGGAGGGTGTGAATGAGCAGTCGTTCATGGAACTTACCCCTTCGCCTGAAATAAACTCTCCAACAAATCTAAATAATTCCATTACAGACAGAAATCCACCGAACTTTAACACACATAATATAAACACTGTTGTGCCTACACAAGCATCTGTGGAAAACCCACAGGTAAATCTACCTCAGGAAATAGGAGCAGAAAGTCATGAAAATTTCGAGCCACCAGTGTCATCCCAGTCAGATTAGCAATGTCACAGGGGACATCCGAATAATTCAGCTGAACCTACAGCGAACACCCAGAACTCAAAAACTAACTTAAATATTTCATTTGTAAATGTTTGCGGCTTAAAGTCTAAATTGTTATTTCCTGAATTTGAAAACTTTTTAAATAAGAACGTTATAATAGGGGTAGCCGAAACAAAAACATGGGAGGATGATCTTATTTCATTTGCCGGGTATTCTTTTTTCCCAAAGCATCGAATACATTGTGCTAGACGATCTGGAGGACTCGGAATATTTATAAAAAATAATATTGTTCCATTTGTTGATATTATAGAACTTGATTCTGAATTTTTATCAGCCATTAAGATTTCAAAAACACTTGTATCCAAAAATGCAGACTTTATTATTGCCTTTGTTTATTTGCCGCCTGAGGGCTCTAGTTATAGCGATAATGAAAGTCTTTCAGAAATAGAAATGGTATTGCTACCTTATATTGATAGTTCTAGGTATTTGTACCTTATGGGAGATCTTAATGCCCGAACTGGCACCTGCAATGAATATTTTGAGCTTGATATTGACCGAATCTCTACCGAACAATATGGCATTGATGATGACGTCATCGCCTATATAGTGATAATGTACAGGAGCTACAAAACCACGGTATATCATGCGTGCGGAAATCGCAAGATAAAATCAGAAACGATTATGGCAATAAACTAATCCAAATATGTCGTAATAATAATCTGTATATTTGTAACGGGCGTCTAAATGGAGATTCTGCAGGTGCCCGTACGTGCACTAAGGGAAGTGTTATTGACTATTTGATTACGAATATTGATGGTTTGTTGCTTGTAAATGACTTTACTGTTCATGAATATTAGCCGCTTTTTTCTGATGTGCATTGTGCTATATCGTTTGTTATTGAAACGCCACTTCGCACTGACTGCGAAAATGTACAGATAGACACTGCATATAAAAGATGGGAGCCATCAAAAAAGGAAGCTTTTGTAAATAGTATAGATAGACCAACGATTAAATAAAGCCCAAATTGATAATTTCGCGTCAAAAATTAAAAGCATATTCCAACAAAGTGCGAAAAGTTCTTTTAAAAAATATACAGTCTTATCAAAAAAGGTAAAAAATGCTAAACCCTGGTTTGGCCTACAATGTCAGAAAGCAAGAAAAAGGTACCAGGCTGCAAGGAAAAATAATTCAGTTCAAAAAAGTGAATCTTCAAAACGAATAATACAGTCTAATAGAATATTTCAAAAGTAAAAAAAGTAAATTACATTGCTGCTTTATAGATTTTGCTAAAGCGTTTGATAATGTTTGGAGAGCTGGACTCTGGCAAAAGTTGCTGAAACATGGTGTCAGAGGAAAGATACTTAATGTTATTAAAAATATGTATAACGAAATCAAGTCATGTGTCAGTTTTAATGGCAGTTATTCTGGATTTTTTAGTAGTGAAAAAGGGGTTAGACAGGGAGAAAATCTTTCTCCCCTTTTATTTGCTATCTATTTGAACGATCTAGAAAATTTTATGAGACTAAATGGTTGTACAGGTATTGATATTGATATGCATGATGAAAATGTCCTAATATTTATCAAACTGTTTGTGTTACTATATGCAGATGATACAATTGTAATGAGCGATAATTATAAAGATTTTCAAGAAATGTTGGACATATTTAATGAATTTTGTAAAAAATGGAAATTAAAAATAAACATTGAAAAAACTAAAATTATCATCTTTGGTGATTATAGCCGAAGACGAACTGTATCTTTTTCTATAGCTGGTGAAGAAGTTGAAATTGTTAAAGACTTTAAGTACCTTGGAGTTCTATTTACTAAAAATGGCAGATTTGTACAGCATATTAAAAATTTGTCAACTGTTGCATGTAAAGCCATGTATCTATTACGTAAAAGAATTGTTAATTTGCATTTGCCAGTTGACTGCCAATTGAAACTCTTTGATCACACTATTGTCCCAATTCTATTGTATGGAAGTGAAATAAGTGGATTCGAGAATCTTCAACTACTTGAGAAAATACATTTAAATTTTATGAGAAGTATTTTGAAAATGAAAAATAGTACGCCCCACGTTATGATTTATGGTGAGTTTGGGAGATTTCCACTTGAAATTCAGGCAAAATTGCGAATGATTAAATATTGGTCAAAGATTTTAAGTGGCAAAAACTCTAAAATTTCATATAAGTTATATTTGCTTTTGTTATACCTTCATAGAAATGAAATTTATTCTTGTAAGTGGATTTTATGTGTAGAGAAAATTTTACAAGATGTTGGTTTAAATTATATTGGGTTAAACCATAATATTGTCAATGTAAACTGGGTTTGTAATGAAGTAAGAAATAGATTACAAATGCAATTTCAACAGAAGTGGTATAGTGACGTCCAAATTAGCTCCAAATGTATTAATTATAGAATATTTAAAACAGAATTTAACCTTGAAAAATATATAACACAAATTGAGCCGAAATATTATATTCCAATCGCTAGATTTAGAACAACCAATAATAGATTACCGATTGAAAAGGGAAGATGGGAACAAATTGAAAGGTCACAAAGATACTGCACATTATGTAACTACCATATACTCGGAGATGAATTTCATTTTTTACTGGAATGTGACTATTTTAAAGAAATAAGAAAATTATATATACCGAGATACTACTTAAGACATATTAATATATTAAAATTAGAAAAACTCATGTCCACTACAAATATTAAACTGCTGAGACAGCTTAGTAGGTTCATTTCAGAAATTTAAGTAAATTCTAGTCCCTGTTAAGCTGTGTGTGCACTTTAAAATTTGTTTGCTGCGTTTTTTCCATAGATTAGTATGTATTTCCTCATATGTTGTTACTTTTCAATCTGAGAGAAATAAAAGTTTTGTTCTGTTCTGTTCTGTTCTGTTCTGCTAAATGGTATATAAACGCCTAGCAAAGGGTATTTTAACAGTTTTGGACGGACACACGGCGCCAAGTGCGGTCAATTATGGTTACGTACCGCTGAGCCACTTGGCGAACGTTGTTAGGAGAATTGAACTGAACGGAACTGTTTAAACAGCTAAGCTATATACCTCGCTATGTAAGAAGTAATTCATTGTCAGTTTAAAGGACTCGATTTGCTTATTTATTATTTATAATATAATTATATGATAATTGAGCAATGACACGACAAAACCAACAAAATGGCATTTGCGCCTAGCCAAAACTCAGTTCAGCCTGGACATCCGTCCAGTCTGATCAGAGTCTTAAAACAGATCCCACTACGGAACGCTCATCTACTGGGATAACAGGGTTCAGCGTGTGCATTAGCGTGAATAAGAGTGGTTACCAATGGATTTCTGCAACTATTTCTCTAACAGCTGTTGTGCTTATTTGTAAGTAGCACGGCAAGATATTTTTAAGGTTTAATGAAATGTATACTTTTCTACTGAATGCCTTCTACAATTAAGGCAACATATTTGAGCCGCGACACGACAAAACCAAGAAACTTGTTGTGCGCCCAGCGCAGACTCAGATCAGCCTGGGCAGCCGCCCAGTCTGATCAGAGTCTTCGCTGTCTGCATGGAGGTAACACAGACCCTTAGCTACCTTTTATGCGATTAGCGGAGAGTCTGGTCAGACAGGGCGGATGCCTAGGCTGAGGGTGCACAACCACTTTGTTTCCTTTCCTCGTGTCATGGCTCATTCTGTACTTGATAAGGCTTATGATATTCAATTCAAAATTTGCGTAGGGGAATGATTGAATATTCCACTTGCATTCCCATCAAATTTGCATTTTCAAGCCGACTGGGCACTATTCAAGGATCTTCGAAAAGCATTGTGAATGCAAATTACAAACGTTAAGTGATTTACAGTTTGAAAAGATATAAATAAATCCATTGACAAAACACTGCTAGATTTCCATTATCTCGGATTTCTTAAATTGAATAATTTGCCATAAAAAAGCATGTGAATGAAAAATATCTAGGTGAATATTCTAGTTTCAAACATGAGCGTTCAAGGACATTGTAAAATAAATCAGAAAACACCCAGGATACCGTCAGATTTACAACCCACCCACCGACGTAACCACTTGGGAAAAAGAAAAGAAACAGCAACTTACACATAAACTGTAAGACAAGGCGTGCTGAAAAGAAAAGTGAAAATGTTTTCATATGTAATGATAATCAGCCACGAATCAAATCTCAGGTAAACTGCAACCCGCTCCCCTCCGCCTCCACACACACACAAAATAAACTAACGGAGGCAACCTAATAACCGGAAAAAGCAGACAGAAACAGTATAGAAAACGAATCAAGTCAGAGGTACCACCCTGGGACGGCCAACACTTATAATAGGCTGATGAAATCAGGTTTATACGAGTTAGTTTCGATAGGAAGTTCTCCACTACTAATTCCGTTGAGTAATGACAAGCCGTTCAGCCTAATTACCAGCTGGATATTGGTACTAGGTTCCTCTTACTAATAACAAACATTTTCCGCGCAATGAATAAAGGTCCGTTTGACATTGCAGAACAAACTTAATTGAGACTGCGGTTCCCTGCGGAGCATACTATACTTTTTGCAGTCTGTCAAACGCACAGTCTAATTAATCTTTTCTGTTTGGATCGACATCTTTAGACCCTGACAAGATGCGCAAGCTTACGGAGCCTCAGATGTTGTGTTTTATAATGTGCATTTATGTATTAGGATAGATCAAGTCTTCAAGTCTAGAGTTGATTAGCAGACCCTCGAGAAGGTTGAAGGACCGTAAAACAGCTGTTGGATTAACCGTATTTTATCATCTACAAATAGTAGAATTGGACATGTTTTACAATCACCGTGTATCAACGCACAGCCGATATTGCAGTTTACGAAAGCATGGCATCCTTGAAATCGAAAGTAGGCAAAGGTTAATTTAATTAGATGTATTCCTTGTCGTCGTAACTTTCAATCACAAACGTCTTTTTAATAATATTGTTGCTTACATGATTCACCTGACTGATATGGGTATGTGGCTTAGAAATCACCGTTTAAGGCCTTGAAACGAATGAATATGCCAGCTAATCAGCGACGTTTTCACCTGCATTCGTTCGACTTAATAAAAAAACAGCTGAATATCTTGAAATAAGGATACCGAGTTTCATGGTCAATTATGTATGTGCCACTTTCATCAACAGATATCAGAATTACAGACTGAGTTTAATTTACCAACATCAGCCTTCGTTCTGCACAACTGTGCATTTGAAATAATCTGCTAGCCGATTGTAAGGCTATGGCATCGTCGCTGTTCGATGCATTGCCATACTTGGCATTTACTTGGCATTTGATGTATATCATATTTCAATAAACTTTTCAAATAGGGATACCTAAGTATCAAATGAGAGCAATTCAGCTGCTGCATTATTGAAAAATACAAGTAATAATAAACCATTATTACACTATTGCAAAGTACAAAACAAAACACACTGGCATAAAAGCAAATAATAAAATAGTACATGCTGACTTTGATCTACGTGCACTCAAAGATGAATCACGACTGAAGCTAATGGGAAGGCTGGAGCTCTGTACACTTGATTTAAGCCCCCAGTAACATCGAAAAACCATAGCAGAACTACTGCACTGGAACAGTCAGTTATAAATTACTGGGAACTTAAACCAAAACAGGCTACTAAAAGAGACCGAAACCAAAACAGGCTACTGCGCTGGAACGGTCATTTATAGATGACCGTTCCAGCGCAGTAGCCTGTTTTGGTTTACCGATGTTATTGTTTATTGTGTCCGCTTATCTGGTGTCGGCGAACATTCGGTTTGATGTGTGTGTGTTCGGTCTCTTTTATTCTGATGACAGATTGTACGTGTGTTTACAGTTTCAATAATGAACAAACGTTAAAATATATGTTTTTAAACCTAATATTTAATTATTTATGGAAAACTTTAGGCTAGCTTTATGATCACCCACGTGTGAAAAGTTTATCCTTATGCTACCAGTTAGTGTTGTCCTTGTGAAAACAACATCAAGCAGTAAACTGAACGTTTAAAAGTCTTGTGTTTAGGATAAAATTGAAAAAAATATATATATATCAAAAAAACATTTTTCACGATTTTATGTATATTACGTTTTTTGATATTGTCCTATATGACATGGCTGAAGTCTCACTGTCACGTAGTCAGGACTAGGTTTTACTACGTTTTCAAAACGTGGTAAAATGGCAGTATACGTAGTAACGTAGTTAATACGTATATAGATATAGCTAAATACGTGGCCTAGTTACGCTTGATTTAGAATTTTTAACATGGCATTTTGATACACGTAGAGTATACCTAATAAAACGTAGAAACACGCAGTAAAACGTAGTCAAAACGTACCAAAACGAAGCCGAAACGCAATAAATACGTACAAAAACGTAAAAATAATAAACCAGATGTTTCACTGTCACGTATTGAGGATTAGGTTCTTCTACGTATTTAAAACGTACCAAAACGGGAATATGCGTATTGAACGCAGTGAATAAGTGTTCTATATGGATATATGCAGTTACATACGTGGCCTAGCTACGTTTGAATTAAAAATTCAGCTTAAAAGTACGTGTTCAAAAATACTTACTGTATGCATAGTAAAAACGAGTTAAAGCGTGGTGTAAACGTACTAGAACGTAGATAACACGTTTTAAATATGTAGTCGTGCGTGACGGTCATGTACGTACTACTACGCATTATATACGCTTTCCCACGTCCTTATTCGTTTTGTGACGTTTTTTCTGCGTTTTATTACGATTTGGCATGTTTTTTTATACCTACTCAAACGCCACTTTGACTATGTAGTTATCCCCGGCACTACCTAGTAGTCCCTGGTAAAACGTACGAAATCGTAGTAGGTAAGTAAACTGTTCTCATCCCTCCAGAAAGCGTGGCACTAAGCCTTTTGATAACCAGGTAATACGAAGTAAATCATAGTTAAAGCTGCAAAATCTGTAACTTTTGATATTTTATTTTTAGAAATACCTCAATCTATTTGCAACATGGTCAGAAAATGTCATAAAAATAATAGTGCACAGTAACTGAGATATCGAGACAGACAGAAGGCATGGTAACGAAACGCGCCGCACGTCAATGACGTCATTGATGCACCAGACGAAGTTTCGATATTGTGTCATGTCCAAAGTAGCATATTCGTTGTTCCAGCAAAGCACTAATGTCTGTTCACCCATGTTTACCTCATCTTTCAATATTACATGTACTTGAAAAGCCCCGCAGCTCAAGCTTAAGAATTTACACAATATTTGAATTGGAGAACATCGATCTTCATACATGGGATCCGAACAAGAGTGACTTATTGCTTGACATTGTACATAAAGGTCTTCCGGTCTTCGTACTAACCTCTAGCGACTCATCTGCACCCTCTCGCGCTGATTGCACCGTTACTCAAGGCTCGTAATAACTGTTATATCACAACATGTCTAACTAAACCGCTCTAGAGTCTCTTATGGTGATATTATAAATTTGAGGGGAAAAGGCATATATATCGGCTGACGCGCGTTTTTCCGAAATCAACATTGTTACTCTCGGCAGTCCAAACATTAGCACTAGCTAGCGAACTTCAAACTGCAGTGTCGATATTAAAATTTCAACAGTGGGATGCAGACATATAATTCGTCATCGTAACAAATTTTCATCTGATTTGGCGCGTTTAGTTTGATTTTGATTTATGATTGCCTTTGAAATTTATGTTCATGTAATTAACGTTATTATAACGTGCGGCGCGACGGCGTCGGTGGCATACTTTTAACGTCTATACAATAAGAAAGGGAAAAGATTCAAGCTTTATATTTATTCAGTAAATCAGAATTGAATTACAGTGTAGCTTGATATAACTTTTGTAATAATGCTACGATAAATAAGCGCGCAATGGACGCAGTGACATTACTTCTGGATCAACCCTTGTACGTGTGTTTACAGTTTCAATAATGAACAAACGTTGAAATGTATGTTTTTAAACCTAATATTTAATTATTTATGGAAACTTTAGGCTAACTTTATGATCACCCACGTGTGAAAAGTTGTTCCTTATACACGTAGAGTATACCTAATAAAACATAGAAACACGCAGTAAAACGTAGTCAAAACGTACCAAAACAAGCCGAAACGCAATAAATACGTACATAAACGTAAGAATAATAAACCAGAGGTCATTTAAGCCACAGTTTCACTGTCACGTATTGAGGATTAGGTTCTTCTACGTATTTAAAACGTACCGAAACGGGAATATGCGTATTGAACGTAGTGAATAAGTGTTCTATACGGATATATGCAGTTACATACGTGGCCTAGCTACGTTTGAATTAAAAATTCAGCTTAAAAGTACGTGTTCCAAAATACTTACTGTATGCATAGTAAAAACGAGTTAAAGCGTGGTGTAAACGTACTAGAACGTAGATAACACGTTTTAAATATGTAGTCATACGTGAAGGTATGTACGTACTACTACGCATTATATACGTAAGTAAACTGATCTCATCCCTCCAGAAAGCGTGGCACTAAGCCTTTTGATAACCAGGTAATACGAAGTAAATCATAGTTAAAGCTGCAAAATCTGTAACTTTTGATATTTTATTTTTAGAATTAATGTTTTTAATTTTCAAGAATACAATGAGATAGCTAAAACTGGGATATAAATTTCAACAGATTCATAAACCTTAACAATTTATCACGATCAAAGCAAAAGCATTTAGGTAAACAATCAACTGTCTAGAATTTCTGGAGGGATGTAAATAACTACCAGCGAGCAAAGCTGCCAGTTTATATAAAGATTATTCACTTTTCCGTGTAGTTTCAGCTACAGTGAACAGATTTATGGTGGCAGCATAACTTTATACTACATTAACAAATGATTTAAAAAGAAAGTAAAAAGTTTCAGAAAATAGTCGACGTCATAATTGCAGACTTAGTCACGTTTTCAGACGAACTAGAAACGTGGTAACATCTAAAAACAGGGTACATTTTTGCCAAACGTAGGGCGGGAAACGTAGTTCAACCTAGCCCTCAAAATGTGACGATGAGACTTGGCCCTTAATTTGCAAAGTAAAAGTAATCATGTTAGGCACGAAATTGAAATGACTAAATTCGGTTTGGATATACAAACTAATCAATTTTAAGAATGTACGTTACGAATTTTTCTAAAAACGAATGCGTTGTTTAGTAAAATCATATTGGGAAACCCGACTAACATAAAAAAAATAAATAAATAAATAAACGGTTGCAAAGTTAAAACGGGACAAAACGTCAAACGTCCTTGATGAATACAACCTAGTTGTCCTTAGGGTTTCTTAAAAATTCTTGCATAAATACGTTACTATAACTGCATGCTATTATTCTTACAGCCCACACATTTTTATCATCCGTAGTAAATGATCGCTCTGAGAGCGACCTATAATTCTCACATTTCTCGTGCCCATGTTTGCAACTTCTTGCATTTAATAATATTGAAAGCTGTGAAACCGTCCCGTCCAGATGTAGATTTTATGTAAACCTACATGTACCATCACGGCTGCACCTTGTACCTTACGTCTGCAACCCGTAGGGTCTCGGCTGCAACGCATACCACCACGGCCGCAGCTTTTACGAATATATCGCAATCTCTGGTTTTATTTTAAGAAATTCTTCAGGGCACAGTGAAAGGAAAAAGAAGAAGAGGTAGACAGAAGAAGAGGTGGGAAGACAATATCAAGGAGTGGACTGGAATGGATTTTGCCAGCTCAACTAGGGCAGCTGAAGATAGGACAAGGTGGAAAGGGATTGTATTGAAGTCAGCTGTGGTGCCCCAACGACCTAGTAAGGTTATGGGATAGAATAGAATAGAATAGAATTACGCGCCGCTTGCGCTTTTGATTTCATCTGACCTTCGTGTCTTGTGCAACAGTATTTTTGTGGTTTTAACACTCGTATGGATTGACTCACTGTAGACTTTGCGATTTACTTTGCGATTTTGGCATCCGCTTGGTCTTCCTAACAACCAAAAATCGCCACACCGCGAGAAAATAATTTTATTTCGCATGTAAGAACAGAGACGACGTTGGCCAGACTACACTTTGGTGTTGTCTGACCTATTAAACAATATAATTGAGCCGCGACACAAGAAAACCAACAAAGTGGTTGTGAGCCCAGCGCAGATTCAGATCAGCCTTGGCATCCGCCCAGTCTGATCAGACTGTTCGCTCGGCACTTAAGGGGCAGCTAAGAGTCTAAGCCAAGTCTGTGCGGACAACCGAAGACTCTGATCAGACTGGGCGGATGTTCAGGCTGGTCTGAGTCTGCGCTTTGTTGGCGTTCCTATGTCGCGGCTCAATTATGGATTTTTTCGTCATCAAAAAAAAAAAAAAAAAAAAAGAAAAGTTTTCGCAGATGCGCTGATTTTATTGACCTTTATCTTTTACACCTTGACACATGCCGTGAGGCATATGTGCATACGATATATCTCATAGAAGTGATCTGTTTTAATTAGTTAATTAGAAATGTTGCTGTATTAGGCTAATTCAGATTTAGATTTATAATTAATTGAAGACGTACTTAATTTCTGATCATTCCCTATCGTTTTATTTTCCACTGGGTTGAGTTCTAAACTGATGAATTTTATACTATCATGTAGCAAGATTTCAGTACGAGCATTTACTAATGAGCTATTATTGTAATTAATTCGAAAATCATTTTGAATCGGTACCAAATATTGATAACATAGACATGTAGCCAGCCGGGAACATAGTGTGTTCGTACACAATTATCCAGGTGTTTTTCCTATTCTAACAAATAACAGTCTGTGGAAAGCTATTTAACCCCCTTTACCTTGAAGAGTTTACATTAGTTTTGCTACATGAATTTGTTAGCAACATCTTAGTCTGATTCCGTGACTAAAGCTCGATTAAAATGTGGCCAAAACTGTCTGAATTTAATTGAGGGTATCTTTCGTTGCTACATGTAGTACTTCAAAAAGCTGGCTGATTTTACATGTACAAGCGTTATTAATTTTAATCTACGAAGAATCTGAACTGTATGGGGGAACCGTCATTTCCATGATCAAATTGTCTAATGAAATCAGATTGTTTTGACATGCGCAGACAATAATTCATCAGCTTCCATGCTTCGACAGACATGCGCAGGGCATCAATAATGACATGTTTGTGCCTCCACCGGTCAAGGTGGATGCCCAGGCTGATCTGAGTCTGCGCTGGGCACACAACCACTTTGTTGGTTTTCTCGTTTCGCGGCTCATTTGTAGTTGACAAGTAGAAGTATGGCAATGCATTCATCTCGTACGTTACTTTCGGCTTGTGTCTACTTTAAACGTAAATTTGCGGTATTTGGAATAATAATATATGTACTACCTTTAGTTTATTATTGTCATTTTCTTAGCTTTTTGGTTCCTAAACCACACAGGCAAAGGAAATAGTAGCAAGACTTTCTGTTTTAGTTTTACTACTTTGTTGCTGCATGTACTGTAATTATGAGTAATAATAAAACATAGTTGTCTAGGTAACAGTTCTACTGATGCTTAAAAACGCTTATCGTCTTAAGACAAGCTGACGATTAAAATGTCAATATAGTGACTCAAGACATATCATGATCATAAACTTGTAGCAGATCACTTAAACTTATAGAAGAATGAAATCTTAAATGTCGTTTTAAATATCTTTGTTTTTAAATCATAGAGGACCATATGTTAGATAAGTGTTCATATGCTTAATATGTTATCCTCTAGAAATAACGACATTATTATTATTTATTATTATTATTATTTTATTATTACATGTACGAGGACAAATTCATTATATAAGCATTTATTATATGACCTATTTACCATCACTCTACACTTTTTCCATATCCTACGGTACGCCGATGAGCGTTGTCGACCTATGAATCTTGGCGGACTGATCACATTCTTCTATCTATAAGTTTCCTTTGTTTGATAGATTTAATATGCAGATAGAAAGGCTACCGATCATACGGCGCGGATGAAATGGTTTTATCTGAATCTTACCTGTTCACGACTGGCGTAATTTAGATGTACTCATAGATTCTGTGGGTTTGTTTATCGAATTTAAACGCTCTCAAGATATACTTTAATATAATTCAGTTTTGCAACAAAAGACAGAAAACATATCAAACTTGTACGACACGTTGCCTTCTTGTTTGCAGACACAGTAAAATTTTCGATATCTCCAAATCGAAGTTCATATCAAGCTGCTGATATCTCAAAGTAAAATGTATGGTCCCAGAAAATTGACTTTGCAATATCAGTAGTTTGAGGTAAAGGAATTGAAATGTTAAGAAAGTAGGAAATGTTTCAAGGCTATATTCTTTGATATAAGAGGGTACTTTGAAATATCAGTGTTCGGAATAATGAGAGTAAGCTCTGTAATCTTCACATGATTTCTCAGACCGATAATACTGACATGTACTTGGTTTCTTTGCGTAATCTATTTTAAAAAACAATTTTGAAGGTATTGGTCACTTGCTTGTTTGAGAGGGTAATACAATGGATTCCAATGCTATATCATTTGCATATTTAAAAGTGCATGTCCCAACCAATATGCATTAAATCATTTGTACGTACTAAGATCAGAATTTAACTTGCGTTACTAAACCTCATTAATCTTGCAGTCTTGTCAACTTTATTTCGAGAATATGGGTCAAATGACTAAAAATAGAGATAATTTTTTCCAAACAGGTGATAGATTGGTGCTGAAGCCTAATTTGGTAAATGATTTACAATAATGGATATACTACTTCAAGGAGCTTGAGTTCTCATTTTCCCGTCATTTTTAAAAAGTGAATCAACCTTTGTGACACCTGTTTGTTTAAGCTTCGTTCACATGAGCAATTTTTTTTTGTCACAGAAACTATAGCAAAGAAGGATTGACAAATATATTGCGTTTCCATGGAGCAAATTATCTTTCACAGAAAAATGTAACAAGGAATCTTTGTCAAATAATCTTTGTCAGTGAAATGTTTGCAGCAGTGTTTACACGAACAAAGATTCCTCGTTAAAGGAACCTGGACAAATAAATTTTACCTGTGTGAACGACCACCCATACCAGATTTTCTTTGTTACATGTACGTTGTTCAAAATGAAACTGCTTTGACTATGGGCAAAGTTTCCTGTGCTCTTCTCCATAGCTAGTTTCTTGGATAAATAATTTTTGGCAAACTTTATGTTTACACAGACAAAAATGTTTGTCAAGGAAATGTGGCATTTCTATGGTTCAAACCATGCACTCCCTGCCCCGGGGCCATTTTATACCCTGGGGCCATCATTTGAACAAACTTTGTAAAGGACTATTAGGCAATGCTAAATACCAAATTTCAAGCATCAGGGCCTTGTGGTTCTGAAGAAGAAGATTTTACAATATTTTTCTATGTATTTCTATGGTTCAAACCTGGGATTCCCCTTCCCGGGGCCATATTGAACCCTGGGGCCACCATTTGAACAAACTTGATAGGACTACTGGGCAATGCTACATACCAAATTTCAAGCATCTGAGCCAAGCAGTTCTGGTGAAGAAGATTTTAAAATATATTTAAGGTTTCGAACCCGAGACCCCCTGCCTCAGAGCCATTCTGGACCCTGGGGTTACCATTTGAACAAACTTGGTAGAAGACCACTAGGCAATGCTACATACCAAATTTCAAACATCTGAACCAAGCAGTTCTGGAGAAGAAGATTTTTAAGTATATTTTAGTTTCGAACCCAAGACCCCTACCCCAGGGCCTTTTTTGACCCTGGGGCCACCATTTGAACAAACTCGGTAGAGGTCTACTAGACAATGCTACATACTAAATATCAAAGCCCTAGGCCTAGCGGTTTCAGAGAAGATGTTATTTAAAGTATATTGTTGACGACGCACGACGGACACTGGGTGATCTCAATAGCTCAACCTATGGCTCAGGTGAGCTAAAAAAAGGGTTTGCTTTCAGGGGAGCAAATTCATTTCCATAAACTCCACTGAGAAGGGAGGCAAAATATAAATGACAACACTGCTTCGACTGACAGTGTAACCATTCACCGCAACATATTCAATAGAATTGTTCGAATGTGCACAATCTAAACTAGTTGAATAATTTGGCACCGTGCGTACAAAGCATTGCTTATAAAACACAAATGGGGAAATGCGTCATAAATAGGTAAACAGCTCGATAACGGGTTTGGTGCTTTTCACCATAGTTTTCACACAGAAGTTACGATAGTCCATAATAATCATCAGTGAAAGAACATGAAATAACCTGTTAAAATTAAACCCCGTTTACAAGCCTGTGAATTTCTTCCAAGAAAATACCGTTTAAACGTCAAAGAAATACCATTAAAAAGCAGGGCATATTATTATTCATTTTATTTTTATAAACTAATATTCGGTAGATGGAGGGGAGGGGGGGGAGAGAGAGAGAGAGATTGGGTTGAGACGATGAGTGTTCTGTTGGAACTGTCGGTGGTGTAAAATGAATTATTCCGCGTTCGTTCTGACTCATGTGCTCTATCTCTTATGTCACATGAAATGACTCAGTCCACAGTGAGCTATGAAAAACTCGTATATCTTTTCAGGGACCACTGACTGCATCTCAAAAGAACCAATAGACCGATGTCCTTGAAACTTGGTATGTACCATCGGATATTTGGATACCACCAAGTTTGTACAAGTTATGTCCCTGGGTTGACTTTGACCTTTTTATGGAAAGGTTAAATTTGGTTTCTTGTGCCTTTATATGGGAAAGTGCTAGAATATAAGATTTCATGGAAATTGTTGAAGATTTTGGCAGGACAATTGGTATATAGTCATCTTAATGAAGACATAAAGATTTATGAGTACAAGAGGTCAAGGACGTTCTTTGACGTTTGACCCAGGTCTCTCATATTTCAACAATTTCAAACATCTCGTTAAAAGCCACTGCGCCAATTGTAACCAATTTTCATATACAGCCTCCACGGTATAAGGGAACAAACATTATGTTCAAATATGTCCATATCTGGTAAAAACCTTTAAACTCTTCTCCAGAACCTTTTGACAGATGGCCTTGAAACTCGGTATGTAACATTGGGTACTTAGGCACTACCAAGATTGTTCAAATGATGACCTTGGGTTGACATTGACCTTCCTGACAGCAAGGTCAAATACGGGAATATATATAATGGGAACATGAATACATATATATTTAATAATTAAAACAGAGGCGCTCGTAACAAATCTAAAGTAAAGTAAACTGCAGTGACTTTTAAAAGCTTTTTATACAAAGCAAAAAGGTGGGCAATGATCAGGAATTAATGCAATCAAATTCCACATCCGGCCCTTAAAACCAAAAGGAAAAGGAGCACACACACAAAAATTGACAAAAGTTCACGAAAGACACGCAGAATAAATGAGCAGCACTTTTTCCAAACAGGTTGTCATTCAGTTATCATAATTAAAAACGGTAGCAACATCTAATTTTACCTATTTCATATTTTAAATTACAAAACGAAACAAAACAGGAAGCGGAATGGGCAGCTATTCAGGACAAGACTGCTAGAGACCATAGACAGGCGGGCATAACAACATGTAACACAGAGGAACCACAACAGACATACCGCCTTGGAACCGGCAGCAAAAGATTACAAGGGGCTGAAAATAGTTTTACTAGATCCAAACCTCGCCCCTTGCTTTTGCGATGGTTCGAAACGTTTAGTTAGCTGTTTGGTCCGCATGAAACTTCCTACCGCATCAATGAATCTTCACTGGAAACACACAAATCTCGGATAAGGCTTATGATGAATCAAAGAGAGGACTCGACAGAACAACGTGACACCTGGTGATCCCTTGGATGTCAAACAAGACCAATGAAATACCGAGACAAAAGAAAACCGTCAGTTGAACCCCGAAAAAAAAATAAGCAACCGACAATGCAAATTGAATAGAATTCTATAAATTCATAGCAAAGTACAAAAATATCGCCAAATTTAGAACAACCGAGTTAGAATTCTTACACATTAAATCGACAAAATTGTTCATTGTTGGCCATTGACAATAATATGATTTTAGGCATTTTCGCCTTTAGTCTCTGTAGAGTCGGCAGACCATCAGATAATGCCATGTTTCAGGTACAATGTTTACGTAATCCCTCGTTTTATGGGATGTTTTCATATCGTCCGCGCTCTTTTCCTACGTGTAGATCGTGGGAAGAGAGTCTAAATTGTGTCCATATAATTTTGTATTTCTTTTCCAAGATAAAGGCTAGACATTTTTCAAATTGAAAACCGTGCTTCAATCTTGAATGATAAATAGTTTCTTAGAATTATTAATATTTGTGTACCAACTCAGATGATACACGTCGAAGATAAGCTACTTTATGAAGTTGATTGCAATTTGTATTTCTGTTTGTTGTAACCAAATATAGGGTAAAGAAAGGCACAGGTTTCCCATAGCTTAGTAGCCGTAGGGACAATGGGGCTTAGAGGCCCGCAATGTTTTGGGCACAGCATATGAAAGGCGGAGCCCATCCCTCTCCTTTCGCAGCTTTATCCTTCCCTGATTCGAAACAGGTCCCATTTTCCGCTGTGTTGACAGAGAGAGAGAGTTTTCGACTTTCTGCACCATAACCGAGCGTCTCACCTAACCATTCGACCTCGGCGCCTCTCTAACCAAATATACTGAAAGGATTTAAAAATTTCCATCCATTAATTTTGAATATCTCAAAAATGAATGCAGCTACGTCCACCAAAATTTTACAGCATATATATTCTCTTATACCTGATTATATCAATATACCGAATCTGAAATCGTTCAGCTGGATCGGTCAGGAACAAGCACTCGTGTTCTAAGTACTATTTACATAGGGATGAATAGCTTCATGTATACAGTTTTCTGATGAAACATTTCTCTTACAATATCAAATTGAATTTTAAAAGTTTGAACTCGGTCAGTGGCTTTATTTAGCCTACCGCGCCTAAATTTCGCACACAGGTGCAGAGTTTTGGGTCAGGTAAATGCTGAAATTTCAAAAAAGTGACGTCGCGGTACAATTTCAAGCGTTAATTACAGCAATTTACAATCTCAGATGACGTGCACTCTTTACAGGAAGCTCAAAAGACCGTCAGAAAAGCACCTAACCAAGATTAAAACCCAGAGGTCATGATGTTAACTAACGTCGACGCCGTCTCCGCAATAGGCTTTGCGCGATAAAATCATCCACAGTGATACTTGCAAATCAACGTGTTGACGTCACAATGTTAAGACAGTAAGAAATGGTCGAAAAGAGTGTTGCATAAGATAACGCCGGCATGGCCTTATATATTTCAGTGACGTAACGCTCTTTTACTGACGTCATTTAAGTAAATGATACAAATAAACTGTGTAATCTTTAAATTTGATAAGTTTCAAGCATTTTGTCGTTCAATGTTCAACACTGTTATAAATGAACAGATCAGCAGCCAGCAATAAAAAGTGGAAGTTTTTAAATCCTTTCAGTATATAAGTGAGTACAGTAATTCATTTAACAGTGATTTGTCAGAAGTGCCCAGTTGGCCCCATTATATGAAATATTATTATAAGCGTAGCTTTTTAACAACTTGCTTTCATTTGTTTTATTTCAGACACTTAATCGACAGACGTTTACTAGGTTGAGTTAACAACCGACTAACCTCTAAAAGGCGTTCTCACATATTATACTTAGTAAAACAATTGAAGGATATCAAAATTCTATGATTGTTTTTACTTAAAACAAAATTTTCATCTAAAACAAAATCTTATGCATTCAATAGTATTGGGTATCTACAATTAAAAGCCTGTCCAATAAAAGTCACGCTTAAGTGGTTACAGTACAGTACCGCTCCAAATGGAATAACCTCTACAGCATGAATTCACAAACATGCATACTTATCGCCATATTGTTGTTAATACCGGTTTTAAAGAGTTGAATGGTTTACCATACGGAGACCATCATTCCCATAAAACGTTAGTTACACAATAAAAGCATTTGACACATGTGCAAATCTGAAGGATCAAGACTATTTCTACTCTCTGCCTTGGATATTCTTTAATTTAGCCTTGATCAACAGCAGAATAGTTGGCATCAGAATATTGTAAGAGGCACTTAAATGATCAGGCAAGCTGCCTATGTGATTTATTTTCAAAACAGCAGGTTTAAACTCAATTTTAATTGTTTGTGATTTTTTGCAGTAGGGGGTCATTACATTTGGAATGCTACCTTACAGTAACCACTGTAGCGTGACGTTAATTACCCCTGCGCATCAATTGCATACGCCCAGTACAAGTACATGCATGCACATTTAATTTGGTATATATCCCAGTAAAAGTCACAACTAGAATTAACATTTAATATCCTTCAATTGTTTTACTAAGTATATTTCATAATTGATTTCCACTTTCTTCTCACAGCTCATTTCCATGAACTTTGTTGACTTTTCTGATTAATCTTTGGTGAAAGTATATTTCACCACATTTTTTTTCAACCCGGCCCCGAGGTTATAAACTTGAGTACATTCTAAAAATTAAAATAAAACACACTGATTGGCTGCTTCCGAGCACATGCTCGGAAGCAGCCAATCAGTGTGTTTTATTTTGAGTTTGAGATTATTCGCAAGTTTTATAACCTCAAACCCAGTTCATGATTCATTTTAACAGTAGTGAGAATTATTTGCCAAAGTTAATTAACCCATCAAAGTTTAAATCCCCGTTTACGTAACAGGAAATGAAATCAGGTGGAATGCAATGAAAAAAATATTTTGGGAGGAGCACTAATGAAACATAAATAAAATGGTGCTTAAATCGCAATCAAATATACGATTTAGAGATCAGTTGCAACTGTATATGATTTAAACATATACGTGTTCAAGGCTTACCTCAGTTTCAAATGAACACCTGCTACAGTGATTATTCTATGTACTGGATTTATTTGATTGTTTTTATTGAAAACGCTGGTTGAACTTTAAACTGTAAATCCTCCGTAGTCGGTCTACAATCAATCGCCAAAGCTTCCCTTAGTCGTCATCAAATTGACGAAGGATACCCGAGTCATCCGAGGTTTCCCGATTGGGTCTACACTGCTGGCATCAAACTTGTTCATCTACCTAAGAGGAAAAAGGAATTCACAAAATGAGCCGCGACAAGAGAAAACCAACACAGTGGCATGTGCGCCAAGCGCCCACTCAGATCAGCCTGAGCATTCGCCCAGTCTGACAAGACTCTACTCTAAGAGCTTAAAGGCTAGCTAAGGGTCTAAGCTACGTCCATGCGGACAGCGGAGACTCTGATCAGACTGGATGGATGCCCAGGCTGATCTGAGTCTGCGCTGGGCGCACAACCACTTCGTCGGTTTTGTCGTGTCTTGAAAGCATTCACTCCAAGACGAGCACCTTCTCTATTATATAGAACGAGCTCTGCGCCCCCCTCCGCTGAATGACCCTGTTATGTAGTTACCTATGTGAGACCAGGTATTTCCTTTGATGATTATCAATTTCACTAACTACTGCATAATAGGTTAATAACATCCATTAGACAAAAATTTTGTCATTAATAGTAAAGCCATAATAAAATAAAATAACACTCAGAGGTATGAAACCAATACTAAACACGCTTGCATTATCTTCACAATCTTATTAACTCCCTTTGCACAATATGTTCTTTCCGTGGATGCTAATGGTAAGGTATATAACTCACATTCTACCCATTTGCGGAAAGTTCAAAGGCATCCGTTGTTTGCATAAACTGTAAATTGGCATATACAGCTGTTTCTGGAAAGTAATTCTATGTTTGCCAAAATCATGTTCTAAGTCTCTGCAGGGAAACCAGTGGTTCATCTTATTATTTGTGCATTTAAGAGCAGACTGCCATTGATAGCGTAAGTCGCTGTCTAAAATTTGTGGAAAATTAAAAAAGATATTGTTTTATTTGGCACTTACATGTATAAATACCTCCAAATATTCAGTATAATTATCTGCTATATAAACGTTAACAAATCTTGTTTCTAAATAGTACAAGCACTTAATGAGTATCTTGTGGAGATCAAATCCTGCCTAGATAATTAGAATGGGCTAGCAAGATTAGCTAATGTTTTGAGATTCTTAAACTAAGCTAATTGTGTATCAATAAATAGGACGTTTTTAGTACAGATATTACCATTCCTGAGATCTAAATACCGAAAGATTAGACCAATCTATGCAGTCATACGGGACGCAGTCCCGATAGGCTCAGCATTACATTTATCTTCCACTTTTTTTTATTTATCTCGAGGCACAGAGGTTAAGTTGTTCGAAGGGGGGAGGGGGGAGGGGGGCTGCGCTCCTGAGTTAATACGTAGGCGTCTCTTACCTGATATCTGCAGATAGTGTGTCTGGCAGAGTGCGTCGGTTAGTGTGGCTTGACGACAGATGCAGAGACCTGCACATCACCTTTTTCTTTCAAACATGTGGGATTCAAAGACAATGAAGAGGTTAAATGCAGAAATGCACCTCTATCGCACTAAATTTGGTAAAGGTAGGTTTAAATTTATTTATTTACCACTGGTTAGATATTGATAAGCCACGTGACATTATTGTGAGAAGTGCATCTGCGGAGCTCTCGAATGTATTATTTGGGATACACGGAAGCATAAATGTACAACCTGCATGACGAGCTGTGACTGTTTTACACCCAGAAAGAATAAAATAGAAAGTTCCAGCTGGTTATGCCCCCAACTTCGGAGAAGTTGAGGGGGCATATTGGTTTGGGCCTGTCCGTCCGTCCGTCCGTCTGTCCGTCTGTCCGTCCGTAACACTTTTAAGCAGCTTGGAAACTCAAGAAGCCCTAATGCTAGGATCTTGAAATTTTATATGTGGCATCTACATGAAAAATAAGCAGACACATATTTTTTCTTTTTTCCACTGGTCATGTATTTCTAGAGTTATGCCCCTTTTTGACTTAGTGCATTGTAAGCCTATGGAACCTTGTTAGCAAAATATTTCAAGAACCCCTGAAGCTAGGATCATGAATTTTTGCAGGAAGGCATTGCCTATGAAGTAGATGAACTGATTAACTTTTGAAAAAATATCGTTTATTTTTTACCGAGTTATGCCCCTTTTTCAACTTAGTGCATTGTAAGCCTATGGAACCTTGTTAGCAAAATATCTCGAGAATTCCTGAAGCTAGGATCATGATTTTTTGCAGGAAGGCATTGCCTATGAAGTAGATGACCTGATTAACTTTTGAAAAAATATCGTTTATTTTTTACCGAGTTATGCCCCTTTTTCAACTTAGTGCATTGTAAGCCTATGGAACCTTGTTAGCAAAATATCTCGAGAATTCCTGAAGCTAGGATCATGATTTTTTGCAGGAAGGCATTGCCTATGAAGTAGATGAACTGATTAACTTTTGAAAAAATATCGTGAATTTTTGACCGAGTTATGCCCCTTTTTCAACTTAGTGCATTGTAAGCCTATGGAACCTTGTTATCAAAATATATCAAGAACCCCTGATGCTAGGATCACGATATTTTGCAGGAAGACATTGCCCAAGGTGTAGATGACCTGATTAACTTTTGAAAAAAAATTGTGAATTTTTTACCGAGTTATGCCCCTTTTTCAACTTAGTGCATTTAAGCCTATGGAACCTTGTTAACAAAATATCTTGAGAGCCCCTGATGCTAGGATCATGATTTTTTTCAGGAAGACATTGTCCAAGGTGTAGATGACCTGATCAACTGTTGAAAAAAATATGTTAATTTTTGACTGAGTTAAGCCCCTTTTTCGACTTAGTGCATTGAACTCTGTGGTATAAAAGTACCTGTACATACGGTGAAGAACCATTAGAGATAGGTACTTGAAATTTTATGTGTGGCATGTACATGAAAAATAAACGAGCTTGTGAACAAAACATCCAAAGAACTGCTCAAGCTTTGTTCCTTGTTACAAATTTAATTTGGCATACACTTACAGACTAAGATGTAGATGAACCGGTTAATACACCTTTCTGACTTATAAATTATGGGATGAACCCCCTTAGAGGCAAGCATAAGGTTGGGGGCATAGTGTTTCATAAACACATTTTCTAGTTCAACATTAAATGACTTTGAGCGCTCGGGTAAGGGCGTTAGTAGGTCGACCAAAGCGGGATAACGGGCAAGTATTCATACTACCAATGTGAGTAAATATATCGATAGTGATACATGTAGATATAGTTTTGACCATTTTTTATACCCCCGTGACGATAGTCAGGGGGCATTAAGTTTTGTCGCTGTATGTCTGTCCGTCCGTCTGTCCGTCCGTTTCGTCACACTTTATGGTATAGAGTTTGTGCAATCAACTCCTCCCACAGTTTTCAATGGATATTTTTCAAACCTTGCATACATATTGTGGATATATTGAAAATGTGCATGTGGAATATTGGTGGAGCTAGAATTAATTTTGACAGAATTACGGCCTTTTGAACTTAGTAATTTTAGGCAATTTTTTGCATTACAGGTTATGGCTTTTGTGTAATCAACTTTTCCCACAGTTTTCTATGGATCTTTTTCAAACCTTGCGTACATGCTGTAGACATATTGAAGATGTGCATGTGTGTTTTTTGTTGGAGCTAGAATCAATTTTGACAGAATTACGGCCTTGTGAACTTAGTCATTTTAGGCAACTTTTTGCATTGTAGAGTATGGAGTTTGTGTAAGCAACTTCTCCCACAGTTTTTTATGGATCTTTTTCAAACCTTGCATACATGCTGTAGACATATTGAAATTGTACTTGTGGGTGATTGTTGGAGCTAGAATTGATTTTGACAGAATTACGGCCTTTTGAACTTAGTCATTTTAGGCAAATTTTTGCATTGTAGGGTATGGAGTTCGTGTAATCAACTTCCCTCACAGCTTTCAATGGATCATTTTCAATCATTCTGTACATGCTGTGTACATACTTAAAATATGCATGTGGGTTTTTGTTGGAGCTTGAATTAATTTTGACAGAATTACTGCTTATCAAACTTAGTCATTTTAGGCATATGTTTGCATTGTACAGTAAGCACTTGTGTAATCAACTCCTCTCGCAATTTTCAATGGCTGTTTTGAGACTTTGTATACTTTTTGTGGACATTTTGAAAATGTAAATGTTGGTTTTTTATTAAAAAAATAATAATTACAATTTTGATGGAACTATGGCCTTGTAAACTTTGTCATTTTGGGCTTCATTTTTGCACTATAGGGTATAAAGTTTGTGTAATGTTTTCAGTGGCTTCCTTGTGAATGGTGTTTGTGCTTAAAAGTTGCTGTAGGGATGTACACGTCCTGTGTCAGGGGCTACATGGGGGCATCATTAGTGTCTTACAGACACAATTTTCTAGTTTTTCGTTAAAATGTGGCGTGTTCTTACCCACTGGACAAAAATATCCCTTTCTACATCTGTCTGACGTTTTTTTCTACCTCTAATCCCCTATTAGTGTGTTATCACCCACATATTTCTTTATCCTCATTTTTTGCAAGGTTGAAAAAAACTTTCAAGTTTGGTCTAAAGACGACAATACATTCAAGATCGTTTAAAAATCTTTTGTGATTTTGAATCTTCAGCTTCTCATAGTTATACATACACACAGTCTAATTACACTCCACTCACTGGTTGAAGATATATTTACTAAGTGAAAATTACAAAGTGCTACCATGGCCTTGAATATGGGATAAAGGTCATCAAAATCTAGTCAGCCCTTCAGCTTGTCCGAATGGTATGTCCCGCACAAGTTTACAGAAAATCCAGTCTCCGGTTCAAAATATATTCCATATACAAGATTATGACTGAAAAAGTGGTCAAGGTAACCAATGATGTATCTATGCAAGACTGAAGAATATCCAGTCACTGGTTCAAGAATTATCTCATTTTTAGGGAAAAATAACATTTATAAGTTGACTACTGACCTTGTTACATGTAATGGGATCAAGGCAACCAAATTACAGTCAGCTTTTCAGAGTGTCACAAAGGCATATCTATGAAAGTGGGAAACATGCCAAACATTCAGGAGGTATATCAATTTTCCTGATTTTGGTCACATATTAAAGTCTTTCGGTGACCTTGAAGTAAGGTCAAGGTCACCAACATTTAGTCAACACTTAAGGTTATCCCAATGATATATCCATGCAAGTTTGAACGAAATCCACCACCCCCGGTTAAATGATATCCTATATGCTGGACTTTAACCTTGAATAAGAATCAAGGTCACCCAAAACTAAACATGTCTTATCCCTATTATAATGACATATCCATGCAAGTATAATAAACATCCATCCATTGGTTCAAGCAATAACTCATTTTTAGGAGAGAAAAAACATTTATAAGTAGGCTTTTGGTCTTAAAATAAAGGCCAAGGTCACCAAACTTTAGTCAACTCTTACGATTGTCCTACTGTCACAAAAACTTCGTCAACTCATGAGATTGTCCTAAAGGTATATCTATGCGAGTTTGATGGGAATCCAGCCAAAGGCTCTAGAGATATATCAATTTTAGTGAAATTTTCACTTATGTAAGTCCTCCTCTGACCTTGAAAAAACTGTCAAATTCAACAAAATCTAATTTAATTATCTCTTGAGCTTGTCCCGGTGATTTATCCATGTATGTTTGGTGAAATTCAACCTATTGGTTCAAGACCTTAGCGCACCAGACAGGAAGGTCCATTTTCCAGACAGAGTGAGGCAGGTTAAATTAGATAAATTAAGATAAACAAATATATATAATTTTTATTGGTTTAATCATTTGTTTTGAGATCGAAAAGAAATCAATAAAACTGTGGACTGAAACAGATATGTCCATTTCTTTTTTAAATGTATTAGTAAATGTAAGTATTGATTAACATGCGTACAGGATAATTGGACTCGCCCTAAAGGGCTCGTTAATTATCGTGTACCCCTGCCACTCAGTACTGATATTTACTGATACATCTCAAAAAGAATGGATATATCTATTACATCTCAAACCTTTCAGACATACTATACTTTATGAAGGTAAAGAAGCTGATACCCTATTTTTTTAGATGTCACACATACCAATACGGGCTAAAAAGACAATATATTTTACAAATAACTAGCACTATGCAAAAATACTAGTTTTAACATTAGGCGAGAAAATTATCGTGAAGAGGAGATTACCTGCGTTTCCTGACAAAATAAGAATCCAGCAGATTAGCGTTTCTTCACAACAGTAAGTTTATCCATATTAAACCATAAGTAATGCCTGGCGCTTATACATTGGACGTAAGAAGCTGTGCAGACCAAGATCATACGCCACAACACGGGGCGTTGTCTGATCAGGGTCTACACTACTTGCATGAGATAAATGCGTATTTCTCCTTAAAACAATATAGAAATGATAAAATTAACTAAACCAGACAACCTTTACCGACAAATGAGCCGCGACACGAGAAAACCAACACAGTGGCATGTGCACCCAGCAAAGTCTCAGATCAGCCTGGGCATCCGCTTGAAAAGCTGACTCATGCATTGGACAGGTATCACTGGAACATACTGGGGCGCTGTTAGATGCGCTGGACAAAAATTTTGATGAGATGTCAACAGATGACAGACACAAGGTTTATTTCAGTGGATAAGAGGACAAACCTGACTATGGGGTTGGATTTATTGTGCAGGACATTTAGAACTCTGTCTTGGGATGCCGACCAGTCTCCGGCAGACTGACTTCAATCCGCCTGAGAGCAGCTCCTTTCAACATCACCATCATACAGGTTTATGCACCAACATCTGGACATGACTACAATGAGGTCGCACACTACTTCCAGCAACTCCAGGAAATCATAGACCAAACGCCCAAGAAGGACATTCTGGTTGTACAAGGGGACTGGAATGCTAAAGTTGGGAAGGATGCACATGCGGACTGGGGAAACGTTTATGGACCCGACTGCAATGTCGAGACAGATGAAAGAGGTCTCAGACTTCTAGAGTTTACAACCTGCAACAGCCTAGTACTGACATACACCCTTGGCCCTCACAAACCATCAAGAAGATGGACATGGCTTAGACCAGATGGGAAACACCAAAATCAGATTGATTACATTTTGGTGAGGAAGCGTTTCCGATGAGTTAACATCTATAGGACAAGGAGCTTTCCTTGAGCAGACATAGGAAGTGACCATGACCTGGTGTGATGACCTTCTGAGTTCGTCTGAAGAGGGCTAGAGGGCAAACCCGGCCAAGACTGAAGTTTGATCTTTATAAATTAAGGAACCCAGATTTGCATGCACTTTTCAAGCAACAATAGGTGGGAAAATCGCACTACTCATTTGTCTGAGGGATAAGGACATGAACATAGATACCATGATTATCACCTACAATACAGTAGTAACTGATGCAGCCAGTGAGATACTTGGAAAGGTACGTCGCAGGAAAAAGCCCTGGGTCTAAGGGATGTTCTCGACCTCTGTGATTAAAGGAGAAATTTGAAGACATGAGACTTTGCTGGGAGCACATGCCACTTTGTTGGTTTTCTCGTGTCGCGGCTCATTTGTCAGTTAAGGTTGTCTGTTTTTTTTTATAATTTCTGTTCTGGTTTACGGAGGAATATCCATTTGTCTTATGCAAGTAGTGTAGACCCTCATCAGCTGCGGCCGCTTGTTGCGGCGTCTCTTCTTTTTTATCTGCACAGTTTCTTACGTCCAGTGCGTAGGACGCTAGGCATTATTAATGGATAAAGTTAACGTTGTAAAAGTAAATCTGCTGGCTCTCATTTCGTACGGAATCACAGGTTATCTCCCCTTCACGATAATTTTCTCGCCTAATGATAAAACTAGTAGTTTTGCCAATTCTGAGTTGTGTGTAAAATATATTGCCTTTTTAGCTCGTATTAGTATGTGTGACATCTCAAGAAATAGGGTATCAGCTTCTATACCTACACAAAGTCTGGCATTTCTGAAAGGTTTCAGATGTTTCCAGTTTTATAATCACAATTTCCGAGAGAGAATACAGTTAAATACATTTTCCAATTTCATCATTTACGAAATGAAAGGTTCTTTAGTTAGTTTGTTTAATAAAGTCACTATCAATAAAAACAATATAAAAATAACATCAGATGAAAGTTGTATCCGTGGTATATCACAAGGACTTGTTATATCAATTTTTATCTTATATTTCAAATTATCTAGCGTACATTGAGATTCCACTGCTATAGCAGGACTGTCCCTTTCTTTGACCGGAAATGAGTGCCAAATATATTTTGAGAAAATACCGTTTATATATAAATTTAAACAGGTTTTAATTCAATGTCGGATTGAAAACAGATTTTCAGCAAAGCATATCAAAACCAGAATTTTGTGATGACTCAGTCTTTAAACTCAAAATCCTGGAAGTAGGACTGATTAGTTCGAAAAAGAAAATATACGTTACAAACGCATTGACTATAACATAACGGTAATGCTACAGTCTGCTTGCTAAGTGATTGTCCCAGTCATGGTTATTTTAACTATCCATCTTACTCAAGCCATTAGCCGGGGGCATACGTATCCTATGGACACATTTCTAGTCACAAATGTTTCGCAATTGTCATTTGGTTTGTTCGGCAGACATAAAACATGAAGTGGTGTCTCACTGAATTTTCAGTGAGAGTGGGGATATAGTATCACCGCTGTCCGTACCTCCATCCGTGTACGTCCCATCCGTTCGTACGAATAATTGCTTCCATTCGTTATATTTTGAAAATAAATAGTGTATTTGGTTCATATTTCATACACAGGTATATAATGATAAAAATAAGTCAAGGTTGACTTAGGGAAAAATCCACCAATTATTATTGGAATTATGGCCCTTTTTCAACTGCATTTTGTGACGTATAAATGGTTTTTCATTTAGTTATCTTAGTTACCTCAGCTTTACAGTGTGCTGTGAGGTATTACTTTTGCAGGGCTCCTTCGTTTGTATACATGTTTTTGAATGAACCACATTCCTTGTTGATGAATTGCTCTATAGCCACGTCATGCCACACGCCACTGAAGGGTTTGTCAGTCCTATACATGTATACAGCAGAATTAAAGTTCATTAGAGATAGCCCGATGAACAGCTGGTTTATTTTGTTTAACCAGTTGCCCTTCAATCAAATTAACTGTACTCCAATTTTGCATAATGTGTATGTCCACATACAAAATCATATGGAAGCATTTCAGCAATTGTTTCAAGTTCAAGGTCTCTATCACCATCAATGTTAGCTGCGATGTCGTTAAGAAGACGAGTAAGATCGCTGATATAATTGTCCCAGAACCTAAATGTATGTGATAGATTACGTCCCTCAACAATATAGTCGTACATCAAGTAATTAAGATGAGCTGTATGAGTCAGCCATTTATTGCATCTTTGGCCTCAGCATTGTTATCCCTATCTATGTTTGATTGAAGCAGGACTCTTAGTTCTATGACATCATTTACTAATGTCACAGGGTATATGTTAGGTATAAAATACACTTGTACTGCCTTGCGGTACAAGCCGGCTTTTATAGCGACGTGGTAGAGTGCGAGACTTTAGATCGAAAGGTCCCGGGTTCGATCCTCGGCCCGGGCGTGAGATTTTTTAAGAGTCCGTGACAAATGGCGCCCAACGTAAATGACCCACATGTGCATTAGAACTCCTTAGGTCTCATTTCCAGAGATTCTTGTACTCCTGAGAATTCGAGGACGAATTCAATATGGAGGGGGAGAATGTCACAGGGTATAGGTTAGGTATAAAATGCACTTGTACTGCCTTGCGGTACAAGCCGGCTTTTATAGCGACGTGGTAGAGTGCGAGACTTTAGATCGAAAGGTCCCGGGTTCGATCCTCGGCCCGTTCTCGTTTTTACTGGCCTGGCCTGGAGTCAGGTGTAGATTACAAAGTCAGAAATTGTGAGCGTTGTATTAAACGCAAAACCATTCCAAAGCCAAGTGCTGAGCTTGTTAATATTGTAACTACTCAGCCCATGGAATTGGTATGTATCGATTTTCTGTCGTTGGAAAGGTCTAAGGGCGGGCATGAACATATTCTTGTCATTACTGACCATTTTACCCGTTATGCCCAGGCCTTTCCGACCAGAAATCAGCTTGCAAAGACTACTGCCAAAGTTTTATTTGAAAACTTTATAGTGCATTACGGGTTCCCTGCTCGCCTTCACAGCGACCAGGGACGAAACTTTGAAAGTAATGTAATTAAAGAACTATGTAGTCTTGCTGGAGTTGATAAATCACGGACCACGCCATACCACCCTATGGGGAACGGTATGGTGGAGCGGTTTAATCAGACCCTTTTAAAAATGCTTGGGACCCTGGAAGAGCACCAGAAGCACGACTGGAAATCTTATGTTGCCCCGTTGGTGCACTCCTATAATGCTACACGGCACGATAGCACTGGCTTTTCCCCATTTTACTTGATGTTTGGGAGACATCCCAGACTGGCCGTGGACGCATATCTAGGTTTGTCATCACCTGAGGAGAGTGCTATCTTACCCAAAGAACATTATGTGACCAAATTGAAGAAACGCCTTCAATTTGCATATAAAGTTGCTTCAGATGAGGCTCATAAAAATGCCGAGCGCAATAAAACCACTTATGACCTCAAAGTACGAGAGGCAACTTTACGAGAAGGAGACCGTGTTTTAATTCGGCAAATGGCTTTCCAAGGAAAGCATAAATTAGCCGATAGGTGGGATAAAGACCCCTATGTGGTAATTAGCATACCAAATAAAGATATTCCTGTTTTCAAAGTCAGGAAAGAATCCGATGAGTCAGTTGTCAAGACTCTTCACAGGAATATGCTTTTACCCTTTACTGCTATTCCTGGAGTAAGTAAGGTAAGTACTTCCCCACCTAAAGTGGAAAAACCACGTCCAAGAACAAGGTCTGTTAAGACTGGAAAGCAACCAGTTGCCCAGTCTTCAGAGTCTGAAAATTCAGATTCTGATCAAGATGACCAGTCTTTTGCAGTACACAAATATGTGATTCCTCCAAGGAGGACAATCAGTGATACAGCTGATAGTTTCCATTCTGTAAGCTCTTCACGGTCACCTTCTGTTCAGAATCCCTCAAACAGTGTTGTATTACCTGATACAACGTCACATAATGTGAGCAGTGATCAGGGTTTATCGTTACCCTCAGGCATTGAACAAAGTAGTTCAAATGCATCTCCTGCTTTAAGTCTGCCACCTCCCCTTTCCCCTTCCCCACCTCCTCCTTCAGTCCCTATTGAGCCTCGACGTTCAGTCCGGAATCGTCAGCCGCCTAACAGGTTTGGTGACTGGGTCACAAACCAGCGGACTGCTGTCAGTTCCGAATCTGAACAAATATGGTATGTGTAACAGTGTTATTTTATTTTTTTTTAAAGAAGATGAATTGCAGGGGAGAATGTCATGGAAGTTGTAAATTATTGATTTCTGCCTCTGTGTCTGCTCAGTATGTCTTTGAAACTGTTACACTTACTGTCACAGCATTTTGAAGACCTTACTCATATTGTACTTGTGGTAACTGAGTCAGTATTTTATTTTCACATTTCTAGAAGGCGGTATAATGGGAATAGACGCATATCTGTGATATTCAATTCTGTATAGTTTAATTTACATGTGTATAGCATTGTGTGTAATGTACACATGTATAACATACACTTGTACTATGAATTAGAATAGTATTTGTGTAACTGAAACTTTTGTTGAGTTTATATTTTGAAAATGTCGGGAGACATTTTTCCTCAGCAGGGGAGAATGTGACAGATGTGAGTTTTGAGGTTTTAGCAGTTATCTGTGTAGCATAGACCATTGGTGACCCTTTCTTCTGTGTGGCTGAACTAATAGTCACACGGGTGTTGTACCATACTAGTCATTGTGCAAATAGTCACATTTGTTTACTTCCAAAACGAAAGTAGAATTAGCCATTTGCATACACCAATGGAAAACGGTCTTTTAAGGTGTGTAAGTGTTACAGAGTGGTTGATTGGCCAATTTCACTAATCTTTATGCATTTTAACCTTCACAAATGCGCGCGAGCTTCCCTTTGTATGTACACAGCTGATCGACGCCATGTTGGCTGGTTTGTCACCTTCACTGTGACAAACCTATTTTGATATAGATTTCAATTTATCTTTTCATCTGTCAAAGATGTCTAAGAATTAGATTAGTCCAGGTATGTTCTTATGTTTCAGAATCTGCTGATTTGCTGATAAATGTTTATCTATCAGTATTTATTGAAATCATGCAATCAGCTGATCTTTGTACATGTACTTTGCAAATGTAAACAATACCCTGGCCTAAAATATGTATATAAAATAGCTGTGATATTTAACTAAATTGATTATTCAGCCAGTTGCCTGCATACCATTTATAATATAGGAATTTATGCTGAATTGGTGGTGATTCTTAAGTTGCCCAAGTTTGAATCAGGCCATATTGTGTTAATATGCCTGGTTCAGACTGCTTTGGCTTGAACGTTTTCACCCTTTCATCCAGATCATCAATTCCCATCGTCCCAAGATGTGCATAACTGTATTTTAAGGGACCGTGGGTCTTCTACTGGCAATGGCGTGCCAAGTGAACCATATTGTCATACATTCTGATGTGTAGACCCACTGTCATTTCTGTATATTCATGTGTCCTAATTCTAATACTGTCATGTCAATGTGCAGTATCTGTTTGTATATGTTCGTATTTTATATGTTGTAGGACACCCTTCTTTACTTAATACAGTCATAACCCTCAGAGTTCTTCTTCTTATGAGAAATTCCCCTCTGCTTCACTATCAAATCCTTTTCTTCTTCACATATATCAATCCCTTTCATTTCAAGCCATTTCTCAAATGGCATCTACTTTCATCTATTCAGTGTTTCGTTCATGAATTTATGTACTCGAACACCTTTGTTTTATGCTTTACCTTTCAGGATTACTTGCCTTACATTAGGCCATACAGATAACCTTGAACTAGAATATCTTCAAATTCGCTCTCTTCCAAATATTTGCCGATATCACCCATGAAGCTCACAGCTCTATCCATTCCTCCCATTTCCGTCTCATCATCCTTAAACTCATTTATATTTCTCCATTTGGGCTGTACTGTATAAAGCTTCATCATAGGTGACATATGTCTTGTCTTGATCTAGCGACCTAAATTGCTCTGGAAAACTTTCATCATAGTATATACAGAATTAAATTCTGTAACAGATGCTGGAATTATTCGGCAATAACCTATTCTTGTTTTTGGAATATTTTTTCTTTGACTCACTCTAGCATGATACACAGTCCAGCCAGGTAACTGATTCTCCAGACGGTCAATTTGCAAGTCAAAAACTTTGTAGGCATCATTCTAATTTCTATGTGTGTCATATCTATTACTCTGCATTCAATATGTGCTTCTGAGCAGGAAAGGAGCCGTTTGTAAATCGACCCTATTCAGTAGATGCAATGGACCAGGTTGTTTACCAGACATATGGAGACATTCCATGATCTCTGAAGTCTGCATGTCTTTCTGCGTTTTACTTCTTTCAGCTCCTGGTCCAAGATTTTGAGCAAAGGCACCATGGATATCGTTGTTGTTACTGTCAGGCTGGTACAGCACCATGTTTACAATGTCAAGGTGTTTACCATCAAGAGATTCTGTTGCTCTGTTGAAATTATCTCCAGCTGCTAGTATCGTCAAACCAGGTCTCATATTTGTATGACTTTTGTTCCATATTCTCTCAGTCCATCTTTAGCCCAGCATGTATCAATACAATCTAGTTCTTCGTAGCTGATCCCATGCCCATTTTTACGTACTATAACCACTGCATCTTTGAACTGAGTAAGCTAGTGAAGTGCGAGGCGGAGGCCTACATGTTTTGATGTTCTACACTTTCCTTCAGAACTGGTACATATTATGTCCTGGCAAACAGATAGTATTTTCTGATACAGATATGGGTTCATTCTTTCATATTATTCAAATCTACAGTATGATTACGGGTGACGTAGACACTTCAGCTGAGAGTATCCATGCAACAAAGAAATAAAAGTAAAAAGTATGCAAAGACCAGGAACTGAAACAATCAAAATCCAAATCCAGCCCTCAAACCATAGTTGGAAACAACTAAGATTACAAATAATCAAGATACAGAGAACATATGGCCAACCGAGTGAGCAGCTTGTTCCCAAAAGGTGGCCACTCAGCAACCCAAACCGAACCAAAAATAATAAGAACATACATAAGGTAAAACATCACAGAAACTCTGACACCAAAAACAGGCAACAGAGAACCACAACAGAACTACCGCCTTGGAACGGTCAGTAATGAATTACTGGGGGGCTTAAATCGATTTTACAGGCCCAACCTCACCCTCAGTTTCTGAAGTAGTACAAAACATTTAGTTGGTAGTTCGGTTCGCATGATAACCCTCTAACTCGTCAATGAATCATCACGGTAAACACATAAATCAAATTTCAACACCATGAAGAAGCAAAGTCCACCAGAAACAATATTTTCTTCCTGTTCTTGTGTTATATCTGTAATGTCTAGAGGCCGGAGTTCTATTCCAGAACAATTTGTTCTTAGTGACATTATTATTAGTGCTGCATGGTAAAATACTGATTCTGGCGTTACTTCTGTTTTATCTATAATTGTTAAATAACGTTCTATCTGGGCAGACTTCAGTGCTTTTTAAAGTATTGCGGCTGAGTTTATACATTTGTAACATGTTCCAGTTTCAGTGATTTGTCAATAACTATATCAGGGTTACCTCTGAGTTGGGAAGGTATAATACGCACTATATCAGAGTATTATTGTCTCAAGTTTGCTTTTCGGTTTTTATATGTGTAGTACGCTTTTGCTCCCTCCACAGCCACTGCCTCTGTAAGTAGTTCACGGTAGTGTTGTTGTAAATCTGAGGTAGTAAAGTACTGTTGGCATTAAAAAGGCATTTACTGCTTTCAGATTATGTTGTATGGTATTTATTAGTGTGTCAAGGGCAGTAGCGTAGCAGTTTTTGTTTTTCTGATTGCAACGCGAACTTGGTTCTTGTTTGACGTACTTACTATGGCAGCCTTTCTGATATTTGGCCTCATTCGCTAACAACGTACTGTAATCACCCACCTTGCAATTTATTTTTGTATCACACTTTTCTCTAGATTTTTTCTCTAACGTAGCACAGAATTCAAATGTTGCTACATTTGTAAGAGTTTTATCCTTTTTATATAACTTCTGTTCACAAAACAAACGCAATTCTTTTCCGTTAAATGAGCGTCTGTGGATTTTTTAACTTGAATGCCCAAGTGCCTTGAAACTTGAGGGACCAGATACTGATACGTTTAATTGATTCTGATTTCTTAGTCTTGCTATATGTTTTTTACTAGTAAATGAAGAATGGCAAGTGTTATGTTTTTCAGTTCTTGCTCTGATCCTGATTCAACAACAGTTTCAAAGTACTTATCAGTGTCTCTATTATCGGCTTCTCTTCGATCTTTTAAAGCATATAGAAAGCTTTATATACCCTTAGAAGATGCCTTTCTGGTTGTTTCCTCTGCTTTACTCTGACGATGCACATGAGATTATCAACACTAATTTGTCGTCTGACTGGTCTTTGTTTAAGTTTTAAGGGGCGTTTTTCCATAACTGATTGACTTTTTCAATCATTTATATTACTTTTGCTCTGTAATTACCTGAAATGGAAGGAAATTAGATATTATAACAGAAGTATCTACCTTAAAAATGTCTTCTGTATAGAAAACGTTGAGGGTCCAACACATTTCTGAACAAGAGGACCAATGGTCCTGTAGCTCACCTGACACTTGGTCCTGGTATATATTTTAATGCTTTTATACATGTATATAGCACCAGGGCAGGGGCAGATACCCCCCCTCCCTTGGGGATTAATGTTGAGTCCCAATTCTATTTACCAAGCCACAAGGTCACTGGGCCTTTGTTTCTGGACAAAGATTTCTGAAGGGTTTTTATCATAAATGGGTGTGGCGGCCACCGTGTTCATACGACCATGACCATCTGAACAAACTTTGATTCCTTTGACCCAGTATTAAAGCTCCATAATATATGAAACACAGTAATCATTTGTATAAACTATGATGGGCATGAGTGCCCAATGCTACATACCGGTACCAAGTTTCAAGGTTATAGGCCTTTCGGTTCTCGAGAAAAAGACGTTTGAAGAGTTTTTACCATATATGGGCATGGTGGCCATCTTGGTCAAGTGCCCAATACCATCTGAACAAACTAGGGTTCCTTTAAGCCGGTGAAGCTCCATATGAAATATGGTTTCAATTGACCCTAGTGGCATCTGAGAAGATGTTTGAAAATGTTGACGGGTGACAGAATCTCAATGACCTTGTACAAAAGTCAAAGAATGACCTTGACCTTTTACGACAAAACATCTTCATCTGGTCATTTAGTCAACCATATATACCAAATATTGCACCTTAGACTTAAATAGTTTCTGAAAAATCCACTGTTTAAGCATTTTCCCATATAAAAGCCTACATAATGTACCAAAGTCGACAGTGTCATAAATTAGGTTAGGTCAACGCACGATCATTTGTATAAACTATGATGGGCTTGAGTGCCCAAAGCTAAGTACCAAGTTTCAAGGTCATACACCTTTTGGTTCTGTAGTAGAAGATTTTGAAGGGTTTTTACTATATACGGGCATGGCGGCCATCTTGGTCAAGACCCTGAGATGACAGACAGACCGACAAAATGTCATTGACCTTTCAGTGACATAATATCTTCATCTGGTCATTTAGTTGACCATATATACCATGTACTGTACCTAAGACTTAAATAGTTTCTGAGAAATCCACTGTTTAAGCGTTTTCCCATATAAAAGCCTACCATACCAAAGTTGACCATGTTGTAAATTAATTCAAGGTCAACACATGGTCATCATTTGTATAAACTATGATGGGCCAGCATGCCCGATGCTACATACCAAGTTTCAAGGTCATAGGCCTTTTGGTTCTAGAGAAGAAAATTTTGGAAGGGTTTTTACCAAATATGGGCATGGTGGCCATCTTGGTCATGTGACCAAGACCCCTGGTATAAACTGTCGTTCCCCCATCCCACTGAGACTCCATATGAAATTTGGCTTCAATCAGCCCAGTGGTTTCAGAGGAGAAGATGTTTGAAAATCTTGACGACGGATGGTCCGACGGAATGACCTTGACCTTTAGTGACATAATATCTTCATCTGGTCATTTAGTCGACCATGTATACCAAGTATTGTACCTTAGACTTAAATGGTTTCTGAGAAATCCACTGTTTAAGCGTTTTCCCATATAAAAGCCTAACGTACCAAAGTTGACCATGCCGTAAATTCGGTCAAGGTCAACGCAAGATCATGATTTGTACAAACTATTATAGGCCCGCATGCCCGATGCTACACACCAAGTTTCAAGGTCAGAGGCCTTTTGGTTCTGGAGAAGAAGATTTTTGAAGGGTTTTTACAATATATGGGCATGGCGGCCATCTTGGTCATGTGACCCAGACCCCGGGTATAAACTTTCGTTCCCCCATCCCACTGAGACTCCATATGAAATTTGGCTTTAATCGGCCCAGTGGTTTCAGAGGAGAAGATGTTTGAAAATCTTGACGACGGATGGTCCGACGGAATGACCTTGACCTTTAGTGACATAATATCTTCATCTGGTCATTTAGTCGACCATGTACACCAAGTATTGTACCTTAGACTTAAATAGTTTCTGAGAAATCCACTGTTTAAGCGTTTTCCCATATAAAAGCCTAACGTACCAAAGTTGACCATGCCGTAAATTAAGTGAAGGTCAACGCAAGGACATGATTTGTATAAACTATGATGGGCCGGCATGCCCGATGCTACATACCAAGTTTCAAGGTCATAAGCATTTTGGTTCTGGAGAAGAAGATTTTTGAAGGGTTTTTACCATATATGGGCATGGCGGCCATCTTGGTCATGTGACCTGGGCCAAATATATAAACTTTCGTTCCCCCATCCTGTTAAGGCTCCATATGAAATTTGGCTTCAATCGGCCCAGTGGTTTCTGAGGAGAAGATGTTTAAAAGTGTGGACGACGCCGACGACGGACGACGGACCATGGCTATACTATAAGCTCACCTTCACAGGTGAGCTAAAAACCACTGAATTTCAGTGGGTGGGGTAAGGCAGTCATCACAAAAAAAATCTGCACCACTTTTGGTTCCGGCATCCACCCTTACGTTGACTCTTTTATGTCATATGACCTGGTATCAACAGAATTTTCTACCTTATGGGTTGAAAAAGAATTGCATTTCAGGTCGCTGCCCCCTTGACTAGACATTGATATTGGCCGAGTTGTATTGGCCGAGTTTTGCTTGTTTTGACCGAGATACCTTCTATTGGCCTATTTGGCCTTTACTGGCCGGGTTTGTCCAAATAAGCACAGTTAATGACTGGTATGATGTGGACTGCTTTTGCCATATAAGTTGTGTATTACTATTAGTTAATTTATAAAACATTTTACAAAAAGGTCGACGATTGTTTGAGTTACCCTGTATAATAAAACAGAAGTAGTTCTATTGAATGCTTAACGCTTTTACAAGCCGTAACTATATACATTCATCTACTTTTCTGCTAATAGTTCTGTCATTTTAGTTTCATCTTCTACATGCTTTCTGCATGACTGGCAATTAATCGGAAGTCTACAGTGACATTTAATGCACGGCAACTGATACCAATTTCATATTCTGCATCCAATTTAAATGGCAGGTAACAAATGGGTTCCTTGAAATTAATATGATGGGCTGTATTAAGCAATAACTTCAACTCTATTTTCTACTGCTAATTTAGCGCAATTTGATTGGTCAAGAGCGTACAGAAAAAAGCGTTTATCCTTCCATAAATCCCTTGAACCGGAAACGGGAACTACTTGACTTTTTTCTTTTGCGGCAGTTTATAAAATACTCGGTATAGCTGACGTTTTTAAGATACAAACGACCGAGTTGGAATTATAAGAAACGAATTTCAATTTTGTGGATTTTAAGGATGTGTAAACGCCGGCGAATCACTCACAAACTTAACAAAAAGCCTTTCACTCACAAATTGACATAAAGCCCTTCGAACTTTATTCAGTTTGGGAGTGATTCGCCGTTCGCCGGTGTTTACACATCGATAAAATCCACTAAAACAAAAGTCATTCCTATAATGACCGACAGACGAAGACATAAAAATAGGTTTTTAGAGTAAAAAGATAGGCAATGCAATCAAAAGCTACTTCCCGCCCTAAAAACCAGACAAGTAAAGGGATTTTATTACACTCATTATCACTTAGATAAGAAAATCCTTTGATGTTGTGAATTGGGAAAGGGTATGCTTATTAGAGGTGATAATATTGGAGGTGATAATGAGTGTCGACACTCTCTTACAGAGTCTTTAATAGATTACAGGGAGTGTGCGCGCGCGTGTGTGTGTGTGTGGGGGGGGGTGCTAAAACTGGTTTTACTGTTGTGTGCCATAATTTAACGACTTTTACAGCCATACTTCATTGAAAAAAAATAGCAGTTCATACGCAAGGAGTTCAACTGGACCGCCATTTATTATTGATCATACACAAAAATGTGTCTATTTATTCTTCATTATTCTAAAAAATAATTAAAATAAAGAGACTATGCCAAACAGTATTTTCTTTGTGTTTCGTGATTAACAAGTACAACTTGCACAGTTTGTCAGATGCAACTGAGAATAAAAATCAAGAAAATACAACTAAATTGTTAGGTATTTTAATTGTAAATGGTTCAAATTGCAAAATAATCTTACCGAGAATGGTTTTCCGGTACTAGAAAAAACTACACAGCCTCTGCGTGCCCACTTTCAACCTGTCGATGTGCGGCAATAAAACATGGCGGCAGACGTCTTTTTAGCCCGCTGAACTGTTTTGATGACTACGGCGGCAATACTTGACGTTGGCGCCAAATTTGAGGGCCGATACAAGGGCTGAGATTTTTAGTATCTTTCATGGGTATGAGGTGTGGATAGAAAAATCCGTAACGAGGATCACTGTACGGCATCACGAGGCTTGCCGAGTGATGCCGAACAGTGATCCCGAGTAACTGATTTTTCCGCACCTCACACCCTTGGCAGATACTTTTTCTTGCACGCCACGTTTTGTATTGCCTTTAGAACTTGTTAAAATGCGTAACTGTAGTGCCTCAGGGGTTTCTATTTGATTTTAAAAGAAGGCGCAACTTTCATTTACCGCCATTTGGTTCTTTACGCAAACGTCTGGCAAACATAAACTAACGTAATTTTGCCGTCTTCGTCACGTAATCATCTAAAACGTCAACGTCACTTGACGACTCAGATACGTGACCGCCATTACAACTAATGCATTGATTGCTCGTGATTTTTATCCGTCCTGGGTGAGATAACATGGGTTCGATAATATTTGTGGGTACAGGGGAAGCACGCGGATATCCTTATCCGGTGAGCAAGAAAATTCTGTCTCGGCCCAAAAGTCAACAGGTCTATAAGGTTTGGGCCAAATACCTAGTTTCAAGGGTAATACTAGTGAAAGTATATGATAAAGACAAATCTGTTCCAAGGGTCACTGTTTAGCATCACGAGGCTTGCCGAGTGATGCTAAACAGTGACCAGAGGGAGACATTTGTCTATCCGTACCTCACACTCAAGGTAGATTCTTTTTCTTGCATACCTTTAAGTGTTTTTTATGCCCCCAACTTCGAAAAAGTTGAGGAGGCATATTGGTTTGAGCCTGACCGTCCGTCCGTCCGTCCGTACGTACGTAATGCCTCATTTCCTCAAGAACCGTAACTGCTGGGGACTTGATATTTTATAGGTGGGTAGACTATCAAAAACTAGAGGATACGTATTTTTTCTTGTCCATCAGCCATGTACTTGCAGAGTTAAGCCCCTTTTTTCAAAATATAAAACAAAATTATGGGTGGTCTATTTCTCAAGAACAATAACTGCTGGGGCCTTGATATTTATAAAATGGATAGACCATAAAAATGAGCAGACCCATATTTTTTTTTCTTTTCCGTCTGCCATGTACTTACAGAATTATGCCCCTTTTTCAAATTCAAAAAATAAATGAAAGTTTGTTCCCAAAATCCTGAAAATACCGTTTGAGCTAAGATGATCTTATTTGGCATACTGCTAGGGGCTAAGGTGCAGATCACCTGATTAACTTTTGGGCAAATTCCGTTGAAAAATGACTGAATTATGCCCCTTTATTGAATTTGGCATTTTTCAAACTTTTGAACCGTTTGACCTAGAACCCTAATTTTTGGTATACTATAAGAATTTATGATGCTGATTATTCTGATGCTGGTTGCGTTATGATGCAGTCATTATGGACAGAGTTATTCCCCTTTGCTTATCTATATAAAACATGATTATGGGTGGTCTATATCTCAAGAACAATAATTGCTGAGGCCTTGATATCTATTAAATGGATAGACCATAAAAAATGAGCGGACCCATGTTTTTTTTCTTTTCCGTCTGCCATGAACTTACAGAATTATGCCCCATTTTCAAAAAATTAGATGGAAGTTTGTTCCCAAAATCCTGAGAATACCGTTTAAGCTAGGATACTCATATTTGGCATACTGCTAGGGGCTAAGGTGTAGATCACCTGGTTAACTGTTGGGCAAATTTCGTGAAAAAATGACTGAATTATGCCCCTTTATTGAATTTGGCATTTTTCCAACTTTTGAACCGTCTGACCTACAACCCTAATTTTTGGTATACTATTTGCATTTGAGGTGCTAATTAACCTTACGCTGATTGCGTTATGATGCATTCATTATGGACAGAGTTTTTCGCCTTTTCTCATCTGTATAAAACATAATTATAGGTGGTCTGTTTCTCAAGAACAATAACTGCTGGGGCCTTGATATTTATAAAATGGATAGACCATAACAAAATGAGCAGATCTGTATGTTTCATCTTTTCTGTCTGCCATGTATTTACAGAATTATGCCCCTTTTTCAAAAAGTAACATGAAAGTTTATTCCCAAAATCCAGAGAATACCATTTGAGCTAGGATGCTCATATTTGGCTTACTGCTAGGGGCTAAAGCGTAGATCACCTGATTAACTCTTGGGCAAATTCCGTGAAAAATGACTGAATTATGCCCCTTTATTGAATTTGGCATTCTCCCAACTTTTGAACCGTTTGACCTAGAACCCTAAATTTTGGTATACTATTAGTAGTTATGGTGCTGATCATTCTGGTGCTGGTTGCCTTATGACGCATTCATTATGGACAGAGTTTATCCCCTTTTTTCATCTGTATAAAACATAATTATGGGTGGTCTATTTCTCAAGAAAAAAAACTGCTGACGCCTTGATATTTATGAAATGGATAGACCATAAAAATGAGCAGACCGGTTTTTTTTTCTTTTCTGTCTGCCATGTACTTACAGAATTATGCCCCTTTTTCAAAAATTACATGAAAGTTTGTTCCAAAAATCATGAGAATACCGTTTGGGCTAGAATACTCATATTTGGCGTACTGCTAGGAGCTAAGGTGTAGATCACCTGATTAACTTTTGGGCGAATTCCGTGAAAAAATGACTGAATTATGCCCCTTTATTGAATTTGGCATTATTCCAACTATAACCCTTTTGACCTAGAACCCTAATTTTTGGTATAAAACATAATTATGGGTGGTCTGTTTCTCAAGAACAATAACTGCTGGGGCCTTGATATTTATAAAATGGATAGACCATACAAAATGAGCAGACCCATATTTTTTATGCCCCCAACTCGAAGAAGTCGAGGGGGCATATTGGTTTGGGCCTGACCGTCCGTCCGTCCGTACGAACGTAACGCCTCATTTACTCAAGAACCGTAACTGCCGGGGCCTTGATATTTTATAGGTGGGTAGACTATCAAAACTAGAGGACACGTATTTTTTATCTGTCCATCAGCCTTGTACTTGCAGAGTTATGCCCCTTTTTTCAAAATATAAAACATAATTATGGGTGGTCTATTTCTCAAAAATAATAACTGCTGGGGCCTTGATATTTATAAAATGGATAAACCATAAAAAATGAGCAGACCCATATTTTTTTCTTTTCCGTCTGCCATGTACTTACAGAATTATGCCCCTTTTTAAAAAAAATTCATGAAAGGTTGTTCCAAAAATCCTGACATTACCGTTTAAGCTAGGATGCTCATAGGATTTTTCCAACTTTTGAACAGTTTGACCTAGAACCCTAATTTTTGGTATACTATTAGTATTTATGGTGCTGATTATTCTGATGCTAATTGCGTTATGATGCATTCATTATGGACAGAGTTATTCCCCTTTTCTCATCTGTATAAAACATAATTATGGGTGGTCTATTTCTCAAGAACAATAAATGCTGAGGTCTTGATATTTATAAAATGGATAGACCATAAAATATTAGCAGACCATTTTTTTTTCTTTTCCGTCTGCCATGTACTTACAGAATAATGCCTCTTTTTCAAAAAATTACATGAAAGATTGTTCCAAAAATCCTGAGAACACCGTTGGAGATAGGATGCTCATATTTGGCATACTGCTAGGGACTAAGGAGTAGATCACCTGGTTAAGTCTTGGTCAAATTCTGTGAAAAAATGACTTAATTATGCCCCTTTATTGAATTAAGCATTTTTCCAACTTTTGAACCGTTTGACATAGAACCCTAATTTTTGGTATACTATTAGCATTTATGGTGCTGATCATTCTGATGTTGGTTGCATTATGATGCATTCATTATGGACAGAGTTATTACCCTTTTCTCATCTGTATAAAACATAATTATGGGTGGTCTGTTTCTCAAGAAATTTAACTGCTGAGGCCTTGATATTTATAAAATGGATAGACCATAACAAATTAGCAAACCCATATTTTTTTCTTTTACGTCTGCCATGTACTTACAGAATTATGCCCCTTCTTCTAAAAATTACATGAAAGTTTGTTCCCAAAATCCTGAGAATACCGTTTGAGCTAGGATGCTCATATTTGGCATACTGCTAGGGGCTAAGGTGTAGATCATCTGATTAACTTTAAGGCAAATTCTGTGAAAAAATGACTGAATTATGCCCCTATATTGAATTTGCCATGTTTCCAACTTTTGAACCGTTTGACCTAGAACCCTAATTTTTGGTATACTATTAGTATTTATGGTGATAATTATTCTGATGTTGGTTGCATTATGATGCATTCATTATGGACAGAGTTATTCCCCTTTTCTCATCTGTATAAAACATAATTATGGGTGGTCTGTTTCTCAAGAAAAATAACTGCTGAGGCCTTGATATTTATAAAATGGATAGACCATAACAGACCATAACAAATTAGCAGACCCATATTTATTTCTTTTACGTCTGCCATGTAGTTACAGAATTATGCCCCTTCTTCTAAAAATTACATGAAAGTTTGTTCCCAAAATCCTGAGAACACCGTTTGAGCTAGGATGCTCATATTTGGCATACTGCTAGGGGCTGAGGTGAAAATCACTTGGTTAACTTTTGGGCAAATTCCGTGAGAAAGTGACTGAATTATGCCCCTTTATTGAATTTGGCATTATTCCAACTTTTTAACCGTTAGACCTAGAACCCTAATTTTTGGTATACTATTAGCATTTATGGTGCTGATCATTCTGATGCTTGTTGCGTTATGATGCATTCATTATGGACAGAGTTATTCCCTTTTCTCATCTGTATAAAACATAATTATGGGTGGTCTATTTCTCAAGAACAATAACTGCTGAGGCCTTGATATTTATAAATTGGATAGACCATAAAAAATGAGCAGACACATATTTTTTTCTCTTCCGTCTGCCGTGTACTTGCAGAATAATGCCCCTTTTTCAAAAAATTACATGAACGATTGTTCCCAAAATCCTGAAAATACCCTTTGAGCTAGGATGCTTATATTTGGCATACTGCTAGGGGCTAAGGTGTAGATCCCTGTTTAACTTTTTGGCAAATTCCGTGAAAAAATGACTGAAATATGCCCCTTTATTGAATTTGCCATGTTTCCAACTTTTGAACCGTTTGACCTAGAACCCTAATTTTTGGTATACTATTAGTATTTATGGTGATGATCATTCTGATGCTGATTGCGTTGTGATGCATTCATTATGGACAGAGTTATTCCCCTTTTCTCATCTGTATAAAACAATTATGGGTGGTCCATTTCTCAAGAACAATGACTGTTGGGGCCTTGATATTTATAGAATGGGTAGACCATAAAAAAAATGAGTAGACCCGTATGTTTAATCTTTTCTGTCTGCCATGTATTTACAGAATTATGCCCCTATGTCAAAAATACATGAAAGTGTGTTCCCAAAATCCTGGGAATACTGTTTGAGCTAGGATGCTCATATTTGGCATACTCCCAGGGGCTAAGGCGCAGATCACCTAATTAACGTTTGGGCAAATTCCGTGACAAAATCAGCAAGTTATGCTAGACATCTAAAGTTTGACACCTTAAGTGGCAAGCATATGGTTGGGGGCATAGTGTTTCACAAACACACTTTCTAGTTTCTTCTATTTTTCATATTTTTCACTGCCTTCCCGATTTGAAGGAAGCATGACTGGAATATAAGCCACTTCCTTTAGCAGTTGTTGCGGAAAAACAAAACAAATTATCATGACCGAGATTTTCTTGAAACTCTGTAAGTATTATTTATTTCCTCGCCAAAAAAAGCTATTTAAAGTAAATTATCACGTTTTCCGTAACGTGCGCTTTACAAGGGTTGGTTCAGCTAACTATACTCGACAGAAAAAGAAACGCATACATTTTACTGTCCCGTTTTGCCTCACTGAATGTAATGATTGTTTTTATTTTTTACTTAGTACGGGGATATGCCTATACGTGGCCATTGGTTTTGCAGCATTCGCTTGTTACAGTGCAATTGATCGAAAAAAAATGCAGATTTTTGTCAAAAAGGCAAAAATCACAAAATTCTTGCTCACAGTCACAAAAATATCAATACAGTTTTGCTGCGCGTGAGTTCAGCATGATGTAACTAACTGGAAAACGAAATAAAACTTGAACTCTTATACAGTTTAATCCCATACGCAAAAATCTGTATTTTCCAATTTTTTCCGATGTATTCGAAAATCGTCTGAAACGTTAAATTATTAGGAAAATCTGGTAATTTTGGATTCAAAATGTGTAAGGCTATGGGCGAAGGACCAGTTTAAACAAATTTTGGTTTGAATGAGCTTACATTTGTCTCACTTCCGGTTTGAGTTACTAAAATTAAAGGCTGATGAAAATAATGTCCTGTCCTGAAAATAGTGTCCCGATTCGCTAACCTTAGGCTGCTCTTTATGATAAAGGTGCAGTATTATTTATGTTCAATTTTGCCCAGTAATTCCAGGTATCCAGCGACCAAAAATTCCGTCTGTGGTTGCATTATCTGAAGGACGTACAGAGTGACTACCGTTTGTTCTGACCACTTACTCTTTAATTTAACTTGAATGAGGGATCAGCTGCGATTCGGTTTGCTGAACAATCCACAAAACTTTCTTTTGCTATTGCAAAAGATGATTATTTACGGCATTTGCATAAAGGGGTAAAACTTTGTTTGTAACGAGTTACCAATGCTGAAAATTCTTGATAACCTTTCTGAGATGTTTTAACTTCCTAGTCAAAGAGGGCAACAGTTTTGAAGGCAGGTACAACTCAGCTCCAGACAGTAAGTTAAATGATCAGAATCTATGAATTTTGAGTTTGACCTCTTGACTATTTGCGCTTTTGTTACCCATGAATAAACAAAAAAAATTTCACTAATTTTGCGATGAGATGTACTTAATACATTGATAATACTTTCCCTTTTTGTCAACTTTAGAAGATTATTATTTTGACATAAAAATCCCCAAAAGAAAAATATGCGTTAGTTTTGCGTTTGAGTATATGACACATTAAACTTTCATTCTTTCAGAATTTTGGATGGCACATTTGTGCTTCCCAAAGTTCTGCAAGAATGAAAGTATAAACGTTTATGTCTTCCTATTTGCTTGTCTGGATGGTGAATTCCTTCCAAAATGAAATATTTGGCTCTAGGAGGAGCAAAGTCTTTGTAAAGAGCTGATATTATGAATAGAGAAAGAAGGTACAATTAATGTTAAAGTTGCTTCTCAATAGATTCACGGGTGGTAAACCTAGGAACTACCACGAAATTGTGTTAACGTAATTTTGTTCCCAAGCCACATACGGGACATAACGGGGTAGTTTCCTGGCCGACAAATTGATAAACAAAGGTTGGTGTCATTTTGGTTTTTGTCTTATTTTAATACTAAGAACGAACAATGTTGAAATCGGCCAATATGGTTCCGTGTAAATATGTCTCAGCGTCCCCTCTAGCCCCAAATTTTATATGAAAAGTTATTTTCTTTCTTTAGATTTTAGCGCCCGCACTCAGTATCGGGTCAATTTTCCATAAAGTACAGTGCCAATTCGAAGGAATTGAGCTCGTATCCATCAAATTATATTGAATTTGATATCATTTGCCGATGAAAATGATACAAAGACCCTTACTAAACGTTCCTGCATAGAAAACAGAAGCCAAGAGTTTACTCGTAAAAGATTCAGGCCCCGTTTGTCCTGTGTGGTAGTTTCCACCTCACCGTGGTAGTTAAAATGCTATCGTGGTAGTTGCCAAGACTTTGTAGGATTTTAGTAGTAGTTCCCATCAGCAGATGTTCACTACTCAGGGGCTACTTCAAATTTTTAAAGACGGGGTGTTCGGGCCGAGCCTTGAATACCCCTCTTATTCATACAAAGCTTTTTCAAACAACCTTTTATCGGATAAAATTTGTCGACTGCCTGAATTTTAAATTTAGTGGGCTATTGAAATGATGAGAAGAGAATGAAAAGAAGGGATATTCACATAGCTAATTTGTTGTTGAATAAACATGCCTTATAATTATCATATAACATGCCCGTTCATCGTCGCACTCACATGTATATAAAAAGTGACCCAACCCGAGGGACCATCGAATTACCGCAAACCACTGCAAACCACCGCAAACCACCCCTAACAATCGCAAACCACTTTTGAAATAGGTTTCCTGATATGAGGAGAATATAGAATATGCTTTAGCATAACGTTCTGGGTGATCAACGTAATGATTTTACCATAAGCAGCATCACCACCCCGATCACCGCAAACCACTATGAAAATGTATTACTTGGTATGTAATAGGCATAAGTGTTCTATTTTCGGTTAACAAAATACTGGTTTAATTTCGCCCTGTCACTTTAGCCTAAAGTTATTATTTTTTTATATACTTATATTAAGAGTACCCCCTCTCCCTGGGTTATGAAGTTCAAATTGTAAAAAATTAACAACCTACCATACTTTATACAATCTTTCTTGATCTATAGCTATCTCGTTATCTATAGATGTAATATCAGTCTCGTCCGCCTATAATTTTCGTTCACCCTCAATACCAATACTAGCGAATCGTAGTGTCAGAGGTGCTCTTATTCTAGCACTTTCACATCCATTTTCACCCTTTTCCATTGTTATCATATATAAAAAAAGGTGGTTTGCGGTGGTTTGCGGTGGTTTGGGGTGGTTTGCGGTGGTTTGTGGTGGTTTGCGATATTTCGACGGCGCGCAACCCGAGGATATCCCCCTTTTTACTGAAGCGCAAATACTAACAATACTTTGGGCCAGTAGTCTTAGGCTGCCATTTTATCTAATAGTTGACTGAACATGGAACTATCACGTGGCGAGTAACGCAAATTTTATATCAAACTTTTTTGTCTGTTGTTTGGTCCACCGGGGCTCAACTGATGACCTTCTTTTGCTTCAGATTTCCAGAGGTGTTGTTTGGCAGTCCAGGGATCTCCAACTGTCACGCAGCTCGTTGTATCTGTTGAGTCCTCGTCTTTTGTTTACCGTGATGATTCATTGACGAGTTGGAGGGTTATCATGGGAAACGAACAACCAACTAAATGTTTTGTACCACTTCAGAAACTGAGGGTGGGGTTGGCGCCGTAAAACTAGTTTAAGCACCCCCCACCCCCAGTAATTCATTACTGGCCGTTCCAAGGCGGTAGTTCTGTTGTGTGTCCATCGCTATATCAAGGAGTCTAGAAGGTTTTCCTGATCTATTGTTGAGTAATGATATCGAAAAATGCTTCCTCTACATCCAGCTATAGCAGGATACGAATCCCACTCAGGTGTTCGCAGCACACACATTGTACTTTCTTTGTTTTTGTTTGTTTTTTGTTTGTTTATTTTTTTCTTCTTCTTACTTAGTTGATTTTCACAGATATTAATTTTAATAATGTAATCACTTATCTGCTGAGTGGCTTAAAGACGCTAATAGTAGGTGTGCGTTTTACCTTGAGTTATCGACTACCGCCTGGTTCCGACAAAATGTTGTCTTGTGTTCTTTTAAATTTGTTACTATGATAACGATGTTTGTATTTTGCGATTTTCTCTGTTACGGCTGTCGGAGCGGGGCTGTGGTCGAAGTTGGAAGCATATATATAGATGGCGTTTTGGAGCTCCTTGGTAGCATAGTTTGCATTGTTATTATAGTTCTGTCATTAGAAAATTACCTGCCGTGTTGATATGTATTCTATTGTTGTAGGGGAAGGGCTGTAACTAATGTTGTGAAAACTTGTAGCCCGACCCCTTTGGTATTCTATTTAGGCAATAAAATATGTTTAAACTGTTGTGGTTCTCTGTTGCCTGTTTTTGGTGTCAGAGTTTCTGTGATGTTTCACCTTATGTGTGTTCATATCATTTTTTGTTCGGTTTGGGTTACTGAATGGCCACCTTTCGGGAAAAAGCTGCCCACTCGGTTGACCATATGTTCTCTATGTATTTTGATTATTTGTATTTTTGTTTGTTTCCCGGTTTGGTTTTGAGGGCTGGATTTGGGTTCTGATTGCTTCAGTTCCTGGTCTTTGCATACTTTTTACTTTTAATGGTTCTTCTCCCATTTGGGGTCATAATTGTTTGAAAATCATAACTTGAGAAATAAAGCATTAAAAAAATCTGAACGGTAAAAGTTTGAATAATTTTGTCCTTTTCCAGCAGGTATTCTCACTTTATTAACTTTTTGCACAGATGTCTGAAAATACCCAAAATAGCCATTTTACCTCCCCCAATCGGGGTACAAATGTCTAATATGGAAACAAATGCGATAGGTAAATTCTCTTCTACTGTACTATGGAAAAAATAAGTGACGACAAGCAGACATTACAATCAGACGATGCCAAAACAGGAAAATATGAAGTTATGAAAACGGTTGTAAACATGTATTTAAACGAGCAAACAATTTGACAGACCACATTTTAGAAAGGGGCTGCTTCTTACAACTGTATAAGCTCTTAGTTTTATGGGTATTATTTCTCTCAGTGAAACGCATACCAATTAAAAAATTGAGTCACGACTGGTCCCAATGCACCTATCAATGTTTTCCCCCAGAGGGAGGCGGCGGGATACCCATGGGGAATAAGACAATTTTGAAAACTTTCGCTCCAATTCCCTACCCATAAGCAAATATGTGGTGTCACAAATTCCTTTGGTGGGCCATCGAATTTGTTATAAAATATAATTTAGAACTTCCAGAAAAGTATCAAATGTCCCAACCCCGTTTTTAGGTGTTCTATCTAATTCCCATGTGTTGGGATTTTTTGGCTGTCTAATCCCCATGGTATACCCCACCCCCCTGGGGGAAAATATTGGTTGGTTGGTTGGTTGATTTGATGCTTAACGTCCACGGTAAACAACTAAGGTCATGTCGGGACGGTCAGTTAACCTAACCACACTATTCCTGGGCAGGCTTAGACCTCAAAAGCGGTTAACCAGTACTAAGTGCACATACTTTCGCCAGTAACTGACAACTACCCTTCTTGAATCAGCGAAAAGAGAAACGAAAGTATGTGGCCAGACCGGGATTCGAACCCAGGACCTCTGACTTACGAGTCAGGTGCCCTACCGATTGCGCTACCTGGCCGGGTGGGAAAATATTGATAGGTGCACTAGTATTGGCGATTCTTAAACGAGCGGAAAATCTGTTGCTGGGAACTTCTACATAGTCTTGGCAACTACCACGATAGCATTTTAACTACCACGATGCGCTGGAAACTACCACACAGGACAAACGGGGCATGAATCTTTTACGAGTAAATGCTCGGATTTTTTTTCTGTGTAGAAACGTTTATTAAGGGTTTTTTATCATTTTCATCGGCAAATGATATCACATTCAATTTAATTTGACAGATACGGGCTAAAATCCTTCGAACTGGCACTGTACGTTGGGGAAAGTTGGTCCGATGCTCAGTGGGGAAACAAAAATCTAAAGAAAGAAAATAACTTTTCATATAAATTTGGGGCTAGAGGGGACGCTGAGACATATTTACACGGAACCATATTGGCCGATTTCACCATTGTTCGTTCTTAGTAGTAAAATAAAACAAAAACCAAAATGACACCAACCTTTGTTTATCAATTTGTCGGCCTGGAAACTACCCCGTTATGTCTCGTATGTGGCTTGGGAACAAAATTACGTTAACACAATTTCGTGGTAGTTCCTAGGTTTACCACCCGTGTAGATTGTATTCATTAACTTTAACCAAACAAACGTAAAAAAATGAAAAAAGAACTAGATGGTTTTCTTTTAAACAAAAAAAAGGTTTCCTCCCCCTCCCTGGATTCCCCTCACCAAAAATTTGGTTAAAGTTATGATTCTTATGATCTGAACATCAACTGACAATGTTTTATATTTGTACCTAGTTAATGAAAATCTGCAACGGCTTTAAAGTTTTAGAGAGGACAAGTTTCCATATAAAGATGCAAAGGAACATAACTCTATACAAATGTAGATGAAGTTAAGATCTATGTTCTCTGCATATTGTCTAACGATGCTTTATATTTTTACAAAATTTCGTTAAAATAAAGATGACAATTTGAAAATTAAAGAGGGGCTATGGTAAAGGTAAAGGTTTCCATAACCTTATGGCCGTAGGGGCAGTGGGGGTTAGAGACCCACTGTATCTCTCCTTTTGCTGCCTTATCCTTCCCTGATTCAAAAAAGGTACCCATTTACTGCTAGGTTGACAGAGAACTTTCCAGTAGTCGGATGGCGAAACCTGGGTGCGATCTCACGACCTTCCGGCGACTTTCTGCACCATAATGGAGTCACTCTAATCACTTGACCACGGCGCCTCTCTGAGGAGCTATGATATCAATCAAAAGCTACCAAGGTACATAATTCCGTCAAAAATGTTAATGGAATTTGGTTTTGGTTTTCTGTAGATTATCCCATAATGCTTAATGTTAGACAAAATTTTATGGTAATATCTCCAACGGCTTTAGAGCTTTTGAGTCCATAGAATGTCCAAGCTGAAAATTATGAAGGGACATAATTCCGTGGATAAATGAAGGTGTGGCTACGCTTCTTGTCTCAGCATATCGGGGAAGGTTGCGGTCGGATAATGGTGCTGAGTACATGTAACTTTCAGTGCCGGAGCATCCTACTTATTTGGATAATAGTAGGGCTGGGGCATGCTGTGCTTGTAGTAGGCGCGGGTGGGGATTGTTTTGGATTTTTCTCTCGCCTATCATATCTCTTTTCTCTCTCCCTCCCTCAGGGAGACGGCTTGATTTAGACTTAAATACTGTCTCAAAGAGCCGTTAAAACCCAAGATAACCAACCAACTCTGTCCATCGTCTGGCGATGTCTTATATTTGCACAACGTTTTGTGAAAATATCTTCAACAGTTTTAAAGCTAAAGAGCAGAAACTAAAAATAAAATTACACAAACGGACATTGTTCCGTAAAAATATGTAAGTGGAGCTACAACTCTTGTTTTCTACCCATCGTCTGATGATACTTTATATTTGTACAAAGTTCCATGAAAATATCTTCGACGGTTTTAAAGTTATAGAGCAGCTATAATTTTTATACCTAAAAAGGGAATAAATCCGTAACAAATGTTATATACTGAACATTACAAAGGGCCATAAGTTCGTAAAAAAGTATAGGTGGAGTTACGTTTTGTTCTGTTTTCTGCATATTATCTGACGAGACGTTTCATATTTGCACAAACTTTCATGAAAATATCTTCAGCTGTTTCCAAGTTATAGAGCGGACACAATATCCCTACTAGAATTAAAATGGAATAATTCCGTAAAAAATGAAGGTTGTGTTATTTATTTATCATTTATTTATTTATTTTACAATATCTAAAGAGGGTACAACGCATTTAGCCATACGACTAGTATGTATATATACAATAAAAGCAAGTATGAACAAGAGCCATTCTATCACATTGTTTGCCTGAATTATTAATCATTTGTAACGCAGATTTGCACCCTATGCGTCTCTGTAATACAACGTGAAACATTACGGGGAGTGGAGACACAGCGAGATGTGGCGGAAACCAATGTCCAAACATCATGTCCCTGGCTCCAGCCCCAAAGATCCCTGGCAGAGACGCAGACGGCACATTTCTATCTGGTATACAATAAAATCATAACATTTGATTAAATGATCTTGTAGACAAACCATCAGAGGGCGCGCTAAAAACCCTGATTAAAAGTAAAAAGATTAACCGTTGTACTTAAGAAAATAAAGGGATGTTAAAAAGCACACAACAGTATCGTCGTTCAGGTGAACACAGTGCGCCTGTAGAAGCAATGGAAAGTTTACGTGTTTTATTCTGCAACAATTCACTGTTTTTGAGCGTGTGAGTCTTATTGCTGACGTCACTGGCATAACTGACGTAATTCTATGACGTTTTCAGACGTAAGACGGTGTAACGTCTCTTTTTTATTAACAAATCGCCCTAAAAACGTACATTTACCTTAGATACAGTTAAGAACATTGGCGGGAGCATGAACGCGCTGGCAGGAAGGTTGGGAGAGTTTGAATGAAAAGAATACGTTTCAGCCTTTTTGAGTGTTAGAATCGGTCAGTTGTCGTAGATATATCACTCGCGCTCCGCGCTCGTGATATGATCTACTTTACAACTGACCTCCAAACAGTGAATTATTACTCAACAATTCACTGCTAGAGCTGATCTATTTCTTAAACAAAGCGCATTTGCAAAATTGTTTCTAAAAACATTCAAAGATGGTGCATTTTTAGTGGGATAGGAAACGAGTTCCATAGTCTTGGTGCTGTGACTGAAAAAGAATGAGCATATAAGGAAGTAGGTGATCTAAGGACTGCCAGAGAGCCATTGACCGATCTTAGATGACGATCGTGAGTTTCCGCCATTGGTTTTAACAGTGAGGCGATGTATTCCGGCGTCACGTTAAACCATTCAGGGCCTTGTATATGAAAACGGCTTTATTGTATTTCAGTCGCTTGTGAATTAGGGGATAACTGTACTCAAAATTGTCACTTGGGGAGGTAAATCGTCAGTTTTATGGTCGGAAATTTGTTTTTACGGCGAGCTAATAAATGGCAAATTACTGATAAGTACATTTGTTTTCATGCTAATTTTAGCCGAGTAAGAAATTTTCTCTGCTTATGAATATGAAAATGCCAACATTAGTTGGCATTTTCATGCTTATCAGCAGAGAAAATTTCATGCTCAGCAGAGTTGAGCATAAACAAGTATTACAACCTCGGGGACTGATCTGAATCTTCATCGTTTGCATATTCAATACGTTTCTTTCTTTTCATGCCACGCCTGTTATTAGAAAAGTGTTGCCCATCTGGCTGTCGAACTCAAAGTGAAAATGGAATTAGTAATCGTCCACAAACAAGTTCTACAGGAAACAAACAAGAAAGTTTATCACCTGTCTTTATTAGCAAGATTACCAAAACTATACAAACTTGCTTTGATGATTTTATACAGAAAGATGATATTTGAGCCGCGACACTAGAAAACTACAAAGTGGTTGTGTGCCCTGCGCAGACTCAGATCAGCCTGGACATCCGCCAAATCTAATAAGACTCTTCGCTGCCCGCACGAAGGTAGCTAAGACCCTTAGATAGCCTTTGAGGTGAGGTGGGAGTAATTCAGCGCCGCTCTGCGGCAGTTTCTGTCTCTACGTCACGTAATGACGTCGAAGGGAAGTTCCATTTGATAAAAACAAGATGGCGTCAACGTTAGCCCTTCTGTGATCTCTACATGGTCTGTCCACAAGATGCAAGAGAGGCTTAGCGCTGGGCGAAATTGAAAGGAAGTAGAAAGTGCCGCAGAGAAGAAACTGAAAAAAAAGTATAGTTGTCCGTGCGGAAGACTACTGCGGAAGCTGACATTCTCTTAGCAGTTGATCACACTGAGTTCGCAGCTACACATGGAAGAATCGATTCCGTCAATTTTCGCTTCCTGCAGAGACTGTCCGTCATATTTGGCTTCCGCCGAGACTGTCCGCGCGCGAACTCTTGCTTCCTGCAGAGACTACTGTCCTCGAGGAATGGCTTCCTGCCGAGACTGTCCGCGTGATTCTGCTTCCTGCCGAGAGCCTCGGCAGGAAGCAGAATCACGCGGACAGTCTCGGCAGGAAGCCATTTATCATGTACAGAAGTCTCGGCAGGAAGCAAGAGATCGTGGACAGTCTCGGTTAAATACATTAATTGTTAACACTGACGATATAAACCAAACAGAAACATTAAAAAGAGAACTGGATCAAAAGAAAGCAGAAATAGAAAATCTAATCGAAAACAAGCTAAATGGTTATATTATTAGATCAAAGGCGCAAATCGTGGAACAAAATGAAAAAAATACAAAATACTTTGCCAGCTTGGAGAAGAAGAAATCAGAGTCAAAACTTGTATCTAGATTAAATATCAACGGAAATATAATAACAAATCAGTTAAAGATCTTAACAGAAGAAACCAAGTTCTACAAAACACTTTATTCAGAGAAAGAGTCGTCAAACTCTGTTTATAACTTTTTTGATAATAACAGCTTAAAATTGTCCGAAACAGAAAAAAATGAATGCGAAGGTATAATAACAGAGAATGAATGCATCAACGCACTAAAAGAAATGAAAAATCAAAAAAGCCCAGGGTCGGATGGCCTAACAACAGAGTTTTTCAAAATCTTTTGGAACGATTTAAAACAATACTATATAAATTCAATTAATTATTCATATATATCGGGTAGTCTTACTGAACTTCAGAAACAAAGTATAATAACACTTCTACCAAAGCCGGGAAAAGATTTACTGTACTTAGAAAACTGGAGGCCAATTAGTTTATTGAATGTTGACTACAAAATAGCAACTAAAGTTATAGCAAATAGAATAAAAAAAGTTCTCGTAAAAATAATAAATAAAACACAAACAGGGTTTATGAAAGGACGATATATAGGCGAAAATATACGATTAATTTTTGAAATTTTAGATTTTACTGATGATCAGAAAATTCCGGGCATACTGTTTTTTTCCGATTTCGAAAAAGCATTTGATAGCGTTAGTCATAGTTATATGTATAGATGTCTAGAACACTTTAATTTTGGCAAAAATCTGATAAATTGGATTAAGTTATTTTACAATGATGCTAAAAGTTGTGTTTCAAACAATGGTTATCATTCCGATTTTTTTAACATTCACCGTGGTGTAAGACAGGGCTGCCCTCTTTCCCCCTACTTATTTATAATCTGCATAGAATTGCTATCTAATCATATAATAAAAAACAAAGACATTAAAGGTATAAATATAGCAGGAGAAGAATTTAAAACATCAATGTTTGCAGACGATGCATCTTTTATTATGGATGGTTCAAAAAAATCCTTCGAAACATTAATAGACGTATTAGATAATTTTGGAAACATTTCAGGCTTAAGGCTCAATCAGAGAAAATGTCAGTCCTTGCGAATAGGGTCACTAATAATTTCAGATATCATGTATTTAAAGAATAAAAAGTTCGCTTGGAGCTCTAATGAAGCAAAAGCTCTTGGAATTATTTTCAAAACCGATAAGAACTATATATTATCGTTAAACCTAGATCCTAAAATAAATGATTTTGAAGTATGCTTAAAACAATGGCAACATCGGAAACTTACTTTGATGGGAAAAATTGTTGTAATAAAAAACTTTGCACTCCCGAAACTAATATATCCCCTTACATGTTTACCAAATCCTCCAAAGGAAACTATTCAGTATATCCAAAGATTAATGTACAACTTTATTTGGGATGGTAAACCGGAAAAAATAAAACGAAATACTTTAATTCAAAATTATGAAAGGGGAGGGTTAAAAATGATTGACATAGAAAAATTTATATGGTCACTTAAAATAAGCTGGATTAAACGTTTAATAGGAAACGAGTCAGAAAGCTTACTTAAAAGTTTATATTCAAAAGACTTCAAAAACTTTGGTGGAAGTCTTTTATTTGAATGTAATTTAAACGAAGCTGATGTTATAAAACATTTTTATAGGAAACCCTTTTTACGGGACATTTTAGTAGCATGGAATAAATTAAATACAAAAACAGCGATATTAAGTTATGGAAATGAAATTATCTGGAATAATTCGTATATAAGAATTGGAAACGAAACAGTTATGTTTAAACATTGGTATCAGTCAGGAATAAAGTATATAAAGGATATTTTTGACCAATCTGAGCATAAATTTTATTCGTTTAATAAATTACGTGAAATTTATAACATACCTAATACAGATTTTCTTCAATACATTAGCTTAATAAACAGCATACCGATACAGTGGAAAACTAAAATAAGAACAGAAAATGTAAATCAATGGTTTGAAGTCAACATGCTAAATCAGTTACTGAAAGTAAACAAGATAAATAAAATTGTGTATAATATATTTTTAGAAAAAGATAACGTAGAAACAAAAACATCAGAAACTAAATGGGAAGATACATTTCCAGATACTGAATTAAATTGGAAAGCTATATATGTATCTGTGTTAAAGTCCACCAACGATATAAAATTGCGAAATTTTCAATATAAATATTTAATGCGGGTAATACCAACAAATTATTTTTTGACAAAATGCCATATTGTTTGTTCATCTTTGTGCGAGTTCTGTAATATGGAAATTGAAACAGTTTCACATCTATTTTGGGAGTGTAGACATGTTCAAAAGTTTTGGAAAGATTTATCTGGATTTTTAAGAGAAAACGATAAAGACATAAACATAAATCTAAAAATAATTACTTTTGGAATATATCAGTTATATCAAAAGCCAGAAACTCAAGTAAAAAATTTTATCTTATTTTTAGCAAAATATTTTATTTTCAGCTGTAAATATAAGAAACAAATACCAATTTTGCCCAATTTCAAATTATACTTGTCAGTGAGAATAAAATCTGAAAAAGAAATTGCGCTTATCCATGACAATTTAACGCTGTTTGAAAATAAATGGAATGATTTTTTAAACTTGATAGCTTAGTTTTTGTTCTAAATAGAACAGGAGAGCAGTTGATTTTTTTTTCTCTTTTTTTCTCTATCTTGTTTTCTTTCTGTAAGTCTTTGAAATTATTTCCTTTGTTTTATTTTTTTTTCCGTACTAATTCGTTCACTCTTTTATTTTCATTTATCAGTTTCCTATTTTTTTCCTTCTATTTTTTTTTGTGGTTTTCATCAAAAATATATTGTTACATGCTATAAAAGTTTTTCAACGACATTGATAAAGTAAATATTATAGTAACAGTTACATATTGTAGATTGGATTTAGTAGTTGAAGATGAGATAGAGATTGTAGAAAAGATACAAAATATTATGTCAACGCGCCCATTGGACTTATTTTCTGACGTTAAATCTAGGGTCTATATGTATATATATGTGCGTATCTATAAGTATGTATATGTATATATATGCATATATATATATATATGCGTGTAGGTACGTATGTGTAAGTATACATGCATATGTACAAGCATGGATGTATGAATAAGTAAGATAGTAGTTAATATATATTTCAACTGTAAAATCTGACATGTATTTCGATATATTCCTCCTTTTTTTTGAGTAACTGGAAACCAAATGGGCGCGTTGACCAGATGTTCTTTTTAACAATATTATGTATTACATGTACTATGTAAAAACTTTTGTACCATGAGACAATATGAAGAAAAAAAAATAAATAACAAAAAAAAAAAACTTGCTTTGATGATTTTATACAGAAAGATGATATTTGAGCCGCGACACTAGAAAACTACAAAGTGGTTGTGTGCCCTGCGCAGACTCAGATCAGCCTGGACATCCGCCAAATCTAATAAGACTCTTCGCTGCCCGCACGAAGGTAGCTAAGACCCTTAGATAGCCTTTGAGGTGAGGTGGGAGTAATTCAGCGCCGCTCTGCGGCAGTTTCTGTCTCTACGTCACGTAATGACGTCGAAGGGAAGTTCCATTTGATAAAAACAAGATGGCGTCAACGTTAGCCCTTCTGTGATCTCTACATGGTCTGTCCACAAGATGCAAGAGAGGCTTAGCGCTGGGCGAAATTGAAAGGAAGTAGAAAGTGCCGCAGAGAAGAAACTGAAAAAAAAGTATAGTTGTCCGTGCGGAAGACTACTGCGGAAGCTGACATTCTCTTAGCAGTTGATCACACTGAGTTCGCAGCTACACATGGAAGAATCGATTCCGTCAATTTTCGCTTCCTGCAGAGACTGTCCGTCATATTTGGCTTCCGCCGAGACTGTCCGCGCGCGAACTCTTGCTTCCTGCAGAGACTACTGTCCTCGAGGAATGGCTTCCTGCCGAGACTGTCCGCGTGATTCTGCTTCCTGCCGAGAGCCTCGGCAGGAAGCAGAATCACGCGGACAGTCTCGGCAGGAAGCCATTTATCATGTACAGAAGTCTCGGCAGGAAGCAAGAGATCGTGGACAGTCTCGGCGGAAGCCAAATATGATGTACAGACTCTGTAGGAAGCGAAAATTGGCGGAATCGATTATACCATGTGAGCTATTGAGTTGCAATAATTCATACAACAAGAAAAAGAAAAAGTAAGTGCCGTAGAGAAAAACTGAAAAAAATATAACTAGTTTTCCGTGGGGAGAAAACTGTTCTCCGTCAGTTTCTCATAAGTGTGTCAGACGGAATTCTCAGCTGTTGAGTTGCAATAACAAAGCCTCGTAAAATTGAATCCAGAATCGAAAATGAGTAGTCAGATCACTGTGTACACTTCGACTACTGACTTAAAGTTATCATCGTAGCAGCCATAACCAGTCGTTTTCATACCACCCCCATTTAAAATACTAATCAGCAAAAGTTATGCCAGAGGACCTGGTATGATAAGGGCTGTTTTTTGGCCCCCATTCAATTTTTTTTTAATATTGCATGGTTTCTATTGCTTATCAATTGCATTGATAGAAAAAAACAAAACAGAAATAATATGCTTCGTCTTTGTGAATTCTCGGAATGATATGATTTATAGCATGCCTATGATAAGGGAAATTGCAGGAAAAACTGAGTTTAATAGCTTTTCCTTTAAACAAATATGACAGTTACAAGAGCTTTTTAAAGCTCTTGATAATAGGCTTTTGCTTATACGTCGGCTAGCACTGCTAACATCATGTACACGTCACAAGGTCTGTACAGTTACCCCACCCACTGAAGTTTGCGCGTCCAGACACGCTACCCAAAATATTCGAACAGATCAAAATAAATAAGTACCATATTATTCCTTGTGTTCTAACTAAAAAATGAATACCCACAACATATGTTTAGTTTGTCTATGAGCGGATATATGGGCGTTTTTATGTGGAGAAAACTGGCTGGAAAAAATGTTCCAAACGCTGCCAGTTTTGTAATAAAAAGTTAAAAATAAACATAGAGCCTGACCTCCAGCACATTTATTTTTTTCATGCCATCTTAACATAGTAAAACTTTGTCTGTATACAAGATATAAAATGTGCTGCAGGCCGGGCTCATATATATTGAAAGCCACAAATTAAAATCTTAAAAAGTTTCTTCAAGAGCAGAGAATACATACAGAGGTAGGAACATGGACCAGACTACGTAGTTTCGGCTAATAAAAAAAGAGTGACCCTGACAATATCTGGTGACGAAACCACTGCCAGAAAACAGCATGCTGTAATTTCTTAATCTTTATTGGGCTGTCGAAAGGCTACAAAAATCGTCGTTTTTGTCAAAATCCGCTGGGGGTACGGAAATGTTCAAGATAAAACACACATATATTTTATGCAAGGACTTGTTAATTTTGTGTTTGCTGTTACATTCTAACTTCCAACATGTACAATTTTATTATCGAAATAGCACTTTCGAAAATGAATTTTCTGGGGGCCAAATATGGGCCTTATCATACCATGTGCTTTCAGTTATATTAAAATTCTAGACTGTCCCTAGCATTTAAACGACGGCAGGCAGCCGTATCTACGTTGACGCAATGTCATCAGAATCTTTTATCGACCACATACTTAGATTGTTATCTCTATATTGACAGAACAGAACAGAACAGAACAGAACTTTATTATGACTTAAGCATATACAGCTTATCATCATACAATGATACATGTAATACCACCTCTTTTAGTAGCATACGCATGAGAGTGAACACATAATTATTTTTGCAATGGATAAATGGATAAATTGACAATGGAAAGCTTGTTACTAGGCTATATGACAAGAGGGACGACTTCAAGTTTCCCATTGTTAACTTTCCATTTTTGAACAGTAATACCCCTTCGGCACCTGCATACGGAGTTAATGTTTCTCAGCTAGTGAAAGGCTGCTCACCCGTAAACTGTTGACACAGGGTTAGCTTGTGTCGACAGTGGGAGACACCATGACCTCGTTGATCCATACAATGTGGCCGTTTCTAAACTGATTTCCGATTTGATGGCCTCAGCCGAAGCTTAGTTAAGCTTTCAAATACCGGACTTACTTTTTCACTGACTTTTCCTACTGAAACATAGATATGGCGGGTGTATTTTAATATGCAGGTGATGCTTACTACTTGCGAGCACCTGATCATACCTCAATTTCGGGGTCCAAAATATTCCGGAATTGTCAATTTTTAAAGGACTTACGAGTTCGGACTTATGATTTGGGTACTTGGATCACTTTCATTTATCGACGTTGATATGATAATTTAACGATCTATTCTGTCAATAATCTGAAAACAATGTGGTGTTTCTTTTCCTTGGCTTTCTCTTTTCTGTCTTTCATTTCTTATTTCTGTTTCGTGTTTATCAAAGGGTCGTTTTATTGTATCTCTTGGACAATAAAGTTGCCAATCATTTTTTACAGAGAGAGATAAGAGAGAGACAGAGAGAGTCGCCGAAGTCCAGTCGTTGGAACGCTAGGTTATAGTGCAGAATATTATAGGCTCTTTCTTGGATCGGGTCAGGAACTGGAAAACTTGACTCGCCTACATTGTGCAAAAGCCAAGTGGACAAGGGAATGGTTCAAATGTCATAACAGGAGGAAGCCCGTTCCAACTCGGGTGCCGTCAGCTGTATTGGAGGGTATAATGGTAATATTTTCGATTTTTTTAATTAAAAGTAGTTAAGACGGCTTATAACACTGTAAAAAATGGGTATAGAATCAATGCAAAAAATGCAGTCCGATTTTTTATGTTTATATCGTAACATGTTCAATTTGCAACAGGTTTAGGTTTATGTTTAGAAATTAAACATGTACAAAACTGGTTATATCTACCTTTTATTTTGAAAATTTCCTCTGTCAAGATTTTCGTCTGTTTTTTTTTTTTTTTTTTTTTTTTTCGTTCTTTAACGGGGAAAAGAGAGAATGGATTCATCCGAAACGCGTAACAGAATAAAACGTGTTTAGCAGACTTTGTACATGTTTAGCTATATGACATATTCCTAAACATGTTTACACCTAAACATGTAACTACTTGTGTTTTATAGCTAAGCGCGATTTTTACAGTGTATGTAGAGACTGAGAGAAGTGGTTTACATCTGCCTTCGTCCTGCACTTTTAAGACGATGAACATCACGAGTGATGAAAGTTCCAGACAAATTTTGTCGGTAGCCCTACAAAAAGCAAGATTTGATATGTGGCGCGAAGAGTTAAGTAACGTTAACGTCACCATGCGCAACGTCAACATTTCAGGTTGCACTACAGTAAAAAGAATGCTCATTATGCAAGCCCGCCTATTTTGAGGAGAGCTTGTAGGAGTATAATTAAAGTTTGCAGACCCCTGATTGGTTTTATTATGAAAGTTAAATATTTTTCTGAATGTTATGCTTATTATTATCATAAAAATGGAGTTTATTTACAAAGCTGTTTTCTGCATTTTTGTTGGGGTTGAAAAATACACAGGGGGTGCCAGTGAAAGTTTCGAGATTTATTTACTGCGAACTAGGCCTGTCAGAACTGAAAGTACAATAAGTCAAAAATATGCCGCACAACCCCCAACTTTTTTAGCTACTACTGGTAGGTAAAGGTGTTGTCTATTCATTGCCATGCCTCAATTTGGAAAGTTTAGACCAGGAGAAAATTGGCAGTGCATTGACCTTGACCCATTTTGCACTGTGAGCTATGGGATATTTAGTGTAGTACCACCTTCAGTCTATAGAGACGTCAGACCGGGTATTTTATCCACTTTAACTCGAAAGTTAAGTCCGCGACCTACTATTGTTATTGCATTAATATAAACTTCTATCATTGGGCCATACTGTGTTAGTATTTGAAGAAAAAAATGTGTTTTGTTTTAACAGAATGAAGGTTTTATCCAAGAGTGACGAGCAAAAAAGTGCATTTTCCGTAGAACGCCATTATAATGTCGGGTCGAAAAAATGACAAAAACGTTTTCGAGGTCAGATATCTTGAAAACGACATCGGCGACCCACGCTTTTTATAACATTTTTCTGAAAGAGGGACTGAGAATGTACAATATAAGGAAGTATGAACGAAATCGTGTGTTTTATCAATTACTCCCATCTCACCTTAAGCGCACAGCGAAGACTCTGATCAGACTGGGGGATGCCCGGGCTGATCTGAGCTGCGCTGGGCGCACAACCACTTTGTTGGTGTTGTCATGTCGCGGCTCATATCTGTTTTTTTCATACTTAGCAGTGAATTCAACGCATATCTAGGAAAAATAAAAGTGATATTGTCTACAGTGAAAAAATATTGTATAAGTTCACTAGTGACTGATACAGCATACGTGTATATTGTTTCACTGTAGCAACCACGGCTGTTTCTGGCTAAATTACTGTCCGAAATGTTCTGAAATGTAGCTTTCCCATCTTACATTACGCTATGAACGCAAGCATGTCAAATCAAACATTAACGTCACTTCTTTTGTCGGCGTATCGCTAATTTGCACGCGACGACAGTGGGACGGCAGCTCCAAGCGGCTTTCTTAAATCACCGATTTCTTTTATTTGTTTATTTCTTTTTTCATTAAAATGACATTATAAACTATTTTCTGGGTGCAAACTTTGGTTTCACCCTAATATAATATTATTCAAACTAAACGCGCTGAGCCAAGCAAAATTGACGAGAAATGACTATAAAATAATCATTTTTTAAACGGTATGTTTTCTGTTTTCAAAGAAAAATAGAAGAAAAAAAAAGAAAATAACAATCTTTTCGAAAAAAAATCATCTTATACATGTATGTTGAAAATATAAGCAATTTCACTCGTGCCACGCACTCGTGAAATTGCTGATATATTCAACATATTCAATGGAATATATTTGGTATCCAACTCAGTATCAGAAAGTAAATATCCTCTATATATTACATGCATTACTCACCGCACAAACATGCTTAAATATAGCTACACTCCGTATTTTTATGGCGGACGCTATATTAGTGATGCTTAGAGTTTGTTGGCTTTCGATTTTTTTTTTTTTTTTTTTTTTAATAAACTGGGCGGCAATTGAGCCGCGACACGAACAAAACAAATGCAATGGTTGTGCGCCCTGCGCTGACTCAGATCAAGCTGGGCATCCGCTCAGTCTGACCAGAGTCCTCGCTATCTGCATGAAGGTAGCTTAGACCCTTAGCTACCCTATAAGCGCTTAGAGAAGATATAAAACTACAATACAAACGAAGCTCACATGAAACTCCTAGACAAAAATTACAAAGGGGCATAATTCCACCAGAACCGAAAGTAGGGTAATGGTTCTCTTTCTCTGCATATTGTCTGATATTTGAACAAACTGTCATGAAGAAATCTTAAACGGTTTTCAAGATATGGAGCAGACACAAAGCTAATATGAAATTACTATATGAAAAATACAAGGTGCATAATTTCGGCAAAACTGGAAGTAGGGTTATGGTTCTTTTTCTTGCACATTGTCTGATGACGCTTCATATTTGTATAAACTTTTATGAAGAAATTTTACACGGTTTTCGAGAAATGGAGCGGACAAATAATGTTTACCTTTTGAAATTTGACCTCAGAGTGTGACCTTGATCTTTGTCGGACATTGTTGAAATATAAATTCTGCAAGTTGCCTCGATAAGGTGAACATTTGACTAAAGTTTCAAAACAATCTTTCAAACAGTTAAGGAGATATGGAGCGGGCACGATTTTAATAAAAAAAATACAATACGAAAATACAAAGGGGCGTAATGTTGTTAAAAGTAAAAGTAGGGTTATGTTTTTTTTCTCTGCCTATGGTCTTATAGTGCTTTTTATTTATACAAATTTTCATGAAGAAATCTTAAACAGTTTTCGAGATATGGAGCGGACAAGAAATTTATATGAAATTACTATAAACACGTGCCAAAATAAAAGAGGATTTGCCATTAAAATCCTCTTTTCCCGCATAAAAGTGAGCTTTTCGGGGGGTCTATTTCTTTATTTCAGGGGGGTTACCATTTAATAACTAAAAAATGTTGAAATATGGTACCTTTATTTTCAACTTTCTAGTGGGGATTAATCCTCATTGGTTGTCAATATCGAAATGAGAATTCAACATAAACAGCATTTTAGGGGGGTTACCATTTAATAACTAAAAGATGTTGAAATATGGTGCCTTTATTTTCAACTTTCTGGTGAGGATTAATCCCCATTGGTTGTCGATATCGAAATGAGAATTAAAAATAAACAGCATTTTGCGGGGTTACCATTTAATATCTAACAGCAATAAAGACATGTTTGCTGTATTTTTAATTTTGTCGTGAGGATTAATCCCCGTTGGCTGACAATATCAAAATAAGCTCTACATCAACCACGTATTACCTGGGGGCACACTTCTTGGTCAGCCAGAAAATTTTGTTTGAGTTTCGGCTTGAAGGTCTTATTTTTTTTTTAAATTCAAGCTTGTATATTTTTGACATTATCATTCTGAGGATTAATCCTCAGCTGTCGTCATTTTCTTTTTCGCTGTACCAGTAGCTCTGTCACAGAGGCCCAATGCAGCCCATACCCTTTGGCCGGTCCAGAAGTAAAAAAGAAGAACTAGGTTTTCTGGGGATTAATCCTCAATCTACCTCAAAATAAAGGTTCGTATTAGTCAGAAATACTTGACACTCAATGCAGTCTGTATCTAAAAGTCCAACTCCACTAAAAATGATGCCACATGAAATGGGTACTGGTGGTTGAGGATTAATCCTCATTCAGCTACGAGTGCAAATGATTTCAGCTTACGTTCTGACCTTATCATTCTGAGGATTAATCCTCAGCTGTTTTCTTTTTATGTTTTTTTTCTAATATAGCTACCAGCAGCTCTGTTATAGAGGCCCCATTTATGAAAAGAACTTTACGACCAGGCTACCTGAGGATTAATCCTCAATCCATCCAGAAAGTTCAATTTTTGATGGTTCATTACAGTCAAAGTCTAAAAGTCAAACTCCAATTAAAATGATGCCACATGAAATGGGTACTGGTTGAGGATTAATCCTCATTCAGCTATCAGTACAAATGAGTTTAGCTTATAATTTTGACATTATCGTTCTAAGGGTTAATCATTAGCTATTTCCTTTTACCTTTTCAATCATAAGCTACCAGCAGCTTTGCCACAGAGGCCCACATTATAAGAAGAACTGGATATTCTGGTTACTTGAGGATTAATCCTCATTTCATCCAGATAGTAAAGATTCTTATTGATCAGGTGTACTTGACATTCACTAAATTCAAGGATTTCCTTCATCGTCTCAAAGTTCAATTGCACTAAAAATGAGGATTAATCCTCAGTGAGCTAATAATGCAAATGGATTTCAGTGTATACCTTTATTAGTTGTTCAATGTTAGGCCCAATGCAGCCCATCCACTTTGGTCGGCTCAGAAGTAAAAATAAGAACTATGTTTCTTGAGGATTAATCCTCAATCTACCTGAAAAAGAATAATTCATACTAGTCAGAAATACTTGACATTCAATGCCGTCTGTATCTAAAAGTCCAACTCCACTAAAAATGATGCTACATGAAATGGGTACTGGTGGTTGAGGATTAATCCTCATTCAGCTACGAGTGCAAATGATTTCAGCTTACGTTCTGACCTTATCATTCTGAGGATTAATCCTCAGCTGTTTTCTTTTTACTTTTTTTTCTAATATAGCTACCAGCAGCTCTGCCACAGAGGCCCCGTTTATGAGAAGAACTTTACGACCAGGCTACCTGAGGATTAATCCTCAATCCACCCTGAAAGTTCTATTTCTTGATGGTTAGATGCACCTGATATTCAATAAAGTCTCTGGTTTTCTTTCATTCTTTTAGAGTCCAGCTCCACTAAAACTTATGCAGACATGAAACAGGTGCCTATTGAGGATTAATCCTCAGTCAGCAATAAACGCATATGTATTGCAGTGTATATAATTTGGTAGAGGTTCAATATTGTACTTTTGACATCATCATTGTGAGGATTAATCCTCAGTTGTTGTCTCTTTAAATATTCATTGATAAAACTTGACAACCAGGTAACTTGAGGATTAATCCTCAATCCTGTAGTCCTTTTATTTTTTTATTATTTTCTATTTTTATTTTTCATTATGCTCCCGTGACGATAGTCAGGGGCATTAAGATTTGCCCCTGTCTGTCTGTCTGTCCGTCCGTCCGTCTGTCTGTCCGTCCGTTCGTCACACTTAAGGGTATTGAGTTTGTGTAATCAACTCCTGCCACAGTTTTCAGATGATCTTTTTCAAACTTTGCATACATCTTGTGGACATATTGAAAAATTGCATGTGGATATCTGATAGAGCTTAAATTAATTTCATAATTTCAACCGTTTGAACTTAGTCGTTTTAGGCAGCTTTTTTGCATTGTAGGGTATGGGGGGGGTTCTCAAAGGTGTAAAATAGTTTGTACAGCTTGGTACATATACATGAAACAGCTGCCAGTGCTCACGCTGTTGAACAGGCCTCCCAGCGTGCAAATGACGTCCAAATGACACCGTTTGAAGTTCATGGGACGTGGTGACGTCCCATCGATGTCAGTATGTCGTCATTTCAACGTAATGTGCCTGCTTGGCTCAGTCTAAAATGTTAAGTCCCGGTGGGCACATAACATCAAAACGACGTTGTACTAACGTTGATGCAACTTCATATCGTCGCAGAAATGCTGAAAAATATTTTATAGGCCCGTGCGGGATTCGAACTCACGACCTAGACAACTCCACCTAGCACTGCACCATCTGTCATCGCTACCAACTGCGCTACTGGGACAACCCCAATAAAGATTGCTAGAGTAACACTGATATAGGTAGGGGATAATGCCGTAATGTCGTATATTGAGTTCTTCTCAATACGTCGCATCTGTTTCGTTCGCCAATGAAAGCCTACCGGATCCAGAGGATACAAGTGATATTAGATAAGTATTAAGTGTTAGAAGAAAAAAAATTCATACAACAGTACTTTCGAGCTACATAGGATCGAAACTGATACAGATTTATAATTCAGATTAATTTAGAGAGATATAATAAATCAACTTTGCCGGTAAATGCTGAAAAATATTTTATAGACCCGTGCGGGATTCGAACTTACAACCTCGACAACTCAGCCTAGCACTGCACCATCCGTCAACGCTAATAACTGCGCTACCGAGACAATGCCAAAAAAGATTACTCGAGTAGCACTGACATAGATAGCGGATAATGCAGTATACGTTTGGTAAAAATCCATTTGTTCAAGAAACATCGTGGTAACAAGAAATTATCACGACGCCGTCTTAGAAAATCTAACACTTTAAGACGTTCTGTCCAAATAATGCATCCATGCAAGTTTGGTAAAATTCAAACCATTTATTCAAGAGATATAGTGGTTAAAACCTTTCATGCCAACGCCGACACGGACGCCAACACCAAACGGATCCGAAAGGGGAAATAAGTAAAAATCTAAAAAAGCAAGAGCTGTCATTCGCGACTTATTGTCATAACCCATTCTACATATCTTAAAAGTATCATGAAAATATATTAAAGGGTAATCAAGTTATGGAGCGTACACGAAATCACGGCCATAACCATTAAGGAGGAACTAACTGGAAAAGTATAAAAGCAAGAGTTGCAACATATTTGTGAAGTATCATGAATATTTTAAAGGATATTCAAATTATAGAGTGAGCACAAAATCACAGCCAAAACCATCGAGGGAAAATAACTAAAAAAGTAAGAAAGAAAGAGTTGTCATTCTTGTTCGCAACATATCGTCATCATCTGTGTTATGTATCTTTGAAGTATCATGAAAATATTTTAAAGGTAACAGAGTGTACACAAATCTGCAAAATGGGCACAAAAGGGGAGATAACTCAGAAAATATTATGTCAAGAGTTACCATTCTTATACACGAAACATCATCACGACATTTTCTATATAACTGTGAGGTTTAATGAAAATATTCCAAAGGGTATTTAAGATATCGAGCTGACAAGAAAAAATTTACGGACAGACGAACAGAAGACGGACGGATGGACGGACAGACGGATGCCATGTTCATCGCTATATCCCAGAACCTTTCGGTCGGGGATAAAAATGACTAAAAACAAAAAAGGGACATAACTCGTCAATTACATTAACGGAAGTAAAAAAAGTACGATCCACTTATATTAAAGGCCCCATTGCTCTATCAGCATGAACTATTTTATCGTGAAGTATCGCTGCAAGCTTCTCTCTACAGTTACAATGTACTTCATTGTATATGATCGTGATTGGCCGGCTTTGAAAAATTTAAACGTCCTTGAGTTTCTCATAAAAACGATTTAAAAAATATCTAGGTCATGGCAACTAAAATGACCTACTTTCGATTTCGAAAGTTTCATTACATGGTAAAAATACAAGGTACAAGAGGTAACAATACAAGGTACAGGAGATACAATGTACAGTCGTTTAATAGTTGATAAAAATACAATGTACGGCAATGATCTCATTCCTTGACTCGCTGTTGTGTGAGTTAATTGCCCAACGGGGAACCAGAAAGGAAAAGCGTATTTTTACGGAGAGTCTGGTCATTTTTTCTCTCCAAAATACCTTATCCTGTCCTTTTTGTCAGTTATATGACACAAAAAGCACAACAACCTACATAGTATCATCAATTCTGAAGGCTGTACCGATTTTATAAGAATTTGTGCTTCGACGATTTTTAGCACTGATAGGACTATGGAGATTTTAATGCCCATTCCTTATGAGCCGCAACACAAGAAAACTAACAAAGTGGCTGTGCGTCCACGAAGATTAAGATCAGCCTGGGCATCCGCCCAGTCCGATCAGACTCTTTGCTGAGTGCTTAAAGCATAGCCGAGGGTCTAAGCTACATCCATGCGGACAACATAGACTCTGATCAGACTGGGTGGATCCGAGTCTTTGCTGGGCGCACAACCACTTTATTTGGTTTTCTCGTGTCGCGGCGGCGCCGTGATCGGTTGGATAGAACGACTCGTTTATGGTGCAGATGGATGGTCGCCGGTTTGGGTCAACTGGCGCCTGGAAAACTCTCTCTGCCTAGTAGGCACGTCGAAATGACATCAAGTCGACGTCGCATCGACGTCGGAACGAAGTCATTTCCACTTAGTGTGCCCTATGGCAGTCAACCCCGCAGTAAATAGGTACCTTTTTCGAATCTGGGAATAAAAAGGATGCGAAATAAGAGGCATGGGCTCCTCCTTGCATGTGTTGTGCCCAAGACACAGTGGGCCTCTAACCCCCTTTATCCAAACGGCCACGAGGTAATAGGAGTTTGAGACACCTTTAGCTCTATGTACATTAAACTTCAAGATTCTACCTAAAACCATTATTGAGTGCTACAGCCGCTAAGTGCATAATGTCGGACAAACAAACAAGTAAACGGAAGGAGAAGCAAATGCGGACAGACAGTACCAAATCAAAATGCCCCTCAACTTTGATCTCGGCTACTTTGCAGTTGAAGATATAAGAAATACAAAAATAAAAATAACTCTGACTATTTTATATCTGTAACTGCAACGTTCCCAGTAACGATCAAAATGTGCCCAGCAGTGATCAAGCGTGAATAACGTTATCAACACTGTGAAAAACGTGAATAACGTTATCAACACTGTGAAAAAGGTTTGATGACGCGCTTCTACCGCCTTTTCACCAGTATGTCAGTCACATTGAACCGATGGAAGGAGGATAATGAAAGACTGTGTACAAGAGAACGCCATTTACGATTATAAAGGACTTCACCTGCAGCGGGATTCGAACCTGGACAGCTGATTTAGCACGTCGGAGTCTAACCTAGTGAGTTACCACGACGTGGAGACTATGGGTCTTGGCAAGAGCAAACAACTCAGCTGATTCAGCTGGCTTAGCAGGCCAGTGCCTAACCTAATGAGCTCCCAAGACGTGACATTATGGACCACGGCAAGAGCAAACAACTCTGAATAGCCACGATGCATCTATGTGACCCCAAACTGGTCACTTACTTTCGTACTTGTCAAGCTCTTTAAACTCGATGTTAATGGCCCCATTGCTCTATCAGCGTGAAAATTTTTATCATGAAGTATTACTGTAAGCTTCTCAGTATACTTTTGTCAGTGTAAATTACCGTGATTAGCCAGCTTTAAACAAGTAAAACGTCATTGAGTTTCACATAAAAAAGGGTTAAAAAACATATTTGGGTCTTTTGAGTTGGCAACTAAAATGACCTACTTTCGATTTCATTGAGTTAAATAAAATGGTACATTGTCCCAGTCACTATCCCTCCGGTGTTTATATAACATTGCTAGAAGCGAAACCAGAGCAGGAAATTTTAATTTGTGGAGCGATTTATTATTTTTCAAACACTTGTTTTCTCTAGGTTTTGCCAGTTAAATGACTCAATATACGAACATCAACCCACATTTTATTTCCAAACGTGAAGGTTGAACCGCCTTTTACAATGATTTGAGCTTAGACATTTTACCACTGATATGACTATGGCCCTATTGCTCTATCAGCATGAAATATTTCATCGTGAGGTATCACCATTGTTTTGTCATTGTACATGACTGCGAACAGTCAATTTTAAACAAATAAAACATCATTCAGCTTCACATGAAAAAGTTTGGGTTATTTTAGTTGGCAAAGAAAAGAATCTTCTTTCGATATCACAAACTTTAACAAAATGGTAAAAATACAATGCACAAGCGTTGTGTGTCACGCGTTCTGTTTCTATTCCATCGCTTGACGGGTAACAAGAAAAGGAAACTTGTATTTTGTGGAGAGATTTGTCGTTTTTTTTTCAAAAACATGCCCCCACTCCCTCCCCCCCCCCCCCCCCCAACCCCAAGGGATGCAACTCCAAAACGAAGAAAGGAAGAGCAAAGTTTTTATAGGCAACACATCCGTGGACTCTCATACACATTGCTTTGAAGTTTCATCCAGTTAATCCCGAATGGTTATCTAGTTATGGTGCGCACAAGACTAGTAGGATGAAAATAATCAAGGGGCATAACTTGGAAACTAAGAAAGTGGGAGCAACCATTCTGCACGCGACACTTTGCCTCGTCCTAATATATATGCCTACAAAATGTCATGAAGATATCTCAAAGGGTTACTGAGATATGCTGCGCACAAGAATGTTGACGGACGGACAGACGGGCGGACAGACAGATGGACAGACAGACGAACGGACGGACGGACAGCGCCATGCTTCAGAACGGGCGTATAAAAACTAAAAGCCATAAACATATATAAAACAAGTACGCCTATCTTCTCCAAACTAACATTTGATGGCATTGTATAGCTCTGTTTAAAATTTGCATTACTGACTTCTCCCTCTCCGATACGTCCCGATGCGGCTACTTATACAGCTACGTCTTATTCGAAAGAACTCTAACAGGAGGCAAAAATGAAAATTACTTCTCTTGATAATGTAGGCTATTTTTTTAAAGACAGAGGGTGCAGATCATTCTGTCGAACTTTGTTTCCTTAGGCCACAGAACTTTGGATCAAGCCGTGCTAGTGGCTTTGGAAGGATAAGTACACTAGCAAATCTTACTCCAACCATGACATGGTCAACACCAGTCCGATCCATCAACAAACCCCATACCCCTTATATCAGTCGGTACATTTAAAAAAAACTAGCTCGAGCCGTACTACAAACGGCATTGCTCAGACCCGTTACGCTCGAATGCATAACGCGAATACAATACAGGTTTCAGAGTACTTGTACATGACAATAAGGAAGAAAAAAATAACCTTTTTAGTTTCAGATAAACCTTAGCATTGAACAATATCACATTAATATTCCTGTAAGTTAATTTGAGCCGCGACACGACAAAAAAACAACAACATGGCATGTGCGCCCAGCGAAGACTCAGACCAGCCTGGGCATCCGCCCAGTCTGATCGGAGTCTTCACTGTCCACGTGGAACTAGCTCAGACCCTGAGCTGCTCTTTAAGCATACTGCAAAAACTCTGATCAGACTGGGCGAACGCCTAGTCTTTGCTTGTCCCCCAGTATGATCAGTGTGTTTGCAGTGTGCTTAAAGAGTAGCTCAGGGTCTGAGCTAGCTCCATGCGGACATCGAAGACTGATCAGACTTAGTTCAAGGTCTGAGCTAGCTCCATGCGGACAGCGAAGAGTGCCCAGGCTGGTCTGAGTCTTCGCTGGGCGCGTGTGTCGCTGTTTGTATTGCTGTGTCCCGGCTTAATTTTGTTTGACAATTGCGAATGCATTTGTTGATGCGCAGACTGGCCTTACTACGGTAATGAGATAAGACGTTTTCTGTTCAAACGAATCGCATTAACACGGACATTTTTGTGCAAAAAAAACTGAGGGGCAGGCTCAGTATGTGTATCCAAATTGTCTGTGGACCATAATCTAAAGGTCTCTCCCAGACTCCGTTCAAAACATTTTCCTTCTTTTCTGAATCAGTTGCTGTCGAGAAAAAAAAAACTAGTAGTGTTTTAAAGATGCTTTCTGGCTCTTACGCCACCTGTGTGTGGCCTGAGTTTTAATTGAATAAATTTTCTGCTCTGTTCTGTTCTGTTCTGTACAGCGAAAACAACATGTTGTAATCTAGAATAAAATTTTGTTGCATGTCCATAAGTGTACGCCCATTTACTTCATTCTTCACACATTTTCTCTGTAGTGGTGAGCTCTTGAGAAGGCGCTGGAATAGCGGATGGATAAGCCGGAGATAAAAGTAAGCATAGCAAAAGACCTGGAATCGAGTGTAGAGGAATAGATGGATGAGATATTCTACATTTCGTTAGCTAAGATTTGCTCCCAGAGCCTGGGATGGTATTCTTACGGGAAAGACTTTGCTCCCTCAGGGGCAACAAACCCTTTCCTGTAAGAGTGCCATCCGAAATCCGTGGAAAGAAGTGGCTGACAGTAACCAAGCCAGTCATTCCACTGCATTCCAGGCCATTCCAAATTTTAAGCTACACCCAAAACTGTAGTGCAGCGCGACGTCAGATGCGTAGCCAATTTTTTTTTTTTTTCTTTTTCTTTTTTTGCGAAATGAAAAAAGGAAGCGCTAGCCGATGTAAGAACATCAGTCTTTAACTTGAGACTTTTCGGTGAAACTCCACCTAGTGGACTTTTCTATTCTTATACACTAGCTGATTCCATTTGTCGTTTTCTGGGGTATCTGGTTTAATGTATATTTATAGTTACTTTTCTTTTTAAGAAGAGCGCCAATTTTCGCATGCAAAAAGTGAAAATCCTTGTCAGATTCTGCAGATCTGATCTGGGTCTGCATTATACATATTTGCCAAAGTCCCTTTAAATGGGACACAAAGCGAAATAGGTTAATTTCATTGTTTTAAGAGCTTTTCGACAAGTTCTAGCGTCCCTGGTGCCGTGTCCCCTAAGAAATACCTTGATCTGTATTGTGCACACGTAGAGTCTGATTGATCAGCGCTGTTCGTTCTAAGGATCTCTCGGGTCTCATAATTGATGCAAGTAGGGCAAGGGCGAGCTATACTTGCAGCAGGTGCGGGACGGGGCTGTTTGCATTTCGTTTATTCACATCTGTTCTGTCTGCCCTTCTTCCTTCCTCTTTTTGAAAGGCTCGATATAGACGGTAATACTGCCTCAAAAAGCCGTTAAACCCCAAACAGCCGTTAAACCCCAAACACCCAACCATCTAACATCCACCGCTGATCACCGCTGGCGGTTCGCAGAGGTCCGTCAAATAGTTTTTCTTTCTTTAACCTTAATATTTGGACAGCGCAGTTCATACTGCTTTAAAAGGTCAGCACTGTTTGTCATCAGTTTTATAGCCAGTCTAAGCCAAAGTTAACAGTATATGGTTTACAAGAGGCTGTCTGAATTGGCCAATATTTCGTACTATAAGCGTGATTTTGTGTATCTCATTACTGTACATAAAATTCAAGTAACGAGCATGAAAGATTTCAAATAACACATGTTACAAGTAGGGAAGGCAGGTAAATGGTCTTTTTGGAATCTACGACCCTTTCAACAGCGATTAAGTCATTTCGGTCCATGGGTGAATGAATGAATATTTGAATAAGATAAATTAACTATACCGCTTTTCCCAAATTAGTATACTGCTGACTTTTTATCAGTTCTTTATCATTATTTAAGAACTATTTAAAAATATTATTATCATTGGTAGTTAAGATTATTGTTATACTTATGATTATCATCATTTAATATTATCATTATTATTATTGTTATTTATTATTATTATTATTATTATTATTATTATTTAAGAATATTTTCTAAAATACATTTTATCTGTTTTGAATGGGTGCGGTTTATCTAACAGGTTCAACCAATTAAGATTACTATTTGCTCCAACCTGTGAAATGGGCGTGGCATTTGTTACGGATAGCGATTTCAGCAGTCCCTTTGTTCTGATTGGTTGACAGAATAAACGAGTCTGAAGAATATTTAGTTTGAAATCTCTTGGGTCTCGGAAGTGATCCTTTAAACAAAATTTCATCTTCAAATCTTGCATTTTTTTCTTGGGATTATTAAAATGGCTAATGTATTAACTTACGGAGCATTTGACTTACTTCACACACACACACGCACACGCACAATGAATAAATAAATAGAAATTATGAAAATAGCTTACTAAAATTTAAGAAAGTAAAATTAAAAATAACATAATAAAATAGATATAAATAAGTTATAGTAGTTAGTGATAATACAAGAAAATATTTGTAAAATATATTAAATTTTATTAATTTTATCTTTCTTCATTTTTTTTAAACAATTTTCCCTTTTGATTTTTTTTTAAATAATCTTTGAGTATTCTTTGACTGCTTATCAGCAAAATATATTTTACAAATCATAGAATTACATTTTGCCTGATGCGTGAATTTATCCCCCTAGGGCCCCGCGGCCAGTCAGTGGTTTCAGAACTGCATTGTTTCATGATCCTTATATTGAGGAGATTAGGAGGTGCCTTTGATTTTCTTATGACTTGTTTATTGGAGGGTATAAGATTTGGGAGGGGGGAGGGGGGTAGAGGTTTTGGTTCAAAATGATATTCTGGTAATCATTTCCTCCCCACTCGCATTTTAGACTAATACTTTAATGTCATATTTTATTGTTTATTATATCTTATATTTTATTGTATATTATGGTACAACTAAATATATTAACTTTAAGATTATTTCAGAAAACACATTTTTGAATAAATAAATAAATGCAAACTGAAGACCATTTCACATGCCTGGTAGAAGCGCAATTTCATTTCACGCCTGATTTTCTACAAAGAGTTAGCCAAAACAGAGCAATGCTATTCTCCTCGAATGTATGACTTCTGTATTTATGCACATTTTTTTTTACGAAGTGAAAGAACTGGTGGAGTGATCTCAAGATTCCTGAAAGTGGCCTAACCAAACTCTGGCCCCATCTGCAAACTCTGTTTGTGTATCAATAAGCTAATTGAAAGTATCACAAATACATTGGGCGTTTGAGCAGTAGACAGCCGATGTGTACTGTGCACATGGTGCATGGTCAACAGAATACTTTGAACGTTCAGAGACAGGTACTTTGGATAAGTTAGATCTATTTTAAGATGCCACTGTTGCCACTACTTCTCAAGTGTCTACGGACGGGGGAGGGTCTACAACGCATTCAATTTGTTTTCTTTAGGAAGAAAACGTTCCTTTCAGTGCCGGGTGATTTATTTCGGGGTGAGGATGGGTGGAGGGAGGGAGGGCCTTTAACGCACTCAAATTGTTTTCTATAAGGAGAAACCGTTCCTTCTTTTGCCGGGTGAATTCGAAGGCGAGGGAGGGGGCGGGGGGAGGGGGTGGAGAGAAAACGTAATTTATTTCAATGTCCTGTGATTTTTTTTCGGGACACCTTTAAAATAGAATAATGAGAATTATGATGAGAAATAGACCAAAGACTAGAATGAATCAGATTCGAACCTGCGACCAATGAACGAGTGCAGAGATCCGAATCCCGGGCCAAAATACCAAGCATAAACTGTTCTGGAAAAAAAAACGCATTGTCAGGCCCTGAGTTAGGGTTTAAAGTGATATTTGAGCACATTGTCTAAGGTGTATGGGTACATATTCAGACACCTCCCCGCACCCCTCGCACTCTCCGCGCCACACTTTCACTAAATATAAAAGACTTTCTGATTGTTTTCCCTAAGGAAGAAGATCTTTCAAAGAGTGTCTACTCTTAAAGTAAATGAATTTGCTCCTATTGGAGCAAATTCTTTACTTTAAGAGTTAAGATGGTAGTTATCTTTTTCATGAAAAAGGCCTTCTTTATCTTAATGCATCTTTGCTTCAAACAAACGAGAATTGCGAATTGCAAAGAATATTCTACACGGACAAATTGGGTGCCAGTAAATGAATTTGCTCCTGTGGGAGCAAATTCTTTACTTTAAGAGTTAAGATGGTAGTTATCTTTTTCATGAAAAAGGCCTTCATCTTAATGCATCTTTGCTTCAAACAAACGAAAATTGCGAATTGCAAAGAATATTCTACACGGACAAACTGGGTGCCAGGCGGTGCATGTTATGGATTCGCTCCCTTGCGCCTCCTGGGGAGCGTCTTTATGATAATATGGCGAGAAACCATCCTGCAGAGTAAAACCAGATAAGACGCGACGGGATGAGCAGCATCAACGGGGTTTTGCGCGTTTTATAGTATATATAGGCATCAACGACCATGAAAATGCTTTGCTTCCCAGCCAAAACCACTCCCCCTGGAGAAATGCTTTATACATCAGTTCCATCCCATCCCGCCACACACACACACACACGAGCACACACTTTTCCGGCGATGGCGTGTCTCTGTAACCAATATTTTCTCTGTTATCAATTAGCAATAACCAATATTTTCTCTAAATATTAGGCCGTTTACCATATAAAAAAAGCACTTTTATGTGTCTTGTGCATACATATGACGTTGATCAGAGACAGCTTGAACTAGGTCTATACTGTGTCCGAAACATCCGAGACTGACTGTACACGTGAACCTGTAGGAGTGTAGTTCCCTATTTTTCCTTCGCAAACGTGTAATCCTCCGCAATTGCGTAGAAAAATAAAAAAATAAATAGTATTAGTCAGTTTTCAATAGCAATCCTTTATACGGTCAGTGGCAGTCCGAACATGAGCTATGGGCACATAAAATAACACGTTTAAAATAAACTGGTGCGGATCAAATCATAGCTGGTACTGATCAGATTTTTCCCCGCCATGTTAACAAAGGGGAACAACTTCTGCGACTTGTTTGCTTCTTAGAAGTTAAGAGTTGGCTTCTACGGAAAAGGGATGCAAAAATTTGTCAGTTCACCTTGACTGAAATTATAGTACAGTCTCAGATGTGTGAGGAGCTCCGATAGCTCTGAAGGTAAAACACTGGCCTTCTGATCTAGCGGTCCCGGATTCGAGCTTGAGGCGGAAATCTTTCCAATCGTTACCGGAGTTTCAATGCGTTGTGTGTGCGTGCCCGGGTTGCACACAGTCTTTTATTATCAGCCTCTTTAGGTCCTGATACGACAGAAATACTGTTGAAAAGGACGTAAAATCGCAAGAAATTCATCCGTCCATCAGGTGTGTGTAGAGTTACTCTACTTTCGAAAACTGTGTCAGCATATTGCAAACGTAACCGTTGCTAGGTAATTTAACTCTTTTGACATAGGTTGTCGCTGAAAAGGGAGCTACAGGGATGTGTCACTGGAATTAGACAGTGAGAGAGAGAGAGAGAGAGAACTTTGACAAAAATTTAAAAACAAAATAAACCAGAGAAGAGAAATATAGAGATTCAGCGAGCTGATATCACTATAATGAGGAGAGAGAAAAGGACAGAGTTGGGTAGTGAAAAAGGTGAATAAAATTTGGTCAAAATCACAAAAAAAAATAATTACCAGCAGGATGAAGATATTATCATGCGGTCAGAGAGAGAGAGAGAGAGAGAGAGAGAGAGAATTAGTTAAGTTAGTAAATAATAGTTAATTTTATAAAAAAAAATGAACAAAAAATAAAACATAAAAAAATGGTGGTTGCCCTTATGATATGGTCAGAGAGAGAGAGAGAGAGAGAGAGAGAGAGAGACAGGGGCGGATCCAGGAATTTTGGATAGGGGTTCAAATTAGCTGAGGGGGGTCTATTTGCGCAGTTCGACCAATTTTTGCTGAAATTCCCGATGAAAATGAAATAATTTAGACTGTAGAGGGGGTCTCTGGATCCGTCACTGAGAGAGATACAGCATTATATCTCTTACATGAGGGCAATAATATTGTAACCATAATTATGCCTTGTTAAATTAAAACAAAATCAAAAAGAAGACTCGGAATGGTGCTTATTGGATTTAAAAAATAATAAGTAATGAGAAAATAGCAAGATTTAACAATATATATTAATCAAATATCAAGCGGGGAAAAGGGAATTTAAAACATCAAGCGGGGAAAAGGGAATTTAAAACATCACGTAAATACATAAATACCTCGTACATATGAAAATCCATTTTTCTATCGCTGGTTTAATCTAAAATTGTTTATTAAAAAGAAACACCTTGTATATGTGATACTAACCAGATGCCCCTTGTTTATTGCATCAGGGGCACCACTACCGCCGCGACACTAAACCAGACACCCTTGTTTATTCCATCTTGGGGCATGTACAGTTGGGTTACCTATCTGTTATTTAGAGGATTTTTATAAGATTATGACTAATTTCGGATCATGAAAAAAAAGTTATTTGCATGACAGATTCGTTCAAATTTTGTATCGTGGAAAAAATGAATGTCTCGGAGGCTCTGATACTATTCAATTGCAGGCTTACTAGCGTTCTATTAAGTGAAAAAAAAATAATAAATAAAATAAATTAATAATGAACTGAGTAATTTTCATTTTTTAAACGGGAAATTTGCCTGTTATATTTTAGATTGCCCATGATTTGTATGCTGTATATACGGATGGGAAAGGCTTTGATCAGACTGCAGATAAGCAGACCGATCTGGTTCTTCTGTGTTCGTAAATAGGAAAATTATTTTCCTTTCTAGCAAAACAATGTAGCCCCAAAACAGACAATCCCCAATTCTGCACCTGCTGCAAGCACAGCTAGTCCTTGCCCATCTGTATTCCGGTTCTACCATAGAGTTATGCCAACAAAAATGCGCAGATGGAATGGCTACTGTGTAGACCTTGATCAGACTGGTTCCTAAGGGGCAGTCTGATCTCAGTTTCCACTGTTTGACCTATCTGTCCGAAAGCTTAGGATCTTTATGGTAGACTATAAATATATACATATATATCAAGGCCGTCGTCGGCGGTCCGGCTGAACACTTTTTCGGTCTAATATGGTATTGGCCGTACCATTTTTTACGTTATTTCTTTCTTTGCCTTTTTTACTCTTTATGCGGTTATCACAGGTCGATTAAGAAGTGATAATTAAAGCGTGTCGCGGTCAGTTATTCGTCTGCCGCGGGGCGAAAAACATCACTTCAGTCATGCTCGTTATGAAAACATGATGATGAAAATTACAACAGATTTAACGACAGTAATCGTCATTCAAAGATTAACATATGAAGTAAAATGTCACAGTCAGACCGACTTCTAGGGATATTAGACCTCACCGAGGGGTCATTTCATGGATAATAAATCTGTGTTGTTTTAACGAATAAAAACACTGTTATTCAGTACCTCACTACCACAAAGAAAGAGTTCTTGACAAATTGAGAAAAAGAAGGGAGATATTTTATCACCCTGTTGGACATAGGCCGTGCAGGGCAGGATACATATGAGAAATCACCCTGAATTATTCATATATGACAAAGGTTGCCGTAAAATGATTTGTGTACAAATCCAATCATCACCAGGCATGATACAACCAACACCGACGCATTTATGAATAAAAGGTACACAGTATGTTAAGTACCATAAAATCCTAAATATTGGGACAGCTATGTCTGAGCAAAAAGTGTAGGCCAAGATAAGACTGCTCCTTCAGCCTGAATGAGCCGTTTGATCATGGCATACTATGTTTTTCATTTCATCTGCAGTTTTAGCCGCATAACTGCATTGGAAAAATTAAACTGTTAATATTTAGGAAAGTTACAGCTATAATTGTAGGTGACCCAATATTTAGGACATTTACAATAAAACGTTTGCGAAAGATTAAGATAAAAGATAAAGAAGCTTTATTTAACGTCGCATAATAGCTTAGTAGGTTAAGCGCTGGCCTGCTGTAGCGGTTCTTGGTTCGATTCCAAACGGCGGAAATATTTCCGACCGTAAACGGAATTCCATTGCACAAGCTTTACATTGCCCTTAAATGACTAAAATACTGTTCAAAAGGACATAAATTCCTAAGTGAAAAGGACGTCGAATCGTAAGTCTTCAAGCCATTCCTGACCGGCTCTGAATCATTTACGGTCATTGGAAGTATGAAAACTCGAGAAAAAAAAAAAAGACAAGCAGATGAATGTCTTTAGGGAATTATGAAAACGGCACATTTTATAACAGCATGCGCAGATTGGTATAACATGCGCATTTTGCATGCACAATATTTTGACGATGCAAACAATCGAGTGATATAAACACAAGCGAGCTTAAAATACACCGATCACACCGCGCGAATAAACAGACATACAACAAACTTTTCTGGGCCCAGTTTCAAAATCATACCACCTTCTTTTAAGGGTCGTAAATTTCATGTGAAAATAAACGCTTACAAAAACAAAGTTTTTTTTCTTTCACATTGTTCGTAGGATTACGCCAAATTTGTAATTTTTATTATGATCGGATTTTGCTAGAGTGACACTTCCGACCTGAAAGTTAAGGTTGTCATAAAAAAAAAAAAAAAAAAAGAAATCCTAAGGAAAAGAGAAATAGAACCTACAACAGCCATAAACGATTACACAAAGAACCCATAAAACTTGATTTCAGCGGGGTCTGCACAGTTTGCTTAGTATCCCATCGTTTTCATTTCAGTATTTCATTTTATTTATAATTTTATTTTATTGGCAACCCGGATAGAAAATTTTACTAATAGATTAAAGATGTCCCAACTTCCGTACTCTTTTGGTCCTGCTACTCTGAATCTGCTCTGCTCGGCGTTTTATTACACAACGCTTGACTTTTCGAGTTTATCAGAATCAAATTAATTGTTTCAGGCGCCCCAACATTTCGGGCATACTTTTTCGCCGGAATCAACGCCTAAGGCTCGTCTTAAAGTTGTTTAAAACTGAATACTTTCGTTTTCAGCCCATATTCTCATCATATAAAAAATATTTCTTTCGTAGAATGGAAAATCTGAAACTGGAGTTAACATGATCTGCGTTAATAGTAGGCTTATCGCTTTTTCGTTTTTATTTTAATTTATTTATTCATTTATTTGTTGTTGTTTTTTTAATATTGTTTTTTTTTTCTTCCTTACCCCATTAAAATCCATTGAAAACAATCGACAAATATCACTTCGCCATTATAAATATTCTGGTAGCTATGACTACTGATTCCGCGTCGTGATCAATCGCATCAGACTTCCGAGATTACGTAACAGGTGGCCATCTGTTTTCGGCAATCTGTTTTATCTAATAAACAACGGATTTGCGGGATCTAGCAAACATGACAGTGTTATCAATTATGTGTGTACGGAATAATAGTAAGTGGATAAATATAATTTTTACGATATTTATACAATATTATTCAAACATAATTTTGTTGACATTTTCGAACCATTGTTATTAATATTATCATTAGTATTAGTAGTAGTAGTATTATATCTTGATCATTTTTTCTTCTTCTTCTTCTTCTTCTTCTTCTTGTTTTCTTTTCTTCTATTATTGTTGTAATTATTATTATAGTTATTATTATAATTTACATCTATTATTATTATCATTATTATTATTATTACTATATTCTTACTGAATAAAAAAACTCTCAGAACTTTATGTGTACGAAAAATATTGACGCTCATTAAATGTCAAACCCTCAGTTTGTTATTTAGTAAACATTTCTGTGATAATCGAAATGTTTTACATCATTTCTGACAAATGAAGTCACATTTTTTGAATCTATAGAAAAATCCCAAACACAGCTATTCCTATTCATAAGCGGTTGGCTTTTAAAATATAATGCCGTTTTCGTTGCGAGACGATATTTTATAATAGCCACTGTTACCGACGTGCGCAAAGAGGACTGCTAAAATTCGAATGCTAATCAGTCTTCCCTGTTCTTGTGTGCAAAGGAAGGGAGGCAAATTGAACATTTCCTCTTGACTAACTGATCTTTTTCAACTGATAATGTTTGTTCAGTCGTGCTTGTTCAGCAAGGGATCTGCTGGACTGAAGAACCTGATCGGACATGTGTCGCCCATAAGGAGTCGAATCCACAACGCGTGAAAAGCGAGCACTGAGTCCACAAGGTGATCAGGAAATCATGATTTTATAAATCACGTGAATAGTGCTTTATGCGTGTGAACAAAAATAAAATAAATAAATGAACAACAACGTTGGCACATGTCCTTCCTGATCGGAATCTTCAAAAAAAAAAAAAAAAAAAAAAAACAGCAGACCGGCTGGACGGACCGATAATTGATTACTAATCTTTAATAGTCTTGTGAGACTGCGGAAACATGCATGTTGATCTAAATCTATGCTGTTTGCTCAGGCAGCAGGATACATTCGCATGCTATTCGAATAGAGCCGTGCTTATACAAATAGTTTTTGCCGATAGGACTGTTGAGCCCGTGTACCAGTGTTCTACACATTAGCCCAGATCCAAGGCAAAAAATCCAGCTTATTTTTCATTAGATTCATACAGCTAGTCTACTCTATAATAGGAGCAGAAGATTTTATTTTTATAGACTGGGTCAGAGAAAAGAGGTAAAACATTTTCAAACTTCGCCCTCTCCGCCTCCGCTCTCTCCCAACTCTCCTATGGGGACTTCTTCAGCAGTTTGCTCCATTTTAAAGATAGAAGAGTGACAGAGTTTCTTCCCCTAGTTTCTATATACACAATTTCGAGACTCTAGCTAGGTTATATAGCTGTGCAGTGGGGTGGGGGTGGGACTATGGGGGAAAAGTGGCTCTATGAGGTCCGGACACTCCACTTTATCGACGTCCTTCCTATCCATTTTTCCGGGAGTGGTAGATGGGGCGATGGCGCTGGTTATAACTTCTAATGCCGGAGCGTCCTACTTATTTGGAGTAAAGTAGGGCAAGGGCCACTGTGCTTTCAGTAGGTGCGGGCAGGGGGTTGTTTAGACATTTTTTTCTCTCGTCTATCATTTCTCTTTTCTTTCTCCCTCTCTCTGGGAGACGGCCCGGTATAGACCGAAATCTTGTCTCAAAGGGCCATTAAACCCAAACAAATCTACCAACCCAAACCAACCAACCATACAATCAAGGCGCGCATAACCACACAGTTCCCCAAATAGAGCCCCACTGAATAACAGACTGTTCCCCAAATGCAGCCCCATTGAATAAAAGACAATAATATACAAAGCGGCCAGTGAGCTTGACACGAGAAAATAAACAAAGTGGCATGTTCACCCAAGGAGGACCCAGATCAGCCTGGATGTCCGCTCAGTCTGCTCAGATACTTCGCGTGTGCTTATTTAAGGGCAGCTATCGGTCAAAGCTACCTCAATGCCGACAGCGAAGGCTATGATGAGACTGGACGGATGCCCAGGCTAATCGGAATCTTCGCTGGGCGCACATGCCACTGTGTTGGCTTTCGCGTGGCGCGGCTCATTTCTGTCAAATTCACGGGATTATCTAATGTCAAAACGTACTGTAAACACTAGGACATATTTACCCTAAATCTGACATGGTTTATAGTTTATTTTGTAACAGTATTCCAGTCATATCGGAGTTACGTGAGGCTTATTATCAAAAATGTATGCAATGGATTCCATGTACGGTCGATCAGAATCCCGCATCCAGCCAGATTCGAGCCAGGCACCGCTAGATCACCAGGTCGACGCTAACCCTGTCCGATACCGTGCCTCGCCTAAAAAATCGTGCAAATTAAAGATGTTCCAGAAACATATGCTAGGTGACTGACAAGCATGGTAGACCCTGATCCGGCCCTTCCTTTTTGACCAGTCTAACTTGTTTTTTCGCTGTGTTTTGTGCATACACATGGCCTAGGTTCCAGTCATGTATTTTTTTTCTATTGTCAAATTTTATTCCATTATATTCTAGCAGTCTCTAGCAGTCCCGGGTTTGAGCCCCGCTGATGGCGGAAATCTTTCCAGCCGTAAATCGGGTTCCACTGCACACAGCCTTTCATAATCACTCGCACATCGTCCTGGTATGACTAAAATACGGCTGAAAGCACGTAAAATGGCAAGCCATCCACCCATCCATTCATAATGGAAAAAAGGTCAAAATAATACTGACAACTGGGCTGCTCAATTTTGAAGTTCTCCTGTGTATCCTAAAGCTCTGACCCTGACAGCACATATGCACAGGTCGGTCTGGGCTTGTACAACTCACAATTCCCTGCATTTCATAACGATTTTCTAGTGTGGCGCAGGCGGTTTTAACGTCCTTTAAATCAGTGTCTCTCAGTAACCCGACCGGGGAAGCAAACAGTAAATACATACAGTGTATCACCTATCCCTAGAATCTCTCCCGGTTTGGGAGGCAATAAATCGGTGAAATAATCTTGTGGTTTTCAGCTAGTTGTCATTATTATCTAATACCACTTTCCAGAGTTAATTATTCTCCAGATGTCCTAGTATCAAAGTAACACTTCAGCCAGCAAATTCCATTTCATTGTTTCTAACTAGAAATATATTTCTTTCAACAGTTATTTTTCTTTATATCTATTAATTTTCCCTAGCTATACTGGACCAAAAGCGGTTGTTTTAAAAATCTAATACATAAACTAAATGATTATAACAATCAGAAAAAATAAACCAAAAACCTATTAACATGGTGAAAGAATATTTTCAGAGGTCTAGCGTCTTGGCAAGCCAAGGGTACTAAGTCCACTTTGTTCTTCACGAACGCCAAGGGTTCTAAGTCCACTTTGGTCCTTACGTACGTAAGAAACGAAGAAGATTTAGTACCCTTGGCTAGCGAAGATATTCGTCGTAGCAAGCTAAGGGTACTAAGTTCACTCTGTTCCTTACGTACGTCCGAATCAAAATGGACATAGTACCCTTGGCTAGCGAAGATATCCATCTTAGCTAGCCAAATGTATTAAGTCCACTTTGTTCCTTACGTACGCCAAGGGTACTATATTCACCTAAGCAAGCCAAGTGTACCAAGTCCATTTTGTTCCTTGTTTACGCCAAGGGTAATAAGTCCACTTTGGTCCTTACGCACGTAAGAAACAAAGTGGACTTAATACCCTTGGCTAGCGAAGATATTCATCGAAGCAAGGCAAGGGTACTAAGTCTACTATGTTTCTTACGTACGACCAGGGTTTTAAGTCCACTTTGTTCCTTACGTACCCTTTATCGACGGCGTGTTTTTGTTAATCGAATTTAACTCTGTGGTATTTCACTGGATGAGAATATCGTGTTTACCGTGAACAATTACCAAAAAAGAGCAGACGGTCAAGATTCAAAGGGTACTAAGTCTACTTTGTTTCTTACATACGACCGGGGTACTAAGTCCACTTTGTTCATTACGTACCCTTTATCGACGGCGTATTTTTGTTAATCGAATTTAACACTATGGTATTTCACTGGATGAGAATATCGTGTTTACCGTGAACAATTACAAAAAAAGAGCAGTCGGTCAAGATTTAACCAGTTCATCATTGTTTTAGAGCAATTATGCAAAGTTATGGATTAACTGTGTTTTAACACTGAACTGGTCTAAAAATAACGTGGGGATGAGGACAATTCGCTGCAGCCGTAAGGTGGCGTTGCAGAAAAATCCAATCTGTGAATAGGCCTTCGGCCAAGGGTACGTAAAAAACAAAGTGGACTTAGTACCCTTGGCTGGGGAAGATAGAGTTTTTTTTGTACATCAAGCGAACTTTTGTTTTTTATTGTGATATAATATCCCTTTATACTTAAAACATATGCTGTTGCCCCTCATTAAAAATTCCTTGACAATGGAAGTTTTAAGGAGGGTAACAATTTATTTTGTATCCTTCAGTAATAGTGAAAAAATTCCTTGCTGAAAATGTGTACAAAAAGTTAATTGAAACAGACAGGACAAATGCCTTTTAATTTTCACTATCTTGTTTTGGGGTTACAGTTTAGCTGTAATAATAATTTATTTGTCATGCCAACAGATTGTAGAAAAGAGGTTTTGTTATGAAATCTTTGCAATAGGTGATACAGTGCATACTAGCATCGAAAACAGGAAAAGACACCTCAGTCCCCGTTGCAGCATGCATGTTGCAATGACCAAGAATTCCAACAGTATGCTGCTGTATTTATTACATAAATATATTGCCAGTGATCTAATATGTTAATAGTGTGAAAAAAATCTTATTGGGGGCATGACCCGGGGCCATGGGGCGATTGGTGTGGTAGGTGGCTATTATGGGTTGGGGTGGTGTCGCCGGGATAATTTTACATATGTGCTCGAGTCACCTATGCTGCATGCCATACTATTCTAACAGCATGGCAAGGCAATTCTTGTTTAATATTCACAATCATGAAACTCTGAAACATAAAGCTATAGACACCATTGCTGTAGCTGGGAAAACATTCATGAAATATTTTATCAGTCGCTGCAAGATCCTTACTGCCACTTTTAAACAAATAAAACATCATTGAGTTTCACCTAAAACGGTTTTAAATTGATTTTGGTCATACTTTCGATAGTAAACCTGATTTAAATGGTAAAAAATTCAATGTACAGGCATGTGACCCATAAACGTCCCGCCTTTTCCATCGCTTGAAGGAAAACCAGAAATTGATGGATTAGTGTGTTGATTTGTGTTTAAAGGCTCTAAGACTTTAAGACATTATTTCAGTCGAGCCGTCTCTCAGAGAGAAGGAGAAAGAAAAGAGACAAGATAGACGAGAGAATAAAATATCCAAACAAACACTACCCGCATCTACTGCAAGCACAGTAGGTCCTTGCTCTACTTTTATCCAAACGGCACCATAAGTCACACAGCACCATCGTCCGACCACACCACTCCCACTAGATATTGAATCTGCATTATATGGAACAATGTATCATTTTTCAAAATCATGTTTCTGCCTGTTTTTGCCAGTTATATGACTCAATTTATACACATCAATCTAAACAAAGCATTAGAATATAACTGAGGACAAGGGAGGATATTATTGTCGACAAGGGAGGATATCATTGTTCGCCAGATTTGGGCTAATAACAATAACCTCAAAGAGTATGGAAAGGAAAGTGTGACATTCAAACGGAAAGACGGACAGACATGCACTTTTTCAGAATCACGGCTGAGGACATTTAAGTATTGGACAGACATACAGCAAAACTTTTAATCAAAATCTAAAAGCCATAGGCATATGTAAAACAATTACCTTTATCTAATTCAAACTAACATTTGATGGCATTATATAGATCTGTTTAAACATGCAATACTGACTTCTCCCTCTCCGATACGTTCAGATGCGGCTATTTATACAGCCCGTACTAAAAACGTGGTAACACCTAGATACGTACAAAATGCGGCACATTTCTTCGCCAAACATAAGGCGGAAAACGTAGTGCAACCTTGTCCTCAATACGTGACAGTGAGACTGGGCCCTTAGTGTGTAATTTTATTATATGCAAATCAAAATGAAAAAGAAAACTCCGTTCATTAAGTCTGAAACTGGGGTTTTCGCTGATCATACTTTAATAATCTAATCAATCCAGGTAAGACTGTGCACAGTGATAATGCTAGACTTCCGCCGATTTCTCATCAATGTGTCTTGTGACTCTGTCCTTCGTCGGATGTCAAATAATGGGGCCTCTGTGGCAGAGCTGCTGGTAGCTCTATGGCTGAACTAGTAAAAAGACAACACCTGAGGATTAATCCTCAGAATTATAATGTTAAAAAATGTAAGATTGAACTCTTAACAAATTTCTTATGCTAAAATCATTTGTATTCATAGCTGAACGGGGATTAATCCTCATCCATTACCCTTTCATGTGAGCATCAATTTTAGTGGAGTTGGACTTTAAGACATAGACTATTGAAAGTCAAGTACTTCTAACCAATCAGAAACTTTATTTTCTGGTGGATTGAGGATTAATCCTCAAGAAACCTAGTTTTTCTTTTTACCTCAATCTGGACCTACCAAAATGGATGGGCGCCAATGGAACTATGTGGCAGAGCTGCTGGTAGCTCAGACAGTGAATGTGTAAAATGACGACACTTGGGGATTAATCCTCAGACGGATAATATCAGAACTATAAAGCTTGAACTTGCAACAGTTTTGGACTTTCAAACCTAAACTCAAACAAAATTTTCTGGCTGACCGAGGATTGTTCCCCAGATAATACGTTGTTGACGTTTGAAGATCTTTCTGATATTAACAGCCAACGAGGATTAATCCTCACAAGGAAGTTAAAAATAAAACAAACATGTCTTCATTTCTGTTAAATATAAAATGGTAACCCCCCAAAAAACGCTGTTTATGTTCATTTCTCATTTTGATAGTGACAACCAGTGAGGATTAATCCCCACAAGAAAGCAGAAAATGAAGGTACCATATTTCAGCCTCTGTAAGATATGTGAAATGACGACACTTGGGGATTAATCCTCAGACGGATAATGTCAGAAATATATATCTTGAACTTGTATCAATTTTGGACCACAAACCTAATCTAAAAAAAAAAATCTGGCTGACCGAGGATTAATCCCCACAAGAAAGCGGAAAATGAAGGTACCATATTTCAGCCTCTGTAAGATATGTGATATGACGACACTTGGGGATTAATCCTCAGTCAGAAATATATATCTTGAACTTTTATCAATTTTGGACCACAAACCTAATCTAAAACAAAATTCTGGCTGACCGAGGATTGTTCCCCAGATAATACGCGGTTGACGTTTGAGCTTCTTTTGATATTAACAGCCAACGAGGATTAATCCTCACAAGGAAGTTGAAAAATAAAACAAACATGTCTTCGTTTCTGTTAAATATAAAATGGTAACCCCCCAAAAAACGCTGTTTATGTACAGTTCTCATTTTGATATTGACAACCAGTGAGGATTAATCCCCACAAGAAAGCGGAAAATGAAGGTACAATATTTCAGCCTCTGTAAGATATGTGAAATGACGACACTTGGGGATTAATCATCAGACGGATAATGTCAGAAATATATATCTTGAACTTGTATCAATTTTGGACCACAAACCTAATCTAAAAAAAAATTCTGGCTGACCGAGGATTGTTCCCCAGATAATACGTGGTTGACGTTTGAGCTTCTTTTGATATTAACAGCCAACGAGGATTAATCCTCACAAGGAAGTTAAAAATAAAACAAACATGTCTTCATTTCTGTTAATATAGAATGGTAACCCCCCAAAAATGCTGTTTTTGTTCATTTCTCATTCTGATGTTGACTACCACTGAGGATTAATCCCCACAAGAAAGTGGAAAATGAAGGTACCATATTTCAACTTTTGTAAAGTATTAAACGGTAACCCCCCAAAAATAAAGAATTAGACCCCCCGAAAAGCTCACTTTTATGCGGGAAAAGAGGACTTTAGTGGCAAATCCTCTTTTATTTTGGCAGTCGTTTATACGAAAAATACAAAGGGACATAATTCCGTCAAAACTGAGAATAGAGTTATGGTTGTATTTTTCTGTACATCGTCTGATAGTGCTTTACATTTATGCAAACTTTCGTGAAGAAATCTTAAGAACGTTTTTGAGATATGGAGCACGAAGCTCATATGAAATTACTATATGAAAAATACAAAGGGAAATAATTCCGTCAAAACTGAAAGTAGAGTTATGGTTCTTTTTCTCTGCACATTGTCTGATAGTGCTTTATATTTATAAAAACTTTCATGGAGAAATCTTAAAAAAACGTTTTTTGAGATATGGAGCGGACACGAAGCTCATATGAAATTACTCTATGAAAAATTCTAAGGGACATAATTCCGTCAAAACTGAAAATAGGGCTATGTTTCTTTTCCGTTTCCTTTTCCTTAAAATCTTCTTCCTCAGAACCAACAGACCGATGGCCGTCCGTGAAACTTGGTATGAAGCATTGAGTACTCAGGAATACCAACTTTGTTCAAATTATGACTTTGGGTTGGCCTTGGCCTTATTTATGGCAGATTCAAATTTGCTTTCTGGTGCTTTTATATGGAAAAAATGATACAACAAATCATGTCATGGATATCGTTAGAGATTTTGGCTTACGAATCGGTATATACATTTGTCCTAATTAGAACATGAAGATTTATATGTAAACAAGAGGGGCATGAGGCCTTGAATCGATCGCCTGAGTAAATAGGCCAAACTAGGGTCATCATTTGAACAAACCTGATAGTTTGAAACTGTCAAAATACCTTAGTTTCCGTTTCTTGACCAGCGTCAGGAGTTCATCATATTCCCCAATGGCTGCTTGGATCTTCCTGCGAACCTCCTCATTGGTTATATGGTCCTTGTACGAAATGTTCAGTAACCTTCGGTAGCATCTCATCTCAAAGGCCTGCGTTCTTTTCTCTAACTCTGCTGTCAAGGTCCATGATTCACAGGCATACAGAAATATGGAAATGACAAGGGAGCGCATAAGTGTCACCTTTGATCCAAGAGATATGTTGTTATCTCTCCAAATTGGTTTCAGCTTGGCAAGAGCTGAAGTGGCTTGTGCTATCCTTGAGAGAACCTCCTGTTTTGAGCCATCATCTGAGACAACTGCTCCAAGGTATTTGAAGCTGCTTACAGTACCCAGCTTCTGCCCCTTTACCTTGATCTCCCTCTGGATGCCATCTGCGCTGTTTGTCATCAGTTTGGTCTTCTCAGCACTGATCTCCATCTTATACCTTGTGCAGGTCTGGTCGAGACTTTCAACTAGAGCTCCTAGTTCCTGCTCTTCCTCAGCAAGAGCGTCTATGTCATCGGCAAACCGCAGGTTGGTAATATTTCTGCCGCCTATGCTAACCTTTCCGTCATGCTCTTCCAGAGCATCGGACATGATCCGTTCGAGAAAAATGTTGAAGAGGGTGGGTGACAGAAGACATCCTTGTCTTACTCCAACTGTTGTTCTGAACCATTCTCCTGTGCTGCCATTTATCTGGACTGCACTTGTAGCCTTGTCGTATAGCTGCTCAATGGTGCGAACTAGGTTTGCATTGATATTGTACTTCCTCATGGTGGCCCATAAGGCTGCATGCCATACCCTGTCAAAGGCTTTTTTGAAATCAATGAAGACATGGTACAGATTCTGCTGATGTTGGAGATACTTTTCACACAGGATTCTAAGGTTGAAGATCTGTTCTGTGGTGCTCCTTCCTGCTCGGAACCCAGCCTGTTCCTCAGCGATTATCTCTTCGGCTTGTGGCTTAAGCCTGTTCAAGATATCTTTCAGCATGACTTTGCTTGAATGACTGATGAGGCTGATGGTTCTGTAGTTCTGGCAGAGCTGTAGGTTGCCCTTTTTAGGGAGAGTAATAATCAGAGACTGAGTCCATGGGGTAGGCCATTCTCCTGTTCTCCAGATCCTGTTACAGATATCTGTTAAAACATCAATCATGGTCTCCCCTCCAGCTTGAACAAGTTCTGCTGGTATATTATCAACTCCGGCAGATTTTCCCTTCTTCAGTGCTGCTACTGCAATCTCAACTTCCTCACGAAGGATCGGTTGTTGATCTTCATCTGGGGGCTGACTGCAGTCCAGAACCGTATTGTCACCACCAGTCTCATGGTTGTATAATTCTGAGCAATACTCTGTCCATCTGCTGAGAATCTCTTGTTCTTCTGTAAGGCATTTCCCAGACTTGTCCTGGATAGTTGTGGATCTACCCTGTTTCTCTGAAGTTAGATCCTTCACCAGCTGGTATGCTTTCTTGCTGTTGTCTTCTAGGAAGACTTCCGCCCAGGGTGCTGTGTTCACAGGTTTTGTTCATAGGTTTTGTCTAGAGACCTAGCAATGAACTCCCAGGTGGACTGTCTGCCAAGGCTAAGAGCTCCACCTACCCCTTCTAGTTTTATTTAGAGATTAGTAACTCTTAGACAGGACACCTTCCCAGGTTGATGAGCCCCATCTGCCCACATGCAACAGGTAGTACTGGTTTACATGGTACCAGTAGCAGTACCATTTGAATAATCTTGGTATTACTCAAGTACCCAATGCAACTTACCAAATTTCAAGGCCATCGGTCAATGGGTTCTGGAGAACAAAGGTTTTGAAGATTTTTACCATATATGGGCATGGCAGCCATGTTATGTTGTCTGGACCAACTGAACAAATTTTCCTTCACTCAGCCTCTAGAGGCTCTGCATGACATCTGGTTGCAACTGGGCCAGTGGCTTTGAGGATATGTATTAAAATTGTCAAAATATGAGAATCCTCAGTCAAAGGTCAAAGAATGACATAGACCTCTTGCTCTCACAAATCTTAATGTACTCACAAAGTTGGCTCTATATACCAATCTTTAGGCCCAAATCTTAAAAATTTTCAATGAAATCTTATGTTCTAGCGTTTTCCCATATCTTACCTTGCCATAAAGGTCAAGGTCAACCCAGTGGCATGATTTGAAAAATATTGGTTGTACTTAAGTACCCAATGCCACATACCAAGTTTCAAGGCCATTGGTCAATCGGTTCTGGAGAAGAAGATTTTTTTTTTTGTAAAATAAAACCATATATTGGCATGCCGGCCAAGTTGGTGGGCTGATTGAACGAAATTTCGTTTCCTCAGCCCCTGGAGGCTTTATATTACATTTGGTTACAATTGGCTTAGTGACATGAGATATGCTTTAAAATTGTCAAAACATGAGAGTTATGGGTCAAAGGTCAAAGAATGACCTTGCTCACAAATATTCATGTAAGCATTAACATGACTGTACATACCAATTTTTAGGTCAAAATCTTCAAACTTTCAAAAAAATCTTATTTTCTAGCATCTGTCCGTATTTGACCTTGGCGTTTAAAAGGATCAAGGCAACCCAAGGTCATTATTTGAACAATCTTTGTAGTACTTGAGCAGTCAATGCTACATACTAAGTTTCGAGGCCATCGGTTAATATGTTCTGGAGAAGTTTTTTTAAAGGTTCTTACCGTGTATGGGTATGCCGGCAATGTTGGTCATGTGACCAGGAATGATTGAACAAATTTTCGTTCCCTCAGCCCCTGGATGCTCCATATCAAATGTATGGGCATGCCGACCATTTTCGTCATGTGACCTGGATCGTTTGAATAAATTTTCGTCCCCTCAACGCCTTGAGGCTTTATATAAAATTTGGTTACAATTGGCAAAGTGGCTTTTGTTGAGATATTTGAAATTGTCGAAATATGAGAGACCTGGTTCAAAGGTCAGAAAATGAACTTCTCCTCTTGTGCTCGCAAATGTTCATGTGATTATTAAGATGACTGTATATAACAATTTCTAAGCCACAATCTTCAACAATGTCCGAGAAATCGTATGTTCTACCATTTTTCTCATACAATAGCACCAGCAAGCAAATACATGTAAGACCTTACCGTAGAAAAACCCAGGGTCAACCCAAAATCATAATTTGAACAACCTTGGTAGTACTCGTGTACCCATTGCTACATACTAAGTTTCAAGAACATCGGCCTATTGGTTGTGAAGAAGATTTTTAAGGTTTATAACATATTGGCATGGTGGCCATGTTGGCCGTGTGACCAGGACGTTTTGAACAATTTTTCGTTCCCCCGCCTTCTGGAGGATCTACATGAAATTTGGTCACTATCGGCCCACTGGTTTCAGAGGAGAAATCGTTTGGAAACGTTGATGGAAGGACGACGGAGTCTACCTATCCTACAAGCTCTCTCGGAGCCACTGGCTCAGGTGAGCTGAAAAATCGTTCCTGATTTCAACAAACTTGAGTGGGCAGACTTCCCTGAAGCTGCGTGCAAAATTTCAGCTCATTCGCATTTCTGGTTTCGGAGAAGATTTTTTTGGCTAGAACAGAGTTATCTGCCCTACCGCCCAGCGTAGTTGACGAGTCGAAACCAAAGTTACAAACTTTGTTCCTCCTTTGCCTAGAGACTCCACACAAAAAAATCACTTGGATAGTTTTTTTTTGAAGAAGTCACTAAAAGGAGTGACGGGCGATGGACGACGAATGACGATGGACGACGGACAACCTACCTATTATGTAAGCTCCCGGAAGCCTTCGGTTCAAGGGAGCTAAAACCATCCGATCAAAAATGAGCGAAAATGTGGAGACACAATTTCCCCAATACAAAGTCTATATGAACGCTCAAGGGCAACTTACTCCGCAATGAAAAATTGGATCAGGCTGAATTTCAAAATTTCAAACTCGTCTTAGCTCTTGTGCCTGTCCAAATTCTTGCAAGTCTGAAAAGACCCGATGAAAATGACCGGAAAAAGGAGACACTATATTCTTTGACGCTCAAGGGCAACTAACTCTGTTATTATAAGTCCAATCTGACCGATATTCGAACTCCCCCGTTACTTCTTATCTGTTACTGTTCCTGCAGTATGAAAACATCCTTTTAAAAATGAGCAAACAAATGTGGAGACATGATTTTCCCCATACAAACTCTATAGGATCGCTCCTGGGCAACTAACTACATAATGGAGAATCCAATCTCGCAGAATTTCGAACGTCTCCGATTTCTTTTGCAGGACGCTCAAGGGCAAGTAACTATGTTATGGTAAGTCCAATCTGACTTGCAAGTACGAAAAACAAACCGATTTAAAATGAGCAAAAACTGTGGAGACACGATCTACCCATACAAGTCTATAAATTCGCTCTAGGGCAACTACCTCTGGGATGGAAAATCAGATCTGGCTGAATTTCGATCTTGTCCGAGTTCTTGTGCCTGTCCTCGCTCCCTGTAAGTCTGAAAAAAGTTCCAATCGAAAATAGTGGAGAAAACCTGAAGAAACCATTTTCCCATTATAAGTCAAAGGAAGCTATTGGTTGCCATGGTAACTACAGTTTCGGGCAGACATGCCCCCAAAACTGATGCAGCCTTTGCCCCTGCCAAATAATGCTACACATGAAATTTAATTAAGATTGTCATAAAAGCTTTAGAGATATACTTGTTGGAAAGTATTGATGGACGGACGGACGACAATGCCTGCCTATCCTTCAAGCTTCCCCAGAGCCGCTGGCTCAGGTGAGGTAGAAAGGTCAATGTCATTCTTTGACTTTTGACTCAGATCTCATATGTCGAAAATTTCAAGCACCTCTTCAAGCGCCACAGGGCCAATTGTAACCGAATTTCATATAAAGTCTCCAGTTGCGGGAACAAAAATAATTTCAAACGGTCCAGGTCGCATGACCAACGTCGTCGTCATTCTTTGACCGTTGACCATGGTCTCTCGTATGTCGACAATTTCAAACAAGTCCCAAAAAGCCACTGGGCTAATTGTGACCATATTTCAAATAGAGCCCCAATTGATTGCGGGAACTAAACATTGTTCAAGCGGCCCAGATCACAGGACCAACATGGCAGCCATGCACATATATGGGAACCCGGTTCTTCCAGAACAAATAAGCGGATGACATTTAATACTCGAGTACTGCCAAGATTATTCAAAAGATGACCTTAGGTTGACCTGACCTTTTAACGGCAAGGTCAAATTTGCTGTCTGGTGGTTTTATATGTGAAAAGGCTAGAAAACACGATTTCTTGGAACTTGTAGGCAATTTTTGTGCAAAAGTGGATAAATACAGTCAACCAAACGAGTACTTTAACTTTTTTGAGTAAAAGAGATTAGGGTAATTCTCTCACCTTTAACAAATGTTTCTCATATTTCGATAGTTTCAAACTTTATGTATCAGGTTTGTGCAAATGATGATCCTAGTTGGACGTTTGACCTTTTACTCAGGGAGTGATCCAGGGCCTCCTACCCTCTTGTTTTAATGGTTACCACCAGACCCTAAGATCTAATTGGATACATTTAATTTAAACATGTTAACAACCATTAACTCAGTACACGTATAATGGTTGATGCATATTAATTTCATAGTTCAAGGGCGTAGCTACCTATATGCAAATATGCAATTGTTGCTTATTGAAATGTTGTCAGTGTGACAAAATTTCAATAAGCACCTGCGTATTTGCATTTTGGAATTTTATAAATTGGGCAAGATTTCATCACCAGCTGCTACAAGACATGAGAACATGAAATATACTCCTTGCCAAAAGTTTAGAATATTTTCAAACTATATGTACTAGGATTTAGAAAAAAAATACTTAAGTTCCAGCTTTAATTCCTCGTTTAATGATTATAAAAGCAGTCATTATGTATTCTCCAAAAATATTTACCGTTACAAACGTAAAATTGGTGTCATACAAAGGTTTCTCACAGCGAATTATATATATGTACAACGATATATTTATTTTTCTACTTGTCTTTTTTTTTTTTCTTTTTTTTTTTTTTTTTCTTTTTTTTTTTTTTGACATACACGCCTGTGCTTACCTTGTGCAGTGGTTACTCAAATTCGAATCAAAGTTGCTAGTTTTACGATGATTAGCCATTGGTGTTGCTGATGAACAACATTTAGTTCGACAGAAAATTGAATTCAATTGTTATTATCTCCAATAATCCTGTTATATTTGTTTTAACCATCTGGCAGAATATTCGTATTTGATACTGACCATTGATTTCTTACAGCTATACAGGTAGAATCTCCGGATAACCTTCGGCAGTTCTCCGAAACTAGACGACAACAGGCGATAATCGCAGGTGTCAAATTAATCCCTAAGGCTAAATACTCTTAACGCCGTCATGATAAAAATTTGAACTTTATGGTTTTAACTGAATTTCATTCCCGAGTCAGTTAATGAAAAATCTAATTTCGGTAGTAGAATGGGTAGTTATAATACATGAGTCAGTCTTACAACTCAACTTCTTTTTTTTTTTTTTTTTTTTTTGAAGATAATTCTAAATCTACACGATAGAAAACAACTTTAAGGATTAGTTCATTATTTGAGTCTCTGTTTCGTATCGTAGATGAAATTTCAAACCGACCGAACAAACAAACAAACAATATGATTTCTTTAAGTTTGTACTTCGGTGAAAAAATAAATAAAGAAATAAATCGAAGAGTATATGAAAGTAGCCAGGTGATAAATAAATTAACCCATTAATGCCTGGCGTCCCATATATAGAGTATACGCGAACAGTGCAGACCAAGATCAGACGCAGGAAAACACGGCGTCTTAACAGGCTCTACACTGTTTGCATTACACAAATGGCTATTTCTCCTATAAAAATGATACGAATAAACTAAACCAGACTCCCCTTAACTGTCATATGGACCCATTCATTTGACAGGGATATAACATTCCACTGGGCAAAAATGGGTTAATCAATGAAACAAACAAATGTTCTATATTTGATGTCTTAATTTCAAAGTAAATAGATAAAAATTCTGTATTTTAATTCCTTCATTTCAACTAAAAACAATTATTTCAGAGTAGTCCCGGTTGCTCAGTGGGTTAGGCGCTGGCTTACTGATCAAGCGGACCCGGGTTCGAACCCCGCTTGAGGCGAGAATCTTTTCTACCGTAAAAGGGGTTCCATTGCACACAGCCTTTCATAATCACTCTGCCGTCGTCTTGATATGACTGAAATACTGTTGAACAGGACGTAAAATCACAAATCATCCATCCATCATCAGTTATTTCATGATTTTTTTCTACGCGCTCTGACATATAGTTTTGCGTATTATATATTAATCTCAAGCCATTCACACTATTAATTTCAATGCAGTAATAAGAAAATAAAAGCTAAATTATCATTCGTTTCATTTACCCCATGTTTGTAAAATCTCTCCATTTATCGAGATAAGACGCGTTATTTGAGCGTTAGGCGCATGGGCGGAAACAATGTGAAAAAGGTCTTTTCCCATATTGCCTTCGTCGTCTTTAGACAATATATAAACACAATATACAAAGTGGCATGTGCGCTAAGCGAAGACTCAGATCAGTCTGGGCATCCGCCAAGTATGATGAGTCTTCGCTGTCGGCATGTAGGTAGCTTAGACCCTAAGCTACCTTTTAAGCGCATAGCGGAGACTCTAATCGGAATGGGCGAAGGTCCAGGCGGATCTGAGTCTTCGCTGGTCCCACATGTCACTTTATTTGTTTTGTCATGCCATGGCTCATATATTGCGACACGGTACTGTGGACGCGTGCCGTGTCATTTGTATTGTTTATTTAACGATGAATACCCCAGTTACATAAATCGAAAAAGAGTAATAATCGAATTTGAGCCTTGTTGAAATATTTTCACTTTAAACATATGAGAAAACAAAAAAATGTTAACACGAAGACCGTCTGTGAAAAAAAGCCAACAAACGAAAATAATTTAACGCTACAAAAGTATACAGTTTTCTGGTTCTTACGAAGAAAACTATACTACATCTTAAGTCCGCCGAATGTTTATTTTCATACCCAAACAACAAATAAGCAAAATAAAGTTCTTCTTATGTACCAAAGCAGGCATCCCTTGCAAACAAATTGAGAAACAAAAATAAATTTTACAAAAAAAGATACTGAAAAATAACATTACAAAGATAAAAAAATAAGAAATAAAAAAAGAAAAAAATGACAATAAATAAATTATTAGGTTGTTAATGTAAAGACAACTAGATAATACAATTTCATAAAGTTCATAATAGACAGAAGTAGTAAAACTGTTTTGCTAACATATTACTGATTTTAAGGCGAATTCAGACAAATGATTATAGATACATGGAGACAGAGAGAGAGAGAGAGAGAGATACTTATAGTGTGGCTCTTTGCCTCTCAAAAACAATCGTTAATGAGCAACTGCAAAAGCTCAATTTCGAAATGCACCGAAATTAATTTACTAATTGGCACTATACAATCATAAGATAATTGTCTTTCAATTCGGCACCAGTGATATAAATTATTTCACAAGTTAAAAGAAGTTTGCCGATCGACTTTTCGTCTTCATTTAAAGCTAATTAGACCGGATCAAAGACTGAAATTTGAATATGTTTACATCAATTATTTTTCAGATGCGCGGCTTCAATTTCATTCTTACATCAGAAAACTTTGGTCTACATTATAGAGCAGCTCTGGACCAGGAAAAAAATATTCTTTCACCTTTTAGTTTCAAGCAGGCTGGATGAACCTACATTAATGATTTGCATAATTTAGCTACTTGAAAATTAATTTCTACAATATCCAATAATAAATTGTGTATCATACTCTTCATACATATAATCTTTGCCCAAGGCTATTACCTAAAGCCGCGTGGTCTATCGCCGAAGTTTTGACGGAAACGCACGGAAACGACCGGCATACAAAAATCATTCATTAAAATTTGAACAAATAATGAAAAAAGACCATTTTATCATTTAGCTAGACTAATAAAAAATTACATCAAATAAAAATGTATTTTTTCTTCTTATCTGATCCATTTGTGATGCATAACATTTTGTATCTATTTGATTCTAAATAAGCGTTCGAATTCGTGTGCCCTAGTTGTTTTGCGGAGATTTTGTTATTTGTTTAATTAAATTATATACCTCTAGATAATCACCCAAAAAAGACCATTTTGTACTAGTGCTAGAATCAAAATTAAAACACGATATTAAAGATGAAGAATTTTACTTTCCGATATCGTTTGTGATGTAAAAATATATTAAGAATAATAAAAGTTATTAAGTGATAATGAAATTTCCCCATATAACCCGTGTATACCAAATTGGTTCACACCTGTAGAAGTACAAGTACGCAGTTTCTTCACTATGATAAGGCTAAACTGTGGTTAGGAGTATGTATTAGGGGCTTAACCCGCTTCACTTCCCCATTGCGGAATAAAACATTATTGTGCGCATTATGTAATTGTCCTTAGCTGCGCCCCTGTAGATACACGCAATATGGCTAAATGTATCATATCGCTGACGTAGACGCACGCGCAATTGTCCATAGATACACTCAATATGGCTAAATGTACCAATATCGCTGACGAAGTAGCACGCGCTGATCAGTTACACTTTCAAATTTCATTCATTGCTGCAAATTTTCTCAAATAACTTTTCAGAACTTTAGACTTCTCGCTCGTTACACAACCTTCTAAATAACGTAATGGAGAAAGATTTCGTTATACAGCCTTTAGAAATTTAAAAACAAAAATGGTCACCTGTATTTGTTAGATATGTTAAATGGAGTCCAAACTTTTGCGCACAGACACATGTTTTTATTCATTCTTTTACTTCATGCGAAAGAAGTTAAATGAACAAAGAGCAACATTGTTACAAAAAGTGGACCAACGTACAGCAAACAATAGATGAGCCGCGACACGACAAAACCGACAAAGTGGATGTGCGCCAAGCGAAGACTCAGATCAACCTGGGCATCCGCTCAGTCTGATCACTTTTTGCAGTGCGCTTAAAGGGTAGCTTAGGGTCACTCTAATCAGAGTCTTTGCTGTCGACATGCAGGTAGCATAGCTTAGGGTCAGTCTGATCAGAGTATTCGCTGTCGGCATGCAGGTAGGTTAGACCCTTAGCTACCCTTTAACATGTTTAAGGTGGAATAGCACAAAACCAAAATTTTCAGTTATTGTGTAAAAAGAACAATGATCAAGAAGTTCAATATTTTCTGAATTACGAAATGATTTTCTTTTAAGTGTGAAACTAATACTTCTTTTTCTTTGACGTCATAAAAATGTGAGGGGTTGACGTTTTTTACGCAAAATAAAAAGAGCTCGATTATATATAATTTTCGCATTTGTTTTGTTCTCCGTAAAGCTATTGTAATAAATTTCATACCAACGTGTGAGCCGTCAAGAGACCTTTAAGATGTGTAATTACTTCTTCCAAATATTTCCGCATTTTGTGTTGAGTTAGGCAAATATGACCTTTCATTAGCTTCTGAATATTACTTTATTTCGCATAAAAGCTCAGAATACAGAAAAAACGTCTCCGAAAAATACATCCGAAATTTTTAATATGTTATAATGAAATATGTTTGCAAGTCATTTTTGAAAAAACAATAAGTTTTCACCGTGTAAATTTTTCACAAAGTAGATTTGTTAAATTATACCCCCTGTCCGGATGATGTCTTTTCTTTCAACGTCAAACGGAGATTATTCCCAAGAATGTTTTCCAGTAATTTTCTATTTTCTTGCAAAACATTTATGATCTCTTGTAGAGAATATATCTGCATGACAAACGACAAACTGAATTGATATCTTATTCCGCTTTCCAGGGAGGAAGGTTTCAACACGCCAGGGGTTCATTTTTGCCATGCCATTAATTTTGCATAACGCGTGACGTCTGGTTTATTGAGTTCTTACGAACGTCGTATTTCGCGACGCCAGTTACTTCCGAAAAGGCAAAACCGGGAAAATGATCCCCTAGGCTGTTTGAACTCTTCTGTCTAGAAAACGGAAAGAGATATTTCTTCGATTGTTTCCTTTTTCATTTACATAGATTCTCTAAAATATGTCGACATTAATCTATCGGAATTAAAAGATATGTACGAAACCGCTCTTAGCGCCTAATTTAGTTTGACGCTAAACAAATTGACGTTATCTGAACAGGGGGTATAGTTTAAAAAATCTACTTTGAGAAATATTTACATGGTAAAATCTTAATATCATTTCATCAATATTCTAACTTCACTTTTCATTAAAACATATTAAAATTTGAGATATATTTTTCAGAGACGTTTTTCTCTATTTCAATGTTTCAGTGATAAAATGCAAATTTCAACAGCAAATGCAAATTAATGTTTGCATCAATACACTCGAAATGCATAGAGATTGGGCAGAAAGTATAGCACAGATTTATGGGCGTCTTGGTGGCATGTACTTCGGTATGAAATTTATTTCAATACCTTGATGGACTGCAGAGCAATGTCGATTAATGGGGATATCTGAGAGCTATAAATTTGCGTAAAAACGCCAAACCATCACATTTTCACGACTTCATTTAAATAGGAATTGTTTGTTTCATGCTCAGAAGAAAGTCATTTAGTGAGCCACAAATGCATGAAGTTTTTGATTATATATCATTGACTAGAAAACTGAAAATTTTGGTTTTGTCCTATTCCACCTTAAGCGCATTGCAAAGACTGATCAGACTGGGCGGATGCCCAGGTTGATCTGAGTCTTCGCTTTGCGCACATCCACTTTGTCGGTTTTGTCGTGTCGCGGCTCATCTATTGGTCCACTTTTTGTAACAATGTTTTTCTTTGTTTTTCAAACTTCTTTCGCATGTAGTTAAAGAATGAATAAAAACATGTGTCCCTGCGCAAAATTTTGGACTCCATTTAACATGTCTAACAAATACAGGTGACCATTTTTTTTTAAATTTCTAAAGGTTGTATAACGAAATCTTTCTCCATTACGTTATTTAGAAGGTTGTATAACGAGCGAGAAGGCTAAAGTTCTGAAAAGTTATTTGAGAAAATTTGCAGCAATGAATGAAATTTAAAGTGTAACAGATCAGCGCGTGCTACTACGTCAGCGATATTGACTCATTTAGCCATATTGGGTGTATCTATGAACGATTGTGCGTGCTACTACGTCAGCGATATGATACATTTAGCCATATTGCGTGTATCTACAGGGGCGCAGCTATGGACAATTACATAATGCGCAAAATGGTCCAAGCTACCTGGATGCCGACAGCGAAGACTCTGATCAGACTGACCCTAAGCTAAGACCACATGTCGACAGCAAAGACTCTGATTAGACTGTAACTTAGCTACCCTTTAAGTGTGACTGCAAAGACTCTGGTCAGACTGGGCGGATGCCCAGGCTGATCTGAGTCTTCGCTTTGCGCACATTCACTTTGTTGGTTTCGTCGTGTCGCGGCTCTGTACTCTGCATCCCAATCCTAATTCGTTCACCGTAGTAATTCTAAATATTGGAGCACGCAATATAATTACCGTTATCATCAACGTCCGCAACTTTCTACGCCGCCTGGAGTATTTTGTGAATTCTGTTGGATATTAGCGGCCGGCGTAGAAACTAAGGGTGCTGATCGAAAATGTACCGCACTGTTTTAATTCGCATTTCAATAAAAATATATCAACGCAATGCTGAATAATTGTATTTTTTCGGAATGTATACGGAAAATGACTTTTTTATGAAAACAAAAGAGAAATATGCGGGCAAAAATTTGATCAACGCAGTCAGAAAAAGTCATTATTTTCTATATATTCTTCACATTTTGAGGGTGGTCAGCTTAAACTAATAATGACCGCGGTATTTCTTATGGAATCTTTTCAAAAAATATACCAGGCTGTTCGTAATTCAATGCGGTTTTCAAAATGAACACGGAAAAATGGATTTGAATATATGGAAAAACAAAATTAGATGATAAAGATGACTAGCCCATATTTCGTAGTGTATTTCATTACCTGTTCGATTCGCGAATATCGATTATCGATTTTTGAAGAGTGGCGTGGAAAGTTATCCATGAAAAATGGGACAGTCTGGTTTGCAAATACGTTCAAAAGATGCAAATTGAACGGAAACCGCGTAGGCCCTGATCTAACTGAAGGAGCAATCTGATATGGGTTTGAACTGTTTGTTCAGACCTACTGTCGCAAAACTTAGAAATATACGGTAATGTTTGGATTAATCATGTGCGAGCTCACTTCACAATTCTAGAACCCCCCCCCCCCCTCCTTTCAAAAATGACTCAAAATTAAGTCTGACATTTCCTTGTCCGTTCAAACATTTTTCTCACCCATGGGATTAAATGTATCTTTCATGGGTATGAGGTGTGGCAGGAAAAATACGTCACGAGGGTCACTGTTCGGCATCACGAGGCTTGCTTAGTGATGCTGAACAGTGATCCCAAGTGACGCACTCCACACCCATGATAGATACTTTTTCTTGCACTCCACGTTTTGTTTTATCTTTAGAACTTATTAAAATGCGTAATTTTAGTGCCTCAGAGGTTTCTATTTGATTTTAAAAGAAGGCGCCGCTTTCAACGACCGCCATTATGTTCTTTACGTCAACGTCTGGCATGCATAAATGGACGTCATTTTGCCGTCTTCATGACGTCATCATTTGAAACGCCAACATCACTTGACGACGCAGATACAACCAATGCATTGAATACTCGTGATTTTATTCGGTCTGGGTGAGACAACATGGGTGAGACAGGATCTGTATACGCGGGTATCCTTATCCAGTGTGCATGAAAAGATTTGTAGGTACAGGTATCCACTTTTGGTGTTCATGAGCGAAATAAAAATCGATTTTACACTGAAATAGTTTATCTTACACTGAAATAGTCAAATTTTATGCTTTAGAAATGCAATAATTTAGGTTATTCCAATGCGTTAGCCATCACCAGTTAGGTTGGTTACTTGAGCAAGTGATCAATAAAACCACTTGTTGGCGTGATAAATTGTATCTGCATGAAAATAAAGACTGTCAGTGTTTTTGTGTTAATATAGTCGTTCACGTTAATTTGAATTTGCCTCCGAACTATACATCACAAAAGGTGCCAATAATCACTACATTGTACGAACGCACTAGTGCCAAGCGCGATCCGCTACATACATTGTTTGTAAAATAATTGGAGAAAAAGAGGCAAAAAGAGCACTTTTCTTTTAAACAATGGTCATCTTCGGACATATCTTTTACGTGTTTGAGGGATTTTCCGGGAGTTGACGGTAATTTTCATTGACACTTCAGTCATTTTTTTTTACAACTGAACAAAGAAAACCACGTACGCGCGGGCGCTAAAACCTGATGCGCACCCCCTAACCATTCGAGGGTATAGGGCGAAAAATCAGCAATATACGTGATTACCTTATCCCGAACTTTGGAAATCATTTGCTTAAGTGATTCGAGAAAATCAGCTGTTCGAGTGATTTTCCCCGAATAACAGACGATCACCCATTCAGGTGATTCGACAAAACACTCTGTATAGTGATTAAAATTTTTCGTGAGAAAGAAACGACACTCAGTCCAGTGATTTAATCAAAATCACTTGCTCAAGTAACCAACCTGACTGATCACGAAAGAGACACAACCTTTTGTCTAGTCTTTTTTTTTCGCCATATTGGATTTTTTTGGTTTCCTTCTCTATCCACATGACACCCACATGTCTAAGTCGGTCACAAAATGTTGCAATGAGATGGGGTATTCTTTTTTTCTTACAATACCGATCAAGAATTTTTGGATTGTTTTGAATAGAACGTTCCCGGTGTTATGTGGCCAAAGAAATACGATAATCGGATCTCAGACTTGAGCAGCGACACGACAAAGCCAAAAAAGTGGCATGAGCTCCAGCGAAGACTCAGATCATTCTGGGGCTGGATTTGGATTTTGATTGTTTCAGTTCCTGGTCTTTGCATACTTTTTACTTTTACATGTATCAGAGTCTTTGCTTTGCGCCCAAAAGGTAGCCAAGGATCTACGCTAGCTCCTTGCGGACAGCAAAGAATCTGATTAGACTGGGCGGATGCCCAGGCTTATCTGAATCTTCACTGGACGCACATGCCACTTTGTTGGTTTTAGTGTAAATAATATTTTATTCAAAATACTGAACAAATACAAACAATACAATCTCACAAGAATATAACTCAATACAGTAGCTTGAAAGTGATTCAGAAGAAAGTCTAAAGTTTGTTGGTTTTGTCATGTCATTGCTAAAATCTTTTCTTGCTTTCAACAATTTGGACTTACATGTTCTTTGGTTATGATGCAGCCTTTCAAATGACTGTTTTAATATAAGAATGAATTTCATTTTGTGGATTTTATCGAAGTGTAAACGCCGGCAAATCACTTTCAAAATGAATAAAGCCCGAAGGGTTGTGCAAACGCCGATGGATGGCGTTTACACATCCATAAAATCCACAAAAATAAAATTCATTTCTTATAATTCTAACTCAGTCATTTTTATCTTAAAATTGTCAGCAATACCGATTATTGTAGAAACTGTTGCGAAGAAAATAGTCCAGGTAGTTTCCGGTTTCTGGACCAGGTGATTTGTTGAAGTATGAACGCTGTTTTCTCTACACTCTTGACCAATCAAATTGCGTCAAATTAGCAGTGGAAAGTTGAGTTGGAATTATCAGAAAATATTCGCTTTCAAATTACGAAGGTGACCCAGAAATAATGTCACTGTAACTACAAAGCCATGCAGGATGCAAAAGAAAGCGACAAAATTTCATACCCAAGTACCATAACCTATTTGCATTATAGTCTGAAAATGTCATAAAAATATAGTGCAAAGCTATCAGGCAAGGTATCAAAATAGGCGTAAAGCATGGTAATGACAAACGCGGCACGTCAATGACGTTATTCACGTCCCGGTTTTCAAAGTAGAATCCTTGCTGTTCCAGCATAGCACGTGTGTCTCTTCACCCCTGTGTTTCTCATTTTTCGATATTATTTGAATAGCCCTTCAGCAAATATTAATGCATAATATTAATATGAGCCGCGACACGAGAAAACAAACAAAGTGCTTCTGCGCCAAGTGCTGACTAAGATCAGCCTGGGCATCCATCTAGAATGAGCAGACCATTGGCTAACCACCTAAAGGGTAGCTAAGGATATAAGCTACCTTCATGCGGCCAGCGAAGACTCTGATCAGGCTGGGCGAATGCCCAGGCTGTTCTGAGTCTTCGCTGGGCACTTTGTTGGTTTTGTCGTGTAGCGGCTCATATTCATTTATGGCGTCTGAAACAAGAGGGATGTTTTGTCCGACATGCAGATCTTTCGGTTTTTAAACGATCCTCCAGCGACTCCTCGCCGTTACTATATGCCCTGATTTCACCTTAACACAAGGTTTATCACCGTGCGTATAATACCAAATCTTTAGAGTCTCTAACGTCGATATTCCTATTTTGAGACAAATTTGCAAAAAGCGCGTTAATCAGAAATCAACATGATTCTTTTCATTTGACAGTAACAAAAATTAGCACTAACTTGCGAACTTCAATCTGCAATGACGTTATTAAAGTTTCAACAGTAGGCGGCAGAGATATATAACGTCAGGTTATTGACTTTTCATTTAAGAATTGAAATTTGATTTTTCAGCGTTCATCGTGTAATGAAGCCAGTGGGCGGAGCTAAAATTCCATGAAGCACGGAGCGCTTCTTGAAGAATTTTAGCGACGACCACTGGCTTCTTCATACGATGAACGCTGAAAAATTAAATTTTTATTCTTACATTTACACTTTATTGACCCTTCCTGTACCGTTTTTGTGGTAATTTAATGTAGACTAAACAAATTGTGGGTCGAAGAAAGTAAGTAACGACGTGTTCGGCCATGGCATTAAAACAGCAGTCGCCATAACGTGGCATAAATCGAACGTTACGTAGACCAATCAAGAAGTTTGTTTACCTCTGAAGTCTCAGATGTATCCACACAAAAGCGCAGACTCATCTGAGTGTTTGCTTGGAGGAGCAGTCTGATCAGGGCCTCACTGTTTACCATTCCATCTGCATCTAGTGCTCGCATTATTGCATTGTAAAACTAGCCTTTCATTTTCGGGGCATCAACTGTAATTATATCAGAAGTCCCATCTTTTTTTAATATTTAGGGTACATACACTTGAGGAAAAAGTTCTGCCCGTGCAGTACTTTTGTCCTTATAAAGTATACTTTTCAAGAGGAGCGAGAAATCTACAAAGGTACGAGATAGATAACAATGGTGCGGTGAAAACGGATTCATGGAAAGATTTTATTCTTTTATTTATATTTTTTCTACCTTCTTTTACAGTCGCTCTTTCATTTCTTTTTTTTTTTTCCTTTTTTTTTGTAGCTCACCTGAGTCAACGGCTCCGTGGGTACTTATAGTAAAGACAGGCTCCGTCATCCGTCTGTCCGTCCACACTGTCAGACGACTTCTTCTCTGAAACCACTTGGTCGATTGTAACCAAATCATATATTGCCTCAAGGGCTTGCGGGAACGAAATAGTATTCAAATGATTTTGGTGACATGACCAACGCCCATATATGGAAAAATCTTTAAAAATCTTCTTTTACAGACTGAAGCCTTAGGCCATTCAAGAGTATTAAAATTATGACCCGGGCTTAACCTTGACCTACTTTACGAGAAGGACAAAATTGCTTTCTGGTACTTTTATATTGGAAACTGCTACAAGATTTCATGGAAATTATTGAAGATTGGGGACTAAAAATTGGTTTATGCAGTCATCTTAATAAGTACATGAAGATTTGGAGTACAAGAGGTCAAGCTCTCTCATATTTTGAAAATTTCAAACATTTCAAAAGCGATTGACCATTTTCTCAGGTGAGCAATTCAGAGCCTTATGGCCCTTTTGCTTACTGTCGCTCCTTCTTCTTTTTTTCTTTCACATTTTATGATTCTTTGTTTGTTCACATGTTTTATCAATAGGGATTGTGCAATGCAAAAATGGAATATACGAGGGTCATTTCAGAAATAGTGTAAATGAGTCGGCCATTCCCAGGAATGTTGACCAATTTTTGAAATTTAAGTCTTAACTTTTCGGTTTACATATCACCCAATGGCATTCACTTGAGGCACTGGCATTTTCTTCAAAATATGCCTTGACAATTGTTGTTAGGGTAAGGACACTGAGAAGAAACAGACGTAATATTTATGTAAAGACAAATTCATATTTTCTAACCTCCGGATACAAGCAGCTCTGGATTGATACCTATAATACATGTTATACTGAAAATATTTCAGTATGAAAAGCATTGTATCAGCCTTGCTAACACACAAGATTTACCTTGCAAGATAGGCTAATCATGGAACAATGCGCATTTCTGGTGACGTCACTTCCTGTGCTAAATTGAAATGTATAGTAAGTTGTTTAAACTTCGATTTTGAGGTCAAATTAAGTGACAGTGAATGTTTGGTGACAGATATGAAACAGAAAATAAATAAGATTTAATTCGTCATGCTTGTTTTCTGTTATAAATAATCTTTTATGGCGCTTTATGCTCTCTTGTCAGTGGCCTACCTGATTTTTTACGATAAGTTTCCCCACCCACCCACATAGTTCAATGTCAGTATGTCATATTAAATTATAAGTCTTTCAAGTCTTTATATATGAATTTTTCTATCAATATGTCCTTCTATTTGTTAACACTAAACAAAGTTAAATATATTGAGCCTGTATCTTTTTATTAGAAGATAATTTCATTTTATTGTATGTATTTTACATTAATTGCTGCTACTTTGCAACTTCCGGCGTGGGGTTTGCACACGTATCGTCCAGTTTCATCAGTGATTTGATGCCAGTCGTAACAAAATATAGTGAACTTATCATTTCAGTAATAAAATGTCTGTCATTTGTTGGAATTGGATGTGATTGAGTCAAAAACCACAATTTTATTGATATAATGCATTTATAATAACTTTGCATTTATAACCACAGAGCAGACAAGAATCTCGATTATTATGTTACTTGTGTAGAATCTAGAAACGATTTCTGTATAATTTTCTTATTATACATTGAAAGAACAGTATTACGCGTTTCGTCATTAAAATATATCATTTTCTCATTAAGCAAACAGTAACAGTATACGAGAGACTTTCGGTGAAAATGTATAGTTTCCAGTGTCCACACCCTTATGACGTATAAGCACGTGCTGTCATGCATGGGTGACTTAGAAATTCTTTTAAAGCATACCATTACAAAGATCTTGAATTTAGCTTTCCAAAGATATATAACACCAGTGCTAAATATCACCCAATAGGCTAAGCTGAGATCATTTACATTATTTCTGAAATGCCCCTCGTACATGTATAATGTGTTTAGTCGAACTTAAAAATCTTTAACCTTTGGCCGATGAAAGTGCAGCTCCGACGTAGGAGATAATAAGTCCGACGTAGGACTTTCTAATACCTACATAGGATCTATCTTTACTTACTTACCATTTGAAAGTAAAGTGTTAGTCCTCAAAGAACTGTCGAAGAAGCAAACGCCGGATGTTGACCTCATTTTAAAACTCTTTAGTGTTCATTTCCATATAAGACGTCAACAAAAAAAATATGAGCGGTTACACGAAAAAACCAACAAAGCGGCATGTGCGCCCAGCGAAGACTCAGATCAGTCTGGGCAGCCGCCCAGTCTGATCAGAATCTCTACTGTCCGTATGGAGCTAGCTTAGACTCTAAGCTACCCTGTAGGCACACATGCAAGATTCCCATCGGGAAGGGGGGGTTGAACCCGTGTCACGGTTCAATTATTAAGCTGTAGCTACACCTTTCGCCAGATGCTAAGCACAATTTTAAGTAAATGTAACCAAAAGAAATCATACCAAATTAGGCCCAATTTTGACTTACTGTGTGAAAGCAATGCATACTATCATAAAGATTAAGCATGGTAAAAATGGTATTTTAATTTGAATCAGTGTAAGTTAAAATCTTAAAAAGTTCCTTCAAGAGCAGAGAATACATACAGAAGTAGGAACGTGGGCCAGACTACGTAGTTTCGGCTAATAAAGCCTCGTCAGTGACCCTGACAATATCTGGTGACGAAACCAGAAAAAAGCATACTGTAATTTCTTAATATTAATTTGACAGTCGATTCAAAGACTGATTAGTTTCAAAAGGATCCAAATAATATAAAAGACGATGATCTAGAATAATAGTCTAAATCGATCTCAAATTTTAGATTTCTAAGAATCCATCCTCTGATCCCAAAGGATGTAAATAAAATATAATCTGCACTATGGATGATGTACGGGGGAGACGTTTTACGGCCGCCACACGGCACAACACCAGCTGCAGTGAGGTAAAATTAAAATCTTAAAAAGTTCCTTCAAGAGCAGAGAATACATACAGAAGTAGGAACATGGGCCAGACTACGTAGTTTCGGCTAATAAAGCCTCGTCAGTGACCCTGACAATATCTGGTGACGAAACCAGAAAAAAGCAGACTGTAATTTCTTAATATTAATTGGACAGTCGATTCAAAGACTGATTAGTTTCAAAAGGATCCAAATAATATAAAAGACGATGATCTAGAATAATAGTCTAAATCGATCTCAAATTTTAGATTTCTAAGAATCTATCTGAAGAACTGCGCAAAGCGAACATAAACGTAAATGTCGAAAAACTATGCAAATTTTTCATATTTAAATTTTGTACAAACGGTAACTTTGTAATCACCAATTTTAAATAGTTCTAATGTTACAAAACGTTATATTTGTTATGCTTGTATACAATTTACAGTGCACCAAACCGAATTTTTTTTCCATATAAAGGTTTTTCATGTTGATTTGTGTTTAGACGTTTTATACACTCATAGGACTATGGAGACTTAAACATTTAGCTATGCATCCGCTTGCTAAATCCTGTCAACGATAATTCAACTGTGTTTAGTTATTCAAAGATAACATTACATGTAACAATGAGCTATAATCATTTCGAGCCAACTTTTGAAGTGATGATATTATAAAATAGATCTTCCGCAGCTATATATGCTCACCAGATGAAACGAGTAGGGTAAATAAGGGCAACTTGGACAATGGGGAAAGTGGGACACATTTTATTCTTATCGCGCCAGACGTGGCGTATTTACCAAGACAATAAATATTGCCTTAGCATCTCTATTTCTTTGATTGCAAATAATATTTCTATGATACTTAGGTATTCAAAAGCATGCAGTGGCTGCATTTCTAATTTGAAGGCCCGGAAAAGGCGCATTCATTCAGTTGAATAAGAATATAGCAGCATTCGTCGGTTTGAACAATCATCATAAGTTTACCCTTCGATCGAGATACTTAAAATTACATCACTCAAGCAAGGCAACACAAGGGTCATTGTCTTAAGTCGAACTAAAAGTTTTATTGTTTCCTGTCGTTAAATGAGCTAATACTTATTAGACTATTTGTAAAATAAAATTCTTGACGTAAGCTTTGACTAAACTGACGTTATATACAGGACGAATGTACGAATAACGTTACGAAAACGAAATTAACTTATAACAAGAGGGCCAAGAGGCCCTGAATCGCTCACCTGAGCAAAAAAGTTAAAGGTCAAACTAGGGTCATCATTTGAACAAACCTGGTAGTTTGCAACCATTTCCAAATGGTTCTGAAGAAGAAGATTTTTGAATATTTTTCTATGTATTGCTATGGTTCAAACCCAGGACCAGGGGGCGGGGCCATTTTGGACCCTGGGACTATCATTTGAACGAAGTTTGTAAAGGACCACAAAGCAATGCTGAATACCAAATTTCAAGCATCTGAGCTTTGCGGTTCTGATTTTTGAATACTCTTCTATGTATTTCTAAAGTTCGAACCCAGGCCCCTCTGGGGCGGGGCCATTTTTGACCCTGGCGCCATCATTTGATTAAACTTGGTAAAGGACCACTCACCAATAAGGTTGTCTTGGACTTCGAAAGAGGTTATCTTGGACTTCGAAAAAGCTTTCGACACTCCCCCTCATGAATTACTTAAATGTAAGCTATACGGCTATGGTATTGGTGGGAAGACTCTGAAATGGATAGATTCTTTTCTCTGTTACAGGCAGCAGCGTGTGGTGGTAAATGGAGTTAAGTCGGATTGGGTCCCGGTTTTGTCGGGTGTCCCCAAGGTCACCGTGCTTGGACCATTGTTATTCTCGTTGTACATTAACGACATAACAGAAAATATTGACTCGGAATTAAGACTTTTTGCTGACGACTGTGTTTGCTATCGTGAAATCAGAGATATTGAAGACACGGTGAAACTTCAGGAGGACATAGATCATTTAGGTTGTTGGGCAAGAAGTTGGGGCATGAGATTTCAACCTGTTAAATGCAATATAATGCAAATTACAAGGAAACGGATCAAGAAGATCAATGCTTCCTACACTTTAGAGGGAACGGTCCTCAGTAATGTAGAAACTATCAAATATCTTGGCTTAACCATAACCAATGATTTGAAATGGAACACACATGTCAGCAATATTTGCACAAAGGCTAATAGGACCCTCGGCTTCCTCAGATGTAACTTGGCAGCATGTCCACAGGATGTTAAAGAGTCAGCATACAAGGGACTGGTGCGTCCAGTCCTGGAGTATGGCAGTTCAGTTTGGGACCCTCAAAGTATACTTCTTCGAGATGAACTTGAGAAGGTGCAGAAAAGAGCAGCTAGATTTGTAACGGAAAATTACACATATGAAACTGGGAGTATGACTGGCACTCTGGAGAAACTTAAGTGGGAATCCCTGAAAAAGAGAAGGAAAGATAGTAGACTCATAATGCTTTACAAAGGTCTGAGGGGTTCAGCCAGTATACCCATAAACGACCTTATTCCCCCAAGTAGGCGTACCAGGAATCATCATTCCCTGACATTTCGAATCCCATTGGCTTGGACTGACATTTACAAGTCCAGTTTCTTCCCCCAGACTATAAGAGATTGGAATTCCCTGGAAGATTGACTTATTTCTGCTGCTGAGTGTGCAGAGGATTCAGTTACTAAGTTTACTTCTCTTATAAGGGCTAGGGACTAGCTTCCCTGATTCACAGGTCCTCTTGAATGATTGTCCTTGGACGTATCACCAGTAAACAATTCTGATTCTGACCAATGCATCATACCAGATTTCAAGCCTCTGCACGAAAGGGTTCTGCAGAAGAAGATTTTTAAGTATATTTAAATTTCGAACCCAAGACCCCCCTGCCCAAGGGCCATTTTGGAACCCAGGGACACCAATTACATAAATTTTGTAGGAGTCCACAAGGCAATGCATCATACCAAATTTCAAACATCTGAGCCAAGAGGTGCTGAAGAAGAAGATTTTTAAACATTTTTCTATGTATTCCTATGGTTCAAACTCGGGACTCCCTGTCCCGGGGCCATTTTGTACCCTGGGCCTTCATTTGAACAAACTTGATAAAGGACTACAAGGCAATGCTATATATAAAATTTCAAGCATCTCAGCCAAGTAGCTCTGAAGCAGAAGATTTTTGAATATTGTTCTATGTATTTCTATTATTCATAGCCAGGACCCCCTGGGCCGGACTATTTTGGACCCTGGGGCCATCATTTGAACAAACTGGGCAAAGGACAACTAGACAATGCTACATATCAAATTTTAAGCATCCAACCCAAGTGGTTCTGAAGAAGAGGATTTTTGAATATTTTCTTATGTATTTCACTGGTTAAAACCTTTGACTCCCTGCCGCGGGGTCATATTGGACCCTGGGGATACCGTTTGAACAAACCTGGTAAAGGCTTACCAGGCAATGCTACATACCAAATTTCAAATATCTAAGCCTTGCGGTTCTGAAGAAGATGATTTTTGAATATTTTTCTTTGCGTTTCTATGGTTCAAACATTGGACTCCCTGCCAAGGGGCCATTTTGGACCCTGGAGCCATCATTTGAGCAAACTTGGTAAAGGACTATTAGGTAATGCAACATACCAAATTTCAAGCATCTGAGCATTCGGTTCTGAAGAAGAAGATTTTTTAATATTTTTCTATGTATTTCTATGGTTCAAACCCAGGACCCCCTTGGACAGGCCATTTTGGACCCTGGGGCCATCATTTGAACAAAGTTTGTAAAGGACCACAAGGCAATGCTACATACCAAATTTCAAGCATCTGAGCCTTGCGGCTCTGAGGAAGAAGATTTTTGAATATTTTTCTATGTATTTCTATGGTTCAAACCCAGGACCCCCCTGGGGCGGGGCCATTTTTGACTCTAGGGCCACCATTTGAACAAACTTGGTAGAAGACCACCAGGCAATGCTACATTCCAAATTTCAAGCATCTGAGCCAAGCAGTTGTGGAGAAGAAAATTTTTAAGTATGTTTAGTTTCGAACCCAAGACCTCCTGCCCCAGGGCCATTTTGAACCCGGGGGCCACCAGTTGAACAAACTTGGTAGAGGACTACTAGGCACTGCGACATACAAAATTGCAAGCATCTGAGCCAAGCAGTTCTGGAGAAGAAGATTTTTAAGCATACTATAGTTTCGAACCCAAGACCCCCTGCCCCAGGGCCATTTTAGACCCTGGGGCCACCATATGAACAAAATTGGTAGAAGTTTACTAGACACTGCTCCATACCAAATATCAAAGTCCTAGGCCCAGCGATTTTAGAGAATATGTCATTTAAAGCAAATGGTTGACGACGCACGACGCACGACTGACGACGGACACTGGGTGATCACAATAGCTCACCCTGAGTCTATGGCTCAGGTGAGCTAAAAAGGTGTTAGGCCTATAATGTGATAATCCAATACTTTTGTCTGAAACATATAGCCCGTTTATTTTTCTGTATGAATATTTTCGATACGGTTCAACAATACTTTTACATAGAACGGCAAATTAGCAACGCTATTTCAGTCTGACGTGACGTTAGTTAACTGTCATCTTCTGTGAGGTTGCAATTATAACTGTAGGTCGTTCCTTTTATTTCAATTTTCATCCTTCTTTCCAAACAGATGTTAAATGAAAGAATGGCCAAAAATTATTTGGAATTTAATAATTCAGTTTTGAAAACTTGAAACTCAACAGGGACACAGGTTATGGAAAATGTACCATCTACAGTAATATATTTGGATAAGTGGGACGCCATTTTTTACACTTTACAAGTTCGTTTGTACATTTTGATACAGAAAGTCAAAAGGAATAAGTTGAACACTGTTGGTATTCATAATCTTGCTGGAAGTAACCTGGTGTAACAAAACATCAATTAGTAGGCCATGAGCCAAATATGGTTTACCCCCCCCCCCCAGGGGGAATTTTGTAGACCATACTTTTCCTAAAGCCCAGCATCTTAGAAGTATTTTGCAGCATGTTAGCCCTCTGGCGAGTGAGGCGTTAAGCTGTAACAGCCTGTTACAAACGTTACCCATTAAAAATATAAACATAAAATAAAAATTATCAAAATTATTAAAAAATAGAAGTCACTTTCCTATGTTTAAAGTTATAGTTCAGTCTAATAGAACAATCCAGTAGCTAAAAGTTATGATGTTTGACAGGTCACTTTAGCCTGCATGGTGTCATATACGTGACATTTATCTTTACACTCCATTAAAATTGATATTTCCATCCTAAATACTTTCTTTTTGTAAGTTACTCCTTTATTATTAGACCATATGTTTGTTACTGTATTAAAGACAATTTATTGGTCTTTTCCGATCTGCAAAAATTATTATCCTATCTTGTATACTTTGGGAGAAATAGGATGTTTAACACAGTATCCCCTTATAAATGTTCCATATTACAATTATCACTTTCTGTATAATTCAAGTGCTTGAACTCCACTGTATGAATTAAAAAACAACAGTAAAAGGTAATATTGCATATGCCAGCCTATCTAAACAGCAAGGAACAGTTCCTCAATATTTTGATGCATTTATTCGGCCATAATGATCGATTATATACGTTACCGAGGGCTTTCTTTGTTAAACTCATATAATTTGACGATGGAATCATTTTATTTTCATTGGTAGCAGTTTCTTCATAAAAGAATCTTTTAATATGAAAGAAAAAAAGCATTCTGGTTTATTTTCTATGATAAGTCATTACTAGTAGTAACGTAAATAACATTAACATTTAAAATATTTCATTATAATACCTTTAATAAGGTTTTTTTCCCACTGTCACATATAAAACAATAACATATATAAATCTGGGTGTTCTTATGATATATTGTGTACTTGGACCTAGCAACACTCCTCTCAGTTATTACTTTTAGGGATTCATGAGGTGTGTTTTATACGTGATTAAACACAGTATACTACAAATTGTAATGTTCAGGGCATTGACATATTCTGCACATGTAAAACATTTTATTTTTGCTGGCATCTTTGTTATTATTTCAAAAATAAATAAAAGTATTTCATAATGGCATTGCCCAGTTTGTTTCTTTTACAATTTGTACATTTGAGTTCTAAAGACAGTAACATACGTGAAATTTTGTTGTATACAACTTAAAAAAATAAACAAAACACCACATCGAAAAGATAAAAAAAAAAAGATAAAAACGCAGCTAAGCCAGCATAGATTTTGCATATAGGGCTCGAATAAAATGATATGCAATCAGTTTGATAACATTAAAAGCTAAGCTAAGGGTCTAAGCTACCTGCATGCCTGCAGCGAAGACTCTCGTCAGACTTGGCGGCTGTCAAGGCTAATCTGAGCCATCGCTGGGCGCACTTGCCACTTTGTTGGTTTTCTCGGGTCGCGGCTTAATTTTTATCACGTGTAGTTAAAACATCTGAACAAACTGTATATGAGAATGCGCGAAAGCAAAAACAAAACAAAAAACAATAAGAGATTGAGTAAAAAATAGAGAGAAGAAGGAAAAAGTGAAAACAAATAAATAAGTGAGAAAAATTCTGACAAGTTAACAAATTTATAATACCAGATTACAGGGATTTCATGAACTCGTCGGTCCCTTGTCGTTGTTATCGTTCTCGTCCCTCGCTGCAAAATCGACGAGGTATTCATCATTTTCACTGAGTAATTAACAAATAGTGATCATTTTTCTTACCCGTTCTGTCCGAAAATAGGTACGAAATATCACATGATTCCCTAGAGTCTCTCATTATCATATAGATAATCATCTATGGATCGAAAAGCAGATTTTAAGGAAAAGGAAACTACGTAGTCATACATTGTATCCACGTTCTTCTCTGTGAGTGTTTACCTTGCCCTTGAAGGAACTTTAATATTGGAAAGAATCTATTTTGATATGAATTTCAGTATTTGTATTGTATAAACTGTTTATGCCATATAAATCTCCATTGGTGAAAATAAAGGAAAGAAGAAGCGAGACTTGGTACAAACATAAAGCAACATCATACAAGGTGCAATGTTAAAAAATGTAACTCCACCTGCATTATTTACGGAATTATGTTCCTTTGTATATTCTAGTATGGGAATCGTGTCCGCTTCATAACTCTAAAACCGTTCAAGGTATTTTCGCGAAACTTGGCACAGATATTAACAATTATCAGACAATGTGCAGAGATTAAGAACTGTAACTCCATCTACTGTCAAGGGCCAAAAGTAATTCCACAAAATGAACTTTCCCATAGACTTCAGTATATTTTCATGTTTGCAGGAAAGTATATTTTGGCACTTCAGTTAAACGGATTACAAAAAATTTGGTACTGGTAGAAAGCTGAAAGAATAAAGCATGTGATATATTTGTTTCATTTCGGTAGTTTACCCTTTTCTCAAACAGCATGACTTTAACTGTTACGTTTGAATTACTGGTCCAATTTTTCGTTACGTCGCCATTAACGTCAATGGAAACTTGGTAATTTCAAAATTTACACTAAGTTTGACAAGCTGTTTCTTCACGCTGAGGGGTCAGAATTTAGTTCTGTAAACAATGTTTATTGCATAATTCATTTAGCTTTTCACCCATAGTAATTATTTTATGCTTGGCTTAGGATAACTTAATTTTTTTTGTAAACATGCAAATGCACTAAAGTCTATGGGAAAATATTTTTTGTGGAAATACTTTTGCCCCTTGACTGTACATTACTAATGGAATGACGCTCCTTCGTTAATTTCAATATGGAAACGTGTCCGCTCCATAACTCTGAAACCGTCCAAGATATTTTCGCTTATCTTGGTACAACTTTAATGTATCATCAGACAATTTGCAGAGATTAAGAACTGCCTCTCCACCTACATTATATACGCAATTATGTCCCTTTGAAAATTTAGATATGAAAGCCGTATCCGCTCTATCTCTGAATTTTTGCGAGACTTGGTACAAATATAAAGTATACTCAGACGATGCGCAAAAATTAAGAACCGCATAATTCCACCTACTTTATTTATGGTATTATGCCCCTTTGTAAATTTTAGTATGGAAATAATGCCTGGTCTATGACTGAAACCGTTTGAGATATTTTCGGGGAACTTGGCACAAATTTCAAACACCATCTTACGATACGAGAGAAGAAGAACCTTAACTTCACCTAACTTTTTATTACTTAAAAACTGTTACTGTATTTTCATGAAACTTGGTACCGATATAAACGATTGCGAGTTGATATTAACAAAATAGGATCCATGTATTGATATATACTGTGTCTTGCTCTTGAATTGTTAGACATATTATGCAAATAAACAAGTTTAAACCAACTTTACCAAAATTTATTGTGAGGGGATTGGGAATGATTAGGGGGAGACATCTTATTTTTGTTTAAAAAACAATCATCTAGTTTCAAGATCCGGACGGACGGCTGGAGGCTAACAAATTATCTTCTCCGATACCTAAACATTCATAGCGGTGTCGATAAAATATAAATTCCACAAAATCACGAATTTTATCTTAAAGTTCAGAACACAGTTTTTTTTTGTTTTGTTTTTTTTCAAAACTGACGACGTCATTAAACATATTATACTTATCATATATTGTTTCCTGTCCTACTTCTTACTATAAACCCCAACGCGTTTACAGCCCCGCTCAGCGAAGCTCTTGTTATAATTAGATATTACTCGGTATAGGGCAGCGTGAACCAATTGCTTCTCCCATAGACTTCTATAGTGACCCCTACTGCCTGTGACAGTGTGCCTCCCTTTATACACTGTTACTTCACTATCAGATTTGCTCAAATTTCAAGCTATATGTTGATAAATAAGATAAAATAGGAGAAAGACCACCTTATCCTGCATTTTCAAGCACTACAGGATGTTGATAGCTAGCAACTATCTATCCCGCAGAAAAGTGCAGAAGATTTCCTAAAAATCACCAGTCATCAATTTTGGCTCCACAGGCCAAATCAAAAATACCTATTTGTTTACAATATCCATAATATCAAACAAAACTGATTTCTACATGTCACTAAAACATCATCTTCAGCCTCATCAGCATTATTAACCAATCAAAGAGCACCACGTGACAATAATAGTCCCGAGCTTCCATGCACCTTTTTGAATTTCGCGGTTCCTTGGAGGAATTGGTTCCCGGTGCCCTATATCATCTAAACGATGATATAATGATTCACATGTACGGTGGGGTGGGGTGGGATGGGGAAATGGGGAAAGTGGGGGATTATGTCTTCGTTAACGGTATGTTGAATATAGTGTATCCATGCAAATTTTAACTGAACTGTTTGTGTGAACTTTTTGTAAATGTACTCCTATACTGATTCTATTCGTGTTCTTTGTTTTCCTCAGTATCTCATCCCAGTAATTATCCCTGTCTGTGGGGTTTTCCTGTTGTCTATCAAACTTGTGATAAACTGTTTGTTAAACTTATAAATAAGATGGCACTGAAAGTCTAAAACAGAAACACGCTTGGATATGCAATAGACAGTGTCCTTTGCTTTCTTTCTTTGCATCTGAAAATGCATAACAGTGTGTCGGTTATAAAGAGTTAGCTGCAAAGCTTAACTCCAACTCCTTATATGCCTTCAGAACTGTAGCAGAAGCATGGCCTTGATAGCAAGCATTGCACTGATCTGTTTTGTGATACTACGGTATGTAGGCTTTAGTTTATACAGTCAGCTCTGGATATCTCAAATGCAAGTACCCTCTCATATCAAACAATTTAGTAAAGTTTGAACACATTTACAATTTGTATTTACATTTCACATCCTGTTATCTCAAAATACTGATATCTCAAAGTAAATTTTCTGAGACCAGAAAATTTACTTCGAGATATGTTTTTTGAGATAAACTTCTATTTTGAGGTATCGAGAGTTGACATGTTGACTGTATTTGCAAATCGCTTGAATTGTTGTATCAGTCCTTTTGCTCGCGTAACATTTATAACCTGATTTTATCATTACTCAGTAAAAAACGTATTAATGGTAATAAACGCCCCTGCCCCTGCCTCTTTTCCATAAAAATGTTATATTATGTTGCATAAATTATTGTTTGCTTCGCTGGATAAGGTACCTCTTTCAAATGGGATCTACTCTTAAAGGATAGAATTTGCTCATACAGGAGCAAATTCTCTCCCCTTTAAGAGTTGACCCCTACTAGAAAGGTAGGCAAGAAATAATAGAATTGTTTCATTTGAAGTGACCCATCACCTTTACATTGCTAATTAGTGGTATTTTGGCGGTGGCTGATTTACTACAAGTTAATTAGGCTCTAAAACGCCCACCTTTCGCAAAATGCAACGCCCCCGGGCAAATAATCAACACTTTGTTTCTGTTGAGTCCTCACCTTTGCTTTCTCAAAGTTTTCATAATGTAAATATGTGACTTTTTGTTTCCGGTGGAGATTCCTCGTGAAAACCTTCACGAACTAAATATTAAGTTAGGGGCTAGGGTTTGGCTCCAGTAAAACCGGTTTACCCCTAGTAAATTATTGCTGACTGTTCGAAGGCGGTGCTTCAGTTTTGGTTGCTTTCTATCACTTATTCGTGTGGTCCATATTAATTCGTTTGGTCACCTTTTTATGGGAGTGGTATGTTAATGAACTTAGCTGAATGACCACTTGTCTGGGAGTGAGCTGAACATTCGGTTTACCATGCGTGCCTTTCGTAAACTGCATATACATACGCTCGTACTTCTTACTTATTCGGTTGAGAGCAGATTATTGATTTGTTTGCATTCGCTCCAGATCATTGCTCATTTTTTTACTTCCGTTTCTTGATTTAAATTCTTCATAACGTGTCCTCAAATTCACCCCTGATTAACTATGTATAAACAAGGACTGCTTCGAAACGAAAAAGAGCTGTTACGAAACGGAAAAGAGTCAATTTTTCAAAACAACTTAAAGACCAGAACGTTCGGTAAAGTTCTATGACTCTTTTTCTTTTCGTACCAGCTTTTTTTTTTATTTTCGTAAGAGCCCTTGTATGTACATAGTTAACCAGGGGTGTCATCAGTGCAACTTTCGAAATTCTTGGAAACACGACCCAGCGGTTATAAAACTTGAGTACATTCTCAAAATCAAAATATAGCACACTGATTGGCTGTTTCCGAGCATGTGGTCGGAAGCAGCCAATCAATGCGCTTTATAACCTCAAACCAAGGTTCTAAAGGAGATGAGGAAGCGACACATTCGTTTAGCACACTCAATGGTCAAAGCAAAACTACAGACGGCACGAAAAACAAGACAAAACAAGCGAAAAGCCAAGAAGTCTGCCTTTTCCAAGTCTTTCAAGAACTTCCGTTTAAACATAATCGTAAGCCGGCCTTTAGTGAATGAATAAATATCACTTTTCCCACAATTTTTTCAAGGGAGGCAGACATGAACCTTTTCTACCTCTGTTAATGCGAAAAGTTCATAAAAATGCAACCACTGTAATATGTTTCCAAGATAATACTCAAGGCTTTAGAATTATGCAAATACGAAGTAGCGAAGACAGGCCTGAACATTGAACAATCTGTCAGTTGCTTCGAATGCCCGGTTTTCTTTACTCTTTACTATTATCATTATTATTATTATTATTATTAAAACAACAACCGAAACTACGTTTGGCAAAATGCTGGGAAATAATCGAATAATAGAAAAGCATAGACATGAACAAAACAAACAACAACTAAAATTCTATTCATATTATAAACTAGTGGTGCATAAACAAGATACGAACTTCAGTGTCTTTTTTCAAATATCTGTATATCTGTCTAGTAACCATAACTGTTTTGCATTTCAGTCCTATCGACGCTGGTATGCATTCAGCAGGAATCATCTGGCTTAGAAGAGCTCTTCCCTTAGCTGGACCTAGCGATACAGTAGAAACTCAGACAATAAAGCCATCCCATAGAAACGTACCAATCAAATCGAATATGGAAGTGCAGCATAATACGAAGAATAAAAATAGCGAGACAACAACAAAGACGCCGGGCCACCGCAGCAGTCTTATGCATGGAACTGTTACAACGAACAAGCCAGGAACAAACCCGATTCGACATACCCGTCACAAACCACAGCTTCGAAAACGACGTGTAAGAACTCGATATGGGTATTACTGGATTACATCAATACCGCATCGACGACCAGTTGATTCTTTAGCCAGTTATTTAATTGGAAGATGAAGTGCTCTAATGTGCTTAAGCATTGGGACACCAAAAGTCATGAAGTTTCCATTTGTCCCAAAGGGTAATTTATGCTTTTATTGTGTCGCAATATTTAAGCATATATGTTTTGTACATACTGCAAACTGATACGCTCATATATACACTCACGTTATGTTATTTTTGTCAGATTGGAGCGGAAGGGGTGGGGGCGAGGGAAGTGTGTGGCCTTTGTTAGTTTACTGGGTAAGCATGTGCGTCCAGAAATCTCAGTGAAAGGATATTCTACAAAAGCTACTCACATTTTGTTCAACAAAAATATCTGTGGACTTGATTATAAAGTCGTGAAACACTTAACCAGTGGGCCTCTAAACAAGCTCGTTAGGCTAACGATGCTTTGAACGACTGGGCCAAGGAAGTCAATATTTTCTTTTTGCAAAAAAGGCGAGGGAAATGTGAAGGTATACCCGTTCACTTTAGGCCAAAATTGGAAAGAAAAGTTTTAGTCCCTGTATTGTCTGCACTAATAAGAATCCTGTGTCCTGCTACTGTTAACAGGACGTGGAGCGCAGTGATTTAAATGTCCTGTGCTAGAATCGCGCCAGACGATATGAACTTAAGGCAGACGAATACTGAATAGAATTATTGGCGGGGCATTCAAACCATTATACCGTCTGAATAACCCAAAGAGCTATGAAACATCTGGATAAGAAAAAAACAATTTTCACCGTTTTGCTTTCCTAAAAAACAATATTTTATATTTCTACATACTTTTTTACACATCTCCAATTAAAATTCATATTTCTAGCACATGAACGCACTTTCATCTCAGCAAATCATATAATCCGTAATACAGGATATTTGAAACAAACTGGTAAGAAAAAAATTGCAGTTTTCTTGTTAACAAGTATATTTATACATTCTTTAAAAAAAAGAACCACTTTTTTAAGCAGCATGTACGTCTATTTTGTATTCTAAACTGTAAAGAACAACAAAAATAAGAAGTCTGCTAACTTTCAGGGAGATTCGTTACTTTTTTATGGTTTTATGGAGATTTTTACATTTACCATAAATCACCACCTTAATCGATTTGATGATGAACAATATTTTAAACAAGTAAAACCAGAGTTGTTCCGTATACGCCCATCTTAAGTAAGTCATATATCCAGCGCTTAGTATGTATGTATAAATGTAAAATAATAATAATGACAATAATGATAAGTCGTAATAAAAGCTTTATAGAGCTTGATAACGTATGTTCATTGTTAATATTAACATTAAGCGACTATAAATAAGTGTATTGTATTATTTATTACTTCACTTTTAAAACAAGATCTGTTGTAAGTAGAAGGGCCTTGGAGACCCTAGCTTGTTTATTTGAGTATTTATACTAATCAGGTGTGTGAAAAATATTTGTAAACTTTTCATTGCATTTATCATTAAAAATAACATACTCATTGGTCTATGTTGTTTGTTTTGGTTTGAGTTGTTATTTTTCCCTCTCCCTTTTTTACATTTTTTGCACGATTTATCTCGACTTGTTAAATGGAGAGTACTTGAGCCGCGACACAACAAAAACAGCAAAGTGGCAGTGCGCCCAGCAACGACGCAGATCAGATTGGGCTACCGCCCATTCTGATCAAAGTCTTTGCTGTGCGCTTAAAGGATAGCTACCTCCATGCCGACAGCGAAGACTTTGATCAGACTGGGTGGATGCCCAAGCAAATATAAGTTACTGTATTCGCTGGGCGCACATGCCACTTTGTTTGTTTTGTCTGGTCGTGGCCCATTATTATTGTTATTGACACTAAGCATTCTGACCAAAATACCTGGGAAAACTATAAAGAATCAGGTCAGACTAAAGTAAAGGGCCTTATTAATTCCTCTCTATTGGTCGCCCAATTGTGCATGCTAGTAAATAATAAGGAAGACTGGGTTTGCGAAATGTAGACCATTTATTGCAATAAGCTTAAGCGCATATGCGAGAAATATATTTGAATAAAAGCAAGCATATCCGCCAGCTGAAACCATAACTCCTATCAAATGCAAAGTCTATATTTGCAATGGCGGATATACTAATACTGTATTACTGATCTCTGTATTACTGATCTCCAACAGAAATCCTATTGCAATGAATCATTACTGGTAACTTATAGTCTGTGTGTTTTCCTCCAGAATAATCAAAATCATCGCAAGTGCAGAACTGTCACATCTATAGCATATTTGAGATCCCAAGCCACAGATTAATGTAATTTCAAGCCACATACATGAATCACCAAATGCAATACTGTGCTCTAGTTCAATTCTGCCATAGTAAAATCATAGATGCTGATAATTGCTGCAGATTGAAGACATAAATGATCAAATTACTAAATTCTAATTACTACACTAACATACAACAAAATTAAGACAATAAATCAAACAAATAAACAAGTTTGAAATATCTTGAAAAATAATTAGAAGAATAAATCGAAATAAGCCAATAAATGGAAAAAGGCACAAAGAGCAAAAAAAAAAAATCACCTGGCCAGAGGGCTAGGAACAGGGTGGGTGGGTAGAAGTCACAAATAAATATATGTTGCCTGCTGCATCACAGATTTGAAACTGGTAAAGATTCAAATCAGTCCCTCATATCTGACTGGTTTAGCTTCACCCCAGCTGGACAGTGATTGGTCAACACGGTCATCAGCATCAGACAGCATAATTAGAGCTGTCTGGGAGAAGGGGTTGTGTAATGAGAAACCTGATATAGGGAGATGAGGATTCCATTGAGAAGCTACATGATTATCTGTGGGGCTGACCTAGATGAAAGGTAGTACTTGCATATAAGATAAGTGTCTTGGAGCAGCAGGAAAAGCAGCTGCTGACCACTACAGAATTAATAACAGATTAAACTTATTAGTCAATACATTAACTCCTCTCTATTGGTCGCCCAATTGTGCATGCTAGTAAATAATAAGGAAGACTGGGTTTGGGAAATGTAGACTATTTATTGCAATAAGCTTAAGCGCATATGCGAGAAATATATTTGAATAAAAGCAAGCATATCCGCCAGCTGAAACCATAACTCCCATCAAATGCAAAGTCTATATTTGCAATGGCGGATATACTAATACTGTATTACTGATCTCCAAATCTCAAACCCAGGTAGATGTAGAGTATTAAGGAAAATTAAAAGTAAATAAATAATTAAAAACAAAGAAGTAAACAGCTGTCAGCTGGCAACAAACATGTCAGAATACGTACAGAATATATAAAACAAGTCACATTGTAATGTATATACATACACCATAAAGAAAGTCCGCCCGTTCTCAACATTTTACCACTGACACTGTGACAGGAAGGCGCAAAGGGAACTGTAAGGTATGATGCCACAGCTGTCCTAAGAAGGAATTCAGGTTTTGTCCTACTGATAAGCAATACAAATTCATATGTACGTGCAGATTAGTGAAACAGATAATAATTACTAAAGCATTACAGGCCCCTGAGGGACAGAAAGGAGACTTTAATGCGAGGCAAGGTCTGGCCCATTAAAACTGAGACTTGACCCATTGCCTAGCCAATTTGTTCCAGGCTGAACAAAAATTTCGAAAATGATCTGCAAATGTTCTGTCAATAGCTTATGAAAACATAATATACATGTACTTATAAAATGGTCTGGCTGCAGACAAAGCGCATACTGGCCTGAGACATGTGAAAGTCTAAAGGGGATGGAATTACAAAAGGCAAGATCTGTTTAAACTTACTGGGGTCATGAAGACGAGAAATTCTGTCAGCCAAAGTATTTACCAAACCTGGTATAAAACGAGCAGTGATGTGAAAGTTAAAAGAAGCAGACAGCCAAAATAGGACCCTCAGGTATGCCATGAGAAAAGGATTTTTCGAAGTACCCCTGTTAATAATATGAACAGTTACCATATTGTCAGACTGTATGTAGATCCGTTTATTACGCCAAAATGGTGCCCAGCGACATACTGCCAGGTAAACAGCCAAAATCTCTTTTGAATTAATATACAACTTTGAAACTAGTGGCCAGTCACATTCCCAGTTACAATAAAACCAGTCACCTTCAAAATAACCACCTGCTGCCAAGTTACAACTATCAGTAAAAACTGACTTAATTGGAACTATATCCAAGAGCATAGATTTGCCATTGAAGTTTGCGATAAATGACTGCCACTCTATGATACGGCGCGAATATACTCTGTCGCCATAAACTACGCTTACGCAGAAGTTTAGCTTCCCTGCAAGGGACTGAAGCTGCTTTTATGAGGCCCGCCTTCGGGCAACAAACAAAGATAATTCTTGCCTAACCTGAAAGAGCTTTTCTTCAGGTAGTCGCAAACACATTTCTGTGGAGTCTATTTTTTTTCCCAAGAAAGGTAAGTTTTGTGGTAGGGTCAACTACCTTGTTCCAGTTGAATTGAAAACCTAGCTTTCTCAAGAGGAAAATCACAGTGTTCAATGCCTGAACACACTCTGCAAAAGTATCCGCCTTTATGAAGAAGTCGTCTAAGTAAACCACAGTTGCTTTAAGTCCACGACGTTTGAGCATACGCCTAACTGCTTGAGTGAGTCGGTGGAAAATGCCAGGCGCTAGCCTGGAGCCAAACCAGAGTTTCGTATCCTGGAGATAGGCCGTTTGATTATGAAATTGCCATTTTAGACCAGTGACTTTCTGGCTGTGTTTGCTTATTGGAACTGACCTATAAGCTTGCTTTAAATCAACTTTTGCCATGAAACAACCTGGTGTAACCAGCTTGGCAGCATCATCGACCCTAGAGAATTTTTGCTTCCAGTCAGCAGTGCAGTAGTCATTGACAGCAAGGCCCTCAGGCTGAGAACAGTCGTGAATCAGCCTGACACCACCATCAGGTTTTGGGATCACACCCATTGGACTGATAATGTCAGGTGGAACCGCAACACCTTTATAATAGCCCATTTCAATCTCTTTTAGTACCTGAGCTGTTGCCTCCTTGTAATGCGGACTGCCTAGCATTGCCGACTTATGATTCTCACACTGCACAAGTGCTGGACAGTCCTCTGAGTGAATGATGTCAAACCCATTACGCAGGCCATTAAGAATGAAAACTCTGTCTTCGTCATTTTCTATCTCCTCCTCCCAAGCAGCTAAGCATAGCCCACTTGGCGAGTCAGAACGGGCGCTTGTTAGTTTTTTGTCTGGTAATGTGCCACCGCTGCATGCATCTGGTGACAGCCTGTATACAAACATTGGTGGATATAGCGACAATCCTTATAATGACAGCCAGCCTTGGTGTTAAACATTTTGCATATGATCCCCCCATCCAGAGTGCGAGGCCCTTGGGTAGCTTGAGACCTGCTGGCTTTGGTGGGATGAATCGTAGGAGCCCGAGTATTAGTAAGCTGGGGCTGTCTTGGAATAAGATGGACAGTCTGCAAGTGTGGGACGTCAGTGCCCCACCTGAAACCTTTTTGGGCTTGTAGCCTACGGTAGTCTCTGTCGTACAGTAATACTGAGACTAAGGTATAGCGCTGCACTAACTCGCAAATTTTTGTGCCTTATGAAATGTAGTCTAAGACATTGTTTGAGTCGAGCTTAGACTCAGAGACCAGCTTATATAAAATTGCATTGTTCGCTACACACCACTGGGCTAAGGTCACACTTTCCAGTTTGGGCTTTGTCGGGCCAGACTTCAGGACCACCTGCTGTTGACCATTACCCCCACAATGATCTCCTCCCTTACATTTCCTGTCACAAAATCAGTGATGTCATAATGAGAATGAGGGGACTCAATACCCGAAGCTGCCCTTGATAAATAAATCTGGGGGTCTCTCCATGACTGAGTCACTGGCTCATGTTCTCTAGTTTGTGACAGCACACAATTGTTAATATTCAGTGGTTTTGTATTGAGCACTGATTGTCCTGTTAGAACTGGTGCCTGTCCCAACTGTAACTGTTGTTCAGGACCTTGACGGTTTGGCTCTTTGTCTGCTAACCCAGGCTGCTCTGCCTGGATGCTGCTACTAATAAACTCAACCTCAGATTGGTCTGCCACCTGTCTCGCCTGGTGATCACCCTGCATCTGCACACTAGATGACTGAGCAGAAGAATAATGTACTGCCTCTTCTGCATACCTAGTCCTGTAACCCTGGTTCAGTTTATGAACAGAAGTATTCAGTTTATTAACAGAAGCTATTATCAATTTATTTTGTCCCCGCCTTATTTTTGTCTTTGACAGATCATCTGGCTCTAACAGTTTTATCGCCTCAAGAGAATTAAAGCCTTCCTCAAACAACTTTGAAATAGCATCCTCACAAATTTTGTGCTGTACAGCCCAAGCTTTGGCTATTTTTTCTCCTAGCATTGTCCTTAGATAACTTTCTATAAAGTTTGAATTGCTTCTTCTTCCAAATTATTTATGAGCACTGTCATATGGATTCAGCTCATACTGCATTTGTTTCCACAGAACACAGGCAACACATCCCTCAGCCTTGAGGCTCTCAAAACTGTCCAGAATTCTGGCCATTTTATTTAGCCTTTGAAAGCAAATAAGGATAGTCTCTCCAGTAAACTATGTAACAATCCATCTTTAGATAGGCATAATCACTGTCCCAATAATTCCACAATATGAACCTTTCATTTTTTTCCAGATTAACTCTTCAAAACAAAATCTTTTAGAAGTCACAAATAAATATATGTTGCCTGCTGCATCACAGATTTGAACTGGTAAAGATTCAAATCAGTCCCTCATATCTGATTGGTTTAGCTTCACCCCAGCTGGACAGTGATTGGTCAACACGGTCATCAGCAACAGACAGCATAATTAGAGCTGTCTGGGAGAAGGGGTTGTGTAATGAGAAACCTGATATAGGGAGATAAGGATTCCATTGAGAAGCTGCATGATTACCTGTGGGGCTGACCTAGATGAAAGATAGTACTTGCATATAAGATAAGTGTCTTGGAGCAGCAGGAAAAGCGGCTGCTGACCACTACAGAATTAATAACAGATTAAACTTATTAATCAATACTTAAACAGTGTCTGCGCTATTTACCACTGTGCCAGAGGTTTAAAAGAAACTCACCTGGCAGTGAAATCGTAGTTATACAAATGCTATTCTCCTGTTAATAGCTAGCGTCCCATAAAAGGGGTATTGGCAGATATTGCCGACCCAGATCAGACGCCGCAAAACGCATCGTATGATTAGAGTTTACACTATTTGCATAAGACAAATCGGTATTTCTCCTTAAACTAAAATAACAAGAGCTCCGCAAGCGGGGCAATATACGCCCGTTTCTGTATGGGGTTTTTTGCACAGTTTCATCCATGTCTACATTGCAATCAAGTTTATCAAGACATTCCAAACATTGAGGTTCTCAAAAGAAAAGCCTTAAAAAGTAATCAAAGGGATGTAAAAAAAATAAGGAAGGGGAAGCAATTATTCTTTTATTAGCCATACTGTCTCAACCTATTTCACATTGCTATAAAGTTTCGTCAAGATATTCCATACGGTTACCTAGTAATGACTTGACTTTCTTTTTCTCTTGATTTTTTTTTATTTATTTATTTTTTTTTCTCTCTCGATTTTCTAAGGTATAAACATAATAGTGTCAGTCTGACAATGTATGTAGTTCCTCCCCAACAGGCACACGACGTCGAGGTGACGTCATACCGACTTCGATGCGACGTCATTGCTTCGCATCAATGTCGGCGCGACGTCGTTGTAGCGTCGTGGGCCTGTTGAATTGACTGCTGTTTCCAATTTGTTTTATCTACTACTTATTGTTGCAATTATTATTTTCTTGTGAATAGTAGAAATTGTGTATTAAGTATCAATAGGTTACGACAGCCAGTTTCAAGCGCCATTTCTGTCGTACGGAGATCGTAACGGAGCAACAGCTATTACGAGAGTTATTTTGTGTATGCGCCTGAGGAAAAATTTCCATGGTACTAAGAACGTTTATTCATAATGTTTTCTCGAGTAAAATTTTCTATGAGTATGCTAAGCTTCAGTCCCATTGCCACTCTTCTGAAGTGGTAATGGAACTGAAGACTGGTTGAAGCATTTGCATATACCTTCTTGTACATGTACTTTACCTACAATATGTAGCGTTTCTGAAACTCTGGACGCTGTCTCTATAATTATGATTTGATTCGTATTTTTTTTCGTTAATATCTGTTTTCTGTTCCCCTACACTCTTCCTTTAAATTTAATTTCTCCCTCTCCCCCTCTGTCAGTTTGCTGTGTTTTCTCAGCTTTTTATTATAATAATATACAACAACACTTGTCATTCGCTGCTGTATATGTTATTTGCTGTACCTCATTTGTCACATTGTTGACCTGAGAGTAATAAAGTGTATGTTCTGTTCTGTTCTTCCCAAGAATAGCCGTAGAAATTAATCAAAGGGATGTAACTCCATAAATAAGGAAGGGGGAGCAATAATTCTTATATAAGACACACAGCCTCAACCTAATACACATTGCTATAAATTTCCATCATGATATTCCATACGGTTGCCTACTTATCGCTTGCATAAGAATAGCCTAAGAAAATATTCAAAGGGGAGGTTACTCCAAAAATAAGTAAGGGCAGGCAATCGTTCTTATATGTGACATATTGTGTCAACCTAATATACATGACTATAATCAAGTTTCATCATAATAGTCCGAAGGGTTAGTTAGATATGAGGTGTACAAATATAGTCTGACAAAATAATCAAAGGGCTGTAACTCAAAATCTAAGTCAATGGGGAGTAACCATTATTGTATGAGACTCGTTATCTTAACCTCATAAACATTGGTATAAAGTTTCATCATGATATTCCAAAGAGTAACCAAGTTATGGAATGCTTAAGAATTGCCATACAAACTGCCACAGTCGAGTTTTTTCAAAGGGCTGTAACTCTGCTAAAAATCATCGGAGCAAAATTCCCGTATTATATGCGCTACTCCACATCGTAGTCTTACTATTTACAAAAACTGTAGGAGTTATCCGGAAACGAACACCCCCAAAATTCTAAGTAAAGGGATGTTACTCCGCTGAAAATCATTGGAGCGTAACCTCAAAACAATATGCGCTGGTCCACCTAATAGTCTTACTATATACCAAGTTTCAGCTCGATCGGATGTAAACTGTAGGAGGAGTTATCCGGAAACGTAAAGTTTACGCCGGACGGACGAACGGACGCCAGCGCCATAACAATATACGTCCCGTTCTTCAAACGGGCGTATAAAAATGAAAAAAAAATAAAATAAAATAAATAAATAAATAAATAAATAACCTAAACCATACCTTTTTCTATCGTTAACGTTTGGTTGTAGGAAGAACTTCTTAAATGGACAGTTTTAGCATTTTAGAGGGTTCTTTTTAATTTACAAAGCCATAGGCTTTCAACGACAGACATGTGGTTATTTACATTAACGTCCGAGTAGCATATGGTGACGCCATTTTGTAATTTTCATGACGTCATGTCTGAAAAATCCAACGTCACTTGACGACGTATATACGTGAGCTCCTACACACCCAATGCATTGAACGCACACGATTTTTATTCGGTCCTGGGTGAGATAACATAGATGAGACAAGAATTGTCGGTACAGGTGAAATTTGCGGATATAATTATCTGTGGGCAAGAAAAATAATGTACAACACTTCATTATTTCAACTGAAAAGTAAAACATTTACATGCAGTTTTTTTCTGCTAACAGCGGTACTGTACAGCGTCAGTGACGCCGACATCGAATCAAATTGTAGAGAGTCATGGTTTATTTTGATGTCATTTAAAGACATGTGACCTCGTCATGGCTCAATGTAATTATTGAATGCAAATTTCATTACGTTCAATTGTATACTATAACTATTTTCAGTAAATACACCAAGAATGTAGATCAGGCCATTATTTTCTGGGAAGATATTTATAATCTTTCACTACATACATCATCCAGCATGACCATCGTGTAAATCTTCGATCCTGACGCCCCAGCACTGCCTAACTTCTTAAAGGCCCCATGCTCTATCAGCATAAAAAAATTATCGTGAGGTATCGCTGCAAGCTCTTCGCCATAGTTTCGTCATTGTATATGATCGTGATTGGTTAACTTTAAACAAATAAAACATCTTTGAGTTTCACATTTAAAAAAAACTTGAAATGAAAAGCGATTTTGGTCATTTTAGTTGGCAACCAAAAATACCTACACTTTGGATTTCATACACTTGAATAAAATGGTAAAAATACAATGTACATGCGTGGAGCCCCGTGCGAGGTATTCCACAAGGTACCTTGTTTGCGTAACTCCTCCTACAGTTTTTGACGAATCGTTTTGAAACTTTGCCGGCGTCTTTCTCGTGGTCTGTAAGATATGCATGTGACTTAGGGGTTATGTTCGGATAATTTTTCACCATGTGTTTTGCTTTGACCTAACACCAAAGTGCTTATCGCTCCGCCTTACAAGTCCGAGCATATTTTACAAAAGAAACTAAAAAGTCACAAAAACGCACGTGCATTTGTTTGTCTAAGGTTTTTACCTAATTTGACTGTTCAATGCATATTTTGAGTGACAGGTGACGACAGGCAAATTATCTATGCTGTTGACTGTTGTATTTCAATATCAGTTCTCGTAACGACGCCCCCACCCCCCCCCCTCCTCCCCGCCCGCACCTCAGCGATACGCAACCATGGCAACAGTGACGGGGCGGCGTTCGTCCAAGTCGGCGTCGTAAAAGACAGCTCCGCGGCTCTTCTTCCTGGACATCCACAATGGTGGCAGGCCACATCGGCTTATTCAAAACGACGTTTTTAGGGCCACAGCGTAGGATCATCTTAGCTACCACGTGACTGGCTCGCCACGTGGCATTGCTGCGAGGTGTGCTCCTTCCGTCTTCCGCAAGTGCTATGTTGTTAATTGCTGTGTATTCTTATATAATTATAGTCTTCAAGTAATTCGGTCATCCGTGTTATTTACTGATTTCTGTTTTGTTATACCCGCCACACGGGGTATTATGTTTTCACCTTGGCAGTCTACGTGTCTGTCCGTCCGTCCGTAGTACGCACGTCCGTCTGTCCGTCCTTCCGCACTTCGTTCAGTTCAATAACTCAAGTATTTATCAACGGATTTCATTTAAATTTTGCATATGCCTTTGTACCCAGAATGCCTCGCTTGAGATAGTTAATTGGCAGATTTCGATAATATCTGACAGAGTTATGGCACTTGCCAATGTACAAAAACTGGTTTCTGACCACTAGTTCCTTTACTACTTAAAGCATCATGATGAAACTTCACAAACATGATCAAGGTAACAAAAGCTTTGTATGAGCGCAGAATTTCTATCATCGGGGATATATATATATATATATATATAAAATCAGAATTTGGAGCAATATTTCGGAAACTAACAGCACATGATCAGAGTGATGAAAGCCTCTAGTGATGCTCAAATTTACCCAATGGGGGTTACCCTCCCCGCCCCCAACCCCTTAACCCCGACTTGGGCTATATACATGCAGAAAATGATGATAAACTCTATATATTCATGTGAAACAGATTTTCTGAAATTTACAACTGATGATAAAACTAAAGCTTCTTGTGTTGATTAAAATTTGATCCTTAAGGGGTTATCTGCTCCTGTCCCGTGGCCACATACATGTTTAAAATCATTAAAATTGTTTTTAATTAGAGTGGTAATTGATGTATCGGAAGCTTACAGTAATTGATCAGAGTAATAAAGTGTCCTGTCATGACAAAGACTTTTTTCCATGTTACAAGGCGGTATTTCCGTTGTACATAGTCAATCGATATTATAGTATGCTGCGTCCTCTGTACGGAATCTTCCAAAATCTTAGTTGTCTTTCATTCCGATGTATGTTTTGCGTATATAAAAAACAATGCATGTAAAACTCGATCCCAGTAAGCACACAACCTTGAATAAACAATAAAATAACGTTGATTCAACGTGACGTTGAATCAACGTTGATTTAATGTTGCTTGAACGTTGTGTGACCAGTGTTATTTTTGGGGTGTTCAGTGTACTGATATTTTGTTAAGGCTAGGTTTTTGATCATCATGGGAAAGAGCAGTTTATTTCGCAACCCACTCATATTACTCGTATTGTTAATTGCTGTGCACTTTTCCTGTCTGGCGTTGTAGATGGGGTGTATGTCAGGGTGTGCCGTAATTATTTATTTTAGAATTTGTGGCCCAACTCATTTGGCTTAAATACCATTCATAGGCTTGTTGGGCGGTTGGTTGGTTGGTTGGTTTGGGTTTAACGCCTCTTTCTTTGAGACAGGTATTTCAGTCTATATCGAGCCGTTTTCCAGAGAGAGGAAGAAAGGAAAGGAACATAGGACCGATGAGAACGAAAATTCAAACAACTTCCTCCTGCACCTGCTGCAAGAACAGCCGACCCTCGCCGTCCTATTCCGGCACTGAAAGGTACCCGGCCAGCACCCTCGCCAGACGCGACTCCCCCCCCCCCCCCCCCCCCCCCCCCCCCCCCCCCCCCCCCCAACACACACACACAATTTCATAAGCAGTAAAATTGTTAAACGTTAATGGGACAAACTTGGTGGTTTCAGTTACCATGACTCAATGTTGTGGCATTCATAATACATATATGTGACTGTCTTTCACTTGTTCAAGATAAGGTCCATCCTCGTTGTTTGTCACGTGTCAATTTGCCGAGCCCTTCGTTGAGTCATGATTCTATTCTAATGAGACTTGTCATTCATAAGGTAAAAACCTCGGACACATTAAGGCACGTGTGTTTTGTAATAAAAGTTTCTTATGTAAAATATACTCGGACAAAATCGGGCAGTGCTACTTGAAAGCACCGAATACTAGACCTTACTTTAAAGTTTGCTTATCAAATCACAGATTATGTGTTATGTTATTTGACATTAATGAGCCACATCATGTGATTTCCAACAATGTGGTACTGGTGTCAAGCGAACGCTGTGATCAGATTGCACATATTAAGTGCAGTCTGATCAGAGCATTCGCTTGTCACATCAGGTATCTTTGGAAGTGACCCACGCCATAGAGCCATCAGTGAAGCCTCTGGTTACCCTATATACCGGTAAATGAGACAGCTGATCTGATATCACATTTGGGCGGACACACGGCGCCAAGTGCATGCAAGTTACGTACCGCTGAGCCACTTGGGGAACGTCGCTAGGAGAATTGAACTGAACTAAACTGAACTGCACATGACAAAATTGCCACACTGTTGGAAGTCACATGACGTGGCTCAATTTTCATAGAAGGCGCCCGGATATTCGAGTAGGCGACCGTAAAGCTCAGTATGTAGCAAGGTTCGACTACATACCTCTACACAGGCTCTGTTCCGGTTACTGCGGATGCATTAGGGCTGGCAGTTGGTTAGCTGTTTCTTCCCCATTGCAGTGAATTCACAAAATATTTTCCAGCCCTGCCAAGACTTAGAGCTACTTCTGGATTTCTTGAACCGGCTGTTTGAAAATTGAAACGAACGACATGTTACCAAATTGCTGAATGATGACTAGCAGGGCAGAAAAACAGACCCTGATCAGACAGCACAATTTGTTTTTACTCTCATCTTAAAGACACTGTTTGGTCCAATTCTGGATATGATTTTGTCCGCAGGTGTTTGAAAAGGAGGACGAAAACGATGAGAAGAAAAGAAATATATGAAAAATAGATATTTTAAGTCACATCCTGTGTCTGCTGTCAACCAACAGCTGCCCCCAAACATTTGGCCCTAGGGGAGATAATTGGTTTAAACTTTTATTTTCTTTGTATAACAACATCTGAAACAGTACATTCATTCTCAAATGTATCATATGTTATATAAAACGGGATTCAGAAGAAAGTTAGCTGACTTATTCAAGCCTGTATCCCATTTTTGCAATAACAGAAAAGTACATATAACACGTGATTTGAGTGTATGTATATACATAACACGTGATTCATCGGGCAGATAATTGAGCTGCGACAGGACAAAACCAACAAAGTGGCATGTTTGCCCAGCAAATACACAGGTCAGCTTGGGCATCCGCCCGCAGAAATTAACACCAGCTTCAGGAGCATCAAATAATTTCTGAACGCAGATCCTCTGGAGGCAGGACATGCAATCCAGAACTGAAAAAAGTACATGTGCAGCTTTGCATTTTACCGTAAAATTGTAAAAAAGTGATACAATAATACTGTAGCAGTCCTAAGATCGAACTGTTTTTTTGTTTGTTTTTTTTTATTTGAATGCAGTAATGCGTTTAAAAAAGGCAGATAGAATAACAAACAGTGTGGACCCTGATCAGACTGCTCCTGTGGAGCAGTCTGATCTGTGTCTGCACTGTTTGTTAAGACCCATCTGCCCCAGGTTCTAGAATTTTATGGTACTTTACCCTGTTAGTATCTTAGAAGAGGTCTATACATTCGCAGTTTACAACAGCACTTTTAATTCTTTGTAATTGAAACTAAAACTCGTATTTTTTGCGAAATATAGGCCAACTGTCGTTTACTCCTTCTTTCCCTCTCTCTTACGTAGTAGACGTCGTCCCAAGCCCAGAGACCACTGTAGACGCATTCTCTCTCTCTCCCTCTCTCCGTCTCTCTAACTTTATCTCTCTCTCTCTCTCTCTCTGTGTCTCTCTTCTTTTTTTTCCTTGCATTAGAAATCATTTATTCATGTAAGAACATTTTGGTTTAACAAACGCAGAAGAGGTCTAGCAGACAGATGTTCATTGTTTTGTAGCTTCGAGAATATTCTTGTTTGTTTGCTCAGGTGCTGGGCAATGACTCTGAAACATTTCTGCAAAACAGAGTACATGTTTAGAAATATAGTAAATATAGCTAAATGTAATTATTCAATTTTGGTGGATGAGCTATTTTTCTTTTAGACCAAGTGTTGTTTGTCAATTATTCTAATCTATGAGATGTCCAAAATATGTCAGTATTTCATAAAACAACAACGAAGATATGTGAGCTTGAAAAAAAGGAACATGTTATACACACCAGGGTCATTTAAAATTTAAACAATCCCCATATATATATTTTAGACACTTTTAAATCAGTTATACACATCCTTTGCACTGACGTGTTACGAGAAAATGGTTAGTGCGAAAATAATGTATCCATGCTCTGTGTGTAGGCAGATTTATATAAGTAATTCCGGTATAACACTGCTTCGAGTAAATTAATCCTCGCTCACTGAAACGTGACGGATATCCAATACAATATACAATACAAATAAGTTTATTGGCATAAATATAATACAATGCTCATAGCCATAGAAATACATGTTTCTATATAGTGAGAACAAATACATATATCTACATTTACTGAAGAGCAAAAAGTACAAACACAATGAATTAATAACATTAATCAGTGGAGGAAAATGGAAATTGAAAATATTTCGTTCAGACGATCATTTCAAGCAAAATAAGTGTCTCACAAACATATCAAGATATCCATGAATACAGACTTTACCATAATGATAAAAGTCAGTTAAGATACTCGCTTCTTTATTGCAAAATAAATAAACTTCGCTGGGTTTAAGGTAAGCTTTTTTGAAGTTGAAGACATGAGGGATTCAAATTTATGTATATTAGGCCAGTGGCAGTAGTATGGTTTCAGATATTTCGTTCGTAACTCGCGGTAATTTGGACAGACTAACAGAAAATGATATTCGTCTTCGATTTTTCTCATTTGACAGGATTTGCAGATTCTTTCTTCCCTTGTTGTTCCATCATATCTACCAGATTCAATTCTTAGACGATGTGATGAGGTTCGAAATCTTGGTAGTGCGATTTTGCATTTATTATGGGATATAAAGTCTAAATAATTTTCCAGTTCGAACGTATGTTTGAACAAGCAATATCATCGCAGGCGACTTGAATTATTAATGTCAGAGTACCATTTTTGCTTATGAATATCAAATATTCTGACTTTTATGCAATGGAACGGTGTTTCTATGTCTGATTGAAGTTGCCAAACATATTCAAACACATGCTGCTGTAATATAGACTATATATGTGATGCCCAATTTTTGCCACTGTAAGAGTTATCACGATCCGCATCTTCTTTTAGCAATAAATACGACTGTTTAACAAGAGATGAATCACCGAGACGAATAATTTTCATCCAGTATCTAATCATATGTATTTTGCGAATTACAGAAAGTGGGTATCTACCAAGCTCGCCGTACAAGGCCGACAAATTTGTGGATTTCTTTACCCCCAAAATACGCCTTAAAAACTTCGTGTGTATTAGTTCTATGTCGGTCGCATCGTGCATGCCCCATATTTCCGATCCAAAATTTAAAACTGAGGCAACAAGTGTAGCAAACAGTTTACATTTCTGAGAGATAGGCAACTCGACTGTGTTGAAAATTGTGAAAAGATTATGTAAGCCGAAAGAAGAATGTTTAGCGATGTATTTCTGGGTACGATACCAGTTTCCATTTTTAAAGAACGTAATACCGAGGTATTTAAACGATTCGACTGTTTCAATTAAAATGTTGTTTATGTAAAAAATCTTAGTTAGTATGTCGTCCTCTTTCAAAGATCATGGCCTTTGTTTTTTGTGTATTAACTTTCAGACCCCACAAATTACAATAATTTTCTATATCACTTAGTAAAGAATGTAATGTTTCAGGAGAGGTTGCGAAAATAACTTGATCATCTTCATATGAAATGAGGAATAATTTCAATCCATTCATGGTAAAGATATTATCAAGGTCCGTGTTAATGTTGTCAACAATATCATTTACAAATAACATGAACAAAAGTGGAGAACTCGGATCCCCTTGCTTTAAGCCGACACTAGAGCTGAAAAATGTTGAATAAGAAGACTTAAACCTCACGCAGGACTTAACTACGCTATACATTGACTTAATGGCTCTGACAAGTTTGCAGCTGACATTTTCAGAAAACAGTTTTTTGCCATAGGAAGGCACGGTCTATTTTGACAAAACATTTTCATAGTCTATAAAGATACAATACAGTTTTTGCCCTTTGCTAAGTACTTTAGAGACTACTGATTGAAGAATAAAAATACAGTCGATAATAGATTTCCGTTTTTGAAATCCAAACTGGCTTTTTGTGATTTTATCATACATTTCCGTCCAATAAGTAAGTCTATTTAATAACAACTGGGAGTATACCTTAGCCAAGACGTTTATCAACGTGATGCCGCGATAATTCGCTGCATTATTTGCGCCACCTTTTTTTAAATATTGGTGTTATGATCCCTTCTCCCCATGATCTGGGATACTCTCCGCTAGAGAACATACTATTGTAGAGACTCAGTAAAAATTGTGAAATGAAATCAAACGAAGCTTTTAAAATTTTGGTGGAAATGCAATCAATCCCAGGGGCTTTTTTATCTTTTTGAGTGAAAATTGCGTGACGTAGCTCTTCCTCCGTGAAACCTGCGTCTAACTGATCATTTGATATATTTGGGTCAATATTCGGATCAATAGCAGTGTCATTTGCTTCCTGATCGGTTGTGTCATTTTCCATGTTTTCATCAAACATCGTTTTGAAATATTCATGAAGATCGTCTAGGTTAATGTTTCGGTGCGTTCTTGCTTATTCTTAAATGTTGATTTTACCTTTTGCCAAAACTTCTTTGGTTGAGATTTTGCTATATTATTAATACGCTGACCTTCCTTGATTTGTAGCTTTGCTTTGCTTTTCGTTTAATACGGTTGAAACGCGTTCGAGCGCGGGTGAAATTAATACGTGATTCTTCATTTTTCGACCTATTGAAAATGTTTCGCGCTGCTTTGAAGTGTCGCTGAGCATTAACGCAATTTTCGTCAAACCATTCGTTGCGTACTTTCTTGTGTTGAGCAGTATTGTTTTCGTTGCAACTCGTTTTACCGAATATATCGAAAGCACTATCGTGTAAATATCTCGTGGGATTTTGAACCACCTGATCAACTGACTCGTTCTGCGCATTGGTATTTTGTTCGAGCAAAAAAACTTCATGGCTGTTCATGAGTTTATTTCTAAATTCGCTGACTTTGGTTTTATTCCATACAATTTTACGTGTAATGTTATTTGTTTCTATATCGTTTGTTGAGCTGCTTTGATGTTTTGTATAAATACGAAATAAAATTGAAGAATGGTCAGAAAACTCATTGAAATCTAAGACATCAAAAAAAGACAATATATCAAAGTTTGACAAGTCTGTAAGTAAATAATCAACGGTACTTTGTCCTGCTTGAGAACAAAAAGTAAATTTGCCTTGATTCATATCATTAAATAATCTACCATTTACAATTAATAGATCCGTAGCTTGACATAATTCCAGTAAGCGTATTCCGTGATAGTCCGTAACACGGTCCTTGTTTGTACGATTAGGTCTAGAACATGTGTTGAAGTTATATAAGGTCTCATCCAATCAAAGTCAAAATAATCGTGAGAGTCTGATGTATGGCTGTTAAAATCTTCTGAGACAAAAACTTTGCCACAATCCAATACAAATCTCTTTGTTACTCAAAAAGAAGAGAAAAGACGTGACCACCATGGCGGAATGTTGTGTTTTTTGGAGGTGAGCATTAAGTAACAAAAATGGACTAATTTGTGCTAAATTTGGAGGATTTTTTTGGGGCTTAAATCATGAATAGCCAATGAAACTGTTTTGTCAACATCATCAGGTGAAAACTTTATTATTCAGCTAAATTATGAATTTGTTATAAATTCGCTTTGTTCACTGTGAGCTGTGTTCACAAAATACTAACTTGACTTAGCTAATGAATTCAGGAGCGTGAGAACAACTCAGTGGTCACTGCATGAGAACTGTTTTTCATTGACAATGCTTAATGATCCAAAAAGAAAATAGATAGTAAATAGATACTACCAATACTATATTAAATATTTTGTACGACCATTGTACATTGTTATGAATGCTACATCAACACCAATTTGTGCTGCTTCCAAAACAAAGAAACGGGAGTTAACGTCACCCGAGGACTTAAAAGAGCTAAAGAAAAATAAACTATTATCTGAATCTGGGTCAGACACATCAACAGACATCTCAAACTTATCTATTATGGCCGATACTACGGAACCGGGCGCTACAAGTGAGCAATCACCACTCAGTCAAATTACATTAAAAGAGAATGACTTAACAACAATCGCTGACATACTCCACAATACTTTTGAACCGCAAATAACAAGCATGATCGGTTCTATTGTCAAATGTGTTTTGGACGGATTGACGTCACACATAAAGACAGTGGAAAAAGAAAATGAAAGTCTGAAAGCTAGGGTGGCATTCTTAGAAGCCCAGTCAGATGCTGCAGAACAATATAGCAGAAGGAACTGCCTGAGAATAGCAGGTGTACCGGAAAATGCAGCTGATAACACGGACACTTACGTCATCGAACTTGCACGAGCAATAGAAGCTGACGTAAGTTTAGATGACATAGAACGTAGTCATCGTGTTGGTAAACCACGGTCATTTGGTAGACCCCGAGACATAATAGTCAAGTTTGTGTCATATCGAGTTCGCAGGAAGGTGTATGGTGCTCGAACCAAAACAAAGGACAAGGGCTACAGAGGGGTATACATCAACGAAGACCTCACTAAATCTAGAAGTAGACTCTTACTTAAAGCGCGCAAGATGGTAAAATTGGGGCAGTTACGCAGTGCATGGTCTAGTGACGGTACAATACTTGTGCGAGACTTGGGCGATACGAAGCACAGAATAGCTTCTGACAGTGACCTTTCCGTGTTCGGCCCTGTGCCCGTCATAGCGGATCAGGCCAATAACCAGGCCTTACAGGGCAGTCTGGGTCTTCCGAGCCCTAATAATACGGAAATGATACAGTGACAGTTTGGTATGCTGATAACACGGTAATGCGAAAACATATTGTAAATAACTGTCAAATAACCGTAAGGTGGATTAGGCTTACAGAAGACATTGCTTGATATGGAATAGATCGCGCACTAGCAGCTTTTTTATTATTATATTTTCGGCAAGGCTGACCATCGCAATATGGGCCAGACATGTCTAAATATACATTGGCGATCAAGATCAGAGTATGGCCCGATCAGACTAGACAATGGTCTGATCGGACTGTGATCTGATAGGGATCTGCTCGGTTTACGATTGGCTCATGTCTATTCCACCGGGCAAACACTGGTGAGTCTGTATTGAATCAGCCCTGACTCGGCGTCATGACGTTTGGTCAGGGCTGTTTCGATGTTGATTCAGGAGTTGATGCCTTGTGGAATGGTGTGCGTATCATTCTAGTTGGGCAATTACCCGACACCTATACCTGCTACACTATTTATCAAAAGGTAACAACTTATCATACTGTATTATTTTATCTTGATTAATATTAAAGAACCATAAATATATGTATATAAAACAAATATGCATACACATTCTTTCTTGTTTAGAATGTCTGCACATTAAACACATATGTCTGTATTTCAGAAGTCTGTAACCTACTCACCTAGCCACATCTACAACTCTACATTTCAACGCTACATGAACATTTTACATATCTGCCTACCCAAACAGAATACTTCTATATACAAAATTTTATACACAAACATATGCACATACAATTTAACATGCAAACACATTATTTTTGTAAAGAATGTGAACCCATTAAGTATCAATGCCTATTTACCAAAATTTTATTAACTATTCACTAACCTTCATCTGCAGCCCTACCTACCCAGACCTACTTAAAAAATCATTGTCTAACTACCTACGCTTCTCACATAAGTCTACTAAAAAATGCACGTACCTAACTACGCTTTATATACGTGCCTATCTACGCATACAGGAATACCTACTAACTAGTATTCGTACATACCTACGGATATATGAATATCTAATATAAAAATGTCTGCCTACATAGTACATGAAATACTCCTGCATACAGAATATCACATATATGAATACGGGAGATTTCAAATACTTGTAAAAGCGCATACACGTACAAGAATTTTTCATACATACGGAAAATTTTAAATACAAGCACAAATACGTACAGATTGTTTCTTATACATAATGCAATCCTTATCTTTGCTATCGACTATTAGTAGTTTGTTTTTCTTCTGTTACATATGCTTACTGAAAATGTTCACAAAAATACCCAATCATATGTTTTTGATGGGAAAATGTACTTATGAGACAAACAAACACTTTTTGCTTGCTTAGCTTCTGCACATATATATGGTCGATTTGGGCAGAGTATAGGATTTTTCTGGATGGTAGTGCGGAAGGTGTTTTTAGTAATTGAGCTGCCACATCCGAAGTGCTACCATCTAGTTAAATGTCGTGGTAAATAACTTTTTAAATCTGCTCTTGTCGGACTTAGGAATATCTGTGCACTGATATTTAGTGAAGTTTAGGTCTGTAATAGAGGAATTCGTCCCCTGCCGGCACACACCGTTGAAACGGCGTTGCATGGGCTTTGATTCAACGACGTGACGTTGAAGCGGCGCTTATTCAGCGTTGTTTCGATGTTTTGTGCCCACTGGGCTACCACAAGATACATTGCTATTAATGTTGATAAATCATAAAAAGTTACATTTTTTTCATACTGGCATGAGCTAATTTCGGTAGTTTATTTATTTATTTACTCATTTATTTGTTTATTTTTTTTTTCATGTTAAGACGCAATCCTAATCTGTCTGAAAATTAATGTATATATGAAATGAAAGGAAGAAAGGAATTTACCCACGTAATAATAATAGTGATGATGATGGTAGTGGTGCTAATATTAATAATAAAAACTACCTAAATTCAAAATAGAAGTGCTTGAGTTGACATAATGACAAGTAGGTGTGGAATGGCCGTATCACTTGCCAGTCAGCCCACGCCTTCTGTTACCAAGGAATAATTGACAAAATTAACAAATAAACATATTACCTAACTTCAACGCGTCGTAAACATTAGAGCACCTTTGCCTTATTATTGCTATTATTATCGTTTCCGGAAAACATTTAGGAATGTTGATGTGTTCATCTGACCATGTTCTGATGGTCTAAAGCAACCAGCCTTCATGTTTGAAGGGTCATTTAATATTTAATTTTCATCCTGAATTCATTTATTTCATGTACACAAAAAGTACCTGCTCACTTGGTACGAAAGACGTGTCATTGTATTACGTAAAGTATAAACTATAGGATATTTACAAAAGTTCCTATTTAGATCCTCCGAATATCTATCTTCTTTCTGTGTAATGTTGTACTATTTTCTCTTTCTCTTGTTTTGCTTTACTGAGGCTGGGGATCGGGATGGATTACGGTTGCAAGCTTTGGCGAATTGCTGTTCTTATGGCACAGCCTATGTGAGTAAGATGGCGATTGTGCTTTTCTTATTCTCAAGGACAAAAATTTCATGAAAAGTAATACAAAAGGTTCTGTCGCTTTCTTGCGCACGGGCTTGTTTCGTTATAGGTACGTACCAACAGTGATATATATTCTAATCCTTTTATATGTTTGGTGTAAGGCTGATTTTACCTTCTCTTTCTTATCGTCCGTGAAAGAAAATGGCTGCATGGCGGACAAAGTAGTATTTCGCAACTTACTAAAACGCGAAGTGTTAGGAATTAATTACACTACTAATTGTAAATTTACGACCATTTTTATATTATCATTGCTTTATGTCACAATACTTACCTGGATATTAGCTATTTTACTGTTGTCAGGTGACATACATCCGAATCCAGGCCCTGCGTCTTTGTCATCTGTAAGTAGTGGTAGCGACCCGTCGGCAGTGTCATTTTCACCGATGAACTTTACAAATCTTTCGAACCATTTATCATTCGTACATTATAATGTTCAAAGCCTAGTACCAAAGTTAGATATTTTAGGCCCAGAGCTTTTCGAATTTGACATTCTTGCATTTTCGGAAACATGGTTAAATCCGTCTTTTTCCACAGACGATCTTCACTTGTATTCGTTTAAGGAACCGGAACGAAAAGATAGAACCGGTGACAGTCATGGTGGCGTCATTATTTATGTAAAAGAAGACATTTATTACAAACGAAGACTTGACCTTGAACCACGTGGCATTGAGTGTATCTGGATAGAGTTAATACTTAAACACAAACATATATTATTTGGGCTATTTTACAGACCACCAAATTCTGATGCAATTTATTATTCAACAATTGAAGACTCCTTTCACCTTGCTATAGACACTGGTATTAAAGATATTATTATAACTGGAGATTTCAATTTCAATATGCTTAATGAACAGTCATCACGGAAAGTTAAAGATTTGTGTAGGCAGTTTTCGCTCTCACAGATAATAAGCCAGCCTACTCACTTCACTGAAAATTCTTCTTCCCTACTTGACCTATTGCTTGTAAATGACAATAACCATGTTATAACTAGTGGAGTTGGTGACCCATTTTTGCAGCAAGATGTACGGTATCACTGCCCGATATTCGGGGTGTTTAATTTCTCTAAGCCAAAGCGCAAGTCGTACGTGCGACATATATGGAAGTACGACCAGGGCAATTATGAACTACTGAAACATCAGGCGTCTGTTACGGACTGGGACTCTTTACAACATTCAGATATAAACGTTTATGCTAAAAACATTACGGATCACATATTAAGTATAACCGAATCATGCATACCAAATAAAAGAGTGATTATTCGACCATCTGACCCCCCATGGATAACAACTACTATAAAAAGACATATCTGAAAGCGCAAGCGTGCATATCGTAAAGCAAAACAAACAAGTTCTCAAAATCACTGGGAAAACTTTAAGCGTCTTCGTAACCAAGGAGTATCTATGATCCGGGAATCAAAAAAATCATACTTTACGTCACTCTCTGACAAACTTAAATCTGATTCTTTGTCTTCTAAACAATGGTGGACAATCTTGAAATCCTTCATCGCACCAAATTCAAAATCTTCTATTCCGCCTTTGGAAAAAGATGGAGTGATATACTCGGACGACTCAGCAAAAGCGAATGCATTAAATGACTTCTTCAGAGACCAGACTATACTAAATGATAAAAACACGGTTCTTCCAAACCTAATTCCATATGCTGTTGAGAATAGCCTTGATTCCCTTGCGTTTATACCTGATGAAGTTGAATTGATTTTAAATGCGCTTCCACTTGGTAAGGCTGCTGGCCCCGATGGGATAAATAATCGTATCCTCCGTGAGTTATCAAAAGAACTAGCTTCTCCTATTTGCTCTTTTTTCAACCAGTCATTACGTAATGGAGAAGTCCCAGAATGCTTCAAAGCATCTCACGTATGTCCTGTTTATAAGGGTGGTGATCCTTCTGTTGTTTCCAATCACAGACCAATTTCATTACTAAGTAATCTGGACAAAGCCTTAGAAAGACTAGTTTTTAAATATATCTATAATCACTTTCGCGACAACAACATACATACCTCCTTTCAATCTGGCTTCACCCCAGGCGACTCTACTGTCAATCAACTTACTTACATATGTAATACTTTTTGTCAAGCTCTGGACTCTGGAAAAGAGGTCAGAGTTGTATTTTGTGATATAAGTAAGGCATTTGACCGCGTTTGGCATGCAGGTCTTATCCACAAACTCAAGGCAGCAGGAATTTCTGGTGATCTTCTCAGTTGGTTTATTAGTTATCTTGAAAACAGAAAACAACGTGTAGTCTTACCTGGAGCTGAGTCTGATTGGAATTTTATTCATGCTGGTGTCCCGCAAGGATCTATATTAGGCCCCTTACTCTTCTTACTTTATATAAATGATATAGTTACCGACATAGGTTCGAATATTCGTCTGTTCGCAGATGACACTAGTATTTATATTGTTGTCGATAACCCTATTACTGCCGCGGAAATTCTAAACTCAGATCTTGAAAAAATATCAAAGTGGGCAAAGACATGGTTGGTAAATTTCAATGCTACAAAAACAGAGGCTCTGCTGATTTCCCGCAAAACAAACAAGCTCGCACATCCTAAAGTTTACATGTTAGGCCAAGAAATAAACGATGTACAATTTCATAAACACCTAGGAGTATACTTTTCATATGACTGTTCTTGGCACAAGCACATAGAGTACATCAAGGAAAAAGCATGGATCAGAATAAATATTATGAGAAAGCTCAAATATGAATTAGATAGAAAATCATTAGAAACTATATACATATCATTTATCCGACCCATTCTTGAATATGCAGATGTCCTTTGGAACAGCTGCACTCAACAAGAAAAACATGATCTGGAAAAAATACAGTTAGAGGCAGCACGAATCGCAACTGGAACTACAAAGCTGATATCAATTCAAAATTTGTATGACGAAACTGGGTGGGAACAACTAGAAGTTCGGAGAAGGAATCATTAATCAATTCTGTTCTACAAAATGTTTCACAATATCTCACTGGTGTATCTCTCTTCTCTCGTCCCACCACAAGTACAAGCTGTTTCAAATTATAATTTGAGGAATGCCACAGATATTCAAACTATTAATGCGCATACCAGTCAGTATTTTAATTCATTCTTGCCGTCGGTAATACGAGACTGGAACAGTTTATCGGACGATGATAAAAATGTTGATACAACTGAGTCTTTTAAAAAACGTTTAAGTCAAAGTCGCGTAGCTGTTCCAAGCTATTTTTACACGGGATCCAGAAAACCTCAAATGTTACATACAAGACTGAGAACAAAGTGCAGTTCACTTAATTATGACCTCTTCTTGAAGAACATCAATGACTCACCTTTATGCGCTTGTGGACTAGGTGAAATTGAGAATGCCGAGCATTTTCTTCTTAGGTGTCATTTATATCGAGAGCATCGTGCTGAACTTCTACAAACTGTTTCGCTCTATTGCACAATATCTCTGCCTGTACTACTTAACGGTAAAGACACACTTTCCATAGATAGCAATATTGCAATCTTTGAAGCCGTGCAAAAGTTTATACTTTTAAGTAAACGTTTTTAAGAGAGGTTTTATGTAAATGCCTCATTATAAGGACCACTTTCAGTGGTTTTGAGATTGGGAAGTACGTACCGATAGAAATAGCTGAGAGCGCCACTTGTCCTCTCCATCCCTGAGCCTCAGCCCCCCCCCCCCTCTCTTTCTCTCTCTCTCTCTCTCTCTCCTCGTTTTCGTTAGTCCTTCTTTTGATAAAGCTTTACCATGTTCATTAGTCAACAACAAAATACATGAATATCACTTTAAGTGATTTGATTTAATGTTATTTAAATACTGTGTGTGCCATGATTGACTGATTACAAGAAGAATTGGTACGGGAGAAGAACTAAATAAGCTGTTGCTTTCGCTCTGATCCCATTATTTGTAACAGTTTGTATATTTTGTACATGTATGTCAATTTTTGAAATAAATATGTTTAAACCAAAAGAAGAGAAGAGACGCGCCATGCAGAATAGTAATGCATTATATTACTTTACTTTCTAGCCGCAATGGTCTGAAAGATGTCCAGCTTTGCAATGCATATTTTGATGGGTGGGGTGTTTAGTTATGTTTCTTAGAGGTTTTCTCTGTCTGTAATGAAACGTAAGGCACGTAAGGCAGAGGTGCTGTCCTTGTTATTGTGTTTAAATAATTATTCATACCTTGATGCAGTCTAAATTTGAAATTATTGACCATAAATTTAAACAGCTATTTTCAACACAAATGTCAGCTTACATACGATACTATTACACCGTAGTATGAAAACTAAAAAAAAAAAAAAAAAAACAGGAATAAGGCAAAGTCACTGGCCCATGAAATATACGTCACTGTGACCTACTGTCAAACTGAGGACAAACATCAGGTCATACTGAACAATTATTCCAAGCAATCATGTTCGTACATCAAATAGTCTTCAACATATAAGGCAAAATCACTTGACCATGAAATATAGGTCACTGACATATTGTTTGTTTGAGGATAAAGAGTGGGTCATACTGAGTCATAACTCCAAGCAATCATGTTCGTACATCAAATAGTCTTTAAGATAGACGGCAAAGTCACTGGCCATGAAATTGCGGCCATGGCCAGATATGCATCACTCAGAAGGTCTTCTCCAATGGTATCTATGGAGCAATGTTGAAGATTCTTTCCCTTATGGTTACTTAGAACCTGAGTTGAAGGCAACAGGTTTTGTTTTTAATGTTCGATCAACCATGAAATCAAGAAATATAGGTCATGGCCCAGAATGCATCGCTGCATTCAGTAGATCTTTTAGAGATGTATCCATGGTTCAAGTTAAAGACTCTAGCCCTTGTTGTTACTTAGAAACTGAGCTAAACGCAACAGGTGAATATATTTTTTCTATGTTCAATCAGCCGTTAGATATGACATTGCCAGATACGCATCGCTTCCTTCAGTAGATCTTCCAAAGACGTATCTATGGAGCAAGTTTGAAGACTCAAGCCCTAGTGGTTACTTCGAAACTGAGCTTAATGCAACAGGTGTATATTTTTTTCTATGTTCAGTCAAGCATTACACATTGGTCATGGCCGGATATGCATCGCTGCTTTCAGTAGATCTTTCCCAGACGAATCTGTGGAGCAAGTTTGAAGATTTAAGCCACTGTGGTTACTTAGCGACTGTGCATAACGCAACAGATGAATATTTTTTCTATAGTCAGTCATTAGTGAATATACGCATCACTGCTTTCAGTAGACCTTCCCTAGACTTACCTATGAAGCAAGTTTGAAGACTCTAGCTCTTGCGGTTAGTTAGAAATTGAGCTAAAAGCAACAGGTAAATATTTCTTTTTCTATGTTCAATCAACCGTGAAATATAGGTTATGGCTAGATATGCATCTCTGCTTTCAGTAGATGCTACCTATACGTATCTAGGACGCTAGCCCTTGTGGTTACTTAGAAACTGAGCTGCACGCAACAGGAGAATATTTTTACAAAGGTGCACGCGCACAAAGGGTATCGCAAAGGTGTACGCATACAAAGGGCATCGCATTAGCACGTCTTTATCCTTGAATTGAATCAAAACTAAACAAAATCGATTAAACCGATTGTCGATTACTCGATTAAACCATCTTACAACTGATTTTTCACTGTTTTGTCTTTAACTACCATTTTACCAAATCAAATGGGTGGGGTAATTCTAACTGTTGTAACTCGTTCAGTACCCAGAAACAGAGGTGCCGTCAGTCGGTTTTGTAAACGAGAGATACTGATAATTCATTTGATATATAGAATGATATGTTTGCAGAACCTTACCAGTAGCAAATTCTCACATGCTTGCTATCTGCCGTACTATTTACGACAAGTGTTGCCAGTGCAATGCTTGCTGTAAGCAGGGTTCGAGGTTATAAAATTGAGAATAATCTCAAACTCAAATTAAAGCACACTGATTGGCTGCTTCCGAGCATGTGCTCGGAAGCAGCCAATCAGAAGCAGCCAATCAGTGAGCTTTATTTTGAGTGCTCGGAAGCAGCCAATCAGTGTGCTTTATTTTGAGTTTGAGAATGTACTCAAGTTTTATAACCTCCGCGACAGGTTACACTAAGCGTCTGAATTACTCTTAGCGGCACTACAAGCGTGTGTTCACACTAATCTTGGACAAGAGAATTTCGAATATATCATAGGATACGATAAAAAGAGTTTCAAATCGGAAATAAACTTCGCTGTAATTAACGTAAGCTATATTTATTTTCGCGAATTCTCACTATTTTATTTTTGTACACGCTGGATTCTACTCTCGTACAATACACGCTATTGGCATTCCAGATTAGATCCTTATCATTATTATTTGTCTGTCCAATTATCACAACGATGTTCCCCAGGAGTTAAGTGAACGAACCCATAACATGTACAACATATCTTCCAGTCTGTCAATATGCTCTCCATTTTTATAGCCCGCCACACTTTAGTGGTGGGGTATTATGTGATACCTTTCGGTGTCCGTCCGTCCGTCCATCCGTCCGTGCTCACCATTTCCGATCGATAACTTGAGTATTTTTGCACGGAATGTTTTCAAATTTTGCTGAGTGGTATGGTATTGTTAATGGGCAAAATCCGTCCATTTTTAACGGAGTACTGCCCTTTTTCATATTGGAAAAATGGTTTCTGGCCTTTCAATCTTTTACTGTTTATGATATCTGAATGAAACTTCACAGATATGTTTATCATCTAAGGTTACACATTGTGACTAAGGGCCGACACTCTTACCTTTCCAGTTCGTGTATTATCTGCCCTTGATTGATCTAAAATAGTGTTTTACCTGTAGTTCCTTTACTATATGGAATATCTGAATTGAACTCCTCAGATATGTTTCACATCAACGGTTACATAGTGTGACTAAAGACCGTCACTCTTACCTTCCCGCCCTTGATAGGTCTGTAAAATGGTAATTTAGACCTGTTGTTCCTTTACAATATAGAATATCTGATTGAAACTTCATAGATATGTTTCACATTAAAGGCTACATATCCTGACTAAGAAATGTCACCCTTATCCGTTCGGTTCGTGAGTTATCTACCCTTGATTGATCTGAAAAAATGTTTTTCGCGTAGTTCCTTTACCGTATATAATATCTGAATGAAACTTCACAGATATGTTTCACATCAAAGGTTACTCATTTTGACAAAGAACCGTCACTCTTACTTTTCCGGTTATGAGTTATCCGCCCTTGATAGGTCTGAAATTTGGTTTTTGACCTGTAGTTCCCTTTCTATATGGAATATCTGAATGAAACTCCACTGATATGTTTCACATCAAAGGTTTAATATTGTGCCTAAGAACAGTCACTCTGACCGTTCCAGTTCGTGAGTTATTCGCCCTAGATTGATCTGAAAAATGATTTTTTTTATCTGTAGCTCCTTTACTATATGGAATATTTGAAGGAATCTCACAGGTATGTTTAGGTCGTACATATTGAGACTAAGAAATGTCATTCTGACCTTTCCAGTTTGTGAGTTATCCGCCTTTGATTGATCTGATTTTTTTACCTTTAGTTCCTTTACTATATGTATATCTGAATAAAATTTCATGGATATGTTTCACATTAAAGGTTTCATATTGTGACAAAGGACCGTCACTATTACTTTTCCAGTTCATGAGTTATCCCCCTTGATAGATCTGAAAAATGGTTTTTGACCTGTAGTTCCTATATTATATGGAATATCTGAATGAAACTTCACTGATATGTTTAACACCATAGAATTAGAAACAGTGTCTCTCTGTCCAAAGAATTGCTTTACAGCCTGATCTAAATCGGCACTGGTCAGGATGTCCCACATTGAGTTGAGTGGTTTATATTAATATCTATTTACAGTAAGGACATCATATCTCTGTCTATCCCAATCCTGTGGCTATTTAGCTAGATGTATTACATGTATATACTGAGAGACTTTAGAAACGCACCACTTACTATCTTGTCACAGGCCCAACATTTTCATTTTGTGAAAACAGAATTAAAAAGTGCTGTCAGTTGGCTTTCATTCAATAAGAAAATAAAAAAGCTGAGACTTATGGTTGCCGAGACATCGCGAGAATTCTTAGACAACCCCAATTTAAAAAATCACAGAGTAACAATACCTTACATAATGAGCGAAAAAAAGTTTTCAAACCAATATCAGTTTCCAAATGCAGTAGGCAAGAAAAAATCAAATCATGAAGTTTTAGGCCTCTGGCAACGTTCATTTCGTCTACGTCACGTCTTTACTTTTTAACGTAATTGGCCGTTTAAAACCTAAGGAACATGAATAATCAAAATCTTTTCGTCTCATCAGATAGTCCTGAACGTGTTGCATAGGAAACAAAAGAATCGTGTCATTATCGAACGCCATGAACCTGTTATTACTGTTTGAAAAATTTTGTCTGACGTCAGCAAAGAAACGCTGGGACTGGAAGTGTAAATAAACGGTAATTTCCGAAACTTTTTGTGTTTTCCCATTAGTAAAGGCATCTGGCTACCGGCTAAAGTTGTTTGTTTTTTAATCGAATAAAAGTCCCTTTTGCAAGATGCCAATTGTTGAAAAACACTAACGTCATGGTAACGTCAGAATAAACAGCATGAGCAAAGCCAATTTATGGCAATCAATAGCTCATTGCGTGTGAACATATGATATGATTTAAAAAAATCATCAAATCAGTCACGTTGGAGTAATAGCAGAGGATGTAAAATGGTGCGTTGTTAAAGTCCTTCACTATATATACTCGTATCTCAAAAAAAAGTAACGATGCCCAGCAGTGGCGGGGTATCATGCAGTGCCTGCGGTGCTTTTATTTATTATTTTTATGCCTCCGCCACGAAGTGGGGAGGAACATATAGCTTTGTTTGTCCGTACGTCCGTCCGTACATACGTGCATAGGTCCTCCACACTTTATAGTACTGTTCTTGTCTCCGCAACTCCTCCTACAGTATTTGATGTAGAGATTTGTGCATAAAGGAAACAGAACTTTGATTCAGGTATTCATTGCAGAATTATGCCCCCTTGAATGACAGACATATTTGACCATATTTCACACTTTGTAGTACTGTTCGTGTCTCTGCAACTCCTTCTACAGTATCTGATACAGGGAGTTGAAACTTGCAACACAGTTCAGAAATGCATTGAATATGTGCGTGAAGGAAACGGAACTTTAAGTTAGGTCATTATTGCAGAATTATGTGCCCTTAAATAATACACATATTTTGACCATATTTCACACTTTGTAGTACTGTTCGTGTCTCCGCATCTCTTTCTATAGTATTTGATGCAGGGAGTTGACATTTGCAACACAGATCAGACATGCATTGAACAGGTGCGTGAAGGAAACAGAACCTTGATTTACATCGTTATTGCAGAATTATATCCCCTTGAATGACATACATATTTTGACCATATTTCCATGGCTAATATACAAGCTCACCTTTTGTCATTGGTCCTATTAATATATGTCGTAACACATTACTCATCTACTAGTAGTGAGGCATATGGCGGGGGCATTCATCAACTTTAGTGATTGTCTAGTTTTTGATTGTTTTTTCCTTGGCATTCCAGATAGTTTTTCCCCATGTATTATATGCTAAAAAAAAACTTGCGAGTTTTCATAACGTACCTTAATAATTCTAAACACCGGGACAGCTAATCGCTTCTTTTTCTTCTTTTTTTACACATGTAATATAGGGATCAAACATGTTTTTTAGAGCAATCACGTCTGCAAAGTCCCGAGGGAGATACTGAAAACCTCGGCCGAAAGCCGAGGCTTTCAACATCTCCCGAGGGACCTTTCAAACGTTATTTGCATTGGAATAAATGTTTGATCGCTATTATTGCATAATTTCAACTACAGTGCTGTAAAAATAACGAAAATGTTGGCGCACTATTTTTCGGCCTCATCGCCATTACCTTGCTGGTTCCTACACGCACTATGCGTGTCTTTAAAAATCCTCGTTTCAGGCCATGGCAGCTATCCAAACTTTAGCAGCAGTTCACAAGTCATAATTCTGTTCATCAAAATTTTCACTCAATGTCGTCTACACTTCCTAAGTTTACAATATCCGACTTTGTATAACTCTTGCTACATTTATCTTGATAACTGCAAGTCTAATCTTGCCGTTTGTTTCTGTACTGTCGGAGAATTGCCCTGCAATTTGCATACGAAAAGTTGAAAAGGCAGTCATTATAGCAAGTTAAAAGCCTTATTAATACAAACCATGTATTAATAATACGATTAACTCGCCTATAACGACTCGCTTTGCGGCTTTCCATATGCAAGAATCAGGGCAATACTCCCTCAACACAGACGCAAGTGAAAAGATTGCATTTGAAGGTATCGATGAAAGATTGGTATGCTCGAGTTATAGAGATTGGGATATTGTAAAAATGGAAAGGCAGTCGACATTGTGTAAAATATTAAGAATAAATAATTTTGGCTTGTGAACTGCTGCTAAAGCTTTGGCAAAAATTCATGATAGCTGAATGCATTAAAAAACATGTTTGATCCCTATATTCAAATTTAAACCTGGATTTTACTTGTGTAGCTTTAAATATCCCATTAATACCTAGGGTCCCATAAATCAGTGCATACTCAGATCAGATCTATTCGGAGGAAGCTTATGAATAGAGCTACACAGTGTCTCAGTTGATACGAATAGAGCTATCGTGGTATCGTGTAGCTGTATTCGAAGAATGACATGTTTTCCCCCCGAATAGAGATATTCTGGGCTTGGTGATCCTATATTACGGAGACATCAAAGAATCAGTGCTACAGACATATTATGTTGGATGGTATTTTTAAGTTGTTAATCGTCTGATGGTTTCTTCATCCGCGTCTAAGACTGGAATCATATACATTCGAGTAGTACTTTAACCATGAGCGGCAATGTAAGTGCAAATTACTTAAGATTGTAGATTAAGATCGTATAATTAACTCTCAGAGTTATGAGCTTTAAATTATAACTCATTACCGGCGGGGTATTATTCGTCCATGTGTCTGTCGCGCACACGAAGGACTTATATTAGAAATATACTTTATGTGTATTTGCCATTTATTCCGTCAGTGTCCAAAAAAAAAACAATATATTAAGGAGGCACTGATCGGGTATTTTTGGTGTTTGTTATTTTAGGCATACGGTAGGCATTTTGAGTTGAAAATGAACGTCCGTTCGTCCACACTTCGTTTCTCTTCTATAACTATTAAAAATGTTTGTCATGTGATTTCGTTCAAATTTTGTACATCCATTTGTACCGAGAATGTCTCGTTTGAAATTAGCATGGGCAAATTTCGATAATTTCTGACAGCGGTATGTCACTTGTCGCTGTGAAAAGAAAAGATTTTTGGTTTCTAGTTTCCTTACTTCTTTGATTGTACTTGCAAATAATGACATATCGCCTTATACGTGCAGCAGATACATGCGTGAGTGTGGAATAAAAAGATTTCAAGGGTAAACACATCTGTCCCAATTAACTATACCTTCGAAATAGTGTAAAACAAATCAAAGCCCCAGCCTGCCTCGGCGCATCTCGGGTCGCTTCTCAGCCCAAAGCGCGCTTTCGGCGCACTGGGGATATGAAAAAGAAGGTACATATACACTGTAAAACAAAATCCGTAGGTTTTTCGGTAGAATAACTGGCGATCAGCTGCCAGTCAATTTCTCGTTATTTTTACTGAAAATTGCAAGACTATCATGCAGACTAGGATAGAATAGAGCAGGTATCATTTTGGTCATAGCCCGTCAACACAATTAAGGTATTTTAGATTGCGGCCAGTTAACGTAACCCTAATCTATCATGATTTCTAGCAATGTTCTACAGGCAGACGCCCGTAAAAATAGCGGTAAATGAACTGGCAGCCAGATACTAGGTATTTTACCGTAAAATCTACGGAAACTTTTGACAGTGTTTAGGTTTCGTAATTTTAGCGTATTGGCACGGTAAGAACTGGCGAATTTCGAGTTTTATCCAGATTATCCAGATTATATATGGCTATGGAGAGTTGACATTAGATCGTGCGTATTGTATGTACATGTATTTGTAATTTCAACGATTACACACACGTTTAATCGTAGTAGTGAATCCCCGTTGACATGCACTTTGCAGTAAAGTAAAAAGATAGGCAATGATCAGGAATTAATACAATCAAATCCCACATCCCACTCTATCAAAACCAAAAGGGAAAGAAGCACACACACACGCGGCAAAAATTGACACAAGTTCACGAAAGACGCGCATGGTAAACCGAATGAGCAGCTCTTTCCCGAACAAGTGGTCATTCAGCTACCCTAATTAAAAAACAGTATCAATATCTATTTTTATCTAATTTATTTTAAACTTACCAAACAAAACAAAACAAAAGACAGATTGGGTAGCAAAACAGGTGACCAAACCGCCAAAGAACATAGCACAATGTAACATCAAGGAACCACAAAAGAAGTATCGTCTTGGAACGGTCAGCAAAAGATTTCTAGGGGCTTAAACATGTTTTACTGGATCCAAACCTCGTCCTCTGCTTCTTAGAGCGTCTTTTCTACGTGACAGGAAAGGAAACGACGTGTTAAGTTAAAATGAGACAACGTGTTCTATAACCATTTCGCTGAGCCAACTCAAATGCTAAACAGTTTAAAGTCTCCATACTACTCCGAGTGGTAACCCAGCAGGCACAACAAGGTTGAATCAACCTTGAACCAACCTTGATTCAACGTCGTGACGTTGAATCAACCTTGAATCAATCAAGGTTGATGCCGGGCGTCTGACTTCAAAGTCTCTTATCCAGGGCAACGGATTAGTTCTGGCAGAGTGTGACGTTACTCAAATATAACGCTGACTCTATGGTAAAATGTCTAATGAGAAATATATAACATATGAAAACTAAGTTAAAAATAGCTTACAACTTTGTTATTATCATTTTTCGAATTTAACCCTTGAAGAGCTTAACAAGAAGACTACAAGATCTTCGTCAGACGTAAAATTAAACGAAACAAATATTGTCCAAGCTGTACGAGGGGCGTTCGAAAACTTTTGCAAATGACGTAATTTCTCGATAACCACCATGCAGACAGAACTTCTGTTTGCAGAAACACATAAAATTATGATATGCGTTGAGAAATCTGAAAAACCGGTGCATTTTTTTAAAAAGGACGCATTTTTAACTTCTTTGAAAGAGGTATACCCTAAAGACACTGCAAAATTTTACTTTAGTAGGCCGTAATTTACATATCAGCAGTCTTTGATTTTTCCTTATTTTTGTTCATTAAAGACAATGCCCAGACAATGCTGTCCTGTAAATATCGCGGAAATTATTTTTAATATAGGTTCCCTATTCTATTCTATTCTATTCTATCCCATAACCTTACTAGGTCGTTGGGGCACCACAGCTGACTTCAAAACAATCCCTTTCCACCTTGTCCTGTCTTCAGCTGCTGCCCTAGTTGAGCTGGCAAAATCCATTCCAGTCCACTCCTTGATATTGTCTTCCCACCTCTTCTTTTGTCTACCTCTTCTTCTTTTTCCTTTCACTGTGCCCTGAAGAATTGTCTTTGCTAAACCAGAAGACCTTGAGACGTGGCCAAACCACCTTAGTTTCCGTTTCTTGACCAGCGTCAGGAGTTCATCATATTCTCCAATGGCTGCTTGGATCTTCCTGCGAACCTCCTCATTGGTTATATGGTCCTTGTACGAAATGTTCAGTAACCTTCGGTAGCATCTCATCTCAAAGGCCTGCGTTCTTTTCTCTAACTCTGCTGTCAAGGTCCATGATTCACAGGCATACAGAAATATGGAAATGACAAGGGAGCGCATAAGTGTCACCTTTGTTCCAAGAGATATGTTGTTATCTCTCCAAATTGGTTTCAGCTTGGCAAGAGCTGAAGTGGCTTGTGCTGTCCTTGAGAGAACCTCCTGTTTTGAGCCATCATCTGAGACAACTGCTCCAAGGTATTTGAAGCTGCTTACAGTACCCAGCTTCTGCCCCTTTACCTTGATCTCCCTCTGGATGCCATCTGCGCTGTTTGTCATCAGTTTGGTCTTCTCAGCACTGATCTCCATCTTATACCTTGTGCAGGTCTGGTCGAGACTTTCAACTAGAGCTTCTAGTTCCTGCTCTTCCTCAGCAAGAGCGTCTATGTCATCGGCAAACCGCAGGTTGGTAATATTTCTGCCGCCTATGCTAACCTTTCCGTCATGTTCTTCCAGAGCATCGGACATGATCTCAATTGGCACCTGGAATGTAAGGACTCTGAGGCCAGCTAGGAAGCTTGAAGAGCTGACTCATGCAATGGACAGGTATCATTGGAACATACTGGGGCTCTGTGAGATGCGCTGGAAAAACTTTGGTGAGATGTCAACAGATGACAGACACAAGGTGTATTTCGGTGGAGAAGAGGACAAACATGAGTATGGGGTTGGATTTCTTGTGCATAAGGACATGGTGAGTGCTGTCTTGGGATGCCGACCAGTCTCCAGCAGACTGATTTCAATTCGCCTGAGAGCAGCTCCTTTCAACATCACCATCATACAGATTTACGCACCAACATCTGGACATGACGACAATGAGGTAGAACACTTCTACCAGCAACTCCAGGAAATCATAGACCAAACACCCAAGAAGGACATTCTGGTTGTACAAGGGGATTGGAATGCTAAGGTTGGAAAGGATGCACAGGCAGACTGGGAAAACATTTGTGGACCCTACTGCAATGATGAGACAAATGAGAGAGGTCTCAGACTTCTAGAGTTTGCAACCTGTAACAGCCTAGTACTGACAAACACCCTTGGCCCTCACAAACCATCAAGGAGATGGACATGGCACAGCCCAGATGGGAAACACAACAATCAGATTGATTACATCTTGGTGAGGAAGCGCTTCAACATCCATAGGACAAGGAGTTTTCCTGGAGCAGACATAGGAAGTGACCATGACCTGGTCATGATGACCTTCCGAGTTCGTCTGAAGAAGGCTAGAAAGCCAACCCAGCCAAGACTGAAGTTTGATCTTGAGAAGCTAAGGGACCCAGAGGTGGCATGCACTTTTCAAGCAACAATAGGTGGAAAATGTGCACCTCTCATTGGTCTGAGGGATGATGACATGGACATAGATACCATGATTACCACCTACAATACAGTAGTGACTGATGCAGCCAGTGAGATACTTGGAAAGGAACATCGCAGGAAAAAGCCATGGGTCACTAGAGATGTTCTCGACCTCTGTGATGAGAAAATGACGTGGACGTAAATTTCAGTAACGTCATTAGAACTGCGCACTGCTTTGCAAGGAATAAATCGATAAAAGTTGTAACGCTTCTAACTTCTGTATGGATATTGTAGAAAACGATGGACAAGCAAATGACAAAAATTAATTTTGTATTAACAAGGATATTCGACTTGAATGCGTAACACTGAAAAGATTTTATATATAAACTTAGCCCAGTGGTATGACTGGGACCTATTAAAATGAGTTGTAACTCAATAATAAAAAGTGTTTTTGTATAGTGTTTGGTATCATCTTAAAGCCAAAATGCAGTGCTTTTAGTAAATGCAAAGCAGTTGTACCCAGCTTGTCCCTAAACAAAGTCATGAGGTCATTTGCAAATCTTTTCGAACGCCCCTCGTATCTTTGAGAATTCAAAGACCACTGGAAAAAAAAACTATTTATATTCAGATACACTGTAAAAATCGCGCTTAGCTATAAAACACAAGTGGTTACATGTTTAGGTGTAAACATGTTTAGGACTATGTCATATAGCTAAACATGTACGCCTTTTTTCTATTATTTTCCCGAACAAAGTCTGCTAAACACGTTTTATTCTGTTTCGCGTTTCGGATGAATCCATTCTCTCTTTTCCCTTTGAAGAACGCAAAAAAGAGGCGAAAATGTTGACAGAGGAAATTTTCAAAATAAAAGGTAGATATAACTAGTTTTGTACATGTTTAATTTTTAAACATAAACCTAAACATGTTGCAAATTGAACATGTTATGATTTAAACACATAAAAAATCGGACTACATTTTTGCATTGATTCTAAACATATTTTTTACAGTGTAAGGCGGCTCATAAGATGCCGCCTTAACTTGGGCTATGTTCTTTGCAAACTCTACTACTCAAGTTCATTTTTAAACTCTTTAAGGGTTAATGATTCTATTGTTTCAGCTGTGTGAAAATTTTGGACAGTAGGCAGCTAGATAGAGATTCCTGATAATAAGACATTTGCTGACTATAATAATACTTACATGTCTTGTCATTGTCTCCATAAATCAAATCAGAAGCTTAACAGACCTCTTTGCCGCTCCTGACAATTGTTTTTTTTTTATATTGCAACATGTAGTTTGCAACATAATGACGTTAAAGGATAGGTTGTCAGTCATTTTTAATACGCGCCCTTTATTGTACTGAAACTCGTGGCTTGAGTTATTATGACGTACGCGAACTCACTTTCATTCATTTAATTGTTTGTGCAGCTAAAAGTATATTTCAGTACCCCGTCTTTTTCCAGTTGTTAGTTAAAGATACTTTATTATTATTTTCAAACGTATTGGAAGCACAAAAAAACGCAGATATTTTTGTCGAAACAAAGTATGAGAAGCTTCCTCCTTTTTTTCAGAAATAATATGAGCCGCAACACGAGAAAACTAACAATGTGGTTGTGCGCCCAGCGCAGACTCAGATCAGCCTGGGCATCCGCCCAGTCTGATCAGAGTCTTCGCTGTCCGCATGAAGGTAGCTTAGACCCTTAGCTACCCTTTAAGCACTTAGTGAATACTCTGCTCAGACAAGGCGGCTACCCAGGCTGATCTGAGTCTGCGCTGGGCACACAACCACTTTGTTGGTTTTCTCGTGTCGCGGCTCAATTTTAAGCATACTTGGTTGTACGCGTCCCGGAAGACTGAATGAATCCTTGATTAACGACTTCCTTCGATGTCGATTAACGACTTCCTTTGAACGAAACGGCCTGAAAATCATAACTTTGCTGCCTGAATAAACAGTAATACTTACATGTCTGATAATTGTCTGTTTGGGAGCTTCACAGACCACTCTGCCGCTCCTGACAACTATTTTTGTTCTTCCTAAATATGTGGCTTGCGTCACAAAAAGGTTATCGAACAGTCTATCAGTCATTTAACTCACACCTGGTTAGCTGTGTTTCCAAGGCTGTTACAAAACGAAAATAATAAGCTCCAAACCTACTTGTTCATCGTGGCTAAACATATTTGTTTAGCCACGATGACTAGGTCGTTTTTTTTAAGAACTAGGACTCTTTTTCATTTGGTCACAGCCCTTGTATAGGGTAAGGTGGGGAATAACGCCCATGTGGGGTAAAACGCCCTTGCCTATTATATCAATACCTACAAAGTGTAGGGATGAACGTTTTTTTGAATTGAATTGAATATGTCAGAGTGTAGGACTTATTATCAACAGACACATCGAAGAAGCGCATCTACTTGCAGCTTTTTATCATGAATTTAAACATTTTGTGCAGTTTTCTGTAAATCGGGATGGCTGACTATTTTCTTGCAGTTCATCTTGCAGAGAACTTAATGCTTTGCGACAGTCTGTTTGCAAGATAAAGCCTAAGCGATGTTTACTCTGCCCCGAAATCTTAGTTTGTGCATTTGTTAAAAATCTATTTAAGGACTAGCAAACAAAGCCCATATGGGGCAAAACGCCTACACTTCTTTTGCAAAAACTACAGCATACTGTGGGCGTACAACGCAAGGGAACATTGCCTGGTACAAGATATCAAAGCTTGGGCCTCTAAAGCTGGATGGGTCGCGTTACATGATGAGGGTGAGGGGGGGGCGGTTGAATCAAATAATCTTATTGTGTTGTGGCCCTTTTTTTTTCCAGTAGTAAGTCTAAAGTCGTCTGCGTGATACCGTGTAGATTGTTTTGGCCCCAGTGTTGATCCAACGAATATTACTTTCAGGCAAAGGAATCAGCATTGTCCAAAAGATAGCAATCAAATCTGGAAACAAGATAAGAAGTAGCTCTGGGCGTTTTGCCCCATCTTAAAAGGCGTTTGTCCCAGTGGTGGGGCAAAACGCCCAGAATATTCAAAATACAAATTCTGTAAGAATGCATCTACTCAGTTTTAGGAAGATCTATTATATTTTCAGCATTTTATGCAGTTTTTTGTCTTTCGCCCCAAATCAATGTTTATCACCACCTTTAAGTACTCATAAGCACGAATTGTCTCCGAAATAATCTATAAGTACGTTTCCAGAAGTTGTCTTCAAAAAATATATAAGCCGCGACACGACGAAACCAACAATGTGGTTGTGCGCCCAGTGCAGACTCAGATCAGCCTGGGCATCCGCCGAGTCTGATCAGACACTGGCCTAAGCGCTTGAAGTGTAGCTAAGGGTCTAAGCTACCTCCATGCGGCCAGCGAAGACTCTGATCAGGCTGGGCGGATGCCAAGGCTGATCGGAGTCTGCGCTGAGCGCACAACCACTTTGTTTGTTTTCTCGCGTCGTGGCTCATATATAAAAAAAACTAACCACGAAACGGTAACTTTCACTAAAACGTCTTTTATATGTGAGGTGAAAAATATCAATCATATCAATCATCTACCCCGTTTTCCTTGATTGTTTTTCTGTTTCAGTTCGTTGGTTGGAGTGTGTCTGTCATTGAAAATATGTTGTTTGTCATCTGTTCATTTGGTCTCTTGCGTGGGATCAATACATTTTCGGGGGGGGGGGGGGGGGGGGGGGAGGCAATTCTGCCATTTCATTCTTGTCACCCTTGAAAATAAAAAGGCGATCATTTTTTAAACCTCTAGAAGCATTTTTTCACAACCCTTTATAGAGAGGTGTTGGTTCGAATCAAGTTGGAAGCGAAACACTTTTCAGCTGTATTCAGCCTTTCACCCATCCTCTCCTCGACATCTCTGAAACACTTTCACAAAAGTTGACTTCGTTCCGGATAAATGCCACTTCAGTGTAAATACTCTTCCAAGGGGCGGGGCGTGTTTCTCTCCCTTTTCGATGAGGAAGGTGACTAGTCCCTCTAGGAACAATTTCTTTCCTGTAATAGTAGACCCCATTTTTTGGTCGGATTGGTTTCGAATCAGCTGAAGGCGATCTACTTTTGTTTACCTTATTTATTTATACATTTATTTATGTAATATATATATATATATATATATATATATATATATATATATATATATTTAACATAATTTAAGTGGTCAAAGGTCAAAGTATCCAAATCTTAAGTCCGAACTCGTATAACATACAAATATTGACAATTCCGAAATATTTTAGATACACAGACATGGACCCTAAAACAGAAGTGTGATCAATTTTATTTATCTTTATTTATCTGTGACGGACTGAATGTTTGTGTTATCAAATATGTACTTTCCGCTTTATCGTTTGTGACTCTCCTTTCTCCTTTCGATGCCTTGGGTAAACTCGACCTGGTTTAGTTTAATCGTTTCTGATTTCTTCACTTACATTTCCGCATGAATGATATATGGCTAGGCATATTTGATAATAAATGACGGAGTTACGGCATTTTCGAATGTCCTACTAGCTTGTGTTTTGCCCTGTAGCTCCGTTTCTACTAGTATTGGAATTTATTATGCATCCGCTGCAAACTGGTTCCTGATTATAAGGGTATGATAACATAATGTGATATCAAGTGTATTTAGAACTGCGATTGCGTGAATGATACCAGACAGTACCCGTAGAAGCGATCTCTGAATGCAAATGGCTGTTCAATTATGTTGGACGTGACAGAAACGTTCGATTTGAAAAATGACATCACCGAATCACGTCATCATGCATATCCCAAGGTCAGCAAGTTCGATCAGATATGCATTTCAGTTTCATTTGTTTGACTCATTGAAATCTTTTTAACGTGACAGATAGAAACGCTTGTAGATGTCTTTTTTAGCTCACCTGAGCCGAAGGCTCACATGTGAGCTTATAGTATAGGCAGGCATCCGTCGTCCGTCGTCTGTCGTCCGTCGTCTGTCGTCCGTCGTCCGTCCGTCCGTCCGTCCGTCAACATTTTCAAACGACATCTCCTCTGAAACTACAAGGTCCATTGTTACCAAATTTCATATATAGCATCTATAGGCAGGGGGACCAATAATACTGTTTTTTTTTATCCAAATCGCTTCAGAACTTTGGTTGGTATGGCAACTTAAAGTTTCCATTGACTTGTATGGGAAAAAATGAAAATTTGCATTTATTGCTATTTCTCTGCAGATAATTTGAAAAATCTTATACAGAAATGTTCCTTGAGTAGCTCTCTATCAGCCACATGAAATTTATGTTAATTGCACAATTTGGCTGGTTGCCATGGCAACCGAATGGTTAAAAATAGAAAAATATTAAAAAATTCATCTCCTCAGAAACTATTACTCTAGGAGCCAAAATCGCCTATCTTGCCAAAATAAGGGTCGGAGGTGGCACCCTCTGCTATACTTAGTTTGAATGTATTTTTGAATAGTCTAAACCTTCAGAAACTAGGTTTGATTGTTCTGCTCGCCAAATTTTATTGTCAAAATAGTCAAATTAAGCGATGGATATGACTACCTATAGTGGAGCAAATATGATTCCATGAGTGGCATAGAAAAGAGAGATAGTGGTCCACGTGGTGTACCATTAGTTTTTATATATAAAAATGATTGTCTTGATCTGTAGTGATCAGATTCAGCGTTTGCAACCTTGGCAAACCTTGCATAACTCTGTAATGGGCAGTAATATACGTTACCTTATTAAATTTTAAGTATATGAAATAAGAATTGATGAGAAATATGCTGTAACGATTCAACTGTATCAAATGTCAATATTTTCTGTAAGAATAGCTAATATGCCATAAATTAAGCTACACAGAAAACAATTAAGAACCTCGGGTCTGTTATTTTCGTTATAACAATTCATGTACCCCTTGAAAATTTAAAACATAATTTAAGTGTTTTTATTTTTTTTATTTTATTTTTTTTTATTTTTACAAAGACTGTGATAAAATGACCCCAATACTGAATTTTCAATTTGTCTAACTGGTTCTTTCCAATAGCTTTCTAACAAATCAATTTGAGATTCGTCGTCTTTATACTTGGTCAATCATGAACTGTTGAACAAAGGCACACCTATTCATTGGTAGTAGATTCAAAGTCATTTTTTACGCAATTGTTTGACAAAACATAGCTAATAAGCTATTTAAAACTGAAAAATTTGACCTGTGTCATTAAGATCATACTAAACATGATACCACACAACAGTTTAAATCAGTTTTGACTTTACAACACATATCTTCAGCAAAGTAACGTAATTATCAGATTAACATGTTTGCGTAAAAAGACTATCATGCACCCAGGAATACACTCTTTCGAAACTTTGCCTATTAAACAACACAGTTGTGCTAAATATATTTATTATTTACCAAAATATTTAATTTTTGCATTGTTTAGTCGCCTACTCAGACAGCAAACAGTGTTGTTTACATGACAAGAAAAATTGAAATTGTCCCCCCCCCCCCCCCACAAAAAAAAAAAAAATAAATAAAAAAGAAGCGCTCATGAATTATTCTGTACATGGAAAAGTATTATATCTATTTATATTCATTAATATCTTATGATTTTTAAAAATTACACAATACAAACTTAGTTTTAATAAATTACTTTTTGAACTCAGAAAGGTAACATTTGTAACTTTTATTTGGAAATATTTCTTGAGATTCAATGTTGTTAATTCCAAATACGCCAAGGCCTTATTAGTTTGAGTTAGTTTTACATGCATGTGAAATCTGCTTAAACCTACCGTAAGTAATTTATCAGTGATATTTCCAAGGCGGTCCATTCATTGTGTTATGTTATGATGTTACAGTTTGTGCTGTCCACTTTTCCATTGTCTTTACAACACTGGTTTATTTTGTATTTTAATTCGTCATTATCCTGTTGAAAGTAGACGTTTTGTTGGTGTAAGGCTAGCTTGGAGGCTATCTGCATGGAATGGGCTGCATGTTTATTTTGCTACTTCTAGTGTTATTTGAGTACTTGTCTTTTTACTTTATATTACTATTTCTAGTTTGGTATCATGGGAGGTTTGTGACACCGATTGAACCCATTCCTGATTGCTGCCCGTTCACACTTATTTGTCTGTTTTGACCTTTCTTTTAAAAACAATATTAAAACCATGGTTAAAAATATTTTGGCCGTTTAGCTTAAATTTAAACCAAAGTCACGTATGTAACAGGTTAAACAGTAAGTGTTATTTTTACTCCATTGCAGCTAGTGTAAAGTGCAATGTATCTACGGTAAAATGCTTCCCTGTACTTCATTTAATTGAAAAAATATGTGTTTTTGGTCGTAAGGGATCATTTGGGCTCATTCAGAGTCAGTTTTAAAAAAAGAAAATAAAAATTCAGCCGAAGCTGGTGCTAGGGGGCATTGGCAGCATTATAACATTCTATTCCCAGACACCGAGGTTGATGTCTTTGTTTCCTGTGATGCATTCTTTGCTCCAAGAGAATTCTCATTCAGAATTTAGTTAAGCTTCTATCGTTTCAAGAATTTTAGGTGAATGGATACAATATTACGCTGAAATAACTGCCACGTTTACCTTACCTTCCTTTCTTAATGGGAGTAAACTGTTAAAAGAAAGAATTTGCTTCTTAGGAGAAAAGTGTTTCTGTTAAAAGTACATGTAAACCTTATTTTAAGAAGGTTAAATAAGCCACAGAAGCAAATAGGTCGAAAATATTGTTTCCGTTCTAACAAACTGCAGTAAAACATTGGGGTGTGACCATTAACATTAATACAGAATTATTTCCATGACATATTTGCAGATCATTTAGAAATAAGGAATACATGTGAGAAAGAACATGGCAGATTCCTGGCAAGTGCACATGATATTGTCTCGGCAAGGATGATATGATTATGACATTATCAAAATGATCTTATATTAATCGAGTCAATGCTAATTCACCTACTTTTTCATTTGTATGATAATAAAAAGGTAACGAATACAACATTTAAATGCAAACAAGTTGTCAGATTAGGTATAATGGTGTTTAATGATATTGGTATTTTCTGTTTGCAAATTCAATAAGACGAAGGTTCCTCAATTCTCGGAAGGAACCCTTTTATTGTTAAGAAGTTGGCTTGTTTACCATCATCTAGTCACCTGAATAGCTGCCCATTTTGCTTTCTGTTTTGTTTTGTAATATAAAATATAAAGTTGATAAAAATATATGTTCTGGCTGTTTTCAGTTGGGGCTGCTGAATGACCACCTATTTGAGAAAGAGCTGTTCATTCAGTTTACCGTGCATGTCTTTCGTGAACTTTTTGTCAATTTGTGTGTGTGCTTCTTGCCCTTTGGTTTAAGGGCGGGATGTGGGATCTGATTGTATCAATTCCTGATCATTGCCTATCATTTGCTTCTAATATTAATGCTCGGGTTATCAGGTGCAGAAAATAACCGGTTTTAAGCAAAACATCTAAAACAGGCATAATACCAATGCAAATTAGGCACTGTATAGAACTGTACTTATGCTACTGTTACACGTTTTGTTAGTAACAATTGCAATTTGAAGCAATGAAATGGGTACATTAAATATTCAAGTCTCTTCAGAGAGTTATAGTTATACTTCTGTAATGTTAACATTAAGAAGCCTTATGTTTTGCTTTCAACATTTGATGATTACTTCAGGACGTGTTACTTTCTGCTCCAGATAACTCAAGCATAAATATAAAAACTTCTTAACAGTAAAAGGGTAATCTGATAACTCTTTTATTGTTGAATGGTGTATACGTTACCATTTTTGACTACCAAACCAGGAGTTTAAATAAGTGATTTTTCATTGACTTGATTCAAATGTCATTTTCATAATGAACTGAAAGTAGTGACAATATGCCATAACCATATTACCCATGGCGGGACAATATCATCTGCACTTTCAAGAACAGAATCAATGAAACCAAATCTGCTCTGTTCTTTATGGCAGGTGGTCTTTGCTTTCAGATTATCGTCAAGCATGTCCTGAAAGTCTGGTGGAATGATAAAAGCTTAACTTAATGCCAAAAAGGAAGGTTCTCCGGAAGCAAGTTATGCATCAGAGAAAACATTACATTAATCTCGGTTTGGCTGAGTGTGAGTTCGGTAATGTAATGTTGCTACACTGCCAATGTCCCCTAACAACAGCTCGAGCTAAGTTCCTTTTTTCAAACTGATTCAGAATGAGCCCAAATGATCCTAAACATGATTTTCATCATGATGAAGTAAGGGAGAGAGCTTTTCGTTCTAGCCACACGTCTCTATACACTTGTGGCAGTAGAGTAGAATAACTCTTACTTTTTAACCTGTTATATACGTTACTTTGGTGTAAATAAATGCGATAAGGCAAAATATTTTTATTAATCTTCGATTTTATATAAAGTTTTTAAAGGAAAGGGTCAGAGCAGATAAAACAGTGTAAAAGGCAATGTTTAGGAATTGATTCTATCCGTGCAACAACGAATCCGCAATACCAAACTGGAAATAGCACCGTAAAGGTAAAGTTATAAGACAAGTAGTAAGACGTTACTATGGGGTAGTAAAATAAACTTGCAGCCCAAAGTCTGTGTTGATGTATTATAACTGAATACCTGCAGACCACAATTACATGTAAGTATTATTAGGGCAAAGAGTAGGCGTTTGACCTAAAATGGTGTTTGTTTACATGTTTCATTTAAATATTATATTTCTTTGTACTTTTTTTCTGCATGGGGTAGCATGAATCGTTGTATATATACACAATACCATGCCAGTCACTTTTGAGTGCGGAACATATTTTGTTAGTTTCTTGGACATTTAAATCTACCACTATGCCATTATTGAGGGTTATCTTATTGAACAATTTAGCCTACCTGTTTCTCAAGTGGGTGGGGTAAATTCATATAGAAAAAATGCTCAAAAAATAAATCGGAAAGTTGTTTTGATGCATTATGGCTTTAATTAGTAACATCTGTAGTGAAACGATATCTCTAGAGCAGGAAAAGAATGGCATGGCTGCAAAATATGACTTCCGCTGAAGTTCAGCAATGTAACAATACATGCCTTAATGGTGTTGATTTCAGCCATAGGGTACCAAGGAACACATGTGATTTAAAGCATCATGACAATAAAATTTTGAGAGCAGAACAATCAAACCTCCTTTCAGAAGGTTTTGGCTAATAAAAAACGTAGTCAAACCAAGGATAGCAGAGGGTGCCACCTCTTTCAATTTTTAGCTGACTTGGCTCCTAGAGTATATGCTACCAATAAAGCTTTTAACTTCACAGAAAGGATCTTGGTACTACCCTCTGTAAAAACCTGTTTTCTTGGCAATTGTCCGAGTAGTTTGGTTGCTATGGCAATTTAAAGTTGTCATTCACTTATGATGGGAAAATGGAAAATTTGCATTTATTGCTACGTCACTGCAGATATTTTGACAAAATTTAAACTTTCATAGAAATGTTCCTTTAGTAGTCCCCAACCAGCCATATAAAATTTATGCAAATTGAGCTATTTGGCTGATTGCCATTGCAACCGAAAGGTTAAAAATAGAAAAAATATTCAAAAATCATCTCCTCAGAAATTATGCTACCAATAAAGCTCAAACTTCACAGAAAGGATCTTAGTACTACCCTCTATAAAAATACTGTTTTTCTTGGCAATTGCCACAGCAGTTTGGTTGCTATGGCAACTTAAAGTTTCCATTGACCTATAATGGGAAAAAATGGAAATCTGCAATTTTTGCTATCTCACTGCAGTTATTTCGATTTTTTCCTACAGAAATGTTTCTGGAGTAGTCCTCTATGATTCATATTCATATTAATTTTGTCCAAATCACCGAATTTGATTAATTGCCATGATGGCAACATAAAGGCTTTTTTTTTTTTTGAAAAAAATCAAAAATCTTTTCCTCAAAAACTGTATAGGGGGATGAAGCTGATTCTTTGCATACATGTTCATGACATTAGCCACTACATAAATATTGTTTTCTATTATTGTTGCCCACGTGGTTTCATTGCTATGGCATTTTAAAGTTTCCATAGCCTAACAACTCAGTCAAAGTTGAAATTAGGCCACATTGTAATGTATAATTTACTTTAGAGTTACTTACCCTTGAGTGCTGAGGATGAATGGACTCAGGTGAGCTACAGAACCAATGGTCCTCTGGTTTATCCAGTTTATCAGGCTCAACCAGAAACACGTAGGAATGGCTCGGCAAGCCTTGCCCTACCTTTCTAGTCTCGCCCGATAAACCAAAAGACACTAACCTGTTTTCTCTACATCTAAGTGACACTCTGAAAGTGATCGGCGTAAAGTTAAGATTCTGCTTCAAACATAGGTATCTGTCCATGACAGCAAGTTATGTACTTGTTCAAATTGTGAGGTGCCTAACTTTTCACAAGGTGTATACTACAGGGTTATTGTACTGATATCGGGGAATAATGTCCCAAGTTGAAATATCGAAGGGCGCGAGCTCGCGGGCGTCCGTAGATATTTCAAAGAGGGATAATATTTCCAAATGTTAGTGCAATAACCCTTTTATTACATAGCTATGAATATATTCGGTAAAAAAAAAACAAGAGCTCCGCAAGCGGGGCAATATACGCCCGTTTCTGAATGTTGTTTTTTTTGCACCGTTTCATCCTTGTCTACATTGCTATCAAGTTTATCAAGATATTCCAAACACTAAGGTTCTCAAAAGAAAAGCCTCAAAAAAGTAATCAAAGGAATGTAACTAAAAAATTAGGAAGGGGACGCAATTATTCTTTTATTAGACATACTGTATTAACCTAATACGCATTGCTATAAAGTTTCGTCAAGATATTCCATACGGTTACCTAGTAATGACTTGCCCAAGAATAGCCGTAGAAATTAATTAAAGGGATGTAACTCCATAAATAAGGAAGGGGGACAATTATTCTTATATAAGACACACAGCCTCAACTTAATACACATTGCTATAAATTTTCATCAAGATATTCCATACGGTTGCCTACTTATCGCTTGCATAAGAATAGCCTTAGAAAATATTCAAAGGGAGGTTACTCCAAAAATAAGTAAGGGCAGGCAATTGTTCTTATATGTGACATATTGTGTCAACCTAACATACATCACTATCAAGTTTCATCACAATAATCCAAAGGGTTAGTTAGATATGAGGTGTACAAATATAGTCTGACAAAATAATCAAAGGGAGGTAACTCAAAATCTAAGTCAAGGGGAGTAACCGTTCTTGTATGAGACACCTTGTCTTAACCTCATATACATTGTTATAAAGTTTCATCATGATATTCCAAGGAGTAACCAAGTTATAGAATGCTAAAGAATTGCCATACAAACTGCCATAGACGCGTTTTTTCAAAGGGCTGTAACTCCGCTAAAAATCGTCGGAGCAAAATTTCCGTATAATATGCGCTACTCCACATCGTAGTCTTACTGTTTACAAAGTTTCAGCTTAATTGGATGAAAACTATAGGAGGAGTTATCCGGAAACGAACACCCCAAAATTCTAAGTAAAGGGCTGTAACTCCGCTAAAAATCATTGGAGCGTAACCTCGAAACGATATGCGCTGGTCCACCTCATAGTCTTACTATATACCAAGTTTCAGCTCGATCGGATGTAAACTGTAGGAGAAATTATCCGGAAACGAAAAGTTTACGCCGGACGGACGGACAAACGGACGGACGGACGCCAGCGCCATAACAATATACGTCCCGTTTTTCAAACGGGCGTATAAAAAAACGATTAAAATATCGGCCTTGTTTTCCAGGACCCGGTGCTTATTGGAGTAAATTGACGCTCATGTATGTTTAGGGAGACGCTGAGGAACAAATGCCTGGAAAATCGTCAACCCATACTTTTCCACATAAGAGTCGCTAGGAATTAATTAAACTGCACCTTATTGTCGTGCATGCGCAAGAATAAATTTTGCATTGCGCAGAAAAGTCCACTTTGTAGGAATCTCGAAAAATACGTTAGATGTCGCATAAATTGTACTCAGACTTTACTAGAGAGATTAAAATTCTGCCAATTCTCAGATTATCTCACTTTGAATTAAAAATATAGCAGTCTCGTTTTAACTGTAGGTATACCTGTCCGTCTGGTTTCGAACTTTCTTCGTAAACATTTTTGTTTTGTCATTCTTTCCATTGCATAATGACAAAATTTGAAGAATCACTACGGGCCCACTTTCGAATTCTTATGAACATCTCACTGAAAGTGGCATTTTAAACCGTCCTTTGAATAATCAAAGTAACCGTAATTGTGGCTCAAATTCGCGCATCAGAACATTCTTTTGGCATGCAGCCTTGCATAAGACTTACTCCAATATTTGGAGCACAGAATCTTGGAAATCAATCATACAAACCAACTTTTAAAGACTTTGAGCTTGAACAATTTTAATGATGATACTCTGCGAATATGAAAAATTTCCCCATGCATATTCAAACAACCCTTGTAGCATGTTTAGTCTTACAAAACCGAAACGAATGCGTTAGTCTTGTGAAATTAATAAAACATAAATGTTCACAACTTCTGCAATTGCCATGGCAAGACAGGGAATTTCATGTATAGGATGTTTTTGACATAATATATTTTTCTTCATTTTCGACTCAATTTGAACAATTTGGCAACGCAAATACTTTTTTAGCAACAGCGTAAGAAGTAAATAAGACAGTGATAACATTTTTGCATTGGTGCAATATCTCAGCGATATCATTATTGCACTGAAACAGTTGCTGTATAGCAGCGAAGTGTGTCGGAAAACCAAGGTTTTTCGAAATCTAATCATTTTTATGCTCAGACTGCGACTTTAGAACTTTCAGATTTATTCTGATTTTGCATGACGTCATATCTGGCGTGACGTCAAGATTAGAGGACGTCACCTATTTTGTCGTCATCCACCGTAAACATTTCAGAACGGCAATAAAGTTTGAGATTTGTAATTTAATTGCAAGCATGCATTATAAAAAAGGGTGCAATTTTTATATTACGTGTCGATATCGAGAAATATCGGCATCTTTTTCCTCAGTTTTTATCGTTGGTTTCTATTTATTAAATATATATAAAGCTATATAATAAAATAAGTTATTACATTGAAGAACGGAATTGACCCTGAAATGGTCATAGCTCCGTTGCCTTGGTAGCATCTAGGAGATTAAATTGTGGTACTCGACATACCTAGAAGAAGGGACTGAGACTGAACTGCTGGTTGCTATTACGGCTGTCACACAGTGACGTATAGCATCAGCGTATGCCAACGTATCAGAAATTTAGTAAACACGCTGGTGTACGTTGAATAAGTAAGAGATAAGTTTTAAACAAGTTACAAGGGCGCTAAGAACTTGGTATAAGTTGTTGTACGTCGAATGCCGCCCAAAATTTTGTGCATGCATAAAGCCGACGCTTTGCTTATAAGTTAGATGATAAGTTTGATGTACGCGACAGGTAAGCTATGGGCAAGTTTAAGCACGTAACGTGTAATTTGATCATAAGCTTATATACGTCGGCAAGCAGCAGGTCGACTGTGTATAGTACGCACAACTTATTTCTAAAGACACTGTTACACAACAACGTTTTAGACAACTTATTTCGACGTTTGAAAAATTTATCCAATACGCTGGCATACGCCGAAGATGAATTAAAAAAGCCCAAGAGGCAGCCAGTTTTGGAATGCATACATAGTGTACTGAACGACTATATAACCTATATTTAACGTATAAATAACTTATTCATAACTTATCCCTACGGTAAGCATAACTTCTATAAGCATATAACAGCGTGTTCCCAGCGTATCTGTAGCGTTCTTGTCTTATGCCGAACACATGAACAGCGTTAGTCTAACTAACGCCGACCTTATACATAGCGTGTTGGAGCGTACTTCGACGTTCAGGTGTAAAGCGACAGCTCTTTCCAACACTATTTATTGAAGTGGACGTTGGTCGATGGACATGCATCATAAACGAAAATTAAAGAACGTTGCAGGTAGTATCCGACCCAAGAAAACTCCATCTTTACAACATGCATGCCCACCCTCGTCCCAGTTATCACCTGACTACCATGCCGACGATGGTGGCCAACCTCTCTCTCGTGCAGACTCCAAAGTCTCTTTAGTGGTATCCGTGGCGGCATCTGCCGCAGCTGTGGTTGCATATGAGGTGTCAACCTCCTCTCAAGCCCCAAAACGGCAAGATGATGCGGGACAGGAAGACTCCATATACAAATGTGATAAATTGCTCATCTGTATCCGATATACATAGCTGAACCCCAGGACTTTGGCGGATACGCTACCTAAATACGCTCAGTGCGTTCGCTGAAAATTTTATGCATGCACAACATTTTGGGCCGCATTCGACGTACAACAACTTATACCAACGTATTTTAGAGTGCTCGTAACTTGTTCATAACTTACCCCTTACTTATTCAACGTACACCAGCGCGTTTGCTAAATTTCTCATACGTCGGCATATCTGATGCTGCACGTCACTGTGTGACAGCCACATAACCTATGAGTAACTTATCTGTAGTTTATATCGGACGTTTCCAGAACGTATTCAACCTTTCCCTGACAACCTTATAACTTATTCAACGTGTCACGAACGCACTGAGCATATTTAGGTAGCGTATCCGCCAGCGTCCTGGGGTTCAGCTCCGAGTATATTGGGTACAGATGAACAATTCATCCATCTTGAATATAGAGTCTTCTTGGACCTCTTCTGCTTGTCGTTTTGGGGCAAGAGAGGAGGTTGATACCTCAGATGCAACCACTTCTGCTTCAGATTTCGCCGCGGATACGACTAAGAGTGCACTGGAGTCTGCACGACAGCGAGGTTGGCTACCATCGTCTGAATGGTGGTCAGGTGCAGATGGAGACTAGGGTGAGCGTGCGGGTGGTAAGGATGCAGTTTACTTGGGTCGACCACTTCCCACAACTTTCTTTAATTTTCATTTTGGAGGCATGTTCGTCGATCCACGTCCACTTCAATAAGTAGGGTTGTAGAGAGCCGTCGCTTTATATCTGATCGGCGAAGTACGCTCTAACACGCTATAGGTAATGTGGGCGCTAGTTAGAATAATGTTGTGCATTCGTTCGGTATAAGACAAAAACGCTATAGATACGCTGGGCACACGCTGTTACATGTATATGCATGTAGAAGTTACGTTTACGCTAGGGATAAGTGACTAAGTTACTCATACGTTAAATATAGGTTATATAGTCGTTCAGTGCGCTATGTATGCGTCCTAAAACTGGCTGCCTCTCCATGTTTTTCAACTTCAGCGTATGCCAGCGTGTTGGGTAAAAGTTTCTAACGTCGGAATAAGTTATCTTAAACATTGTAGTGTGACAGGGCCTTGTGATAATAAGGCTATGTATGCCCTTTCAGACTACATTTAATTTCGAAATGGCAAGACTAGTTTCGATGTACTCAAGTTGTAGGTTTCTCATTTCTATATGGGTTTTACGGCCCTTTCAAGTATGTATTACTTATGTCGAGCCGATCGCTTTAAGCTGAGATGGGCGAAAACCGGAGCTCACGAAGAAGAAACCTCCTGACCTTCCGTAAGCAGAACTTGACAACTTGACGTTCTGACATGTGCGCCGCCGACGCTTCAACACACAGGGTTGAGAGGCTTAAAAGTCAGTGCTCTTTAAAAGTCAGTGCTCTTTAAAAGTCAGTGCTCTTATGCATCAGGCCACGGAGGTCCGTCAGTTTCCAGTTCTCAGATAATTTAGTGAACTGTATGTTGGGCAGTCGATGTTTGCATATGCCACCTGGAGAGTTTTCATTTCTTGGGTGTATTCCTTGCTTCCAAAGGATCTAACTATTCAGAACCTATTTATCTTCGCTTCAAATGGTGTTGTACCGTGTGGCGGCCGTAAATGGTCTCGCCGTATATCATCATAATGCAGATTATATCATCTGGTCCTTCGAGATCAGTGAGTTTATTTTGAAGAATTTTGAAAAAAAAGAGTTCTGCTCAAGCCGGTACTAAAAAGCTTGGCCAGTAATGCACATTTAATTACTGTTTATGAACAGACTCAGTTGAACCGAGTCTGCTATTTTCGTTTGTGTGGTGTTTTTCTTGCTTCCAAGGGATCAACGTATTCAGACTTATTTGAGCCGCGACACGACAAAACCAACAATGTGGTTGTGCGCCTAGCGCAGACTCAGATAAGCCTGGGCATCCACTCAATATTATCAGACCCTTCGCTAAGCGCTTAAAGGGTAGCTAATGGTCTAAGCTACTTCCATGCGGACAGTGAAGACTCTGATCAGACTGGGCGGATGCCCAGGCTGATCTGAGTCTGCGCGGGGCGCACAACCACATTGTTTTGTCGTGTCGCGGCTCATTTATCTTTACTGCATCTGGTGTGGTGTCGTGTGGCGGACATAAAACGTCTCCTCTTATATCATCAAGGTGCAGATTATATTTTCAGGTCCTTTGGGATCACTGAAGTCATTAAGAGGCATTTTGAAAAAGAAAGTTCTGCTTTTAAAGCCGGTGTGATGCTAGGGGACTTGGCCAGTACTGCACATTATATTACTGATAAACAGACTCAGTTTAACCGAGCCTGCTATTTTCATTTCTTTTGTGTTCTCATTTCTCTCAAAAGATCTTACTATTCAGAGCTTATCTGCGCCGCGACACGACAAAACCAACAATGTGGTTGTGCGCCCTGTGCAGACTCAGATCAATCTGGGCATCTGCCCAGTTTGATCAGACTCTTCATTAAGAGCTCAAAGGGTAGCTGAGGCTCTTAGCTACCTCCATGCGGACAGTGATGACTGATCAGACTGGGCGGATGCCCAGGCTGATCTGAGTCTGCGCTGGGCGCACAACCACTTTGTTGGTTTTGTCACGTCGCGGCTCATTAATGATATTGATCGGCTATAAATCAGGTCTTTAGAGTGCCCTGGTAGACAGCTTTATTTCATAAGCAAATTGCAGTTACTTCAGACAAAGGACGTAAGTACGGGTTAACTGCTTCTCACGACATTGGAATCGGCCTTGTAAGACCTGAGATACAGCTTGTTTTCTTATTTGGTCCGAGATGCCGCGTTTTATTTTTTTATTTTTGATGTTGAAAAAAAAATTGAAGAGGCAGCCAGATTTCTTTTTTTTTTTTTTTTTTTTTTGAAACGTTAGAAATTTACTGTTCGTCGCACGTGATCATGACTTATTGTACACATTAATAATGGCAATAGAAAGAAACAATAATATATGCTAATATGGTTTTATTATCATCTTGTTGTCACACAATGGCGTTTTAATGTGGTTGTTAGTTGTAATAGTTCATTTACCTATCACATTTCTGGCAAGAAAGTCACTGCTAGCATCGTGAAAATTCTAAGATTTGGGAGACCAACAAAAATAACCGTAATTATCATAAAAATGAACTCTTTGGTTTTACAATGCAATCTGGGCCCGAGGTTATAAAACTTTTCAGGTGCTCAGTTTAGCTGAGCATGCAATTTTCTCTGCTAATATATATGAAAATGAACTAAATGAAAATTTCATATTCATAAGCAAAGAAAATTTCATACTCAGCTAAACTGAGCAAGAAAACAACTGCGCGGGTGAGTAATTTGCTGTTTATTCGCAGGTAAAATTTCATGCTCAGCTGAGTTGAGCATTGAAAACGTTTCATAACCTTGGGGCCATGTTCACGAAATACAGATGGAATAGCAGACAGTTTAGGACCTGGGGCCGTATTCATAAAACGACTTAAGTCGTTGCTATGCTGTTGCTAAGGCTCAAATTTCTATGAAGGAGATATCCTACAACTATGAAATTTGCACTGGAGGAACAGTCTTTGTAAGACTGTTCCTCCAGGCAAATTTCATAGTTGTAGGGAATTTCCAACATAGAAATTTACCCTTAGCAACAGCATAGCAACGACTTAAGTTGCTTTATGAATACGGCCCCTGATCAGAGTGCAGGATCTGGGTCTGCACTGTTTGCTTAGACGTATCTTTCCCAGTTCTTAAGATTTGCATGGTGAATGGTAGACTGTTTATGCTTATGGCAAGCAATGCCCTGTAAATTTCATTTACCTATCAAACTACTTGCAAGAGAGTCAATAGGCCGTCTACTAATGACAACATTCCAGTAGCCATATCTGGTTCGAAGTTTTTGTACACTGTGGATCTGTCTATGTCTGTATGCATGTCGAATTTGATGAAACGATTTGTAAAACAGTCCAATTTTTGCACTTCTTTTCTGCACATGAATAGCTTTCTTTGAAACTGTGATATCATTTGCGACCTTTTCATAATTGTTGTTCTTTAAAATATTTCCTTTGATTATTAAGTCTTCGATACCATTTGGAAAGTGAACATTTTGATGACCTGCTTGTTCACTATTCTGTGGCTCCAGATTATTTTCGATCACCTCTTGGTTAGGCTGAATCGCTTCAAACAGGGTTCCTGCATCTATTAGTCTGAAAAGAGAAATAGTAGTAAGATTTGAATTTAATTAAGAGATACTTGATCAAGCAAAATGCAATTCTTAACAGAAACAATTTTGGTGGCGACAGATTGATCTTATGCTATAAGGGCATTTAGAGATGTCTGCTTTTTGTTATAGATAAATATACCTACGCTTTTAATATAATAATCAAAACGAATCTCGATGTCAAATGAACACTTCCATCTTATGGCAAAAATAAATTGTACTTGGAGAATTTGTGCGTCTAACTAATACAATAAATGTTCATAAATTAGAATTGCCAGTTTTTTCATTATGGAAGTTATATGAAAGCATCTAAAACGGTCCTAATAAACAGTTTGAATGCCGAATAGACTTTATGGGTGATTTGTATACTTTTGGGTTTATTAAAGATTATTTCATTTATTATGAAATATTTATCAGCAATTCTTACCTTATTGATAGAAGAAACGTGTAAATAAATACAAGTATATATGTTGGATCCATGTCTTATCGTTATGCTTCGTTTTTTCGATGTGTAAGCGCTTAAGTTGAAGTATTTTTCTTAGTTTTAGACAGCTGTGAAGATTTCTATCTGTGTGGCATTTAAATACTAGCTAAATGTATAACGCAAACGGTTACCAAGGTAACAGAAGAATGTTTCATCGCTGGACTTTTTTTCAAACAAACTATTTACAAGATTTTTTCTTAAAGGAATAATCTTTACGAACAATTACCGTACACACAAAGTAGGAAGGAAGACAATGATCATGAATTAATACGATCTAGTCCCACATCCCTACCTCAAAACCTCACGGGAAAGGAGAACACACACACACACACACACACACACACACACACGTTTATGAAAGACACGCATGGCAAACTGACTGAGCAGCTCTTTCCCAAACAGGTGGTCATTCAGCTGCCTTAATTAAACACAAACATCCATTTTTACCTTTTTTCTATTTTAAATTACAAAACAAAACAGAAAGCAAAATGGAAGCTATTCAGGTGACCAGACTGCTAGAGACCATAGACAAGCGGACATAACAACATATAACATTGAGAAACAATAACAGAAGCACCGCATTGGAAAGGTCAGTAAAAGACTACTGGGGCGTGAGGGGGGCTTAAACTAGTTGTACGGGATCCAAACACTCGCCCTCTGCTATTGTGGTGACTCCAAACATGTAGTTCACTGTTTGGTCCGCATTAAGGGGTTTTACCCTTCAACGAACCATCACAGAAAACACAAAAATCACGGATAGGACCTGTGATGAGCCAGAGATGAGGACTCGAAAGACAGAAGTATTGCGACACCTGGTGAGTCCTGGGGTGACAAACAACACCACTGAAATACCGGAGCAAAAGAAAACCATTAGCAAGCTCCGGCCCCAACTAACTGAACTAAATATATTTATATCGGACCCATCACTGAGTCTTATGCCCGACCAACGGCATGCAATTAAAGAGAGAAAGCAATGTTACGAGCAACCACGATTGGGTTAGCCACTAAACATGTAGACTGCAGCATTACTTTTATGTTATATCCAGCACGTTTGTAACGTATGTATGATATTTTTTTTTCTGAACGAAAACAACAAATTTGATTTCTGTACATGTATGCTATTGGTCAGCTTATCCGTAGTTTCGGCCAAGGTGCTCTTGTCCGTGGCCCTCAGTCCAACACGACAAGAAAGATCAGAAATTTAAACATATGCATGTACAATGCATAGGTATATGCTCGTACAATGTTCTTCTACCAAATTCATACGACAGATACGCCTCTTTGTATCTTATTTCCTCATGACTCCCTATGTCGCTAAACCCTATAAAATCGAAACAAAACGGTGATGGGAAGGTCTCGGTAGGCAATGGACATCCCCTTCGAGCCACGCTTGCTGACTACTCTAAAACACATATATTTGTCGGTAACTTAATTTTGGCGATATTTGCGTTTAAGGCAAAGAGCGCCAAACTTTAAGTCCGCATATATTTGAATTTAAATAAATTTGCATATAGTTCCACAGGGGTTCAGATAACAAGGAGTACCTGATGAGTATTTGAGATATTTGCGATACATTCCTTTAAAGTATATATATATTGTGACGCCCCATTAGAGTCCTCTTTGAGGCGATTCTTATAGATGCCACAATATATATTTTGACAGTAAGAAAATTGCCACAAAATTTCATCAAATTTTCTTTATTTTCTGGAGCCATGGTATATCTTGAATGCCAAAATCTGCGCCAGTATATCATTTTCATTAAAACGCGATATTTCGACACCGCAGATATAATGCGTTATACAGTAATTCGCGAACAGGTCAGCTGCAGAAATAAGGCGAGATACACCCGGCAGATCCCGAATGAAGCATGCGTTCCCAACTGAGCCACCTCAACCCCGATTATCGAAATGCATCGGCATCAGAAAAGAAATATTATCTGATGTAACGAGAACTTGAACAAGCCAAAATAATCCATGATGTAGCTGCCAACTCTGCTAAGTTTAAGTTTAGAACGTATTCATCAATTTTAACAGACATAATTATGATAAATAGGTTATTTTAATTTAGCACTGATTCCAATACTGAAGAACCAGAGTCAAAATTGAAGCACTGCCTACTCGGTGGATGATATCCTCGGGGAAAAAGTGACCACCAGCAGAGGTAGAAAATTTATCCGATAACATCAAGCCGATGATTTTACTATCAGAACTCGTACTGAAACTTTCCGGAAAAGTTGTACCCCTTCTTTCATTGCATTGTGGAATAGCTTAGACAGTTCTGTAAGAGAGATTGGCTCCTTTGAAGGATTTAGAAACTCCTTGAAAACAACATTGTTCCCCAAAATAACTACCTCTTCAAGTAAGGTAAATAGATATCTATCAGTGATCCACTGCCGAATTCGTAACTGTTGTAGTAATCTAAATTATGATTTATTTCGAAATCATCTAAAAGTGTCACCACTTTGTTCTTGTAATACCGATAATGAAACAGCCACTCATTACTTTTTTGAGTGTCCGCTTTTCGATAATCAGCGACTCATTCTCTTCAGAAGAACAAGACATTATCACCCTCTTAGTTCAAACGCACTTCTATATGGAAAAGATAACCTTAATAATTCTGATAATAACACGTTGATGTTAGAGACCCTAAGTTATATAAAAAACACGGGGCGTTTTAGATAATGTGATACCCCTTTCAGATGCACGTTTTCTTTCCGAGCTGACGGAGGAGGCGGAACCAAGCATGTACTAAACCAACATGAAGCCGAATAATGTGGTGATGACGGCCTGTTTGCGTATATTATTATTATAACTATTCACAGCGGGCACCTGGGGTCGAGATGGCGTCGAACTAACGTCGATGCGGCGTCATTACGTCGAAACAGCGTCAATGCGACGTCTTTTCGACGTTATGGGCCTGCTGGGTTATTATTATGGGCTATTATTACTACTATCGATTGTATTGTGACAGAGCTGTGGCGTTACCCCTAGAGCCTAGGCAGATCCCGAATGAAGCATGCGTCCCCAACTGAGCCACCTCAACGCCACTGCTCTGTCACAATACAATCGATAGTAGTAATAATAGCCCATAATAATAACCCAGCAGGCCCATAACGTCGAAAAGACGTCGCATTGACGCTGTTTCGACGTAATGACGCCGCATCGACGTTAGTTCGACGCCATCTCGACCCCAGGTGCCCGCTGTGAATAGTTATAATAATAATATACGCAAACAGGCCGTCATCACCACATTATTCGGCTTCATGTTGGTTTAGTACATGCTTGGTTCCGCCTCCTCCGTCAGCTCGGAAAGAAAACGTGCATCTGAAAGGGGTATCACATTATCTAAACGCCCCGTGTTTTTTATATAACTTAGGGTCTCTAACATCAACGTGTTATTATCAGAATTATTAAGGTTATCTTTTCCATATAGAAGTGCGTTTGAACTAAGAGGGTGATAATGTCTTGTTCTTCTGAAGAGAATGAGTCGCTGATTATCGAAAAGCGGACACTCAAAAAAGTAATGAGTGGCTGTTTCATTATCGGTATTACAAGAACAAAGTGGTGACACTTTTAGATGATTTCGAAATAAATCATAATTTAGATTACTACAACAGTTACGAATTCGGCAGTGGATCACTGATAGATATCTATTTACCTTACTTGAAGAGGTAGTTATTTTGGGGAACAATGTTGTTTTCAAGGAGTTTCTAAATCCTTCAAAGGAGCCAATCTCTCTTACAGAACTGTCTAAGCTATTCCACAATGCAATGAAAGAAGGGGTACAACTTTTCCGGAAAGTTTCAGTACGAGTTCTGATAGTAAAATCATCGGCTTGATGTTATCGGATAAATTTTCTACCTCTGCTGGTGGTCACTTTTTCCCCGAGGATATCATCCACCGAGTAGGCAGTGCTTCAATTTTGACTCTGGTTCTTCAGTATTGGAATCAGTGCTAAATTAAAATAACCTATTTATCATAATTATGTCTGTTAAAATTGATGAATACGTTCTAAACTTAAACTTAGCAGAGTTGGCAGCTACATCATGGATGATTTTGGCTTGTTCAAGTTCTCGTTACATCAGATAATATTTCTTTTCTGATGCCGATGCATTTCGATAATCGGGGTTGAGGTGGCTCAGTTGGGAACGCATGCTTCATTCGGGATCTGCCGGGTGTATCTCGCCTTATTTCTGCAGCTGACCTGTTCGCGAATTACTGTATAACGCATTATATCTGCGGTGTCGAAATATCGCGTTTTAATGAAAATGATATACTGGCGCAGATTTTGGCATTCAAGATATACCATGGCTCCAGAAAATAAAGAAAATTTGATGAAATTTTGTGGCAATTTTCTTACTGTCAAAATATATATTGTGGCATCTATAAGAATCGCCTCAAAGAGGACTCTAATGGGACGTCACAATATATATATACTTTAAAGGAATGTATCGCAAATATCTCAAATACTCATCAGGTACTCCTTGTTATCTGAACCCCTGTGGAACTATATGCAAATTTATTTAAATTCAAATATATGCGGACTTAAAGTTTGGCACTCTTGGCCTTAAACGCAAATATCGCCAAAATTAAGTTATATATGTGTTTTAGAGTAGTCAGCAAGCGTGGCTCGAAGGGGATGTCCATTGCCTACCGAGACCTTCCCATCACCGTTTTGTTTCGATTTTATAGGGTTTAGCGACACAGGGAGTCATGAGGAAATAAGATACAAAGAGGCGTATCTGTCGTATGAATTTGGTAGAAGAACATTGTACGAGCATATACCTATGCATTGTACATGCATATGTTTAAATTTCTGATCTTTCTTGTCATGTTGGACTGAGGGCCACGGACAAGAGCACCTTGGCGGAAACTACGGATAAGCTGACCAATACCATACATGTACAGAAATCAAATTTGTTGTTTTCGTTCAGAAAAAAATATCATACATACCTTACAAACGTGCTGGATATAACCTAAAAGTAATGCTGCAGTCTACATGTTTGGTGGCTAACCCAATCGTGGTTGCTCGTAACATTGCTTTCTCTCTTTAATTGCATGCCGTTGGTCGGGCATAGGACTCAGTGATGGGTCCGATATAAATATATTTAGTTCAGTTAGTTGGGGCCGGAGCTTGCTAATGGTTTTCTTTTGCTCCGGTATTTCAGTGGTGTTGTTTGTCACCCCAGGACTCACCAGGTGTTGCAATACTTGTGTCTTTCAAGTCCTCATCTCTGGTTCATCACAGGTCTTATCCGTGATTTTTGTGTTGTCTGTGATGGTTCGTGGATGGGTAAAAACCCCTTCATGCGGACCAAACAGTGAACTACATGTTTGGAGTCACCACAGAAGCAGAGGGCGAGTGTTTCGATCCAGTACAACTAGTTCCCCCCACACACACACACACACCCCACACCCCCCACACGCCCCAGTAGTCTTTTACTGACCTTTCTAATGCGGTGCCTCTGTTGTTGTTTCTCAATGTTACATGTTGTTATTTCCGCTTGTCTATGGTCTCTAGCAGTCTGGTCACCTAAATAGCTGTCCATTTTGCTTTCTGTTTTGTTTTGTAATTTAAAATAGAAAATAGGTAAAAATGGATGTTTGTTTTTAATTAAGGCAGCTGAATGACCACCTGTTTGGGAAAGAGCTGCTCGTTCAGTTTGCCATGCGTGTCTTTCATAAACTTTTGTAAATTTGCGTGTGTGTGTGTGTGTGTGTGTGTGTATGCTCCTTTCCCTTTTGGTTTTTAGGTAGGGATGTGGGACTAGATCGTATTAATTCATGATCATTGTCTTTCTTTCTACTTTGTGTGTACGGTAAAGATTATTCCTTTAAGAAAAAATCCTGTAAATAGTTTGTTTGAAAAAAAAAGTCCAGCGATGAAACATTCTTCTGTTACCTTGGTAACCGTTTGCGTTATACATTCAGCTGGTATTTAAATGCCACACATATAGAAATCTTCGCAGCTGTCTAAAACTAAGAAAAATACTTCAACTTTAGCGCTTACACATCGAAAAAACGAAGCATAGCGATAAGACATGGATCCAACATATATAGTTGTATTTATTTACACGTTTCTTCTATCAATAAGGTAAGAATTGCTGATAAATATTTCAGTTTAAATGAAATAATCTTTAATAAACTCAGAAGTATACAAATTATCCATTACGTCTATTCGGCATTCCAACTCTTTATTAGAACCGTTTTAGATGCTTTCATATCACTTCCATAATGAAAAAATTGGCACTTCTGATTTATGAATATTTATTGTATTAGTTAGACGCACAAATTCTCCAAGTACAATTTATTTTTGCCAGAAGATGGAAGTGTTCATTTGACATCGAGATTCGTTTTGATTATTGTATTAAAAACGTAGGTATATTTATCTATAGCAAAAAGCAGACATCTCTAAATGCCCTTATTGCAAAAGATTAATTTGTCGCCACCAAAATTGTTTCTGTTAAGAATTGCATTTTGCTTGATCAAGTATCTCTTCATTAAATTCAAATCTTTCTACTATTTCTCTTTTCAGACTTATAGATGCAGGAAACCTGTTTGAAGCGATTCAGCCTAGCCAAGAGGTGATTGAAAATAGTCTAGAGCCACAGAATAGTGAACAAGCAGGTCATCAAAATGTTCACTATCCAAATGGTATCGAAGACTTAACAATCAAAGGAAATATTTTACAGAACAATAATTATGAAAAGGTCGCAAATGATATCACAGTTTCAAAGAAAGCCATTCGTGTGCAGAAAAGAAGTGCAAAAATTGGACTATTTTATAAATCGTTTCATCAGATTCGACATGCGTACAGACATAGACAGATCCACAGTGTACAAAAACTTCGAACCAGATATGGCTACTGGAATGTTGTTATTAGTAGACGGCCTATTGACTCTCTTGCAAGTAGTTTGATAGGTAAATGAAATTTACAGGGCAGTGCTAACCATAACCACAAACGGTCTACCATTCACCGTTCAAATCTTAAGTATTGGGAAAGATACGTCTAAGCAAACAATGCAGACCGAGATCCTGCACTCTGATCAGGTCCTATACTGTCTGCTATTCCATCTGTATTTTTCGTTTACATGACCCCAAGGTTATAAAACTTTTTCCATGCTCAACCTAGCTGAGCATGAAATTTTACCTGCGAATAAAGAGCAAATTACTCATCAGCGCAGTTGTTTTCTTGCTCAGTTTAGCTGAGTATGAAAATTTCTCTGCTTATGAATATGAAATTTTCATTTAGTTCATTTTCATATTTATCAGCAGAGAAAATTGCATACTCAGCTGAATTGAGCACGTAAAAACTTTGCATTGTAAAAGCAAAGTGATCATTTTTATGATAATTACTGTTATTTTTGTTGGTGTCCCAAATCTTAGAATTTTCACGATGCTAGCAGTGACTTTCTTGCCAGAAATGTGATAGGTAAATGAACTATTACAACTAACAACCACATTAAAACGCCATTGTGTGACAACAAGATGATAATAAAACCATATTAACATATATTATTGTTTCTTTCTATTGCAATTATTAATGTGTACAATTAAGTCATGATCACGTGCGACGAACAGTAAACTTCTAACGTTGCAAAAGAAAAAAAAAAGAAAGAAAAAAAAATCTGGCTGCCTCTTCAATTTTTTTTTTTCAACTTCAAAAAGAAAAAATAAAACGGACCAAATAAGAAAACAAGCTGTATCTCAGGTCTTACAAGGCCGATTCCAATGTCGTAAGAAGCAGTTAACCCGTACTTACGTCCTTTGTCTGAAGTAACTGCAATTTGCTTATGAAATAAAGCCATTTATTAGGACACTCTAAAGACCTGATTTATAGCCGATCAATATTATTAATGAGCCGCGACGTGACAAAACCAACAAAGTGGTTGTGCGCCCGGCGCAGACTCAGCTCAGCCTGGGCACCCGCCCAGTCTGATCAGAGTCATCGCTGTCCGCATGGAGGTAGCTAAGAGCCTCAGCTACCCTTTGAGCTCTTAATGAAGAGTCTGATCAAACTGGGCAGATGCCCAGATTGATCTGAGTCTGCACTGGGCGCACAACCACATTGTTGGTTTTGTCGTGTCGCGACTCATTTTCTTTTGAAACATAAGATATTTACCGTTAATAGCACGTGTTTATCTTGATTAGTGTGTGTGTATGTGTGTGTGTGTGCTAGCAGTTAACAAATAAGCTCTGAGTAGTTAGATCTTTTGAGAGAAATGAGAACACAAAAGAAATGAAAATAGCAGGCTCGGTTAAACTGAGTCTGTTTATTACCAGTAATGTAATGTGCAGTACTGACAAAGTCCCCTAGCATCACACCAGCTTTAAAAGCAGAACTTTCTTTTTCAAAATGCCTCTTAATGACCTCAGTGATCCCAAAGGACCAGAAAATATAATCTACACTGTGATGATATAAGGGGAGACGTTTTATGTCCGCCACACGGCACCACACCAGATGCAGAGAAGATAAATAAGTCTGAATAGCTAGATCTTTTGGAAGCAAGAAAAACACCAAAGAAACGAAATAACCAGACTCGGTTCAACTGAGTCTCTTCATAAACAGTAATGAAATGTGCACTACTGGCCAAGCTTCCTAGTACCAGCTTTAGCAGAACTCTTTTTTCAAAATTCCTCAAAATAAACTCACTGATCTCGAAGGACCAGATGATATAATCTGCATTATGATGATATACGGCGAGACTTTTTACGGCCGCCACACGGCACAACACCATCTGAAGCGGAATATAAATAGGTTCTGAATAGTTAGATCCTTTGGAAGCAAGGAATACACCCAAGAAATGAAAACTCTCCAGGTGGCATATGCAAATATCGACTGCCCAACCTACAGTACACTAAATAATCTGAGAACTGGAAACGTGGCCTGATGCATAAGAGCACAGACTTTTAAACATTAAGCCTCTCGACCCCGTGTGTTGAAGCGTCGGCGGCGCACATGTCAGAACGTCAAGTTGTCAAGTTCTGCTTACGGAAGGTCAGGAAGCTTCTTCTTCGTGAGCTCCGGTTTTCGCCCATCTCTGCTTAAAACGATCGGCTCGACATAAGTAATATATACTCGAAAGGGCCGTAAGACCCATATAGAAATGAGAAACCTACAACTTGAGTACATTGAGTAAGTCTTGCCATTTCGAAATTAAATGTAGTCTGAAAGGGCATACATAGCCCTTTTATCACAATGCCCTGTCACACTATAATGTTTAAGATAACTTATTCCGACGTAAGAAACTTTTTCCCAACACGCTGGCATACGCTGAAGTTGAAAAAAAATGAAGAGGCAGCCAGTTTTAGGACGCATACATAGCGTACTGGACGACTATATAACCTATATTCAACGTATGAGTAACTTAGGCATTACTTATCCCTAGCCTAAACGTAACTTCTAATAGCATATAACAGCGTGTGCCCAGCGTAGCTGTAGCGTTTTTGTCTTATACCAAACAGATGCACAAAATTAGTCTAACTAGCGCCCACCTTACCTATAGCGTGTTAGAGCGTACTTCGACGTTCAGGTGTAAAGCGACAGCTCTTTCCAACACTATTTATTGAAGTGGACGTGGATCGACGAACATGTCTCCAAAACGAAAATTAAAGAAAGTTGTGGGAAGTGGTCGACCCAAGTAAACTGCATCCTTACCACCCGCACGCTCACCCTAGTCCCCATCTGCACGTGACCACCATTCAGACGATGGTAGCCAACCTCGCTCTCGTGCAGACTCCAGTGCACTCTTAGTCGTATCCGCGGCGACATCGGAAGCAGCTGTGGTTGCATCTGAGGTGTCAACCTCCTCTCTTGCCCCAAAACGACAAGCAGGAGAGGTCCAAGAAGACTGCATATTCAAGATGGATGAATTGCTCATCTGTACCCAATATATTCGTAGCTGAGCCCCAGGACGCTGGCGGATACGCTACCTAAATATGCTCAGTACGTTCGTGTCACGTTGAATAAGTTATAAGGTCGTCAGAGAAAGGTTGAATACGTTCTGGAAACGTCCGATATAAACTACAGATAAGTTACTTATAGGTTATGTGGCTGTCACACAGTGACGTATAGCATCAGATATGCCGACGTATGAGAAATTTAGCAAACGCTCTGGTGTACGTTGAATAAGTAAGGGGTAAGTTATGAACAAGTTACGAGCACGCTAAAATACGTTGGTATAAGTTGTTGTACGTCGAATGCGGCCCAAAATTTTGTGCATGCATAAAGCCGACGCTTTGCTCATAAGTTAGACATAAGTTTGATGTACGCGACAGGTAATTTATGCGAAAGTTTAAGCACGTAACGTGTAATTTGATCATAAGCTTATATACGTCGACAAGCAGCAGGTCCTCTGTGTATAGTACGCACAACTTATTTCTAAAGACCCTGTTACACAACAACGTTTTAGACAACGTATTTCGACGTTTGAAAAATTTATACAATACGCTGGCATACGCCGAAGATGAATTGGCATACGCCGAAGATGAATTAAAAAATCAAGAGGCAGCCAGTTTTGGAATGCATACATAGTGTACTGAACGACTATATAACCTATATTTAACGTATAGATAACTTATTCATCCCTAGGGTAAACATAACTTCTATTACCATATAACAGCGTGTTCCCAGCGTATCTGTAGCGTTCTTGTCTTATGCCGAACGCATGCACAGCGTTAGTCTAGCTAACGCCGACCTTATACATAGCGTGTTGGAGCGTACTTCGACGTTCAGGTGTAAAGCGACAGCTCTTTCCAACACTATTTATTGAAGTGGACGTTGGTCGATGGACATGCATCAAAAACGAAAATTAAAGAACGTTGCAGGTAGTATCCGACCCAAGAAAATTCCATCTTTACAACATGCATGCACATCCCCGTCCCAGTTATCACCTGACTACCATGCCGACGATGGTGGCCAACCTCTCTCTCGTGCAGACTCCAAAGTCTCTTTAGTGGTATCCATGGCGGCATCTGCCGCAGCTGTGGTTGCATATGAGGTGTCAACCTCCTCTCAAGCCCCAAAACGACAAGAAGATGGGGGACAAGAAGACTCCATATACAAATGTGATAAATTGCTTATCTGTATCCAATATACATAGCTGAACCCCAGGACTTTGGCGGATACGCTACCTTAATACGCTCAGTGCGTTCGTGACACGTTGAATAAGTTCTAATGTCGTCAGGAGAAGGTTGAAAACGTTCTGGAAACGTCCGATATAAGTTACAGGTAAGTAACCTTTAGATTAGAAATAAGTTACGCGTACGCTACACGATGAACCTGCTGGTTGCCGCCGTTTATCAACGTAATATTAACGTTACGTGCATGAACTTACGCATAACGTACCTGTCGCGTACATCAAACTTATGTCTAACTTATACGTAATACGTCGGCGTTCGCTGAAAATTTTATACGTCACTGTGTGACAGCCGCAATAGCAACCAGCAGTTCAGGCTCAGTCCCTTCTTCTTGGTATGTCGAGAACCTCAATTTAATCTTCTAGATGCATATAACTGCATTTAATCGTAGATATTTATATTTAATGCAGATATTGTTGCTTACATGCAGATATCTGCATTTTGAATGTAGGTATCTGCATAAAAAGGGTATAAACCCAAACAGACCGCCATTAAATTACACTAGACTGATTTACTTTTTTGCGGTAATTTTTAAGGATAAGTCCTTGTTTTATAACTGTACGAACTGTACTGGCAGATTTTATGTTATTCGAATGTACTCTTATAGGATACCTTATTATCATGTGATGACTCAAATGTAAAAACAAGGACTGTTTCTACGGTTTGGCTTTCAAAGTGTTATGAGGAGAAACTAAGAATGACTGCTTTTCGCACACTTCTACGTCTAACTTACGCAATGTCATAAAAAAATAATCCAAACCGACAAAAATAAAAGGGCATAATTTCAATGCTCGGTTTGGTCAAGCCAAACGTCTTTGAAAGGTGGCCAAAACCACAGAAATAACAGGGACCAAACAAACAACAACTAATTACAGGACTTTCTATTGAAGAACTTTCGGATAAGACGTATTTGTAGCTGTAAACGTATCGAGACTTATCGGGACATATCGCAGAGAGAGAAATATCATTAACGGAATTTTGAAACAGATCCACATAATAACGTCAAATACTATACTGAGAGGATTTAAAAACGTCCACTTCTTATCGCTGACTGATGATCGTTGCACTCGTTGAGAAGTAAACCAACACTGATTGCATCTTGTACAGAATCAAGCAAGCAGGATTGAAAAAGCAAGCATGCAAACTAAGCAAATGAAACTTGCATTTTGACACTTTTTAGCAGCGGAAAAAAGACCGTAGTCTGCAGTGACAGTTTATGTTGTAAGAAGAGCCAGATGCATTGAAATGTATTATGTATTCAGCAAGGACATGCATAAGCAATCCTTTTGATTATCCATAATGCATGTTAAGTAATTATTTAATTAAAATATGAGCCACGACACGAGGTAACCAACAAAGTGGTTGTGCGCCCAGCGCAAACTCAGATCAGCCTGGGCATCCGCCCAGTCTGATCAGAGTCTTAGCTGTCCACATGGAGGTAGGTAAGGCCCTTAGCTACCCTTTAAGCGCTTAACAAAGAGTCTGATCAGACTGGGCGGATGCCAAGGCTGATTTGAGTCTGCGCTGGGCGCACAACCACTCTGTTGGTTTTATTGTGTCGCGGCTCATATATGGTAAACTAAACATGCATGTTTCCACTATGTATAAGGATACAAAACAGAGAAGGTTCTTCAGTTAAAGGTCTTTTCACAAGTAGGCGGGTCTCTTTTGGCATTCGAAAATGGGCTAGGTAGCAAGGCCAAAGATTGTAGACACCAACAGCTCAGGGCGTAACATTCCAGGACACCAGGCTCTCCTTCCTTACTACGGACCATGTGATAAGACTGGGTGCTTTTCACTGTTACCAAGTTTTCTGCTGTTGCATTTTCCTTCTCAGTTTTCGTTGTGGAATGTACAGCGTATTCTGCCTGACTGTATGATCCTAAGCTATAACCAGAACATGGTAGGCTTGCTTCATAGGCATTGTTTATTTTTCGGGGTAAACATCTACAGTAGCTCCTGTAGATTTATCTCTAATTTGATTGGCTGTTAATTTGCTGGGGTATTTACCTGTGAAATTATTGACAGTTTTATGGCTGTTAATTTGCTGAGGTATTTACCTGTGAAATTATTGACAGTTCTTATCAGCTCAGTGACTATGCTATATTCTACTTTTGCGTTGATGACATTATTCTCAATAATGTTCCAAAGCCTTCAAATTTACAGAATTGGAAGTATCTAGGAAATGGAAGTGTTGTAGCTGACATACCTATAAGAAAGAGCCAAGCCAAAGCTTTTACTATTAGTTGTATGGTACTTGGGCTATGTATGCCCTTTCTGATTAGAATTAATTGCGAAATGGCAATCAATGTCGTTGTACCCAAATTTGAAGGTTGCGGTCGGGCGATGGTGCTGGGTAACTTTCAGTGCCTGGGCGTTCTACTGATTTGGCCAATAGTAGTGCAAGGGTCTACTCTGCTTGCAGTATACTAAAGACGCGGGTGGGGTTTGTTTGGACATTTTTCTCTCCCCTATTGTATCTCTGTTCTTTCTCCCTCTCCCTGTGAGACGCCTCGGCGTAGACCGAAATACTGTCTCAAAGACCCATTAATCGAAAATAACCAAACTAACCATCTCTCTTTAATAAATCGTTCAAAGTAGAGACGGGCGAAAACCGGAGCTCACGGAGAACATACCTCCTGACCTTCCGTAAGCAGAACTTGGCCACTTCGCTTTCTCACATGTGCGCCTCCAAGGCTTGCACTGACAGCTGTTTAATCTTGAGTCAGCGCTCTAATCCATCAGGACACGGAGCTCTATATGTTACCTGTGTTCTCAAATAATTTAGTTTATTATATGACCAAGATGTAACACAATTTTATTTGCTGATTCGATGTTACGTGCCGGTCGATATTTTGCGTTGTTCACTGGGCAGCCAGTGAATATCACTTTTACGCTGACGTCATTTATTTTCGTGAAGTAACGTTGCATATGCTTTAATAGTTCCTACAGCCTCTCTTTGGCACAAGTTCCGAACGAATCATTGGCTGACAGCATCTGCAGAGAGGCGTTTATACATCGATAAATTCTGTTGAGGTTGTATCCATACGCGGCATTCTCTTCCGACTAGGTTTATCCACCTTTTCCCGTAACGAATCGGTATTTTGTATTTTCTAATTGTAATTCAGACGGAAGAACGAAATTTGTCTTGAGACGACACAAGCAAGCGCGTGTATGACGTTATTTATGACATAACATCATCGTCATAACAAACGTCGGTTGGTAACGTTTACAAAATGGCGGCCCCCTCGACAGTGTTTTGGGCTGAATTATTGACTATTTTGGATTGTTTCCGACTTTTCATGCAAGAAAACAAGTTAAAAATGAAACCCACGAAAAAACCGTATGCAATTCTAATAGAGTTTGTAATTTCGAAGGGCATTATGCTTGAAATGCGCAAACGCCATTCAACTAAACCCTCCAATGTGCTAAACCGATGGACAATATAGCCGAAGAAATACTTTTGGATGGACAAGGTTGGAATTATAAGAAAAAAATTCGGGCTTTATTCAGTTTGTGAGTGATTCGCCGGCGTTCACACATCGATAAAATCCCCAAAAAAGGCAATTCATTTCTATACTGTTAATGGCGTAACATCGCTAGAAAATACCATGAAATACCGTAATATATAATATAAAAAATAGGCACTGCCTATTGGTAAGCATCGCTGTAATCCTTATGAAGGACCTTATATTCTGTTCTGTTCTATGTCGAGGCAGGAATTTTCTTTTACGGTAACCCGTCAACATACTCATAGTTTATTTTCGAGCTTCCGGTGGAACGTTGAGATTATTTACATACACGGATCAGGTTTTGTGCTGCAGAACGTGTTTGTGTTTCTGTCTACGATGAATAACAACCAATTGCACCATGAGCAGTGGTCAGAGACGAAACTTATAGAGACAGTTTGTTGAAATAAATCGATCAAACTTCCTGTTTAATCATAATGGCAGCCCCCCTTGTGGAGGTAAATATCGAGAAATCGAATCGATGGTTTTCTGAAGCAAAATATGCAACATCATTTAGATCTACATCTTCTGTTGACTAATGTCCTACCATAGCAGCTCGCCCTTTGGGCGAGCGGGCTCGCTCGTGGTTCCCGCTATAAAAGGAAACTGACTTTAGAATTATCATATAACAAAAACATTTATTGACCTTTGTTAAGGTGAATATGCAGTTTTATTGACCTGCAAACATAACATATTGACTCGCGGAGGTCAATATTTTATTTTTGCAGGTCAAGCCCCAGTCACACACACACATTACGGATAGGGCGGATAGTTGCGGATAAAATCCTCAGTTTATCCGCAGAATTTGTGGGCGTGGCCTAATTTTATTTAATGAATTTACGGATATAGTTACCAATAGATGCGTATGGATACGGATAGGTACGAACTACTAACCTTCCGTTACCTTCTGTAACCTTTAGATGCGGATAAATACCTTCAGATGCGGACTGTTGCGGATGCTTAGCGGATAGAAGAATAGAAAAGATTAACTGCGACGTCCACATCTGTGACTACTCCTTGTATGCTCCAGTCACACACACACATAGGGATTGTGCGGATACTACGGATGGCCCGTCCGTATTTATCCGTTTTATCCGTAATGGATCCGTATCAGATCCGCAGAGTCCGTAACTGTCCGTATCATATCCGCAGAGTCCGCAGGATCCGCGTCGAAATTTTGAAAAGTTTCAAAATTTCGACGCGGATGAGTAAACCGTAATGGTGCGTTACTAAATGCATATATCCGCATCTATCCGTATCTAATCCGTGTCGCATACGTATCTATTCCGTATCTTATCCGTTATTGAACCTATCATTCCGCAGTCCCACTCCAAGTTGAGGACCGATACGGTTTCAAGCGGATCGTTACCTTTAGTTACGGAAGTTCTGCGTTCTGTAACGGACTGTTTTCTACAGTAACGTTTCAATACAAAAAAGGTTGCGTTCCAATACTGACAGATACCTACAGGATGGTTTGGAGAGGCGGCTGTACGGCAACAACGCCAGTAGAGGCAAAGAGACAGAGACTGTATCTCAATGACTACTACAACAGAGAGGCCGGGTCGGAGCAATGTCAGTGACATATGGTGCAGTTATGGTGCGATCTTATGTTTCTTATTTGTAACAGTGGGGTACTCTTTTCATGAACTTGCCAATAGCAAAAATAGGGCCATCATTTCATAAACTTATTTGACTTGTATCAATTCGAATTAGTTGTCCAATATAGCACAAAGTAATTCTTTTATTAATTCCAATTAGTTGTCCAATTTAGGACAAAGTTTAATGGTGAAATCAAGCAATACATATCTACTGGTCAGGCTTGAGTAGCCGAAACTTCGAAGATGGCCCATGTTCCTTCTTTCGAATGTGTTCTGCGCTCTTGAATGAACTCTTTTAGATTTCTATTTTACTTCAGTGCCACTGGTTTCGTGCCGTGCGGCGACCATAAAACGTCTCCCCGTACGTCATCTATAGTGCAGATTATATATAATTTTTCCTTTGAGGTCAAGAAAATGTTCTGAGAAATCCGAATTTTTTTATTGGTGTAGATTTATAGTCTAGATTATTGCTTTTTTCCTTTTAGATCTTTTACGGTACTAATCAGTCTTTGAATTCACTGACTTATCAAAATCACGAAATTACATTATGCTTTCTCTGGTTTTCGTAACCAAATCATATCGGGATCACTGATGCGGTTTGCGTAGCCGAATTCTCGAAGTATGGTCCATGTACCTTCGTTCGAATGTGTGCAGTGTTCTTGAAGGATTAGAATAGTATCTACTTTATCAACTGCCGACTGAATATCTATGTCAACCAAACAGTAAATTGGTACCTTTTTCAAATCAGTGAAAGTCAAGGCAGCGAAAGGAGAGAGATGGGCTTCGCCGTTCATATGCTATGCCCAAGATACATTGACCCTAACCACCTACTTCCATCCCTCCCCCTACGGTCATTAGGCTATAGGAAACCTTTACCTTTACCCAATTTATAGTTTGAATCCAAGTATACAAATTTAAATAAAAATCTAATCCTTCATGAGCACAGAACACTAAACATATTCGAGAGAAGGAGCATGGGCCATACTTCGAGGTTACGATTACTAGAACCTCATCAATGACCCTGACATGACCCGTAACTTCCGTAACTAAAGGTAAAGCTCCGTATGAAACCGTATCAGTCCTCAACTTGGGACTGCGGAATGATGGGTTCAGTTACGGATAAGATACGGAATAGATACGGATGAGAAACGGAATATATACGGATAGATGCTGATAAATGCGTTCAGTTACGGACTTTTACGGTTTACTCATCCGCGCCCGAATTTTGAACCTTTTCAAAATTTCGACGCGGCTCCTGCGGACCCTGCGGATATGATACGAACAGTAACGGACTCTGCGGATGCGATGCGGATCCATTACGGATTAAATGGATAGATACGAATAGATACGGACGGGCCATCCGTAGTATCCGCAGAATCCGTATATGTGTGTGTGACTGGGGCATCAACAACACTGCGAGCGGAGGTTAATATGTTATGTTTGTAGGTCAATAAAATGCATATTCAGCTCAACTAAGGTCAATTATTGTATAATATTACTATAGGTTGGGCTTTCGATCCCGGCGAATTAGTTAACAGCAAGCACACAAAGAAGAAATAATAACCAAGGCGGACAACCTACTCACGATCAATTGCTAATAACGGTAAATGTATTACGTTTGAAAAGAAAATAATCTCGAACCAATTAAGAAAATCAGCTGTATCTCCGATCATAAAAGTCTGATTTGTATAGCGTAATGCACAGTTACATGTACCCCGCACTAACGTCCTTTGTCTCTATCAAATGGAATCTTTTTATGAAATGAAGCCATACACTAAGGCAGTTCGGAAAACTGATCTCATCGACCTCATGGTCAGGTTTCCGAAGTGTCCTGGTAAATGACTTCATTACATAAACCAATGACACTTGCTTCAGAACAATGACATTAGTACGGAGTAACTGCTTCTGGCTTTGGTTGGTTGGTTGATTTGATGCTTAACGTCCACGGTAAACAACTAAGGTCATGTCGGGACGGTCAGTTAACCTAACTACACTATTCCTGGGCAGGCTTAGACCTCCTAAGCGGTTAATCAGTACTAAGTGCACATACTTTCGCCAGTAACTGACAACTTCCCTTCTTGAATAAGCGGAAGGAGAAACGAAAGTATGTGGCCAGACCGGGATTCGAACCCAGGACCTCTGACTTATGAGTCAGGTGCCCTACCGATTGCGCTACCCGGCCCGGCTGCTTCTGGCGACATTGAAATCGGCCTTGTAAGACCCGAGGTATAGCTTATTTTCTTATTTGGTCGGATTTTTTTTTTTTTTTTTTTTTTTTTTTTGAGATATTAACCGTTACTATTATCATCGTGACTTACTTTCTCCCCCTTGATAATGGAAATGGAAAGAAACAATAATGTATGCTAAAATGGTTTTATTATCATCTTGTTATCATACAGTGGAATTTTAATATGGTTGAGAGCTGTAATAGTTCATCTTCCTATCCTGGCAAGAAGGTCAATGCTATTATCGTAAAAAATTCCAACAGTTGGGACACCTTAAAGTAATTACCGCAATTATCATAAAATAAAACACTTGGTTTTACCAGTCAATCATGTATACGAAAGATGCAGATTGAATGCAAACAGTGTAGACCCAGATCAGACTGCAGGAGCAGTCTGATCAGTGTCTGCATTGTTTACTTAGACGTATCTTTCCCAATTCTTAGAATTTTCCCTGTGTATCGTCAGACCTTTTAGTCCTGTTAGTCCTTGTATTGTATTGTATTGAATCGTTAATTTCATTTGCCTATCAAATTACTTGCAAGAGAGTCAATAGGCCGTCGATTACTTATAACAACAGTTCGGTAACCATACTTGGTTCGAAGTTTTTGTACAGTGTGAAAATGTCTATGTCTGTATGCATGTCGAATTCGATGAAACGATTTATAAAACAACCCAAGGGTTGCGCTTCTTTTCTGCACGTGAACAGCTTTGTCGAAAACTTTGACATCCTTTTCGTCTTGTTCATTATGATTGTTCTGTAAAATATTTCCTTTAATGGTTACATCTTCAATACCAGTTGGACGATGTACATTTTCATGAACTGCTTGTCCATTATTCTGTGGCTCCGGATTATTTTCGATCACCTGTCGTTTAGGTTGAATCGCCTCAAACAGGTGTCCTGCATCTACAAATCTGAAAAAAGAAATTAGAATATAATTAAGAGTTAGTTGATCAAATGAAATGTAGTTCTTTACTGTTTTGGTGGAGAGATTAATCTTGTGCTATATGGGCATTTAGACAGATACATGCACATACATATCTGAAATTATAATCAAAACGAACCTCGTAGTGCTTCTACCGAATGCTATAAATATTCATAATTAAGAAGTGCTAGAATAAAAAGATAAAGAAGCTTTATTTAACGTCGCATATTAGAAACAGACAAGATAAGCTCTGTTGCGACAAACAAGGAATCCAAGGACTAGTCTTACATTATGGAAGTAGTATAGAATCATCTGAAACAGGACATTAATGAATAGTTGGAATGCCAAACAAAAGAAATGACTGATTTGCATAGTTTATTGTTTCGTTTAATATGAAATATTTTTTAACAATGCTTACCTTATTGATAGGAGAAACGTGTAAACATATACGATGATATTTGGTTGATTCATGTTTTATTGCGATGTTTCCTGGTGCGATGTCTCGTAGCGCTGAAGTTGAAGTCTTTTTCTCAGTCTGTGTTTAGACAAACTATAGACATTTCTGTCTGTGTGGGATTTATATACCGGCTGATTGTATGACAAACGGTTACCAAGGTAACAGAAGAAGGTTTCATTGCTGGTCGCTTACTTTTCAAACAAACTATATAAGATTTTTTTTTCTGAAAGGACTGACCTTTACGAAAAGTTACCTCACACAAAGCAACGAAAACAACAACTTTTGTCTCTATAAATGTATGCTGTTGGGCAGCTTAGCTATCGTAGTTTCGGCCAAATAGGTCTTATCCGTGGCCCTGAGTCGCAACTGGCAATAAGGATCAGAAATAGGGGAGTCAAAGCTTTGTTAACCCTTGAAGTGCCAAAAATGAAAAAAATGTTAAATTTACAAACAGTGTCGATCCAGATGAGGTGGCTCATGATAAGCCACCTCATCTCGATCTACACTGTTTGCCCTATAGTATTTGAATTCTCAATATGATATAGCTTGGACAAAACATTTTTTTTAAATTTCTTCAGACGTAAATTTTTGCGCATTAAGGGTTAACAAAAGAGGCTTCACTTGAAAACTGATGACACAAACCGAACAAAACTAACTCATCCTGAGCGTCAGTATAAAAATTCAAGTACAAACTGCATATCTGCAAATGCCATCTACATAATCACGTGCACTCAGTGTAGCAACCAAACGTACGAGGAGCGATCAAACGTTTTAAACCCAACCATGTTTTGAAACCTTTAGAGCGAATATGAGTTATTGATTTTAAACAGCCATTCTACATAGCAACAACCACCAATTTCGAGATTTTACCAAAAATATCAATTGGATAACACTTCACCTTTTACAGTTACCCCCATGAGTGCACTGTATAACTCTTTGACCGAAAATAACTGTAGCAGAGTCAAACACTGCAATTGTTTGTGTTGGGGATTTTTTTTGCAAATCTATATCCTACAGCATCCCGGTCATTGATGATATATGCAAACCAAATTTTAATTCAATTTCAGAATAAAAAGCAAAATTTCAATTTTCAGAAAGTGTTTATTTTGAGAGTTTCTGCAGACAGTGCACAATCGCAGTCGCATGCTAGATGTGTGCACAGAAGCGGATATCTTTTAACTCTTTTTGACAAAAATCGTGTAAGATGTCAATGTTTATATGCATGTAAACATTGTTTGATTTTGCTCGCCACGTTCCTAACAAACACGAAAGTGAGCTGTCTAATTTTGATGTTATATCTTTTTCTGAGACTTGGTTTAATAAAGATATAACCAACTCAGACATAATTTTAAATAATTACGGAGTACCTTTTCGAAATGATCGGGACGATGATGCTCATGGTGGAGTCGCTGTGTATGTTAAGAATAATATTCCTTGTCTGCGTAGGCCTGAGTTCGAAATTTTAAATGTAGAATGCGTTTGGATTGAAATACGACTTAATCATAAACGATTACTAGTTGGTATGTTTTATGGCCCCCCAATTCTGATCAGTCTGTCTTGAGCAACATCGAGCGATCCATCGATTTAGCGATTGATACTGGAATATCTGATATTATCATAATGGGTGACTTTAACCTTAACATGTTGAAACCAGCTTCAAGTAGGTCTGTTTACAATATATGCCAGCAGTACAATTTACAGCAAATTATAACTGAACCTACACACTTTACAGAAACTTCTAGGTCCCTTATTGAACTTGTCCTTGTCTCGAGTCCCGAAAATATCTTATTAAGCGGCGTTGGTGACCCCTTTCTTGGTCAAGAAATAAGATATCATAGTCCTATATTTGTAGTTTTTAAATACAACAAAACTCAATCAGCTTCATTTAAAAGACAAGTCTGGAAATATGAACAAGGAAATTATGATTTACTAAAACTTAAAATTTTAGACACCGATTGGGATTCACTTCGTAATGATGATATTGATACTTATTCAATTAATGTAACTGATCGCATTTTAAGTTTAACGAAATAATGTATACCACACAAAATAGTTAATATAAGACAGTCGGATCCTCCTTGGATGCATAATAACTTAAGAAAACTCATGAGGCAAAGAAAACGCGCATATGATAAAGCTAAGCAAACAAACGATCAGCAACATTGGCAGAAATACAAACGATTACGAAATGAAACTACAAACTTGCTAAGATCATCTAAACGAGAATATTTTGATAAAATGGCAAATAAACTAAATTGTAATAATAACTTAACCAGTAAAGATTGGTGGAAAATTCTGAAATCTTTTATTGTAACTTCAAAAAAATCATGTATTCCTCCTATGAATGATAACGACGAAATATATACTGACGATAAAGATAAAGCAAAGTTATTAAATGATTATTTCAAAACTCAATCTTGTCTTAATGATAATGGTAAGGATCCACCACATGTCGATAAAACAAATCTAAATGAACTCTTTTCGATTGTAAAGAGCCCGGATGAAGTAAAGTCTGTTTTAGAAACACTTAAAATCGGTAAAGCCTCAGGACCTGATTGCATAAACAATTACGTTCTTAAAACATGTGCATTTGAACTTTCTGAACCGTTGTCGAAATTATTTAATTGTTCGTTAAATCAGTCTAAGGTTCCGAATATGTGGAAGGAAGCTAATGTCACTCCTGTTTTTAAAAAGGATGACCCCTCCAATTATAAAAACTATAGACCTATTTCCTTATTAAGCACCGTCGGAAAAGTTTTAGAGAGAATTATTCACAAGTATACATATAACTTTTTTATTGCAAATAATGTTATTTCAGCACTTCAGTCAGGCTTTGTTATGGGAGATTCCACTGTAAATCAACTTACTGATATTTATAACACATTTTGTAGAGCTCTCGATAGTGGTATGGAAGTACGCGCTGTGTTTTGTGATATAAGCAAAGCTTTCGACCGTGTATGGCACAGGGGTCTTTTGATTAAACTTGAATCTGTAGGTATATCGGGTCGTCTTTTGAGGTGGTTCCGTGACTATTTAGATAACAGAAAACAAAGGGTTGTATTACCAGGTGCCTCGTCGGATTGGGTGGCAATTACTGCTGGAGTACCCCAGGGTTCTATTTTAGGACCATTATTGTTTTTGATTTATATTAATGATATAGTCATTGATATTAATTCTTATATACGTCTTTTTGCAGACGATACCACATTATACATAATAGTAGATACACCTGCACGGGCAGCCCTTACTTTAAATCAAGATCTTGCTAAAATTTCTACTTGGCAGATAACTTGTTAGTAAGTTTTAATCCTAACAAAACAGAATCTTTGCTATTAACTCGTAAAATAAATAAAGAAATGCATCCAGCAATCTCTATGAATAACCAAATTATAACAGAAGTTGAGAATCATAAACATCTTGGGGTTGTATTTCAAAATGATTGCTCATGGCATGAACATCTAAAAATGATCACATCTAAAGCATGGCAGCGTATCAATATTATGCGAAAATTAAAATTTGTGTTAGACAGAAATTCTTTGCAGTCAATTTACTTCGCCTTTATAAGACCAATTTTAGAATATGCAGATGTTGTTTGGGACAATTGTACAAAATACGAAGAAGAAGAATTAGAAAAAATACAGTTAGAGGCTGCGCGCATAGTTACTGGTACTACAAAATTAGTTTCTATTGACAAGTTATACATAGAAACTGGGTGGGAATCTCTTAAGTCAAGAAGGAGACAACATAAGCTAACTCTGTTTTATAAAATGGTAAATAATCTCACACCAAGCTATCTCTATTCTCTTCTTCCTTCACAAGTTGGTAATATATCAAGGTACAACTTAAGAAATCAAGAAAACTACCAAACTATAGACTGTAAATCTCAATTGTATTTTAATTCATTTTTGCCGTCATCAGTGCGTGAGTGGAATTCACTTGAAGATTCTGTGTGTTCATCTCAGTCTTTAAATTGTTTTAAAAGAAGCATAAGGACCACTCGTGAAATTCCTAAATATTATTTCACTGGTAATCGTAAAGGCCAGATTTTGCATACAAGATTAAGAACTGGTTGTAGTTCGCTAAATTACCACTTATTTCGCAAGAATATAATAAATGATGAATTTTGTGTTTGTGGTAATAGAGAGGACACCAATCACTTCTTTTTCGAATGTCCTAGATTTCATATACAAAGACAAGTGTTGATTAATAGACTTATCGGCATATGTACTTTGTCCTTAGATATTCTACTGTACGGGGACGTCAACATGAGTTTTCAACAAAATGTCGAGATATTTCACACAGTGCAGGATTATATAATAAGAACGAAACGCTTTTCTTAAATTATTATTTTTCTATTTCAAGACTTTTTTATTAGTGTCAAAGGTGTTCAGGACGTGCTATTCGGATATGCACTATCATGATTTTATACTTTTTTCATACTGATACCGTGTCATAAATTCTCTCTCTCTCTCTCTCTCTCTCTCTCTCTCTCTCTCTCTCTCTCTCTCTCTCTCTGACATTTTTTGTCATTTGTATTACTCTCTCTTACGTTATTATAGTTTATACTGTATAACCATTATGAGCATTACTTTAGTATACTTTCACAATATCTATGAACTTTGTACTGCATTTAAAGCTTACGTTATTTCAAAGTTAACTGTATGCAAAATTATTGACATACTTGTTTCTGGGAAACAGATTTTAAAAAAGTCACTGACTTTCTTCTGTATCCCATTCATTGTACTGTGTGTTATTTAATGTAATTCTATTTGTTGTACATGTACAGTATTGTGGAACAAATATTGTTTATACCAAACACGAAAGTAGGATATGGGTCTGTAAATTTCAGGGTTGAAATGTTTAAGGGTTTACGGTAAAGCCACCAGATGCCAAAATATTTGGCATTTTCATCAAACTATTGACAAATCATCATATTTGCATGTACTACAACAAGAACCGGTAAAACCTTGTAGCATGTGAAGAATGATTTGAGCCGCGACACGAGAAAACCAACAATGTGGTTGTGCGCCCAGCGCAGACTCAGTTCGGCCTGGACATCCGCCCAGTTTGACTAGATTCTTAGTTAAGTGGTCAAATGGTAGCTAAGGGTCTAAGCTACCTCCATGCGGACAGCGAATACTCTGATCAGACTGGGCGGATGCCCAGGCTGATCTGAGTCTGCGCTGGCCGCACAACCACATTGTTGGTTTTGTCGTGTCGCGGCTCATGTTTCAAAGTAAGGCAAGACAAATAGATTTTAAATGTTATTATAAAGATGTGCCATCCCTCATGTGTTAAGGTGCTGTAAAACAGGAAACTTTCGCGAAATATGTTTTAAACTTCCATAGAAAGTTAGTAAATGACAACTAATTATATTTGTGTTAAGCACGCATGCGCAGATTTACAAGAAATATCTTAGGCTAAGAACTTTTCGATCGCTCCTCGTAAGCGAAACACGTAGTTTCTCACGAGTATGACGCAAACAAAACGTGCACTCAATGAACACATTAATGGCCACCGCTCGAAGATTTCAAAAGTCACCTGTAGCATGTGTAGCCGAGCACTTCCACTGACACGAACACGAATTAACAGCCATGTCTCCCTTTGCTGCACCGAACATGATGCACAGTGGTCGGACGATACCAGATATGCCCGAGAGAGCTACTGGATCCGACGACTGAATACCATACAGCCTCATGGTATCAACAAGGTTGACTAGTGGTGAAAACAAATGGTTGTGTCAGTGCGAGGGGGCGATTGACCTTTAGTCGTCATCGTATCGTCCCTGAAGTGTTAGAAGGGAGTAGCGAGGATACCGTGAAACCGCCTCACAAAAGTTGGCAGGGCCGCACAAAGGCCTTCTGTACTTGTAGGTGCGGCCCGTGGATTGAAGACTGACCTAACTACTGGATGAGACCCTTGTTCACCGGCAGAGGTGAAAAACGTATCAGATAAAATATGGAGCGAATGATTTTGAAATGGATCCAAAAATTCTAATCCTATGTTTTATAAGACACTGTTTTGGAAAGGTAGTGATCTGTATGAACGTTTAACAGTAAGTCCAATAAGCCAAATATCAGAAAATATAGACAATACTGTAATAAAGTACCTGTTTTTTTTTTTTTTTTTTTTTTTTTTTTTGGGGGGGGGGGAGGGGGGGGGGGTATACGTCTTTACAGGAAAACCTCAAAGATTCAACATATTGGTCTTTATTTATTTCTCCCCCATCGTCTATGGCATTAATGAGCCACGTCATGTGACTTTCAACAAGGTGGCGTTGGTGACAAGGAAAGGCTTTGATCGGACTGCACATAAGTCTTATCACAGCCTTCGCTTGTCGCATCAGCCATCTATGGAAGTGACCCAAGCCATAGAGCCAACATTGAGGTCTCTGATTACCCTGTATAAATGAGAAGAATGATCTGAATATCACATGACAAAATTGCCACCCTATTGGAAGTCACATGACGTGGCTAAATTTTCCATTTTTAAAGTAACAGGAACGTACGAACCACATTGTTATTACTACTGACTGTGGACATCACGGTGCCGTATCTGTTACTTAAAGGCATACCACCATGTTTTTAAACGAAAACACTGTTTTAATGATGTGAGTGCGTGTTAAGGCAATTCAGAAACCAGAAAAAACATAACTGTAGCATGCAAAAAAGAAGCCATACAACTTTAATGATGATATATTCAGCGTAAAACCGGGCCTACCTCCCCCCTCCCCACCCCGAAATCCCCGTCTCACAGCATCCCCCGTCGCGTCACACAGTTATGTCAATGATTTATTACGGCGTTGCTTCTGTTGTAATCGTTGTAATCTGCTTTCTATTTGTCTTTGACTTTATTGGTCAATTTATTTAGGATAGCCTTGTGGCCATCTACTTAGAAGAAGCTGTCCCCATCTATGCTGAAGCTGTCCCTTTCCCGCTTAATGTTCAGGGCAGAATCTGGAATTTGATCGAATATGTTACTGATCATCGCCCTTTTCTCTGCTTCACTGCGGTCTATTATAGAAAAAAGAAATTTATAAAATAACACCTGCGATACCGGTATGCCCAAATATCTTCTCCATGACAGAATCTACAGGGGTAGGCTGGTGTAGGCTGGTTTGTGAATAAGCGAAACTGAGGGGCGTGGCCGTAGTGGAACATTTCATTGACTTGTCATAAAGACTCAATTAAACCGAGTCTGCTATTTTCATTTCTTTGGTATACTCCTTGCTTCCAAAGGATCTAACAATTCAGAACTCATAGTACATATCATTTGAGCCGCGACATGACAAAACCAACAAAGTGGCATGTGCGCCCAGTGAAGACTCAGATCAGCCAAGGCATCCGCCCAGTCTGATAAGAGTCTGTGCGGTCGGCATGGTGGTAGCTAAGAGTTAAAGCTACCCTTGAAGTGCACACCAAAGACTCTGACCAGACTGGGCAGACGCTCAGACTGATCTGAGTCTTTGCGTGACGCACATGCCACTTTGTTGGTTTTGTCGTGTTGCGGTTCTTTCTCTTTTGCATCCATTTTCAAGTGACTCAGGTTTTAAAGGATAAGTGTAGTCGGATTGGTGGCCCGGGATCGGTCGTGAACTGGATGAGCTAATGTAAATGTTGTTTGTCCAGTCATGCTTGTGTAACGGGGTGAAAATTCCTGGGAACGATAACATAATTGAGCCGCGACACGACAAAACCAACAAAGTGGTTGTGAGCCCAGCAAAACCTCAAATCCTCCTGAGTATCCGCCCAGTCCGAGCAGACTCTAATCTGAAACGATCAAAGGGTAGCTACGGGTTTAAGCTACCTCCATGCAGACAGCGAAGACTCTGATCAGACTGGGCGGATGCCTAGGCTGATGTGAGTCTGCGCTGGGCGCACAACCACATTGTCGGTTTTCTCGTGTCGGGGCTCATATCAAGTACATTACCACAGCGCGTGTTTTGTTTGCCTGCTCATTAACAGTTTCGCCGGTTTGATTAAAGCGTATGCCGCAGCCGATTTTCTCGTGTCGAGGCCATATCAAGTACATTGCCACAGTGTGTGTTTTGTTTGCCTGCACATTAATTCGCCGGTTTGATTAAAGCATATGCCACAGCCGAGGTTCAATGGCATCGCAATCACCGACGCCAACCTTATATGAGCCACGACACGTGAAAACCAACAATGTGAGTGTGCGCCAACGCAGACTCAGATCAGCCCGGGCATCCGCCCAGTCTGATCAGAGTCTGTGCTGTCCGCATGGAGGTAGCTTAGTCACCTGACTACCATTTAAGCGCTTAGCGAAATGTCTGATCTGACTGGGTGGATGCCCAGGCTGATCTGTGTCAGCGCTGGGCGCACAGCCAGTTTTTTTGGTTTTGTCGTGTCGCTGCTCAATTATTATTTGTTCCAGCTCTGAGATGACTAGGTGCGGAATTCCTGGTCCAACATAACGTTAACATACGCATGCAGAGTACCGCAATAACACACTGTAAGTAGTGTGGTCAAAATCGATCTAACACGAGCTTCCTGTGATAGTCGACGCCGCGAGACCCTGTGTAAACGACGAACACCCTATGCACTAGGCCAGGCGCTGCACTCCATTCGTGGTAAATACAACACTCTGAATAAAACGGCTATATTCAAGAACAAAACTCACACTCACACTCGACTCAAACTCGAGTAAGTATCCCTCAAGTGTGGCTGGAGTGGGATTAACAAGAGTGTGAGTGGAGTTCAACTTTTGTATTCACGAAGCTATCTCAACCTCACCTTTCCCAAGTGTGACTCGAGCTTCACTCCAGTTTCAAGCAGTAAATAATAACGTTGCAATACACATTTTTTTATGGATCGGTGACGCGAGTCAGTCGATGGTTTTACCTCTGTCCGTCTGTCCGTCCGTCGCGCTTAAAATTTTTGTGTACTTTCTGGAATCAAGCAATGAATATGAAACTTTACACAACGTTTACAGACCTACCAAAGATATGCATTTGACTTTTTTTATTTCTTTTTGAAGAGAAGGAGGATCGACGTTTAGGGTATGGGTTGGGGATGACAGACACAGTTACGGGGGGGGGGGGGGGGGGGGGGCGCGGGGGGGCATCATCTGTGTAAAATACACACATTTTCTAATGTTTGTATGTTTATAGTGCAAAATTGCCTCTACTTCATATTTATCTATATATTCTGACTTATAACAGTGAATTAGATTTACGGGGGCGTCGGATGTGCTGGGTAACTTCCAGTAACGGGGCGTCCTTCTAACTTGAACAAGGGCCAACTGTGTTTGCAGCAGGTAAGTAACGGGGTTTGGGTTTTTATTTTTACTCTCGTCTATCTTATCTTCTTTTTCTTTCTGGGAGACGGCACGATATAATGCGCTCTGAAATAGGCATTCAAATCAAACAACCAACTAATCAACTAGCCAGCCAACGAAATCAGATTCAGTATAGAAAAAAAAACTTATTTGTCTAAAAAAACAACACGGTAACATGAGATATATCAAAAACTATCAATGCCGGTCTGAACGGACAAACAATGTACTCATACTCCCTTGAAAATAAGGCCCACACTCTGTTTAGGCATTCCTTAAAGCTACCAAAATCCAGCCAAACCTGATTCATTAGTTGCCATAGTAATTGTGCTATGACCCCACCGATATCTACAAGGACACTTAAATGATAATGTAAAATGAATTCATGTATCTGAAAAATAATTTATTTTCCATTTCTCAAATGATTTAATTCTTTCTTTTATCTGATTTAATATGTGCAGTTTATCGCTCAAGAAAACGATGAAAATCATGCTTAGGAAACCCAAGATGGATCACGAAGATTTCATAATTAGGTGATGGGTCGAAGGGTAATAGGGGCGGGGTAGTTCATTTTTTTCCGAATCTGAATATAAAATAGTTCATCATATGCAGCCGGGTATGTTTCTTCTTCTTCTTCTCTCTCAGGAGTCCCGGTAGCTGAATGGGTTAAGCACTGGCCTGCTTTGTCAGCGGTCCGGGTTCGATTCCTACTGACTATATATTTTTTTTCAAAAGCAAAGGCAGTTCTATTGCAAACAGCCTTTCATTGTCACCTTCCCGTCGTCCTGATATGACATAAATAAAATACTGTGAAAAGGACATAAAATCGCAAGTCATCTCTCTCTCTCTCTCTCTCTCTCTCTCTCTCTCTCTCTCTCTCTCTCTCTCCTGATATTGGGTGTAGCGGACACAAAATGTTAGTTGACCATTAAGTTTGACCTTGAATTCGATCCAACATCATTAAAATATGTTTTGCACAAAGCTTTGACAAGGCTTCATTAAAGTTATAAGAAAATCCTCCTGTTGGTTCAGAAGATAAGGAAGAAAAACAGACATACGGACTGAACAAGAGGGCCATGAAGCCCAACTGTAGAGATATGAGAAACATTGGTTGAAAGTCAACGAATGACCTTGACATCTTTTACTCAAAAACTTAGTTGACTACTACCAACTTTTGTAGCGAAATCTTCTACTAATTCCATGAACTCTTCTGTTCGAACATTTCTCAGTTAAAGCACCAAAACGCAAATTTGACCTTGCCAAAAGATGAAGGTCAACCCAAAGTCGTCATTTGGTAGTATACTTGTGTACCTGATGCTACATATCATCAGTCTAATGGTTCTGGAGAAAAAGATTCTTAAAGGTTTTTTCCTATATTTTGGATTGGCGGTCGTGTTGGTCATGTGACCTAGACCATTTGAACAACTCTTCGCATCCGCAAGCCCTGGCGCAGTATACGAAATTTTCTTACAATCAGCCCATAGGTTCCAGACGCGAAGTTGTTTGAAATTGTGGACGGACGGACGATGACGGATGAGGGTACTTGTTTATCCCATTAGGTCGTCCGGAGCGTTTGGCTCAGGTGAACTAAAATAGAAGTATGGTCATGTACATCATTCTTTTTCTCTGCATATGTTTCATGCAGTTATCTTGAAGGGTTTACTATAAAATTATGAAGCAGACATAAAATATAAATATTTGAGCTTTGACCTTCACGTGCGACTTTGACCCAACATTCTTAAAATTTATATCCTCACAACGTCTTGGTAAGATAGGCACATAACACATCTTTCACGTGATACTCAGTGGAGTACAGTTGTTGTTTGTTGTTGTTTTGAATTAAACGGCCCTTTGAGACAGTATTTCAGTCTATATCTGGCCGTCTCCCAGAAAGAGGGAGAAAGAAAAGAGAACTGACAGACATGAGAAAATAATAATAATAATAATAAAAACTGCCCGCAACTACTGCAAGCACAGTAAGCCCTTGCCCTACTTAAATCCAAATAAGTAGGACACCACGGTACTGGAAGTTATAACCAGCACCATCGCCCGACCACCATCCCCGTGGAATACAGAGTGTATATATTATGTAACGGACAGACAGACTGATGGGGCAATACCATATAAATGACGACTCGTCTAAAATATGACCAAACATGAATGATAAATATGTAAAACGGCAAATGATCGGAGTAGCTTGCGCACAAAAGTCAGTTAAGTTCTATTTCGTATTCATAAAAACAGCACTTGAGTTGAGTTCAAGGGAGGTATCGGTCTCACTCAACGCTCACTCACTTTATCGAGTCCACTCAGAGCTCCCTAACCTTTGTGAATACCAACGAGCCCTAAGTTGAGTCTACCTGTGACCGCTAGACGATTAACTCAATGAGTGGAGTATGAGTGGAGTGTGAGTGCCGTTCTTGAATATAGCCGTTAAAGTATTATTATTTTTTTCCTTTTTGTTCTCTACAGTAAGAGTTCAAAACTGAGTGACCTGCTGATGAAAATGAAGTTTATATAATTAAGCCGCGACACGAGAAAACCAACAAAGTGGTTGTGCGCCCAGCAAAGACTCAGATCAGCCTGGGCAACCACCCAGTCCGATCAGTCTCCTAAAGGGTAGTTAATGGTCTAAGCTATGTCCATGCGGCAGCGAAGACTCTGATCAGACTGGATGGATGCCCAGGCTGATCTGAGTCTGCACTGGGCGCACAACCACACTGTTGGTTTTCTCGTGTCGCGGTTCAATTATAGTGGAAAAAAAGCTAAAAAAAAATAAAGAAAAAAAATGGTCATAGTTACCAAAATGCGTTTGGGTCTTCATATACTTCAGTGCATTGAAGTGATATCCTATCAATTACGTATTTTTATTTGTTTCAACTCTTTCACATATCATTAGGTTGAATACATGAAAGAAGTAGCTTGTGCTCAATGCGAGACCATGTAGACGGTCCATGTAATATGTTGATATTTTCAAACGTCCGCCGATAGGGCAGACAGGGATACCTATATGACAACTACAGCACAAAATCCATTACTGTAACCATACAAAAGTGAAATATGGTCAATTTTTTTTACATAGGCTACCTTTATTTATCTGCTACCTTTTTGTATTTGTTCAACCTGATGATTTGTGAAACAGTTGTGGGGGTTGGGATGGGTAGGGGCGGGGGGAGAATGATGGGACATCACTCTTGATTCTACCCCTTCAGAGACCGAAATGGATTTTGTATAATAATGGTTACATTTCAAGATTTTTGTGCCGCAAACTGCCCTTTGATCTTTTCTTATATAAACCCTTTTAAACACCAATAAGACACTAAGACACACAGTTTGGAATTCTGAATTATGAAAAATAACATAAAGAATAATTCTTCTTAGTTTTAAGAAGATCTGTTTTATTTTCAGCATTTTATGCAGATTTTCATATTTATCTCAAATCAGTGCTTATTACCTCTTTAATGTAGAACGAGGACAGCAATGAGCATTTTAAAAATACCTGAGAATCGTGATTGAGTCTGATATTAGTCACTGATATTTGACTCATGATCTTGGTAATTAGCCTGCGCGCCGAGCCCCTGCGATATTCTGACTACTTCAGAAAAATAAATCAAGAAGAAAGACATTTTATGTAAAAGTCAAGATCAAAGTCCTGTCGTAGGTGAGTAACTATGTATTGGATAGAAAACTAGAAAATGTGTTTGTAAAAACACTATGCCCACCCCCCCCCCCCCCCCCCCACCCCCAACTATATGCCTGACCCTAACAAGGTCAATGAAAAGAAACAAAATACAGGTTGGCTTAGGTTTCTACCCATCTGTAAAATATCAAGGCCAGAGCAGATACGATTCTTGAATAATAGATCAGCCCTAAAATATTATGTACAGACAAGAAAAGTGACATAACTCTATCAATAACGTACTTATCATAAGAATGACTGGCGTATCAATTACAAATGTAATCTCTTGGTCAAACGGTCCAAAAGTCGTAAAAATGCCTAAGTCAACAAAGGGGTATAATTCAGTCAAATATTTACAAAATTAGCTAAAAAAAATAATCTGGTGATCTACACCTAAGCCTCAAGCAATATGGTAAACACGAGCATCCTAGCTCCAACAATTTCCCCAAGAGTTTGGGAACAAACCTTTATTTTTTCGAGAAAGGGGCATAACTCTGTAAGTACGAATCCAACGAAAACAGCAAGAGGGTCATGAGGCCCTGATTCGCTCATCTTAGTAAAAAAGGCCAAAGGTCAAACTAGGGCTATCACTGGAACAAACCTGATAGAAACTGTCAAAATTTGAGAGACATTGGTTATACATATAATTTGTCCAGTGGCTTTTGAGGGGTTGTTGGAAATTGTCGAAAATATGAGGGTTCTGGATCAAAGGTCAAACAATGACGTTGACCCCTTGTACTCACAGCTCTTCATGTGCTCATTAAGGTGAATGTACATACCATTTTAGGCAAAATCTTCAACAATGTCCATAAAATTGCAACATAAAACAAATTTGAATTGCCGTAAAAAAGTCAACCCAAGGTCATTATTTGAATAATTTTGGTTGTATTCGTGTACCCAATGTTAGATACCAAGTTTCAAAGCCATTGGTCTTTTGGTTCTAGAGAAGATTTTGAAAGAGTCTTGGCGTTGCGTGGCGGCGACGTTGGTCATGTGACAAGGACAATTGAACAATATTTCGTCTCCGCAAGGCCTGAAGGCCTAAAGGCTCTGTATGAAATTTGGTTGTCATTGGTCTTAGGCTAGTGGTTTCGGAGGAGAAATGATTTGGAATTGTGCACGGACGACGACGGAGACGGACAAATTTGGTTGTCATTGGTCTTAGGCTAGTGGTTTCAGAGGAGAAATGGTTTGGAATTGTGCATGGACGACGACGGAGACGGACATCGGAGCCTGTCAATACTTATAACTTGAGCCGTGACACGACAAAACCAACAAAGTGACAAGAATCAGATCAGCCTAGGCAGACGCCAAACCTGATCAGAGTCTTGGCTGTGCGCTTAAAGGGTAGCTAAGGAACTAAGCATGCCACATGCGGACAGCGAAGCCTCTAATAGACTGGGCGGAAGCGCAGGCTGATCTGACTCCTCGCTCTTTTTGACATCGTCGTGTCGCGGCTACTTTAAGCTCCCCTGGAGCCTTAGGCTCAAGTGAGCTAAAATACGAATCCGGTCTGGGGATTTTTATGGTTTATCCACCTATGAATTATAAAGGCTCCAGCAGTTACAGTTCTCGAGTAATAAATCAGTCATGCAATGTTTTGTACAAATAAGAAAGGCGTATTACTCTTTCAGTAGTGAATGCAATATAACATAGCCATCATCAAAATGATCAACACATCAAATACTAATAGTATAAAAAAATGAATTGTCTAGGTCAAACGCTTCAAAAGTTGAAAAAATGCCAAATTTAGCAAAGGAACACAATTTAACAAATATTTACAAAATTAGCCCAAAAATATATCGGGTAATTAATACCTTAGCTCCAAAGAAGTATGCCAGGTATGAGAATCCTAGCTCCAACAAAGTCTCAATCTGACAGTCTGTCGACTTGATAACCAAAATATAGAACTATTTTCCACATTCTAATTGCTGTGGCAACAAAAAAGGATAACTTTTTAAGGATTTTTTATATATATTTTCCATTTGGTTGCCATGGCAACCATTTAAAATGAGCAGTGTGCAGAAAGAGCATAGGTCTGATAGAAGACCACCTAAGGGAGATTCTTGAAAGTGTAAGGTCAGTATATCTGCAATGGCTTAGCGATGAATGCCATTTTCTATTTTTCCATTATAAAGTGTCATACAATCCATGCCCTTTGAACAATGACAATGGCAAACACAAAATCTGTAAAGGCTTATATAATTAGTATGTCTGTAAAGTTTCTGCCTCATAAAGCATATGAGCCGCGACACAAGAAAACCAACAATGTGGTTGTGCGCCCAGCGCAGACTCAGATCAGTCTGGGCATCCGCCCAGTCTGATCAGAGTCTTCGCTGTCCGCATGAAGAAAGCTTAGACTCTTAGCTACCCTTTAAGCGCTTCGCAAAGAGTCTTGTCAGATTGGGCTGATGCCCAGGCTCATCTGAGTCTGTGCAGGGCGCACAACCACATTGTTGGTTTTCTCGTGTCGCGGCTCAAATGGTTGTGAGAAGATAGTTTAACGTATTTGTTTTTGCATTTTGGTTTCCATGGCAACAAATACAAATGAGCAGTTGGAATAAAATCATATAGCTGAACGAAGGATACTCAAGGAGGTTTCTATAAAAACATTGTGTCAAAATATCTGCAGTGCCTCTGCAGTAAATGCCATTTTTCATTTTTTTCCATTTTAAGAAATGGAACCTCTGAGCTGCCATAGCAACCAAACAAAAGAGCTTAATTTCATAGAAATATAAAATCTGTAAAGACTTATATGATGAATATTTCTACAACATCTCAGTGTCATAGAGCCTTTGGTTGCCGAGAAAGCAACTCTTAAGAATAGTTTTCCCTTTTTGCATTTTGGTTTCCATGGCTACCAATAAAAAATGAGCAGTGGGCCAAGCTGATAGGAGACTGCTAAAGGAACCTTTCTATAACAGAATTGTCAAAATATTTGCAATGTCTTATCAGTAAATGCCATTTTTAGCTCACCTGTCAAGGTGAGCTTCTAGTATAGACTTGGTCCGTCGTCCGTCGTCGTCGTCGGCGGCGTCGGCGGCGTCGGCGTCGTCCACAATTTTAAACATCTTCTTCTCAGAAACCACTGGGTGGATTGAAGCCAAATTTCATATGGAGCCTTAACAGGATGAGGGAACGAAAGTTTATATATTTGGTCCAGGTCACATGACCAAGATGGCCGCCACGCCCATATATGGTAAAAACCCTTCAAAAATCTTCTTCTCCAGAACCAAAAGGCCTATAACCTTGAAACTTGGTATGTAGCATCGGGCATGCGGGCCCATTATAATTTATATAAATCATGACCATGTGATGACCTTGACCTAATTTATGACATGGTCAACTTTGGTACGTTAGGCTTTTATATGGGAAAACGCTTGAACGGTGGATTTCTCAGAAACTATTTAAGTCTAAGGTACAATACTTGGTATACATGGTTGACTAAATGACCAGATGAAGATATTAAGTCACTAAAGGTCAAAGTCATTTCCTTCGGACCATCCGTCGTCAAGATTTTGAAACATCTTCTCCTCTGAAACCACTGGGCCGATTGAAGCCAAATTTCATATGGAGTCTCAGTGGGATAGGAGAACGAAAGTTTATACCCGGGGTCTGGGTCACATGACCAAGATGGCCACCATGCCCATATATAGTAACAAGAAATATCTTAAAAAAAAGATGTAAGACGAAGTGAAAGAAGACATATTTGAAACAAATAATATATATATTTTTTATATCTGTTGAAATAAGAAACTGGCTGCAAGCAAGGTTTCAGAATACGTCCCGCAAAATTATCTGAACTCAATGTTTTAAATACACTATACGCCTTTAATAATTAAAATGTAAAAAAGGACCAAAATCTAATGGGGTATCTATGAGAATTTTTTACTGTGATTGAAAAAAAATCCAAGTTCAAAACCCTGTCGCTATGTCATAATAACAAAACAAAAATTGGCTAAGTTCAAAATGCTGTAAATATGTCTGATATTATTATTGAATAGCAGTATCCTTATGTTGGGGTTATCCACTATGGCGAGAAACCAGACTGGTCCGTAAATTATTGACATTCTTCGGTACATTCCGATATGTTTCCGATGATACGGTAGTGTATTTTACCCGGTTCAGTACAGCCGGGTGCGTAAATTTACCGGACCGGACTGGAATGGACTGAATTACCGGAACGGACCCGTTTTCCCCTATCTTCAGTAGATATATAAAATAACTCTTATTTAATATTAATACATATTCTGTATGCCATCTAGCGAAAATCAATTAGAGATATTAGTCAAAATACTCTTTGAGTATTTTGCGCCATGGGTAGGCCTCTTAATACCCCATGCATATGCGTTTCATCTTAAAATCATATAATCTTATACAAAAATCTGGTTATCTTTCTTCCAAGACGTGGAGCGAATGAAAAACACAAAAATTCCCGAATTTTTGTTCCATAGTATCATGACCAACATTTCAGCCATAGAAAATATGTAGAGCTATTGTGTTTCAGCTTTAAATTGAAACATTACAGTGGTCTAAATGTATAGAGGGAAACTTTGTATATCGATTGTACAGTTAGCACCATTATCATGTTTCAATAAGTCGTCAATTTATCTGACGGACAGACATTTGTTTCGCCAATAGTCCTTATCAGATATCGTCAAATCAAAATCAGGGGTTGCAAGTTCAGATAATACATGTTAGTCATAGGTAGGGCCTTGAATTTATCTGCGCGTGTAGATTCTATCAAAATATCTCAAAAATCGGCTGGAAATATGAATAATAAGGGTCCGTTCCGGTCCGACCCGGTAATTAGGTCCGTTCCGGTAAATTTACGCACCTAGTACAGCCTTACTACTTTTTCACTACGAAAGACTTTTCGCACCATAGAATCTTTTTTTTCTCAAGCCATCGGCATTTGCGTTTCTCGCGTTCTGCTTAACTCTATCAATCATTACAGCGTTAAAGTGAAAAACATATTTAAAACTAAATGCAAAGTGCAAATAATGTAACTAAATCTTCTGACAGGTGACTAACATTTCCATGAGATATGCGCTCTTCCATACAGAGATCAAGTCAAGTTTTGGCGGCAACGATGATTTTATTAGACTTTGTCTAAAAACCCTTCAAAAATCTTCTTCTCCAGAACCAAAAGGCCTATGACCTTGAAACTTGGTGTGTAGCATTGGGCATGCAGGCCCATCCTAGTTTATACAAATCATGACCTTGCGTTGACCTTGACCTAATTTACGGGATCGTCAACTTTGGTATGTTAGGCTTTTATATGGAAAACGCTTAAACAGTGGATTTCTCAGAAACTATTTAAGTCTAAGGTACAATACTTTGTATACATGGTCGACTAAATGACCAGATGAAGATATTATGTCACTAAAGGTCAAGGTCATTCCGTCAGACCATCCTTCTCAAGATTTTCAAACATCTTCTCCTCTGAAACCACTAGGCCGATTTAAGCCAAATTTCACATGGAGTCTCAGTGGGATAAGGGAACGAAATTTTATACCCGGGGTCTGGGTCACTTGACCAAGATGGCCGCCATGCCCATATATGGTAAAAACCCTTCAAAAAACTTCTTCTCCAGAACCAAAAGGCCTATGACCTTGAAACTTGGTTTGTAGCATCGGGCATGCTGGCCCACCATAGTTTATACAAATCATGACCTTGCGTTGACCTTGACATCAAGATTTTCAAAACATCTACTCCTCTGAAACCACTGGTCTGATTGAAGCGAAATTTCATATGGAGTCTAAGTGTGATCAGGGAATAAAAGTTTGTTCTCAGGGTCTTGACCAAGATGGCCGCCATGCCCGTATATGGTAAAAACCCTTTAAAACACTTCTTCTCCAGAACCAAAAGGCCCCTGACCTTGAAACTTGGTATGTAGCATCGGGCATGCTGGCCCACCATAGTTTATACAAATCATGACCTTGCGTTGACCTTGACCTAATTTATGACATGGTCAACTTTGGTACGTTAGGCTTTTATATGGGAAAACGCTTAAACGGTGGATTTCTCAGAAACTATTTAAGTATTTGGTACAATACTTGGTATACATGGTCGACTAAATGACCAGATGAAGATATTATGTCACTAAAGGTCAAGTCATTCCGTCGGACCATCCGTCGTCTTGACCATTTTACAAAAAACTTTCCCATAGTTTTATTTATATGTGCTATGTATCGTTCACTTTCAAGTTTCCAAACATCTTCTCCTCTGAAACCACTGGGCCGATTGACGCCAAATTTCATATGGTGTCTCAGTGGGATGGGAGAACGAAAGTTTATACCCGGGGTCTGGGTCACATGACCAAGATGGCCACCATGCCCATATATGGTAAAAACCCTTCGAAAATCTTCTTCTCTAGAACCAAAAGGCCTATGACCTTGAAACTTGGTATGTAGCATCGGGCATGCTGGACAATCATAGTTTATACAAATGATGACCATGTGTTGACCTTGAATTAATTGACGACATGGTCAACTTTGGTATGTTAGGCTTTTATATTGGAAAACGCTTATACAGTGGATTTCTCAGAAACTATTTAAGTCTTAGGTACAATACATGGTATATATGGTCAACTTAATGACCAGATGAAGATGTCACTGAAAGGTCAAGGTCATTTTGTCGGTCTGTCCGTCATCAAGATTTTCAAAACATCTACTCCTCTGAAACCACTGGTCTGATTGAAGCGAAATTTCATATGGAGTCTAAGTGTGATCAGGGAATAAAAGTTTGTTCTCAGGGTCTTGACCAAGATGGCCGCCATGCCCGTATATGGTAAAAACCCTTCAAAATCTTCTTCTCCAGAACCAAAAGGTGTATGACCTTGAAACTTGGTATGTAGCTTTGGGCACTCAAGCCCATCATAGTTTATACAAATGATCGTGCGTTGACCTTGACCTAATTTATGACACTGTCAACTTTGGTACATTATGTCGGCTTTTATATGGGAAAATGCTTAAACAGTGGATTTTTCAGAAACTATTTAAGTCTAAGGTGCAATATTTGGTATATATGGTTGACTAAATGACCAGATGAAGATATTTTGTCGTTAAAGGTCAAGGTCATTCTTTGACTTTTGTACAAGGTCATTGAGATTCTGTCACCCGTCAACATTTTCAAACATCTTCTCAGTGGCCACTAGGGTCAATTGAAGCCATATTTCATATGGAGCTTCACCGGCTTAAAGAAACCATAGTTTGTTCAGATGGTCTTGGTCACTTGACCAAGATGGCCACCATGCCCATAAATGGTAAAAACTCTTCAAACGTCTTTTTCTCGAGAACCGAAATGCCTATAACCTTGAAACTTTGTACCGGTATGTAGCAGTGGGCACTCAGGCCCATCATAGTTTATACAAATGATTACTATGTTTCATATATTATGGAGCTTTAATACTGGGTCAAAGGAATCAAAGTTTGTTCAGATGGTCATGGTCGTATGAACATGCTGGCCGCCACACCCATTTATGATAAAAACCCTTCAGAAATCTTTGTCCAGAAACAAAGGCCCAGTGACCTTGTGGCTTGGTATATAGAATTGGGACTCAACATTAATCCCCAAGGGAGGGGGGTTATCTGCCCCTGCCCTGGTGCTATATACATGTATAAAAGCATTTAAATATATACCAGGACCAAGTGTCAGGTGAGCTACAGGACCATTGGTCCTCTTGTTCAATTTTCCCCATTACATGTTAATGCAATTGAAAGTTGCCATATCAACCAAACTAAAGTGAGAATTTCATTTAAAAAAACACAAACTTTCAATCCCTTAGCCCAATGATGCTACAGATGAATTCTGAGCCAAATCGGCCTAGTGGCTTCAGAGGACCTAATGTTTTAGGGTTTTTTTGTTGTTGTTGTCATATAGCTGATGGAAGACTTCTCAAGAAACATTTCTATAAGCGTATTGTCAAAATATCTTCAACGGCTTAGCAGTAAATGCTCCATTCCTTTCCCTCATAATAATGCTATGGGAACTCTAAGTTGCCATAACAGCCAAACTAAAGACCGATCCTTCTAAAAACACAAACTTTCGATTCCCCAGCCCAAGGATGCTATAGATGCTACGGATGAAATCTGTGCGTAATCGGTCCAGTGGGCTCAGAGAAGATACTTCTGTTTAGGCATTTTCCCATATAAAACATAAGAATCCAAAGATGACCTCGCCATGAAATAGCTCAGGGTCAATGCAGGCTCATCATTTGTAAAAGAAACTGTAGGGCTCGAGTCCCAAATGCTACATACATTTCAATGTAATTGGTCTTTTGGTTCTGGAGAAAAATGTTTTAAGGAACTGTTACCATATATGGTCATGGCGGCCATCTTGGTCATGTGACGAAAACCATCTGAACAAACTTTTGCACCCTTGACTCGGTGAATCTTTATATGAATTACGGCTTAAATCGACCTGCAGTGGCTTCAGATGAGAAATATTTGAAAATGTTTACGGGTGACATGACTCTCAATGACCTTGAACAAAGGTCAAAGAATGAACTTGACCTTTAACACCATAATGACTGAATTTGCTCATTCAGTTTACGAAATATTATACTTAAGACTTAAGGTGGTGATAATCACTGATTGGGGCAAAGAAAAAAATCTGCATAAAATGTTGAAAATACAGCAGATCTTCCCAAAACTTAGCAGATTCCCTCTTTATGTTGTTTCGCACAACGCAGAATCCCAAAAATGCAGGACTTGTTGAGGTTGAAAAGGCTTTACAGAACATATTGAACTTCACTACAGCTGGTGATTGGGACAGTGTGGTCACCGTAAAAAGTCTCCCTGTCCTTCATCATAGTGTAGATTTTATTTTCTAGTCCATTGGGATCATTGATTCTATTGTAGAACTTTAAGAATATTTGAGGGTCACAGATGCGGCCTAATTGGCCGAAACTAGCTAGTCTGGCCCAGAAAACTTGTACACTCGACAGTTTTCAGTTCTTTGGTGTGATCCTTGCTTCCAAAGGATAACCCTTTTATAGAACATATTGAACTTCACCACAGCTCACCGTAAAAAGTCTCCCTGTCCTTCATCATAGTGTAGATTTTATTTTCTAGTCCTTTGGGATCATTGATTCTATTGTAGAACTTTAAGAATATTTGAGGGTCACTAATGAGGCCTAATTGGCCGAAACTAGCTAGTCTGTCCCAGAAAACTTGTACACTCGACAGTTTTCAGTTCTTTGGTGTGATCCTTGCTTCCAAAGGATAACCCTTTTATAGAACATATTTATACAAGAGAAGATCAAAGGGTTATTTTGTGCGCAAAATTCTAAAAAAATAATAATAATAAAACAACGTTATTAAAAATGTAATGAGGTCTTAAAGTTCTTTAACGCAATAAGAAAAGCGTCCTAACAATTAGTTTTCCCAATTTTTTCACACATTATCAGGCTGCGAAGATTAAAAAAATGTAGCCTGTGTCCAAATATTTGTCACAACAACACAGTAGAGTCTATAATTTCCCTTTACACATTTGGCTTGGTCACTGTAAAATAAGTTTATACTGTAAGTATGATATAGGTATAACTGCCCTTCCTGTATTTAATCAATGCATCCGTTATAGATGCACCATTAACATGGTCAGACATTTGAGAAAAGCTACAGTTCTCGTCTGGTCTACCATACAATTTGAGAAAGAATTGCTATGACGCTCTTGTTAATGCATTAAATTAATTTCAGAGTTAAGTAATTTTTATAACAACGTGCATTTTCAATAACAAAGTTAATTTTTTTCTAGATTTCTGCCCAGAAAAATATGACTGCCTAATTCAAATTAAGAAATTATAGTATGCTTTTTTTCTGGTTTCGTCACCAGATATTGTCAGGGTCACTGACGAGGCTTTATTAGCCGAAACTACGTAGTCTGGCCCATGTTCCTACTTCTGTATGTATTCTCTGCTCTTGAAGGAACTTTTTAAGATTTTAATTTTTCTTTGATCTTTCCGTATAAGAACATTTTCTTAAACAACATGTCCCTCTATTTTGTATTCTAAACTGTAGAGAACAACAAAAATAATATGTCTGCAACTTTTCAGGGAGATGCATAAATGATTTATGGTTTATTCAGAGTTTTGTATTTACTACAAATCACCACGGTGACCTTAAATACTTTCTGGGGATCCCACTGTATATGCATTTTCCCATTTGAAAGCATAACGCATCAAAACAAAAATGACCTTGCCATAAATAAGGTCAACGTCAACGCACGGTCATGATTTCTATTATCTATGATGAGCCCAAGTCCCTAGTGCTACACACCAAGAACAGGGAAATTGGGCCTTTGGTTCTTGAGAAGCAGATGTTTTAAGAGGTTTTGTTCCCATATATGGCTGTGGCGGCCATCATGGTCATGTGACCAAGACCATTTGAACAAGACCCAGTGAACTTCATAGGAAATATGGCTTCAATCGGCACAATGGCTTCAAAGGTGAATAGTTACTGGGAAATCCACTGGTTCAGCATTTCCCAATATTAAAGGATAATGCACCAAAATTGACCTTTCCATGAATTAAGTCAAGATCAATCCACGGTCATGATTTGTACGTGAGATGTCGATTTTAAAAAATATTTAAATTTAATGAGTGTATAATATACAATTAAATGAATGTATGCATAGGAGCAAATTCTTTACTTTAAATCTAGACCTATTCTGGAAGAGTTATATTGTATAGAGAAGCAAACAGGAAGTCACAAAACTTGGCCCTCTTTGTAAAAATGGCATGATGGGCCGGAGTCCCAAATAGTACATACCAAGCCACAAGGTCATTGGGCCTTTGGTTCTGGTGAAGAAGATTTTTGAAGGGTTTTTATTATGTATTAGCGTGGCGGCTTTCTTGGTCATGTGATCAAGACCATCTGCACACTTTGGTATTTTTTGACTCAGTAAAGCTCCATATGAAATATGGCTCGATCGAAAATGTTTGAAAATGTTGATGAGCGGCAGAATCTCTTTGATCTTGAACAAAGGTCAAAGAATTACCTTGACCTTGACAAAATTATTGTCTTCATTTTTACTTTTATTTACCATGTATACCAAATATTATACCTTAAATTTAAAAAAGTTTCTGAGAAATCCACTGTTTAAGCATTTTCCCATATAATTGCATAAATCACCGAAATTGACCTTGCCATAAATTAGTCCAAAGTCAAAGCATTGTCATGATTTGTATAAACTATGATGGACCCAAGTCCTCAATCATACATTCCAAGCCGCAAGGTTCTTTTGTTCTGGAGAAGATGAGTTTTGAACGGTTTATGCCATATACGCGTTTGGCAGCCATTTTGGTCGTGTGACTATCTGAAGAAACTTTTGTTCCTTTGACCCAGTTAAGGTCCGGATATAAAATGGCTTCAATCGGCCAAGTGGTTCCACAGGAGATGTTTGAAAATGTTGCCAATGGGCGACAGAATCACAGTGACCTTGAACAAAGGTCAAAGAATGACCTTGACCTTTAGTAACATAATATCTTCGTTTGCACACACATTTAATCATATATACCAAATACTATACCTTAGACTTAAACAGTTTCTGAGAAATCCGCTGTTAAAGCATTTTCCAATATACAAGTATGACACATCAAATTTGACCTTGCCATAAAGGTCAACGCACGGTAATGATATGTACAAACTATGATGGTCCCAAGTCTCAAATGCTACATACGGGCGTGGCGGCCTTCTAAGTCATGTGACCAAGACCATCTGAACAACCTTTTGTCACGTGATCTCATGCAGACGTGAAGTGTTAAGCTGCACTTTATTTTACCTGAAATAAATGGGTTACAAAGTTTCTTTTGTGTGGAATATAAGTTTGATATGTGGAGAGGAAGAGACATTCGATCTAGAGGAGCAGAGGTGGATATTCTGCCGTTTTGGCATCAGGTGGCAGTAGATCTAGTTTTCTTACGCTTGACGATTTTGATCAAGATGGCGGCTGTTACGAATCGGGTGACGGTAGTGTTAGTGAAGGGGCTTGGGAAGCTGTTAGGCGTGGTAAGAGTGGTAAGAGGCAAACGATCAGCACTGGAGGTAGCAGCAAATATTTACAGGAAAGTCTAGCAGATACTCTGAATTTTGACTCTTTTGGGAGACGAGAAAATAAACGTGATTTTGTCTAAAGTTATGGTCGATGACGGCAAATTTGAATTGCTTGAACGAAAACTGGATTCAGTAATTACATTGCGTACTCGGGTAGACAATATGAGTACCGTTATTCGTTCACAGGAAAATATACTTAAATACAAATTCATAGGGTCTCTGGTGTAACAGTTTAAACTTGATATGTCACGGACTGATGGAACACCGTAGGGAAAATTGTTCTGCCCTACTGATCCAACTTTTGGAGGACCAGCTGTTTTTTTTTGTTTTTTTTTTCTTTTTTTTTGTATTTTTTATGAGCTCCCGTATATTGAGAGGGTACACAGATTTGGTCGCTTTCAACCAAATAAAGGACCAAGGCCTATCAATGCCGCATTTGCTAGTTACGGCGAAACTGAACGCATTATTTCGAGTGCTCATCTTTTAGCCGGTAAGCGGTTCAGCATTATCAGAGCCTTCCGAAAAGAAATTATGCACGGTCGAAATGGTTTCTTAAGACTGAAGACACTTGAAAGTAGGTTTCATAACCTTTTATTGACTCATAAATACACCTTTGTCAGATTTAGGTCGACAGATACGCATATCTGAATGTGATGCACTGGTCCCGGCAGACAGTTTACATCCCTCTCCCAATCGGAACACCGCTCTGCCAGATCCTAGAATCAACCTCGGCTGTATATTAAACTTGAGACTACTTAAATCACATGATTGTTATTAGGAACAACGACATAAACAAAGACGGCCCCGACTGTCGCACCGAGTAAAAAAATAAAATGAAAAGAAACAAATGTATTTTCTGTCTCGGCATCAATAATTGAGTATTTTGTTTTGCCAACAGCAAAGCAACAAATGAATGTCCGTGATGTTCAAAAAGGTCGCAGATCGAGAAAGAATGATCGTTCGTAGACATACAGAGCTACGGCCTTTACTTGTTCCGGCGAACAAAATGTTGCATTTTGCAACATACTTCTCCGCCGTACATACCTCGGAAGTCTGATTCACGGAATTGGTCGAGCGGTGCTCCGATTGATCCCTCTCCATGCAATACTTGCTGACGTAATCAGTGGAGTAGAGTGGATGCAGACATCGCCTAAGATACGCCTACGCCTAATTCGCAAGCGCAGGCCATCTCTACAACCCATGTGATCCGAAAAAAGATGATAGGCGGAAACACGTGGGTGGGAGTAAATCTCCTGACTTTGATTTTGCGTAGTTTATGACGCCACATCAGAGATCTCATGACGTCCAAGGTCACAGTGACGTCAGACTATCTAATGCTGGCATTTCATTCAAACAGCAATTAGGATATATAATGGATTCACAAGTATGAGTAGGCCTATGGCCGTATGTAAGGATGTAGGGCCTACTAAATCAATGAATTTGCTAATAGGGCCTCCACTCCAAACTTTTTATGATATGATTGGCACTCTTTGGTTTTGCTTTTGTTAGACACTTCCACACCATCCTCTAGGGGCAAACAGCGTTTACACCCGATATTATACCACTAAACACGCTGAGCAACAGCAGCCCAGGTAACTCAGTAGGTTAAGCGCTGGCCTGCTGACCTAGCGGTCCCTGGTTCGATACCTTCTAAAGGCGGAAATCTATACATCGTAAACGGGATTCCACTGCACATAGCTTTTCATTATCCCCCTACCGTCGTCTTCATCTGACTGAAATACTTTTGAAAAGGAGTCATTCATCCATCAAAGCTTAGCAAAACCACACTGAAGCGAAATGGCAAGGAGAAAGGTTAATTCTCTGACGCCAGCAATATCGACTTGGAACAATCTGATCACTGTAATTATAAAGTATAAGGCACTGTAATTGTAAGCATAAAAGATAAAAAGATCCCCTCTTTCTGTCGTGTAATGAATATTTTCACTCATGAACACCTGTGGTGATAGATTTCCTTGAGGCATACCGTGGCATACATGTCAGTAATGCCTCTGATGTTCAATCGGCGAAATAAAATTAGATCACACACTAAAAAATCTAATTGCTGAGTCTATAATCCGAGTTTTGGGTCTCTGAAATGCAGTATATGTGGTAGGAAAAAATCCGGGACACTGTAGAAAAAAATCCGGGACATTAAATTTGTTGTAGGAGCAAATCCTTGACATTTGCTGTAACTTTCGTCCTTGGTTTGCAGAGGTTATTTCACAGAAAAAATGTGACAAACGACTAAATGCGCTCATAAAATGCATCAGAAAACAGCCTGTTCGCAAAAGATCAGGAGAAAATATTGAAATAAGTTTGTTCACTTACCCTTTTGCTTCGTCACGCTTACGAGACACTAATTATCAGAAAAAATCGTTGACGATTGTCAGAAAAAATCATCGCTCACCGGGACTAAGCAACCACCCAGTGCTTATGTCAAAGATTGTAGTGTGAACAAATTCCAATTTATATTTGCATTTCAACTTCTATTATCTCAAACTACTGATATCTCAGAGTAAATTTTCTGGGACCAGAAAATTTACTTTGAGATATCAGTAGTTTGGAATGAACTTCGACTTTGAGATATTGCGAGTTGACTGTATTTCATTTGGTCTCTGTATTTTAACCAATAGCTAAAATCAACCAAAATAATAGAGAAGATCTAACACTTGTCTAAAAGTTCAAACGAAGACTTCTCGTTATGCCCCGGTCATTTGTAACCACGACCCACCCACCTCCGGAGCAGGGTTGGAACAGCGGGGGAAATGAGCCGTCTTTTTAATTACTTATACATCGTCCCCGCAGTGCTCGGAAAATAAAGGGGTTTTGTCTTTTAGGCAAAAATTGCAGTGGAAGGAAACATAACAGACTGGAGTCAAACTTAGCAACGGTTTAACCCGCAGTGCGGGGCTTATAGCTGGGATTTATTAGATGAAAACTAAAGTCAAAGACCCTGTTATTCCCCGGGGATGGGGGCCGTGGTTACAATTGACCGGTGCTTTATATAGAGCACTAACCCCCTCATCCAGCACGTCGGTTATCGTCAATGAATAAAAACAACTTCATGTAATGTGCATGATCTGGCAATAACAAAGGCAAACAGCAGACCTATTTACAACAACCTTTATCCTCAAATAACGAATATTTACCTATATCATATAATAGCAAGTTCAACCGCGGGTGAAATAATATACATATATACAACATATATATGCACCAGTTTTGTGCAAAGTATGTCACATTCGACAAATTTTGATAAAGGCCGTGTCTGGCAAAATGTGTCTTATTGCCGTTCCTTTAGAATGTAAAAAAGGAAGTGAAAATATCACCCACACACCATATACGTCTAAGGGTAAAATCTTCGGAGAACAGACTCCAGACCAGCCGGATCAAATGGTGTATTTATTTGAAAATTTCTGCCTCTGGATAAGGTATTTTTACATAAGATTTTCAGTCCGTAATATCATATTATGTAAAGGGCAAGCAAGAAGGAAAAAATGGCGTACAATTTTAATGGAAAGAAAATTCTTGTGACAGGGGCAGGACGGAACATAGGCCGAGGAATAGCAACAAACCTTGCAAAATTAGGATCTAAAGTTTATGCACTGGATTATATAAAGGAAAATTTAGAAGAGTTAGTGAAAGAAATACCGGATATAATCATGATCCACCATGATTTGCAGGACTGGGATAAAACGGTCAGCGTCGTTGAAAACCTTGAAGATTTAGACGGCCTGGTGAATTGTGCCGGAACTGTTTTCGCTGCCCAGAAAGCGGTTGATACGCCCAAGGAAAATCTTGAAAAATGTATAAATGTGAATCTAATGGCGGCCATAAACTTAATGCAAGTTGTAGGGAAGAAAATGGCTTCAGCTGGTAAAGGAGGATCCATTGTGAACATATCAAGTCAGATAAGTATGTTTGCTTATAACGGCATGCTTCCTTACTGCATTTCAAAGGCAGGCTTAGATATGGCAACGAAGATGTTTGCTCTGGAGCTGGGGCCTCACAAGATTCGTGTAAACTCTGTTAATCCGGGAATGGTCGAAACCGAATTGCTCAAAAAAGCAGTTTCGGCGGAAGAAATTCAGCTTAGTAGTTCTTTGACACCGCTTTGCCGTAACAACGATATTCAAGACGTGGTGGATCTTGTTCTGTTCCTACTCAGTGATAAGTCTGTGATGATGAACGGGACAAACAATCTGATAAATGGGGGCATGACGTGTTATTTACCAATGAGTATACGGACTGATTCAAAATAATATAATCAGCAGAAACAAAGATGCACGGACATTTTGAGTGCCTAAATTTCAAAAAGACAACTGGGTGTCAGTAATGCGTAACATTGACAGTGTTAAGCAAAATTGGTGCCAGTAACGTGTAACATAAACAATGGTAAACCATTGCATTCTGGGTATTTTTGCCGTCTGCTGAAATTGTCGTCTGCATCAAAAATAAAAATAAAAAATCTGACAATATTGGTCAAACTTACTCTTGCAGAAATGATGTCTAAGCAACAAGCAGTTTGGATCTCAGATCAGGCCCCACGTTTGTGGGGCCTGATCTAGATTCAAACTGTTTGTCCAGATAAAGGGTTATCCGGAATGGAATGGATTAAGCGAATTATCAGTAACGTGTACTATTGACATTGATAAGCCAGTTGCGGGTCAGTAACAATTGTCAGTAACGTGTACCATTAACAATGTTGCGAAGTGGGTAATAGTAACGTGATTTATTGACCTAAATTTTTATAAACTGTCTGAGGGTTTGGACAGACAGGCTTGCACTAAGAGTGCAGACCAAGATCAGATTGCTCGTGAAAATGAGCAAGGTCTACACTCTCTACGAATCCTTCTGCAACTTTTGGACCCATTACTCACACCGGGTGGGTGGCAATCGAAAACGCTCATGCAGTCGACGAACGCCGATTAAAAACAAACATTAGAAACAGCGTTATCGACTGCAAATTGTCGCCGATTGCACGTCGCCAATTTGCAATCGAAAACTCTGTTTCAAACGGATTTTGATCCGCGTTAATCGATTGTTAAGAGCGTTTTCGATTGCCGCCTACCCGGTGTGTTACTGTATGATAAAATCAATACTAAGTCTTTTCAATTTTAGGACAATTAAAGTAATGGTTTCAAGTGTCCTAACAATTTTAGAATTTTTGCAGTACAGTATATGGAACACACCTGGTAAGGATGTTACGACACGTAAAGGAGTGTTACGAAACGAAAAAGAGCCATAGTTACCAAACGACCTGGTCATCAGGTCGTTTTGTAAATATGACTCTATTTCGTTTCGTATGACCAGGTCGTTTTGTAACAACTATTCTATTTCGTTTCGTAACAGCTCTTTTTCGTTTCGTTACAGCCCTTGTATATATATAGTTACCCAAGGTAGCTTAAAGCTATGAACTGATTACAGACTTGATAGTTTCTTTTTTTATGTAGATATACTGCTATTGGCTGTATATTCTTTTTGTAGTTATACTAAATGTACTATTACCACCGGGTATAGCCACACAATGGTGGAGTGATGATGTGTCGCATCGGGAGTGTGTGTTTCTTAGGATATTGCGAAGGTTTGGTCATAAATTGATGTTTTCTGTCCCTTTTAACCTACATATTTGCTTTTCTTGAAAAATGCACGGAACACATCAGTTTCTTAGCGAGTGAAACGCCGTTTCGGAAGCAAAATCACTGCCGTGATAAAAAAACTGACGCGTGCACCATTCACTAGGTCGATGTAAATGTAATGTAAATCAGGAAAAATCGTGTTTGTTTGTCAGTGTTTGTTCTTGTTTTACGTTATTTTATTTGATCAAGTTATCCGTTGCCACCTATTAGCTATTAAGCATAACCTAATATTCAATAAAATACACAATGCCTCTGCTTTTGCTAAAAATTAAACTTTTTGCTAAGTGCAGTATTTGGAAATCGTATTTGTACCGTATGTGGAAGATGTATGTTTTGAAAATGACAGATAACATACGATATTAGCAGACCCACGTGTGATCTGAAGTTTGTTTTGGTATTGTATATGATCTCTTGAGCTAGTTAAAATATCTTCTGGCAGTGTCGCACAAAAAGTCGGTTTAATACATCTGCGAAATGTTAAAGCAGACTGTGAATCCATGCAGTCTATCAACGGCCTTTGTGTTGTGCATGTATATTTCTCTAGGTCAATTATATTTTTGGCTAATATCAATGGCTAGGGCGGCCTGCGCTTATTCGTAAACTGGTCTGAGCAGCTGCTGTTCGCATTAGTCATAAAGATCCTTCTGGATGTTGTGCCTATTTTATTCTCGTTCATTTCACTGTTCCGCATTTTATACCCATATCAATTAAAACTGAGGGCATACAACCCTTAGATTTGCTCATACGTGTGTCTGTCCGTACATCCATAACGGCTTCTGTCTGCGATAAGGATTTCAGAATAAGTTTCTCTGTCCTGTTGTCGACCATACGCATTTATTCAGTAGATATGTTTCACAAAGTGTTACAATAATAAAAGGACCTGGTATGATAAGGGCCGTGTTTGGCCCCCATTCAAATTCTCTTGAAATTGCCTGGTTTCTATTGCTTATCATTCGTGTGTATGAGAACAAACAGAAAAAAATACGATATGCCTATATTGTTTAAATAATATGAAGGAAAACGGCAAGAAAATTTGAGTTTAATACACTTTCCTTTAAAGAAATAAGTCATTTACAATAGCTTTTGAAAGCTCTAGATAATAGGCTTTTGATGAAATGCTTACACGTTAGCTAACACTGCTAATTACCTGTGCACTGCACAAGGCCTCTTCAGGTACCTTACACACTCAAGTTTGCAAGTCCAGAGACGCTTACCAAAAAATTCCAACAGATCCAAATGAAATGTGTACCAAACTATTCCTTGCATTCTAAGAAAATGAATACCCACAACATATGTTTATTTTGTCTATGAGCGGAGATATGGACGTTTTTATGTTGAGAAAATAGGGAAAATGTTCTAAACGCTGCAAGTTGTGTAATAAAAAGTTAGAAATAAACATTGATCCCGGTCTCCAGCACATTTAATATTTTCATGGCATGTGAATATATAAAAATTTTGTCTGTATACAAAATATAAAAATGTCCTGGAGCTGGGCTCACACATTTTGAAAGCTGCAAAGGCTACCAAATTCGTCATTTTTGTCAGAATCCGCTAGGGTATGAGAATGTTCAAGATAAAAAACACACAATTATTTCATGCAACAACTGGTCAATTTCGTGTTTGCTGATACATTCAAGGTCAGAACTTTCCCATGAATACATTTTTATTATCTAAATAGGCCTTTTGAAAACTGAGTTTTCTGGGGGCCAAATATGGGCCTTATCATACCAGGTCCTTTATGTAAGATTGTTTGAGTGTTGGTTAGTCGTCAGGATGTGGATAAGAAAATCAACTGCACATGAAGCCCTAAGCGGTGCTATTTAGCCACTAGTAAAAAAAGAATTTGCTTTCTTGTTCGTTTCATTTGTCTTCTTTATTTTCATTTTTTGTATAAACCAGTTTTACAAATGGTGGAAGTTCCTTATTTTATCCCAAGACATATTACTTCCGCTCTACAAACTAGGTCACAGTACCAATGCTCATGTTTGGAACTACCTCATAAGAACAGGAGGTTAGAAATTCTATGTATGCATGTCAAATAACCGCAAGTTTATATAAGAATTTCACATGCCCATAGACTGCGAATTCTATTCCGCACTCAAATATTTATGATTATTTTATGAATACGTTGCCTGTGAACGTGTGTAACCTAATGCTAATTTTGACCATGTTATCGAAAGCCAAGTTTGAACATAGCAGCTGCTACGCTATGCAGCGAGTATTCCTGCAAGGTATAAAAATGAAATTCATTCGCTGAAATTTTAAATTTTCCCCGAGAAGAAATGTTTTGATCCAGAACAAAATATGATGTAATCACTCTGCGCTTAACGGAATATACATTACCATTTACATCATTTATTTACTTAATAAGCAGGCACATCGTTGATTTAACGTCAGAAACCCAAGTTCTTTGACGTCATAGTGACTTATTTCGTTACTGTAAGATTTTTGCAAGACGTCATAACGAACGCAACCAGCAACGTTTGAGATTGGTAGTATAAAAATGCCATATACATTTCTTACAGATAATTAAAATCGCACTTTCGAATGGATTTGGAGATAAGAGAGAACATTAAATAAGCAGTACTTTAAAAACCTACATGTTCCTCAAGTTAGCCTAACGTAAAATAAATATTTTAGTATCGAGAAGAAATTTTAGCGAGAGTCTCTTCTTAATCAATTGTTTATCCCCAAGGTAATAATCCCCTTTATACACACTCAACTTAGTATTGTCAGTTTTGGCAAATTAATATAGTCAGTATATTTAAGGTAATTAGGTAAACTTCAAGAGGGAGAGGAGGAGGGGGTCGTATCTCTGTCAGTTTTACCTATACCCCCATGGGAGTTAATTCCGAAAGGAAAGAATCCCAACCTGGGGGTTCGTCGTCACGGAAGACAAAGAGGAAGTCAGAAAAGTTGCTCCCCTTCGCCATAAAAAAAGAAGGGAAAAAAAAGAAAACACTTGACGGTACACATACCGGGGCTCCCATTAAGTACATGTTTGAGCTTTAATCTTTGTTCTGAAACTAGAAAACATTAACTCGAAACTCGAAATTTGAAAAAAAGTTAATTCGAACTCAGCAACACCTTGCTCAGAACTAAAAAAAATTAATTCGAGAAGAATCCTTACTCGAAACTCGAAAACTGTTATTTGAAGCTCGAAATTTTGAAATTCAATTTTTTCAGTTTTTGCAGTTAAACAGGCTGATTTATAGCATGCCTTCCCGGGCATGAGTCCTTATAAATTTCACGCAAATTGACCGGAAAGCTTGTCATATGAACACTTAGAAACAGAGCAGCACGCCACATTCTGCACAGGGACATCATTCCACAGACTGCACATCGGAATTTTGACATTCTCTGGCTTTTATGGCGTCTATGAAGTATCAGATCATATATTTGTATCCCTATCTTACTTATTACTAGGTAAATATTTGACAGCTTAGGAAAATAAGCGGCTGAAAACACATATTTGCTGACATTTTAAAGCAACTTCCTGGTGTTTTCAGTACATTTACACCGACCAAGCAAATGCTGCACCCGTCAGTTTTGTTATAACACCAGTAGACTTGTATCCAACAAGTCAATTTAGACGTTAAGAAACTAATGTGTTCCGTGCATTTTTCTTGTCGAGCCAATATGCACGTTTAAAGGTAGAAAAAACCTATGTTACTCACCAAACCTTCGCTATATCCTGAAAAGCACACACTCCTGATACGACACAACCACCCCTCCACAATTGTGCGGCTACACTCGGTGATTACCAATAGTTTTAGAAAATAAGAATGAATAAATAGTGTATTTCATGTTTTTCCTGTTGAATTTATATCGGATTATGTCAGATTAGTAATGTAATAATGTGGCAGCAAATGTTTTCTGAAATGAGACTTACAATGCACTCTCCGGCTCTGAGATTTTCAAAAACTTTCCGGGAGAGGCCCCCCATATGCGGGGGAGACATGAATGAGACGAGCGATGCAATCCTCGAGTGGGGGAGAGTATGACACGGGGATTTTACCCCCTCTCATACTTCCCCCCTTCCCCCCGTACCAGAGGATTGCACCGCTTGTCTCAGTGACGAGCGGTGCTATCATCGAGTGGGGGACAGGCTGACAGGAGGTTTTACCCCCCGCAAGAGGATTGGTGCAATCCTCGAGTGGGGGAGAGTTTGACAGGGGGTGTTACCCCCTTTCATACTCTCTCGCTAGAGGATTGCACCGCTCGTCTCAGTGACGAGCGGTGCAAAACTCGAGTGTGTGTGTGTGTGTGTGGGGGGGGGGGGGGGGGGAGTATGACAGGAGACGGGACCTCGGTTTAAAGTCTCATCCGAAAGACCGGAGAAGGCGGGGAGGGGATCGATCTTGCGACCCCTGCATTGGCAGCCCGGAGTGTTATCCACTACACTACAGCCGCTCCTAAGAGAGGTACAAAGAAGAGAGAAACGACAGACGAGAGAAAAAATGTCCAAACAACCCCCACCCGCACCCACTGCAAGCACAGCAGGCCCTACTATAATCCAAATCAGTAAAACTACTGCAGCTTCCTGGGGCAGAAAATGTTGAAATATATGGCATGAGTATGTAGACTTCTGTATAATAAAGGATTTTAACAGATTTTGAAAATGTATCGTGCCTCCAGGGTTAAATCGATTTTATTAAGAGGGGTGTGAAAAGTATTTGATCACTGAAAGTAAGTCCATTTTTTTTTGCTTTTCTAATATATTGATATTTTGTTTGAATATGCTAAGATTGGTGTAGCCACGACAGTTGCTGATAATATGTAATTCTTTCAAATCTTTAAATGTAAATGGTAAAATAAATACCTCCCATTTTTTTCTCAGTTTATCGGCTTCCCCCACATGCTTCAGCACAATGTGTATTGGGTAGTACACCCATACCAGCAAAGTGGCTTGCTGAGGCACGTGACGGGGGAAGGACTTGTCTTATTTCCATAAAGGTTAGTGATAAAATCTGGCTTCTTCCAACAAAGATTGAAGTCTTATAATCACAATTCTACAGTTTTGTTTTAGTTAAAAGTGATGCAACCGATGTCAAACATACGCGCAGACAGTGCAGACAGCATTTATCTCAGTTACTAGAAATGTGTAATGAATATGAGAATTTCAATATATCTGGGACAAGTTTGAATCAATTCTTAAAGCATATTTTTTTCAATTTTATTATCAGCCACCTATGATTACTTAGCAGTAGCTGCAGTCACACTCTGATGTACAGTTTTACAAAAATTGCATAATGTCTGATATGTTTGAATAAAGTTCTCTATATTGCTGGGTTGTGTTATGGGTAAAAAGTCACAGGATCACATAAGTTTAGCACCACAAATGAGCCAGCATGTGAAATAAGCTAACAACCTAACGTGCCTAGCAAAGACTCACATCACGTCATCAGCCTTCATATTTGTGAAGTTTTATAAGTCTGCTGACTGCTTGAACTTGAGAAACCCTGAAGCCTTGGCTACTTATTAAGTGCACAGCATAGACCCTGATACAACTGCATGGATGTACAGAGCCTCATTATTCTGAGTCTCAGCTGGCTCATATGGAATGATACATGGTTCCTTTTCTCATGAGTTGCCTGGAAAAAAAACTTGGTATAAGCATTCATACCACATCCACCACGTCCTCCATGATGCATTCATGATCACCCATTAATGCCTAGTGTCCCAAAAGTGGGATATAGGCAAACAATGCAGACTCCGATCAGACGCCAAAATGCGGCTTCTGATCAGGGTCTTCACTTTTTCATACAACAAATGGGTATTTTTCCTCAAAATAAAACATAAACTCGAAAAATAAACTAAACCTGACACCCCTTAAATGACAAATGGACTCGTCCAAGATATACAGATAGAAGAGTCCACAAGGAGTAGAATCAATGCTCAAATCTCTAAAGATAGGAAAAGCTGCTGGACCTGACTCAATTAACAATAGATTACTTGAAGAACTTGCGTATCCATTATCTTTCCCACTGTGTGACCTTTATAATTTTTCTTTCTCCTCCGGAACAGTTCCAGATTTATGGAAAAAAAGCAAATGTAACTCCAGTTTTTAAGAGAACGATTCATCTGATCCCTGTAATTACAGGCCAATCTCACTTTTAAGTGCAGTCGGCAAAGTAATGGAAAAAATAGTGCATAAGTATGTTTTCAATTTTTTTCATGGTAACGTAGTCATAACATCATTACAGTCCGGATTTGTTCCCGGCGATTCCACGGTGAACCAACTTGCTGATATCTACAATACTTTTTGTAAAGCTTTGGACGATGGTAAAGAGGTACGAGCTATATTTTGTGATATCAGCAAGGCATTTGATAGGGTTTGGCATAAGGGGCTCATTCATAAGTTGCGAAATGTTGGCATTGTAGGTGCTCTTCAAAACTGGTTCACAGATTATCTCAGTAACAGACAGCAACGGGTTGTTCTACCAGGAGCTGCATCTGATTGGACTCAAATTCACGCTGGTGTCCCTCAAGGCTCGGTCTTAGGGCCCTTGCTTTTTTATATATATATTAACGACATTGTCGAAAACATTAATGCTTGCATCAGGCTATTCGCTGACGATACTAGTCTGTATCTCATTGTAGAAAACCCCATAGAAGCCGCAGAAAAGCTTAATTCTGATCTAGCTAAGGTACACGCTTGGGCATCTAGGTGGCTGGTCACGTTTAACCCGTCAAAAACAGAATCTCTCATTTTTTCTCGTAAACTAAACAAACCTTACCACCCACCTGTATATATGAATGATCAACCGATCACAGAAGTCAGCAGCCATAAACATTTAGGACTAATATTTCAACAGGATTGTACTTGGCACGAACACATAGATAATATTAAATCTAAAGCCTGGTTTCGTATTAATATCATGCGTAAACTGAAATTTACACTTGACAGGAAATCATTACAAACGATATATTTTTCATTCATTCGTCCTCTACTGGAATATGCAGACACGGTATGGGATAATTGTACCCAGTATCAGGTTAACGAGCTGGAAAAAATTCAGAATGAAGCAGCAAGAATAGTAACGGGCGCTACCAAGCTTGCTTCAATAAACTCTACAGGCTGGGAAACACTAGCTACTAGAAGGATGAAACACAAGCTTGTCATGTTTTATAAAGTGCAAAATGGACTCTCTCCTGCATACCTGTCAACCTTAGTTCCTGACAGCGTCGGCAACGCATCTTTATACAACCTGCGTAACGTTAATAATACACAAACTATTCATTGTAATTAATAACACACAACAGTACTACAATTCTTTTCTACCTGCAGTAGTTCGTAACTGGAATGAGCTTTCACAAGAAATTCGTGATTCAAGTACATTAGCAATTTTCAAACACAAACTAAATGTAAATTTTAGGGAGCCTCCAAAGTTCTATAACATCGGTAAAAGAATTGATCAGATATATCATACCAGACTTAGAATGAATTGCAGTACTCTAAACCAGCATCTGTTTTCAAAGAATATTATAGCGCATCCGAACTGTATCTGTGGGGCTGTCGAAGACACTAATCATTTTCTCTTGGAATGCAACTTATTCCAGAATTTTAGACAAGAGATGATAGCGACCATTTCTGAAATAGCCGCTCCCACACTAAATACTCTACTCTTTGGGAATCTAGAGCTAACATATGAAGCTAATGAGTCTATTTGTTTGGCTATACAGTCTTTCATTTCGAAAACAAAGCGTTTCCAGACACACTGTACATATGACTAATTACATACAAATTTTATCAAAAAGACAATCTCTAGCCTTTGATTCTGTGTGCAACATGACAACACAAACCAACCGAGCCATCCAGCTTAGCATGTCTTGGTAACTCGGTAAGACCCTCACCGGGGGTCCCTCGTGGAGTCTTCCTTTTCTTTCCTTCTCCTTTTTATATATTTATATTTGTTTATCTATTTATTCATTTTTTTTTTCATTCTTTTTCTGTTCTGTCTCGTTCATAGCTGCACACAAGGGTGGGCCTGGATGCCGTGACTTCGACATATTTTTTTTATTTCCTTACTCAATTTCTTATTATTGCAACGTTTGTCCAGACGTTCATTAGAACCACTTCGGTGAGGCGGTTCCACTAGGGGCCATGGCTTATCTATCCCTGATAGACGAAAAGAATTGACGCACTCAGAACTCTCATCGGAGCCCGCCCTTGATTGCAACTTTTTTACGTGATTGTATTTTGTCCTATTGGCAATATCTTGCGAACACCTTCCAATATGCTCTAAAAATCTTGTTTTCTTATTTATTGTATCACATTTCTTTTTCATTGATATTGCTCAATTAAACATTATTTATTGTAGCTGACATACCAAATCACTCATTATATATATGCTATAACATTATTGTCAAACGGGATACAGATTTACATAAGTCATTTGACTTTCTTCTGGATCCTTTTTGTATATTCTTCTGTATATGTCTTGTCATGTGTATTGTATTTATATTGTCTGTTTATACAAATAAAATAATGTTTATACTAAGGCATTAAAGGGTTAATGTGCTGCTGTGACTCTCCATCACACTGAAAGAAAATGCATTCATTGCAGTAATACATTTAAAAATGCTTAGGGTACCATGCTCATGATTAACAGTGAATCAGAAGTTGAGAATAAAGATCAAATACAGTGGACTCGACAGTATCGGATCAAGTTCAATAAAACTCCTGTTTTCTTGTATGTGAATGCTAAAAGTATGTATGTTATGACACATAACAATTGCAAAATATCCCTTCTATCTATCTATGTCAAAATATTTACGAAATTTATTCCTTTAAGGGCAGATAACCTAACGAAACTTACAGGGGGTCTTCCGACAGTAACGAATCAAGTGCGATAGTACTGGATCATATGATATTATTTTATAGGACAGTTTCTCGGAGGCATTCTGCCAACCTTCTTAGCTTCAATAATTTTGCTACATAAACAGTTGGACATACTAAACTCTTAGAGAAAGCTTTTACGGCCTTTCAACGATATTTTTCATGTGGTCCTTCACCAGCAAGGGTTATGTCTGTTAAATAAAAGTTAAATGTATACAAAAGTACAAGCATGCCAAAAATTCTTAACCAGTAGTCCCCTACGCCCCATAGCACGGAACTACTCAAACAGTAAAGATCATAATCTGCTTTTGTAAAGTGTAGACCCTGATAAGGCCGTAGTGTCTGATCAGGATCAACAAATTTACGGTGATTTTCCGCGGCGCCCTAACGATATTTCAGTGCAATAAGTGTATAAACATTCAACGAGTTCTCGGGCATTAATATGAGTCTACACAGTGTACAGATGTCCATCCGATGAAAGCCAGTCATTATTGGGAGGTTCACAACACACATGCGAGCTGATCTCGAATGTTCTTCAGAATGTTTAGCAGAAGCTTAGTTGTGCTACGCATAACCTTCATTATCATATGCTAGCATGTGGGGCGTGGGATGGGGGTGTTTTACAAAAAGGATGTTGTCTTAGTTTTACATTGATCCCCTTTGAAAGAAGACACAGCAGCCACTCAGGTAGTCGATTTATGACTTGTTTTCAGCATCAGACCATACATCCAACATGCAGTTTTCCAGCTGAGGCCTGTATTTCAGTTCAAATTATATAATGACTGTCGCACATCGGTGCCCGACTTTTCAAGTCTGCAGTTTCATCAAATACTGGGAAGTCACAAAAATAATGACTGCCTGCAATTTTAGGGATGCTAGGACACATTACAAAGCAGAATTGGTTTCAATCGCCTAACGATAAAATAGTTTAAATAACAGAAACCTACTTCGGGTTCAACGAGCAACAGGCACAATGGAAGCGCCGCTGAAGAGGGGCCAAGCTTTTCAACAACTCTGATTTGTTTCACAGCCGCAGATTTCGATCGAATTTTTCACTCTGCACTTTACCATTGGTCTAACTTGATGACTGTAATATACTGTAATGGTAAAAAATATTTGCTGCATTTGTGAGAAAAATGGGTGATAACTTACGAGTGATCCGATACTGTCGATGATCCGATACTGTCAAGTCCACTGTATTTGGTACTGTAAACAGACATTTTGTGGTTCACCTTGTCTGCTGTTATTGCTAGCCCACTAGCCTTGACAGCCTTTGTGAACAGATTAATGCGTGACATTTGCATTGTTTGAGATCAGATTCCACTTAGAAAAATCAATGCTATTATCAACAAAAAAATTGTGATGTTATATACAGTGAAAAAATGTGCGCTCCAGTAACCGCCACTTGACCTCCACAGTATGCACAGTTGTTAAGCCTTTTTTTTTATATAAAGAGGCTTCAAAATTTTAGATTTCAATTTGAATAATAACCAAAGGTTGGCCCTGGCAAGTACCAGTGCATATCTGCGTTTCGATAGTTGAACGATTTTTCTATCTTCAAAAACTTCAGCTGTAATAAGAACGCAAAATATATGTTGAAAAAGAATGGAAATAACCCGGTTTCTGTGCATTTTAATATCCTTTAGACGGCCGTAGCGTATTTATGCGTAATTGCTGACAGTGACTTTTTGAACGACCCTCACAACCTCATATATGCATCCATCTTATTAATTTTGATTTCTCTGTATATGCCAGATTCATGGCCTTGCACGCTCTTAGTATCAGTTCTAAACTGCATACTGAGAGGACACTAGACGCTTTCAAATGCCGAAAAATACTTGAAAATTCGGCTTTAACCTTGACTTTTTGTACCCGACCTTCTAATCTTATTACCAAACAAGCAGGGCCAAAGAAATATATGGGATAAACGCGCAATAAAAAGGAAACTAAGAAGACAAAGAAAAAGAGAAGAAAAGAGGGAAAGATCTGTATCAAAATCGAAAAAAAAAAAAACAAGTCCGTACGCAACTTTCTTGGTAGCACCGTGACCTCTGACGTCATGAGAAAATTATGAAGCTAAATATGTCTCCTATCGATTTTACTTTCGATTTTACTCATCAAGTAAGCAAGTGAAAATTTAGGGTCAAATATTCTACCCCACCCCCTTTTACAACGATTTTCTTGAAACCTCAGGTCGTCGAAAGGATATGGAATAAGTATAGTTGCAGCGTACTCTTGCACTGACAAATATGTTCTGACGTGAAAAAGAAAGGAAGGGATGTTCAGATTCCATTTTTAATACCCCGCCACACTTTAGTGGCGGGTATTATGATATTCCTTCCGGTGTCCGTCCGTACGTCTGTCCGTCGGTGCTCACCATTTCCGATCGATAACTTAAGTATTTATTCAAGGAATTTCTTTTTTAATTTTGCATACATATTGTTATTGGGGATGAGTGGTATGGGATTGTAAATGGGCAAGATCCGTCCATTTCTTACAGAGTTACTGCCCTTGTTCGTAAATGAAAAATGGTTTCTGGCCTGTCATTAGGTTACTGTTTATGATATCTGCATGAAACTTCACAGATATGTTGACCATCAAATGTTATATATTGCGACTAAGGACCGTTACTCTTACCTTTCCAGTTTGTGAGTTATCCGCCCTTGATTGATCTGATTTTTTACCTGTAGTCCCTTTACTATATTGATTATCTGAGTGAAACTTCACAGATACGATTCATATCAAAGGTTACATATTGTGACTAAGGACCGTCACTCTTACCGTTCCTGTTTGGGAGTTATCTGCCCTTGATTGATCTAAAAATGTTTTTACTTGTAGTTCCTTTACAATATGGAATATCTGAATTAAACTTCACAGATAAGTTGAACATCAACGTTATAGCTTGTGACTAAGGACTGTTACATGACCTTTCCAGTTCATGAGTTGTCTGTCTTGATATATCTGAAAAATGGTTTTTGACCTGTACGAGTAGTTCCTTTTCAATTTAAATATCTGAATGAAACTTCATAGATATGTTGAACATCAAGGGTTACATATTGTGGCTAAGGATCGTCACGCTGACATTTCCAGTTCTCTAGTTATCAGCCCTTGATAGATCTGAAATATGGTTTATGACCTGTTGTTCCTTTTTTATATGGAATATGTGAATGAAACTTAACAGATATGTATAACACCATAGAATAAGAAACGGAGTCTCTCAGCTCAAAGAAATGCTTTACAGCCTGGTCTAAATCTACTCTGGTCAGAATGCCCCATATTGATAGAAATCTCACAAGACTGCTCATGTATGAGTGGTTTATGTAAATATCTATTTACAGTGAGGATATCATATATCCAGCTATCCAAGTTCTGTGGCTATTTAGCTATTATATACCTAAAAGAATAAGTTTCCGTTTCTTGACCAAGGTCGGGAGTTCGTCATAATCTCCAATGGCTGTTTGGACCTTTCTGCGAACCTCCTCATTGCTTATATGGTCCTTGTACGAAATGTTCAGTAACCCTCGGTAGCATCTCATCTCAAAGGCCTGTGTTCTTTATTCTAACTCTGCTGCCAAGGTCCATGACTCACAGGCTTACAGAACAAGAGCTGTCAACAGACAGCATACCTCGCCTGGAATTGGCGTGATAGAAGGAAATAACCAATACTCCAAGTGATAAAGTCTAATTCAAATGGGTGAGAGTTTTCGGCAGACAAAAGGCAGTTCAAGACTAGACAGCTCCATTTTAAATCACCTGAAAATGTTGATAAACTGTGTCACCATGATAAAGGTTTTAGGGTGTTCGAAGACCTTAGAAGTTCCCCACCCTATTGGGAACAAGCTAAGACTAAATGAACAGACTAAACACAGACATAAAACTTAGTGCAATAGCTCTTGCTTAATTTCGTCCTTGCAAGCTAAAAATCAAACCTACCATATACTTTTGAAAAAATATATGATCTTTAGAAGACTTAAACGTGAAATGTCAAAGCCAGTGCCCTTGGCCTTTTAATCATGGGCGTGGGTAGGATATTGCTTAACTAGAAAGTGTGTTTGTGAAACACTATGCCCCAAACCATATGCTTGCCAATCAAGGTGTCAAACTTTAGATGTTTAGCATAACTTGCTTATTTTGTGGCGGAACATGCCCAAAATTTACTTAGATAATCTACATTTTAGCCCCTAGCAGCATGCCAAATATGAGCATCTTAGATCAACCAGTATTCCCACGATTTTGGGCACAAAGAAGCAGTGTCTGTTCATGGCCACGACCGATGTTCTTTAAACTCTGTAAACTTAGACTACTATGTGTTGGCTGTAATATTAGATCACTTAGTGAAGGTTTCTTTGTTGTGTGCAAGATGAAATTGGGTGGGATGATATTGACCCGAAGAGGAATCTTTTAAGAAAATGCTTTTTTTAATGCTACTTATAACTGTAAGGGAGCTATTTCATGACTTCTTATGCAAAGCCAGATATAATAAATGATGATAACCCTTTTGTAAATTTTTTACATGCAATCTGTTTATACTCACTTGTATGACATACCTAAATTTTAGCTTTTTTTTTATTCTCCAACTTTACGCAAAACCACAAAAGCTTTTTACATTCAAAGCTATTCCAATTATATTTTGCATTTATACAGTATATAAGATGGTTGTTCCTAAATGATGCCGATAATTTTCTACAATGGCTATTTGAGCCGCGACACGACAAAACCAACAATGTGGTTGTGCGCCAAGCACAGACTCAGATCAGCCTGGGCATCCGCCCAGTCTGATCAGAGTCTTCGCTGTCCGCATGAAGGTAGCTTAGACCCTTAGCTACCGTTTGAGCACTTAATAAAAAGTCTGATCAAACTAGGCGGATTCCCAGGCTGATCTGAGTCTTCGCTGGGCGCACAACCACATTGTTGGTTTTGTCGTGTCGCGGCTCATTTTCTGAATTATCTCCCCTAAACCGTTCTTTTTTACAAAATTATTGTTTAGTTTTTATACCCCGCCGCACCATGTTTAATAACGAAGTGGTTGGCTATGATGTTTTCCCGCTGCTTGTCTGTGTGTCTGTTTGTCTGTCCAGCCATCTGTATGTCTCTGTCCATCTGTCATTCTGTTTGTCTATCTATCTGTCTGTCCATCCATCAATGAACACTTTGTTTCCTTTCGAAAACGTTGAGTATTTTTAAGTGGATTTCTTAAAACTTGGCATGTGCATTGGTCTTGTGAATAGCTTGCTTGGGATACTTAATTGGCGAATTTCAATATCTTCTGACCCTTGTCAATGTCTAAAAAGTGGATAATGGTCTATAATTTCATTACAGTTTGAAATATGTTGAAGACATTTTACAGAAATGATCGAATTAATATAATCTTTCTGTTACAAGCAGAATTATGTGTACCTGGGTTACCTGCCCCTGCTCCGTGGCTATATTCATGTATAAAATCATGCAAAAAACAAGCTATATAAAATCAGGGTTGAATGCGATTTTCCTGAAACTTGCAAAACTTATCAAAACCATATAAGCTTCCTGTCATGATCAGAATTTGTCCCCTGGGGTTATCTATATATTCCTTTACTCTATTTCGACATTATCATTTTAAGATCATTGTTCTATGATTATTTGTTCCCCTCTTCTATGTTTGGAATTTTAATGCAGATAGGACTCAGACTGGTACCCTTTGGGGTCCTGTTTCACACCGCAAAGAATTAAATAACTCATTTCAGAGCATTAGCATGGAATGAGTCCCATGCTTAAAGAATGTAATTTTCTTTACGTTCTTTACTTCATACTGACAATTTGCATCAAAATGTTTGTCTGTTTGAGTATGCTTGTTGTAGTTGATAAAACTGATGCCCATATGCTTATTTTCAAGGAAATTTTCCAGAAGTGTATCGTGTTTTCCCAGTGCCCCTTCTTATTACACATACCTTAAGTAACATATCTTGCAGCTTGAAAAGACCTGAGACCAATGCGCAGGCCAGTTTTGAAGAAATCCATCAAAAATACGCAACGTTATCGAACGGAAACGGAAGTGCACATGGATGGACGGACCGAGTGACAAACAGACAGGAAGATAGATGTACGCACGACAGGTGGACATACAGACAACCAGCGGGAAAGCATAATAACGTGCCAGTAACATACGGCGGGGTATAAAAACTGAGTACTAACAAAACAAAAAAAAAATATGATTTAAGGGTAGATACACTGTGTAACTCAGGAAATATTCATTGTAGAAAATTATCCGCATACTTTTGGAACTACCATCTATATACTGTATAAATGCAAAATATCATTGGAATCCCTTGGAGCGTAAAAAGCTGTGGTTTTGCGTAAAGTTGGAGAAAAAAAATAGCTAAAATTTAGGTATGTCATACAAGTGAGTATAAACGCATCGCATGCAGAAATTTCACAAAAGTGTTATATCTGGCATTGCATCAGCATTCATGAAATGGTTCACTTCCAATTTTAAGTAGCAATAAAAATATTAACATTTTCTTAACAGAACCCTATTCAGGTCAGAATTATCCCACCCACTTTCATCTTGTACGCAACAAAGAAACCTTCAACAATTGATCTGATATTGCATGGCATTACAGCCAAGATATAGTAGTTTGAGTTTACAAAGTTTAAAGAAAATCGGTCCGTGGCCATGAAACAGGTCTTATAAACACTTCTCCTTTCATGTTTTTTTTTTTCGAAAAAGGGGCATACTTCTGTAAGTACATGGCATTCGGAAAAGATGAAAACAAAATAAGCGTCTGCTCATTTTTTATGGTCTATCCATTTCATAAATATCAATTCAATTCAATTCAATTCAATTCTTTATTCAGATTGCCAAATACATTTTAGCGCATCTACAACATATCATAGAAACAAGACAATGATCTAATCACATTTACCTTCCCAGCAGGCACATGGCGTCGCAGTGACGTCCCACTGTCTCCAGTGCGAGGCCACCGAGACGCCCTGTGCCCGCTGGATTTTAAGGGCTGGGATGTTCTGGCCATATACCCTGGTCGGTCAGGATAGATGAGAAAGAAAGGAAGTCAGGGCAGTGTCTAGAGCTGTGCATCCAATATCAGCAGCTCTGCTCCAGACACTGCTGCCCCCTCCCCCCCCCCCCCCCCCCCTCAAACAACGCTCAGTCCGAACCACGCCAGACCAGGTTCCCAGGGGACATGACCAGGAGGTCCCTAGATTTATTACCACAAAGAATTATAAGAATAAACAAATATAATATCAAGGCCACATTAGTTATTATTCTTGAGAAATAGACCATCCATAATTATGATTATACAGATGAGAAAAGGGGTATAACTGTGTCAACAATGAATGCATCCTAACACAACCAACATACGAATGATCAAAACATCAAATACTAATAGCATACCAAATAATAAGGTTCTAGGTCAAACGGTTCAAACGTTAGAAAAATGCCAAATTCAACAAAGGGTCATAATTCAGTCATATTTTCACGGAATTTACCCAAAAGTAAATCATGTAATGTACACCTTAGCCCCTAGCAGTGTGCCAAACATGAGCATCCCAGATGAAACGGTATTCCAGGATTTTAGGAACAAATTTTCATGTAATTTTTTCGAACAAGGGGCTTAATTCTGTAAGTACATGGTAGACAGAAAAGAAATAAAATATGTGTCTGCTCATTTTTCTGGTCCATCCATGTTATAAATATCAAGGCCCCAGCAGTTATTGTTCTTGAGAACTAGACCATCCTGAGAAAGGGGGTATAACTCTGTTAATAATGAATACATCATAACACAACCAACATCAGAATGATCAGCAAATCAAACACTAATTGCACACCAAGCATTCGGGTTCTATGTCAAACGATTCAACAGTTGGAAAAATGCCGTATTCAACAAAGGGGCATAATTCAGTCATTTTTCACGGAATGTGCCAAAAGGTTAATCAGGTAATCAACACCTTAGCCCCTAGCAGTATGCCAAATATGAGCATCCTAGCTCAAACAGTAGAAACAAACTTTCATTTGTTTTTATTTATTTATTTATTTATTTATTTATTTTTGAAAAAGGGGCATAACTCTGCAAGTTCAAGGCTGATGGACAAGAAAAAAATATGTGTCCTCTGGTAGTCTACCTACCTATGAAAACTTAAGGCCCCAGCAGTTACGGTTCTTAGTAAATGAAGCGTTTCGTACGGACGGACAGTCAGGCCTAAACTAATATGACCCCTAAACTTCTTCAAAGTTGGAGGCATGATAAAGCTTGCTGAAAGTAATTTTAGACCTATAACTATCATACCAAATATATATATCAGATCCATCGAATGGTTTAGAAAATATAAGCTGTTTGAAAAACTTTAATGTAAATATGGACACCGACGCTTACACCGACGCCGGGGTTGTGCAATAGCTCTTCCTGGACTTCGTCTAGGCGAGCTAAAAAGGGAGCGCATCAGATTCACCTTTGATCCAAGAGATATATTGCTATCTCTTCATATACACAGTTCCAAGATTAGCCTATAAGCTCCGCCTACTTAGTTACTGTTACAACGTCTCACAAGCTTTACACAAAGATGGCGGAAAAACAAATGACAATGCAAGTGTATGCATTTCCGGTGCGTATTGTACTTGAAAAGCAGAGTAAGTTTATCGAAAGTGGTGTCGGTTTGTTTTCTTTAAACAGGTATACATCCCTCCATTAACTGTAAGGTAAAATATTGACCACGTGCGATTTGTTTGTGAGACTATGTCAGGTGCAAAGTTGTCGTTGCATTGGCCAAGTAAACGCTATCATGTGATTTTGAGTGACATTCTGGGTGTGGCTTGGAACTGTATATTGGCTTCAGCTTGTCAGAGCTGTAGTGGCTTGTGCAATCCTTGAGAGAACCCCCCCGGTTTTGAGCCTTCCTGGATGCCGCTGGCGCTGTTTGTCATAAGCTTGGTCTTCTCAGCTCTTATCTCTATTTTAAATTTGAGATATCTGTATTTCAAGTACAGATATCTGTGTTACTGTTTCAATACTGATGAGTCTGATTTAAATAGACATATCTGCACTTGAAATGCATATATCTGCAATTAAATTGCAGATATCTCAAAATCAAAATTCTGATACCTCTGTTTATTGACCAAAGAGCCTTTTCATTTGCATTTCAAATACAGATATTTGAATTCAAAATACAGATATTAGCATTTAAATGTAGATATCTAAATTAAAATAGAGCTATCTCTAATTAAATACAAATATCTGCATTTTAATTGTAGCTATCTGCAATAAACGGGCTGCCGTAGAATTCCACTAGACTGATTTACATATTTGCGGTAATTTTGGAGGGTAATTCCCTGGGCCGTATTCATAAAGCCACTTAAGTTGTGGCTATGCGGTTGCTAAGGCTAAATATCTATAAAGGAGATTCCCTACAACTATGAATTTTGGTCTGGAGGAACAGTCTTTGTAAGACTGTTCCTCCAGAGCAATTTTCATAGTTGTAGGGAATCACCTTCAAAGAAATTTAGCCTTAGCAACAGCATAGCAACCACTTAAAAGTCGGTTTATGAATACGGCCCCCTGTCTTATAACTGTAGGATTGGGCAGATTTGTTGGTATTAGAATATAATAAGATACCATATTATTGTGTAAAGACTCAATTGCTAAAAACACTGCCTTCACAGTTTGGTCATCGCAGTGGTCGGAGAAAAAGATTAAAAACAACTGTTTTTCGCACATTTCTTCACCTAGTTTCTGCACTACTATTGATAACGTAACCTAAACAGTAAACTAGAAAATGTGTTTGTGAACCACTATGCCCCCAACCATATGCTTGCCACTAAAGTTGTAAAACTTTAGAATGTCTATAAGTCTCAAAAGGATAACATAATCTTTACTAAAATATTTAACCCAATCAAGAACTACTATTACACTAAAAATACGGTTTCCTAGATTAAGCGGTTCAGAAGTTGGAAAAAACACAAATTCAAACAAGGGCCTAAACTCCATCAAAATTGTACAGAATTCTTCCAAAAGTTAATAAGGTAATATACTCCTCATTCCCATTCAGTGTACCATATATCAAGGCCATAGCTCACATGTTTTGAAATATCTTGCTAACAAGATAATCATCTCATATTTTAAGAAGGGGCATAACTCTGAAAAAGGGATAACTCGGACATAGGGAAGAATTCTCGTTATGGTTACGGGATTTTCCGATAATCTCCAAGAGGGCCGGAGATAAGCGATTACCTGTATACGGTTCGCAGTTTAATAGGGACATGTATACACAGTATCCGAACGCACTGTACCATCTCTTCCGGTTTTCATAGGGTTGAATCGACAGTACAAAATTCGCTTATAACCAGTAGCCGGAAATCATTATGTTTTGAGTTTTTATCCGGAATCTACTGTGTCATTTATAGTTATTCAGCTTCGAAAATGTAAAGATGTAAGTTTAATATAATTTTCTCTTCGGTCTTTTACTTTATTGCCCTGTACAATGAAAAACTCCTTTCCGTCGCAGATTTTTTTCTTCCGAACAGCTTAATTCAACACGAGATTGTGTCGTGCAAAACTTAGCTATCATTCTTTTATCAAAACTAACAAACTGTAGATTGATAACGCCTTCCGGATATTCTAAAGATTTTTATAAAACATGTAAGAAAATGCTCAAAATGGTTTAAGAATCATGCCAAGGGCGATTTGAATACTGTACCAATTACTACCCACCCATACACAACATTGTACAGGGTAATAAAGTAAAAGACCGAAGAGCAAATTATATTAAACTTACCTCTTTACATTTTCGAGCTGAATAGCTATAAATGACGCAGCAGATTCCAGATAAAATCTCAAAACATAACAATTTCCGACTACTGGTTATAAGCGAACGATAACGATTGTACTCTCGATTCAACGCTATGAAAACCGGAAGAGATTGTACATGTAGTTCGGATACTGTGGTATAGAAGGCCGCATTACAACGGGGCTAATTTTTAAACTCTAAAAGTATAGAAAGGGGCTAAATGAAAAGGTATGAATGGGGCTACGCTTACCTGTACATTAATAAGTTGTCAAGGCAAGAACTGACCTAGTGTAATGTACAACTAATGTGAACTGAGAAACTGTATAAAGCCTTATAAAACTGGATAAAGCATTTTAAAGTTTCAGGACATGTACATGCATATTATGAAGTGCTGATTGAACGTAGAAACTGTGTATAGCATTTTAAAGTTTCAGGACATATAGCTGCATAGCTAGGACTGACTGAAATTATAACATTTAATGTTTTAGTGAATTCAAACTCAAAATATGCTTATTTTACTTTGTCTGCTCTTAGTTGTATATTAAAGAGTAGAAAATCTTAGCAGTCTTGCAGTTTTCTGTAAAAAAAATACAGGTCAATGCAACTGGATTAGCCCCATGGACTTCTAATAAAATACAGGTAAAGTTGCCCCATTCATACTTTTTTCCTAGCCCCATCGTCTCTTTTTTAGCCCCATTGTCTTGCCAATTAGCCCCATTGTGTATCGCCTGTATAGAAGCTCATAAATAAATCACATTTTCTTATTTAACATATTTTCCGACATTAAATTATAACGTCGTTTCTAGCACGAAAGAGCATTTCAAGCTCTTTAATCTGGTATAAAAATTATAGAAATGCGTCAATGAGAAATTTCTTCCATCAGAGCCCATAGTTTTTTTACTATAAACCATAAGTTTCTTAACACAATTTATTCAAATTACGCGAATCTTCGTTTTTGGACTTAATTAACATTTGCGAATCTATTATAACGTATGAGCTTAAAGCTGTAATTCCATTGATTACAATGATGTATTTTTACATACATAGCTTAACGGAAAATGTCTTCTCTGAACGCCTCATTTTGCTAACTATTGATTCGAAGCTTGGTCGAAATTTTTCTAAGTTCTCTCTATTGACCATTAAGACACTGGAAAGGGAAACAATCTCATTTGTGACCAAGGGCTAAAATTTACAGGTAGTATAGAGTTATCGCTTTGACACCGTAACGAGTTTCCTGCCAGAAGAGAGAAGAAAATACGTATCAGCTATTGTTCCATGTGGATTCCATAAATGAAATTTCAAGACCCCATGCCCAGTGGTTCTTTAGCACGGTAGCTGCATAAGTATTGAGCATCAGGGGCAATAACTCTGTAATTAATGAATGCAGAGTAACCTACTTTTAATTAAATTAGTTAACTAATCAAGAACAACTGTCATACCAAAAATCAGCATCCTACGTCAAGCGGTTCAAAAGCTGGAAAATGCCAAATTCATTCAAGGGCCATAACTCCATCAAAATTTCACAAAATTCTCTCAAAACATGATTAATCAGATAATCTACTCCTCATACTCGATCAGTATATTGAGTATCAGGGATATTGCTCAAATACTTTTTGAAATACCTTGCTAGCAAGATAAGCATTTCATTTTTAAAAAGGGGCATAACTCTGAAAAGGGGAATAACTCGGAAGAGAAAAAAATATGTATCAGCTATTTTTCCATGAGGAATCCATATATGAACTTTCAAGACCCAAAGCCCAGTGGTTCAAGGAATAACTCTCTTATTAATGAATGCAGAGTAACCTATCCTTAACTAAAATATTTAACTAATCAAGAGCTACTTCCATATCAAACATCAGCTTCCTAGGTCAAACGGTTCAAAAGTTGGAAAAATGCCCAATTCGAACAAGGGCCATAACTCCATCAAAATTTCACCGAATCCTCTCAAAAGTTAATCAGGTAATCTATTCCTCATATCCGACCAGAATACCAAATATTAAAGTCCTAGCTTAAATACTTTTTAGATATCTTGCTAACAAGATTCAACGCAGTTTTAGAAAAAGGGGCATAACCCCAGAAAGGGGCTTAACTCGGAGAAAAAATATGTATCAGCTATATTTCCATGGGGAATTCATAAATGAGATTTCAAGACCCTAGCTGGTAGGGTTCCAAAGTTACAGCAGGCATCCAAAAGTGTGACGCACGCACACACGGACAAGCCAAAAGCAATATGCCCCACCAACTTTTCCAAAGTTGAGAGCATAGCCAGAGGACCATTGGTCCTGTAGCTCACCTAAGTCCATTCATCCTCAGCACTAAACAACAACAACAACAACAAGAGGCCCACGGGCCACAAAGCTCACCAGATCTCTAGCTCAAAATTGCTATCAAATTTGTATAGGCTCAAAATTGCTGTCACATTTGTACAGGCTAATACAAAATATACAACTACAAAGTCTCAGTCTGACAGTCTGTTGATTTGATAACAAAATATTTAACTATTTTCCATATATTGATTGCAGTAAATGCCATTTTTTAATTTTCCCCATTACAAGTCAATGCAACTCTAAGTTGCCATTATAAAAAAACAAACAAAAGTTCAATCCCGCAGCCTAAGGATACTACAGATGAAATCTGGGTCTTATCGGCCAAATGGCATCTGAGAAGATAATTTTTTTTAAGTATCTCTTTTTATCCATTTTTTGCATTTTGGTTTCCATGGTAACCAATAAAAAGAGCAGTGGGCCAAAAAAAACATAGCTAATAAGAGACTTCTCAAGGAACAATCTATAAAAGTTTTGTCAACATATCTGCAATGGCTTGGCAGTAAATGCCATTTTTCAATTTTCCCCATTATAAGTCAATGCAAATCTAAGTTGCCATAGCAACCAAACTAAAGGGCTGATTTTCATAAAAAAAACACAAACTTTCAATTCCCCAGCCCAAGAATGCCACAGATGAAATCTGGGCCTTATCGGCCAAGTGGCTTCAGAGGAGATAATTTTGTAAGTATTTTTTTCCATTTCTTTTACATTTCGGTTTCCATGACAACCAATAAAAGGAGCAGTGGGCCAAAAACATATAGCTGATAGAAGACATCTCAAGGAATATTTCTATAAAAGTTTTATCAACATATCTGCAATGGCTTGGCAGAAAATGCCATTTTTCAATTTTCCCCATTATAAGTCAATGGGGACTCTAAGTTGCCATAGCAACCAAACTAAAGGGCCGATGATCATAAAAAAACACAAACTTTCAATCCTCCAGCCCAAAGATGCCACAGATGAAATATGGGCCTTATTGGCCAAGTGGCTTCGGAGGAGATAATTTTTTAAATATGTTTTTCATTTTTTTTTTGCATTTTGGTTTCCATGGCAACCCATAATAGGAGCAGTGGGGCAAAAAACATATAGCTGATAGAAGACATCTCAAGAAACATTTCTATAAAAGTTTTATCAACATATCTGCAATGGCTTAGCAGAAAATGCCATTTTTCAATTTTCCCCATTATAAGCCAATGGGAACTCTAAGTTGCCACAGCAACCAAACTAAATGGCTAATTTTCATAAAAAACACAAACTTTCAATCCCCCTACCCAAGGATCCCACAGATGAAATTTGGGCCCAATCGGCCTAGCGGCTTCAGAGGAGATGTTGTTTAAATGTTTTGACGGACGACGACGACAGACGACGACGACATACGACGACGACGACGACGGACCACTGCCTATCCTATAAGCTCCCCCGGAACCTTCGGCTCTGGTGAGCTAAAAACTAGCTCCCAACCTCCAAACCTGAAATTCAGCTAGAACCTTTTGTTACCTTCCTTAGGCTTCTAAGGGATTTCACCCCCTGTGCTTTTAACATTATGAAAATGAGTTTCCAGATGAAATACTCATAATAAGGTCAGCAAATTCTCTAGCGAAATTTTGTTGTTCATAAAGGAAACAGAAGTAGCCATTTTATATCTTGTGCTCATCCCAATATAGTCGGGGGTGGTCGGGTGGTGCGATGGTGCTGCGTGTAACTTCCAGTGCCGGGGCGTCCCACTGATTTGAATAATACGTGGGGTGATCAAAAAGTAATGGAAGCACCTTTGTAGATTAGTTGATTTTATACAGAAATAGGTATCCTTCATGTAACACCGGTATCCTTCATGTAACACCAAAATGTGTCTTTTAAGCTTTTGAATCCATCTTTGAGATCAAAATTTTAACATGTTACCATAGCAACACATGACGTCACGTTCATGCCGGGTACCACTTGTGAATTTTTTCGACGTCATTTTGGTAAGGAGGTGTTTTTATTATGCTCATTATCAATTATGTACAATATGTAAAGAGATATTGAAAATTTAGGATCACCTTCCGTTAAAGTTAGGTTTTGGCTTTAGATACACGCATATAATGATTGTAAATGAAAATGTTCTGAAATCTGGCATGAATTAAAGCTAAAGAAAGGGTTGAAATAATTGTTTTCTATGGAATTCGACATTTTATTCCGTAAATTCCAGTATTACGCTAAAGTTAATTGATCAGTTATCAAGTACAGGATAATTTTGGTTCTTTCTGCTATACAATTATCCCAGGACATTGCTTATTTAAATGCAATGACGTCACAATTCTGGTCCCTATGGCTTAAAATCGGCGAAAAACGTCAACTTTTGCTCAATCAAAAGTCTTTCACGGTCTGTATTTCTGCCATGTTTGAGTGCAAGGCATGAATACTTATATATTTCTTTAAGTATCTGAGACTTGCATCAAGCCATTACACAATTACAAACATTTATCCATTCTTTGTTACTTATCAGCAGTAAATATACATGAAAATAGGCAAAAATTTAGAGACTAAACCCTTTGAAGTTTAAGGCATCGTTGCCATGGCAACGAAGTTCTAAAAAGTACTTTAGAACTTAATTAAATGTCATATGCTTGCTTCTTAGGTTTTATATATCTGGAGCACTGTTTTTATACATAGCTAATGAAATAAATGCTAGTTTCCATTATTTAATGATCACCCCTCGTAGTAGGGCAAGGGCCTACTGTGCTTGCAGTAGGTGCGGGTGGGGGTTGTTTGGACATTTTTTTCTCTCGTCTATCATTTTTATACGCCCGTTTGAAAAACGGGACGTACATTGTTATGGCGCTGGCGTCCGTCCGTCCGTCCGTCCGGCCGTCTGTCCGTCCGTCCGTCCGTCCGTCCGTCCGGCGTAAACTTTTCGTTTCCGGATAACTCCTCCTACAGTTTACATCCGATCGAGCTGAAACTTGGTATATAGTTAGACTATGAGGTGGACCAGCGCATATCGTTTCGAGGTTACGCTCCAATGATTTTTAGCGGAGTTACAGCCCTTTACTTAGAATTTTTGGGGTGTTCGTTTCCGGATAACTCATCCTATAGTTTTCATCCAATTAAGCTGAAACTTTGTAAACAGTAAGACTACGATGTGGAGTAGCGCATATTATATGGGAATTTTTCTTCGATGATTTTTAGCGGAGTTACAGTCCTTTGAAGAAACTCGTCTATGGCAGTTTGTATGGCAATTCTTTAGCATTCCATAACTTAATTACACTTTGGAATATCATGATGAAACTTTATAACAATGTATATGAGGTTAAGACAACGTGTCTCATACAAGAATGGTTACTCCCCTTGACTTACATTTTGAGTTACCTCCCTTTGATTATTTTGTCAGACTTTATTTGTACACCTCATATCTAACTAACCCTTTGGACTATTGTGATGAAACTTGATAGTGATGTATATTAGGTTGACACAATATGTCACATATAAGAACGATTGCCTCCCCTTACTTATTTTTGGAGTAACCTCCCTTTGAATATTTTCTAAGGCTATTCTTATGCAAGCGATAAGTAGGCAACCGTATGGAATATCTTGATGAAAATTTATAGCAATGTGTATTAGGTTAAGGCTGTGTGTCTTATATAAGAATAATTGCTCCCCCTTCCTTATATATGGAGTTACATCCCTTTGATTAATTTCTACGGTCACAGTAGGGCAAGTCATTACTAGGTAACTGTATGGAATATCTTGACGAAACTTTATAGCAATGTGTATTAGGTTGAGACAGTATGTCTAATAAAATAATAATTGCTTCCCCTTCCTTATTTTTTTAGTAACATCCCTTTGATTACTTTTTTAAGGCTTTTCTTTTGAGAACATTAATGTTTGGAATGTCTTGATAAACTTGATAGCAATGTAAGCAATGATGAAACGGTGCAAAAACACATTCAGAAACGGGCGTATATTGCCCCGCTTGCGGAGCTCTTGTTCTTTTCTTTCTCCCTCTCTCTGGGAGACGGACCGATATAGACTGAAATACTGTCTCAAAGGGCCGTTAAACCCAAATCAATCAATCAATCAAAACCCAATATAGTCCAATACTGGAAACAAATGTGGCAAAGGAAGCAATACAGTTATCTCTGAACAATAAAATCAATTTGGATTATTTCCCTTGTTTTTACAACTACTTTAAAATTTACCATTGTAAGTCAATGGCAACTTTAAGTTGCCATAGCAGCCAAACTGCTCAAGCAATCGCCATGAACAACAGCTAGTACTAAGATCTTTTCTATAAAGTTTCAGCTTAAGCAGCCGCACAGTTTTTGAGGAGATGAATTTTGAATGTCTTTGCCTATTTTTAACTATTTGGTTGCGATGGCAACCAGCCAAATTACACAATTTGCATAAATTTCATTTTATTGGTAGAGGACTATTCCAGGAACATTTCTGTAAAAGTTTTGTCAAAATATCTGCAATGACATAACAATAAATTCAAGTTTTCAATTTTCCCCATACAAGTCAATGGCCATAGCAACCAAAGTTCTGAGGTGATCTATATAAAAAAGACAGTGATAGTGGTTCCCTCTGCCTATAGATGCTATATATATGAAATTTGGTAATAATTAGCTTTGTAGTTTCAGAGATGTCGTTTGAAAATGTTGACGGATGACGGACGGACGACGGATGCCTGCCTATTCTATAAGCTCACCTGTGAGTCTTCGGCTCAGGTGAGCTAACTAGACACGTTTTTGTTTGTTTTTGTTTTTTCAGAGAAAAGATGATGTCCCCAACTAGCCCATTTCCATCCCCTCTAATGAATAAAAAGCTTGTACTGCAAGTTTGGAGAAAATCCACCCACTGGTTCTAGAAAACCTGTCACAACGATATATTAATGCAAGTCTGATGAATATCCGTCCATTGTTTCAAGATACAACTCATTTTTAGAAAAAAAATAACATCTGTAAGTTTGCTAATGAAATCTACGATGCATATCGGGAAATGACCTTTGCTTCACCTGTTGCGTTTAGCTCAGTAACCGCAAGAATCTTCAAACTTGCTCCATATATATGTCTGGAAAAGATCTACTGAAAGGAGCTATGCATATCGGGCAGTGGGCTGTATTTATGGTCCAGTGACTTTTTGCCTTATATCTCCAAGACTATTTGATTTACGAACATGATTGCTTGGAATAATGAATCAGTATGATCCGACATTTGACCTCAAACTAACAGTAGGTCACAGTGACCTATATTTCATGATCCAGTGATTATGCCTTATATCCAGAAAACTATTTGATGTACGAACATGATTGCCTCTGATAACAAGGCACAATCCCCTTACACTTAACCATTCATCATACTGATTTCACCGCTGGACGAATGTTCATTTGCCTATGTATAAGTCCCAGGTATTGTCCAATTTTAACATTTCAAAAAATAGCAACTGTGACCTTGACCTTCACCACAGACAACTAAAACGCAAACGTTTCCAAGGTACTTTTATATTGAACATGTGTGTTAAGTGAAAGTGGTCAAAGTACCCAAATCATACGTCCGAACTCATAAGTTATTTTAAAATTGACAATTCCGGAATATTTTAGATACACAGATATGGACCCCAAAATAGAAGTGTGGTCGGGTGCTCGCGAGTAGTAAGCATCACCTGTCTATTATAATACACCTGCCATATTTATGTATCAGTTAAGTTATATTAAGATTGGTCTGCAGATGACAGGGCCAAAGCAATCTCAAACTTTTTTTTTCTAAAAAACTGCAGCTGCAACCTTGACCTAGGCCTAGAATGCTGAAACGCGTACTTGACCAAGATATTGTCATAATAAACATTTGTGTGAAGCTAAATCAAATGAATAAAGGCGCTGGAGTGATGACAAAGTTTTATAGAAATAGCCACTGTCACCTTGACCTTGGCTCTGTAATATTGAAATGCAAACTTGTCAAAGATATTGTCAAACAAACACTGGTAAGCGCATTTAAATCAATATCGGTCTTAAAAAGATAGCAAAAGAGCAACGACAAAGTTTTTTTTTTTCTAAAAAAAAATCACTGTGACCTTGATCTTCGCTCTAGAACGCTGAAACGATAACTTATCCAAGGCATTGTCATACTAAACAGTTGTATGAAGTATCAAATTCGGTCCGTAAACGAAGGCATTATAGTACTGACATTTTTTCTAAAAATAGCCACTACGAACGTGACCTTGGTTCTAGAATGCTGAAAATCAAACTTGGCCAAGATATTATCATACTAAACATTTGTGTGAAGTTAAAAGCAACATCGCTAGATCGATGACAAAGTTTTATCTAAAAATAGCTTCTGTGACCTTGCCCTTGGCCCCAGAATGCTGAAACATATACTTGACCAAGACATTGTCATATTAAATGTTTGTGTGAAGTTAAATCAAAATCGGTCTGAAGGCACTAGAACGATGACAAAGTTTTTCTAAAACTAGCCACTGTGACTTGGCCTCGACCCTTTCATCATGAGGCGTGATCTCGTTCGAGGTAACGTCATACCCAATATTAGTGCGAAGTTATATCAAAATAGTCGCTAGAGCGATGACAAAAAGTGAACATTCATACATACATATGTCCGTACATACGGGACAGACCCTATATCCCCTTCCTAACTCCGTAGTAAAAGGTAAAAAAGGTAAAGGGTTTCCCATAGCCTAATAGTCGTAGGGGGGTTAGAGACCCACTGTATCTTGGGCACAGCTGATGAAAGCCGGAGCCCATCTCTCTCCTTTCGCTGCCCTATCCTTCCCTGATTCGAAAAAGGTACCCATTTACTGCTGGGTTGACAGAGAGAATTTTCCAGTCGTCGGATGGCGACGGTGAGCCGCGAACTCACGACCTTCCGATGACTTTCTGCACAATAACCGAGCTACTCTAACCACTCGACTATGGCGCCTCTCTCTCCGTAGTGCAAGGGGTTTAAGACTCAATATGACCCAAAGTTTGACCTCAAACTAACAGAATGTCACATTGACCTATATTTCATGGTCCAGTGATTTTGCCTCAAGCTTGACGACTGTTGGATGAACGAACATAATTGCTTGGGATAATGACTTAGTATGACCGGCTGTTTGACCTCAAACTAACAGTATGTCTCAGTGACTTATATTTCCTGGTCTAGCGATTTTGTCTTATAACTTGAAGACTTTGATGCACAAACGTGATTGCTTCTGAAAATAACTCAGTATGACCAGATGCTTGACTTCAAACTAACAGGTCACAGTGGCCTATATTCCATGGTCCAATGATTTTACCTTTATCTTGAAGAGTATTTGATATACAAACATGATTGCTTGGGAAAATGACTCAGTATGACCCAAAGTTTGACCTCTAACAAACAGTAGGTCACATTGCATGGTACAGTGAGTTTGCCTTATATCTTGATGACTATTTGATGTACGAACATCATTGCTTCTGATAATGAAAGTAAAAAGTATGCAAAGACCAGGAACTGAAACAATCAAAATCCAAATCCAGACCTCAAACCATAGTTGGAAACAACTAAGATTACAAATAATCAAGATACAGAGAACATATGGCCAACCGAGTGAGCAGCTTGTTCACAAAAGGTGGCCACTCAGCAACCCAAACCGAGCCAAAAATAATAAGAACATACATAAGGTAAAACATCACAGAAACTCTGACACCAAAAACAGGCAACAGAGAACCACAACAGAACTACCGCCTTGGAACGGTCAGTAATGAATTACTGGGGGGGGGGGGGGGGGGCGGGGGGGGGGGCTTAAATCGAATTTACAGGCCCAACCTCACCCTCAGTATCTGAAGTGGTACAAAACATTTAGTTGGTTGTTCGGTTCGCATGATAACCCTCTAACTCGTCAATGAATCATCACGGTAAACACATAAATCAAATTTCAACACCATGAAGAAGCAAAGACGAGGACTCAACAGATACAACGGGCCGTCTGACAGGTGGAGATCCCTGTCCTGCCAAACAACCCCACTGGAAATCTGAAGCAAAAGAAGGTCACCAGTTGAGCCCCGGTGGACCAAGCAACAGACAAAAAGGCTCCGGTCCCAACCAACTAAAATATATAGTTTTAGGTCGGGGCCATCATAGAGTCTGACGCCCGATCCCCCGGTGTGCAATTAAAGAGTGCAGCAAAGTTATCAACCGTGACTGGGTTAATCACTAAGCATGCAGACTGTCGCATAACATTTAAATTATAGCCAATACGTTTGTGACGTATTATTATTTTTCGGAATTGATCAGAAAAATCAGTCCTACCCTTAATCTTTTTGAATTTGTATACTAAGTCACCATAAAATTCTGGTTCCGATAGGCCTTGTTGTAAAAGAAATTTTAATCCGACATCAAATTTTGAAACCAATTCATGGTGTCTGCGATAGAATTTAGAAAAAACCTTTCTAAGCTTATGATACCGATAGCCCTGTTGAAGAAGTTTAGCAGTTAAACATTTATTACGAGCATTAAAGTCATCTACATGACTACACACTCTAGCAAATCTTATAAGTTGAGAAATATACACTCCATAAGCGGGACGACGTGGAACGTCACCATCCAAAAATGGAAAATTAACTATATCAAAGTCAAAGTCATCAAGTTTATCATAAATTTTAGAAGATACAAAACCGTTAGAAATAGATAGATGTAAATCCAAAAAGGGGGCCTCGGTATCTGAAGTATTAGCTTTATTCAATTTAAGTTCAGGTGGGTAAATTTGGTTGACCATGCTTTCAAAATAAGGATTATCAATATTCAGAAGATCGTCTAAATATCTAGAGGTTGAGTTAAATGCCTCAATGATATCAGCTTGATTATCAACAGAAAGAGAAGTCATGAAATCTCTTTCATAACAAAATAAAAACAAATCGGCCACAAGAGGAGCACAATTTGTACCCATCGGAATACCAACAATTTGTCTGTATAACTTATTACCAAATCTGATGTAAATATTATCTAAGAGATATGATAAGGCGTCACATACATTCTGACATGACCAACGTTCATATCCTCTATATATTTTACGGTCAGTAGATGTGAAAAACGCTTTCTTATCGTTACAAGCAATATAAAGGGTATCTTCATTGTTGGAGGACTTTTTGAAGGCCCTCTCAATCAAATCAACAAGTTTTTCCTTTATTAAATTATGGGGTAATGTAGTATAAAGAGTAGAAAAATCATAAGTGGACAAACTAGTCGCACGGAACCCTCTTGACTTCAGTTTACTAAGTACCTCACCAGAATTTTTTATAGACCAAAACATATATTCCCTGACCTCTCATACACTGTCTCATAGTACCAAATGACACGAGATTTCACAGCAGTGAGGCAAGAAGTTAATAATTTAGATAATTCTGTAGTAGTACAAGAGCTAGAGTTGGCAATGAATCTAGCTTTATACGGTTTTTTGTGAAGCTTAGGTAACCAATACATCGTAGGAAGTCTGTCTTGGCGTTCCTTAACGTTTACAGCAGACTTATAAGGCAAATCATTTGAGTGGCTATTAACGACAGTCTTCTCATCTGTAAAAGTCTCTTCGTAAGCCGTGGTGCCATTAAGTTCCTGCTTCAAAGTGTTAATATAGTGCAACCGGCAAACAACAACAATGTTGTTTGCGGCCTTGTCAGCCGGAACCAAAACATTCTTCCAATGAAAATCCTGGATACCCTGCTTCAAATATCTAAAGGAGGATTTAGGCTTAGGAGGTAAAAGATTAGTATTGTGTGAATAAAACTTTATACGTTTATCCACAATATTAAAGATACTTAGTTTCCATTTCTTTAAAGCGTCACTTTCAACACCCTCTCGTTTACACCAACGATTACCAAAATCATTTAATGCAGATGCAATTTCTTCCCTACATCTGTTGAAATCGATAAGGGAAGGGAATCTATACTTATGACCCTTAGAAACAATGTTACGAATTCTAGAATCCGGGATGATCTTCAAATTTCCAGTCACAACATGACCTGCTGATGGGTAAATAAATTTGGAATCTTTACAATCTCGTGAATCAGGAGTATTAGCATCGATGTCAAGATCAGACACAAGTTTATTGAAATTAAATATGATACTTCTAATCGGTTTGTTATACCTATAACAAATAATAGGTGGTTCAGAATTTTGGAAATAATCAGGTATGGAAGATGTAACAGATTTATCCTGAAATATACTAGGTAAATCTATAAAGTCAATACCTTTGTTAATGAAAGGGATTTTAATGAAATTTCTTTTGTGATTGATTTCAGAATCAATTAGTGGACGGAGAGCGTGTTGAGTATAACATCTAGTTAGAAGTGCCGCTTCGTACATTTGGTGATTTCCATCGTAAAACCTATTAGCCTCTATATCCAACATGCGTAAGACTGGAATGGGTAGGGAACTAAGAATTGAAAGCATAGCATGTCGGCCATGTTCCAATAATTTTGTTGATAAATCATTAAGAGAAGTGTTAGATTTTTTGGCAGCACATCTTTTACGTTTATCATTTCCTTTTTGTCTTATACCAGACTCAGTATGACACAAAGTTTGACCTCAAATAAACAGTAGGTCACAGTGACCTATATTTCATGGTTCAGTGTTTTTGCCTTATTGCTTGAAGACTATGAGATGTACGAATATGATTCTTGCAATAATGACTCAGTATGACTAGATGTTTGACCTCAAACTAAAAGAGTAGGTCACAGTGGCCCATATTTCATTGTCCAGTGATTTTGCCTTATATTTTATAACATTTTTTCATGGATTAAATTAATACTTCAGTTTATGGTTTGGGCCTACACTCTAAGTAACCTCATAATGATTGTAGGTCAGCGTGGCCCTTTTTCATGGTGAAGTGATTTTGCCTCTTATTTCTATCACTATTTCATGGCTTTGTATCATACACTGAACAAAATTTCTAATTGGTCACTTTTTGCCATAGAATTAAGCCTTAAGTAGATTTAGATTAGCCTGGCTACCAACTAGGACAAACAAATGTACAAATATTCTTGTATTTTACAATCAGCACAAGCGCTTATGCATTTGCAAAATGATTTACATCAGTTTGAGGTGTCTATTAGGATTTACACAAACATTGAAAGGGAGGTAATTTGAAAACGTCAATATCAAAATTAATACAAGTGAAAAATGCATGAAGACAAAAAACATACCTCATGTTTTTATGATGAGAAACTTTATTTACTTCTGAAATATCATGCTTTTGTGGGAGTTTGATACAGTCTGTATGTGTTTTCAACGCATTCTATGGTTTACATAGAAGGGGTCATAACTCTTATACTACAATAAAGTTTTGATTACGACATTGACTTTCAATAAGTAGATAACAGCCCAAAATTTTGATTATAATTTTATCCAAAAATACAGTTAAAAATCATATTTCTGCATTTTAGAAAACTGACCAATTAGAAATTTTGCTGAGTGTACTGCATTACATGGTTTGGGCTTACACTATGAATATCATCTTAGTTGAAAGGTCGGCATGCCTATATTTCATTGTCCAGTGATTATACCTCATATTTCTAACACTTTTCCATGGATTTGCATTATACCTGGGTTCATATTTTTGGCTGACACTGTGAGTGACCTCATACTTATTGTAGGTCAGTAGGACCTATATTTCATGATCCAGTGATTTTGCATCATACTTCTAAGACTTCATCATGGATTTGCATTATACTTCGGTTTTGGATGTGGGCTGACACTGTGAGTGACCTTGTACTAATTGTATGTCAGTGTGACCGATATTTCATGGACCAGTGATTTAAGTCAGTATGTCTAAAACAATTTAATTATCCTGACCGACCAGGGTATATGGCCAGAACATCCCAGCCCTTAAATCCAGCGGGCACAGGGCGTCTCGGTGGCCTCGCACTGGCGTCAATGCGACGTCAGTGAGACGTCACTGCGATGTCATGTGCCTGCTGGGAAGGTAAATGCGATTAGATCATTGTCTTGTTTCTATGATGTGTTGTAGATGCGCTAAAATGTATTTGGCAATCTGAATAAAGAATTGAATTGAATTGAATTAACTTCTTTTATTCTTAGTGTAATGTTACACAGAGATACAGTGTTTGAATTTATGTTACTTCTAGATGACTGTGACCTATATTTCACTGCTCCTTAATAGCGGCATATCTCTTGTAATACATGTATTTTAGAGGTTTGAATTATTCTTAGAACTGTTTACTTTGACACTGCAGGTGATCTCATTTCACCTGGCCGGTATTGTACATATTAAACTTGCGCTTGTAAAAGTCAAACTCCTGCATAGTCAAGCTTTATTGTCTTGAGACAATTCTTGTTACAATACATACTGATAACACATCGCAAACCATACACACAGATGAGAATTTTTACAATTTACATACCACAGTCCATACAAACAGATGAGACATTTGGCAGTATATACTGATTACATACTACAGACATACCAATAGAGGAGACATTTGGCAATACATACAGATGATTTACGGACATGCAAATAGGTAAGACATATGGCTGAAACCATACTGCAGACATACCTACAGATGAGATATCTACCAATGCACATGAATCCCCCACTGCTGACAGGCCAGCAGATGTGACTTTCAGTAGTGCATACTGATAATCCAATGCAGACATGTCAACAGATGATACTTTCAGCAACGCATACGGGTGAAACACTGATAACCAACCAACAGATGAGACTTTTAGCAATGCAACTGATGACACACTGCAAACATACCAACAGAAGGGATTTTCAGCAATACATACGGATGACGCACTGCTGACATACCTTTTCTTTAAGCATATTATTTTAGCAAAGAATACGTATAACCCATTGCCGACATGTCAACAGATGAGACATTCAGCAGTGCACATGGATGGCCAACTGCTGATATAACAACAGATGAGACTTTAAGCAATACATACTGATAACCCAATTCAGGCATGTCAACGGATGAAACGTTCAGAGGTGAATACCAATGACGGACTGCTGCCAAAGCACTGATGAGACATTTGGTAGTGCACAAGGATGACCGACTGCTGACATACCACAGATGAGACTTTTGGCATTGCATACAGATGACACACTGCAACCGTACCTACAGATGAGACTTTTGGTAGTGCATACTGATGACTCTGCAGGCATACCAACAGCTGAGAGTTATGGCAGTGCATAAAGATGATTCACTGCAGACATACCAAAAGATGAAACTTTTGGAAGTGCATACATATGACACACTGCAAACATACCAATAGATGAGACTTTTGGCAGTACATACAGATGACACACTACAGACTTACCGACAGATGAGACGTTTGACAGTGAATACAGATGATACAATGCAGACATACCTACACATGAGACTTTTAGTAGTATATACAATTAACACACTGCAGAAAAACCTACAGATGAGACATTTGGTAGTGCATTCAGATAACACACTACAGGCATACCAACAGATGAAAGTTTTGGCAGTGCATACAGATGACACTGCGAACATACATACAGATGAGACTCTGGTAGTGCATACAGATTACACATTGCAAACATATCATCAGGTGAGACTTTTGGCAGTGCATACAGATGATTCACTAAAGACATACCAATAGATGAGTTTTGGCAATGCATACAGATGACAGACTGCAAACATACCCACAGATGCGACTTTTGGTAGTGCATACCGATGACACATTACAGTCATACCAACAGATGAGTCTTTTGGTAGTGTAGTGCATTAAGATGAAACACTGCTGATGTACCAACCGATGAGACATTTGGCAGTGCATACATATGACACTGCAGACATATCAACAGACTAGATTTTTAGTAGCGCATACAGATGACACATCGCAGACATACCAACATATGAGTCTTTCGGCAGTGCATACAGATGAAACACTAAAGACATACCAAGATACGAGTCTTTTGGCAGTGAATACAGATGACACACTGCAGACACACCAACATATGAGTCTTTTGGCAGTGCATACAGATGACACATTGCAGACATACCAGACTTTTTGTATGACTCACACCAACAGATGAGATATTTGGCAGTACATACTGAAGACGCTGAGCACATACTTGCAAATAAGATTTTTGGCAGTGCATACAGATGACAACACAGCAGACATACAAACAGATGCCACTTTTTGCAGTGCATACTTATGACACTGCAGACAACCCACTTGAGACTTTTGGTATTGCCTACAGTTGATACAATGCAGACATACAAACATACGAGACTTTTGGCAGTGTATACTGATGTCACACGGGAGACATAGCAACAGAAGACTTGGCAGTGCATTCAGACGACACACTGCAGCCATACCTACAGATGAAACTTTTGGCAGAGCATACAGAGGACACACTGCAAATATATTTACAGATGAGACTTTAGGTAGTATATTCAGATGACACAATGAAAACATACTAAAAGATGAGAATTTTGGTAGTAAATACAGATGACAAACTGCAAACATATTAACAGATGAGACTTTTGGTAGTACATACAGATGAAACAATGCAGATATACCAACAGATGATAATTTTGGCATTGCATACTTTATGATACAATGCATGCATACCAACAGATGAGACTTTTGGCACTGCATAAAGATGACACACTGCAAACATACAAACAGATGAGACTTTTGGCGGAGTATTCAGATGATACACTGCAAATATACCTATAGATGAGACGTTTGGTAGCATACAGATGACACAATGCAGACATTCCGAGTGATGACTTTTAGCAGTGCATAGAGATGATGCATTGCAGACATACCAACAGATGAGACTTTTGGTAGTGCATAGCGATGCAGCACTGCATTCATACCAACAGATGAAACATTTGGCAAGACAAACAGATGCCACTTTAAGACATACATACATATAAGTCTTTGGCTGTGCATACAGATGACAACACTGCAAACTTACCTATAATAAAAATTTGAAAGTGCATATAGATGACATACTTCTGACATACCAACAGATGAGACTTTTGGCTGTGCATGCAGATGACACACTGCAGACATACCACCAGATGAGACTTTGGGCATTGCATACAGATTATACAATGCAGACATACTAATAGATGAGACTTGGCAGTGCATACAGATGACACAATTCTGACATACCAACAGATGAGACTTTTGGCAGTGCATACAGATGACACACTGCAGACATACCAACAGATGAGACATCTGGCAGTGCTCACAGATGACACTGCAAACATACCAACAGATGAGACTTTTGGTAGGGCATACAGATTACACTTCTGACATACCAACAGATAATTATTTGCCATGCATACAGATGACACATTGCAAACACACCAACAGATTGAACTTTTGGCATTGCATACAGATGACACACTGCAAATATACAGTTGAGACTTTTGGCCGGGTATACAGATAACACACTTCTGACATAACAACAGATGAGACTTTGGGCTGTGCATACAGATGACACATTGCAGACATATGAACAGATGAGACATTTTGGCAGTTCATACAGATTACACACTGCACATATACCTACAGATGAGACTTTTGGCATTGTACACTGATGACACATTGCAGACATACCTACAAATGAGACATTTGGTAGCGCATACGGATAACACATTGCAGACATACTAACAGTTGAGACTTCTGGCATTATATACTGAAGAAACACTTCAAAGTTACCGACAAGACTTTGGATGACACATTGCAGACATACGAACAGATAAGACATTTGGCAGTGCATTCAGAGTACACACTGCACATATACCTACAGATGAGACTTTTGGCAATGTATAGACTTTGGACAAAGCGTAGGGATGACCCACTGCTGACATACCATCAGATGAGACTTTTGGCAATGCATACTGATGACCAACTGCAGCCATACTAAAAGATAGGACTTTTGGCAATCACACTGCAGACATCCAAATAGATGAGATATTTGTCATTACATACAATTGATACTGCAGACATACAGATAGATGAGACATATTGCAATACATCAATATGATACTGCATGTGGCAATACATCCTGATGCCACTTCGGCAATTCATCCTGATGATTATTCATCTCACTGGAAGGATGGAATCATAATACAAGAACACTGTAATGGTATATACATTTATTTGAAGAAGTTAAGTATTAAACATAATATAACAAATTATATAAAGCTTTTTTATAAATTATTAACAAGGAATGAAAGTGATTTGTATTGCATCAGTTTGGATTTCACTGTGTCAGCAGGACTATTTACATAAAAGAGAGAAAAAAAAAAATATGCTGCTGAGAAAAAATTGAAATTTTGTAAACAGTTTCAAACAATATTATGCACCTAATAGAAAATTGTCAAAGGTAAGTTTCTAATATAAACTCTGTTGGTTTAAACAGGACTAATGCTAAGCACGTTGATTTACCCATTTGCTGTATATTCATTGTGTAAATCAGCTGAGACTCTTTCATTCTGATAATCCTTGTATATCTATTGCAATGGTATGATTTATAATGGCAATAAGGTTGATTAGTACATTTTCAAGGGATGCAACTGCCATTTGGGGTCCACTCTTAAAGAAAAGAATTTGCTCCTCTTGGAGCAAATTCTTTCCTTTAAGAGTAGACTCAATTCTGAAATGATCCCGTTTCCAAACAGTTTTGTTGCTCAAGAAAGCAAACAGGATGTCACAAAAACAGTCTCCTTTAAAAAACAAGAATTCCACGGAATGCTATGTCGACCCTGCTTTGCATCTTCACATTATTAACTCTATGAAAGCATCATTTTGACATGTATTTGGTCAACCCCCATAAGGTTGTTTATGAGATGTCTGTTTCATATTCTTTGCTAGTTTTAGTAACTGTGAATGGTGGCAATCTTGGGTGAATAATTTGCGAAAATATGAAGTAGCTTCATGCAAGGATTATTCTGACAGAAAGTTGTATCAAATTCCACCAGTGGTTCTCAAGATATTGTCATCTTATATTATTGCTATTTTTAATAACAGCAACAGTTGGATATCTTAGATGGTCCATTCACATATATTTGGAAGAACTTCATTTACAGATAATTCTATTGAAGTTGACCAAAATCTGTTCAGGGTTTCTTGAAATATTGATGTTTCAGCAAATAGGAAGTAGGTCAATGTGACCTAATTCAGCTACAAACCTTTTTCGTTTTAGTAATTTTGAAAACTAAGGTTCTACTAATGCTACATGCAAAATTTCAGCCGAATATACTATAAGGCTCTGGGAAAAAAGTCAATTTTATTGTTTTGCTATTTTTAGCAATGACTGCCATCTTGGATTCTTGACCAAGCTGAATTTCACAGTTCTGATGCCCTGCAGTCTGATCATGCTGTATGTAAAATTTGAGAATCATTGGTGTAAGGACTCCATTTGAATGGACTTAAATGCGAGGGTACCCGTAGATTGTGAATGGATAGACAGACGGATGAACAGACTGACCACAAACCTGATGCCTATATTGCACCTTGCTAAAGCAGGTGGGACAATAATAGCAGATAAACACAAAGGTGTACCCAATCACCTTAAATACAGGCAGAAAGGGTGATGGCTAAGATATTCCACTACATAACAATATCAGATACTGTATGGAGAAGTGGCTCATTTCTCAGAGTAAACAAAATACTATCACCATGTCCTGAGGTTATAAAACCTTTTCCAAGGTAAACTTGGCTGTCAGAGCATTCAATTTCAAACCTAAATACATGTAAATTCAAAAAGTTCTGTATGAACAAGGTGAGCTGTAAATCAAAGTAGAAGTGTATGCATTATGCACAGGGGTCGTATTTATAAAACCACTTAAGTTGTTGCTATGCTGTTGCTAAGGCTGAATTTCTATGAAGGAGAATCATACAACTATGAAATTTGCTCTAGAGGAACAGTCTATTTCAGACTTTCCTCCAGAGCAAATTTCATAATTGTAAGGGATCTCCTTCATAGAAATTAAGCCTTAGCAACAGCATAGCAACCACTTAAGTCTCTTTATCAATACGGTCCCAGGTCTTACTTACTAGTCTGAAATTCTGTGATCAGCTGAGCTTAGCATGAAAATTTTATTATAACCTTGAGGCCAGTTTTCATTTTCACGGCCACAAAAATGTCTTGGGCAGATAGGTCAGTCAGCTGATGCTACTACACATATTATACAACTGTTTTCTTCGCCTTTAAATATTACAGTACTCATAAAATCAACTGTGTTAATATTTTTTGCTGAAAAATTGTGAGAAGCTCTTTACATATTTTGGGCAAAAAAACTGCAGTGATATTATGTACAATTCATTTGAAATTTTATGGTCCCATTTACTAACAACATTCTTAGTTTTGAATAACCGGGCCATGGTTGGAAAGTAAAAATCTATTTGCTAAAAATTTAGGATAATGCAAGAGATGGTTTATGGTAAATATGGGTAAACATGCTTTCAGGGGAACCCAATTTTCATTTTTGCATGTTTTCTCAATGGAGCTCAACTCTTAAAGCAAAGAATTCATTCCCCATGAAGAGTAGAACCTTTTTGGAAGGGTTTCATTCTCCAAGGAAGCAAACAGGAAGTCATCAAAGTTGTTCTCCTTTGTAAAAATAGTGCATTAATATGGAGCCGAACTCTTTCAGCTTCACAAGCTAATGCTCTATAACAATTCATGTATCTTATTTATGAATATATTTATTAACCTTAATTCTGGCTGGCATGAGTGTGACAAGTAAAGACTCAACCTGTACAATCATGCACTCTGCAGCCCCAGGGCTTCAGCCTCACCATATGGTACTGTGTTCCCAATCAACCGTAGTAATCTTTATGAACCCCTGCTGTAATAAAGCCCCCTGCCTCTATTCCAACTGTTTGGTTATATTATCTTGCATGACTTCCTGTTTACTTCTCTGGATGAGGTAGATCTCTGAAAAGGGGTCTTCTCTTACAGGAAAGAATTTGCTCCTATAGGAGCAAATTCTTTCCTTTCAGAGTTGACCCTTCTGAGATAGGAGGCAAAAATAGTAGAGTTGCTTCCTCTGCAAATAAACTCACTCACACTCACCTCAATATTGTTTATTAGAGGTGTTTGGCAGTGACTGATTTACTACACTTTTTATCTCTAAATAACCCCAAGCCCCACTTTTCGGAAAATGCAAAGCCCCTTGGGGCGTTTTATAGGATTAATATGGTAAAGCATTGCATTGCCAAGCTGTCAGTCCCACTACATGCCCTACCTCACTCCCAGTAAGCGGTTTATGTTTTGAGGAATTGATATAGTGGACAGTTAGACAAAGGCATAGTCTGATCATACTGCATGATTTGTACACTGATCTGAATCTTTGCTAGTCTTTTTTGATGACCTACTGGGCTTGTCATGTCCACGTTTATAAACAAGAATTCTGCCATATGTGTTGTCTCCCCTGTGTGCCAACTGTCACAAAACAGAGCTTAACCAGAAAGCTCGATGCAAAGTATACACCACTGCCGACACCGGAAGAGTTAATACCTATGTCTTGTTTCTGCTAGTCACAGGTGAGACAACAGAATAGCTGCTAAGTTCTTAAGCAAGGAAGAAACAACATTTCTTCTCATAAAACTCTCTACTCTATGTTCATAATTCATGTAGACTGCAGATTAATAATAACAATGATTTGAGCAGTGACACAACAAAATAAACAAAGCGGCACGGGTGCCCAGGAAAAACTCAGATCAGCCTGGGCATCTGCCCAGTGTGATCAGAGTATTTTCTGTGCATTTATAGAGTCTAAGCTACCACCATGCCAACAGCAATGACTCTGATCAGACTGGGCAGATGCCCAGGCTTATCTAAGTCTTTGCTGGGTGCAAGTTACTGTTGGTTTTGCCGTGTCATGGCTCATTTAATGATACAAATTGTGCTAACTATGTACATAATGACACGAAACAAAACAAAATGACTTGAACAAAATTGATGTCAATATGCTTATTGCTACATGTATAATAATAGTTATAAACAAATTGGTCCACATAAATCTGCTACTTTTCTTAAAATGGAACAGTAATATCAGTGGGAAGCTTCCAACATGCAAAAAGTTTTGGGGTGATTTTTTCTATTTTTTGTATCTCCCCAAACAACACGTGTGAATCTGCAATAATTTAGTGGTAAGGAAAAATTATTTTGATCCTAACAATGTACACAATCAAAATACATGGATATTGCAACATTTTCTAATGGACTCTTTTGAGGCGGACATTGCCAGAAGATAAATGTTTACGTGCAAATTTGCGCCACAGAAGAGTAAATTCATTCTTTTAAGAGTCAACGCCCACTGAGAAGGGAGGCACAAATGAAACCAACGAGTGGGGCGCAAAATGTTCACACCAAGCGTTAACAATATGATTTATCGCAAATTTTCACACAACACCGCTTCCTGTAGGCTCAATGGAGAAAAGGTTAACGCCATGTTAGAATTCTTGATAAAAGATAAAGCTGATCAAAAAAATGCACCCCATCATAGACAAAAAGTGAGATTTGACATATCCCCTAGCAAACAGATTCTGGAAGGGAAAACTGAAAAGAGAACTTGTCTCCTTTAGTGAGACTGGGCATATATGAATTTACTTCAAAAATAAAATCAAAATTATCCTAGAATAACCTTGCAAGCAGGCCCCGAGGTTATAAAACTTGAGTACATTCTCAAACTCAAAATAAAGCACACTGATTGGCTGCTAACGAGCACATGTGCTCGGAAGCAGCCAATCAGTGTGCTTTATTTTGAGTTTGAGATTATTCTCAAGTTTTATAACCTCAAACCCGGATCTGCCTTCACCATGTATTATCATATTTTTCTGGTTATAAGACAGGAGTTAACCCTTTCAAAATCACCACAAATATGCAGATCAGTCTTATACAGAATGAAAATGCAAGTATACTGCAACTTTTTCTACAGGGCTATTTTAAGGCCGACAGTGACAGAAGCATGTTTACATTCTTTCTCATCAATGTGCGAAATCTGCACATCTCGACATTAGCGACGAGACTAATCACAAATTTTCAATTGATGCTGCTTCCTATGTGTTCAATTGGGAAAACATTTACGTCGCATTAGAATCAGCTATAAAATTTTGTTTTTGTTGTTTTTTTTTCCTCTTTTTTTCTCTTCCAAAACAATCATAAAGATCTAGATCTTTAAGACTGTTTTGAAAGGGAAAACCCCTGTCTTACAGCCCAAGAAATATGGTAACACAAGAAATATAAAAAAAAATGGATTTCAAGATCAACTTGAGTGTAAATCAATGATATATATACATATTTGATAATAGGTTTCAATTGAGTATTCAAGAGATTATAATCTTTCAACAGCATAGAAAATGATATATGAATATATTACTATCTACATAACAAAAACTGTCAGAAAACATGTAGCTCATCTTGTAGGAGCTTGCTTTTAACTACGGTAGTGTGATTACAGTAAAGGCTCGTTATATCCCCTCTCATTATAATGCTATCTGGATATAATGCTACCATGTCATGGCTCCCAATGATATCAAACTCCAAAGAAATAAAAGGCAAATGAGCATTTAATGCTAATTTGTCTTGCATTCCTTTATCACTTTAATTTAACCCTTTTGCACTCAGAAAGGCCAAAATTGTATACAATTTTGACCTTTCTGAGTGCAATAGGGTTAAATAGAAATTTTTTACTTATAGCTGTACGCCAATAAGTTTCAATAAAAATCTTTCACTTAAAGCAGTATGCCATTAAGGAGTACCGGTACACATTCATGTTTTCCTTCTCCATTTTTATGAAGGGACACAACTAATGCAGAGCTCTAGATAAGAGGGAGTATTTGATGATAATTAAGGATATTTTTTCTTGTTTCTCATTGAAACCATATGTTGTGACCCCTCATCTGAACCATCTCGATGAGACGGTTCAGATGAGGGGTCACAACATATGTTTTTAAGCAGAATTAAGGAAAATTATCCCTAATTATCACCAAATACCCCCTCTTATCTAGAGGTCTGAAAAATCTTTCACTTAAAGCAGTATGCCATTAAGGAGTATGGGTACACATTCATGTTTTCACTCTTCATTTTAATGAAGGGACACAACTAATGCAGAGCTCTAGATAAGAGGGAGTATTTGATGATAATTAAAGATAATTTTTCTTGTTTCTTATTGAAACCATATGTTGTGACCCCTCATCTGAACCGTCTCGAGACGGTTCAAATGAGGGGTCACAACATATGTTTTAATGCAGAGTTAACAAAAATTATCCCTAATTATCACCAAATACTCCCTCTTATCTAGAGCTCTGTAATGTAAGGACTTCTTTGATTAAGGCGAGGATTTTCCCCATTAGACCGGCGCGACAGGTCCGAATTTTCAAAAGTATAAAGTGTGCAAATTTTCTTAGCGGAGCTTCCACAAATATGTAAGCCGTATGAAATCAGATCATTTGTGATTCAGACCCAAAGTCATGGGGAGATAATCCAGTCTGACCCTACCTACCCTTAATTCAAGGTTTTCACATACCTCAATTTTTGAGGTAATAAAAATATTGAAATCAGTCATTCATTCCATACATTTTTGTCATAAATGCATGCTACATACATGCATATCACAATACAAAGCAATGTTTTTCTTCTTGTTACGCCTGACTGGCATTTAAACATGCAAAACTACAGTTATACTTCCGGTCAAAGTGGCCAAAAGAGAACGCTTCACTATAACTAAAATACAAGTACTTTTCCCCCCCGTGACCCAGCATTTCCTTCATGCAGCAGACTTATGCGATGCAAGTACGCAATATATATGAGTGGGAAGCTGGGTCACGGGGGGGAAACGATACTCAATAAGCCAAAGAAGAAGAATGGTCAACAGTAGCACTGTGATCTTCAAGGATAATATTGTGTACCATGACCTTGAAATGAGGTCAAGGTCGCATACATATAGTCAAAACTATCCAGTGTTGTCTGTTATGTAAGTAATGTAAGTCAAAAAAGGGTGAAATGTATACAATAAATCATTATTTCAATGATCAGTTTGAGGATAATTTACAATTTATCTCAACAATGACGTCGACGTCAACGTATGTTTAACGTACTTTACATAGACACAAACACTTGAAAATTCATTTGTCATGCAAGTTACAAGTCATAGTCATAAATGCAAAGCAAAAGTCAGTGATCCGTATAACTTTTAGATCATGGGGAAAATTCACGCCTTAAGCATAGAAGTCCTTACTATTTGCTTACTTGGATGGCACTGGTCTTCTAACATGGGGTCTACTCTTTAAGGAAAGAAATTGGGGTCTACTCTTTAGAGAAAGAAAGTGGGGTCTACCCTTAAGGGAAAGAAAATGGGGTCTACTCCTATAAGAGCTGACTCCATCAAAATGATGTCTATTCTTAAAGGAGAGACTTTGCACTGAGAGGAGCAAATTTTTTTCTTTTAAATGTTTACAACATTCTAGAAGGGATGCAAAAATGAAAATGGCTGAATTCCTTCCCCTGTAATGTGTACCCATTCACATTAAATGCACCTCAAACATGGCATAATAAGGAACTGTAACAATATGCAGTGTGTGAAACTTGCACAAATGGCTGAATATGCATGGTTTTACATAAGTCACTTTACTTCACTTTTGTTTATAGAAAACGGATTTGCATGACATCTTGCTCATACTTCAATGAAAATGCGTAGCATGGACTTTTTGGAAACCTAGATGAACAAACAAATTCGACAAATTTATGTCCCCCGCCTTGGAAACTAGGTCTCCACTGTATATACACTTAGTGTTTGAGCTGGAAAAGCGGCTAAGTTAACAAGACCTGTCCGCGTACAGGATAGCTCGCCTGCAGCGCATTGCCCATCACATAAAAAAACTTTAACCAAAACATCCATTTCGGACGCCGACGCGGACGCCGACGCCAGGGTGACAACAATAGCTCTTCCTGAACTTCCGTTCAGGCCAGCTAAAAATGTGAAAAAAGTAATAAAAAAATAATGTGAGGATTATATCCAAACCACATGCATATCTTCAGACCATGATCAAAACACCTGTGAAGTTTCAAAGGAATCCGCATAAAACTGTTGGAGGAGTTGCACACACAAGGTACCCACTATCTATTCACTTTGATAGTAAAAATGTATGAAAAATGGCTAAGTTCAATTTGCGAAAAAAGTGATAAAAAATAATGTGAGGATTATATCCAAACCACATGCAGATCTTCAAACCATGATCAAAACACCTGTAAAGTTTCAAAGGAATCAACATAAAACTGTTGGAGGAGTTGCACACACAAGGTACGCACTATCTAGTCACTTTGATAGTAAAAACGCCTAAAAAATGACTAAGTTCAACTTGCGGAAAAAGTGATAAAAAAAATAACGTGAGGATTATATCCAAACCACATGCATATCTTCAGACCATGACCAAAACACCTGTGAAGTTTCAAAGGCATCAGCATAAAACTGTTGGAGGAGTTGCGCACACAAGGTACCCACTATCTAGTCACTTTGATAGTAAAAACGCCTAAAAAATGACTAAGTTCAACTTGCGGAAAAAGTGACCAAAAATAATCTCAGGATTATATCCAAAGCATGTGCATATCTTCAGACCATCACAAAAACAGCTGTACAGTTTTGAAAGAATCGGCATAAAACTGTAGGAAGAGTTGCGCACACAAGGTACCTACTACATTAGGGGGACGGAAGGACGGAATGCCGAAAACTATGTCCCTCCGCTTTTCTTCGAAAAGGCGGGAGACAATAAAATGATCTATGAGTATAATCATTTGACAAAAAATATCTGCATTATACAAGTTGAATAGCCCATGCAGATATAAAAGATGCCAAAGTTTTTTTTACCAAAGAAACCACAGGACACATACTTGGCATTCCTTTGGTAACTTTGAAAATAACAAGCACCTCCTGGAAAAATGGTAACAAAGCAACAAAGCTATGACCAACTGACAGTTAAATGATAATTTGAAATATGTGTATCCGAAGATTTCCTTTTAGAATAATTTACTTCAATATTGAATATAGAATTCTTAACAAAACAAATTCTTCTTGGATATTTAAGGTGACTGACAACATTTTTATGTTTCCTAAAGATTTGAGCCATGACAAGACAAAACCCAACAAAGTGGCATGCACACCACGCCAAGACTCAGATTAGCCTGGGCATCCACTCAGTCTGATTATTGCACTCAAAGGGAAGCCAAGGGTCTAAGCTACCTTGATGCCAACAGTGAAGACTCTAATCAGAATAGGTGGATGTCAGGCTGATCGGAGTCTTCGCTGAGCATAAATGACACTTTATTGGTTTTGTCATGTCATGGCTCAATATAAGAACATGAACTTGGTAGTGTCTCCATAGACCTTAAAACATATGCACACAGTCACTGCTCATGCACAAACGAGCCAAAACCTACATTGAGTGGTCTTATTTTTGGTTTAAACAATATTTATTTCACGTAAATTACATGCATAACATTTACAGAGTACAAAATGGTGAACAGGATTTGATAACAAGCATCAAAACTTATACAATCATCTCTGATGCCCTGATCGAAATAGGTAGCATATTTCTTTAGGCTTGTCTATACAGGATCAGCCGTCATAGGCCTTAGCTTTTCCTTGTAAGATGTGGTGATATGTTAGTCTAGTTTCAGCAATCATACCATAAATGCTGCTTTTGCAAGTAACAGAAATTCAGTTGCATAACGCCTTGAGAATTTCGTCCTCCGGAAACCAACATTGTAAGAGAGGTAATTCATGTCAATGAAAGCTGTGTAGCAGCTGAAGTAGTTCACTCCCTTTATATGCCTTTATATATCATTGGTGCTCCTTTTTATGATGAGGAAAAGGCTCATTGACCACCAGATCATTCAAAATGACCGAAACTTGCATTTTTTTTCCTAACTTCCATGTTAGTCAGCTGTATGAATGTACACAAGCATATGTACATATAAGGTGATTATCACTGATATATACCTAAGGACAAAAGTTCTGCACGGATGTTCCTTAGATGGGCAGACACATCCATTATTGCCACTATTACACCAAACCCTTTTACAAAACGTGTTGAAAAGAACTTTCTCTACAAATAATCTGTAATTTCTATTCTGTGTCTACTACCCCTTTTTGACAAATTTCAGCTGCCACTGCATAAAACAAGGACTAAGGTGAATGTACACCTTCAGGAGAAGCAAATCTGCCATTTTCATTTTTTGCATCCCTTTACAATTTTTTACAATTTGGGATCAACTCTTAAAGGAAAGAATTTGCTCCTATAGGAGCAAATTCTTTCCTGTAAAAGTAGACCCCATTTTCAAAGGGCTTCATCCTCCAGGAGGCAAACAAACAAAAAAGTCATAAAAGTTGCTTCCCTTTGTAAATACAGTAAAATACATTGAGGTATACCCATACACTTTAAACCAACAAGATGAAAGACCTTTTGTTATTCATACAAACAATAAATGGATACCGAGAGACCTGCAAATGTCTAATGAAGGATGAAGCCTGAACATCCAAATGCATGTAGGCTGGTTAAAGATTCATTATATGCGGACCTCTTGTGCTTTTTTGACCTCTTTTCAAGCAAACGGCCCATCTATTCCTAGAATTTTCTTTTTTCCATATTTGGTCTCAAAATAAGGGTGCCATCAATCCAGAGGTTGGGTCTATCTAACATAGCTTGCCACATGGTCATCTCCTCACCCCGGGCATCCATCCAATCCACAGGCTTCCCTTGGCTCAAACCTGAAAATACAGATTATACATACAGACTAAACATTAAAGGCGGCAATGTCAGATGGGGGTAGCTAATTCAGTTTCTCTCTTTGTTCCAAATCTTGTTATCGGAATATTAATACCATTCAACTAACACTATAATACAGTAAACTCCTGATATCTCAAACATTGATATCTCAAAGTATCTTCTTATATCAAAGAATATATTGCCTATTTCTATTTACATTTCAACTCCTGGTATCTCAAACTACTGATATCTCCAAAAAAAATTCTGGTACCAGAAAATTTACTTTGAGATATCAGTAGTTTGGAATTTGACTTCGGGAGTTGACTGTATTGGAAACATGCTATCATGCCAAGGCTCATAAATTTTGAGCATTTCTCTTATATGCAATTGCTGTTTTGTCTAAATATACTGCTGTTTATCAACCAAAACTCAGCTTAATAAAGGTTTTGTAAACCATACATTTCTTAACTACACATACATCAGCTTGTCATATGAAACGCAGATGGCAGTATTGTACCTGTGACCATCATGGCCAGGAAAAAACAGAAAAACAAGAACACTCGTCACTAAGTACCATATTATAGACAAGGTGATTTACTCCGAAAACAAATTAACAGGACCCATCTTTTCAAAGCATCCTTAGCCTAATAAGCTCGTTAATAGGTCAACTCGTTTAGTGTTTTGTGGCTTTATAGCCAAATACACTGATATATTTTTATGAAAACATGTGAGAAGCTTTTGCACTGCACATTTTTACAACAAAAATAGTGGTATATTTGAGATATTATCGTTTGAAATTTCACATTAACCAAAGACATCTTTAGTTTTGAACAACTGGGCCCTGACCTTCATCTCAATATTTTTAATTAAGCTATTCCAGTATGATTGAAAAAAATAGAACAGTTAGGTTTTCAATAAAAGCAAAAATTATATTTCTAGGTCAGCTTGTTTTCCCATGGAACACTTCAGTTAAAGATTTGCATTTACTGAGAAGAAATATGGAACATTTCACAAGCATGAATGCCAGTACTAAGGACAGATTTTCCTAACCACACAAAGTGGCCATGAAAAGTTCTTGTAATAACTCACCAGTGCCAAGATTCAGTCTAGTCCCTCCCAGGAAATCATTGCTGGTGAGCTTCTCATAGTCCCATATAGTCAGTTCTAGACAGCGCTCTTGCAGCTCTAGTATAGAAACATCCTCAAAAATAAATGTATGGTTCCACGCTGGGCTACAGTTCTTTTTGACTACTGCTGTCTTCTGTTTGCTGCTTCTGTGTCTCTCAGGTAATAAATATCTGAAATGATAAGAAGTTTCTTATTGTTTTACAAATTCTGACACCTCAACAATGTCTATAAACAATGAATAGAGGTGAATGGGTATACCCTCAGGGGAAGCAACTCTGCTGTTTTCATTTCCCAATGAGAGCAAACTTTCATAAGGTCAAATTTTTCTCGTCAGAACACATTCTTTCTTAGGGGAGGTATTCTTTCCTTTAAAAGTAGACGCTGTTATGGAATAATTGAATAATAGAAGCAAACAGTAAGTTATAAAAGTTGTTTCCCGTCGTAAAATTCACCAAAACATGAAGTGTACCCATTCACCTTAAATTTTTTGAGAAAGTAATTTGTGTAGAGAAACTTCAATATTGGATATAAACTTGAATTTTCTACTTCAATATCATTCTACGGCTGCAAGGGCTGGGCCAGTTGTTCACAGCATTGTTAGCTCATAAAGAAGTCCTTAGTCGAGGATTCGTAGTTTTTCTAGCACTCACAAAATCAAGTGTCTTAATATTTTTTCGTGCAAAAATGTGAGGAACTTTTGCAGTGCAAAAGCTCCGCAAAATTTTCATACATTAGAAATATTAATGTCTCGTTAACTACGCGATTGTTAGTTTTCAACAACTGGGTCCTGGTGCCTTTGGGGGTTTAACAGTAACTACCCTTTCAAACAGCACCACAGTCAATATTAAGTGGTCTCCCAGAGACAGGGAGAAAGAAGAGAAAGATAGGATAGGCAAGGGTAACAAAATCCAAACAGCCCCAATACAACACCTATATGTATCTGCAGTCTGATCCGACTCTTTGTATATGTATTCTGAAAAGAATCTTTCGTGACTGTACTAATTACTATGTACACTGAAAATCACTTAAGTCTAGTCAAATGGTGCTGAATCAGATGAGACTTCACTTACGAACAGAGATTTGAGCAGCAACACGAGAAAAACAACAAAGTGGTTGTGTGCCCAGCGCAGACTCAGATCAGCCAGGGCATCCGCCCTGTCTGATCAGACTCTTTGCTAAGTACTTAAAAGGTAGCTTAGGGTCTAAGCTACCTCCGTGCTGACAGCGAAGCCTCTGATCAGACTGAGTAGATGCCCAGGCTGATCTGAGTCTACCCTGGGTGCACAACCACATTGTTGGTTTTGTTGTGTCGCAGCTCATTTTACTTTTTGACTTTCATCAGGTGATGAAGCCACAACGAGGAGCTAAAATACCAAGAGCCCAAAGCCCTTCATGAGGCATTTCAGCAACAACTACAAGCTTCAGCACCTGATAAGTGTCTAAAAGTAAAATTTCGGTTCTTATATTTACACATTACATTGTATTTTATGCTACATAGCTTCCCACTACAACTGGTACACTGAAAAATACTTAAAATTGTTAGTACAGAAACTTTTAATAAGCTATCTTTTGTCTTATGTTGAACAGCCATAACCACAGCAATTTGAACACTGTGACGTCCAATGAAATCACACATTTACCTAACATCAGTTTGAAGTTGTGACATGCGGGCAACTACCCATCACTGACATATGACAATGATTGTTCAAAATGGTTCATTCACAGCAATGAAATATTACTCACACACCCAAAAATGTATCTTTTCTCGTAATATTTTTCAAACCTACCCTTTACAGAATGGGTCAGAGAACCCATTGGACCTCACAGCAGTTAGATTTCTAGCCTCCTTCACCACAACATGTAACTGGCCCTTTCCTGATCCTGACCCCGAGTCCCTCTTGGTTTTCCCTTTAAATTCTGTTGTCTTCACCTTGTCAGCAGGAACATATCGTATTGACAGAACAATATCACCTTTGTATGTCAGCATAGAGGTGGGCTGGGCATCAAGCTGAAACCATTATACAGATGAATTATACCGTATTAATCCTAATAAACACCCCTGCTCTAATACAGTCTAACCTGTACTTACGGCCACCTGTATTAAGCGTGCACCTGCCGTAAACGGCCAGTTGGCATTCCCCCCAAACGATTTTCCATGTAAATGAACCTGTAATCAGCAAGCACCTGTTTTACGCAGCCACCGGCCGCAAAATTTTATCCGAAATCGCTCGAAAACCTGCCTTAGCGGCCATGGTTTTTTTTTGGCCGTATCGATTCTCCCGACTACTTTACGCTGGTATACTGATTCAGAGCGCCGGACACGTATTTCCACCAATGTCGGTATTTAGTGTGACCGATATCGCTTTTTACAGCAAATCGAATGCACTTTAACTGGTTCTCGATATTTTGATGCGGTAGCAAAAAAGCTATTAAATTACACCGGCAAGCAGTAGAATCTTGGAAAACCCATTGAATTCGGTCAGATCAAAGGTGAATTAACTATCGACGGCATTTGTTTGAATTGTACAAGTTAGTTCGCACCTCACTAAATGGATAAGGACTTCTATGGTTAAGGCTTGAATTTTCCCCATGATTAAAAAGTTATACGGATCACTGGCTTCTGCTTTGCATTTATGACTATGACACGTAACTTGCATGACAAATGAATTTTCAACTGTTTGTGTCTATGTAAAGTACGTTAAACATACGTTGACGTCATTGTTGAGATAAATTATGAATTATCCTCAAACTGATCGTTAAAATAATGATTTATTGTATACATTTCACCCTTTTTTGACTTACATTACTTACATAACAGACAGCCCTGGATAGTTTTGACTATATGTATATGACCTTGACCTCATTTCAAGGTCATGGTACACAACATAATCCTTGAAGATCACAGTGCTACTGTTGACCATTCTTCTTCTTTGGCTCACTGAGTATCGTTCCCCCCCGTGACCCAGCTTCCCACTCATATATATTACGTACTTGCATCGCATAAGTCTGCTGCATGAAGGAAATGCTGGGTCACCGGGGGGAAAGTACTTGTACTTTAATTATAGTGAAGCGTTCTATTTTGGCCGTTTTGACCGGAAGTGTAACTATGGTTTTGCATGTTTAAATGCCAGTCAGGCGTAACAAGAAGAAAATCATTGCTTTGTATTGTGATATGCGTGTATTTAGCATGCATTTATGACAAAAATGTATGGAATGAATGACTGGTTTCAATACTTTTATTACCTCAAAAGATGAGGTATGCGAAAACCTTGAATTTAGGGTAGGTAGGGTCAGAATGGATTATCTCCCCATGTCCTTGGGTCTGAATCACAAATGATCTGATTTCATACGGTTTACATATTTGTTGAAGCTCTGCTAAGAAAAAAATTGCACTCTTTATACTTTTGAAAATTCGGACCTGTCGCGCCAGTCTAATGGGGAAAATCCTCGCCTTAATCATAGAAGTCCTTAATGATGTTTACCGACTAGTACAGGTGAGAAAAACCTGTTTTAGAAAATATTTAGAACAACGCAATCACACAATCACTTTGGCCACCGAAGCTGATCGTAGCTGGCGAGGTGCGAAAGCTCATTAATTCAGCGCAGTCATCAAAGGCAATTTGTTTTGTTTGACTGTCCTATTCATTAAGAGTCATTAACAGCTTTTAATTTACAATGTACATGTACAGAACTCCTGAACCAAACCAATGAAAATGTTTTTTCTGTTTAGTGGGTGAGGGAGGGGAGGGGGGGTGGGGGGAGCTGGATCTAAACTTAGATATTCTGTTGGCAGTTTAAACAAGTGGAAGCTTTTCAAAAGGATCAGCCTTCATTTTGTATTAACAATCAATCAGTGTCCATTTCATTAGTGTCTTAAATACCATAAGTTTCTGATTGTAAGTTTCTCATCATGGCCAGTACCAGTAAGAAAAGGAAAGTTTTGACTTTAGAAGAGAGAGTTCAGGTCATAAACTTGTTGAGAACCTGATGAGTACCCTTGGTATGGACGAAACAGTTTTTTTTTTCGGAGTAAATCGAACCTGTATTAAGCAAGCACCTGTCTTAAGCAAGCGATTTTGCCTTATCCCTTGGCTGCTTGCTTAAGACAGGTTAGACTGTAAACAGGGTACCCACAGAAAATAAGAAATAAAATTCCATGACTTTTGCATGATAATTCTATGATCCAAGTTAAATTTCCATGACCATTCAAAGAAGTCTTCCTTTCTGTGTTTTGCCATATAATTCTGACTATCACGATACTATCACTATCGGAGAAACCCCTATTATGATACTATTACTATCGAGGGTCTTACATCACGATGCCTCATGATACTATCACTGTCTCTGAATATTGCAATTTCTTGAGAATTCAGATGATTTAAGTAAGTCCCTCATCTCTAAATTACATACCAGTGCTGTCCACTATGAGTGTAAACTTTACCACCATCTTAACAAAAGTTTTTTATGCAAAGCAGACACCTTTCAGGTTCCTAAATGAAATTTGTTTGGAAGACAAGTGTCAAAATCCAGTTCACAAGGTGAAAATCTACATGATCAAAAACTATCAAAACTATCCATAGTTGAAAGCACTATCGGCGATAGTTATCGATAAAACACTATCACAATAGCACTATCAAGGCAACCACTATCACGATGCATCACTATAACAATGTATCGTTACACCCCTAATAATTGAGTTGCAAAAGTAATTGACTTCTAAGTCATATCTTGTTTTCTGATGAAGTAAAAATATTTGAATTGCTCTGATGAAAAATCAGAAATGTATTTCTCAAGACTTTTGAGCAAGTGAAGCGAGCGAGAAAAAATTGAGATATAGTGACATCCAAACTGGCATCTCATATCGAAATTCCATGATCTTTCCATGGTATTTCATCATTTTCATATTCCATGATTTTTCCAGGCAGAGAGTTTTTTTTTCAGTCATTTTCCATGTTTTCCAGAGCCTGTGGGAACCCTGAATAAATGCCCCCTGCCTCTTTCCTGCAAAAAATATTATATTAACTTGCATGAATTCCTGTTTGCTTCTCTGTATGAGACAGCTCAATGATATGGGGTCTACTCTTAAAGGAAACACATTTTAAGCTGTACATAATGCATGGATTAATATGATATATTCTTCAGATTCAGTGGTGCAACTGTTTTCAATGGCTGCCTAATTAGTGAATTATGAATTTCAGGCATGTAAAAAATATTCATTCAGGGAAAACATCAGCAAATGGAATGATTCCTCTTTGGATGGATGGATAATGACTTGTGATTTTAAAGTCCTTTTAATAGTATTTCAGTCAGAACCAGATGCAAGGGTAAAAATGAACAGCTGTGAGAAATGAAACCCTGTTTACTACGAAAACAATTCTGCCTCAAATCCGCTTTGTACCCAGGCCACAGCTCTTAACCTGCTGAGCATTCGGGCACCTGAAAGTACTATGAAAACAACAGATTTTTTAAGCAGAACAAGGTGAACAATTCTTGACAACAGTTGAGACTCAAAGAAGCCTGATACCTTCCCTTTATACTAGGTCTCTTTGCCATTCACAATAACAGCCATAAAACCAATGCAAATTTTCACAATACTGATCTATTCATCTTTGAATCTGGCCGGGAAAGGATTTGCTCCCCTATGAGTAACTTTGTAATTTACGAGTAAACCTACGTGCTAAGACTATGATCAGCCAGTAATTTTTTTGTAATCCGGACAGGTATTATGTAACATAGGCAATAATTGGGTTAGGTGATTTTGATTTTTAAAGATGAATCCTTATTGGATAGATCTCCGTGTGTTTCCAACCAGTTTTACAAAGCAAAACATTAGTGACTTCCTGTTCACTTCCTTGGATGACATATCCCTTTCAAATTGGATCTACTCTCAAATAAAAAGACTTGCTCCTGGATCAAATTCTTTCCTTGACAGCTGATTCCATTGAGAAGGGAGGCAAAAATGAAAATGGCATAGTTACTTCCCCTGAAAGTGTACCCGCACCTTACAACAATTTCTCTCAAAAGGCTGCTCTGACATTTCAAGGTACAGTCTACTCTCAATATCTCATCGAAGTTCATCCCAAAGTACTGATATCTCACAATAAATTTTCGGTATAGTTTACTCTCAATATCTCAAAGTCAAAGTTCTGGTCCTAGAAAATTTACTTTGAGATATCAGTAATTTTAGATAACAGGTGTTGAAATGAGAATAAAAATTGTAATGCACCAGTCATTTGCAACCACGGCCCCCATGGGGCCGGGGATAGCGGGGGCATAGCGGGGCTTCAGTACCTAACAGGTGTCCTGGCAGTGCCGTGGATACGCCGGGCTTTTTGATTCACACCAAAACAGTTGGGAAAATAGTGGTGTTTTTAACGAAATTTACCACAACACATTGTCAGAACATAGACTTTTATATTTGTATAATCCCCTGGGGGCGGAGACCTTTACCAGGGATTTGACACAAAAAATGTTCCCACAGTGCAGGGCATATACAAGGGCTCTGCAGATTGAAAAGTCAATATCCCAACTATTCCCTGGCCCCAGGGGGGTCGTGGTTGCAAATGACTGGTGCATAAATATGTCCAACCTTTATTCTTTGATAAAAGAGAGTACTTTGAGATATCTGTTTTTGAGATATCGCGAGTTGACTGTACATGTATTCTGTGTATTCTCTCCACTTACTCTTTCCTGTAGAGGGTACCACTTTGGCGAAGGATCATCAAACTTGTAATAGTCAAAGTTGATTGTGACCTCACCCAAGAAGTCATTTCTACCAAACCTGTCATTGTGCCATACAGTCAGCCAGAGGGTCCGGTTTTCTAGTTCACTCTTTGATATGGAATACTGAGGAAAAGACAACATATTGAGAAAACTTCACTACTACTCAGGGACTGTGAATTATTCAATCTTCACACCTATAAAAGTCACTTTGTCGTAAAGAAGATATTTTATAAATGAGCCGCGGCACTACAAAACCAACAAAGTGGCATGCGCGCCCAGTGAAAACTCAGATCAGCCTGGGCATCTGCCCAGTCTGATCAGAGTCTTCCCTGTTCCCATGGAGCTAGCTTTGAGCCATAGCTACCCTTTAAGTTCTCAGCAAAGACTCTGATCAGACTGAGCGGATACCCAGACTGATCTTATCCTCTGCTGGGTGCACATGCCACTTTGTTGGTTTTGTCATGTCACAGCTCAAATATGTTTACCATGATCAGACTGCTCCTAATGCTCAGTCTGTTCTGGGTACATACTATTCAGGAAAAGAATACCCTTTGACTCTGGATGAGTCAATTAGTTCAATAAATGTAACACTACTGAGTGAATGGCAGAAAGTGGGTGTCTTTTTAGACTGGCTGTTGTAGGGATGTTGCACCATGCCCGTAGTTTCCACTGCTTACAACTTGTGAACAAGGGCCCAGTTGTTCAAAGCATTGTTAGCCTAACAAGCTCGTTGATAAGTATTTTGCGAGTTAATAGCCAAATGCTTCTCACATTTTTTCAACAAAAAAAGTTAGCGCATTTTAGGTATTAACGTTTGAAATTTAACTTCTCTTTAACTAACAACCTTGTTAGTTTTGAACAACTGAGCCCAGATGCACTGTACCTGCACTATTAAAATTCCCTGCAAGTGTAAGAAAGCAATATTTGACATTTTAACGAAATGTACTGACCTTCAGCTGCTCATCGAAAGTTGGGTTCAGAGTGTGCTTCTTTACTTTTGATTTTCTTTTACCACCCCGAGTCTTGTCTGGCAATAAATATGTCTTCACATACCTGTAAAATTGATGATTTTAATTGGCAATGTTATGAGAAAAAGTACATATATATATCAGGTAATACTTACTTATTATCCCAAGTTATTATGTCCATACTTCATCCTCAAGGTATAGGTAAAGGCACAACCACAAGACCATGAAAAATAGATCAATGTGCTCTATTTTTATTCTGAGGTCTTGTATCAGATCATACAAACTCATTATCCAAAATTGTCATGTTAAAACATCATATAGTCCTCAAGATATAAGGCAAAATCACTGAACTATAAAATGTAGTTCACAGTGACCTACTTTTATTATGAGGCTTAACATCAGGCTATAATGAATTATTATCCCAAGCTATCATGTTCATACATCAAATAGTCTTCAAGATATAAGGTGAAATCACCGAACCCTGAAAGATACAGGTCATGGCCCCATATGCGTCACTGTCTTTAGGAGGTCTTCCCTCTTCCCTGATGTTCCTATACAGCAAGCTTGAAGACTCTATCTCTTTGAAAGTGAACTAAATGCAAAAAGTGAACCAAAATTATCTATATCAATGAGTCATGAAATACAGATCATTGCCTCATATGTATCACTGCATTCAGTTGATCTTCCCCACATGTTGTGTGGCAAGTTTGCAGATTCTATCCTTTTTGGTTACAAAATGCAAAAGGTGAACCAAATATTCAATGTTTGATGTTCCATGAAATATAGGTCATGGCCCAGTATGCATGACTGCGTTAAGTAGACCTTTCACAGATATTCCTATATAGCAAGTTTGACGACTCTTTCCCTTTTGGTTTCTTGTTTACTTGGAAACCAAGCTGATCACAAAAGGTGAATTTAGTTTTTGCTAATGCGGACAAAGTGCACTCGCATCCACACACACACAAAGCGTATTGCATAAGCTACCTTTGTTTTGCAAAGGGGCACTTACAAATGGGTTTACTTTCAAGGGAAGCATCTGTCACGGACTCTTATAACAAGTAGCCCAAAGGGCAACAATTGCTCACCTGAGAGACACTGTAAACCTATAGGGATATTTAAGATGCTCAAGGGCAGCTAACTCCACAGTCAGTGGTCCAATCAGGCTGAAAATTAAACTCATCCAAAACATTATGTATGCCCTCATTTAATATATGCAAGTTTAAAAAGTATTCGATCAAGAGCACAATAGACAGAGCTGTCAAGGGCAGCTAACTTGGTAGTGGTTGGCCTGATCTGGCCAAAATTTGAACTTGTTTAAGATATTATGCATTTCCTCATTACCTGCAAGTTTGAAAAGGATCGGATCAGTAGAAACCAAGAAAAAGTGGTGACATTGATTTTTTGGATGCTCAGGGCAGCTACTCCATAGTCAGTGGTGGGATCTAGCCGAAATGCTAACAAATCCAAGCTTTTATGCATATCCTCATTACCTGCAAGTATGGGGAGGATCGGATGAAAAATGAAAATGTGATGACGTTGTTTTCTCCATTATAACACTATGGGATTTTTTTCAAACGCTCAAGGGCAGCTAACTCCGTAGTCTGTGCTCGAATCCGGCCAAATTTCGAACTCATCCAAGCTCTTATGTATGTCATCATTACCTGCAAGTATGATAAGGATTTAAACAAAAACCTTGATTGCAGCACCCTGAAAGTCAAACTTGCTCGAGATATTGTCATGCCCTACATTTGTGTGAAGTTATTTCAAAATCCGTTGAGAAATGTAGGTGCTAGAGCGATGACAAAGTTTTTCTAAAAAAAGCCACAGTGACCTTGACCTTGGGCGCAGCACCCTGAAGGTCGAACTTGCTCGAGATATTGTCATACCCTACATTTGTGTGAAGCTATTTCAAAATCCATGGAGAAATGTAGGTGCTAGAGCCATGACAAAGTTTTTCTAAAATTAGCCACAGTGACCTTGACCTTGGGTGCAGCACCCTGAAAGTCGAACTTGCTTGAGATATTGTCATGCCCTACATTTGTGTGAAGTTATTTCAAAATCCGTTGAGAAATGTAGGCACTAGAGCGATGACAAAGTTTTTCTAAAAATAGCCACAGTGACCTTGACCTTGGGCGCAGCACCCTGAAAGTCAAACTTGCTCGAGATATTGTCATGCCCTACATTTGTGTGAAGTTATTTCAAAATCCGTTGAGAAATGTAGGCCTTAGAGCGATGACAAAGTTTTTCTAAAAATAGCCACAGTGACCTTGACCTTGGGCGCAGCACTCTAAAAGTCGAACTTGCTCGAGATATTGTCATGCCCTACATTTGTGTGAAGTTATTTCAAAATCCATTGAGAAATGTAGGCGCTAGAGCGATGACAAAGATTTTCTAAAAATAGCCACAGTGACCTTGACCTTGGGCACAGCACCCTGAAAGTCAAACTTGCTTGAGATATTGTCATGCCCTACATTTGTGTGAAGTTATTTTAAAATCCATTGAGAAATGTAGGTGCTAGAGCCCTGACAAAGTTTTTCTAAAATTAGCCACAGTGACCTTGACCTTGGGCGCAGCATCCTGAAAGTCGAACTTGCTCGAGATATTGTCACGCCCTACATTTGTGTGAAGTTATTTTAAAATCCGTTGAGAAATGTAGGCAATAGAGCGATGACAAAGTTTTTCTAAAAATATGTGATGACGTTGTTTTCTCCATTATAACACTATGGGATTTTTTTCAAACGCTCAAGGGCAGCTAACTCCGTAGTCTGTGCTCGAATCCGCCCAAATTCCGAACTCATCCAAGCTCTTATGTATGTCATCATTACCTGCAAGTATGATAAGAATCTAAGCAAAAACAGTTGAGAAAAGGTGATGATGCCATTTTCCCCATTATAACCCTATGGGATTTTTTTCAAACGCTCAAGGGCAGCTAACTCCGTAGTCTGTGCTCGAATCCGACCAAATTTCGAACTCATCCAAGCTCTTGTGTATGTCATCATTACCTGCAAGTATGATAAGGATCTAATCAAAAACAGTCGAGAAAACGTGATGACGCCGTTTTCCCCATTATAACCCTATGGGGGCTATCTGTTGCCATGGAAACCAGAGTTCTGAGCTGATCGGCACCAAAACCTAATGCAGCCTTTCCCCCACCCAAATGATGCTTCAGATAAAATTTGATTGCGATCGGCCCACTGGTCTCTGAGATATTTATGTTTGAAAGTGTTGACGCACGCACCCACGGACGGACGGACGACGGCTCGACTCCCATCCTATAAGCTCACCTCTGAGCCTTCGGCTCAGGTGAGCTAAAAATCTCACGCCCCGGCCGAGGCTCGAACCGGGGACCCTTCGATCTATCTGAAGTCTCGCACTCTACCACGTCGCTATAAAAGCCAGCTTGTACCGCAAGGCAGTACAAGTGTATCTTATACCTAACCTATACCCTGTAACATTCTCCCCCTCCATATTGAATTCGTCCTCGAATTCTCAGGAGGTACAAGAATCACTGGAAATGAGACTTAAGTTCTAATGCACATGTGGGTCATTTATGTTGGGCGCCATTTGTCACGGACTCTTAAAAAATCTCACTCCCCTGCCGAGGCTCGAACCGGGGACCCTTCGATCTGAAGTCTCGCACTCTACCACGTCGCTATAAAAAAGCCGGCTTGTACCCCAAGGCAGTACAAGTGTATCTTGTACCTAACCTATACCCTGTAACACATCTCTTCAATTTTCTTTTTTGCCTCCCTCCTCAACAGGAGTCAACTCTTACAGCATTTTGGAAGTGCTACAGCATGTTGATAAGCAAACAGGGAGTCACAAAATTTGTTCTTGCAAATATTGTGGAAAAACATGGAGATTTAGTCATACAACTTAGGAAGCAGTGAAAATACTGTTATGGCTTCAAGCCTTTGCACATACAAGTGTTTTTATTTGCTTTTTATCATTGATAAGTGAGCTGTCTCCTTACAAATTTTTATTATGCATCAAAGATTGTTTACTCATCACCCCTCATCACCCAGCCCCATCACTAGTAAACTCACGGGTCAGATCTGCGTCTCTTTGCATCCACAGCAGCAATATCACGACACTGTTTGATATGTACTTCTAACATGCCTGTCTTGTAGTTGTAGTTCAGTCCGAACAAAATCTCGCCGGTTACAGGTATCTTACTGTAGGCAATGTCCCCTGCATCACTGTAGAAACTGGCAATACTCTCTCTGCTGTCCTGGAATTGATAAATAAAAGCGGAAGATTAGTGATTTCCCATCGTTAAGATGGATATTCCTCCATGATTTTCTGTTGATTGATTGATTTGATGCTTACCGTCCACGGTAAATAGCTATGGTCAGTCATGTCGGGAGGGTCAGTTAGCCTAACCACACTATTCCTGGGCAGGCTTAGACCTCCTAAGCCGTTAACCAGTACTAAGTGCACATACTTCCACCAGTAACTGACAACTGCCCTTCTTGAATCAGTGGAAGAAGAAACAAAAGTATGTGGCCAGACCGGGTTTAGAACTCTCCATGTTCATAAGGGACATAACTTTTGTGACTTCCAGTTTGCTTCCCTGGCTAACAAAGCCTTTCCAGAAAGGGTCCTATTCATAAAGGGAGAATTTCTCCTTCAGGAACAAATTCTTTCCTTTAAGAATAGAACCCCATTGAGAAAGACAACAAAAGCCAAACTGATAGTTGTTTTCCCTGAAAATCAACTAAGCATTTACCGCAACAAACAGGTGGTTAAGGTATTATTTGCAAAGGGGTGGCAATTAGGGAAAGGAGAAGTAAATATTTTATTAGGAGTAATAATCCAGTGAGTTCATATTAAGATTTATTCAACAGGCTGCCTCCCTTGACCCATATAAACTGATAGAAGCATGCTTTGGTGTACACCCGTTCGAAAATTCTGACATGATTACAGCAGGAGTCCTGCTGGACATTGACAGGAATTTCATTTTCAGGCTAAATTATAACAGTACGTGGAAAATGATAAAAAAAATCCCCTCAAGATTACAGCAGGAATATTGAAAAATTCATGCCAGGAATTCTAGCAGGAAAACAGAGCTGAAAATATTGCAACATTAATTGAATCTAGCATAAAGATTTTGGCGGTAACACTTCAACTACACAGTGAATCATAAGTGATAAATTCAACTTGAAGACTGGCCATGCTGTTTGTTTGTACTTAACATATTAAAAAGTTTTCTGTGTTATTTGAAGGATGAATTAATAACAGCTAGTTTAATTATTTTTTGTATCAGTAATGCATTTCTAAAGGCAGATTTAAGTTTAGGGGTAAAATATTCAATTCATACACAATTTCATGTACCCCACCCACATCCCTGGACATAAAAATGAAAATGAGTTCAATATATGTGTGGTTGTAACAGAATTACTTTCTGTCATAAAATTGTGTTAAAGAGCAATGGTAGTACTGATCCATGTCTATAATATAATTATAATACCCAAGAAATTGACAAGATATGTGTTCTGTTGTGTTTCATAAAGCCACTGTGTATGTGAAAGTTTTAAATAGCATGTTGAAAGAGTATGTCAAGGTCTTTGTGTAATATGCAACACAACCTATAACTGGAAAAATTCATGCCAACAATCCTGTCCATATTCCTGGCAGGATTCCTGCCAGGAATTTCAAATTTTACAGCGAGAATACTGCTCATTTGAATATTCCTGGTGGGAATCCTGCCTGAATTCCTGCCTGAATTCCTGCTAATTTAAATACATGTATTTCGCTTAATTATAATATTCCACACTGAGTCCTGCTGGACTCCTGCAGGGAATTTTATATTATAGTGAAAAGTTCACGTGGAAAACCCATTGGAAATCTTTTTATGTCAAGATTCCTGCCAAGAATTCTGTTACAATTACTGCAGGAATACTGCTACTGTCCTGCTGGACAATTCCGTACAGGCTGAGTCTCCGTTACTTTGGGTTCCAAAGGAAGAAGGTGACATATGGCTCAATGACAAGTAATTTTACATCCTGTTTAACAGTATTTCAGTCATGTCAGGATGATGGGAGGATGATAATGAAAGGCTGTGTGCAATGGAAACTTTAAGGTTGCATAGATCTCCCCCTCCAGTGGGTCTTGAACCCAGAACCACTAGATCAGCATGCCAGCACTCAATCTACTGAGCTACTGGGGTTCCTGTATATATATGCTGTGTCTACAGCCAGTTCATGAACTTAAATGCCTGGCTGGGTGCACAGTTGACACCTAATTGGCCTATTTCTTATCCATACTGTCACAGACCTTTTGATTATAACAATCAAACAAAAGAGGTAGTCTTACACCAGGTGAAAATGAGGTCATAGTTTTGTTTAACATATGTCAGCTGGCTTAAGTAAATTTCAGCTTTTTAAGTTTTAGTAGTTGAATCATCATTATAATGGAGTGTTTTACAGGATAAAAATAGACATATCAAACAGTGTAGAACCTGATCAGACTGCTCCTCAGGAGCAGTCTGATCTGGCTCTGCTCTGTTTGCAAACAATACATTAACTATATTACAGCTAACAGCTATAAATCACTTGAGCAAGTTCAAGGCCAATGAGTGTACTGATCCTGTAAAAATCTGGATTAGCATTTAAACAGCAACAGGATACACATGTTGTCTGATCAGGGTCATATGGGCAGCTGTTGGTGATGCTTCAATGCGCGCCTTAAAAGTGATGGTTATTTATAGATGAACAGAAAAGCCAGGTTTGTACGTTTATTTATTAATAGATCATTATGACTGTCTGACACTTAGGAAATTGTTGTGTATATCATTAATTGGATGAAGTTGTTGTTTTCATTCTGGAAACGATGTTCTCCAGTAGGCTCAGTGGAATGTATCCATGAGTCATCCATAGTAGCACCTCCTGGCAACAGATTGTATGCTAGCATGGGGAGATAATCAACAAGCTTTAAATAGTAAGTACATTTTCTACCATATATGGTAGAGCTATTTTATACCACAATCATAGGCATGGACCTTGCATATTATCTAAGTTTGCCATTTCTAGCAAGTGTGGTATAATTTGATTAAGGCGGTCTGTTTGATTCTCTATGAATTAAAATGTAAGAATATTCCTACAAATAGTCAGAAAACTCAATTAATTTCTGATGGTCTATTTGGTTTATCTGGAAGTGGTTTCTAAGGTACAGTCTGAAACATGGAATGGAACAGAGTTGAATCAAAAGAAACGGTCCCAGAATGTCAGGGATAATCATTTCCTTTTTCCATGGCTGTGGGTGGCACCTCTTAAAGGAAAGAATTTACTTCCTCTGAGTGTGCCATCTTTGGACTGTAGGAATATAGATTATGTGATCCATTCCATTCCAGGTTTTAAACTGTCATTTTCTAAACCTGTTAGCAAAAAGGGTCGACTAGGCGATTTGCTTAATTCTATACTTTGGGTATACTGGATTTATAATATTTCATAATATGATGGGAGGATGGGGTTCCCCTCCAAAACAACCCACCAAAACAATCATTTTCATATCGACATATGTTTTATTAAATGCATCTAAATTTTGGCATTGGTTTGGAAGAGTTATTTAGGAAGAGAAACATCTATCTTATAGCAGAATTACACAAGACCAGTGTCAATATTTTGTGTCATGTTGGAAGAAGAACCAGAATTCCACTGAATGCAGTGTCTTGCATGTCTGGGCATTGTCACAAAGCAGAGATAATTGCAAAAACTCAACAAAGTTTATACCACCAACAACAATGACATAGAAATATTAATTAGTACCTATGTATCACTTTTGCTATTGCTGTCAAGACAGAAATCCTGTCTTATACCAATAGTTACAGTATGTATTAAACAAAAACAAGTATCCCTTTTTTTTATTTCAGAAGGAGGAAAAGTACTCAGCCAATAATTCTCCATGGGCATTCAGTCATCTGTGTGAGATAACAGTTGAGGCTGCCAGCAGAATATACAAAAAAATGACAGAAAACAGATCAACAGTGCCTGTTTTAGCCAAAATAAGTGGGCTACATATTCTTGGTGGATTTATACTGTTTATGATTGGGTTTGGAACCCATTTTTGGAGTTATTCAGAAGTGTATGGATATGCTACAGAAGGACTATGGCTAGGATGTTACAAATCAGACTGCAAACCTATTTTTGAATATGGTCCCCTGCCAGCCTGGTTTATAGCTACTCAGGTCCTTGAGTGTATGGGTGCTGTTACAGCATTAGGGGCGGTGGGGTCAGTCATCATATATATAATATTCACAAAGGAAAGAACTCTCTGCATTGTCTCAACAGTTGCATGTTTTCTGTCAAGTGGCAGCAGCATGGTGGGCGTCATCATTTACGGAGCAACAGTTCAACAGAATCTCTCATGGTCATTTGCTTTTTGTATAATTGGTGCTATTTTCTTAGGTGCTGCAAGTGTCATGCTCATTGTCACCATGCTTTTACAAGGTTCTAAGAAGCGAAGCATGGACATGGGAAGTAATCCTGAACAAGAGGTTGCATTTATTGATGTGAACGCTAAAATCTGAGCCGTAAATCAACAATTACCAGGGTACGTGTTAGCTTAATGACAACTAAGGTTATGCCTTGTCCAAACATATTCATAGTTTTGGCTGACAACTTTCAGCTGAACGAGTAATCATAAAGATAAAGAAAATAGTAAGCAGATGACTTTGTTTAAAAATTGAATATAAAACGGATTTTAACTACAAATGATTTAAGAGACTCAACTTTTGTTCGCACATGAACATTGATGATAGTTTGCTGTCCACACAAAATCAAAGAAGAGTATATTTCTCAGTGAATGCCTTTGGACATGTTGATGGTTAAACATTGATCAAAAGCTATTCCCACTGGGTACACAACGTTGAATCAACATTGAACCAACACAGATTCAGCATAAAATGTTGAATCAAGGTTGATTCAACCTTGTGTGCCTGCTGGGTTGGCTCAATGGTAAGTCATCAAAAAGGACTCAAAATATAAAGATCCAGTTGTAGGACAGTGTATTATAAGACTTAAGGTCTATGGGTACACCATCATATTTTCTGTCGTTTTCACAGAGAAACAACTTTTGTGACTTTCGGGTTGCTTCCATGAATGATGAAGCCCTTCAACAATGGAATCTGCTTTTAAAGCTGGGATCTGCTCTTTCAGCTGGGATCTGCTCTTACAGCAGTGGGAACCCTGGGTCAGAGGTTATAAAACTTGAGTATAATCTCCAACTCAAAATAAAGCACACTGATTGGCTGCTTCCGAGCATGTGCTCGGAAGCAGCCAATCAGTGCTTTATTTTGAGTCTGAGAATGTACTCAAGTTTTATCTTCCGGGCCTGGTAGCTCAGTAGGTTAAGTGCTGACCTGCTGATCTAGTGGTCCCAGGTTCAAGCCCTGCTGGAGGCAAAATCTTCTCAACCATAAACGGGGTTCCATTGCACACAGCCTTTCATTATCAACTTCATATCATCCAGATTATACAGATATGAATGAAATACTGTTGAAAAGGACGTAAAAGCCCAAGTCATCCATGCATCTTACAGCAGGGTCTTTTTATTAGGATAAATACAGTAGAAATAAAATAAATTACAAACTGGAAAACCAAAAGCTAAAGTAACAACACAAACACACAAAGCTATACTTTTTTGGCATATGTGGAGAAAAACGTATCTCTACTGAGCTGCCTAAAAGCAAATACACTGATGCATACTAAAATTCTGTAAAACTGACAAACTTTAAGAACACACCTGTGTATCTGATTACTACATGCAAACTTATATTGTAGAATACATCAGGGAATATACTCCTGAAATTAACCTCCAGGCAGGCTGTTCAAAACTAATGACGTTGTTAGTTAACCTTTCGTTAAAATTTCAAACGTTAATATCTAAAGTACGTCAACATTATTTGTTGAAAAAATGTGAAAATATTTTGCATTGCATAAGCTTCTCACATTTTTTCAACAAAAATATCAGTGTATTTGGTTATGAAGTTTTAAAACTAACCAGTTGACCTCTTAAAGAGCTTGTTAGGCTAACTATGCTTTTAAAAACAGGAGCCAGGTGTATAAAATATAATTGTGTATGTCATGAAATTGCTCCATGCTATGCCCTCACTAGGAGACTGAAGGTAAGAGCCAGTGCATCTCCGTACAAGTCCACATAAAGCTGGGTTTGAGGCTATTTCTCAAATATTTTTTTTTCTCATTTTCAGTTAACAGAATATGTGGTGATCTTTCATTAAAACTGCCCTGAAGAGTCGCTGCACAATTTTGTGGAGTATGAATTGAAATTCTCTCAGACTGTATTTCTTGAGATTTAAAACACGTTTTTTCCAACAACCCTGAAAATCTAGATCCAGCATTTAAGATGGCTCTAGATTTTTATTGGATTGTTTTGGAAGGAAAAACCCATCTTGTGTAAGATTGTAAGATTTTCATAACACAGAGTCACATATTTGGGTTTATTCTTGAGAGCGGAAAAAAAAGAACAACTCTTTATAGCCAAATAGATACAGTTGAATGATCCTCAAAACCCAACTTTATCTCGACCTCTGTTCTCTAGCTTGGATACAAAGTGGAATACAAAATTACCAGGAGATTGCAGGCATGCTCAAAAAGAAGCCAGTTATCATATATATACTAGTCAAAAGTTCTAACCGGCCACTTACTTTTTATCATTTTTCTTCAATGCTGTAAGCAATCTCACAGTTCAGTTAACAGCAACAGATAGGTGACTATATCAGTAAACCATACCACAAAAAGATTTGGCAATATTCAGTACACTGTATCCAGGAGGCACAGATGAATACGGGTACCCTCATTTTCAAAATTAATTAGAATTTGCATTGAGTGGTAGGGTAAGTTTTAACATTTTGGCCAAACACCACCACTGTCATGCAGGAAGACTGATTATTTCTGCATAAATCTGTTCTTTCAGTCATTTGCTATAGTAATGAGGTGGTTTTGCTCACTTAAATTGGATATTTTAAAAAGTGATTTTTCACAAATTGTGATGAAATGCTGAATGTTGTGAATTTTAAAAACGGGGGTACTTGTGTTCATCAGCACTTCCTGGAATTAATGTTAAGAATTTTGTCAAACGTTTTGATGGCTAAGTTGACTGCTACATCTGCCTATTAGGGGATGTAAACAGAACTGTAAGATTGCTTGGGGCTCTATAGAAAATCAATAAAAGTGGCCGGTTAGAACTTTTGGCTAGGGTGACTTTACATTTAAAAACATCTCTGTTATCGATTATTCAATTGCAACGGCACAGTCATTAAAATTTGTGAATGATTTTGAAATAATAGAATTAGACCAACTGTTCACAGATAATCATTCATTGTTGAAAACAACTTTAAAATTTGAAAAATTGTTGAAAACAGGCATAAAGCGGAAAAAACGGTCAAATCAGAAACCAAAATGGCAAGAAAGTAAAAAATCTGATTTCGTTCTAAATCTTGATGGCGAAAAGATAAATAAAATAACATCAGATTTACAAGATGCTCGTCAGAACGTAACTACTTTAAATAAAGAAAACATAAATGACATTTGTTCAGAAATATCCAGCATCTTTTCGGTGTCAGCAGATAAAAGCTTTATAAACACGAAATCATTCAACTATCTTAACGACGATGCATCACATAAACGCTGGTTCTGAAATAAGTGCCAGTCAGCGCGACGGAAATATCATCTTGCCCGAAAGGCAAATAACTTAAACCCCTCGGCTACCAATAAACGAAACCTAAAACAAGCGAGCAAATGTTATAAGCAAACGATGAATTTTCACATAAATAAATTTAATCAAAGCACACAAGAAAAACTGAGAAATCTTAAAAGCAAAAGCCCAAAAGAGTTTTGGAAAATAATAAATAACCTTGAGCATAATAGCGACGATGATGCGATCAACCTGGAGACTTTACATACTTTTTTCAAGAATCTTAATGAAAACATTGATCAAAATAATGATACGAGTAATATTAATATAGACATAAGTGATGACGACGAAATTTTAAATTCGTCTATAACGGAGTCAGAAATTCTAAAATGTCTGAAATCGTTAAAAAATAACAAGTGTTCGGCCAATGATAATACAATAAATGAATATCTGAAATACAGCTCGGATAAGATGATGCCCATTTACGTTTCTTTTTTCAATTTAGTATTCGACACGGGGATTATCCCCGACCCATGGCTTGAAGGAATTATCAGGCCAATTTACAAACGCAGTGGTGATCCTCGACAACCAGAAAATTACCGTCCAATCACAATCTTGAGTTGTTTTGGCAAATTGTTTACGGCAATCTTGAATTTAAGACTCAATGATTTTATTAAGGATAATAACATACTGGAGGAAAATCAAGCCGGGTTCCGACCAGGCTATTCTACCACCGATCACGTGTTTGCTCTACATGCCCTTACTGAAATACTGAAGTCCAAAAAACATAAGTTATTCTGCTCCTTTATCGATTTTAGCAAAGCGTTTGACAGTGTTTGGCGGGTTGGGCTTTGGATAAAATTGTTAGGTAATAGTATAAACGGTAAGATTTTTAGAATAATCTATAATATGTACCAAAATATTAAGTCTTGTGTGATGCATTCAGGGGAACAATCCTGTTTTTTCCAAAGTTATTGCGGGGTCAGGCAAGGGGAAAACCTATCCCCTATTTTGTTTAGTCTCTTCCTCAATGACTTAGAAGAATATATGCAAAAATATCATTGCACCGGAATAAATTTGAATATGCCCGGAACTAATATTGATGCACTTCTAAAAATTCTAATTTTATTGTATGCAGATGATACGGTAGTCTTTGGGACCGACGCTGAATCATTCCAAAATAACCTTAATGTCTTTTATGAATATACGAAGCAGTGGAAACTAAATGTAAATTATAACAAAACAAAAGTTTTGATATTTGGTATACGGAATGCGACTAATTTTGAATTTAAACTCGGAAATAATGTAATAGGAATATGTGACGAATTTAAATACCTTGGCGTAATATTTACAAAACATCGTAGTTTCTTTAAGGCTATAAGACATAATATTGAGCACGCTAAAAAGGCACTACATTTATTATATAAAAGAATTAACAATCTTCATATTCCCTTAGATCTTCAAATTCAGCTCTTTGATCACACCATTCTCCCCATTTTACTTTACGGTTGTGAGACTTGGGGGTTTCAGAATACGAATATGATAGACGTTGTATATAATCAGTTTATAAGAAACATAACAAAACTACGAAAGAGCACTCCAACATACATGCTTTATGCTGAACTGGGGAGAAAACCTATAGAAATACATATAAAATCACGGATGATTGGGTTTTGGATATCGCTTATTAATGGCGAGAATTCTAAATACTCCAGAAAATTATATGATATAATGCTTTATGAATCTAACAGAGGCCAAAAATACAAATGGATTGATTGTATTAAAAGTATTCTGATATCTGTGGGTAAACCGCATCTCATAAATCAGCCCTACATTGAGAACCCGCAAGCCACTAAAGCAAAAATAATTAAAACGCTAAATGACATCTTTATTCAAAATTGGACTGCTAAATTGACTCTGTCATCCAAAGGTAGAAATTATAGCTTGTTCAAGCAAAATTTGGAATTTGAGTCTTACTTAATAACATTAACTAGAAATACTTATATACCAATGATTAAATTCAGAACTTCTAACTTTAAACTGCCAATTGAAACGGGTCGCTGGGAAAACATACCTCTGCAGGAACGAAAATGTAATTTGTGTGACAAAGGCGACATAGGAGATGACTTCCACTATTTGCTGATATGCCCTTACTTTGAAAATGAACGAAACGAACTCCTTAAACCATATTATTATAGAAGACCAAATATCATAAAATATAGAGAATTGCTTACGTGCAGAAATAAAAGTGTACTATTAAAACTGTCAAAATTCATGAAAACTATAATGAACAAATTCCAGTAGCTTCTCTGTGTCATTTACAAATTTATCATGTCAACATAAACAAGAAAAAAATAAAATAAAATAATTATAAGAATATAATGATATACATTTACATAAAAAAATAACATAGAATTCAATATAACAAAAAAAAAAAAAAAATGAAGTTTATCAATTTATTGGAAGGGATGTTATAATCTGAAAACACGGGAACAGGTGCCGTGTGGTTGATGAAAAAGACGAGGACTCGTATCAGCCTGCACAATTGTGCTTTTTTCTATGGAGATTTGAAATCTATTGATTGTTTACTCGAACAGGGAGGACCCAGGTGAGACTGCACGGTGTCATCCGCTTGGTCTCACCTTTGTCCTCACTGTCCGTTGTGACTGTGCGCAATTTAGGAGGAATCTGACCAGACTGTGTTGATGCGCATGCTGGTCCGGTGACTCCTCCTTTGGACACGTACATGTAACATGATACATTTTGTTGTGTTTCAAATAAGAAAATTTCATTTCAATGATTTAATATTTTATGTCTTGTGACTTGTCTCCAATCGTATGTTGGATAATATGTTCATCTCTTAACTGTCTGCTACACGGTCGCTTAATGCGTATTTTTATGCGTATTTTGTTTGAGCTGTCAATTACGTACTTGGTCGATTTCTGGTGGACATACGGCGATGGGCTAGCATTGCGTCAGCGGTGACTCGACGCCATGGTTATGGCGCCGAGTCAACGTTGATTCATGTTGATTCATCGTTGTGTGCCCAATGGTTTTAATAAGCTAAATCTATACTCACTGAAATATGGGGTGTGGCCTGTGTCAGGCCCTGACGTGACGTCATTGTCTCGCTGAGGCTGTGTTTATTAACGGCATTCAGCGAGACACTGAATCACGTGGCGATTTTACCCGGTCCACCCCCCATGTTAAACTAAAACAAGAAGTAACTAACCTCTGCTGTTTGTGGTCCAACATTGTAGATCCAGCAGTTAAATATTTTAAAATTTGTAAATTTGTAAAGATATTGTCGTTCATAGTAAACATAATCCATTCATACAGTTCATACCGCTAAAGAAATGGGGCGTTAAATTCCCACGTGCCATTCGTGGGAGTTGTTCTAGATGATTGCTTATACACCCTGTTCATACGGATATAGTAATGTGCGGTTGGCGCATGTACGGTTTGACGGCATTCGTCTATACGATCCATGCCAGCCCTAACAACGGACTGGCATGGATCGTGCAAGCGATTGTCTCTGTATTGTGGCTGGTATTCACCACACATTCCAATGAAATGAATAAATGGAATATGATTTGCTGGGAAAAAATATATACTATTTGGTAAATGTAATGCACACTCCGAAATTCTTCCTTTCTCTTACCCTGCTTTTCTCTTTCTTACTCGTTCTATTACAATCTTATACTGTTACTGCCGCCATGTGGATTTATGATCGTCATTCTGTTATTGTATTGGAGATATGTATACCTTTTTCTCATATGCCACCTGCAAGTGGCCTGAGATATTTATACAAAATAAAGTTCTGTTCTGTTCTGTTCTGTTCTGCTAGTATATGTATTAGTAAGGGAAATAATACAAGTTAAGATATACATTCTGCCTTTTATCTAGTTTATCTCCCTTCCCCAGTTTTTTTACCATAAAAATTCTAAATATTGGGAGCAGTCTGATCAGGTTCTACACTAATTGTCAGTCAATTTGCATCTTTTACATGCATTACTGAATTGCAAAACTGCATTGTTCAATTTCAGAACAGTTGTAAAAATTATTTATGGGTATATCTCCACACCATTTATGCCGAAGGTGGCTATGTACCGTAATCGACCCATTTACCGCACCGTGCGCTTAACTTTTTCAAAATTGCAACAAAAAGATGTGGTTAAGATGTATTTAATAACCGCACACTCAGAACAATGAAATGCAGGGTGACTGGAAAGAGGCAACATGGGTAGGACTGGAAATACTTTGTGTTTATACTTTTCATGAGTTCCCTGTTAATTATTGGGTTTTGTGAGAGTTTCAAAGAAAAAGCAGTGTGCGCTTGTGCAGTTTGTCCGGAAATGGCCTTGGTGTGCGGTTATAGGGGCATGTGCGGTAAATGGGTCGATTACGGTATGTGGGATCCCTTCAACTGGTCTCAATTGAAGTTGAATGGGTACACTGTCAGGGGAAAGCAACTCTGCCAATTTCATTTCTGTCTCCCTTCTCATAGGAGTCAACTCCTTACGGGAAAGAATTTACTGCTCTGGAAGCAAATTCCTTCCATTAACTCTTTAAGCACCAAAAAAGCAGACGACAAAATGTACGTCTGCAAAAATTAAAAAGATGCCTTGTCCACGACATTTCATAGTGAGAATTCAAAGACTAGAGGGCAAACAGTGTAGATCCACATGAGGCGGCTCATAATGAGCCGCCTCATCAGGATCTACGCTGTTTGCAAATTATGCTATTTTTATCACTGGTGCTTAAAGAGTTAAGAGTTAATTGACCCAATTTTAGGAAGACTGCATCCATCAAGGAAGCAAATAGAGAAATATTTTTTGGTGCATGAACAGTTATTGAAACGAAGGTATAGGTTCAGAATGAAAACAGACCTATTTCAGAGATTTGAAACAAAGGTAGGTTCAGAATGAAAACAGACCTATTTCAGAGATTAAAAGTTTCTAGTGTTAGTTCAGCCCCCATCCACAGGTGTGGACATACTTACAGCGGCAACACTCAACAGGTTTCCACGGCCACCGGGGGTTTTCATCTTGGCAAGAACCTTATCAATGTCCTCCTCATCCTCCGTTGACCTCTGACACGAAACAACATTAATGAGCCACATCATGTGACTTCCAACAATGTGGCAATTTTGTCATGCGACATTCAGATCATTCTAATCATTTATACAGGGTAATCAGAGACCTCCCTGATGGCTAAAGGCTTGGATCACTACCATAGATGGCTGATGTGACAAGCGAAGGCTCTGATCAGACTGCACCTCTGTGCAGTCTGATCAGAGCCTTTGCTTGTCACCAATGCCACATTGTTGGACATCACATACTGTGGCAGCTCATTTTACAATATCAACATGTGACCCTGTAGCCTAGCCATGCAACACCTACTCTTCTCAAGTATCTCTATGAAAAATAAACTATGACAGACAACTCACAATATTTGCAAAGCAAATAAAGTAACATAAACAATACAAAATATATATACTATATACACTTGCAGATTACAAAATATAATCATATCAAACATATCTTGCTTCTAAAGTCTGATAAGGTTTGACAATGTGAGGCACATTCTGAATGACTGAAGCAACAGACCCATGAAAACTTGCAACTTAAAAGCCATGATTATGGGTTAAGCTTGTTTTAAAATGATGCATTCTTTGGAATACAGATGCAAAACACCAGTTCTAGATGACACAATATCCAAATAACTGTTTGAATTTGGATGCAAATGACACATAATCAATGACATTACTTGCTTGTGTCCCTTGGATCACACATTTAAGGGAAATAAATACATGTACATGTATGCTGCAAAGGGAGCAAACCAATATCGGAAAAGAAAGGACACAATTCTGTAAGGGTGGGCAAAAATATATATATCTTTCCCTTATTCATTTTGTACATGTTACTTCCCTTACTAAAACTGGTTAAGGCAGAAATAAATCGTATTACATGACACACAGTTTTATCTTCGAAATTAAGGTAAATGGATCCACATTCATTTAGGGCTAATTCTTAAGAGAAAGAATTCCTTCCTCTATGAGATTCACTTTTGTCTCTGCGGTAGGTCACTGACCTACTTTTGAAGAATGTAACCTAAATAAGTGACTGATAGATGCACTGATGGAATTTCAAAAGCCTGAGGCTTAAGAATCTGAGATACAGGGCTTGACATGATGTCTTTTTCTTCTTGAAATTAAGTCAGTTTGAGTTAGATTTGAACTAGTGCAGTGCATACACTATTATATCAATCCTGCTAAATGTTCTAGGGCATTGCACTTTCAGCATGATGTGCCATGTGACCTTCATTAACCCTTAAAGCGCCAAAAATTAAAACTGTTGAATTGGCAAACAGTGATTTTTTTACAAATCTCCTTCTTTGAGTCCCAGGACTCACAAGACCTAAAATCTTTGCATCCCAAGCTCAAGGGTTTGCATCTTTACTGGGATGCAAAAGCAATATTTTCTCTGCATCCCAAACTTAAAGGGCTTCAAAGGACAAGCCCTATAAGTAAAAAATAACCAACGTCAAGCTCCTGTGGTCACAGGAATAAAATAAATCACCTGTTGTCTCATTGTCAGACAGCGTATTGGATTTAGAGACATCCGTTGTCATTTCGGATTCGAAGTTTGATCGGTCGCATCATGATCTGCAACATCTGGCCTTGCGTGTTTGTCTTGCCCAAGAAGACCAAATAATGTTTGCTGCTTTGAATCAAGTTTGATCTTTTTCTTGTTTTTCGGAGGCATGATTACTTATTGACCAGGTGTACTAATAAAAGTTTGCACTTAGGTAAAAGACATCACCGTGGTCGATAATACTATGTTCCTCCGGTACTGGACAACTACTATTAATTATTGGTATTACAGGTAGACTTCGGTATTTAGCGGGAGTAGGAAAGACTATGGTACTGTTTTTTACCAGTAATATAACAATCTGCTAATGCACCGTTGCTATATTCTTAAAACGAAAGTAGCTTTGTAAACGAAGCGGAAATCGGAAGTTGGACTACCGATCGGCTATTTTTATGCGTCCCGGAACGCAGCCAAGGAAATATTTTGCGTCCTCTGGGAAAATTATGCGTCTAAGACGCAGGACGCAGGGGTAAAAAAATCACTGGGCAAACAGTGTAGATCCAAATGAGGTGGCTCATAATGAGCCACCTCATCTGAATCTACACTGTTTGCCCTCTAGTGTTCAAATTCTAAATATGATATCGCTTGGACGAGACATTTTTTTAATTTCTGCAGACGTAAATTTTGTTGTCTGCTTTTTGGCGCATTAAGGATTAACTTATGAATATACAAGCACTAGAATTTGCTGACAACAGCAAGAAATACTTTGAGGACTGCAAACAGTCTCCCCAGCGGCCACATGACGTAGAAATAACGTCATACTGACGTTGATGCAACGTCAATACGTCGCATCGACGTCAGTTCAATGTCACGTGCCTGCTGGGTTGACAAAAGATTCAGTTATCTATGGGTCACTGCAGTTAAAGCAGTGTTTTCATGGATCTGCTAGCAATTAACAGCAAAGAAATGGCTACTGATATTCAGCATCGAAACAAGTAAAGCATTTATACTAATTCATCTACAGTAAAAATTCTGAAATATTGGGACAGATAGATTCCAACAAGCAGTGCAGACCCAGATCTGGCCCAGAGGTTATAAAACTTGAGAATAATCTCAAACTCAAAATAAAGCACACTGATTGGCTGCTTCCGAGCATGTGCTTAGAAGCAGCCAATCAGTATGCTTTATTTTGAGTTTGAGAATGTACTCAAGTTTTATAACCTCTGAGCCAGACTCCAGTCTGATCAAGGTCTACACTTTTTGCCACTGCATTGAAAAAACAAACTGTTCCATTTTTAGGACAATTATGGTGATAATATTAGGTGTCCCAATTTTTAGAATTTTAACTGTCTTTAGCAAGAATACTGTCTTTAGCAAGACTACTATAAAACAATGCACAATAAAAGCATACTGACAATATGGGTGATATACAAGTAATATTGAATGCCATTAGAACTAATATAGTGAAGAAAAAAATTAATGATCTGGTTTTATAAGTTGTTTTTTGAGTGTAATTTCGCCTGTAGTTTGAATCAGGTAAAATAACAGGAGGCAATAAATATTGTCTGAACTTTACTAACATTTAAATAAAATTAAAAATTTTGACTGGAATAAAACTACAATGACATGAAAGACTGTTTAAACTGTGCTTCTTATCATCTCTGGGAAATAGCTCTGCCATTTTCTGAAAACTTTTTGCCTTGGGTCAACTCTTAAAGAAATTTTGCTCCTATAGGAGCAAATTCTTTCCTTTAAGAGTAGACCCCTTTTTGGAAAGGTTTTGCTAACAAGGAAAGCAAACAGGAAGTCACAAAAGTTGTTGCCCTTTGTAACAAGACATGTTACATGACAGTATAGCTTGTGCTCAAACTGGTGCTTGCTCGTCAAATGCTGGTGAAATTCTACGGTATTCTTTCATAGCATAAAAGACCTGTCACAGGGACAGGATAGCTTGCCTGACAGCGCCTTGCCCATCACATAAAAAACTTTAACGTAAAACTTTAACATTTTGCTAACGCCGCCGCTAACGCTAATGGAAACGCTGACGCCAACGCTGGGGGTAGTACATTAGCTCTTCCTGAACTTTGTTCAGGCGAGCTAAAAACTGAAGTATTTTTTAGTTCTAGCAGAAACATCAAGATTATTAATATTACAAAAAAATGGAAGAAAATTTGAAAAGAAAAATTATCTTACATCTGTGACTGTAGACAGTGTTGACGGCAGTGAAGACTGGCTATAACCACTGTCAGTTCGCTTGTGTTCTGGAGTTGTCCCCCTTGACCCTCCACTGGCTAGACCACTATCATCCTGGCTTATGGAACCTTCTGAGATTGTCTGCGGTGACATTCTGTGACTGCTTATTTTGTCTGAAATTTGAAATGATTCTAAAATTATCATCAAAAATTCTTTGCATGTCTCATGATTGTATACTCAAAGTAAACACACTGGCATTTGCAAAGGAAGCCGTCAAGTCTTGGTACTTCATAGCCTATAAAGGCCAAAAAGTCAACATAGGCTTGAAAGGCTCTAAAATAGTCTAAGATGACTTTTTGGCCATTTCAGGCAATAAAATACATGTCATGGACATGCAGGCTCCCTTTGGGCATTTGTATTTTCAAGTTTGCCTGAAAATTCTGTTCAATCGAAGTGGGTATATTTTTGGACATGCAGACCTCCTGGAGATGCTGCTTATGATATTTATTCCATTACAAGACAAATTTTGATCCCCTCCAAAAAAATCTACCAGCAGATATTTATCTTAACCCTACTGCACTCAGAACAGCCAAAACTCCATAGAGTTTTGGCTGTTCTGAGTGCAATAGGATTAACATAGAGTTTTGGCTGTTCTGAGAGCAATAGGGTTAAGACAGATCTAGATTTTTGGAATTGTCCATGTCAGTGTATCGAAATATTTTGGAGTTGTCAATTTTTCTATGGTTTATGATTTTGGAACTTTGACCACTTCTTCTTTCGAAAGAAAAAACCCTATTTTTAAATCAGAATTATAAGACTGATGAAGATATTTAGGGACAATTCTGGAGGAGGAGGGAGGGGGGGGGGGGGTCTTACATATCTGGCAAACATGAACATACACGTACATAAAGTCATAAAGTTACTGTGACAATCGATTATTTGTTAATCAACACACGAAATACATGTTATATCTAAGCTTAAGCAGTACTCAAATATTAAAACATATTATTAGGAAACTTTATCCTACATATACCATCTAGAAATGAAACTGTATGTACCATTAACATGCAAAATGTGACAGTCCTAAGACAATCATTTGCATTACAATTATCCTACGGACTTACTATAAAAGACTAATTCTAAAGTATATGCACTCATGCATTTAGAGTAAATATATAGAGTAGCAAAAAAAGTAAAAATTCTAAAATTCACAAAGGCAGAATTATTTGAATTTAAATTTACAAAACTAAAATTTACAAAAGTTCAGGGCCCGGTTGTTCAAAACTAGTGACATTGTTAGTTGAAGAGACATTAACTTGTCAAACTTATTATATGAGCCGCGACACGACAAAACCAACAATGTGGTTGTGCGCCCAGCGCAGACTCAGACCAGCCTGGGCATCTGCCCAGTTTGATAAGACTATTTGTTAAGCGCTCAAACGGTAGTAAGGGTCTAAGCTACTCCCATGCGGACAGCGAAGACTCTGATCAGACTGGGCGGATGCCCAGGCTGATCTGAGTCTGCGCTGTGCGCACAACCACATTGTTGGTTTTTGTCGTGTCACGGCTCATATTATAAAAACACTGCTTTTTTTGGCCGAGAAAATTTTGAGGTGCTTTTGCAGTACACTTTTTCAGCAAAAAGTCTTAGGCTCCTGATTGTATGTGTATAAAGATACTAACTGAATTCTTAACCATCAACTTTGTTAAACTGAATGATGCTTTGAACAACTGGGACCAGATCTCTAGACAAGGGGAGAATTTGATGATTTTAAAGTATGTTAAGACCCCTCCATTAGGCATTCTTAAAAAGAGTCAAGGGCCCTGCGGCATTCGGAATAAATGCTGATATGTATTTTCACTTCAAATCATCAGATTTTTTTTTCTCCAAATCCTCATCAAATACTCCTATCATATGACGCTCATGAAATCCGTTATTGATGTCTATTAAATCCAAAGGTGTTAACATTCAATGAAAAAGCTGTTATTTTTTGCCACATTTTACCATTTTTCTCTATTTTTCATTTCATTTTTTCAATAACATTACCTGGTTACTGACACTGACTACAAGCAAGCTCTGTTTATATTAGTTTTCTGTCATGCAATCTATTAAAGCAAGCAATAGTGCTATGTTGACCTGTGCTTTTAATTAAACCAAATTTTGAAGAAAGAAAACATATATATATATATACAGTCAACTCTCAATATCTGAAACACTGATATCTCAAAGTATCCTCTTATGTCAATGCATATTGCTTGAATACGTTTCCTATTTTTCTTTACTTTTGAACTCCTTTTATCTCAAACTTGTAACTGCTATCTCAAGGTAAATTCTCTGGGACCAGAAAATTTACTTTGAGGTATCAGTATTCTGGGACCAGAAAGTTTGCTTTGAGCTATCAGTATTCTGGGACCAGAAAATTTACTTTGAGGTATCAGTATTCTGGGACCAGAAAATTTACTTTGAGGTATCAGTATTCTGGGACCAGAAAATTTACTTTGAGGTATCAGTATTCTGGGACCAGAAAATTTGCTTTGAGGTATCAGTAGTCTGGGACCAGAAAATTTACTTTGAGGTATCAGTATTCTGGGACCAGAAAATTTACTTTGAGGTATCAGACAGTTTGAAACTAACTTCAACTTCAAGATATTGAGAGCTGACTGTATATGAGTTCTGGGATATGCAAATAAAATATGTATGATGGCTGTACCAGTTTTCGGGGTATTAACATTTGCTCGCAACATAAAAAATGTTTGATACACAAAAATCAAAAACTGATGGTCAGTGTGCACATAAAAATATGTGTTATGTAATTTGTAACTTACATTTCATGTCCGCATGTCGCCATGTTTACATATTTAATCAACTCCACACAGATGCTCGGCTGAATCTGCTCCCCGAAACTGCCCCAGTTTTCGGGGTAAGTTAAAGAAGGCGCCTTCAAAATACATCAGCTGCAGATCCTAATGATAACAACTGTTTTCATGAGACCTGCAATTCTTAAGGATGTAGCAACGATCTTTGAATTATCAGAAAAAAAAATCATAATTGAATAAAACACCTTCTCATCTTCGTCGGTACTTTCCATAAGCTTTACAGTGTTTCCAATATGGCCGCTTCCACGGTCACTAACGACGACGTCATGGATGACGTCACAACTAACGTGCTGTCGCGCGTCAATTAGTGTATGATGAAACATACTGATTCAACTTTCTGTTTGCAAAATATAATCATCTTTAGAGGTCCCTGACAAGAAAGCGGTATAATCTTAATACCCCGAATTCTGGCGCACCCCGAAAACAGGTACATCGACCATACATGTAGGGATATGATGTATGGACATGTAAAAATGTATGGACATGGCAATAATTTTATGAAATGGGATACCTTTAAGTGAACGAAAACACTTTCAGGGAGAAGTTCTATGTTCTAATGAAGGATTGCCTGTTCTGTCAAAACACAGCAGCCTCACACTATAGCTAGATAAGATTCAATTTACCGATACACTTAGCCACATAATGAGCCTTGACACATAGCCAGGCTAGAGAAACTGGTTGAACATTTGGGCTTGGTTGTTCAAAGCATTGACAGCTTAACAATATCATAAGAGAAGGATTTGTCAAGTCTTCTAGTGTATTTAAAATCAAATGCGCTAATATTTTTGGCTGAAAAGATGCAAGGCGCTTTTGCACTGCAAAATCTCCTCACAATTTTCAGCAAAATGGCACAATGTTATTGCATACAGAATATTTGAAACTTAACGTCTTTGTGACGTTGTTAATCTTAAACAACTGGGCCCAGATACTTATCCATAATCATAAGTCACTAACTAGAGCAAGTGAGCAGGTGCTCACGTATATCCCCGGCCAGCGCCACCGCCTAATGATACTAAACTTTAAACACCAACACAAATTTTAAAGTCAGTGCCCTTGTCTTTGGTCAGCAGCAGCAGAGCTAATCTGCTGCAAGCTGGAAGTAAACAGAGTGCATATCAAAAGATTCCACTGATGTATTTCTGAAATATATGAAAACAGTACATTGATGCAGCTAGTTAAGTATGTGACCTTGACCTTATGTCAGCAGCAGCATTCAGATGATATAAACCATTGCAACCTTGAGATAAATAGTCACATATCAAATGATCCTATTCAAGAAGACGGGGAAAAATAAGCAAAGAATATGAATTTAACACAAAACCTTAACATGGATTGGTTGATTGGTTGACTTGATGCTTAACGTCCACGGTAAACAACTAAGGTCATGTCGGGACGGTCAGTTAACCTAACCACACTATTCCTGGGCAGGCTTAGACCTCCTAAGCCGTTAACCAGTACTAAGTGCGCATACTTTCGCCAGTACCTGACAACTGCCCTTCTTGAATCAGCGGAAGGAGAAACGAAAGTATGTGGCCAGACCGGGATTCGAACCCAGGACCTCTGACTTACGAGTCAGGTGCCCTACCGATTGCGCTACCCGGCCAGGCCCTTGACATGGAAAAGCATAAGTCTGTGACCTTGACCTTCAGTCAAGGCATGTATGGGGAAAGTATAGAATAATTTTTTAGACCAGCACCTATCATCATACCAAATATAAACCAAACCCAACAAAGGATTTGGATGATATGAGATCATGAAACCTTTAACACAAAAATAGCTGAAAATGTACATGTATGAGTCCATGACCTTGACCTCTAGGTCACAGGCATGTGTAAGATGGTACAAAATAAAACTTTGGAGATATTATCCAAACTTGAAAAAGTGTTTGGATGATATAGGATCTTAAAAACTTTAACACAAAACTTTAACATGAAAAGTCCAAGTCTGTGACCTTGACCTCTAGGTAACAGGCATGGATGAAGATGGTACTGAATAAAACTTTGGACCATCATCTATCATCTGCCAAACAGCAACCCAACTCAACAAAGAGTTTCAACTAGAAAGAGATTTCAAAAACTTAAAAACACAAAACTTAAACAGGAAAAGTTCAAGTCCATGACCTTGACCTGTAGGTCACATACATTGGTTGGGGTGGTACAGAATAAAAGTTTTTTGGACCATTATCTATCATCACGCCAAATATAAACCCAATCTAATATACGGTTTGGATAATATAAGATCTCAAAAAACTTTCACGCAAAACTTTAACGCAAATGTTAACTCGCAGACGGACAGATGGATGGACAGACAAATGGACGAATGGAATCGGACGAACGCTATATACTAATAATGTATAATAATGTTGGTGATGAGCAGATAATTTAAGAATTATGTAACCCTGTACTTAAGCCCAGAAGCACAATATCTATATATTTATCTGAATATATCATCTTAAAATTAGCTCAAGCAGTCATGGGCCTAACATGATTTGAATTTATTGTTTTCTCTAAATCATCATCTATTTTTTTTTTTTTTCCATATTAGAAATTTCTTCTTTTTTCTCTCTCTCTTTGCTTTTTGTTACTTCCATCCCAATGGAAATTAATACCATACAGTATTTGACCTATCTACTACACATGCCTTAAAAAGCACACACTACAGGCATTTCTGAGAGGTAACAGATACACAATCACATTTTGATAGGTTTATCCTATTGCTTACTCGAAGCTGAATACACCATAGAACCTTTAGTTTAATTTGCAGTCTGTAAGCAGCTCTTCTCGATGCTTGTACCTATCATTAAATTCTTCTTTGAAATGATCTGAAATGTGCACTCATAAGAAGGAAAATCTTCTTGTTTTTGCTAAAATGTTGGAAAAGTAAAGTGAACAGAGCCCTAATTTGGTCAAAATACCTTTACACCATTACTTCAAAGTAAGTTTTTCACATGTTAGGCCCGCGACAGATATCAAAACCTCTGGATTTTCTATACTGGATCCATGAAAACTGCAGCCCAGGAATCTCTGCAATGTTTCAGTTATACCACAGCATATACTAGATCATTCTCTATATTTCATACCACAAACTGTTTATACCATAATTAAACTCTGTTGGACTTAAAGACTTGACATCCACCGGGAAGGGTGGCATAAATGCAAATGGAAAAGTTGCTTCCCCTGAAAGTTTCACCATTCATTTTAAAGAAAAAACAATTAGAAAAATTGATGTTGGCTTCATTGAAGGTTCAACCACAATAAAGTCTTTACTAATGTTACAAAATGAGCTTTAGAGTATGAAAATTAAACCAGCCTTGTAAAATTAATTTATGTCAGTTTTCATGGCCCCACTTCATTCATACCATAAGAGAACAACATGCAAAGGTGAGTAAATAGTAAATCTAAACACTTAAAAAAGCAAAGCTTAAACAAGCAGTTTATTAAGGGTGCAAACATGTTAGCACTTATCGTGGATACACATTAGGACAGAGTGCAGGCACCAAAACCCCAGAGTCAGAGTAGTGTGCAACTAGCAATCACCATCTATCACCCCAAACAATATACTGCTTCAAACCTCTATTTACAGTGATTATACCTGACTGAGGTGAGTCCTTTGGTGTAAAAGGGAGATCAATAGACAAATCAGGACTGCTTGGTGCAGAGGAAGATGACAATCTGGATTCTATTTTGAAAGGGATGTTTGGAACTTTGAAGCACTGGGGCTCAGGAGGAAAAACAGGTTCCTGATTTTCCTTACTGGTTAACACTGTAAGCTTTTTACTGTCTCTAAATTCCTCATATTTAGTTTCTTTGTCTTTTAAACCATCTGCTAAATCATAATTTACTAAACAGGCCTTGTCTTGAATCCCCTGTATACTCATATCTGACATCTGTTTTTCAATCACTGAAGATTCAAATCTATCTAATTCCCCAAATTCATGCTTTACAGTAGGTGAGGGGAGCTTAACACCTTTACGTAATTTTGACAGTCTCACTAAAGGTCTATGAACAGTTTCACCTGTATCTTCTTTTTGGCTGTACGCACCATCCCTTTGTGAAACTCTGATTTCTGAGGTAACTATTTTTGAATCATCTACTAGAACATTATCTGTATTAGCACCATATTCAGTGAAAGATTTCTCATCAATACTTATACACCGATCTGCATCTTCCTGTACTGCATAAAAAGTTTCTGAATCACCTTCAGCTATGCTCTGACATGCTACAACACTTTCATGAAACGCCACATTTTGAAGTTGCATTTCACTTTCATCTCCAGAACTCTGACATCTAGCTAACTTCTCATGAATACTTAAGTCTTGCCCTTTATCCATATCATATTCACTCAAGCATATTTTACCATTAACTACCCCTTCAAAATTGCTAGTATCTAATTCAGTATTTAGATCTGTAAGACTCTGACAAATGCCACTTGTTTCACTGATACTGTGTCTGTCTGGATTTATCTTACTTTCAAAATATTCATCTGCCACACTATGGCATATTTCAGTATCCCAATCATCACTTTCCTTTGCATGCCTGACAGTTTGATCAGTCTGGTCCTTTCTGAAAGTCTGAAATCTATTATCAGTCTCTCTTGTTTCTTTAATATCTTTATTTACTTTCTCCTCACTTACAATTTCAGCATTACTTCTTCCTGGTTTAGGTCTCATCTGCACCTCAAACAAATTTTCTGCAACACTATCATCTTTGTCATTAACAGAATATGTCTCAGACTGACGTTCTTCTGACAAATTCCCAGTTTTGTCTTCATCGCTTTCTGGTTCCTCATCTGCAATACTTCCAGAATAATCAGATTCAGCAGATATATTTAAGGTTTCTGCAGTTCTCTTCACAATGTCTGTAAAATCATCATTTGTGTGCACTTCTGTATCTGTTTGCCTTTCTACATCCTGGGGCAAATTGGCAGACTCTGAAAATATAAATGCAGTCTGTGTTCTATCATCTGTATCTACCTTTACATTAAATTTATTGTCTTCAGCTGAACCATCTGAATGGCAATCTGGAACTGTACTGCTGGGTGATTTTGATTCAAGTTCTAGTATGCCAACAGTTTTACTTTGGCGATTATCTAAATTTGTAATTTCATCTACATCCAAAAGGTCTGCCTCATGCTTTTCAATAGCATTCCATCGCTCTTGCAGCTTTTTAAATTTGGAATGTATTTTTACATCATATCCTTCATACTTCTCATGTCCTGGACTTTCAAAGCTTTTATTTATCTGCTCAACTTTGTCTTGTATAATTTTCACTTTATCTGTCAATTTTACGTCTGTACCAGCAACATCTAAGTTCATCTGATCTTTGTCCTTACAAACATGTTCTTTTACATGATCGATTTCGTCTGTCTTGTGTCTTGGACTTAATTCAGCTGCTACAGCCAAATTTACTCTTGCTTCTTCAGGTTGTTCAGAACTCTCAGAAAATTCTTCTTCTTCATCTATCACACTCAATATATCAGATTCTTCACTTTCAGATGCATTATCCTTCACCAATGCTATTTGTCGATTAACAAGAACTGCAGGCTGACCAGTCTGGGTTCCCATACAAGTGCTTTTCTGATCAAGGTATGTTTGTTCACTCTGAACCATATCTGATTTCTTTGCAGAAGAACCACTCCCAGTGTTCAACTGCATGCCAAGATAGTCAATTTCTTTGTCAGACATAACTAACATATCCTCAAACTCTAAAGCCTCTGACTTGCTTCCTTGTAAATTTTGTTCCAATGCCATCCTTAACTCAGAATCTAAATTAACTGAATCAACTGCAAAATCTACCAATTCTCCTTGTTTCAAAACAAGCAGATCTAAAGACTTCTGGGCAACAAGTCTTGATTTGTCTTGTCTACCTGCAACAGTTCTCGTCTGGATTTCAGGTTCACTTGATTCAAGAGAACCATCAACTTTATCATAATTTGTTCTAATAGCATCTGTCATATCTGTTTTATAAACAGTTTGTTCTAAACCAGCTTTTAATGGAAAGCTTTCGAGCTTAACCTGAGCTAAGAAAGACTCAGACTCCAGTGCAGTCTTCAGCTCTGAATCTAATTCAACAGTTTCTGCTGCAAGATCCACCCATTCACCTTGTTTAAAAACAAGCAGATCTAAAGATTTCTGTGCACACAGATTTACTTTATCTTTTCTACCTGTAACTGTTCTGAACTGGATTTCAGGTTCATTTATATGAGGAGAAATGCTGCTTTTATCATAATCAGTACTGTTAGCATCTTTTGTATCTGACATGTGAACTGACTGTTTCATATCAGTTGTTAAGAGCATATTGTCCTGCTTTTTTTCTATTTCAACTCTTTCTCTAGCTGAGTCATAACAACTGCCTAAATTAGACATGTTTATACCAACAACTTTTGACTTTTCTGCATCTTTTCTTCCTGCTGGAATTCGCATCTTGAGACCTGGCTTGATCATTTCAAAAGAACAATCAACCTCATCATCTTTTTTGACAGATGGTTTGACTAACTGTGCTGCAATATCTTGTGGTCTCATTTGCTTCACTGATTCTGGAAGCTGTGTTAAAACAGGTTTAATCAGAGGCTGTTTTTCTCTAATTTCAAACTCAGTTGCCGGTAACCTTACATTATGAGATTCGTCTGCAATCTTTAAAGCCTCTTTAAATTCTGTATCAATTTCAACAATATCTTTATCTGCTTCCAGCAAGTTACCTTGTTTTGCAATCAACACATCAAGAGAATTTCTTGCTGTCAGTTTTTGCTTCTCTTTTCTCCCTATTACTACTTTCTTTTCAAATTGTTCTACAGAAGGTTCTACAGTAGCATCAACATCTGATCCAGCATCCAGGTTATCATCTGTTGAAACAGCATCAAGATTATCATCTGATTCCATGTAAGTTAAAGTATATGTTCCCATCTTAGTTTCAAATGTATCTGGTGGAAATGGAGAAATAGGTGTAATGTTAAAACTACCTTCTGAATCTGCTTCAGAGGGTCTTGTAGATCTACGAAGATTTTCAACCAGCAGATGAGGTCTGGCCATATTATCAATCATTCCTTCCACTGAGTCTGTGTCACTGTCAGGTTTGTCCTTGCTACCTTGCATATCTTCAAATACCTGATCGCTTGTACCTGATACCTGTCTTAAAGCAGTCTGTTTTGTGTCTACTGCATATTCATCAAACCATGACAAATCTACAGCAGATCTAGGCTCACTACCTGTTGAGGATACAGCACTCCTACTTCTATTAATATTTTCAAGCTGAAATGATGGAACATTCAGTCTTTTTGAATTTGAAAAAGGCCTATCTATCACCAATACCTTAATGGGAGATTTTTCATCTTTAACTTCAGATTCTTCAACCTTAAATATTTGATTTGGTGCTTTATTACTTTGTTTTTTACTGGGATGGATTTTTTCTTCAACTACAGGTTCTGCTTCAGCAAACATACGTGGGGACTCGGCCATTTTTAAAATATATTTAGATTTAATCTCTGGATCAAGTTCACCATTATCATCACCATTATCTTTACCCCCTGAGCCCCCTCTACTCTGGGATTTCCTCTGCCCTCTATCTACACCTTCACAAGAACCAGCTACCAAATAAAAAACAAAACAATGAAACAGTGCATACACTGACAAATCACACTGTGGCTACACAGTCGACCCTCTTTTCAATGTCATTCAATATAAAACTGAAAAATTATGAAGGTGAATCCAGGGTACCTCCATTTTATTTTTTCATGCGAAAATAACATTTATGACTTCCTGTTTGCTTTTCTGGATGACAGACAGCCTCCTATCAAAGCAGAGTCTACTCTTAAAGGAAAAAAATCACTTGTAAAGGAGCGAATTCCTTCCATTAAGTGTTGAAACTAAGGTGTGTGTGTGGTGGAGGGGGGGGGCAGAAAATGGCTGGCAATGTTGTTTCACCTGAAAATGTACCCAGTTACCATAATTTAATACTTCAACTAGCTTTGAAGTCTTCATAAGCAAAATGTTTTATAACTAATAAATGCAACTGATGAAAAGAGGGTCCACTGTATGGTACATACAAAGTGAAGAAAAACCGTGTTCAGTTAAAATCTTTCTTTGCTTTATTCAGTTTCACCTTCACAGCTCTAGATACTGTCCAACATGGACTCATGGTGTCTATTTTTAAAGCTACAGGTTGCTCACCTAGACCGTCTTCACCAAAAGCCTGTGTCTTGCCTGTCTGGGTATTGCCTTTTAACACAGCTAAACAGAAATGCAACTTTGGTTTATGCAGCAAAAATAATACCTATGTCTCACTTCTGCTAATTGCAAGCAAGACAAAAGTTTAAACCAAGTTTTTACAGCTCTCTTTCATGGAGTTTATATGCATTTTGTTCAAATCCAGCCCACATTGTTTTTTTTTACCTTAAAATACAACCCTGAACTTAGCATGGTTGGTGTTTGGATCCTGCAGTAAAATGTCAGCTTAAACCCTCCAACACTATGGGAGATGTTCAAATACTGTCATATTGCATAATTGTATTAAGAGTCCATCCAACTGACAGCTTAAACATGGCCTCTCAATGTAACTATCTGCGATGGAACAATGAAAGGGACCTACTAGTAACTTAATGCTAAACAGAAAAGGTTAAGCTTAAACCTTTTCACAGTTTGGGAGAAGAATGTGTAAAGAACATACTGGATCTTGATATCAGTCAAATCTATTGTTCGCTTACTAATATATCTAATGATTAAACAAAGTTAAATCCTGCAACAGTTTGTGAATATCAAAAATAAAGTTTCAAAATCTTGAACAAATTGGACATTAAACCAAAATAATTCCTGCTATTTTATTCATCTAGCAATCTATTAATCTAACGGTTGCCAAAAGCTAAATAAATTTCATATGAAGAAGTGGAAAATTATAAAGTATGTGCAGTTGGTGGATGGACTGACAATGGACAACAGGCTATGCCAACAGAAAAATCTGTGACATTGTCTGCTGAAAATACCATCTTAGCCATTAAATGATTGCTTAGAGTGTTCTCTTTCATTCTAGGAAAAAGATTTATGTGTATTTCGAATATAGAAAACTGATAAAACTAGAATGTTCTGTGATGTTTCTAATATATTGACCTAGCCGGGAAAGAGCTGTTCATTTTACTATCCCCTCTTACTGCTTCTATCACTGCTGGTGTAGCCATTTCCACTTTGGGAGAGGGGTGGAATTTGACTGTATCCACTCTTGATCACTGCTCTTTCACACTACTTGCTTGCTCTAATGGCTGAACTATGAACATTTGCAATAAACTGAGGCTAATTTGTGATTATCAGTCAGATATGACTCACTAAAGTGGTAAAATGGTGACAACATCAATCTGCAAATAAAATTAAAATTATGAACTTACGTCTCTTTGGTGAACTGGCTATCTTTCCAAGTACTGACATCTGGGCTGCCTTTTTGGATATTCTCTGGAATCTGACTTTTGATATTTCTTCCACAACAAAATCATCTTCACTGCCTTCCTTCGCCTGTGACTCAGTTCCACTGAACTCATGATGGCTCAGTTTTGACAATGAGTCAGTGTCAGATGACTCAGGTATGCTTGAATCAATACTTCGTCTAAGTGTTGGAGAGGGATTTGAAGATGGCAGGCTATCCATAGAGAAGGAATATGGTGATCCTGCTCTCTGTCCCTTTAGAATTTCAGCATCTTCCTCAACATCTATCTCAGAATTTATTTCCTTATCAACATCACTAACATGTATACTGGCATGAGTTACTTCAATATCTACAACTGGCTTTTGTACACTTGTTTGCTTGTAATCATTTTCTAGCTGGTCCCTGATATTCTGTCCAGATATTGTTTGTGTATCAGTAAGTTTAACTGTCGTGGGTAAATACTCATGACTTCTAGCTTGTCTAATATTTTGATTTGACTTATCCTTTTCTTTTGCAGTCTCTAGACTTTCATGACTTCTTCTTATATCATGCTTAACTTTATTTCTAATTTTTGGACTAAGATTCTCGGCACTATGTCTAATTGCAGGAGAGACAGTTTTACTGGATTTTCCTTCAACTTGAATGTTTTCATGGCTTTTTCTTATGTATGCTTTTTCAGTTTGAGATTCTAATTTTTTATCCAGAGATTCATGACTCCTACTTGCATATGGATCACCTAGTTTCTTTGAATTTAATTCAGTTTGTGACACAACTTTTCGTTTACCAACTAACCCATTATCACTAGGATCATTTAAATTAATATCTACAGATTTTGATTGTGAGACTTTAGTTGCTTCCTCAGCTTTTATTCTAAGTTCCCTAGCTATAGTTTGATCCGGCAGAATTTTCTTTCTCTCTCTCTTTCTTGGATGTGTTTGTGTATGAGAACCATCTGATTCTTTTTCAGACCTATAAGGTTTTGGTCTATTACTTGACTGAGCAACTTTTGGTCTAACAATTCTTTCTGCATCTTGTATCGGTGCATTCACAGTTTCTTGCAGAGTATCTTCATTAGTTTTCTGTTTACTTTTATAAGCAACTTTATGTTTACCTACTCTGTCTGATTCAACACTTTCATTTAAATCCTCATCTACTGCTTCCAGTCTTGACTTGGGAGATTCTACACTTCTAGGAGATTCAGTTTTATCGAGTTCTGACTCAGTTACTGATGGAGCCTCCACATCGGAAGATGAACTTGAATCACTATCTGTCTCACTGTATTTTCTAGTAGACACTCTCCTAACCTGTAATTCTTTTGTAGTTTCTTCAGGTTTTCTGGATCTCAAGACACCAAACAGTTGCGAAAGTTTATGCTGATCAGCCTCTTTTGGGTATTCAACTCGTTGCTTGTCTTGATCTGAACTGGTGAGGATACCATTGTGGGCAGATTTACTGGAGCGGTTGTTGTTAGTTCGATTACTCTCCGGCTCACCAATATCAATGGAAGTAGCTCCTGAAAAAGACAAATCATCATTAGTGTACTTCTTTGAATATACGATAGAGGTTTTTCAAAACAATCCCAAAAATCTAAATAAATCTTATAAGACATGTCTAGATTCTTTGGGATTGTCTAAAAATCTAGGTAAGTCATATTAGGCAGATCTAGATTGTTTTTGAAGGGAATATCCCATTTATTAAATAAATTTCACAAGACTGATTTACATAAGGGGCAATTTTGAAAGGAGAAATATGGTTTATCATCATAGAGCTCTAAATAAGGGGATCATCAACAGATATATCTGAAATAATATTTCCTGTTTATCCATAAAAAGAATTTAGTAAAAAGAAAGGGTGACTTTCGCCGTTTAGAATAACCTCAATATCTAAATCAGTCTTGTGGAGGTCTGCTATTCATGGATTTTTCCTTTTCAAAGCAATCCCAACAATCTGAATCAGTCTAATAAGACAGATTGTTTGGCAGCAGAACACATTTTATCACTGAATAAATTAACATGGTATGACCCTTCTAAGATCCACCTGAATAGGGTGGTTCTAATGAGCGGTCAAAACATGAACTTTAATGGAGAATTAACAGAAATTACCTGAAAGTGAATCATTAATCAGTAGAACTTCATGGGATAAATATAAACTCAAGATCTTACGGCCATGAAGTGAAACTGATACAACACTAAACAGTCTTAGATTTCCCAGTTCATTTTACATATGACACCTGAGAAAGGTATGCCTACAAAACACAATAGTTCTTAAACCAGAAGCTGACATAATAAAGCAAACATTTATAAATAACAGATTTAGACCAAAACAGTACAATTCTTTTCGATATTAATCAAAATTTGGAATCTTTACGGTATGAATAGTATGTTTAATCTAACAGACCTCAAAAGCTATTTTTGCTGACAAATTCCTTTGGGAAAGGAAGTTGGCAAACAAAGTTGGGTTACCTTCCAAACAAGACCTGTCACAGGGACAGGATAGCTCGACTGACAGCGCCTTGCCAATCACATAAAAAACTTTAATGTAAAACTTTAACATTTTGCTAACGCCAACGCCAACGCCGGGGGTAGTGCAATAGCTCTTCCGGAACTTCGTTCAGGCGAGTTAAAAAGGAAATAAGTAAAAATTGTTGAACATAGCAAAGAGAAGGAAGCTTAACTCTTTCACCTAGTGAACTGCCATGTCTCTATACCATCTAGTAACTGAGAGGCTGACAGTAACGCAACAGGTGAGAATACTGTTCTGTCCTTATTTCTGACACACTGTCATAAAATACAATGAACTTATTGAAGCTTTAAGGATAACTCCAGTAACAATGAAGGTGAATGGGTATACTTTCAAGGGAAGAAACTCATTTCCTTTCTTGCCTCTCTTCTCAATGGGTGTACAACTTAACCCTATTGCACTCAGAACAGCCAAAACTCTAAGGAGTCTTAGAGTTTTGGCTGTTTTAAGTGCAATAGCGTTAAAGGACACCTTAGCGTTTTGGCTGTTCTGAGTGCTAGAGTTCTGGCTGTTTTAAGTGCAATAGCATTAAAGGACTCCTTAGAGTTTTGGCTGTTCTGAGTGCAATAGGGTTAAAGAAAAGAACTTGCTTCCCTGGGAGGTTCTTGGAATTTTGGAAGGGTTTTGTCAAACAGAGAAACCAACAAGAAGTTGCAAAAACCACCTCCCTTTGATAAACTGGCAGAAAAACATGGCAGTAAGCCCATTAACCATACGTCATCCAAGGATACAATGCATGCACCATCGTCATAACAAGCCACAATTTCTGCTACTTCTCTCTGTTTTTGTCTTAATTCTTCTTATTTTGTCCAATTTACGTGTAAAAATTGACGCACATTTATCATTTTCAATTAAATGGGTAGTGGCGAATACCAAAGAAAAGCCATTTTCTTGTCTGGCAGGCCATTGTTAGATACACAATACCACTAACAGTAACACTCTGACATTTCAATTTTCCCTTGACAACCAAATCAATTGTTATCATGAATGAGCATCTAAAAACACATTAGGATCATCAGCTAATCAGATTTCTACAGATAAATATCAATAGAGGCCAAAATTTCTGTTTCAAGCTTTCTGGTATTGCTATTAATCAAGAACCTCTTGGACTCGTCCTACATCTGCTAATGCCAAGTTGAAGTAACTGGTAAAAAGATAAATTCTCTTTGCAGAATTCTAGTGCTTGCCATCTGTTGAGTTCAACAGAGCCAAGGATATGTAGAATCTTTATGACAACTGAGATATGGCATTGAAAAAAATTCTTAAAGTAGAATAGCAGAGTACTCAACAGCTTCTTAAGATTCTTAGATTCTAGAAGGGTAGGTTACAATTTGAGAGCGTATCAGGGTAACTAGATTTCAAGTAAACACGATCAGATAGGGTTGTCCTGTTGATTAGAAAATCTACTTTCTAGCAAAACGGCCAATTTTACAAATATGGTTGGATGTTGACTTTGTAACTGGAAAACACACAAAAACATTATGTCTCGTATCAGTTTTTAAGGGGCATCCCTAAGTGGTAAATCCCACTTTCTTGAAACACAGCTCAATCTGTCAAAACTGTTTCTGATGACAAATTTCATCAACAATATAAGTACCCAGTATATATAAGCAATCACTTTGTTTCAACATACAAACTTCACACTTGGTGCTAATAACTTGTATTTCCAGTAATGTAACATGACCTCCTTATTTGGAATTCACAACCTATGTCATTTCCATAAAAAGGTGTCATAATCTTTTGTTGATTACATGGAATTATGAACCAAATCCTAGTCAGTAATTAGGAATTGTTCCTGATTTATCCTGGTCTTTCCTGATGTCTATTTTATTGTTTCATCTTCAAGGGTATATTCTTTTTAGGTCAGTTTTAGCACTTCTATTGTGCTAGTGTAAGATCTTAAATGTGGTATCTATATGTTAGAATGTGTATACATATTGTATTGTATTGTATTTATATTCACTTCCTTTTCTAAGGAAACTCTGCCAGCAACACAAAGTCCTGATGCCCCTTATTATAGAAAAATTGTCAGCTCTGCTGACCATGACAATGTTCTCCTTTCAGCCAAATAGTCTCCCTCTGAATCTAAAGAATACAGTCACCTCTCGATATCTTGAACTGTGGTATGTCAAAGTACCCGCCTATATTGAAGAAAACAGTTTGGTCAAATTTCCTATTTTATTTACATTTCGACTCCTGTTATCTCAAACTACTGATATCTCAAAGTAAATTTTCTGGGACCAGAAAATTTACTTAGAGATATAAGTAGTTTGAGATTAATTTCGACTTTGAAATATCGAGAGTTGACCGTATCTTCATATGGAGTGGTGTCTTTATCAGGCAATACATGGTACATTGGTACATATCTCTTTTTCTGGAATTCTGCCAGTGAAAATGCTTCCATTTTAGTCTAATATTCTCTTACTTAAATTCCACTTGATCTTTCTACCTTCAAATCTGAATTCATACAATTTTACCAAGCAGTGAGTGACAGGTTGTAACAAGATTATGAAGCATCTTAATATCCTATTCAGTAATTCTGGAAACAGGAATGATCCTTGATTTATCCTGGTCATTCCTGATGTCTATTTTATTGTTTCATCTTGTAAAGATGACAGTAATACCAATATACAAATACAAAACAATCAAAAACTGGAGCTCTGACCATGAATATTAATTAACTTTGAGACTAGAAGGATCAGCGGAGCCTTTTATACCAAAACTACTCTAAATATTGACCCACGGAAACCAATTACTGCAGCTGTCCTGAAATTTAAACAAGCTGAGTATGTTGTCTATACAAGACTGTGCCAAAAATATACAGAACTCCAGTGTGTAGAGTCTGATCTGACCGCTCTAAGTCTTCACAGTTTCAACATTCAATCTGTAAAATTAGCATATATACTGTGTATAAATTAAATCTGGTAAACTATTCCCCTCCCCCACCCACCCAACTTTACCGACCCAACTTTGTAAAATGCAATGCCTCCCCAGCCACCCACCCCCTCCCCCAAGGCATTTAAAAAGGATTAATACTGTATCACTTAAAGCTAAAACAATCTATTTGACCTCTGTGATGCCCATCTTGTTCAAAGATATATTACTTGTAATGTTGCAATTTTATTTATCAATGATGAATTTTAAGATTAAGATCTCCTTGCGAAAATTAAACGCAGCTCTGTATAAAAGCTGCGCAAAAGCCGGCTTTTCTGCAGCTTTTCTGCGTATTTTTTAAAAAACTGTATAAAAGCTGCGTTTCTTTTCAGACCTGCGGAAAAGCTGTACTTTTTTTTCAAATAGCTGTGCAAAAGCTGTACTTTTTTGTGTGAGCTGCGCAGAAGCTGGATATTTAATTTGGTTAATTTCAGAAAGCTGCGTCTTTAAGTCTAAAAGCTGTAGAAAAGCTGAATATTCTTTTTGATTCAACAAATAAATCATAAAGATAAAATCTGCAGCTCCTGAGAGCTGTAGAAAAGCTGCGTATTACTGAAATTTAAGTCCAAACCAGCTTAAACATAAAGACGCAGCTATTCTACAGCTTTTAAAAGCTGCGTATTTAAATTTTCAACAATTGCCTCACCTAAAACTGAGATTTTGTTATGCCATCTTGGACTATATACAATATCTAGGGTTGTGGCATGTCGGTTGGGTACGGTATATTTTTGTTAATTTTCTATCTTTTGTTTCTAATGATTTTGAGCACAAAGGGAAAATTTGTTCTACAAATTGGAATTGCATGAAGATCAACATGTTTGGTTTAAATTACCGAAAAATGAATATCTGAACATTAGCGTCACACATGGACACACGGGCCTAGCTACATTTGTTTGCTTAATAATTTGAATTGATTGGGTGCATATTTTATAAAGAAAATAAAGAAACGCAGCTTTTGCGCAGCTCTGAAGAGCTGCGTAAATTCATCAACATTAACCTGGTATTATGTAATATTAAGCAATATTACCTTGTTGCTATGGCAATTTTCCCTGAGGGGGCCATGTGGCATAAAAATCTTTCCAAAAAACTTTTTAAGTCATCATTTATAAAGAGTCAAGTAAAAAGAAAACAGCGACTTTAAGGCTAAACATGTGGAGGTAATGTTTGTAACTTTGTTCATTTTCACTGGATTTGGATTCTGGTAAGATTTAATTTTTCTAAAATTTCATTTTGTTCTTAATCTTATAAATTTTGCATTATTTAAGACCACAGGCAGATAGATAAACTGACATACAAGCAGACAGACAGACAGACAGGCAGGCCTCTCCGTGACCTCCCACACACACACAAAATGGGAAAGACTTGAATTTGAATTCCTTTTGATTGTTTTCCCCCTGAATTCATCATTATCTGTGAGGAAAAGTCAAGGGAATGGGATAAGCACTGAAATTTAATAGTTTTATGCTCAGTTTGTATTTTTGTTACTGCATGATTTCTAGTCAGCTATCTGATAATTTACCATATCACAGTTGGTGCCTTTTAAAGGTGTTTGTATAGACTGTTTTATTATATTAAATTCTATTTGTTTTTATTTTTGACCTTTCTGTTTTTCTGTCCTCATCCAGAACTTTTAAAGACGCAGGTTTCTGACAGATACGCAGCTTTTACGCAGGTTTGCTTTTCAAGCAGTAGAAACGCAGCTTTGACCTAGAGCTGCGTTGAAGCTGCGGAAACGCAGCTTTTACGCGGCTTTGACCTAAAGCTGCGTTGAAGCTGCGGAAACGCAGCTTTTACGCGGCTTTGACCTAAAGCTGCGTTGAAGCTGCGGAAACGCAGCTTTTACGCGGCTTTGACCTAAAGCTGCGTTGAAGCTGCGGAAACGCAGCTTTTACGCGGCTATAACGCAGCTTTGTCATAAAGCTGCGTTTTAGCTGCGGAAACGCAGCTTTAACGCAGGTCTGAATCAGAGCTGTAGAAAAGCTGCGCAGAAGCTTCGCAAAAGCCGGCGGTATTGGCACCTGCGGAAAAGCTGCGTTTCTGCAGCTTAAACGCAGCTTTTGAGTTTGACGCAGCTTTTATGTGCCTCTGCGTTAAAGCTGCGTTAGAGCTTCGCTAAAGCTGCGTAAAAGCCGGCTTTTCTGCAGGTTTGTATAAAGCTGCGTTAAAGCCGGCTTTTCTGCAGCTCTGCGGAAAAGCTAGCTTTTCTGCAGCTTAAATACGCAGGTGCCAATACCGCCGGCTTTTGCGAAGCTTCTGCGCAGCTTTCAAAGCTGCGCTAAAGCTGTAGAAAAGCTGGGGTTTTTTCGCAAGGGCTGGTTACCTGGTTGGTGCCATTGTTCACAACTGTCTTGCATCAGCTTTTCTTATGACATTTAATATTTATCCACTGCATAGAAGTAAGCACCTTGAAGAAACACATCTTTTTTGTCATTTTAAACTATTTACTTCAGGCTGAACAGTGAAACTGCGTAACTGAAACTGTATGCGTAATACAGCTCTATGTTTTTATGTATTAAATGGTGTAATGGCAAAGTCCAGGGGGTCATAACGGTACTATTTTTTGTTGCGAAATTTGAGCTTCAAATTTCACAACAAAAAATATTACCGTTTTGAATAAGTTCAAATTTCACAACAAAAAAATATTACTGTTTTGAATGAGCTCAAATTTCACGACAAAAAATATTATCGTTTTGAATGAACAATACATGTACATAAAAACTATTAAAAATCTTAGGCCTGACCTATGGCTGAAAAACTGTGCAAGATGATTTGTTTCTTTACTGGTTTCTTAATGTTAAAGACACTGATACATAAAATATGGAGATGTACCGATTCATGAGCACCTTTACACTTTAAGCATCAGTGACGAAGAAAGCATAATTTGCAAACAGCGTAGATCCTGATGAGGCAGCTCATAATGAGCCACCTCATGTAGATCTACACTGTTTGCTCTAGTCTTTGAATTCTCAATATGATACAGCTTGGATGAAACATTTTTGAAATTTTTGCAGACCTACAATTTGTTGTCTGCTTTTTGGTGCTTAAAGGATTAATGGTAAATTTAATGGTGAGGATTACTTATACCATCATTTTGTCCCAACAGAATCTTTTTTAAGATTTTTTACGATTCAAACTTAACTTCAAAGGCTCTGAGAAACATATTGCTGCTCAAGAGAATACAACAAATATACCCCACCATCAGACATTAAAAGAGCTTTTTTTGTTGTTGTTTTTGTTGTTGTTTTTTTCTTCTGAAAAATAGATTATCATAATTACAATCGATATTGGACACTCTTGTAAAAGGCACTTCCATTTCCAAAGCTGGACTACCTGACAATGTTATAAAATATTTACAAAGCCTGATCAGGCTGCTTCTCAGGCACCTTCTGCACAATTAAGCAGTTATGTCCCACTTTTTATGGCAAATACCATAGTAATCCTAATAAATGCCCTGTGGGCGTTGCATTTTACGAAACAGGGTGTTATTTAGAGCCTAAAGCAGTAAATAAACCATTGCCAAAATACCTCTAATAAACAGCATTAAGGTGAATGGATACAGCCAGGAATTCCATGGTACCATGGTACTTAATGTTTAAAGTGAGACTACACATGCTGTGTGCAACACTGCATTGATTGGTGCACAGTAGTATTTTCAACAAACCATGTTCTAAGTTTTATTAAAGTTTAATGTTCATATAAATCCTGTTATTATTTACAAGCAGGACTCGAACAAAGTCATGCTAACTAATTTCCTGTCAGAATACAGTTTCATGATACCAAGGCAAACAGAAAGCTATCCAATTTGTAAAGCTAACATGATAAAAAATATTAATATTTCACACTGTTTCAGGCAAGATATTAATGGTTATTATCAGTCTTATTGGAACTCATAAAAACTTTTGATAAAGGTGTTTTTGACCATTTGGAATCTGGAAATTATGGCATATTTAAAATTTCCTCCATTATGACATAGGGTGTATAATATTTACTTGGACTGTGTGGTTATCTCATAATGTAGTTTCACCACACAAAAATTATTTGTAAGAGTAACTTTAAAGGTATTTGGAAGAGAAATGAATGTTGGGACAGGTGCAGCCAGTTTGCTGATTTTTTATCAAAATGATTTGTGTAAATTTATGATATTTTCAGTTTTAAGGCTTATTGGCTGCCCATATATAAATCACTCCAAAAATAAATAAGCATACATTCCAGTTGTAATTTCTATCATTCAATAGCAAAAGTTGAATTGAGAATTATTGCTGACATTAAATATCAACAATTGTATAGTACTGGTGGTGGCTGAAAAAGTTGAGAAATCAGTTTCTCCAATTTTCTACTTTATTTGATATTTATTTAGATACATATCCTAATTATCTTATAAATTATTTTGTAGTACAAAGTAGCATCCCCTACTTTATCAATATAGTAATATCAAGGCCTAGCAGATGGTTTAGGTTTCATAACAAAGCCAGATCCAATTTACCTTGGTATCATGGAACCCTTGGTACCATGAGACTGGACTATACTGTCAGATGAAACAGTTCTACTACTTTCCTATTTTTGCCTTACTTCCCTATAGGGGTCAGCTCTTAAAGGAAAAAATTTGTTCCTCTAGGAGCAAATTCTTTCCTTGAAGAGTCAACCCCGATTGGAAGACCTATGTTCTCCAGAGAAGTAAACAGGAATTCTGGTTGTTCCCCTTTGTAAAACTGATAGTATAACTTTAGTTTTTGAAAGAGGCAGGGGGGTGGCACTTATAAGAGCAGGGGCATTTATTAGGATTAATATGCTAAATGGGAGCTTCAGCTTGAAAAAAGTATCTCAACAATTTTAAGCAAGTTGCAATGACAAATCAATTCAGACTCAGTCTTGTTCTTCTTTAGCTAATACAAACCGAATAACAATAATTAAGATTTCCATATGCTTGGAGTTGAACATGGCACAAGATAAAGGGGATGTATCGAAAGTTCTTTGGATATGATATCTATTCTGTTCCGTAATCACATACATAGTGACCTTTTGTCAGAACTGCCCTGCCAAGACTGTTCTTATGTGGGGCAACTGTAATGTAGGATTTTATGCAGAAATATGAAATTTTTTTACAAGAATTATCACACAAATCCTGCAGCCCTCGGAATTAAAGCATCTTCTTTCGAACGAGTAAATCTAATACTGTATTAGCCCTCTGAGTATTGTGCGGTGATGTAATCTGCAGCAGCTTAATAACTTAGTCTGATTTTCCTACTATTTCAAAATTGCTTCTTCCATATTATAGTAACAGCTCTTGATATTGGCGCAGAAGACTTAGCTAAGCAATGTACAATCTCAGGTCAGACTGTTGAAAATATGTTGGTTAGTTCGTTGGTTGTTTTGTGTTTAACCTCTCTTTGAGACAGTACTTTAGTCTATACCAAGCTGTCTCCCTGCAGAGTGAGAGAGAAATAAAAGAGGTAAGATAGGCGAGAGAAATAGTAAACGACCCCATCAGCACCTACGGCAAGCACAGTATGCCCTTAATTAAACTACTATTATCCAAATCAGTAGGATGCTCCGACACTGGATGTTATACCCAGCACCACTGTCCAACCCGACCATCCCTTTAAAATATGTAAAAAAAAAAAACTCTGAGAAATTGGAACACTTTAAATTATAAAAGTAAATGTCCAAAGAATGGAATGGGTTTACAATGCAGAATTGCTTCCAAAACATGAAGATGAAATGGCAAACAGAGTAGGCCCTGATCAGACTGCTCCTTTTCTGCAACTGCACTGTTTGCTCATACATAATCAGAGCTCTAGTTAAGAGGGCGTATTTGGTGATAATTAGGGATAATTTTTGTTAATTCTGCATAAAAACATATGTTGTGACCCCTCATCTGAACCGTCTCGACGAGACGGTTCAGATGAGGGGTCACAACATATGGTTTCGATGAGAAATAAGAAAAATTATCCTTAATTATCATCAAATACGCCGTCTTATCTAGAGCTCTGATAATCAGTCCCAATACTTTGAATTTTTCAATGACGGTCTGCCAAACCCACTTGCACTTTTTGAGACATCCTTTGATAGTAAAATGAAAGTGAAACTGTTCAAATTCAGGAAAAATACCGTAATTGGTTTTGATATACAAATATTTAGGGTTAGTATGGTATCATGAACTTTTCAGAGCATATCAAGAAGCAGACATTCTGTTATAGAACAATGTGCCATCAATTGTTTCAGCTGTCTATGAATAGGAATGGAGATATAATCAACAAGAGCAAGAGTCGTTCCAAGATCACCCAGCTCACCTGAGCATCCAGGAACATATTCAAGACAGGCTTTCAGCTAACAGAAGAAACTTAGAACTATCTTGCAATTGCATTTTTTTTTCAAATAGCAACATGTCATATTCAATTATTTTTACTAATATTTCTATCTGAAGTAAGACAAGAGCTGTCACCAAACAACAAAGCTCCACTGAACTGATCCTTGCCCATTATGCAAGCAAGATTCTAAGTCTGTTAAACCTTGCCTCTAAGGTCGCTGCAAGGGTATGTTTTGCATGTTTTGCATAAACACTAAAGTAATTATGTATTGTCAATCTATTTATAAACAAATGTCATCTCAGCAATAACTAGAGCAAGTGAGCAGGGGCTCACGTATACCCCCGACCAGTGCCACCGCCCAATGACACCACCACCTAATGAAACCAATCTTTACATGGTCTTAGTGACCTATCAAATGGTTCCATCAAAATACATTACAAATATCAGCAAAGAGTACCAACATACATGTAAGTCGTTGTCCATGACCTAGATCAGCAGCAGCATCCAGATGATGTCAACTAATCTGCATGAACATAGAAGTAAACGTAGTCATATATCAAAAGGTTTCATCAAAGGATGTTGGAAATATCAGCGAAGAATATAAACCCAACGCAAAACTTTAAAGTAAATGTTTAAGTCTTTTACCTTGACCTTATGTCAGCAGCAGCATCCAGGTGATGTCAACTATTCTGCATGAACACAGAAGTAAACCTAGTCATATATCGAAAGGTTTCATTAAAGGATGTTGGGAATATAAGCAAAGCTAAAAACTTAACACAAAACTTTAACGCAAATATACAAGTCTGTTACCTTGACCTTTGGTAAGCAGCAGCATCCAGATGATGTCAACTACTCTGTATGAACCTAAAAGTAAACTTAGTCAAAGGGTATTTGAAATATAAAAGAAGACTATAAACTTAACGCAAAACTTTAATGCAAATGTTTAAGTCTGCGACCTTGACCTTAAGTCAGCAGCAGCATCCAGATGATGGCAACTATTCTGCACGAACCCATTAGTATACCTAGTCACATACCAAAAGGTTCCATTGAAGGATATTGGAAACATAAGCAAAGAAAAAAAACTTAACGCAAAACTTTAAAGCATTTATGCTAATGGATGGAAGAACGGACAGACGGATGGACATTCTAACGGATGTATAATCATGTGTCTTTTCCATTATAAAAAATAGCCACTTAAACCATTTTCTAGCCACATAAACCTATCTTTTTAAGTGTCTACAGAATAAATCCCATTTACAATACATTAGAGACATCCTAACCCTAGCCCCATAACTACCCATTTGTTTGCTCGCACGGATGGACAGACGGACAAATGGACAAACAGATGGAAGACAAACACTATATACCCCTCGACATACTTAGTATGTTGGGGGTATAATTAAGCCTCTAAATAAACAGAAAACCAAAATTTTCATGTAAAATTTACAAGAACAATTATGACCTTGATCTCAAGATACCTAACGGAGTGGGGAGGGGGCAGGGAACTAGAACCACAGAAAATTCGGATCATTATCTAACATTGGTCCAAATATTAACTAAATTCATCATGGAACTGTACAGTTGTAGGTCTTCAGTGAGATGGGGGAACAAAATTCAACAAGTAAAAACAAAATCCATCTTTTGCATCATGGAATATGCCTTTGGAAAACTTATGGAGGCAAATGTGGATGCATGGGTAACCAATACTTTCATTAGGGATGGGTATTGCCAGAATTTTCGTATTGCGATATATTGCAATACCCTCACACTGTATTGCAATATGTATCACAATATATTGTGACATTTGTTTTCTACATGTAAAGTAAACTGGAGGGCTATGCATGAAAGTAGATATGAGATAATAAAGATGTATTATGTTTATCTTTGGTGTTTTCATTTATCCTTCATAAAGTGTGACTTGAACTGGACAAGAGAAAGACTAGTGGAACTCCTCTAAATAAACTGTCTGGCTAAGATTTTGGTTAAAGTCTTAGTCTGAAAAAGAAGGGCAATCCTATATCTAGCTTTTTATGCATTTGCCTAAAGGTAGCTGTTTATCAGCAGGAAAACTTAGGATACCAGAGATACTTACTAACTGTAAGTACTGTTTATTTTCCTGAATGTTTGACAACCATATCCCATTTGCGGCACACTGCAACATTTTCAGTAATGGTATTTGTCATCTTTTGAAGGCTTTAATGCTGCCAGATATCTGACTTTCCTTCGGATTTTCGGCCATTGTTCCAGCCCGCTGTTTATGGTGTTATCGATTCGACATGTATATGCACACTCTGCTTTCACAGCTTGCATACGCCGTTCATTCACTAACGCAATGCGGCTTACGCCATTCCGAAGAAAACGGCTGGCTTAACAAGAATTCCGCGGAATGCGGTGTCTCGCCTGCTGGCGCTTTGTCACAAAACAGAGCTAAATCAGCAAAGATGTATGAATGAACCAAGTTTCATGGCTCTAGCCCTTACAGTTTCTGAGAAACAGACTAAACGCGTAAACTTGCCAAAAAATTGCAAAGTCAGCCAACCGTAAAATGTTGATAAAGACTCAATATCGATGATGACTTTGAGTTCTTCTCTTCCAGATGAATGCATGGCCCAAGTTTCATGGCTCTAGCCCTTATAGTTTCTGAGTAACAGACCTTAACGCAAGAACTTGACAAAAAATTGCGAAGTCAGTCAACCGTAAAATGTATGTCAAGACTTAATACAGATGATGGCTTTGAAAGTTACTCTTTCAGATGTATGCATGGCCCAAGTTTCATGGCTCTAGCCCTTATAGTTTCTGAGAAAATGACCTAAACGCAAAAACTCGACAAAAAAGTGTGAAGTCAGTCAACCGTAAAATCTAGGTCAAGACACAACACTGATGATGGCTTTCAGCTGTACTCTTCCAAATGTATGCATGACCCAAGTTTCACGGTTCTAACCCTTATAGTTTCTGAGAAAATGACCTAAACGCAAAAACTCGACAAAAAATTGCGAGGTCAGTCAACCGTAAAATCTAGGTCAAGACTCAACATTGATGATGGCTTTCAGCTGTACTCTTCCAGATGTATGCATGACCCAAGTTTCATGGCTCTAGCACTTGTAGTTTCTGAGAAAATGACCTAAACGCAAAAACTCGACAAAAAAATGCGAAGTCAGTCAACCGTAAAATCTAGGTCAAGACTCAACACTGATGATGGCTTTCAGATGTACTCTTCCAGATGTATGCATGACCCAAGTTTCATGGCTCTAGCCCTTATAGTTTCTGGGAAAATGACCTAAACGCAAAAACTCGACAAAAGTTTACGCCGCCGCCGACGCCGACGACGACACCGGAAAAGCAATACATATGTCTCGCCTCTGCTTCGCAGGCGAGACAAAAATTGGTAAAACATTAAAGCCCAAGCTGTTACAAAGAAAACGGCTTATGTACCCCATGGGGTACTTGATTATAAAGCTTTCTGAGCGAGATTCTGTTTACCGGAAAGAACGATGAAAATTTCTTTGAGAACCTCAGCACAACAAAAACTCAATGGATTATTTTTTAGACTGTCAACATCCTTAGGAGCTAAAATATTGTCAGCGTATCGATATGGGCGGATCGTATCACATTACGTATTTTTTTCTGACCGTATTGCGATATACCAATATATCGATATTATTGCGCATCCCTAACTTTCAAACAGGCCAGTTAAAAACAACAAATAGAGGCTATTAATACACATATATTCTACATAATAAAAGATCAAGCCCTGCTGCTGTTGCAAAACCAAACAAAGGCTTCGATACATTTATTTAGTTCCATTTTCAAAAGGAGTTTGCCCTGACAACAAACCAATGACTCAATAAACAAACACATCACCAATCAAACTAAATATCAAAGAAGTATGCTGGGAAGTTAATTTAGCACAAAGGCTATTAATTTAAATGATTTTGTTTTCAGTTTCAAGTTAAACAAACCACAAAATATGTTATCCTTAATGGAATTAAATCCCTATGCTGCCAATAATTGAAGAATTCTGCATCAATTTGTAACTCCATAGATCGATCATAGCCAAAAATTCTCTGAAATTTAATTAAAATTTCAACTGTTTACTGAAATTATTCACTTAAAGCTACAATTTCTGTGTTTTTATCATCGCTTAATATGGGCTGGTTGTAATTTTTGCAAAATCCCTTATGGGATATTACTAATCTGAGCAATTAAAATTGTAATGTGCCTAAATCTTGGGACACCTAAAAATAATTATTTTTCCATTTCAGATGAAGCCCATTATGGTACCTAGATTATTGGGACTCATTTGCAACAAACTGAAATTTATTAAATATGAACAACCATATAATGGCAATGCAAATGCAGAGCCTCATCAAACTGTTGCTTTTAAGGAAAACAGATTTATTTTAATCTACTAGACTGTTGTTGTTATAAGACCATTTTTTCCCCTTCCAAAACATTCCCAGACAGCTAGAACCAACTTATAAGACTGATCTAGATTTCTGGTTCTGCTGGAATGGAGAACCCCATCTATTTCCAGAATAACTCAAGACTTAGATATTTAAAGTCATTACAGAGGGGAGAAAACCCTGTCTTATATAGCCAAATTATTACGGTAATCAGGCACTTACATCAAAGGTGTTCCTCTTCACAAAAATGGCTGAAAAAACATATAGATGCACCCATTCCCCTTGAAGAAAGGTGACAACATATTCTCCTTAAGCTGTACACAGCTGCTGTATTTGACATGACACAAATGAGGTCAGTCATGTCATTTATCCCCAAGGGAAAGTGTGTCTAATGCCAAGGGATACAGACAGGTCACCAGAACTGTTAGAAATCATAGAAAATTGTTGCTAACAAGGTGTTAAATATTGGTCATTCCTTTTCTCACAGTTAAAGCACAATAAGGTAATAATAATATGTCCAGAAACAAGCCTTCAGGTAAATGCACAATTCCATTCCTGCCTAAAAATAAACAAGAACTAGATCAGTAGGCCAGCCCTTAACTCACTGAGCTACCAGGGCTCCTGTTTGGTCTAAAGATGTCAATACATTCACAAGCATTTAAAATCCTTCTGTGACCTTGAAATGGAGTCTAGCTCAACAAAATCTCATCATCTCTTCTGCTTGTTATATATCTATATCCATAAAAGTCTGACTACATTTCACCCACTGGTTCACGAAATATATTCTTAGTGAAAAGTGAAAATTACTTAGTTCTACCATGACTTTGAAAATGGGGTCAAGGTCAACAAAATCTAATCAGCTCTTAAACTTGTCTCAATGATATGTCCAAGCAAATTTAGAGAAAATCCATCATCTTATTCAAAAGCATTTTCTTTTTTCTTTCTTTTTTTTTTTTGATGCAAAAGCCTCTGAGAACTATGGGACAAAGTTACAGTGTGCCATTAATACCATCTCGGTATTGCTGCGCAGCCTCTGCCCTGCATCTGCAAAGGTTTTTCCAGCCCTGGTGCAATACTCTTTACTGCAAAAATTCTAAATGAATGTGACAGGTAGTTTCTATGATGAAATTGAATTCTATTATTCAAATCAATTCTCTTTCACTATCTCTGATGAGAACAGCATCTGCAGACAAATCTTATAATCCCAAACGGCTTGTTGCGTCTCATTATGAATTAACAATATGAGCCGCGACAGGACAAAACCAACAATGTGGTTGTGCGCCCAGCGCAGACTCAGATCAGCCTGGGCATCCGCCCAGTCTGATCAGAGCCTTCGCTGTTCGCATGGAGGTAGCTTAGACCCTTAGCTACCATTTGAGCACTTAACGAAGGGTCTGATCAAACTGGGCGGATGCCAAGGCTGATCAGAGTCTGCGCAGGGCTCAGGACCACATTGTTGGTTTTGTCGTGTCGCGGCTCATATTTCATTTCCATGACAATCTAAGATATTCCCTTGTGCATGTCACTATTATGTCTTATTTCTATGGTCTACAGTCCTGCATATTTTACATGCAATGAAACGAAAAAAAGCCGTTTTCATTTTTTCACTCATCTTTGAAAATCTGTCCTCCATCAAATGCAAGGTGCACGTGTTGGAATTGCCCAACCATGTTATATAACTAATAAACGCCCCTGCTCTAATAATGTTCACATGACTGCTGCTGATGACGTCTTTTGTGGTGACTACTTTCCGTTGTTTTTTTCCCACATGGTGTTTTCCTTGGGATCTGGATTAAAATTGTGTCAGTTCCTGAGAATTTACTATTTACTTTTTTAAGAAATTTACAGTATTCAACATGCAAGTTTTAGCAAGAATTCACCAACTCAACAGGCTGCTGGATGAAGGAAGACTTTTCAAGCATACTAAGGATGACCTTGAAAATGAGGTCCAATCATACTGGAACAGACAAGCACATACATACACACAGGGTAAACTCTATGTGACCTTCTGCCATTTCAAGGTGGGGGGCACAAAACATCCAATACAAAAATTGACAATAATTAAAGCATCTAAAACAAAATTCTACTGCCCATCAGACAAGGATCAAGGCATGTAATGACAAATTATATAAACATCAAATAAAACAAAAAGATTTTTAACAATGATCTAAAAACATAAACCAGTTCATTCTTCTCTCAAAAATGTTACTACTATGGCAACAAAAGAGTACAACAATCTCCATCCTAAAAAGTGTGACACCAGTACCAGACCAAACAGTGAAGACCCTGATCATACTTATCCTGTGCAGTCTGATCAGGGTCTTCACTGTTTGCCATTCTATCAGCAGCTTTTTCTTCACACACCGCCAGATATCTATACATCATACTTTTGCAATTTTCAGTCTGCTACAGGGCATAGTTTAACCCATTCCATTCGGAATACTCCTTTAGGGGTATCTGGGCAAACAGTTTGGATCTCAGATCAGGCCCCACGTTTCTGGGCAAACAGTTTGGATCCAGATCAGGCCCCACGTTTGTGGGGCCTGATCTGAGATCCAAACTGTTTGCTGCCTAGATATAATTTCTACAAGAGTTAGTTTGCCCAATATTGTCAAAATATTCTTGATTTTTGATGCAGGCGACAATTTCAGCAGACAACAAAAAATACCCAGAATGCAATGGGTTAAAACAAGAACTGGAATTGGCTGGAATGGTAAGGAAATGAACAAGATAATCTAAATTCCACTGACCACAATTTTCTTCCAGGATGTGGGGTGGTACTGTTTCAGGAAAGATTCTGCTCCTACAATGGGAACAAATTCTTTTCCTTTAAGAGTGCCATATCCCAAATCAACTGAATGAAGTGGAGCAGCCATTCCATCCACCCTGATTCCATTCCATGTTTTTAACTATGTCATGGTGCAGAAACCAACTGATTATAAACTGAAGCAACATATTCACTACTACAACAAAATTCTGACCCACAACAGCTAGTCGCACCTGAAACCTGGGACGCTGCCGCAGCAGCTTCGGCAATGAAGCTACGAAATCTCTCCAGCATACTGCCCCCTATTGGCCCCTGTAGAAGCTCCTCGTCCAGGCTGTTTAGAGCCACCTCCTATATGGAATCCTCAATGCTGCTTTAATCAATAAATAGGATAAAGAATTAAAGACTTGATAAGAATGGCAAAATTATATATTCAACACACAGTTTCTGAAAGTAATTTACCTTAAAAAGCTAATAGTTGACAAGTAAAATAGTTCTATGTCTCGTTCTTCTGCACACTGGCCACAAAAGGAAGCTAAAAACACTTCCTTTTTTTTCTGCAAAAAAATGTGAGGAGCTTTTGCAAAAGCTACTCACATTTTATCAGCATAAAAATATGAGCACATGTTATTTTATGCATACTAGAATGGGCTGGAGCATTAACTTAATTTAATTAATAATCTTGACTACTGCAATTCTAATGTTCTAGGAGAAGAACTAAATAAGCAACATGCTTTTGTTCTAATCCTATAAACTTATATGTTGTATTATCTATGTATGTTGTGAAAAAGTGAAATAAATATGTTTAAACCAATTCTAATGTCAGGGGCCACATAATAATTTTTTTCACACATATCTAATAATTTAGGTACAATCATCAAACACTCCCATCCCACATACACCACAGGGTATAATCGATTCCGCTAATTTTGGCTTCCTGCAGAGACTGTACATCATATTTGGCTTCCACTGAGACTGTCCGCGATCTTTTGCTTCCTGCCGATACTTCTGTACATGATAAATGGCTTCCTGCAGAGACTGTCCACGTGATTCTGCTTCCTGCCGAGGCTCTCGGCAGGAAGCAGAGTCACGCGGACAGTCACAGCAGGAAGCCATTTTACGAGGACAGTAGTCTCTGCAGGAAGCAAGAGTTCGCGGACAGTCTCGGCGGAAGCCAAATATGATGTACATGTACAGTCTCTGCAGGAAGCAAAAATTAGCGGAATCGATTATACCCTGTGCCCATCCCACATACACTTTCAGGGAAAGAAACTCTACCACTCATTTTTTTGCCTCTCTTCTCACAAGGGTCAACTCCAGAGCTGTAGATAAGAGGGGTATTTGATGATAATTGAGGGGTTATTTTTTTTACTTCTCACTGAAACCATATATTGTGACCCCTCATCTGAACCGTCTCGTCGAGACGGTTCAGATGAGGGGTCACAACATATGTTTTTATGCAGAATTAACAAAAATTATCCCTAATTATCACCAAATACTCCCTCTTATCTACAGCTCTGAACTCTAAAATGGAAAAAAATTTCCTCCTCTAGAAGCAAATTCAATCCTTTATGCACAGACCCATTTTTTAAGAGTTTGTAATCCAGGGAAGCATACAGAAAGTAACAGAAGTTGTCTTTCTTTGCAAAATTATAGCAAAATTAGCAGAAAAACATGTATGTGTACTCATTCACCTTGAATTTCCAGAAACAGAAAGGTTCAAGGAAAACTATGACCACCAACTTTGCCATAATTCTTAAAACATATCATCTCTTAGATCAAGCCATCAACTTGTCTGCGAGCGTCAAAAGGCAGTCAAAGCAACCAAGCAGAAATCAACTTAATAATTCAGTAAAACATTTTATTAATAAAGTTGGGAGGAAAAGTGGTGACATTAGATATGCCTCATTGGATAATCTGTTATGTAACGACAGCTGTAATGCTTTTTTCCGGGAATATAATGGCACATACTCCATTTAATCAATTTGTGAAATAGAATTTCCATCTATTTCCAAGTAACGGCTTCCTTAAAAACATCCTGAACAAGGATTTGCATTAAGTAAAGTATTTTTACTGCTACAGAGTTATTAAGAAAGTGTACTGTGCTTCTAGCATAGCTGTAAAGCAAATTAAACTGACTTTCTTAAGTACAGTCCTACCCAACTTATAGAGGATCTTACACGAGTGGTCATTTCATATGAAATTTATGAAACGAGTCTTTGGCGAGTTTCATAAATTTCAAGTGCAATGACCACAAATGTAAGATTCTGTTTATCATATGGCCCTTTAAAATGGGATTCTGACACCTTCAAACTCAACAAAATTGCAATAAGAAAACACATTGTTGACATGGACGTTGTCGATGATGTTACGTGTACATGTCAAAGTGTTATTCCACATGTGGTCATATGATTTTTATGACACAACATTATCCACTGAATAACAGTGACATCATATGAAAAAAAATGGATATCCAATGGGGCAAGCATAAAATGGCTGCTTATAAGACAGCTGAACCCCTTAATACAGGTTCATTGCACAGCATTCTGGTTCAAAAGATCTGAGATAGGCTGTCTGTAAAAGATAGGTGGTCCTAAGTATAGTGACCCATCAAGACAATTTCACTGTACATGTTCCCTCCTAACAAATGCATCCATTTTCATGAAACTTTGTTTGCAAATTCAAGTCTATGTTTATTAGCTAAACAGATGTGCCTCCACAGGGATTCCTAGCAGGAAAAGCCCTCCTTCCACATTAAAAATTGGATCTACAAATCTTTTTTGCTTGTTCGGGCAAAAGGTCCATGTACATGTTATTTCGGTCAAGTTCAGCACTCAGAGCATTCCCCTGCTGGAGATTCCATTTTTCAAATATTCTAAGATCCACTGTGACCTCAAAACTGGGGTCTAGGTCACCAGAAACTAATCAGCCCTGTGCCTTATCCCAGTACTGACTTTGTGAAAGTTTGGTAGAAATTCAAAAATATGGTGCAGAAAAGCTTTTCTGTGAAACTTTAGTAGAAATTCAAATTTATGGTGCAGACAAATAGAATCTATCATTGGTCTCCGATGCGGACAGAGAAATCCCAACCCGAGGGCACACGGGTTGTGTCGGGAACGAGGCTTGCCGAGTTTCCGACACATCCCTTGTGCCCGAGGGTTGGGATTTCCCTGTCCGCATCGGAGACCAATGATTGATTATTTTTCTTACCTACGATATATTTCAAATTGAACGAGGAACTATTATTTCATGCGAACGTGTACAGGCGTAAGTAGTATTGTGACGTAACGTCAACGTTATTTCAAACGTCAGTTGGTAACGCCTTCAAAATGGCGGCACCCTCGACAGTGTTTGTGTGAAGGATTGACTATTTTGGAGGGTTTTTTTTTTTTCAATTTTAAGACAGAAACAGATAATGATGGGCTTATAAAGAATGAATTTCTTTGAGGAAACTCATTGCTATGAAAAATAATGCATAAAGTATATAGAATCGCCGAGTCGGGCTTATCGCATTTCATCGAGCGAGTAGTGATACATAGAATTCAAGCTCGTGTGAGCTGTCCCAGCCCATGGGCAAGACAGAATTTTCCAGCACCGCTAAAAAAAGAACAAACTCTGTCTCGTAGGTAAGAAAAGCTTTTCTGGAATATTTGCTTAGTCCTCCTGTGACACAAAACTAGGTGTGAGCTACACAACATTAGCAGTTTATGATTTCTTTTCCATATCATATTCTGTGAAGTCATGTCCTTTTTCAAGGTATAGTTTCAAAGAAACAAGACAGATCAATAAAATATCGTACCAAAAGATCTTTAAACCCTAATCCCAAGTGCTTCTGGTTCAATATATATTTAAAAAGAAGTGAAACAAGACCAGTCACAGGGACAGGATAGCTCGCCTGACAGCGCCTTGCCCATCACATAAAAAACTTTAACGTAAAACTTTAACATTTTGCTAACGCTGACGCCGACGCCAACGCCGACGCCAACGCCGCCGCTAACGCCGATGCCAAGGTAGTGCAATAGCTCTTCCTGAACTTCGTTCAGGCGAGCTAAAAAGGGTTCCTTCTTTCTCTTGAATTAAACCAGTTGAACTTCACTCATGAAATCAAAACATAAACACAACTAAAACATAAAACAACAGTGCAAAGCATTATAAGCAAACAGGCGAGATGCAGAAGTATTATCAGATGAAAATAAACTTTTATCATGCATCTGCTACAAAATTCCATTTGATAACAGGGGTATGATATCATGATGTGATATCATGTCACTTTTAGAACTGCGCTTGCACGAAGGTTATCAGGCCATGCCTTTAGAAGCGATCTCTGAAGACGACTGGCTGTATACTGATGTTGGCCGTGATAACAGCTTTTGGTTGGTTGAATCACTTCACCAAATTACGTCATAACGCATTTGCGACGTCAACAAGTTCAAACAAAACTGCATTTGCTTTTCATTTGTTTGAGTCTCTTTAAACCTTAAACACCTTCTAATAGAAAACCATGTAAGTGTCTTTTAATATTAAACCAGAAACATGTCGGACTGGCTCGGCAAGTAGAGGTGCAACGATTCACTTCGATGCATCGAAAATCCGGTTCACAAGGGCCGATTCGATTCCGATAACAACTCCACTAATTTCGATTCGATTCAGAATCCCCCGCATAGGCCCTCAATTAAAACGGAAGTCTGTGTTTTAGACCCGCTCTTAATATTATAACGCAGTTTATAACGTAACGTACGATTGGTCAGTAATAATTAGGTCATCCAATCAATACGGGCGTTTCGTTTCCTTATCGGTAGGGTTGTCAAAATGGCGTCTAACGATGACTCGCAGAAACCTGTGCTCAAAGATGCACCCCTAAGATAAATAGAAGTGTAAATATAACAAAATAAAGTGATAAACATGATGAATCAAGGTAGCATAAAATCAATCATGAATCGAATCGAATTAATCGAATCGAGGTGTCTGAAATCGAAATCGAATCGAATCGGTCGTTGGGTGAATCGTTGCAGCTCTATCGGCAAGCCTCGCCATTCCAACACTGTTTCTGGTCTCACCTGATAAACTTGATATCAAAAGACACTAACATGGTATTCTCTATTTCTGCTGACATCAACAATAATGTTAGGTAATAACTTGTTGAAATGCAGAGAACAACAGGTGGGTGATGCGAAGTTTTATGGCAATTTGAGCCGCGCCACGAGAAAACCAACAATGTGGTCGTGCGTCCAGTGCAGACTCAGATCAGCCTGGGCATCCGCCCAGTCTGATCAGAGTCTTCGTTGTCCGCATGAAGGTAGCTTAGTCCCTTTGCTACCCTTTAAGCGCTTACCAAAGAGTCTGATCAGACTTGGCGAATGCCAAGGCTGATCTGAGTCTGCGCTGGGGGCACAACCACTTTGTTGGTTTTCTCACGTCGCGGCTCATTTCAGTGTCACTATAATTCACCCTCGGACAATCAATCACAGACACTCTAATGGTCCCGGTGCGTTATTACTGGCCAGACTACACCAATAAAGATGCTGTGTTTCCTCAACATACCGTAATGACCCTAAAATTTCGGACACCCGAAAGTTTGACAATTATTGTTCCAAAATTCTTAGAAAGCGGATTTTAAACATGCTAATACATCCAAATGATGCTTAGTGAATAGCAAATGTTGTAGACCCTGATCAACTTTAGGAGCAGTTTGATCTGGGTCTACAATGTTTGCTCAGACCAGTCTGTCCAAATATTTAGGGTCATTCCGGTATTCAGTCTAAGTATGTGGACCCCATAACCATAGCTACAAGAATTCCGCAGAAAGTGGCATTAAAGTCACCCCTGTGAACTGGTCACCAAACAGAGCTAAATGCAAAAACTCAACAAAAGCTTAGGCTGCCGATAACACTGGAAAAGTAACACATAAATCTCACTTTGAAGCTAGTCACAGGCAAGAGAATTATATCCAACATTTCCATTTTCAAATTCGGACATCTTTGGTTGTCCTATAAGGCAATGCGTTAGCCCTCAAAGTCCCAGAAAAGGAGACAACAAAATTTATTTCCACCAAATTAAAAAAGAAATTGTTTGAATAAGCTTTATCATATCAAGAAATCAAAGAAAAGAGGGTAAACAGTGTAGATTCAGATGAGGTGGCTCATTATGAGTCACCTCATCTGAATCTACACCATTAATTCACATTCAACTTTTTTCAATCCTGGGGCTTAAAGTGTTAGTTCATGCAAGCAGACCATGATCAGACTGCTAGTGAGCAGAAGTTGTCTGATATTGGTCTGCATCGTGTCCCTCCCACCCCAACCCTCCAACTTCCCTCCCTCCCCGCCCACGCCACAAAAACTTTTAGTCCAAATATTTAGAGTAAATGCATAATTTTTATGGAGGCCCTGAAACGTCAATATTTGCTTTTCTGGTCCGTTGGTTGGTTGGTTGATTTGATGCTTAACGTCCACGGTTAACAACTAAGGTCATGTCGGGACGGTCAGTTAACCTAACCACACTATTCCTGGGCAGGCTTAGACCTCCTAAGCGGTTAACCAGTACTAAGTGCACATACTTTCGCCTGTAACTGACAACTGCCCTTCTTGAATCAGCGGAAGGAGAAACGAAAGTATGTGGCCAGACCGGGATTCGAACCCAGGACCTCTGACTTACGAGTCAGGTGTCCTACCGATTGCGCTACCCGGCCCGGCTTTTCTGGTCCGAATTCCTTACTAGAATAAATTGGCTGTGACACGCAATACTGATGCTTAACGCATACAGGACCAGTGACCTGCCCAGTCTGATCAGAGCCTTTCTAATCCTACACAGCCTCATTATGAACATAAATATATCTTCAGAAACAAAATGAAGCCTTAAGCCATACTGCACAAATCCATAGACATGTCCGTGTCTTTGCTTTTAGCGAATTCGTTAAAGCTCATTTTTTTCATGCTAAACTCAAATACACCACAATGCTGGGGCATAACTGTTTGCAAACAGTGTAGACCTGGACCAGACTGCGCAGTCTGATCTGGGCCTGCATTGTTTGTCATTCTGTTTCAGCAAACTTTTGACAAATTGCCGGATACTAAAGAAACTTGTTAGTTAAATTTTGAATCATTACATCACTGGCTGCAGTGGCCAATATTTTCGGACTGTTACGGTATACACAGTAATATAGTCTATCTATCAACTCGTCTCCATTCTCGATCAAAGAATATTAACTCAAATAAACATTATATATCAATTACCCTCTCGCCAGACACGCCAATTATAACCTGTTTTGCCATCCCCGACTCTTGAAGAGTGTCCCTAGAGTAGGTTTAGCAGTGAACAGTAACAAGCTCATTTTTATCGCATCTTATAGTCTGTTTAGACGATACCCGTTTCGATTCGGAACAAATTGCTCTACATTAAGGTAATCCGGAGCGAACCCACTTGTCTGTTTAGACTTTACCGTTTTCGATTCGGTGTAAGTTACTTCGCAGTACGGTAATTCGATTCAGGAAAACCCGCTATCTATTTTTAAACTAAAATTTCTATTTTTATTAGCGTAGGCTATAATCATGATTATTTGTTTATGTTACTGATTTGTAATTACCCGCGAAATCGTTGTGGTTAGCACCGGGGTCAGCATTCGAAGATATGGATTCGCAGGAAAATGTGTCGTCCCGCAATTGGACGAAAGCAGCTCTGTTCTTAAAACACGTTAGGTCGAAAAGACTTGCTAAATCAAGAAAATGTGATTTAATAAGAGCAAGATTCCATCAACATCAACGACAACAAAGATTAGCTTTTGTCTTTGTTATGTGTTTAATGTTCAATATCTTTATTTCAAAACATTGTGAAACGCGGGAAAGGCTCATATGGTGCAAAGAAAGGTCAAAGCACTTTTGGAACCAGACAGTAAAGGGTGTGTTCAAAACAAACTAGAAATTGTGTTTGTGAAACACTATGCCCCCAACCATATGCTTACCACTATAGGTGTCAAACTTTACAATGTCTAAGTCTGAAAAGGAGTCACCTAATCTTTACTAAAATATTAAACTCATCAAAAACTACTATTCTACCAAATATCAGCTTCCTAGATTAAGCAATTCAGAAGTTGGAAAAAAGCCAAATTCAAACAAGGGCTGTAACTCCATCGAAATTTTTACAGAATTCTCCCAAAAGTTAATCAGGTAATGTACACTTCATATCTGATCAGTATACGAAATATCAAGGTCATAACTGAAACACTTTTTGCAATATCTTGCTAACAAGACATCCATCTCTTGTTTTTGAAGCGGCATAACTCCAAAATGAGGCAAAGCTTGGAAAAAAAAGGACAATATATGTCAGTTATTTTTCCATGATGAATCCATATAAAATTTCTAAACCATATGCCCAATGGTTCTGGAACACAGTAGCTGCATAAGTATTGAACATCAGGGGAAGTAACTCCATTATTGATGAATGCAGCATTACCTAACCTGTACTAAAGTCTTAAACTCATCAAGGACTACTACTATACCAAAAATCAGCTTCCTAGCTTAAGCGGTTCAAAAGTTGGAAAAATGTCAAATTTGAACAAGGGCCATAACTCCATCCAAACTTTTATGAAATTCTCCCACAGTTAATCAGGTTATCTACTCCTCATACCCAATCAGTGTACCAAATATCAAGGCTATAGCTCAAATACTTTTTGAGATATCTTGCTAACAAGAGTCATCTCATTTTTCTAAAAGGGGCATAACTCCAAAATGGGGCATAATTCGGATAAGAAAAAAAATATGTGTCAGCTATTTTTCCATGAGGTATCCATATATAAAAATTTTAGACCCTATGCCCAGTGGTTCTGGAACTCAGAAGCTGCATAACTATTGAACATCAGGGGAAGTAACTCCATTATTGATGGATGCAGCATTACCTAACCTGTACTAAAGTATTTAACTCATCAAGAACTACTTCTATACCAAAAATCAGCTTCCTAGCTTAAGTGGTTCAAAAGTTGGAAAAATGCCAAATTTGAACAAGGGCCATAACTCCATCCAAACTTTTATGAAATTCTCCCAAAAGTTAATCAGGTTATCTATTCCTCATACCCAATCAGTGTACCAAATATCAAGGCTATAGCTCAAATACTTTTTGAGATATCTTGCTAAGAAGAGTCATCTCATTTTTCTAAAAGGGGCATAACTCCATAATGGGGCATAATTCGGATAAGAAAAAAAAAATGCGTCAGCTATTTTTCCATGAGGTATCCATATATAAAATTTTTAGACCCTATGCCCAGTGGTTCTGGAACTCAGAAGCTGCATAACTATTGAACATCAGGGGAAGTAACTCCATAATTGATGGATGCAGCATTACCTAACCTGTACTAAAGTATTTAACTCATCAAGAACTACTACTATACCAAAAATCAGCTTCCTAGCTTAAGCGGTTCAAAAATTGGAAAAATGCCAAATTCAAACAAGGGCCATAACTCCATCACAATTGTTCGGATTTCTCCCAAAAGTTAATCAGGTAATCTACTCCTCATACTCAGTCAGTGTACCAAATATCAAGGCCATAGCACAAATACTTTTTGAGATATCTTGCTAACAAGATAGTCATCTCATTTTTCTAAAAGGGGCATAACTCCAAAATGGGGCATAATTTGGAAAAGAAAAAAAATATGTGTCAGCTATTTTTCCATGAGGAATCCATATATGAAATTTCAAGGTCCTAGCTAGCAGGGTTCCAAAGTTATAGCAAGCATGAAAAAGTGTGACGCACGGACGGACGGAAAGACGGACGGACGGACGGACGGACAAGCCAAAAGCAATATGCCCCACCAACTTTTCCAAAGTTGGGGGCATAATGACTGGTATGAAAATTTTCGTATGCGGAAAGAAACGTTCGAGTTTTTGTGTAATAAATTACGCAATTACATCACAAAACAACACACCAAAATGAGGCAGCCTATATCTGTGGAGGAGCGTGTAGCTGTAACTCTGTGGTACCTGTCAACCGGCTCAGGGTTCAGGACGGTTGCTTGGTTATTTGGAATTTCAAAATCCTCTGTCTGTGTAATAGTGCGAGAAACATGCGAAGCGATTGTGCATGTTCTACAAAAGCAAATGATAAAGCTACCAAAAGGAGATATACTTGATCAAGTGATTGAGGGGTTCGAATTCAAGTGAGGATTCCCTAACTGTTGGTGCAGTCGATGGAACGCATATACCGGTTACACCACCGTCTAATTGTCGGACGGACTATTACAACCGCAAGGGGTCTTATTCAATTATTTTACAAGGTCTTGTGGATTTCAAATATTTGTTTACGGATATATATGTTGGCTGGCCTGGCAAAGTGCATGATGCCCGTGTTTTTCGGAACTCAAACATTTATACCAAAGGATGCCAAGGTACACTTTGTCCTCCTCGACATAGAAACATTAACGGAACGGATGTACCCCTGGTAATTCTAGGTGACCCGGCTTATCCGCTTTTGCCTTGGCTAATGAAACCATTCCCTGACAATGGACATTTGAACGATGGACAAAAAACATTTAACTACAGGCAGAGCCGGGCAAGAATGGTCGTCGAAAATGCCTTTTGGAGGCTTAAGGGACGCTGGAGGGTGCTGTTAAAGAAAATGGAAGTCTCGATAGACATTGCACCTATAATAACAAGTGCTTGTTGTGTACTCCACAATTTGTGTGAAATTTGGGGAGAGGAATTTCAGGATGAGTGGTTGGCTGGAGTCAATGACAATCCGGCAAATAATGTTCATCACCGTTTGGATAGAAACAACAATGCAAGACGGATTAGGGATGCTTTTGTTACATACTTTCAAACTGAAAATAATTAGTCCAGGAATAAACATTTTGAGTGTTCGTATAACGCGAACAACATCTCAATAGAGCTTGTTATATCATATTTGCACAAACTTCTCATGAATACAAGTGTATGCATATTTTCACACATGCATGTTTTCACAATGTTTCACATAACTGTGTTTGATTAAATAATAGTTTGTAAGTGTAAACTCAGTTTTCCTGATCCTTTCCCGAATAAGTGAGTTGTGTCTTAGAAATTTAAAGGTTTGTGAACGATATTTCCGAATTCTGATCGTATTCGTCATTTGGATGAGCCGACATCATGTCTGTAAAAGATCCGTACGTGTGTTGTGATGTCATGTTACTTGTACGCCAAGGGTGATGTAGGGGGGTCATATTATTCATAGGCCCACTGTACTGCTGTGGTGACATCATGGCAGGGGTTTGTTGTGGAGAGTTCATAAAACCCGACAGCATGCTGAACAACTTCAGTTCGTGTTCTCGGTCTTTCTCTCTTTCTCTCTCCGCTGCCTCCCTCTCGTCTCGTCTGCGTTTCTCCTCCCTTTCCTCAAACCTGTCCTCGACCTCTCTCTGGTACTGAAGAAACGAATTCATTGTCTTCTCCAAAGTAGCTTCTAGTTTTTCCGCCTTGTTTGGTTTCTTTGCTGCAACTTTCATATGTTGCTGTTTCCTTTTTAGAATAATAACAGGCAAGTCTGGATCTCTCTGAGGTTCATTAATGGCCCCTGGAGCGTCCTGAGCGTCATTCCTGTCCTGCGGGGTACCTGTGTCTTGTGCACCATCCCTGTCTTGAGCTTCATCTCGATCCTGAGCTTCCTGTGGAACATCAGATTCAGAGTCACCATCAAGAGATTGGTCTGTAAGAAATAATTATTCAATAATGAAAATCTCTACTGTTACATTAAAATAACTTTTGGTCATATACTGTAGCCATCAAAAGGCAACCGAGTCGCGTTTTGAGAAAGCCTACCTGTGAATGTGTGATAATAGATTCAACGCAGCCTTCCCAGCAAAAAAAAAACATGTGCCAGTGTATGCAAAGTCGGCATAGATGATGAGCATATGCAGGTTTCGTGTGTGTGTGCATGTGTGTGCTGCTTTCCTATTGGTTTTGAGATAATAATTCCTGATCATTGCCTATCTTTTAACTTTTAGTGAAATGACAAGAAACACAAACTAATTGTAGAATTTAAAAAAATATATATATTGAAGTAGGTACAGAAACATACCTTCTGTTTCGCTTTCGTGACCATCACTGGTCGATGTATCAATCAACACTGGTGGGGCTGACGCCGGGCGATGACCAAGAACCATGTCAATTTCTTCGAAAAATGCTGAGCTTTTTCTTCCCCTTCCTGATTTCCCATTTTCTTTCTTGGTGTTGAAATATTCTGTCCTTAAACCCTTAATCTTGGTTCGACACTGACTGGCAGTTCTTTCATAACCACATTCCCTCAGTTGCTTTGCGATTTTCTCATATACTGTCGTATTCCTCCTACACTTCTCGAATTCTTCTTGGATTTCAGTATCTGACCACACCCGAATCAGCGCAAGGGTCTCTTGATGTGTCCAGGTCAGTCCCCTGTCACTGTCCTTTGATACTTTCGACTGCGCCATTTTGATTTGTTACCGAGATATTACATATAACGCCTCAGAAAATATCGCGGGAAATGCAGCATGCTCAAATGTAAACATGACCTAAACATGCCCGAGGTCAGTCCAAAAATAAATTTTAATGCGGAATTGCTACGGTTTGCTGTTTAGACACGACTTTTAATTCGAAGTAAAAGTTAATTCGGTTTCGATCCAAGGTGCTCTGTAGGATTAGTTTACTCCGAATTAGTTTTTAATTCGAATTAAATTTGCTAGTGTAAACAGTTAATTCGAAGCGAAAACGGTTTCGATTCGGATTAAAACTCTAGTCTAAACAGGGTATTATATATTAAGATATCTGGGTGCTAGGAAGACTATAAGTGCCAGCTTTTCAATTTTTCTTTCTTTCTTTTTATCACATGCAACATTTGCAGATGGGCCAAAATATATTCATGTTTCATTACAATGCATTTTTACTAAAGTATTTTGTGAAAATACATTGTGATGAAACATGAAGCACACAGTAAAATGCAGATTTTTTGGGGTTTTTTGTTTTGTTTTTTTGGGCTTTTCTTAAAATCCTACTCAAATATTCTTTTCATTGGTAATGAAACCCAACACTCCTGTACATGAGATGGTTTTGTCCTCTTTGGCCTCCACACGCCTACACTCTTCAATGAACGTACAGTTAAACCACAAATTTTTTGCTTTATAGACTTTCGATTGTATCCCTGATTGCAGTGTTGAGTAAATAAATGGTCATATTTTCTTTTTCAATTTTTTTTTAAACTACATCTTGTGTGTCTAAAATCACAATTTTCTTTTGGTCTTATGTTTCAAACATCTGGGCCTGATACAGGTATGAAATTAATTTATAAAAAAAAAATTTGAAAAAGAAAACATATGATTTTCAGGCAAATCAATGTTTTAGACTGCAGCCAGTCTTATGGCACTGTTGAATAATTAAATATGTTGACATTTCTTGCTGCTGTTCTTGACTGATCAAAGGCATACTCAGACATTAGACAAAATGCTGTGACTCACAATCTCACCTGTCTGCATGCACACTCACCCCTGGTTAACTATGTACAGTCAAACCTGCTTATGTGGTCACCTCTATTAAGTGGTCATCTGTCTTCCGCAGACACATTTTCAGAGTCCCTAGAACCAAAATACGGTGCAAATGAACCTGTATTAAGGGTCACCTGTGTTACGCAGCCATTTTTTGGGCTTCCCTTAGGTGACCCCTTAAGACAAGTTTGACTGTACACGTATATACTAGGGCTGTTACCAAACGAAAAAGTGCTCTTAAGAAACAAAAAAAGTCAGTTACCAAACAACCTGATGACCAGGTCGTTCGGTAACTACAACTCTTTTTCATTTACAACCTGATGTTTCATTTACAACCTGATGACCAGGTTGTTCGGTAACTATGACTCTTTTTCGTTTTGTAACAGCTACGTGGGGTGATCATTAAATAATGGAAACACATTTGTAGATTAGTTAATAATATACAGAAATAAGTATCCTTCATGTATCATCAAAGAGTGTCTTTTGAGCTTTCGATTTCATGTTTGAAATTGAAATTTTAACGTGTTACCATAGCAACATATGACGTCATGTTCATGCTGGGTACCGCGTATGATTTTTTTTCGACATCATTTTGGTAAGAAGGTGCTTGTTTTATGCTTATTTTGTGCGATATGTAGAGAGAAATTGAAAATTTTGGAACACCTTCCGTTTAAGTTAGGTTTTGGCTTTAGAAACACACATATAATGATTCTTTATGAAAACGTTCTAAAATCTGGCATGAATTAAAGCTGAATCAGGGGCTAAAATAATTGATTTTCAGGGAGTTTGACATTTTATTCCATTGTTTCAGGTATTATGCTAAAGTTAATTGATCGGATATCAAGTACAGGATGATTTGGGTTCTTTCTGCTATACGATTTTCCCAAAGCTCTGTTTGTTAAATTGCAATGACGTCACAATTTTGGTCCCTCTGGCTTAAAATCAGCGAAAAACGTCAAATTTTGTTCGATCAAATGTCTTTCGCGGTCTGTATTTCTGCCAGGTTTGGGAGCAAGTCATGAATAACTATATATTTCTTTTAGTATCTGAGCCTTGCATGAAGCAATCACACTAACACAAACTTTGATCCATTCTTTGTTACCTATAAGCAGCAAATATACATGAAAATAAGCAAAAATTTAGAGACTAAACCCTTATAAGTTTAAGTCATCGTTGCCATGGCAACAATATTCTTAAACAGTACGTTAGGACTTAATTATATGTAATATGCTTGCTTCTTAGGTATTATATTACTGGAATACTGTTTTGACACATAGTTTATGAGATAAATGCTAGTTTCCATTATTTAATGATCACCCCACGTATTTTTTTCTAATGTTAAACATCCTTGAAAACAATATAAGTTAACCAGATGTGACACTGTCACAACACAGAACCAAACCAGAAAACACATCACCACCGCTAAAGCTGCCAATGCTATTATACTGAGACTAAGCTACAAAGGGATATAAATCATACAAGCAGTAAACACTTATCTGATTAGTTTAGTCACTGTGACGGACATTACAGCATTATATCCGAAACAGCATTATAACAAACAAGACCTGTTCGCATACAGGATAGCTTGCCTGATAGCGCCTTGGCCATCACATTAAAACTTTTACGCGAAACTCTTGCATTTTGCTGATGCCATCGCCTACACCAGAGGTAGTGCAACAGCACTTCCTGTATATTTGTACAGGTGAGCTAAAAATGCATTCTTATTAAGTTCTGCTATATTTTGTCTGTTCATGAAATGGTTAAGTACACACACCATATGCACTGGACTACCACAGGTTTGATCCCTTGCAGATGAGTGAGTGAGTGAACTCGGGTTTAATGTCCCACCAACAACAAGGTCATATGGAGATGGGACCTCGGTTTAAAGTCTCATCCAAAAGACCAGAGAAGCAGGGGATGGATCTCGGGACCCCGGGGTTGGTAGCACTACACTGAAGCCGCTCCTACCTTGCAGATGAGACTTTAAACCATGGCCACAATCTTCCTATGACGTGTTGGAGGGATGTTTAACCCTGAGTTCAATCCAACCATACTGGGCCTAAATATTAAACATTAGGGTGAATGGGTACACTTTCAGGGGAGAAAACTCTGCCAGTTTCATTTTTGCCACCCTTTTCAATAAGAGTCAACTCTTAAAGGAAAGAATTTGCTCCCATAGGAGAAAATTCTTTCCTTTAAGAGTAGACAGCCTAGACTCCTTTTGGAAGGGTTTCATAGCCCAGAGAAGCAAACAGGAAGTCACAAAGTTGTCTCCCTTTGATAAACTGGCAGAAAAACATGGAGGTGTACCCATACACCCTTAAGGTCACCGAAGTGATCAATTCAGTATCGCCACATGATAGAAATTATTATGCCATGTTTAAACAAACAGCTTCCTGCTAATGAATGAAACAGAAATCAATGAGTTTTAAAATGCCCGAAAAAAAATCTATGTATTTGGTCAGATAAGTGTGGGTAAACAGTGCAGACCCAGATCTGACTGCTCCTAAAGCAGCAGTCAGATCAGGATCTACACTGTTTGCCATTCCATCTGCATGTTTTGGACTCATTTCTGCACTATAAAACAAACTCTCCCATTTTCAGGACAATTACAACATTTTATTTTAAGTGTCCCAATTTTTAGAATTTTACCGTATTGAAAAATAGCCATCAGAGGAGATGGCAAATCCCCCGACCGAAGACCCCATGGGCCTTGGTAAAAAGGGTGCACTTCAAAACACATATTAGTAATAAATTGTCGTTCTTTTATGCTTCTGATTGACATTAACTTTTAACAGATGCATGATTATCCAACACTCAGACTAAAACAGTATGCTTGACTGCTAAAACGAGGTAATATCTCAAACAGCCACCATAATTACACAAATGTATAGTATACGATACATTCAACTTTCAAAATGTGTGAATAACTTCTTAAGTACAAGCCCTACAAACCTAATTTTGAGCTCTCTAGTAAGTGAATTTGGACAAAGAATCCTAATCTGGAAAAAAATTTTTTTTTTTTTTTTTTTTTTTTGGGGGGGGGGAGGGGGGGTTGCGGGAGGGGGCACGGGAATGTGGAGGGGTCAGAAAGAGTTAGGAACACTGATAAGATATCACAGCATCATCATTAATATTCTAGAAGGTACACGGTTATTCAAATTCTGGAGCTGGCCAGGGTTATACAGATATGGAGCAGAGACTCAAACAGCAGCTCAAACTACCAAAGGGAAATAACTCACAAAGTATAAAAGCAAGAGCTATCATTCATGTATGAGAGAAATTGTCATGACCTGTTCTGCATATCTGTGAAGTATCATGAACATATTTTAAAAGGTATTCAAGCTATGAAGCAGACACCTAAAATCATCAAAGGGAAATAACTCCAAAAGTAAGAAAGCAAGAGTTGTCATTTTTGTTCGCGACACATCATCATGACCTGTTCTACATATCTGTGAAGTATCATGAAAATATTCCAGAAGGTATTCAAGTTATAGAGCGGACACGAAATCACACCTAAAACCATCAAGGGGAAATAACTCAAAAAGTAAGAAAGCAGAAGTTGTCATTCTTGTTCAAGACACATCATGACCTGCTCTACATATCTGTGAAGTATCATGAAAATATTCCAAAAGGTATTCAAGTTATAGAGTGGACACGAAATCATACCTAAAATGATCAAGGGGAAATAACTCAAAAAGTAAGAAAGCAAGAGTTGTCATTCTTGTTCCCGACACATCATCATGACCTGTTCTACATATCTGTGAAGTATCATGAAAATATTCCAAAAGGTATTCAAGTTATAGAGCGGACACGAATCTCCCAAAAAATCACACCTAAAACTATCAAGGGGAAACAACTCAAAAAGTAAGAAAGCAAGAGTTGTCATTCTTGTTCGCGACACATCGTCATGACCTGTTCTACATAACTGTGAAGTATCATGAAAATATTCCGAAGGGTATTCAAGATACAGAGCGGACACGAATCTGCCAAAAAGTCACCAAAGGGGAGATAATTCAAGAAGTACAATAGCAAGAGTTACCATTCTTGTTCGCGACACATCGTCATGACCTGTTCTACATAACTGTGAAGTATCATGAAAATATTCCAAAGGGTATTCAAGATATAGAGCGGACAAGAAAGTGTTTACGGACGGACGGACGGACGGACGGACGGACGGACGCCAGGCTCATCGCTATATCCCCCGAACCTTTCGGTCGGGGGATAAAAACTAATGGACCGTCCAGGCTTCAACAGCAACAGTCTTTTAACAGAGAAATAATTAAGAATGCTAACAAGTGCTTTGCAGACATGGTATTCTTTGACACAATTTATATTGAGTTAAGTGGTTCGAAACCATCAATACCTGACAATGTTGCAATAATGCTGAGAAGAATTTCAATGACAGACAGTATGGGACCTTAAGCAACAGTTTCATATTCTGTATTTCTTCTAATAAATTACAGCACAGGCCTGCTGATCTAGCCGTCCTGGCTTCGAGGCCCGCTGTAGGTGGGAATGGGAATCTTTTCAATTGTAAACGGGGTTCCGCTGCACACAGCCTTTCATTATCACCCACCCATTGTCCTGATATGACCAAAATACTGTTAAAAAGGACATAAAATTGCAAGTCATCCATCCAACCATCTAATAAGCTTCTACTTGCCTAAAGTACAGGAAGTAAGAATTGCACTCAATCCTGCTTCTGCCTCTGCACTGGTATCCCACTTGGTTAAAGCTTTTTGTGTGATGGGCATAAGGCCCTGTCAGGGGAGCTGTCCCGAGATGTGTCAAAATACCTGGTGACATGGCAAACACTGAAGATCCATGATGAAGGTGTATGGGGGGTGCACTTCTTTATTAAGAATTAAAATTTGATTTTTCAGCGTTCATTGTGTGATGAAGCCAGTGGACGGACCTAAAATTCCATGAAGCGTGAAGCGCTTCTTGTAGAATTTAGCGAGGACCACCGGCTTCTTTACACGATGAACGCTGAAAAATCGAATTTTTATTCTTATATTTACACTTTATTTGTGAACCTCTCTGTGCCATTTTCATGGTAATTTGGTGTAGAAAAGGCAAAATATAGGTCGAAGAAAAGTTAGAAACGACGTGTTCCGCCATGACATTAAACAGCCGTCCCGACATGGCGTCAATCAAACGTTACAAAAACCAATCAAGACGTTTGTTTACATACAATGTCGCTTGACGACAACGTCACACAGTCAATTGTCCTTCATCGGTATATGAAGCTAGTTGCTCTAACGGGTTCACCTATGGGAAGTCAGTGGCAAGTGTAAATATATTTTATTGTTTTCCTCCATTTTAACAAAAAAAGAAACATATCATAACTTTGTGTTTGAAACCCTGCATGAAGAAACCCTTCCAAAATCAAGTCTTATATTCTTACAGGAAAGAATTTGCTCTTATGCATATGCATATTCTTTCTTTTATGAGTTCACCCCAATTTAGAATGGAGGCACAAATAAAAATCAAGGTTCCCACTGCATTTTAAAATTGGGGGTAGTCATTTGCAATATTTCCTTATCTCTGTACCACCAACGTAGAGCATCATAATAGGGACTGTCTTCATTTTTGGGGTAATTTTAGGGGTAAAAAAAAACCTCTGCATAGGGTAAATGGGAATGCTGAAAATGGAAGAACTGCTCCCCCTAAAATTGTCCCAAATCCCATTAAGGCCAAAAGTCTCAGTCCTCTGAATGACACGCACCTGATCTCTCCGATCCGATTTAAAACTTCTTTCTCTCAAGCAATTTTGTCTCACCACTTAGAGCCATTGTGTTCAGATAACAATCAAGGCCTTTTAAGTTTAAAGAACAAATAATTAATGAGCACTAATTGAAAATAGTTCATGGTTTTAAACACACAGTCTGTTTTGTGGATGTTGAACATCTAAAAACCATCAGTCATTGCAACAAGCAAAATTTGCATGATTGTACTTCCATGTTCAAATTTCAATGACTTCAGCAGCCTCCTAGGAAAACCCGTCATGTAAAAGGTTCCCATAGCCTACTGGCCATAGGGGCAGTGGCGGTTAGAAACCCACTGAATCTTGGGCACAGTATATGAAAGGCGGAGCCCATTGCTCTCCTTTCACTGCCTTATCCTTCCCTGAATTGAAAAAGATAGCCATTTACTGCCAGATTGACAAAGTCGCCAGCTGACCATATCTGGATTTAAACTGCTGACTGTCTGCATCATAACCAAGTGTCTGTAACAGCTTGAGGCCTAGACAAACTGAGCATGCTAGGATGAGCCCAGCTGTTTTCTTATCATGAGTTATTTTAATTCTCGGGGCTATCAGGCAGATTATGATTCCTTTCTGTTGAGATGTTTCAGTCTAAATCAGGCCATGTCTCAGAAAGAGGGCAAGAGACAAGAACGAAGATACCCAATAGTAAATTAAAACAGCCCTTATCCTGCACCTGCTGCAAGCATATCCAGCCCTTGTCCTTCCTTAAGCCAGTATCAGTAAGATGCTCCCAAGTGTAAAAAGATTCATGGAGCCTGTGCTCCTCCTACCAGCCCTGGCCCTCTTATTAAAAGATTACCTTGTTTTTAGGGTGTTAGCAATGCAAGATTCACAGTTTCCAAAGCAGAAACTGTTAAATAAAATAGTAAATAATATGAGGGTCAATCAATTTATGGTAACAATGGATAGATCCAGATCTACAATTCAACACCTGGTTGGTCTATTTCACTAAAACTTGGTATACTTCTTGAAAGAGGTCATGTTGTCTGAAGTCACAATGGTCAACATACCGTAAAAAATCCTAATACTTATGAAAGGGAGGCATTATTTAGAGTCTAAAGCCTAGTAAATCAGCCACTGCCTAAATAACTCTAATAAACAGTGTTAAGGAGAAGGGCATACACTCAGAAGAAGCAATTCCCACATCTCAGTAGGGATCAACTCTTAAAGGAAAGAATTTGCTTCTCTAGAAGCAAACTCTTTCCTATAAGAGTAGATCCCATTTTAAACAGCTATTTTCATTCACAGATGCAAACAGGAATTCACGCAAGTAAATATAACATTATTTTCAGAAAAGAGACAGGGGGTGTTTATTAGAGCAAAGAACTTTATCAGGATTAATACAGTAACCTCAATATGATGTGAAGCCACACACTATGGCTCTTACAGATGCAGTTCATCCTAGGAGGACAGTATATGCCATGTTTCATGACTGACCTTCTTTCTGTTAAACATTATGGTTGATCTAATGTTGGAGGTTCGATACAAGATCTGTCCATGTACTGGATAGCTCGCCTGACAGCACCTTGCAATTTAAATAAAAGCTTAAACCAAAATGAACTTTTATTTACCATTGGACACTGACATGGAAACAGACGCTGACTCCAGGGGGGCAACAATAGCTCTTCCTGCACTTTTGTAAAGCGAGCTAAAATAGACTGCAATCTGTACTTGAATGCTAGAGCAGATGCAACAAAAATCAGTTTTCAAAATTAACCATCATTATCATAATTTGTTTTGATTAAGAATCGTATTTCAGTAAGTGTACCTGTGTATGAAAAGACTAATCATAGCATTAGATTGCTACATCCATATAACCCTTAAAGCGCCAAAAATGTAGAAGACAAAATTTACATCTGCAAAATCCAAGCTACATGTATATTGTATTTAGATATCAAAGACTAGAGGGCAAACAGTTTAAATACAGATGAGGCAGCTCATCATGAGCCACCTCATCTGGATCTACACTGTTTGCAAATCCAACATTTATCATTTTTTGTACTTTAATTTTTGACTAATCAAAGTCTCCACCATGTTACAATGAAAATGCAATAATGTTTATTACCTTAAACTGTCATCAACTTAATCCTGGTTCTCCAAAATTCAATTTATCTCACTTAACCATAATAACAATACACCATAAATGACATTTGCTAACGAGATCATCCAATTGTCACAGAGAAAACATTAATACATGTACCAGACTTGGAAATAGACGCTGTTTTTACTCATATCCTTCAAGTGCTTTAAGCACTAATCTGCATGTATTAATATTTGAGCACCAACGTGCATGAATTAATAAATACAAAGGTAACATCATTAATAAATATAACAAGTGAAGCAACCAGGATCGTAATAGTAATACGAGGAAACCCGATTGATCAATATTAGGAAATGCTACAGTTGGAATGTAAGAATCAATTTCATTGGTCAGTTTGAATGATCAATAGCGAGACTACCAAGAGTAGTATATCAAATGTCTCCTGAATAGACTATTGGCTTGAACCTGCAACGCTGCATGGCTTGTTGCATGGTACCAACTAGACTGGAAAAGTGGCATGAAGTAGCAATGTATGATTTGATGGTGACCACCTAGACTAAGAGCTTCGATCAGGTAAGGTATGGTTTGGAGGTTAATTCTGGGTGATATTTTTTCTTGTTCCTGATAAAAATGTGTTTATGACGAATTGCTGGTTAGAGCCCCCTCAGGAGGTTCACAAAATTAAGTTTTAATGCAATATAAAATGAAATAATCATAATAATCCTCAAACTCCATCCTTATCTGGAGCAGTTTTAAGTGGAATAAAGGCTTCAAGCAGTGCAACAATCAATTTTGCATGATTATCATGCAAAACTGACTGCTGCATCGCTTTAAGCCTCTTTTCACCATCTAGAGCTCTGGTGTAAAGAAATGTTACATGATAGAATTATGACCGGACATGAACTTTGATGGAAAAGTGGCTTGACGTCATGTGGCATGTCTTGTTGCATAGCACCACCAAGGGCAGGAAAGTGGCTTGAAGCAATGTGTGACATGGCTTGCTGCATGGCACCTAACGAAGTATACACAGTTCCGAGCCACACCCAGAATGTCAATCAAAATCACATGATAGCGTATACCTGGCCAATGCAATGACAACTTAGCACGTGACATAGTCTCACAAACAAATCGCACATGGCCAATATCCAACATAAGTCCGTGATTTACCTTACAGTTAACGAGGGGATATATACCTGTTTAAAGAAAACAAACTAACACCACTTTTAATAAACTTGCCCTGCTCTGCCAGAACAGAACGCATGGGAAATGCATGATGCGCCAACTGCAATGTGTAGGTCATGAGGAGGCTGATGCTTCGCTATAGATCGCCAACATTTAACAGAACTTGCATTTGTCATTTGTTTTTCCGCCATCTTTGTGTAAAGCCTGTGAGACATAGTAACAGTAACTAAGCAGGCGGAGCTTAGCTGCTATTCTCGGAACTGTGTATAATGTTGCAGCTCATTGCATGGTACATACTAAGGTGGAAATGTGGCTTAAAGTAATGTCAGACGTGTCTAGCTGCATGGCATTACAGTGCACATTGGAGTCGTGCAGCATTTCTCACTGCACATGGCAAAAGTGGGTTGAAGTAATGTCAGACATGTCTTGCTGCATGGCACCAACTAAGGGCGCGTTTACACGAGCAAAGTTTCTGTGTCACAGAAACTTTAACAAAGAAAGTATGACAAACATTTTGCGTTTACACGGAGCAAATTATTTGTTAAAGAAAATGTGCCATAGAATCTTTGTCACATAAACTTTGGCAATGAAATATTTGCTGCAGTGTTCACACGACCAAATATTATTCGTCAAAGTTACCTGCAGCGATGAAACAAAATCCTTGTCACATTTTCCACGCTTGTAGCAATGTTCTTTGTTACATAATCTTTAGCAAAGTTCTCCGTTTACACGGACAAATTTAATTTATCAAAGTAACTTTAACATATTTATTTGTCAAAGAAACATTAGTTTTGTAAAAGAGATCAAACTCCAAGTAGTTCTGTTTATTTTATTCCCGACTAGTTTCGGTTATTACAACCTTTCTCAAGGGACATATTTGTAAACAATGAAACATAATGACATCAACGTCACATGACGTCAATGGCAACGACGTCAAAAAATGGCAATGACTTTGGTGTAAAAACTTACTGATTAAACAGTGTTAAGCACATTTAACAATAACAGGATCTTAGAAGATGCAAAATCACAGGAAAAATGCAATTTTAAAAGCTAAATATTAAGATGCCTGTAATAACTGTCATGTTAAATGAAAACTGAGCCGCAGGACAGCAATGTCTACAAACTCAAATAAACCAGAGGAAACCCAGATCAACCTGCGCAACCATGCATTCTGACTAGAGCTCCCATAGGTTGTAAGAAGGATTTAGGCTTCCCAAGTAGCCGCAACAGAGTGCATATTAAAGGGAAATCAGACCGTACAGATGCGCAGGCTGATCAGAGTTATAAATTGGCACACAGGTAAAGATTATAGAAAACACTGTCCCGGGGTCAAATAGGCATAAGTTATTAAAATAACACTGGAATTCATGCCTTTTGAAGCGACCGTACCAAGAATGTGCATCCAAGACATTTCCTTTAACAGTCTTTTCCAATTATTTGAAACTTTTTCAATAGGCATAAACGAAAAATCGTGAATGGTATGTCCTGGAGAATTGAAATGTTCTGAAACATTGGTAAACATATCTGGAAAATGCATAATGTCAAATTTATGACTATTCATGCGATTAGCACATTTCTGGTGGGTCTGTCCAACATACTGAGCTTTACATTTCTTACATGTTATCATATATATTACATCAGTGGAAATGCATGAAAGGTTTTTCAAAGAAACATTGTCATATTTTGGCATTTACACGAGCAAATTTTTCTGTGACAAACCTACTTTGTCATAGAAACTTTGGTCGTGTAAACGCGCCCTAAGGTGGAAAACTTCACACTGAAGAAACGTGGTATGTCTTGCTACATGACATCAACTAGGGTGTAAAAGTGTACATTCAAGAAATGTGGGATTTCTTGTTATGACATAAAATTGGGTGGAAAAGAGGGCTGAAGTAATGCTGTAAGACATGTCTTTCTGCATGGCACCAGCTAGGGTGTAAATGAGTTCATTCAACCAATCTGGCATGTCTTGTTGCATGGCATCAATTTGAGTGGAAACCTGCGCACTGAAGTAATGTGGCATGCCTTGCTCCACTGGACCAACTAGGGAGATATACCTTGAAGTAATGTGATATGTCCGAGTCACTGCATTGCACCAACTAGGATGGAAAGTGTCTTGAAGTGATATTGCATGTCCTCCTGCATGGCACCAACTAGGGTAGAAAGATGGCTGTAATTAATGTGTGTAAGTAATATGGGGTGTCTTGCTGCATGGCACAAACTAGGATGGAAAAGTGCACATTAAAATGTGTCATAGCTTGCTGAATGGCACTAAACTTGGGTGGAAAAGTGGCTTGAAGTAATGTTTAGTTGTATGACATGGTGCATGGCAACAACTCAAGTCAGAGCTCCAGATAAGAGGGGGTATTTAGGATAATCTGAAGATAATTTTTCTTATTTCTCATTTAAAACATATGTTGTGACCCCTCATTAGAACCGTCTCGTTGAGACGGTTCTAATGATGGGTCACAAAATATGTTTTTATGGAGAATTAGGGATAATTATCTCTAAATTATCTCTGTTACCCCTTCTTATCTGGAGCACTGCAAGTGTCTTGAAGTAATGTTGAATGCCTTGCTGCAAGGTACTAACCAGAGTAGAAAAGTGTAACTTTTCCAGCAAAGATACTCTACATCAGAAAAAAATTTAGACTTCAGAATAGAAGTTTCTAGAGCTGTAAGCAAAGTTTCTACAGTTATTCTTTGTTTCAAAATCAATATACCAAACTGAATACTACAAAGACGCTAACATCTGATTGGCATCTTGTGAAAAGGTACTTTACAGCACTGGGCAACACGAAAGAGCCACATCAGCCTGCACATCTGCAGTCTGATCAGTCTCCTCTATTTGAACTCTCAAAAGCTCCTTGGGAATATTAGGTGGAAAGGTATAATCTGAGCAGATATGCACAAACTGACATAAGCATTTATATGAAAATGGCTTAATGTCCCGTTTCATGCAACCCCAATCAAATCTAAGTCTATACAGATGCTTTCATCTGAAGTAAACATACATATTTGAGCCGTGACGTGAGAAAACCAACAATGTGGTTGTGCGCCCAGCGCAGACTCAGATCAGCCTGGGCATCCGCCCAGTCTGATCAGAGTCTTCGCTGTCCGCAATAAGGTAGCTTAGACTCTTAGCTACCCTTTAAGTGCTTAGCGAAGAGTCTGATCAGACTGGGCTGATGCCCAGGCTGATCTGAGTCTGCGCTGGGCGCACAACCACATTGTTGGTTTTCTCGCGTCGCGGCTCATATTTTATTGGGCATATTAGGAGCGATAATGAATATAACTACTACTTATGGAAGCAATTTCACCACAGACATGAAGACACCATTAAAGCTGCCTGTAAGAAAGCTCTTCATAAAGAAGTCAAAATTCCTGAGAACCGTAGTTTCCCTAACAAGCACACAAGTCACAATTAATTGGGTTTGGCATGAGATCAAATTAGCACCCATTTCAACAAATTCTGTGTTACTCTTAGGGTTAAAATTCCAGCTATATGGTTGAAAGCCACTTGGTAATACAAATTTGTTCTAAAAAATTATGGGACGCAGTCATGAATACACTCTGTTCATCATTTTTGAAAATTAATATACTTTTTGTAAATTTGTTTACTACCTTAATGTCCTTAAATATTTGGACAGACAGCTCTGAGCAAACATTGTAGACCCAGATCAAACTGCTCCTTCCTGAAGGAGCAGTTTGATCAGGGTCTATAAGGTTTGCCATTTACTAAGCATCATCTGGATGCATTAATATGTGTAAATTCCACTTTCTAAAAATTTTGGAATATTGTCCAACTTTCGGGTGTCCGAAATTTTAGGATCATTACAGTAGAGCTGTATCTGGTACTTAATTCTGTGAAGAAATCATTTTTTGACAAATACTGAAAAAGTTCTCTTACTGGGGACATGTCTAAATATAGTGTCTACTTAAATGACATGTGAAAAAATTGCAAATATTTCTCAGGTCAATGGCCATATCAAGCTTTGAAGACGGAACAGTGGTAGGGAAACACATATACCAACAGCTAATGCCTACACCTTTGGCCTAATTTGACAGAAATCTTGATATACGATGGAATCACCAATGGATAGAAAATAGCTGAATGTCATGACAAAAGTATTTAAGTTATGGCATACTCCATCATTCTGCTAAGGGCATGGTTCTAAAAGAAGCCCATTAAAATTGTAAATATGAGAAATATGAAAAGTATCATAATTTTTAAAACATGAATACCAAAGTTTGGTTAACTGGTAGTGTAAAAAAGAATTTGAGCCGCAAAACGAGAAAACCAACAATGGCATGTGGGCCCAGCAAAGTCTCAGATCATCCTGGGCATCCGCCCAGGGTAGATAAGGCTCTAAGCTAGCTTTGCCGGGACAGTGAGGACTCTGATCAGACTGGGCGGATGCCCAGGCTGATCTGAGATTTCGCTGGGCGCAAATGCCACTCTGTTGGTTTTGTCATGTCACAGCTCATTTATCTGTAATCAGATCATGAATATTAAATCTTCCAGAATTATTACACAACTCTTGCCAAATAATTTCAGCCATAACCAATATGAAGAACCTGTTAGTGTCTTCCAAATTTTATAAATTCACAAGTCCATCAGTCCAACAGCTCTAATTGCAAAATCAGCATCGGAGAAAAATTTCTGTTTTCCTTAGCTTGACAGACATAAGTAGACTTACATCCATTTGTGCATCAATACAGCCAATTAGGGGGTGATTAATTCAGACATTTCCAGTTGGGGTCCTTTTGTCTTAAATTGGGGAGAAAGAAGAGATTAAATGTCTGGTAGCAAATTCTTACAAATCTCGTTACCATAATGATCTGAGACACTGGGGCAGAGGAGCTAGGGCAAACAGTGAAGACCCATATCAGACTGCTCCTGCAGGAGTAGTCTGAATAGGGTCTGCACTGTTTGACATTTTAACATTAATATTTAAACACATCACCTAATATCAACATAGAGTACATATTTCTAATAAATGTCCCAGGGGTGTTGCAATTAGGATCTCTTAAAAACTAGAGCATGTGAGCAGGGGCTCACGTATACCCCCGGCCAGCGCCACCGCCAAACAAAAACACATTTAATACAAGCAAATGTTATCTAACAGATAGACAGATGGACAATCTATTACAAATCCAGTAAAAGGCCTATAGACAAATACCAAAAGGTTCCATTAAAATAAATGCAAATTATGTTTCCAAAAAATATCCAAATTTAACACAAAATTTCAATGTAAGTTTACATAAACTTCTATGTTTGCGACCGTGACCTAAAGTCAGCAGCAGCATCCAAATGATGTCAACTACTCAGTTTAAACCTAGATGTAAACCTAATAACATAGCAATCTGAGAAATTTTTTACATAAATTTTCCCATTTGTTACATTGGAGTGAGAGATGGGAAGAAGAAAAAAGAAAGAAGGCCAAAAGAAATCTAAGCATCTTGATTTTCTTTCCACCAATATATTTGGCCATTCTCAAGTTGTATACAAAATTTGAAGACTGTGGCTCTCATGAGAACAGCGAAAACTGTGACAAAAAATTAGAGAGAAAGAAAAAAGGACAAAGAAAATGAAAAGCAGGAGGAGGCTGATTCTCTCTTACACAGTACAACTTGTCATACACAATGTTTGAACCAAATTTCAAAATCCTAGCTAAAGTGGTTCCTTAGAAATCTTTGACAGAAATTTTATTGGAGAGAAAGAAAAAAATGGACAAACAAAGAGAATGATAAGCAGGAAGAGGCTGATTTTCTCTTACATGATACAACTAGTTATACCTAATGTTTGTACAAAATATCAAAATCCTAGCTGAAGCAGTTCCCGAGAAGTCTGTGACAAGAATTTACTTGGAGTGAAAGAAAAAAAGAACAAAGGAAAGGATAAGCAGGAGAAGGCTGATTCTGTCTTACACAGTACAACTAGTCATACCCGACATTTGTACCAAATTTCGAAGCCCTAGCTGCAGTAGTTCCTGAGAAATCTGTGACAAAAATTAAATTGGAGAGAAAAGAAAAATGGACAAACAAAGGGAATGATATGCAAGAGAAGGCTGATTCTCTCCTACACGGTACAACTAGTCATGCCCAACGCTTGTACCAAATTTGAACGTCCTAGCTATAGTGGTTCCTGAGAAGTCTGTGACAAAAATTTAATTGGAGAGAAAGAAAAAATGGACAAACAAATGGACTGATAAGAGGAAAAGGTTGATTCTCTCTTACACCGTATAACTAGTCATACCCAACGTTTGTACCAAATTTCAAAGTTCTGGCAGTAGTGGTTCCTAAGAAATCTGTAACAAAAATTTTATTGGAGAGAAAGAAAAAAATGGACAAACAAAGGGACTGATAAGCAGGAGAAGGCTGATTTTCTCTTACACGGTACAACTAGTCACACCCAACGTTAGTACCAACTTTCAAAAGCCTAGCTACAGGGGTTCCTGAGAAATCTGTGACAAAAATTTAATTGGAGAGAAAGAAAAAATGGACAAACAAAGAGACTGATAAGCAGGAGAAGGCTGATTCTCTCTTACACGATACAACTAGTCATACCCAACGTTTGTACCAAATTTCAAAGTCCTAGCTATAGCGGTTCCTGAGAAATCTGTGACAAAAATTTAATTGGAGAGAAAGAAAAAATGGACAAACAAAGGGACTGATAAGCAGAAGAAGGCTGATTCTCTCTTACACGGTACAACTAGTCTTACCCAATGTTTGTACCAAATTTCAAAGTCCTAGCTATAGTGGTTCCTGAGAAATCTGTGACAAAAATTTAATTAGAGAGAAAGAAAAAATGGACAAACAAAGGGACTGATAAGCAGGAGAAGGCTGATTCTCTCTTACACGATACAACTAGTCATACCCAACGTTTGTATTAAATTTCAAAGTCCTAGCTATAGCGATTCCTGAGAAATCTGTGACAGAAAAAATGTTAACACACACACACACACACAAACATATTAACGGAAAGACCAAAAACTATATACCCCCTATATACTTCGTATACCGGGGGTATAATGACTTCCTGAAAAGGAAATTATAATTTTGCTTATCCAGTCCAGTCATTCTTGGTGAAATTCAACCACTTTATTTTTTCACCAAAAATGCTAAAGGGGGCATCTATTAGAGTATTTAGAGCAAATAGGATACTTAACTGCTGCTGGAAAATTACAATAATTCAAAGTGTCCCACCATTTAGAGTGAAAAACAGTATCAAAGTAACAGAATCTGATATACTTTTCCATTTTCTCTTAAAAGGGCATTTTTATACTAATTTCCACAGCAAATTAGGTCGTTTCTTCAACTTTCAATCTGAAATTGGCTTATTTTATGTGTTGCGTGGGTTCAATTTAATTCTTACACTGACAAGCAGTTGGAAGAAAAACAGCTTCCTACACAAGTAGACATTAAAAGAATGCTTATTTCCTTGAACATACAACAGACTACTGCAGTACTACTGCCTTAATAAGTCAAGGTACTTTTTGGGGGTACTACTGCCTTAATAAGTCAAGGCACTTTTTGGGGGTATCTTCAAATAATACCCCCATGGGACATTACAATACAAATGTCCTAAGAATGATATTCTCTATACAAAGTTTGGAAATAACTAATAAAATAATTATGGTCTTAACCCAAAATTTGATGGAATCGGAATCTGACCATATTTCTTTTTTGAGTGTTTATTAGAGAGGGTGCCCCCCTTATAAGAAATTCAGTATGTCCAAAGGCAGGCATAATACAGCAGGCCTTTTTTCACTCTGATTTGCTTCACAATATCCATCTATCCATCACAATAACATTGTACAGACATGGAATAAGAATAAATTTGTCTAATCAAGGGAAAACAAAAATGTATAATTCTTGGCAACTGTCTTGATGATATATCAGCCTGTGTTTAAATGGTTTCTTGGTACACAGAAAAAAAAGAAGATTCAGACCAGACAGGTTAAATTATTTTGCCTCACAATATCTAGGGATAATTTCACATTTCTCCATTGAAACCTATGACCTCTCATTAGAGCCATCTTGCCAAGACGGTTCTAATGAATGGTCACAACGTATACCCATTTGTTTAAAAGTACCGTATTAATCCAAATGAACACCCCTGCTCTAATAAAAGCCCCATGCTTCTTTTCAAACAAGAGGGCCAAGTGGCCCTGAATCGCTCACCTGAGCAAAAAGGTTAAAGGTCAAACTAGGGTCATAATTTGAACAAACCTGATAGTTTACAACCATTTCCAAATGTTCTGAAGAAGAAGATTTTTGAATGTTTTTCTATGTATTGCCATGGTTCAAACCCTGGAGCCCCTGGGGCGGGGCCATTTTGGACCCTGGGGCCATCATTTGAATAATCTTGGTAAAGGACCACTAGGCAATGCTAAAAGCTATATTTCAAGCCTCTGATCGAGCCAAGTGGTTCTGAAGCAGAAGATTTCTGAATATTTTTCTATGTATTTCTATGGTTCAAACCCAGTACCCCCTGGGACGGGGCCATTTTTTACCCTGGCACCATCATTTGAACAAACTTGGTAAGGGACCACTAGGCAATGCATCATACAAAATTTCAAGCATCTGCACTAAGGGGTTCTGGAGAAGAAGGTTTTTAAGTACATTTTAATTTCGAACCCAAGACTGCCTGCCCCAGGGCCATTTTGGATCCCAGGGCCACCATTTACACAAACTTTGTAGGAGTCCACCAGGCAATGCATCATAGCAAAGTTCAAGCATCTGAGCCAAGTGGTTCTGAAGAAGAAGATTTTTTAATAGTTTCCTATGTATTTCAACTGCTCAAACTCAGAACTCCCTGCCGCAGGGCCATTTTCATGCTGTGTACACGCTCTTAGAGAATTGACCCCGACCGACCCGACTTACTGCTATATAAACTCGGGTTGCTCGGGGTATCGATTTCACATGTGTTTCTGATGAAACCGGTCGTATAATCCTCCGGTATACCAATAAATGATACAGAATTATGCAATTTCGCAGTAGTGCACCAGGTGGTGAAGATAACGCTGTTAACCGATTTTCTCTAGTTAAAAGTAAAACATAAATATCCGGCATCCTTATCTTGATATAAACTAGAAAATCGAAATCCTCATTAAAAGTTATTTTGTTTAGGCCTTTTGAACAGATTTCTACGTTAAAATTTAAGCGTTTTGTAATAAAACAATTTTATAATGGCACGGGAACCAGCGAAACAGTACTCCCTGGCTTACAACCTTTATAAAAAAAATAGTTCCGGTTGTATTGCAAACTTATTTTTGTATGATACTACAAAAATATATCTTCAAACACACTGACTGTATTTAGAATAAAAGAAGACAAAACTTTATTATTGGATATGCGATTTTTTAGTGCATTTTATATGAGCGTTCTTTCAGCGGCGCACTAATTTTAGTAGCACTGCTGATAAACATACTATAAGCTTGAATTACCTATATTATTAACCGGGAACCATTCATTGGAAAAAATAGTCCACAGAGTATGATAAGCTGATACCTGCAGCGTCCAGCTAATTAGGGGATGGCTAAAACATCTGGTCTGATTATCAGTTAGGCATAAATTTTAGGTTATTTTTCTCTAAGAGGATGTACACATCATGTGGACCCTTGGGCCATCATTTGAACAAACTTGATAAAGGACAACAAGGCAATGCATCATACCAATCTTCAAGCAGCTGAGCCAAGTGGTTCTGAAGAAGAAGATTTTTGAATATTTTTCTATGTAGTTCTATTGTTCAAACCCAGGACCCCCTGGGGTGGGGCCATTTTAGACCCTGGGGTCATCATTTGAACACACTTGGTAAAAGACTACTAGGCAAAGCTACATACCAAATTTCAAGCATCTGGCAGAGTGGTTCTGAAGAAGAAGATTTTTTAAAATATTTTTCTATATATTTCTATGGTTCAAACTTAGGACTCCCAGTCGCAGGGCCATTTTGGACCCTGGGGCCACCATTTAAACAAACTTGGTAAAGGACTACTAGGCAATGCTACATACCAAATTTCAAGCATATGAGCTTTGCGGTTCTGAAGAAGAAGATTTTTTAATATTTTTCTATGTATTTCTATGGCTCAGACCTGGGACTCCCTGCCCCGTGGCCATTTTGGACACTGGGGCGCCCATTTGAACAAACTTCGTAGAAGACCACTAGGCAATGTTACATACCAAATTTCAAGTATCTGAGCCAAGCAGTTCTGGAGAAGAAAATTTTTAAGTATTTTTTAGTTTCGAACCCAAGACCCCCTGCCCCAGGGCCATTTTGGACCCTGGGGCCACCATTTGAACAAACTTGGTAGAGGACCACTAGACAATTCTACAAACCAAATTTCAAGCATCTGAGCTAAGCAAATCAGGAGAAGAAGATTTTTAAGCATTTTTTAGTTTCGAACCCAAGACCCCCTGCCCCAGGGCCATTTTGGACCCTGGGGCCACCATTTGAACAAACTTGGTAGAGGACCACTAGGCAATGCTACATACCAAATTTCAAGCATCTGAGCCAAGCAGTTCTAGAGAAGAAGATTTTTAAGTAATTTTTAGTTTCGAACCCAAGACCCCCTGCCCCAGGGCCATTTTGGACCCTGGGGCCACCATTTGAACAAACTTGGTAGAGGACCACTAGGCAATGCTACATACCAAATTTCAAGCATCTGAGCCAAGCAGTTCTGGAGAAGAAGATTTTTAAGTATTTTTTAGTTTCAAACCCAAGACCCCCAGCCCCAGGGCCATTTTGGACCCTGGGGCCACCATTTGAACAAACTTGGTAGAGGACCACTAGACAATGCTTCATACCAAATATCAAAGCCCTAGGCCTAGGGGTTTCAGAGAAGATGTCATTTAAAGCAAATTGTTGACGACGCACGACGCACGACGGACGACGCACGACGGACACTGGGTGATCACAATAGCTCACCCTGAGCCTATGGCTCAGGTGAGCTAAAAATAATGTTATATTATGTTGCATGAATTCTTGTTGCTTTGCTGGATAAGGTAGCTCTCTGAAATGGGGTCTTCTCTTAAAAGGATAGAATTTGCTCCTAGAGGAGCAAATTCTATCCTTTTAAGAGTAGCCCCCTACTAAAAAGGGAGGGAAAAACAGAATTGCTTCCTGTGAAATGACCCATCACCTTTATATGGCTTATCAGAGGCAATTTGGCAGTGGCTGATTTACTACACTTTAGGCTCTAAATGACGCCCCCCTTTCGAAAAATGCAACGCCCCCAGGGTGTTGAATAGGATAAATATGGTAAAATTTTCTTATCTCAGAATCATCTTCAAAGCCCCACCTTATCTGGAGCTCTGTGTGCAAGTCCTTTTATGCCCTCTGAGGTTTAGTTTATTATATTAATATCATAGCTTTGTGAAGTGGAATCAATAAGGGTTTATTCTTATTGATTGTCATATAAAGATTCTTGTATGTTTCCAAGAAATTTACAGCCAAATAAGTACTTCCACCATGCAGCCACTGCATGGTCCCACAGTAACCTCATTTGCATAAAATACAAGTATTGAATTTTCAAACAAGTAGCTCAAGGGCATGGGTCTCTCACCTGAGTTATAAATGTAAGCTTCTAGCTCAGGTAAGCTAATAAACAGGCTGCAATTCTGTAGGATTCGATGACCCCATGGGATGTAGCAAGTTTGGACCCAAGGGGCTTGATTGGCAGGATTTATATAGAGGACCACTATACACTGCTACATACTAAATACATAAGCTCTTGGCCTTATGGTTTCATAAAAGAAGATTTTTGAAGGTTCTTTAGCTATATAGCTCTATATAAACAAACAACCCCCTGGGGTGTGGGCAGTTTGGACCTCAGGTGCTTGATCGGCAGAATTTATGCAGGGGATCACTAGACATTGCTGCATACTACATATGTAAGCTCTGGGCCTCATGGTTTCAGAGAAAAAGATTTTTGAAGTCTTTCCCATTATAAGTCTATGGGAGCAGCATGGCCAATTTGGACCCCAGGGGGCATGGTTGGCAGGATTTAAGTTGGAGACCACTAAACGTTGCTACATATATACTAAAGAAGTTAGCTCTGGGCCTCATGCTTTAAGATAAGAAGATTTTTTAAGATTTTCCCGTTGTTAGTCTATGGGAACTTATGACCCCCATGGCCTGGCCAGTTTGGACCCCAGGGGCATGGTTGGCAGGATTATTGTAGGGGACCACTAGACACTGCTACTTGCTACATATATACGCTCTTGGCCTCATAGTTACAGAAAAGATTTTAATTTTCTCATTATAAGTCTATAGGAGCTTATGACCCCCTGGGCGTGGCCAATTTGCACAGCAGGGTCATGGTTGGTATGACTTATGTAGAGGACCACTAGACATTGTTACATGCTACATATATATGCTCTGGGCCACATGATTTCAAAGAAGAAGATTTTTCAAGATTTTCTCATTGTAAGTCTATGGGAGCTTATGACTCCCGAGGCGTGGCCAATTTGGACCCCAGGGGCGTGGTTGGCAGGATTTATGTAGGGGACCACTAGACATTGCTCCGTGCTATACATATAAGCTATGGGCCTCATGGTTTCAGAGAAGAAGATTTTTTTAAGATTTTCTCTTTGTTAGTCTATGGGAGCTAATGACCCCCTGGGGCGTGGCCAATTTGGGCCCCAGGGGGCATGATTGGCAGGATTCATGTAGGAAACCACTAGACATTGGTACATACCAAATATATAAGCTCTGGGCCTCATTGTTTCAGAGAAGAAGATTTTTTAAGGTTTTTTCCCATTATGAGTTTATGGGAGCTTATGACCCCTGGGGAGTGGCCAGTTTGGACCCCAGAGGCTTGGTTGGGAGGAAGTATGTAGGGGACCACTAAACATTGCTACATGCTATATATATAAACTCACGGCCTCATGGTTCCAGAGAAGAAGATTTTTGAAGGTTCTTAAGCTATATAGCTATATATAAACAAATGACCCCCTGGGGCGTGGCAATTTGAGCCCCAGGGGCATAGGTGGCAGAATTTTAGTAGGGGATCACTAGACATAGATACATGCTATGTATATATAAGCTATGGGCCTCATGGTTTCAGAGAAGAAGATTTTTTTAAGATTTTCCCATTGTAAGTCTATGGGGGCTAATGACCCCCTGGGGCATGGCCAATTTGGGCCCCACGGACATGGTTGGCAGGAATTATGTAGGGGACCACTAGACATTGGTACATACTAAATATGTAAGCTCTGGGCATCATTGGTTCAGAGAAGAAGATTTTTTAAGGTTTTTTCCCATTATGAGTTTATGGGAGCTTATGACCCCTGGGGAGTGGCCAGTTTGGACCCTAGAGGCTTGGTTGGGAGGATTTATGTAGGGCACCAGTAAACATTGCTACGAACTACATATATAAGCTCTGGGCCTCATGGTTCCAGAGAAGAAGATTTTTGAAGGTTCTTAAGCTATATAGCTATATATAAACAAATGACCCCCTGGGGCCTGGCCAATCTGAGCCCCAGGGGCATGGGTGGCAGGATTTTAGTAGGGGATCACTAGACATTGATACATGCTACATATATAAGCTTTGGGCCTCATGGTTTCAGAGAAGAAGATTTTTTAAGATTTTCCCATTGTAAGTATATGGGAGCTAATGCCCCCTGGGCGTGGCCAATTTGGGCCCCAGGGGCATGGTTGGCAGGATTTATGTAGGGGACCACTAGACATTAGTACATACTACATATGTTAGCTCTGGGCCTCATGGTTTCAGAGAAGAAAATTTTTGAAGTTTTTCCCATTATAGGTCTATGGGAGCTATATGTTGCCATGGCAACCAGAGTTCAAACCCAATCTACCCTTAAACCTAATGCAGTCAATCCCCCACCCCAACAGTGCTACACATAAAATTTGATCAAGATTGGCCTACTGGTTTAGGAGATATTGGTGTTCAAAAGTGTGGACGCTGACGCCGACGACACCGACGACGGATGACGGACCATGGCTATACTATAAGCTCACCTTGACAGGTGAGCTAAAAATGTAAGAGCAAAGTTAGACTGTTTGCCAAACAATTTACCCTTCAGGGCCCAGTTGTTCAGAGCATCGTTAGCTTAACAAAGTTGTTAGTCACAGATTTGTTAAGTCTTCTAGTACCGACAAAATCAGTGGAAAAGGTCTGAGAATTTTTTCGGCAAAAGATGGTTGTATATTTGTGTACAATGCATTTGCAATTTTAATGTCTGGTTAACTAATGACGTCATTAGTTAACCAGACGTTAAAATTGCAAATAAACTGTGCATTAGTTTTGAACAATCAGGCCCAGGTTTCTTCATATTTCCTAATGGACTTGTCCAAATCTGATGATGAAATAGTATTTTAAGGTAAATGGATACTTTTAGGGGAAGCACCTCTGCTATGTCACGTTCCAACAGGGCTGTTCATTTGAAAAGCTTCACTAAGGAGGAACAGATGTGCCCACATGAGATACTTTCTTCAAGAGTTTAAAACAAGAATGCCATGGAAGACCATGTCTCACCTGTCAGCAGATTATCATGGAAGTCACTCAATGCTCCACATAAGAAGAGGTAACAGGGATAATTTATGGATAATTTTCCGTATTTGTCATTAGAAACTTATATTGTGACCCCTCATAAGAACCGTCTCACCGAGACGGTTCTAATGAGGGGTCAGAACATATGTTTTCATTGAGAATAAGAAAAATTATCTTTGAATTATCCCCAATACCCTACTCTTATCTACAGCTCTGTGAAACAGACCTAAAACATAAAACTCGCAACTGTTTACAACATCCATGCCGACTGTGATGCCACCATAGTAATACCTGTATCTCACTTCTTCTGTCAGTCACAGGCAAGACAAAGATTATCGCTAAAATAAAAAATTCCCCCCCATATCAGAAGTTCTGATCATTCGAAAACAAGAACCAAAGAACATTCATGATAAGCTGTTTGTTCCCAAATTTAAGTTCATAGAACAATCATGCAGTACGTAACACCCATGCAGCAGGTTCACCAAACAGATTTATATGAAGATTAAACAGTATTTCATAGTATTAAGTGTTCTGCAGGCACCTGCCAAAGAATGTGCTGAGCGAAAATAAGCATTAACCATATATTAGATGAGAGTGTAGAAGCTTTGCATAAGAGATTATCTGATGATAATTCCAGGACAATATTTTACTTATCTCCAAGGTAGCATAAGGATGCGGCATCATAACCAAAAGGTCTCGGAAAAACATGTTCACCAAAAATCCCCAAATGTGGGGATCTGGAAAGTTTTATAGTGCTCAAAAGAGTTTCTAAACATCAACTGAAGTCAGAACTTAGCTACTGTTATTTTTTCCATACCCAGCATATGTTATTCTCGAGAGACACTGATACGGTGTTAACACTTTAAGCACCAGTAACAAAGATAGCAGAATTTGCAAACAGCATATATCCTGATGAGGCGGCTCATTTGCAAACAGCGTAGATCCTGACGAGGCGGCTCATGATGAGCCGCCTCATCAGGATCTAGACTGTTTGCCCTCTAGTTTGTGAATTCTCAATATGATATTGATTGAACTAACTTTTTTCGAAGTTTTGCAGACATAAATTTTGTTGTCTGCTTTTTGGGGCTTAAAGGGCTAAAGATTAGTTTCATGTGATGATTTTTCTCAATTAAATGACAACAGTAAAGCTTAGTGCTAACCGCTACATTTTGCAGCAGTTAAAATGGGCTCAAAAACAACTTAACTTAAGCACTTTTTAGAAATTATCAATTTTATTGTCAGAAAATTCCTTCACAACAAAGCACGAAAAATACTGAATGTGCAATCTCCCAATCAGATATAAGAGTTGTCTTTCTTACATTAGTCCAGACTTATAGTGCCTTCTGAATCAACTGCAAGGATAATTTAATGTAAAAGAATTTAAGATAAAGTATAGAGAACGACTGCAAAAAACCCTGCCACAGCATACCTATTTATGTGCATATATCCCTGTGGCAGGGCAGACAACTCAAGTGGAGTAACTCTGAATATACATGTACTCGTAACAAAGACTGCTGCTACTGAACATTTTACTTTCATGATATAAATTTATACAATGGCAAATAACCTCCATGGGACAAATGTTTATTCACCATTTGAGGGAAACTTCATTACTTTGAAAATTTGTTGTAAGTTTCAGAAATATCCCATTTTACTCTGACTTTACAGTTTGTTTGTTTTTTGTTGTTTTGTTTTTTTCACAATTTTACATATACATGTAGCCCTGGCATAGAAACTAACTTTTGGTTTGGCAAAAATTTTATCATAACAGAATGCTCTCCCTTGAATGTCAAACTGTTGATGCTGATGCAAACATGAACACTAGACCTTTTTTTTTTTTTTTTTTTTTTTTTTTTAAGTTTCGTACAAGTGAGCTAAAAATGAATACATGTGAACAATAACCTGAAAGGCAATTCATTTCAAGCTCATACCCATCCATTCAAACACAGCAGTACTGCTGCTATTTATCAAAAACCATTACAATTAACTATTTTGGTAGGGTAAAATCAGTAAATTTGGACAGCGTGTAAATTTGGACAGTGACATTTTTTCCTTTAAACATCAGTTGTTTGGAATTAAAACAAAATTCACTGGGCAAACAGTGAAAATCCTGATGAGACAGCTCATATGAGCCGTCTCATCTGGATTTTCACTGTTTGCAATGGTAAGTCCGAATTTACCTGCCGTCCGAAGTTACCCGACTTGACCCTAGTATCAACAAGAGTTCCAAAGAAGGTGGTGACTCCCATGTCCACAGAGCTTAAGCAGAAGACTCCACAAAAGTAAACTTTGCCATATATGCCAAAACCAACATTGGAAAAGAAATACCTATGTCTCATTTCTTCTAGTCAGAGTCAAGACAAAAATTCTCTTGATTCATAGCCCAGTAATTGTGTTGCCAAGGTCTTACCTGAAAATACTTGCATGGAGCCATGTCTGATATCTGTTCCTGATGCCCACTTTCTCAGAGGATTCTGCTCAAATGAAGCTGCCCATTCTCCTGTCAACCATTTAAGCTGTCTGAAATACCATGAAAACTTGCACATCATGACAATAGTACAGTATGGAGTGTAAGTGAAGCTTTATAAAGGGACAATTTCACAAAGAAATTATTGAACAAGACCTGTCACAGGGACAGGATAGCTGACAGCGCCTTGCCCATCACATAAAAAACTTTAACGTAAAACTTTAACATTTTGCTCACGCCAACGCCGCTGCGTATGCCAATGCCAACGCCGGCCCTGACCCCGATGCCGGGGGTAGTGCAATAGCTCTTCCTGAATTTCGTTCAGGCGAGCTAAAAATGTAATCGGTCACTTTCCCTTTATTTCTTTGTAACACCACAATTTCTTGGGCTGTTGTTTGACTCATCAAGCTTGTTTAGTGAGGCCATAGTCCCTTGGTAGAAAACTGTAGCAGGCATATTACCGCAGTGTGTGTTGAGTGTTTGCATGTATATGTATGGTTTAACCAGTTTTATATGGCAGATGCCACTGCCGAAGTTCACTGCCAACCTGAAACCATCTTTTCCAGCTCAGGGCACACTGGGTGCATATTTCCTTGTCTACTTGATTGAAGACATTGACAAGACAATATCAGACATGTGCCTCTCATGGGAGCCGAACCCACAACTCCCCTTCAAGAGGCAAACACTCAATCCACTAAACAAGCGCTCCATTGACAAGATTGTATTCTGCCCTAATCTGTTTACAATCCATATTTTGGGTAATATGCTGTCTCCATCAGGAATACTCTCTCGCAGCTTAACCCATTGCATTCTGGGTATTTTTTGTCGTCTGCTGAAATTGTCGTCTGCATCAAAAATCAAGAATATTTTGACATTATTGGTGTAACTAACTCTTGTAGAAATGATGTCTACGCAGCAAACAGTTTGGATCTCAGATCAGGCCCCACATTTGTGGGGCCTGATCTGGATCCAAACTGTTTGCCCAGATTCCCCTAAAGGGGTATTCCGAATGGAATGGGTTAAGCTAGATAACACATTCACCACAGACTAAATGTCATTCACAGTTTTCTCCCTTGTTAACTGATTAAGTCATGGCATCATAAATATATTATTCCAAACGTTTCAAAGCATACTAATATTAACCCATTCCATTCGGGATATCCCTTTAGGGGTATCTGGACAAACAGTTTGGATCCGGATCAATACTGTTTGTTGCTTAGACATCATTTCTGCAAGAGTTAGTTAGACCAATATTGTCAGAATTTGATTTTTGATGCAGACGACAATTTCAGCAGACAACAGAAAAATACCCAGAATTCAATGGGTTAACAAGAATTTTGCCAAAGGCAGAGTCTCACCTGTCTGTACATTGTCACTACCAGAGCTAAATCAGAGAGCGCAACAAAAGCTGATGCCAATGAAATGGTGCCGGAAAAGGAATATCTACGCCTTTCATCCTCCTAGTCAGAAGCGATACACACTGAGAATTACTCTTGTTTAGTTTGAAATGTCACAATATATAAATTTCACTTGATACAAGGTCTAAACCTACAGGGTACTTGGGATCAAAACAGAACAGGGACACACTCACCTACAATCTCATTTAATGTGATTCCTATACCACAAGAAATTTCAAGATGAACTAAAAATGTTTTTCAGAGAAAAACTGATGACCCCCCAACAGCCCATTTTCCATCCCCTATAATGAAGTCCTCCTGTGACCTTGAAAATGAGGTCAAGGTCACCAGAATCTGTTCAGCTCTTAAGCTAGTCCCAGTGATGTATTTATGCAAGTTTGGTGAAATTCCATCTCTTGGTTCATGAGATATTATGGGTACAAGAAATTGCCATCTAAGTCCTCCAATGACCTTAAAAATGAGGTCAAGGTTGCCAAAATCTAAATCAGCTTTTAAGCTAGTCCCAGTGATGTATCCAAGCAAGTTTGGTGAAATTCCATCAGTTGGCTCATGAGATATTGTGGTAATAGGAAAATGTCATCTCAGTCTTACAGTGACTTTGAGAATGAGATCAAGGTCATCAAAATCTAATCAGCTTTTAAACATGTCCAGATGATGTATCCATGCAAGTTTGGTGAAATTCCATCCATTGGTTCAGGAGATATAGTGGGTACAAGAAATTCTCATCTAAAAGTCCTTCAGAGACCTTGAAAATGAGGTCAAGGTCATCAAAATCTAATTAACTCTTAAGCTAGTCCCAGTGATGTATCCAAGCAAGTTTGGTGAAATTCCATCCATTGGCTCATGAGATATTGTCATCTCAGTCCTCCAGTGACCTTGAAAATGAGGTCAAGGTCATCAAAATCTAATCAGCTCTTAAACTTGTCCCAATGATGTATCCATGCAAGTTTGGTGAAATTCCATCCATTGGTTCAGAAGATATAGTGGGTACAGGAAATTGTCATCTAAGTCCCTCAGTGACCTTGAAAATGAGGTCAAGGTCATCAAAATCTAATTAGCTCTTAAACTTGCCCCAATGATGTATCCATGCAAGTTTGATGAAATTCTATCAATTGGTTCAGGAGATATAGTGGGTACTAGAAATTCTCATCTAAGTCCTCCAGTGACCTTAAAAATAAGGTCAAGGTCACTATAATCTAATGAGCTCTTAAACTTGTCCCAATAATGTATCCATGCAAGTTTGGTGAAATTCCATCCATTGGTTTAGGAGATAACATGGGTACATGAAATTGTCATCTAACTCCTCCAGTGACCTTGAAAATGAGGTCAAGGTCACCAAAATCTAATCAGCTCTTAGACTTGTCCCTATGACGTATCCATGGAAGTTTGGTGAAATTCCATCAATTGGTTCAAGAGATATCACGCTTGCAAAGTGGGTACATGAAATTGTCATCTAAGTCCTCCAGTGACCTTAAATGAGGTCAAGGTCACCAAAATCTAATCAACTCTTAAACTTGTCCCAATGATGTATCCATGCAAGTTTGGTAAAATTCCATCTATTGGTTCAAGAGATATCGCGCAAGCAAGAAACTGTCACGCCGACGCCCGGGATCTGCTGTGAAAACAATATGTCCCCCCTCACCTGTGGTGGGGGGACATAATTCAATTTGAAAAGAGCGAATGTCATTATATACTTGTACTGCCTTATTATTACAACCTTTTCTTTTTTTTTTATAGCAACAAGGAACGAATGTTCAGGTTTGGAAACAGGGCCAAGTTTGATTTGTGGCAAAGCCATATAATTATTTTTTAAGATAAAAGCCAAAGTTTATTGGATTACGGTTTAGTTTGTTTCATTGTTTCTAGGAACATACGGTATGATGACAACTAAGAAGAGACTATCATGAGACACCACAAAATGCTGTATACAAATGAGCCACCACACGAGAAAACCAACAAAGTGGCAATGCGCCACACAAAGACTCAGGCTAGCCTGGGCATTTACCCAGTCTGATCAAAGTCTTTGCACTGTGCCTACAGGGTACCTAAGGGTCTAAGTAGCTCCATGCACATAGTGAAGACTGATCAGACTGGGTGTAGTTTTCTAGTGTCATGGCTCAAATACAAATTATGGTATCAACTAACATAATAACCATGTTGAATGTTTCTTACTTTTGTTAATCATCATAACTTGTTACTTAACTTTTGACTGATCTGATTTCGTATCAACATTACCTTTGTTTGTAACAAAGCTTACAGAGCCAGGATTTGTTGAACATCACCTCTTGACACTGAGCGCAAACCTTGAACCTACAGGCTGGACAGATGTCTCCTCTGTTGAACAGGAAGCCCAATGGGGCTCGACATCGGATGCACATCTTTGACTGGTCGTCTCCTGCACGTAACACACCATTTTTACGAATTGTGTTAATTTCTTGTTTCAGCTGACTGAAATACAAACAAAATTTTTCTGTTGCCTATAATTAAGGGATAATTATATGTAAAGTTGTTGTTTGGGGAGGTAAATCATCCCTTTTGAGGTTGCAAATTTCAATGTACATGTATAGTGATGCATCAGGCCATCAGCAGAGCTGTGAAACACTATTCGCAACCATAAAACCTCCCCAAATGACAATTTTCAGTACAGTTATTCCCATGCACTTTTTCAAAGTGTACTACTTTACACCCAGAGCAAGCGCTTTCTGCAAGGTAAAGCTACACACATTTGGCATTGCAAGACCTTGCGATTGTGAATGTATAGCCGGGCCATGTAGTGCAGTCTGAAGGCTTCAAGCGTGTCTGACTCACAAGGCAGAGGTCCCGAATGCGATACCCGGTCCGGCCACTTACTTTCGTGGAGATTTATTCTTCCCCATCTGCTGATTCAAGAAGGGCAGTTGTCAGTTACAGGTGAAAGCATGAGCACTTAGTACTGGTTAACCGCTTATGAGGTCTAAGCCTGCCCAGGAATAGTGTGGTTAGGTTAACTGACCGTCCCGACATGACCATTGCTGTTTACCGTAGACGTTAAGCAACAACACAACAACTGAATGTATATCACTGGACCTAATCTGACCAGTTGTATTTGTAAGTGCACTAGAATGAGACATTGATATACAAAGTGTTCTTTTAAATTGCTACAGTGACAATGAAAATCACTGTTTTGGCTTTGCACTTTAAGGGTAGCTAAGGGTGGGTCTAAGTTAGCTCTATGCGGACAGCGAAGACGCTAATCAGACTTGGCGGATGCCCAGGCTGAACAGCGAAGACGCTAATCAGACTTGGCGGATGCCCAGGCTGATCTGAGTCTTTGCTGGGAGCACATGCCACTTTGTTGGTTTTGTTGTGTCACGGCTCATTTCTGTCCCAATACTTGTCGTCATTAACTTAAAAGGATACTTTTGTTTATTATACCTTATTAGGTGCAATTTACCTGGCGGAGGTAATATCAATGTCACACATGATTGACACACATTACTGCACGTCATTATAGCTTCATTAAATTGTCTATGGGTACACCGCCATTTTTGTACGCCATTATTACAAAGGGAAATCAATTTTGTGACTTCATGTTTACTTCCCTGGTCAAAGTAGCCCTTTCAAACTGGTATACTGCAATAGTTTATAAGAAATCTACTGTTTTCGCATAGTCTAAAGTTTGGCATTACATTATATACTAAGAACAACTTCTAACCGACCACTTGCTTTGTCTTGAACACTGTCGTTTGAAGATGGTATCCGGACATAATTTTCTTATATTCAGTACTCCAAATGTGTCATGTAAACGTTGTGAAATGTTTGAGCTCAATACCTTTAATACCGTTTACCTGGCAGCAAAGGATGCACATGTACCCCCATTTCCAACTTCGCAAGGATTATGACTGTGGTGGAGAAGGTTTTTTAATTGTGACTAAAATTTTGAATTCTGTATTGAAATAATACCTTATTATGAATTCTCAAGTTCTTTTAAACATTTTCTAAATATTCGCACAAATCATAAGCATATGCTGACAAGATTCCGAAATGTGTTTCTGTCCGAATCGTGAAAATCTGCTGAAATGTTGCGATTTTCGGAAACAGGGGTACCATTATCTTTCACTTATTCAATTGTACACGGATAAGATTTTTATTTCTGAGTTACTGGATTTACTTTACCAATACTACAACTTAATTAAAAATGGAAACATGTGTTCGATTTTCCTTTTTATTTAGCAGAAAACGGGCTATAAATAAGTGGTCGGTTAGAAGTTGGTTCTAGTATATGAATGAATTATCATTTGTAAACTTGATTATCTTTGAGTGATTGCGCTGCCACACCTTTACATTATTTCTAATAACTGAACATCATGTAGCTATTTAATTATTGTACAACCTGAGTATTGAATAAACGTGAATAATTACAGCAGAACTTCAATGGCTCAACTCTAATCGCTTGTTAACCCTGCCTGGCTAGAACTAGTTCTTGGGTCCCTACAGGTCAATTTATATAGAAACCAAGCCTGGATGGCTAGAACTAGCATAGGCTGGAACTAATTTTCATGGTCCCATGCCTGTTTGAACCACTGAAGTTCTACTGTATTTGCATTTTTCCATATAAAAGCACAAGAAGGTGGAAGATCAATGAGGGATTATCATTTGAACAAATCTTAAACATTATATGAGTCTAAAATCTTGTATACCTATACCATGAAGAAGTTAGTTGTGATCTGAGCTACATATGAGCCGCGACAGGATAAAACCAACAATGTGGTTGTGCCCACTGCGCAGACTCAGATCAGCCTGGGCAGCCATCCATACCGAACAAACTCTTTGCTAAGTGCTTAAAATGTAGCTAATGGTCTAAGCTACCTTCATGCGGACAGCGAAGACTCAGACCAGACTGGGCGGATGCCCAGGCTGATCTGAGTCTTGATGGGCGCACAACCACATCGTTGGTTTTCTCGTGTCACGGCTCATATAGGTATGCAGAAAGGTTAACAGACGGCATACGATGGACAATGGAGTCTGTCTATCCTATAAGTGCCCCAAAGCCTTTCATCGCTTAAATGAACTTAGAAGAAAAGGGTATGATACAATAATACGTTAAAAGGTCTCATGGATCTCCCAGTTGTGTATGTGAGATATCAATTTATGTTTTTCACTATATTTTCAACCTTGATTGCAGGCCTGTGGAAATAGAAAAAATTCTTACTTGTCCAGGGACAAGTAAAAAGTGAAACTCCACTTGTCCGCCAAAAAAAATTACTTGTCCAAGACCATAAATATGTTAAACGCATTATTTTAAGATTTATTCAGCCACAAACATAAAGCTCATTTATATCTAACAAATCTCATTTCTCATTTTAAATAGCCTCAAAGCCTTAAATTGTGAATAAAGGCATCTTTTCTGTACTAAATGTCTGAAAAAAAAAATCAAAACATCTTTCTCCTGGCCTCTAAACATATAAAACTTTTTCAAGGTAACTGTATAAATTGGAATGGCAAACAATGTGGACCCTGATCAGACTGCAGTCTGATCTGGGTCCACACTGTTTGCTAAGTATTTTTCTAAAACAAAAAATCAGTTGTTGTAATTGAAATGAAAACCATATACTTTCTTCATAGTTGTCCCAGGGCAAGTACAATGAAATTTTTCACTTGTCCTGGGTGAAATGGGACAAGTAGGACAAGTCGGGCATGGTATTTCCACAGCCCTGTTGATTGGAAATAAAACATCCCTGAGGGTTGAAAAATCATTTGGACCATTTCAGCTGGCAGCCAAAATGACCTGCTTTTGATAACATAAACCTTAAGAATATGTAAAAATACAATGTGCAGGTATTGCTGTTTTGTATATTTAATTGCAAAGGGGGAACTAAAAAAGATAATTTGTAGGTAACAAGTTTTCATTTTCTTCAAAAACCTGTTTCCCTTTCCTTTTTGGCTTTTCTATGGACAGTGTATGCACATCAACCAACATCTCGTCATCAAATGTGACAGCTGAAATACAGCTGTTTATAATAATTCATGTTTAGATGCTTTCACCACTAGCACAGGGATGGAACCAGAGTAAAATTGAAGGTGAGACAGATTTTATTTTATCCCAGCGGGACAGAAAAAATCTTAAAAAGGCTATACTGTGGGGTGAGAAAAGAGCTCTAGATATGAGAGAGTATTTGATGATGGATATTTTTTCTTATTTCTCATTGAAACCATATGTTGTGACCACTCATCTGAACCGTCTAAGAGACGGTTCAGATGAGGAGTCACAACATATGTTTTTATATGCAGCATTAACAAAAAAAATCCTGTATTATCATCAAAATACTCCCTCTTACCTACAGCTCTGCTCTATTATGTTTGCTTACTCATTCAGAACTGTCTGATTATGTCTGGTACATATTACTATGACAGCATGCTGAGCATGCAAGCTTTCATGAAAAGAACCGATGTATCATGTGTTTCGCATCGATAAACAACTAACCCTTGACAGCCAAAGAGAGGAATGGTATCTATGAACAGTAAGGACTCAAAGCCTGTTCATTCAGGCAGTCTGATTAGAGCTTTTGCTGTTTGTAAATACCAAATATGGACTCTGAGGAATCTATCAGTACAAACAATAGGCTCATCCAATTTTTTTCTCATTAACCCTCTTGCACTCAGAACAGCCAAAACTCTATGGAGTTTTGGCTGTTCTGAGTGCAATAGGGTTAAGCAACTTTTTGCATGACGCGGCTTAACTGAATTGTATCCACTGAATTGTCAACTATGAAAGTTGCCCTGAGCCAGCTGTGTTAAAGTCACAGATGATTAACAAACATCATAAACAGAACCATATTTATACAATAATGGCTCTATTAACATTCCTGCCTATGTTCATGATGTTAAGTATTGCAGAATGACTGGAAACTGCAGTCCGAGGTCATTCACCAAAAAGAGCTGTCAGATGACATAGGTGAGCTTCAGGCAGCCAGATATGAGCTGGTTCTTCATTCACTACATAGGCTATGAAAATTTTCTAGACATTTAAAGGTGATAATAATACATGGGTAATGGCGGTTGGGAATAACCCTCCAAGGCAGTTGAGTTTATAAAGCCTTTTGGGAAAGTGCTACAAGATGTGAATCAAAGTAAATTTTGTACAAATTTCTAAGTCTGATAATTTAACCTTAAAGGCTGGTTCCTAGAGTTTCGACTATCTGCTGATTTTTTTTTTCTTTTTTTTTCTTTTTCTTTTTTCTAAATTGTCAGAAAACACCTATAATGTGGCAAGTAATAACTTTCACCTAAAGTATAAAGTTAAAAGTCTTATACAAGTCATCCTGCTAAAAACCATAAAATTCTCTTTTTGCTTTTTTGGTATTTCAAATTTCCATGACCATTTAGCAAAATTCCCTGCCTTTTCACTGACCTTGAAAACTTTTCTAATATTTCTTACTAATCCTGGGCACAGCTGTTCTGAGCATCGTTAGCCTAACAAGCTCCTTAACAGGTCAACTCCTTAAGTGTTTGATGACTTAATGACCAAATACACTGATATTTTTTAATAAATGTGAGAAGATTTTGCCATGCAAAAGCTTCTCACATTTTTTCAACAAAAACTGTATTTTTGGAAGCTGTATCTTGCCTGTCTGTGTAGTGCCACGGTAACAAAGCTAAACCGGAAAACTGGGCTAAAGTTTACATTGCCACCGCCAAAGCCAACACCAACTAGAGCAAGTGAGCAGGGGCTCATGTATACCCCCGACCAGTGCCACCGCCTAATATGAGCAATTACAAACGGTTTAACGCAAAACTTTGACGTAAAGTTGACGAACGGACAGACAGAACTACGGACGAACGGAAGAACAGACAGAATGACAAAAACTATATACCCCCTGCTATACTTTGTATGTCGGGGGTATAATTACGTCATGCCTGGAAAAGGAATACCTATGTCATACTTTTCTGCTAATCCACCCCAATATGTAAAGTGTATCAATGTTACAGAATGCCTTTTGACAGATTTATTATAATCACGTTTTAATGAGCTCTCATATTATAACAACTAGAATAACATTTATGTAAAAGTCTCCCACAGTGGATGAAGAGCTTAACAGGATTTCTGTTTATTCAATGGCCATTGTACTATATGAAACCAAACATAGTAAGATTTTAGGGCTGGATGAGTAAATTCCATATCTATTTATTGTCAATGATAAGATCCAGTACTGACCCTAATACTGAAACTGAAGGGCCTCGGCAAAACAGTGTAGACCTAAATCAGACTGCTCCTATAGGAAGTCTGTTCAGGGTCTGCACTGTTTGCTATTCTGCTACAAGTTTTGAAGAAAAGCCATAGAGTAAAAATCATCCTATTCCCATTTTTTAGGATATTTACAGTGCATGGTTTGAGTGTCCAATTTTTTACCTACGTAATTACAATATGCAATACTACAGGTGATTTATAAAGCTTTTCATATAAATCTGAAATATTAAACTACTTATCAAATTCTTTTGTACTGAAAAATCAGAGTACATGTATTTCATAAATATTCAACCATCAGACATTTGGAGAGGTACATTTTGGCATGTAAGAAGGGGGAATCATACAAACCAGATTCCACCCCTGCATGGTCAATTCAGTCATCAACAATCTATGGATCATATGAATCTATGGTCAGACAAATCAATGTAGCAAAAAAAGTAGGTTCAGACCAATTTTCATGGATGCAGAGGGTTACCTGAATCTTCTCTAAGGCACGCTTTCTTGCGATGATGCTCGCATTGTGTCCTGGGACAAGAAGTCCCATTGAATTTAACAATTCTGAACTTAATGCTGGACATATCTGTACTGTCACTGATTTGCTCCAATTGTATAGGAATTCAAATTTGGAAAAAATTGAGCTCAGTGTATTTGTAGTTATATTTGAAAGGGATGGATGGATGGAATTTAGCAGGCCAGCACTTGACCCACTGAGCTACCGGGGCACCTAATAGGAGCCCCAGTATCTCAGTGGGTTAAGCCCTAGCCTGCAGATCTAGCAGTCCAAGGTTCAAATCAGGCCAGAGGCAGAATCTTTCAAACTGTAAAGGGGGTTCTATTGGACTCAGCATTTCATTATCACCCTCCCATCATCCTGATATGACTAAAATACTGTTGAAAAGGACGTAAAAACTCAAGTCATCCATCCAGCCATCCTGGGCCCCTAATTATATTTGCAAGTGATTGCGCATTTCATTCATACTATCCACAGAAAAATAATGCTATGATCACAAGAAAGTGAAATAATTTTTTCTGTGCATTTTTTACAAAGACCGAAACAAATGAATTAAAATCTCATTATTTCCCTTACCTGATTTTCTGCTCTTGTCCAACCCTCAACTTGTCGTCTCTTTTCAGCACGCTCAGAATCTTATTCTTCTCCTTCTGCGACAAATTCTCCACCACCTCAATACAGTCTATGGCCAAATTCTGATCCATGGCCGAAAATATGGCACTTTTTGATTTTCCACATAAAACATCAAATCCCTGTTAATGAACCTGACACTCGGTTCCCTGCAGCTGTCATCCTTCAGTAGTCTGCAACAGGTTGAAATTTATTCAGTTGTGACAATATGAATTTACAGGGCTCCAGATTTAGCTATGTTTTTCTCTTGATGATAATTTTGAGATATTTTTTTTATTTCTGAACAGAAACATACATTGTGACCCCTCATTAGAACCCCCTCGTCGATGCAGTTCTAATGAGATGTCACAATATATGTTTTAAAGCAAAAATAAGAAAATTTTCCCCAAATTATTGTTAACAGTCGGAACAACCTGGAGCTCTATATCAGTCATTTAAATCTGCTACATTAACTGTAATAAAAGTATCCAGCTGTAAACTATTGCCTAACAACCAGGATCAATCTAAAATTACTAATAAATGGAAAATTTCAAGGTATAACATATCCGTAATAGCATATGACAGAGCTCAATATATAGGCAGATTCAGTGATGGTTCCGGGATGGTTAAACAAATTTTTGTTATGGTGAATCACTATTTTATTGAGGGCTGTCTAAAATTAATATATTTCATACTGTAGTAAAAGAATACAAATTATCACAAAGTTTTTGGTAAGCATGTATCTCGTCATCCAAAGTATAAACTAAATCTATTTCAGAAACATGAACTGGAACTTTAACATGAGAACCTTTACAGTATGGTCCCTGAGGGGAATTTAACATCTGAGCCAGAATCTAAGGTCTGAGCCCATTAGCTATATATACCATCCAGGAACAGTCGAACTGTATGCCTCAGAAAGTTTTGTCAGCTTTTTAACAAAATTTCAAAGCATGTGAGCTAGTTTTACATAATTTTTACATGTATTTAGCCTCAAGGTAGGGGAGGTAACTCCCATGCAACAAAATTTTGATACTGGCACCTTGTCATATGTTTCAGAAAATCCCTATAAATTTCTGTGCAGATTTTTTTTTATAGATTTTATCTTTATATACTTGTAAGTATAAAATCCAGGGGCAAGGGCAGATAACTATATGGGACAAAGTTCTGACTGTACGTGAATGTTTTTATTACTGCAACTGTTTGATTATAGCTTCATGAAGATATTTCCAACAGTTAAGGAACTACATGATCAAGACCACTTTTTGAACATTGACAAGTGCCATAACTTTGTCCGAAATTATCAAAATTTGCCCATTAAATAATCCCAATTGTCCTTGACATGTTTAGAAAGAACAACACTATTTTTTTTTTTTTATTTTGGACCGTGAAATACCATGTAATTATCAGGACTCACTGGCTTAGGCTATATGCTATAAACAGTCAGAGGTTTAAGTATAGCTTATCATATGACAGCCAACTTTTCTTCTGAGTTTTCACAAAGAATAACTTAGTTACTGCCTGACATATGCTGCATTATATACTTCATGCGCCAAAAATGTAAATAATTGAATTTGCAAGCAGTGTAGATCCAGATGAGGTGGCTCATAATGAGCTGCCTCATCTGAAGTTACATTGTTTGCCTTCTAATCTTTGAATTCTCAATGATATACTGTAAAACACTTATATTTGGCTGTCACTTTATTTTGGCGATATTGGCGGAAAAGAAGAAAACCGCCAAATTAAAATGCCGCCAATTTAAACTCTATTGTAAACGGAAAAACTGTATTTAGCAAAAAGCTCAGTCTGCCCTCCCATAATAAAAAGACCAATTAAGGTTGTATTGTGTAAGTACAACAGGAGATTTTAAAGAAACATGCTAGGGAAACGGAGTGTGAAAATGCTCATTTGACATGTCATGGTAATTAGTACTCAAGCCGAGTTGATTAAATCAAAAGCAATCACAATATTTTCGCTATAAACAGTTTTATATATATATAAAGAAATGCATAACAATATTCATTCAGAAGCATAAATGGAGAACTGACAATGTACAACCTGGACTCAAATTGACAATTCGACAACGGCAGCAAATACCGATTAATTATCATTAATTGTTTATTTACAATTATTATTATCATTATTTTCAAAAATCACAAATCCGCCAAAATAAAAATCCGCCAAAAGGTCCATTTTTAAAAACCGCCAAATTTTGCCGCCAAATATAAGTGTTTTACAGTAGCTTGGACAGAATTTTTTTTTAAATTTTCAGATGTTTACTTTATCATCTGTTTTTATTTTTGGCACTTTATGAGTTAATGGAACTCAACGATAACTGTAATAGATTCTTGCATCATCAAATGACGGACAAATATCAGTGTTTCACAATACATGAAGCAGGTATCATGCCATAGGCGGCAATGGAAAACGACCTTAACAATCGATTAACACAGATCAAAAACCGATAGAAACAGCTTTTTCAACTGAAAACTGAACATTGCCTAAACACTGTTTCTACTGTTTTTTGATCCGCATTTGTCGACTGCATGAGCATTTTCGATGTGGATATTACTGATGAATTTTCATCACAAAATAGGAAATGCACACAGTCATGTATGCAACAGCTGTCAAAATGTAACTCTGGCTACATCAGGACCTAGAAATAGCAGGGATTTTGACTTTTCTTTCTGCAGAACCCTGGTAAATCCCTCTACTGCAGGGACAACTTTCTGATCAGATCCCTGTAAAATTTGATGATGCAGGGTACATTAATGTTCAACAACTGGTGTTAAGCTGCTATCATTCTCAGTTATTTTGATACCTTAGTAACTCAAAAGCCCTACATGCACATGCACAGCACTTCAGGGAGAATGCTAAGGTCAAAGAAATGTATGCCTCTCTCTCCCCAACAGTTCCTCTGCCCTGGGGAAGCCAAGGTTACAAACAACAGGTGCATAAAATGCAGTGTACAGAATCAGATTCTGATGTAAACTTGGCAACAGATGGATGGATGGATGGACTGGGGTTTTACATCCCTTTCCATAGTGTTTCAGTTATATCCAAGCTGAATAAGAGGGTGATAATGAAAAGCTGTGTTCACTGGAAATATGTTTATGGTTGAAAAAGCTTGCCTTCAGTGGGGTTCAAACAAAAACCACTAGCATAGCAGGCCAGCATTTATCCCATTAAACTATTTGGGCTCTCAGTATTCACCAGAGAATGAAAAGCAGGTCGAGGTCAGCAAATGAGCCGCGACACGAGAAAACCAACAAAGTGGTTGTGTGCCCAGCACAGACTAAGATCAGCCTAGGCATCCGCCCAGCCTGATCAGAGTCTTTGTTAAGTGCTTAAGGGGTAGTTAAGGGTCTGAGCTTGCTTCATTCAGACAGCGAAGACTTTGACCACACTGGGCAGATGCCAAGGCTGATCTGAGTATGCGCTGGGCGCACAACCACTTTGTTGGTTTTGTCATGTCAAGGCTCAAATGATGCTCCTGCTGCTAAGATCATGTCACTAAAATAAGGTCATGTGAGGTTTTATCAAAATTAATGGTCTTACACTTGCTGCATTTGGCATGGTTTCTTGGTTACTATAATATCAAGAAACCACGCAAAATGCAGCAGGTATACATACATTTGGCTATTGGCTGTAAAACTGTTTAATGACACTGCCAAATTTGGTGTTTTAAATTTTAACTTTATGCACATATCTAGCTAAGTAAATGTATTCGAAAATGAATTTTTACTTTTGAGCGTCAACAAGGATGGATGACAAAAATGACAACAATTAATGGAAAGTGACCAGTCTCTGAGTCTCTCTTATTAAAGTAGTAAATTTAAGTTGTGACAAAAATTGTATCAAACTTTATATTGTTAACTTTACCTTCTGTATAGTCTACCCAAACACACATCAAAATATGTTGTACACTGTTTTTCCTCATCCACAATAGGAACATTTTATATAAGCGTGTATTTCACGAATTGAACAAGTTTTCCTCCTTCACAGAATTAAGCAAGTTTTAACACCTGACACACAATATATCCTGTTGTACAAGTAAATCTTATGGTATAAATACGTGGGTGTTGCTTACAAAATAATAATACCCCAAACTCATTTACACATACCCCTAACTCATTCACTAATTTACATGTCAAACCCGGTCTTAGATTTTGACCTCTGACAGTTCTATTGTCCAATGACAGTCTTTTATTGATAAGAGAATATTTATATCTTTTTTGATCAGTTCAATGACTGTGACAGTGAGATTAAAAATTTCGATCTTTATATTTATGTCCCATGTGGTGTCTCATCATGTGTATATAGCAAAACCATACCAATATGGTCATAACCCTAAATAGAAGGACTTCTGACAGCCAACAGTGCAGACCCTGATCAGACCGCTCCTCAGGAGCGGTCTGATCAGGACCTGCTCTGTTGATCTCTATCAACCATCTGCCAGCACTTATTTGGCAAATGGACAGTAATATGAACATGTTCAAATTTTTGAATAAATACAATAACTGGTTATGGTGTATGAATATTTAGATAAATTATGGTAATATCTTACAACCAGTCACCCATTTACCATTTCTTTACTTTTGCTTACAAATATGTTGTTCAAAATAAGGGTGTCACGACCCTGAATGCTCCAGTGAAGTATAACATAATATATACAATAAGCAATCCACACTGTATTATTAATTTTGAACTAGAAATGTGTCTATACGACACAGATGCCCCCGCCTAGTGCCCTAAGTAAGATGGCGCCTTGTTTAAGGTAAAGGCACTTGTAGCATAACTAAGTTCACAAAGGCAGACTTCTGTGGTACATGTTTTATTGTTTTCCTTGGGCAGATGTATCGTGCTTCTTGGATCATGAGAAGTGCATGGGGGGGGGGGGGGGGGGGGGGGGGGGGGGGTGCTAAATGACCAACTGGGACCATGCAGAGCTCTTGATAAGAGGGAGTATTGTTGGTGTCAGATAATCAGGCATAATTTTTTTTGTTGATTCTGCTTAAACACAAATGTTGTGACCCCTCATCTGCACCGTCTCATTGAGACAGTTCAGATGAGGGGTCCCAACATTGGTTTCAATTAGAAGTAAGGAAAATAAACTATAATTATCCCGAAATACTCCCTCTTATCTAGAGCCCTGGCCATGGCAGCTAAGCTTAAAATGAGCCATATTCAGAGTTTGAGCCATCAAAGTTCTATTGTAGTACAGTATCTCAATATTCGAACATTTCTAAATTGCTGTGAAAATGTCACTGAAACAACTGCAAAAGCCTCTATTAATATACTAATAATTGCTAGAATAATGTCCCTGATTTAATTAAGCGGAAAACCACAAATAATTGCATAGAAGAATGTTAACAGTAAGCATAGATGCCAGTGCATTTCTGATCCACTTTCTGGTATCCAATATGGGAGATTCACTTCAATAAAGGTTGAAGTTTATATCAAATTTCAATTTTTTAACTTTCACTTGCAGTAATAGTTGAAAGAAGGATGATTCTCATATCGACGTTACCCCCGCTGAGGTGCGGGGGGTAACGTCGATATGAGAATTGAAATACTACTACTACTACTACTACTAAAACTTAATATTTAAGGTGTAGGGGGACACTTCTGCCACTTATATAAAGGGAAACAACTTTTGTGACTGTTTGCTGCCTTCAAGGACAGTAACTCCTTCAACTATGGGATCTACTCTCAAAGGAAAGAATTTGCTCCTTTAGGAGCAAATTCTTTCCTTTGAGAGTTGAGCCCATTGAAAAGGGCAGCAAAAATGAAAAGGGAAGCAAAAATGAAAATATCTGAGTTGCTTCCCCTGAAAGTGTACCCATTCACATTAATGCATTGTGCACATCTCTACTCTAAAGCAGCTCAGTTTAATCTTTCCACACGTCATTGTCCCTTGAATTTTACGTCCTGAATCTGACACCCTTCAATGAATTGATAAAGAACATATCCTGTTATTTTTTGTGTGTTCATCCTACACATAAATGTCAGAAAGAAAAAATACTTGATTTACATTGTAAAATCTTGCAAGTATAATGCTACATGCTATACTTGTACCAACTATTATTCCCAGCCCATTAAAATGGATGACTTGCTATTTTACATCCTTTTTAACCAGTCTGCTCCAAGATGGTTCTATGCCATACGAAAATTTCTCAATCCAATGCATTTTTTAAAGTGCTATTGGATGGAATTGCAGTCCATTCACTTTGACATATCTATTGGATATATCATCCAAAACTGAATTCCAAAGGATGGTGAATCTGTCCTTAAAATAAAGCACAAGTGTTAATGAACAGTTCTTGGCAACAAGATGCTTAGTTATCCTAGTTAATTTAACCATTCTCTGAAGTTAAACCATGATATTCTAAATAGTATAAGAACTAAAGGCCATAAATCACTTGTAGAAATTTGACAAGTGCCACAACATTACTCCATCAAAAAGTATTGAAATCTGCTGATTAACAATGCCCAATGAACCACTCTAAAAGCTGATTTGCACACACTAAATTTCAAGAAAATTTGTCGAATGAATTAACACATGGATAACAAAGCGTATCAGAATGTTACACAACTGTCGTGTGGTTGCATATAAAAAGACCAACAGGGCCCAGTATCAAAGCAAATGTTAGCTAAACTAAGTCATTAGTCCAGGATTCATTAAGTCTTATAAAATCAAGTGTGCTAATATTTTTTGCTAAAAGAAATGTGAAAAGCTCCTCACATTTTTTTCAGCAAAAAAATGGCAGTGTTTTTGCATACATTTGAAATTCTAATGCCTTGTTAACCACAGGGTATAATCGATTCCGCCAATTTTCGCTTCCTGCAGAGACTGTAAATCATTTCTGGCTTCCGCCGAGACTGTCCGCGAACTCTTGCTTCCTGCCGAGACTTCTGTACATGATAAATGGCTTCCTGCCGAGACTGTCCGCGTGACTCTGCTTCCTGCCGAGGCTCTCGGCAGGAAGCAGTCACGCGGACAGTCTCGGTAGGAAGCCATTTCTCGAGGACAGTAGTCTCTGCAGGAAGCAAGAGTTCGCGGACAGTCTCAGCGGAAGCCAAATATGATGGACAGTCTCTGCAGGAAGCGAAAATTGGCGGAATCGATTATACCCTGTGTTAACTAACATCATTAGATTTGAACAATAACTCAGCCCAGCTTAATCATGAAATTATTCTCAGTGTTGGAACGACTAACTGCAACTATTCTAAGGTCTGAAGTGGCTGAATTTAAGTGATCTGCAATGCTAAACACCTGTTGGGGAAATGGCAAAAAAAGGAACATTCTGATCATCAAATATAGATCCTGATCATCAAAAGTAGATCCTGATCAAAATCTACTCTTACTCAGGCACTTCTGTCTCAATATATCATATACATGCAAGTAATGTAAGTATACAATGGTGCAGATCCTGATCTGGCGCAGTCCCATCTAGATCTTCTAGTTAAACTTTTAAACATACCGTAACTGCTTATAAATATAATATACTAGCCAAAAGTTCTTGCCGGCCACTTACATTTCATCGATTTTCTTCAAATGCCCAAACAATCTTAAAGTTATATTTGCATCTTTAAATAGGCAGATGTGTCTGTCAAAATTCTTGACATTACATCCAGGATGCGCCGATGAAGACAAGTACCCCCAATTTTAAAATTCACAAAACGCAGCATTTCGTCATAATTTTTAAAAAATCACTTTTTGACATATCCAATTTACGTCAGGGAAACCTCTTCATTAGTAAAGCAAATGACTGGAGAAACAGATTTATGCAGAAATGAACACTCTTCTTGCATGACAGTGGTCTCTTTGGATCAAAATGTTAAAACTTACCACACCACTCAATGCAAATTCTTGTTAATTTCCAAAATGGGGCTACCCGTATTCATCTGTGCCTCCTTGATACAGTGTACTGAATAATTGTAAACCTTTTAGTGCTATGGTTTACCGACATATTTGCCTATTTGTGGCTGCAAACTGAATTATGAGATTGCTAAAAGCATTGTGGAAAAATGCTAAAAACTAAGTGGCTGGTTAGAAGTTTTGAATTGTATATTAGGGTCGAGCTGGGTAACTTCAGACTGCGGGTAAAAATTCAGACATACCATTGCAAACAGTGAATATCCAGATGAGACGGCTCATAATGAGCCGTCTCATCAGGATTTTCACTGTCAGCCAAGTTATTCTTGTTTTAATTCCAAACAAATGACATATAAAGGAAACAATGTCACTGTCCGAATTTACCTGCTGTCCGAATTTACCTGACTTGACCCTATATAAGCATGGATTGGTCAACAGTCCAACAACATTAATTAAAGCCCCTCTTTCACCTGGGTCTACACTGTCTGCTCTTACAGTAATGTCTTAGTATTTAAGGTGTATGGCTAAAGCTTCAAGTTTTTCAGCAATTTTCAAAAAGGGAAACAACTTTTGTGACTTTCTATTTGCTTCCCTAGCTCCAAATCTATTAGAAAACTAGAAAATGTGTTTATGAAACACTATGCCCCGAACCATATGCTTGTCTCTAGAGAAGGTTCATCCAATAATGCTTGTACCTTTGTACCATAGGCTTACAATGCACTAAGTCAAAAAAGGGGCTTAACTCAGTCAAAAATTTACGAATTGTTTTCGAAAGTTAATCAGGTCATCTACACCTTGGGCAATATCAACCTGCAACTAGAAAATGTGTTTATGAAACACTATGCCCCCAACTGTATCCTTGCCTCTAAGGAAGGTTCATCCCATAATGTTTAGGTCAGAAAGGGGTTTTAATCCATTCATCTACATCTTAGCCTGTAACTGTATGTTCCTATATCTTATCACTGGTTAGGAGCGTACAGTACATGTGCACCGTTGTCCGATGTGTATAGTGGGCAAATCTTTGTCCGTTGTTATGACCTTCAGGGTGTGTTTGTGTGAAATGTGTTTTCTTTTATTGTTTGGATGTAAACCACTTGGTAAGAGTGTTTTCTCTATTTATGTTTTCCATTATGGTCATCTTTGGAGATGGCTAGATGTTGCTTTCTTTGCTCTAAATTCGTATTTTCATCTGCAAATAACTGGTGTTTGTAATAAGATCACGTCACGTGTAACCAGAAAATCGGCCGAGTTAGCGTTTTAATTCAAAAAAAATGATAGTTAGTCCCTTTTTAAGATAGATTAATGATCTATTAAGAGATTTACCCATGATAAGTATCCTTTAAGTACGGGACGAATCCACAAGGCAAGCAAAGCTGAGTATCCCCAAATTTTTCTGACTGTATGGGATGTCTCACTGACAATCGGTTTTACGACCCACGATACAGAATAGTGTTTGACCCCTCTTTTGTTTTCTTTGAAAATAATTGCCCATTACCTAGCATGATATCTAACTAGATTAATTAATCCTGAACCTAAATACACCATAAAATATTTCTAAAGAAAACACGGTTGTTTCATATAGAATTGATGGCAAAATTTGAAGAAATGGTCCCGGCGCAGATTTCGAAATCAAAAGTAGAGTAGTGATTTTCTCAAATTAAATGTGAAAATAAAGCATATCATAACAATTTACAGAAAATTAAGGTGACATGTCGAAAAGATCTGTATTAAGGCTTGTCGAGCAAGCTGTTCTACCTACACTCAATGATTTTAAAACACAAAAATAAACAATTTTGAAACTTACCCGACATATTGGGACAAAGATGCGTCCACTATACAGATCGGGACAACCGGTCACTTGTACTGTACGCTCCCACCCAGTGTCTTATGGTTCTTGACTGTAACGGTACCTTTGTACCATAGGCTTAAAATGCACTAAGACAAATAAGGGACGTAACTCAGTAAAAAATTCACCAATTATTTCAAAAGTTAATCAGGTCATCTACACCTTAGGCAATGTCTTCCTGCAAAAAAACAGGATCCTAGCATCAGGGGTTCTTGAAATATTTTGTTGACAAGGTTCAATAGGCTTACAATGCACTAAGTCGAAAAGGGGCATAACTCGGTCAAAAATTCACCAGTGATTTTCAAAAGTTAATCAGGTCATCAACATGTTAGGCAATATCTTCCTGCAAAAAAAACATGATCCTAGCATCAGGGGTTCTTGAGATATTTTGTTCACAAGGTTCTATGGGCTTATAATGCACTAAGTCGAAAAAGGGGCATAACTCAGTCAAAGATTCACCAATATTTTTCAAAAGTAAATCAGGTCATCTACACCTTAAGCAGTGATATCCTGCAAAAATCATGATCCTAGCGTCAGGGATTCTTGAGATATTTTGTTCACAAGGTTCCATAGGCTTACAATGCACTAAGTCGAAAAAGGGGCATAACTTGGTCAAAAATTCACGAATTTTCTTCAAAAGTTAATCAGGTCATCTACACCTTGGGCAATGTTATCCTGCAAAAAATCATGATCCTAGCATCAGGGGTTCTTGAGATATTTTGTTCACAAGGTTCCATAGACTAAGTCCAAAAAGGGGCATAACTCTGGAAATACCTGACCGACGGGAAAAAGAAAAAATACGGGTCCACTTATTTTTCATGTACATGCCACCTAAAAAATTTCAAGATCCTAGCATAAGCCGTTCCTGAGTTTCCTAGCTGCCAAAAAGCGTTACGGACAGACAGACGGACAGGCCCAAACCAATATGCCCCCTCAACTTCTCCCAAGTTGGGGGCATAAAAATCATGATCCTAGCATCAGGGGTTCTCAATATATTTTGTTCACAAGCTTCCATAGGCAAATAATGCACTAAGTTGAAAAAGGGGCATAACTCAATCCAAAATTTACAAATTATTTTCAAAAGTTAATCAGGTCATCTACACCACAGGCAGTATCTTCCTGCACAAAATCATGCGCCTAGCATCAGGTGTTCTTGAGATATTTTGTTCACAAGGTTCCATAGACTTACAATGCACTAAGTCGAAAAAAGGGGCATAACTCAATTAAAAATTCATGATTTCTTTTCAAAAGATAATCAGGTCATCTACACCACAGGCAGTATCTTCCTGCACAAAATCATGCTCCTAACATCAGGGGTTCTTGAGATATTTTGTTCACAAGGTTCCATAGGCTTACAATGCACTAAGTCGAAAAAGGGGCATAACTTTGTCAAAAATTCACGAATTTGTTTCAAAAGTTAATCAGGTCATCTACACCTTGGGCATTCTCATCCTGCAAAACCTCATGATCCTAGCATCAGGGGTTCTTGAGATATTTTGTTCACAAGTTTCCACAGGCTAAGTCGAAAAAGGGGCATAACTCTGAAAATACATGACCGGCAGAAAAATAAAAAAACACGGGTCTGCTTATTTTCCATACTGATCATGTGTATAAAGTTTCAAGTTCCTAGCTCTTATTTTCATGACTATATGTAAGGGTACCTTTGTACCATAGGCTTCAATGCACTAAGTTGAAAAAGGGGAATAACTTGATAAAAAATTCACGATTTTTTTTTCAAAAGATAATCAGGTCATCTACACCACAGGCAGTATCTTCCTGCAAAAAATCATGCTCCTAGCTTCAGGGGTTCTTGAGATATTTTGTTCACAAGGTTCCATAGGCTTACAATGCACTAAGTCAAAAAAGGGGCATAACTCAGTCAAAAATTCACTAATTTGTTTCAAAAGTTAATCAGGTCATCTACACCTTGGGCATTCTCATCTTGCAAAGCCTCATGATCCTAGCATCAGGGGTTCTTGAGATATTTTGTTCACAAGGTTCCACAGGCTAAGTCAAAAAAGGGGCATAACTCTGGAAATACATTGCCAGCAGAAAAATAAAAAAATACGGTCTGCTTATTTTCCATACTGATCATGTGTATAAAGTTTCAAGTTCCTAGCTCTTATTGTTCTTGACTATATGTAAGGGTACCTTTGTACCATAGGCCTCAATGCACTAAGTCGAAAAAGGGGAATAACTCGATCAAAAATTCACGAATTTTTTTCAAAAGACAATCAGGTCATCTACACCACAGGCAGTATCTTCCTGCAAAAAATCATGCTCCTAGCTTCAGGGGTTCTTGAGATATTTTGTTCACAAGGTTCCATAGGCTTACAATGCACTAAGTCGAAAAAGAGGCATAACTCAGTCAAAAATTCACGAATTTGTTTCAAAAGTTAATCAGGTCATCTACACCTTGGGCATTCTCATCTTGCAAAGCCTCATGATCCTAGCATCAGGGGTTCTTGAGAGATTTTGTTCACAAGGTTCCACAGGCTAAGACGAAAAAGGGGCATAACTCTGGAAATACATTGCCGGCGGAAAAATAAAAAGATACGGGTCTGCTTATTTTCCATACTGATCATGTGTATAAAGTTTCAAGTTCCTAGCTCTTATTTTCATGACTATATGTAAGGGTACCTTTGTACCATAGGCCTCAATGCACTAAGTCGAAAAAGGGGAATAACTCGATCAAAAATTCACGAATTTTTTTCAAAAGTTAATCAGGTCATCTACACCACAGGCAGTATCTTCCTGCACAAAATCATCCTCCTAGCTTCAGGGGTTCTTGAGATATTTTGTTCACAAGGTTCCATTGGCTTACAATGCACTAAGTCGAAAAAGGGGCATAACTTTGTCAAAAATTCACGAATTTGTTTCAAAAGTTAATCAGATCATCTACACCTTGGGCATTCTCATCCTGCAAAACCTCATGATCCTAGCATCAGGGGTTCTTGAGATATTTTGTTCACAAGGTTCCACAGGCTAAGTCGAAAAAGGGGCATAACTCTTGAAATATGTGACCGGCGGAAAAAAGAAAAAACACATATTCGCTTATTTTTCATACTGATCATGTGTATAAAGTTTCAAGTTCCTAGCTCTTACGGTTCTTGAGTTAGAGGACAGACGGACAGACGGACAGGCCCAAACCAATATGCCCCCACAATTTCTCTGAAATTGGGGGCATAATAAAGTCTTCTCTTACAGGACAATATTTGCTCTGAGGAGAGTAAATTCTTTCCTTACACAGTTCAGGGATCACCACAGATCATCAAGGCATGTCACATGCAACATGCCTTCCTCTTCAAATTGCCTTTGCAATGTGCCTTAATTTCCAATGAAAATTTTTTAAAGTGCTATTATTTTCATTTCTTAGCCAGTAAGGATCATCAATAAATTATTTAAAATGTAAATTTAGGCTAATTTAGACAAAACATTGCTATGTTTAGGATTTTAAAAATGATCAACAAGTCCAAATCTGATTTTTGTGCTAAAAGGGACATGCCTCCTGAAATTTCTAGGGAGAACACTGCAGTTGACACCCATTCAAAAGGGAGACAAAAAAAGAAAATGGCAAAGTTGCTTACCTTGAAAGTGTACCCATACACCTTATACACTATTTTCACCACAACTGAACCACAGCAAAAAAAGTAAGCCCTTACCTTGTACTGTGTTTTATATTCTAATCACGAGAGTGCAATTCAGCTGAACAAATCCACTTTCCTGTATGGCTTGTATAGGCCATTTGCTGTCTATAAAACAGGTCATTTTGCTAAATATCTCTTTTATTATTGGTGATAAAATTGATTTGTTTTCACCACTGGTATTGTCAAACCAATACATAACTGGAAACTGACTTTCAGAATTTTATCATGTCAATTTTTTGCTTTTGTCTATTCAATCCTGTACAAAAATTTACAAAATTTTCAGCTTAAGTGGAGGGGAGTACAATCATTTATGGAACAGCTTTAGAATGGCCAATATTTACCAATGTCAACCGTTAGTTAATTGTACAGAGTTACTCAATGGCACCTATATACCTGTTAATCTTTTCTTCTGAGTAAAAATGAAATTCACTTATTTATTTGTTGCGAAGATAATTGATTGGTGATGAATAGGATTAATTTATCTATAGAAACATGTCTTGTTTGCGATGCATATATGGGCATTCTATAGCTATTACATTAAATGATTGTACTCCCCTCCACTTAAACTGAGAATTTTGTAAATTTTTGTACAGGATTGAATAGACAAAAGCAAAAAATTGACATGATAAAATTCTGAAAGTCAGTTTCCAGTTATGTATTGGTTTGACAATACCAGTGGTGAAAACAAATCAATTTTATCACCAATAATAAAAGAGAAAATCTGCAAAATGACCTGTTTTATAGACAGCAAATGGCCTATACCACTACTGTAGATCTGAAGCATCCATAAAAGCAAACATATACTGAACAAAAAATGAAACGTTTCATCAACATTCAAATCCTTTTTGTCCAGGAACACTTCATTCAAATTTCAAAATTTATCCAAGGCTAACAACTTGAACAAAGAAGAAACTATTATTATTACATTCATTACCAACCCATATTTTATTCATGCCAGTTCATTTGAAGTTGAAGGGGTAGAAAATCAAAAGTTAGTTTGTCAATGTATGTAACGTTTCTTTTTTTGTTCAGTATATATTCTATCACCTGTATTTAAAAAAAAATACATGAAACAAATAAACACACAGCCTGGAGAAGAAGCTACTTACTGGACATTTTAGAGGAAATTCAGATTTACCAAACTGTCCAGGAGGTAAATCTGAATTTCCTCTAAAATGTCCCGTAAATTATTAATAGCTGGTTAATCTGAATTTCCTCTACAATGTCCAGTAAATAGCTGGTTAATCTGAATTTCCTCTACAATGTCCAGTAAACAGTTGGTTAATCTGAATTTCCTCTACAATGTCCAGTAAATAGTTCCTTAAAAATGCTAAAAGACTTTTCTGTATAACATACATTTTTTCTGGGCAAGCAAAAAAACAAATTTTGCTTGCCAAGCAAAAATTTTAATGTGTCAAAGCAGCTGGACAATGGATTTCTCAGACTCTTTAAAAATGTGATACAACAAGAAAAGATACAAGCAGTACGAGAGCGAGTTCAGATCAGCCTGCACATTAGCCTTCACTTTTTTGCCACTGCTGTATTTCAGGTGATTCTATATTATTTCTATCCTATCCCATAGCCTTGCAAGGTTATAATTTGGAGCACCAGTTACTGATGCCTTTGAAACACGATTATAGGATAAATTTTAAATGATGTGTTATTTTCAACAGGAATATCTAATAGTTCTTCTGTGCTTTGGAATATAATTTTAATGAGTGCATAATTGTGTTTGGAATAAGTGTAAATTCAAAGTTTTATATAGAATTCAGTTCTTTAGAATATATTTATAGTGTGTTCAGATATGTGTTTGGAATATGGAGTGTAATTCAAAGTTTAATATAAAATTCAATTCTTTGGAATATATTTATTGTGTGTGCAGAATTGTGTTTGGAATAAATAGAAATTCAAAGTTTAATATAATTTTTGAAATATATTCATAGTGTGTGTATTTAGTATAAATGCATAGTGTATTTTAAGATTATAGTATATTCTTGTTTTCCTCTGGAATATAAAGTGAATAATTCTTTGATCAAGTTGAAAGAAATCAGTATATATGTTAAAGAAATAATTTGTGGCAAAATAATTAAGTAATATTAAAGTGAAATATTTTGGAATAGATAAATATGGCTGAACGTACAGAGGAGCAGCTTTCCTTGATCGAGGAGTCAGAAATTAATGAAATTGAAGTACCAGAAACACAACCATCACAATCGCTGTAACCACAGGGACCAATGCAGCCAGAGTGCAATGAACCAAATGAAAGCGAAACAAGTATGACATTTTCCGAGGATAGCCAGAATGAATTCTCTGGTTTTAGTGAAAATTATTCTTCTGAGATAACAGATCCTTTCGACAGTATCTTTTATCACATGATGCCATCAAAGGACAGTACTGGCATCTTCTTCTACACAAAGCCATTATTCAACAGCATTATCTCCGCCCTTGACAAAGAATTCAAAATTCCAGAGAACAGTTTTAAGCAGTTTTCTCTGGAAAACCCATGTTGATGGCAAACGGTGCTTTATTAAGGTAGATAAAGCAGATATGACAATTACTTTGAGTGGACCTGGTCATGCTTGCTGGAGGGACAAAAACTTCAAAAAGTTGACGATTAACATGTTAAACAACTTTGTAGATGAAACCAAAACTGTGCTATATACCAGCTCTAATGCTACACCTGCCAATGTGTCTGTTCATGATTCCAAGAATGACAGTACCATCTCTCTGGACCAAGCCAACATAGTACAACCAAAGCCATTGGTAGAAATTGATCATGAATCTCCTCTGATGAGAAATATATCAGGATTAATGGATATGATCCATACTTTACAAGGACAAGTGGCAACATTAACTGCACAAGTAAATAAGCTAGTATTTGAGGCAGCCAATTCTGTTTATAGAACTGTTGATGAAACGGTCATCAGTCAGCGAGAGGAAGACATAACGTTTAACAACAGCAGAATATCAGGGAATCTCAGCATGCCAGTGACAGCAGCAAAGGCGACTACTCAGGATCATATGTCTCATGCAGAAAAGGCTTCTGTTCATGATAGAAATTTAGTGAGCAAGAAGACGAGATTAACATCTACACCCATTCCTTCTGCTTCTCATTCAAATGATAAAATTCCTCCAACACCAAAATCAAGGCAGCAGCCACAGCCATCAACACGTCCAGTGCCATCTACATGTCAAGGGCCATCTACACGTCCAGTACCGAAGCCTAGACAGTCTGTGCAGCGTCCCCATGTGTCAAAACCAATACTTTTGATAGGTGACTCCATTGTTTCAGGAATAAATCCAAAGGGTCTGAAGGAGAATGTGCGAAGAGATGGAATACCAGGTGCATCAGTGGACTGTATTCTAAAGGAAGTGAACGTCTTTGATCTTAGTCAGTTTTCTCATATTATCATTTATGTTGGAGGAAACAACGCTTCCAAGGGCACAGACATAGAGTATTTCGAGGAGAAATATGACCAGTTGTTGGACTACATGTATATCAAGAAAAAGAACAATAATTGTGAGGTGCTGTTAGTGAATAGTTGCCCAAGAGGTGATACTGACACAACCGAGGTAAACAGGGTGATTCATAGACTGGCAGAGGAGTATCATATGACATTTGTTGATGCTTAATTATTCTTTTCACAATAAGCATGGTGAAGTTATAGAGAGATACTACTCTAAAGACTCAGTTCATCTATCAACAATAGGCATAAAACGGCTCCTTGGAACAATTAATAATTTTGTGAACATTGTACAAAATTTTGATCATTGTGGATTTTCAAGGCGACAAGGAAGAGGAAGGCCTGCAACTGCACAGCAAAGAAGAGGTTTTAATGTTGGAAGCCAAAGACCACATGCCCGCAGTGGAGGAAAGCAACATTGCAATAAATGTGGAGAACTAAATCACACTACCATACAGTGCAGACATTCTGATTGTATCCAGTGTCATCATTGTGGATACTCTGGACATAAATCCAAGAGGTGTATTAATAAATAGGGATCTGGCAATGATGCCTTATTAACAGAACAATTCCAGGATGCTGAGGTTCCAGTACCTGTACTGAATAGATTTTCATTGTTTCAAACTGTATGTTCAGAATGCAATTTATCCCTATGTGACTGTGATCTTATCAATAATCAGAGTAATTCTTTTCTCCTAAGTGACAAGCAAAATGACAGTTCTTTTATCCTGTCATTACTAAATGATAATCCATCATCCAGTCCACAGCCACATTGTGGCACTGACTTGGATGCTACTCAAAGTAACTTGTTTCTTGCGAAGGAGTTTTCAAACCCCATTATACCACCAAATACTAATTCTAGAATTATTGATTCACACTCTTTACATTGTAATACTGTGCATGCTTCAAATGATATTATTACTGATGTCTCAGCTGATACTTCAATGAGGTCACATGCTAGTAGTTATGTTTTTAATCATGTACATGATAGAATAACGTCAGAAAGTCTTTGTGATTCTACATATTTGCAGGAAGTCTCAAACAAACAAGTAACTGAGTGGGATACACAATTTTCAAATACCACTTCAGATAGTAAACTAACCTCTATTTTGCAAAGTTCTCAGCAGGTTACACAGTTCTCAAATACCACTTCAGGCAGTAGTCCAGGCTCTATTGTGCAGGATTCTCAGCAGATCTCATTAAGTCAGGTAAATGAACAGGAACAGACTGTACCTAATAATGCTCTCAGTTTAGGGTTTAGGGATAAAGGTTTTAGAATTGGGCATCTTAATATTCAGGGAATAAGTAATAAAATAGACCAGTTAAGGTTACTACTTCAGACTGAACGAAATCTTATTCACGTTATTGGTATTAGTGAAACTAAGCTAAGCCATTTACACCCAGATGCAGCATTTGATATTACTGGCTATCAAAAGCCATTCAGACGAGACCGGCCAGAAAATGCTGGCGGTGGCCTATTAGTCTATGTAAAAAACGGCGTCTCTTGTAGCCGACGGCCTGATTTAGAGCATGAACGGCTGGAATGCTTATGGGCAGAAATTAAACCTACTAACAGCAAATCGTTTCTAGTTGGCCATATTTATAGACCCCCGAATTCTTCTGTTCAGTGGAATGAACTTTTTGAAGAATGCATTGAAAAGATGTTCCCAGCCAGCAAAATATATGGGACCCATATGGGCCCCATGTGGGTATTTATATGGGTCCTATATGGGCAAACCATATGGGACCAACATGGGTTTTGCAACCGGGCTCCATATGGGACCCACATGGGCAAGCCCATATGGGAACCATATGGGCCCCATCCCAGATTTGGCCCATGTCCAGCCCACTTTTGTACATCTATTACTGGTTTAACTCTGATACTTTTGTGTTACTGATTATTTCAATAGCTTCCACGAAGACGTAGAAGATGTCAAATGTGCACAAATGCACAAATGAAGTATCCCATCATCGCTCACTGAGCGATTTGTGGGAAGTTTTTCGAGATGTTAAATCCATACTACATAGGTAAACTTATTGCAGGAAAATATTATTTTCAGTAGGTTTTGAATTTTGATGGCACATTTGTAAGAGATAAGATGTAAATGACCAACAAAAGAGATGCAAATGGTGAAAGAAGTATTAAACTTGATTGAATTTATTTTCAGTTTTGTAATTGAATGAGTATATTGATTGTAGTTAAAACAATATTAGATATTTTTCAGGTAGAATGTGGGCAAAATGTGGGTTTGCCCATATGGGACCCGTTTGGTAATGATTTGAAATAAAGGTCCATAAATAACCACTTAAACTTTCTTGTAAAGAGAGACAGTATACATGAAAATCAAATAGCACCCTTTATATATATTTTCCTTTCACCAAAACAAAATTGTATGTGTTTAGAAAATAAGATAACCAATAATGGCCCTATGTGGGTCCCACATGGGCTAAATTTCCTATATGGGACCCACATCGGTCCTATTTGGGCATTATGCCCAGGTTCTGCCCATATGGGACCCATTTAGCCATGCTTGCTGGGTTGCAAGAAGAAAAAGAAACTTACTTACTTGGTGACATTAATAGAGACATGCTGAACAATCAGATACATAGAGCTTGGACTGACTATATGGAACCATTTGGTTTAACACAGATGGTTTCTGAAGCTACCAGGGTAACGTCAGGGTCTAGAACTCTCATTGATCACATTTATACCAATTGCCCTGAAAATGTCAATTCTATAAATGTGCCAAAGGTGGGACTGAGCAACCATTTTCCTATATTTTTTACAAGAAAAATGCACAACCAAACGCCAAAGGGAAATCATTACACCATTTCTTATAGGTCCTTTAAGGACTTTGATGAAGCTAAGTTTATCAGTGATCTTCAGTCTGTACCTTGGGATCTTATCAAGTTATTTGATGATACGAATGATATTCTTGAATCATGGACTGACCTTTTCTTAGAAACTGTTGATAAAAATGTACCCATTAAACAGCATAGAGTAAAGCATAAAAATCAGCCCCAATGGATAACACCAGATATACTTGATGCCATTAAATCCAGAGACAGACATAAGTCGCTTGGTAATGACAAGGAATATAAATACTGGCGAAACAAAGTCACCAGATTAATTAAAGAATCTAAAAAAGTTCAGTATCAAAATTACATAGATAATAATAGGAACAATCCAGGGAGTATCTATAAACTATTTCAAGAAGTAGGAGCTGGCAAAGGTTGTAAGAAACCATCTAATATAACAAATATCATTAACAATGGGTCACAAATAGAGGATCCCACTGAAACTGCCAATACATTTAATGATTTCTTTGTCAATGTTGCTTCAAGAATTAAAGAACCCGTCACAAGTTCTAATCATGACAGGTTAAAGGAATTCTGTCAAAGTAAGCTCCCAGCAAATACCAAGTTTAACATCTCCACCATTGATAAACATAAAGTACTAAAGTATCTTTCAAATATTGATGTAAGTAAAGCTACTGGAACAGACAATATTGGACCCCGACTTATTAAACTTGCAGCCCCATATATAGCTGATGATATTCTTTCATTTGCAATCACAGCATAAACAACTCTACCTTTCCAAATAAATGGAAGGAAGCTAAGGTTTCACCACTTTATAAAAATGGTCCACATGATGATGTTAACAATTATCGTCCTATATCAATTTTACCTATCCTATCAAAAGTCCTTGAAAAGCATGTACATGACTGTCTTTCAAACTTTCTTCATGAACACTATCTATTACATAAAACCCAGTCTGGTTTTCGATCACAACACTAATGTGAGACAGCTCTAATTCATATGATTGATTCATGGTTAGATGCAATGGACAATGGAAATATGGTAGGTGTTGTCCTTATTGACTTTAAGAAGGCCTTTCATCTTGTTGATCATCAAATTCTTTTATCAAAATTAGAACTATATGGTTTTGATAGTGAAACTCTTTTGTGGTTTAACACCTATCTTACGCATAGACAACAGCAGGTAACTGTCAACAACTGCAAGTCTGATTTTGAGCAAGTCTCTTGTGGAGTTCCACAAGGCTCTATATTAGGGCCCCTTTTGTTCTTACTTTTCATTAATGACTTACCATTATTCACAGCAAATGTATATACTGATATGTATGCTGATGATACGACTGTATGATATTCAAAGTTCTCAGCAGATGATTGAACAAAATCTTCAGATAGCGCTTAATCAACTTCGTATTTGGTGCAAAAATAATGGTATGCTTTTAAATGCAGCAAAAACAAAAGTTATGCTAGTTACGACTAATCAAAAACGTCATAGATTAAATGCTGCCAGTCTTAAACTTGATTATATGGATGAATCTTTGCATATGGTTTCAAGTGATAAGATTTTAGGTGTCTTTGTAGATAATAATCTCATGTGGTCAGATCATATAAAGCACATAACTAAGAAAATTTCATCAAATATATGGCTGCTGTCAAAAATTAAGCATTTTTTATCTCAAACTCACCGTATTCAGTTTTACAAATCATATATTCAACCACATATAGATTTTTGTAATATGGTCTGGGGCAGCACAAGTGAATCTAATAAACTGAAAATCTTCAGGCTCCAGAAGCGTGCATGTCGGGTTATTCTTGATTATAACGTTGAAGATTCCAATGAAGCTTTGACTTCCTTAAAAATTTTATCCATATATGACCGATTGCTTCTTAGAAAAGCCAAGTTCATGTTTAAAGTATATAATGATCTTACACCTCAATACATCTCTGAAAATTTCACTTTCAGAAATGAAGTCAATACCTCTGTTATTTTACGATCATCAGCAGCTGGGTGTTTTGTACCTCCCCAGCCTAAAAAGGAATGCTTTAAACATAGCATGAGATATTCAGGGTGTTTAATTTGGAACAGCCTACCTAATGAGGTTAAATGTGCACAAACCCTTGAAACTTTTCATGGCAGATGTTTGAAGTGGCTGATACAATAGACTTATTACTGTGTTGGCCATTTCAAACATCTGCACGCTAAAAAAAAAACAAAAAAAGAAAAAAACAAGAAATGTTACAGTATGTAACAGATGCCCCCGAAGGCCCCTTAAACTGACCTTTGACCCTGATTGTGACCTTGAACTTGGGCAAGGCAGCCCAAATCTTGCAAGTGAGATGCATTTTTATCATGCTTTACCTTTCTGTGAAGTTTGATGAAATTCACTTCAGCAGCCTCCAGTCAGTTTGGACATATAATCTGACCTATGTGCCCTGATTATGACCCTGACCTTTGGTACAGGAACCTAAATTTTGTTTGTGACATATCATCTCATTATGTATTACCATTTCAGGAAGTTTAATACAGTTTGCTTAAGAAGTCTTTTTAGTAATTGGGGAGAAACGACCTTTGACCTCAGACTGTGACCTTGAACTTGGGTGTGAAAGCCTATATCTTGTGTGTGTCTTACCTTCTCATTAAGCTTCATCTTTCTGTGATGTTTAAGGAAATTTGCTTTTGTATATTTATGAGCAATTGTTGAGACATGATTTGCCATCTGACCCCAGATTGTGACCTTGACCTAGGATTTGGGAATATAAATATTACCGGTATGTGTGACAAACCTTCTCATCATGCTTTGTATTTCCGTGAAATTTGATGAAATTCAGTAATGTAGTTTTAAAGTAATCGCAGAGACACTATTTGACCTCTAAGCCCAGACAGTGACCTTGACCTTGGGTTTGGGAATATGGATATTATATGTGACAAATATTCTCATTACTCTTTACGCTTCTGTGAAATTTGATGAAATTCAGTTATGTAGCTTTAAAGTAATCGCAGAGACAATATTTGACCTCTAACCCCTGACAGTGACCTTGACCTTGGGCGTGGGAACCAAACTCTTGTGCACGACACACCTTCTCATTGTGCTCTATCTATCTGTGAAGTTTCATCAAATTTGCTTCAGTAGTTTATAAGTTATAGCTGAGACACGATTTGAGATATGATTTGACCTTTGACCCAATTGTGACCTTGACCTTCAGCGTAGGAACCAAACTCTTGTGCGCGACACACCTTCTCAATGTGCTCTATCTTTCTGTGAAGTTTCATCAAATTTGCTTCAGTACTTTTTAAGTTATGGCTGAGACACGATTTGTTAAGGACGGATGGACGGACGGACGGACGGACGGTGCGATTTTAATATGCCACCCGAAGATATTATATGTGACAAATATTCTCATTACTCTTTACGCTTCTGTGAAATTTGATGAAATTCAATTATGTAGCTTTAAAGTAATCGCAGAGACAATATTTGACCTCTAACCCCTGACAGTGACCTTGACCTTGGGCGTGGGAACCAAACTCTTGTGCACGACACACCTTCTCATTGTGCTCTATCTATCTGTGAAGTTTCATCAAATTTGCTTCAGTAGTTTATAAGTTATAGCTGAGACACGATTTGAGATATGATTTGACCTTTGACCCAATTGTGACCTTGACCTTCAGCGTAGGAACCAAACTCTTGTGCGCGACACACCTTCTCAATGTGCTCTATCTTTCTGTGAAGTTTCATCAAATTTGCTTCAGTAGTTTTTAAGTTATGGCTGAGACACGATTTGTTACGGACGGATGGACGGACGGACGGACGGACGGACGGACTGACGGACGGACGGACGGTGCGATTTTAATATGCCACCCGAAGTTCCTTCGGGGGCATAAAAAAGTAAGGCATGACAAGATAGATGCATAAAGTATTTCTGAAAATGGCTGCTAAGTTCCACAATGGATATCTATACATCTGTTTCTTTAATCATAATGGTGTGTGTAAGTGTGTGCATGTGTGCATTTGTGTGTGTTTTCTATTGTGATCTATACTGTAAAAGTCAATCTACACTGATTCTTTTTCTGTAGGACTGGTGTGTGCAAATTAGTATAAATACTTCATTGTCCAACATTGCTTCTTTGATAAATCTCTTCACATGAAGAAGCTTCTGTAATATTTTCCTTTATCATTTTGCTTATCTTATATTTCACCTGTTCTTATTCTCATAGCATTGTTACAGCTGTACAGAATGTATCATAATTGTGCTTAAACATCTGTCTTATATGTACACTTGTATAATACTTTGAGGGCCTCATGGAAGATTAGCTATACCATATGCTAAATGTTGTCACCCTCGTTAAATAAAGTCTTTACTTACTTACTTACTTACTTACTTACAAAGCCAGAAAACTTTGAGATGTGGCCAAACCACCTTAGTTTCCATTTCTTGACCATGGCCAGGAGATCATCATGTTCTCCAATTGTTGTAAACATCCTCATTAGTCACATGGTCTTTATATGAACTGGCTTCAGCTTTGTTTGAGCTGCAGTGGCTTAGAGATTGGATGAATGAGAGATGGCTTGCAGTTGTGCTGCCCTTTCGATAGTATAGGAATCATACTGAGCCAGCTGAAGTGTATTTATAGAAGACTGTGTGAAGTGGAATCCTGTTTATTATTTAAATGATTCCACCACCAACAGGGTATATTTACATTCTTGGTGTATTTACTGAAAAGCTCTATAGTAAACCATTGGAACGTGATGTAGTTTACATTCCAATAACTACATTGAGACACGCGACGTCAATGACATCAGAATAAACAATGGCTCTATACAATTTGATTGGACGTCGGCAACGTCATGACGTCATGCATGCCGTTCTGCTGTTAGCAGAAAAACTGCGTGTACATGTTTTACTGCTTCAATTTTATCGCTTATATAAGATTTTTCATGAAAGATTTGATTGAAACGAATGTAAATATAAGCAATGAACTTAATTTTTCTGATGTTTATCGAAGTGTAAACTACATTGGGTCACTAGTAAAGTATACATGAACCCCTTCAGGGTTCACTCACTTTGCGCGTGACCCAATGTAGTTTACACTTCGATAAACCTCAAAAAAATGAAATTCATTCCTTAAATGAACCTTTACTGCTAGCTTAGCTTGCCCTGGTGATTAACCCTGAAATACCAAATTCAAGCAGGGACGACTGATCAGTCTGCTTGGATAAACAGACAAATCTTAGTTGTCATTGTTTGACTTACATCATGTGAAAAGGGACCTTACAACACAGGGGATTCATTAACTTTTTTGGCACCCGGTGGTCAAGGCAAAGTAGGCAGGGGATTTTATTTGTTTTCCATTTAATTCCTATACCTATTTCCAAAATATAGGCAGGGAATAGGGCCTTAGTAGAAGGGGAAAATCCCAGCCTCCTCCCTCTTAATGGAGACTTTTCAGGGTTCTCCGCAGAGATTTCTGAAGGCATGTTGTTGAATTTAATTAAGCGCACGGATATCGAATTAAGCATTTGCGGATAACAACTATGTGATAAATTGTGATCTTTTCTTTATTCCATGTTTCCATGTAGCAAAAGCTATGGCTAGTTTGCTCATAAATGCCAAATATAGCTAGTTAAATCAGCAGTTTAGCATAGTAATATCTCCTCTCCCTCCCTCACATGCACACACACACACACACACACACACACACACACACACACACACACAGAGTATTTCTCTTTGTTATTTATTAAGATGGTGGCAAGGTGAGCAAGTGAGGACCATGTAGGCCTTTTATATGTACATAATACTCAGGTGAGCAAATTTCTGACCTCCACATTGAATATCCAGGTGAGCTAACAAACTCAGTCTCTATGTAAAGTAAACCATCAGTCTAAATTTGGCTCATATGAAACAAGGGAGGTAATAAAACTTTTTTTTCATAATTTCTAAGAAGTCTTATCATGTATTTTATATTACTGCCGTTGTAAAGTTACTTTTTATGTATTTTGCTTAACATTTCAGTTAAAAGTTACTAAATTACTATAGATATCTAAGTAATAAGCTGCAGAATATTTTTTACTGGAGTAATGATAAGTTGATATACTGTCGTGATACTGTCATCGTTCACTCATAAAAATTAATTGATTTCTATGCATAATCTCCCCAATGATGACAATTTGCATGGACGGACGCTCGGCGCCCCGTTACTGCGGCTATGGATTCATTCCGCTGAGGTGTGAGGGCAACGTCGATATGAGAATTGAAATACTACTGATGACAATTAAGATTCGTTGCACTGAGGTGCGGGGGCAACGTCGATATGAGAACTGAAATACTACTACTGATGACAATTAAACATTAAAGAAACAGACTAGTGTCCTATCATAGGTGGAGCACCAAGCGAAAGGGTGTCATAATCCTGACCTGTATAACTGCCGCAAATGTGTTACAATCCTTGTCTAAACATCTGCTGTGTGGTGTTGACGCTTCACCGCACACACTAAACATTAAATACACACTTAAATAAGAGTGATTTAACATTTATTGTTATACAATCAAGGGATGTCGGCAGGGATGAAAAGGATATTGAGATTAATTAAGACATGTCGCAATTACTGACTACGGCTTAAGCAAGGTCGCATGGGACATGCCATATACACCTAGGGAGAACCCGCAGCTTTTAGTTTACAGAGTAAGCACATGGCTTAAGGTGTGTAGATTCCCCTCAGTTCTCTGACATTTTTGACATATATAGGGAGACAACTTTTGTGACTCCATTCTCTGTTTGCTTCCCATGATGAAGCCTTTCCAACAGACCTACACTACTGGGACTACCATATTAGTGTTTCCCCCAGAAATGAAAAAGGGCATGGTAAATTTTCTCAGAAAAGGGCACTTAAGCGCGTGGATTTTCGCAAAAAGGACATTGTACAGGGCTGTGGAAATACCATGCCCGACTTGTCCTACTTGCCCCATTTCACTCAGGACAAGTGAAAAATTTTAATGTACTTGCCCTGGGACAACTATGAACAAGAGCTGTCACCTGACAGCATAGCTCGCCTGAATTGGTGCTTGCCCATCACACAGCCGCTATGGTGGTGTGGACTGTTATGCATAAAACTTCATGCAAGCATGGCCATAATGAAAACACATTTATAAACAAAAGCTATCTCAGAAATAAGTCTTAAAATAAAATTAGAATAAAAAAAATGAAATGAAATTTCAAAGTCCATGAGCTTGAGGTAAAAAAAACTGACAAGTGAGGGGTGGGGGGGGGGGCTATGTGGACTGCTATGCATAAAACTTCATGCAAGCATGTCCATAATGAAAACACAAAAGCTATCTCAGAAATAAGTCTTAAAATAAAATTAAAATAAAAAAAAATGAAATGAAATTTCAAAGTCCATGAGCTAGAGGTAAAAAAAACTGACGGGTAGGGGGGGGGGGGGGGGGGGGGGCTAGTATGTATCAAAACCCTGAACCATTATCTAACATCAGCCCAAGTATTAGTATCAACTGAGTCCATCATCTTGGCACTGTGAAATTATACCAAAATCTTTAAAACAAAATTCTAAGTCGATGACCTTGACTTCAAGGTCACCCAGTGGGGTAAGTATAAGGTGTTTTGTAAAAACTCAAAAAAGAGTCTAACATCAGTTCAAGTATAAACTAAATCTCTGCAAAGCATTATGAATCAGTATGCAATTACAAAACTTTAAAAAAGACAAAAATTTCCTAAGTCCCTGACCTTGACATCAAGATCACTGAGCGGGGTTGGGGTAGTACTCTGTAGATCTAACTACAGTGCAAATATAAAAAGAATTCATCTCTGGGTTCAGGAGATATGTGTCTTTGAAAAACTTTAACCAAAACATCCAATCAATAAAAAGACAATATTCTAAGTCCATGACCTTGACATCAAGGTCACAGAGGGGGGTGGGGGTAGTACCTTCGAAAACTTTAGACCAATATCTAACTTTAGTGCAAGTATCAAAGGAATCCATCCATGGGTTCAGGAGATATTGGGCTTTTTTATCCAGTCCAAAAAAAACACCAATTTTCTAAGTCCATGACCTTGACATCAAGGTCACAGAGTGAGGTAGGGGTGGTACCCTGTTAAACCTTAGACCAATATCTAGCTACAGTGCAAGTATCAAAAGAATCCATCCATGGGTTAAGGAGATATAGGTCTTTAAAAAACTTTAACCAAAACATCCAATTCGAATGCCGACGCGGACGCGGACGCTGACGCGGACACGGACGCCAATGCCGTGGTGACAACAATAGCTCTTCCTGAACTTTCGTTCAGGCGAGCTAAAAAAGTCTATGGTTTCCTTTTCAAATATAACAACTGAATTTATGTTTTAGAAAACTACTTAGGTAAACAGTGTGGACCCAGATCAGACTGCTCCTGCAGGAGCAGTCTGATCAGGGTTCTTACTGTTTGCCATTCCAGTTTGTGAAGTTACCTGGTAAAAGTTTTATATATGTAGAGTACTCCTTAAAATAATGCAAATATCATATTTGCGGTTTCGGACAAGTAAGAGTTTGTCGGACAAGTGGAGTCTGACCTTTTACTTGTCCCTGGACAAGTAAGAAATTTCTCTATTTCCACAGGCCTGCATTGTATATGCTTTCATTAGAAGGCCGTCGTTTTAATGGACATTATCTTACAGAGATTAATACTGCTAATAAAGCATTAAATCATATCTTTCTTTTTTCATATATAGCTGCAGCAGCATCTTTCTTAAAATACAGTACATGTAATTTAGAAAACTTTTTTTTACTCCATAGTAGAGCCTGGATATGATGATAATTCATGTATAAAGAATTTGCATCTGCTCTCTGTGTTTATTGTGTGTGTGTGTGTGTGTTAAGTCCTTTTACCTTCCTGTTCTGTATTTTTTTTTTTTGGTGTGTGTCTCAAGTCCTTTTACTACCTACCTATTCTTTTTTTTCTTTCTTCCAAATATCAAGAAACATAATTAAACAGTCCAGGGGTTTTTTTAAGCGCGGGTCCGTTGGCCCGGGCCCGTTGATTTTGGCCTCGGGCCAGTTAAATCCCACTGTAGCAGGTCAGTCAGGCCAGTTGAATTTCGGGGAGTCATTTCGGGACATTCAGTTTGTTTCAAACTTGAAGTGAAAACAATCTGAAAACCAGTCTACTTTCATTTTGCTACGGATGATTTCATTGGACGATCAGAAATGTTTAATCCAATGAAATTTCTCCTCGCATTGCAAATAGACAATATGGCCGACCGATGAAGTTTGGGGATGAATCGCAGAAGTCACATGTAAAAAAAATGGACCCCAAAGGACTTCTGCGCTTATTTCAACCCCCGCCATCTAAAAAACAAAAACAGCTGCTTAAGTCCGATGAAGAAAAAAAGCCACCCGAGACAAATACGAACAGTCGGGCCGCCATCGGTACTTTCAACCTGGGTGGCTGACTGAATTCAAGTGCCTGAAGTTGCTCGAGTTTTAGGAATGAAATGTTCAATTTGTAAAACTAGGGACACAGTTGGCTCTTATGTTACTGGATGCACCAATTACAAGAAAACCTCACTGCTATATCATGAGGTAATATCATGAGGTATCAGACTTGGCTTAATGGGTTAATTATCTTAAACATTCGGATACTAAACAACTACAGATACGACTGTCTATTTGGTGATAAAGGATCATACATTTTAACATTTAATGGTGCTTTATTTTATTGAATATAATTTGTCCTGTATATTCCGCATTGGAAAAATAGTCGGGCCAGTTGAAAATTTGGATGGCCAGTAGATTTTCCGGCCAGGTGGCCCTGCAGGCCAATGGCATTTTGGTCCCTAGGAAAACCCCTGACAGTCTGAAACATTTCAATATCCTAATTTTTATTAAAATTTGTATTTTATTATTTATCATTATTGTTCCTTCTTAATTTATTTATTAATAATTCTTACTGACCAGTATTATCGGTACTTTTGTATTTAAAAAAAGACAAAGGGGCACAGAATTGCCTCCCTTTAACTTGTATTTATATCTGTTTCAGGTAGCTCTATTTATTTTCTTCACACAAGCGAGTTTTGTTAAGGATACCCAGAGCTGTTGAAAACTATTAAAAAATATATATAACATTGTTCAAAAATTTATTTTGGACACAAAAATCGGCATGTACAAGACCAAAATATCAAAACATACATAATATGCGTAATTATGAGTATACCATAATTTATCAAACGTCTCGAATGTAACCCATATATACCGTATTTACCCTAATTATTCGGACGGATTAAAATAATTATTTTTTTTACTGTCCGAACATTTAATTTGGCAAAAATTATAATTTTTTTAAGTGTCCGAATATTTACGAACGCCGAATGATAACCAATTATCAAGGGTATGCACCGGCATATATACGGTATCTTTTTCATATATAGTACCGATAGGTGTGACAGTAAACAATTTGTTTAACTAATGTTTTGTTTAATCAATTAGATTATATGAGAAAATAAACTTCATAATGGCTTCTGGTATTGTCTAGCTGGTAGGTGTTGAACCATGAAATGACCCCCAAAATTTGTACCCATCATATAGAAGAGGCTTTGGACACCGTGGCTATCATTGTCCAATGCGTAACCTTAAGTCTATTCCCCCTCCCAAGTGAGACATAAACAATACATCAGGTACCCATCACATGAAATAATACCTTATGCGAACAGTGATTGCATCTGGCAAACCCATTAAACTCTTCTTTTCAATTCCACATCTGCTAACAATGTGTAACAATATCATCCTTTTATTTTTATTTCCTCAAGTTAACATTCTCAGGTAGTTTCCTGCAACCTATATGTAAACAAATAAGGCACTTTTTCTCTTTACTTATCGGTAATCCCATTGAACTTGTCAAACCTGTCTGGCTGAATTATGTAATTTGAGATGCGGTATTGGACTAGAGTACACAAAAAGATCAAAGCGGTCAATGACCTTGAGGTGACACAATTTGTTTGTTGAAGTACAGGTGTGTTAGACTGACCACGTGCTAGTAGTTTGGATACAGTATTTACGCTAAATATTTGGCCTGTGGAAAAAATTTGTTTAGTATGGATCCTTTCATCTTCAAATTGCAAATTGGAATATGTCACGAGTTGTGTACATCGGAGTTAGGATGTGGATAACTTATGGAAATATACATACGGTACATAATGTGGTATGTAATCCAAGATATTTATGCATATTACGGTAACTGCATAACCAGTTTAAATATACGTAGACACCGGCGACTGGTGATGACCTTTGGGGAATTGGCAAAAAGATAGGTCAATCTTATAGGCGAGGCTAAGCTAAATACTTGCCCAGACAGTCAAAAAACTACACCCCCCCCACCCCCCCCCCCCCGTCTTATAAACGACTCGCCTTATAGCCGAAGAATTACGGTACCTCATCTAGCCGAAGGCAAAGGTAAACATAGCAAACAGACAAAACTGATCGCCTATACATGAAAATTTTATGAGAGAACAAGGGTCGTTTTTTTGTGTCCGAACATTTACGGACAACAAAAATACCCTGGTTAGTACGTGTCCGGAAATATAGGGTACATAATATAGGTGGCGTTTTGGGAAAATATAGGGTGTCCGAAAATTTACGGTGTCCGAAAATTTACGGTAAATACGGTAATACACATATCGAAGAAAAAAAACTTTACGGCATGAGCAACAAGTCAAGACAATGATCAGCCTGCACATCTGTGAATCAAATCAGTTTCCCAAATACAGTCCATAAATCCAAAGGAAACAAAAAAAATAAACTTCCAGAAAAATATTAAAACTTAAGTCTACGGTATGTAAAATGGGCATGTTGATTTGTGTAATTGTGAAACATGGCTAGTGAGTCACTGGCTCCTTTTCACTCAACATGCCTCACTTTGATCTTTCCGTTAACCGGCACATCAGTCAGGTATTTTCACGGATCAGTTAGTTTATTAGCGAGTGGACCATAACAGGATTAATGCCAACTGATGTGTTTACTTACGCTGTCAAAACAATTGAGGCAGTGAATACACAATGTGTGATGTGTATCTCCTAATTGGCAGGTGAAGTTAAGAGCAAAAAGGGCATGGCGCTGGAAAAGGGGGCATGGCGCTTGGGAAAAAGGGCATGGCGCGGCGCCATGCTAAAAGGGGCTGGGGGAAACACTACCATATAATACTCATTTAGCACCAGTGAATAGCATGTTTCAGAGATGAAATCAAACAGAAGCCGCTTTCTGTACAACTGACAAGCTAATCAATCTTCCATTACGTCTTAACCGGTAACCCCCGAGGGGGACAAAGGTGGTGTACTTGTGTACACTCCGGTGTTGCAGGAGGAAAGCCTACATATAGCCATGTAGCTATAGTAGGGATCTTTAACCTGCACAGGGGATGTCTCTCCCTGCACAGGGGGCTTCAGTTAATGTCCTGATCCGAAGGACGGCACACTTGTTAAGATCATCCCTGCAAATGATGCTAGAAAAACGCGTTACGACATAGGAAGACTTCACCCTGTGCCAGAGTGCAGTTGTTGTTATAATGAGTGAAGTTTGTCAAGAGCTAGAGTTACTTACCTTATTATTCTGATTTTGCTTCTCAATTTGTTGGAGCACGAATTTTCTGGACTTCATTAAATCAATTCCAGCAGCGTTTTTTTCGTTATATTGTGTTACCTTATACTGGCGCTGGGTGAGGATCGAACCCACGACATCTGGCAGCAGTGGCTTCAGAGTCGTGCACTAACCACTGAGCAACCGCGCTTCTCCTAATGTGGAGACGGCCGTGACGGTTGGCCGAAAGGAAATGGGGCGAAACTTGTTTAGTGGAAGAAAACAGAAATACACATCAGTATTTACGTCAAAATAAAGTAGATAACGATCAGGTAACAAATTAGCCTTCCCCGTGGTGTCATTATTTCATAGTACTTACAATTTCTGAAATATAACCAGATTCTAAACTTTGTGAAGTTGTCAAAGCTGTTGACTCTCTGCATATGCGTTGTGACAGTACACGCCAATTTCAAACCAATCAAATTTCACCTTTCTTGGACACGATGCCGAACGATTGTTATACATGTTTTGATTGGGTGACTTCCTTGACACTCGTTCCCGCTTTATGTAACTTTTCGCAGGTATTGGGTAAAACATTATACCGAATGGTCTCATACAGACAGAATAATGTTCACGGTAATACGTCCAAAGACAATAATCCATTAGGACCTGTGACCAGGGAAGCTATCCCTAGCCCTTATAAGATAGTTGGTCAATACTTTGCATACTCAGTGGGCATACCAGAGAGAGCTCCAATGTCTAATAGTTTTTTAGGGGAAGAAACTGCTATTCCATTCTATCCCATAACATGGCTTACTAGGTCGTTGGGGCACCATAGATGACTTCGAAACAATCTCTTTCCACCTTGTCCTGTTTTCAGCTGCCCTAGCTGAGCTGGCAAAATCCATCCCTGTCCTCTTTAATGTTGTCTTCCCACATCTTCTTCTGTCTACCTCTTCTTCTTTTTCCTTTCACTATGCCTTGTAGAATCGTCTTTGCTAAACCAGAAGACCTTGAGACGTGGCCAAACCACCTTAGTTTCCGTTTTTGACCAGCGTCAGGAGTTCATCATGCTTCTGCTTCTGCTTTAATACTGTGCAGGACCTCTCGGCGTAGCGCACAGGGAGAAAGAGTTAGTCGCGCTGGTTAAGAAGGGTTTTGAAGCCCTCTACTGTCTCTGCATGCACGACCGCTGTTTCTAGGTGGTTCCACTCTATAATTGTTTTTATGAAAAAAGAGTTTTTAAGTTGCTCACTGTTACACTGCTCAATAATAAAACCTCTATCATTGTTCACAGAATGTTTTTCAACAGTATTAGTGCTTTTATATCCAGAAAACTGTTTTGGCTTGATTTGTCTCTTTGGTTTTTTCGGTGTCAAAAATTCGTCTGGAGGTATGGCTGGAACCAACCCCTCGACCACCTTAAATAGAAAAACAAGTCTGCAACTACTGCGCCTACGTTCAAGTGTTTCCAGTTCAAGTGTTTCAAGCATCTTAGTAACACTGCCTTCTTCGCGAGAATGGTAATCGCCGCTCATAAAACGTGCAGCTTGTCTCTGGACTCTTTCAAGTTTCTCGATGTCGCGATTAAGATAGGGGTCCCAGATTATGGACCCATATTCCATCACAGATCTGACAAGTGAGATATATGCTGTTTTCCGACAGTCCGTAGGACACATTTTCAAGTTACGTCTTAGGAATCCAACTGTTGAGTTCGCCTTTTTCGTGATTTTCGTTATGAGATGACCATTTCAGGTTTTCAGTTATTGTAAGTCCTAGGTAAGGATTTTCATCAACTTGTTTCAGAATATGATTACTAAGACTGTAGAAATGAGATGATCGATTCTTGATGCTCATAATATAGCATTTTTTCGCGTTGAACCGCATGCCCCATTTATCAGCCCACTTCTCCAGTTCAAAGAGATCATTCTGTAAGGTGATGTGGTCTTTCTGTGTTTTTATTGGTCGGTATATTAGGCAATCGTCTGCGAATAAACGTACTTGGGATTTGACGGATTGAGGTAAGTCATTGATGTGACACAGAAACAAGATTGGACCTAGGACTGTCCCTTGTGGGACGCCTGAGTCCACTGTAACTTTCTCTGATGATTCACCCTCTGTGACGACTTGCATGTGTCTTTGGGTTAGAAATGTTCTAAGCCACTCATGAAGTGATCCTGTAATTCCATAACTTTTGAGCTTACATAAAAGTTCTTCATGAGGGACGGTGTCGAATGCCTTGGAAAAATCAAGGATTGCGACATCCGTCTGCAGTCCTTTATCATTAAAATGCAAAAGTTCATTTAGAGTGACTAATAGTTGTGTTTCACATGAATATCCGGATCTGAAACCATGGTTCAAATTTGTAGGAATGTTATTTTTTTCCAGGTGATTCAGTAAATGTTTACAGATAACATGTTCCAGAAGTTTACACGAAACTGAAGTCAAAGACACTGGTCGGTAGTTTTCAGCTTGATGTACATCACCCTTTTTAAATACAGGTGAAACATTTGCATTCATCCAATCCTCAGGAAGTTCACCACTATCAACTGACTTTTGAAATATTGCTGAAAGTCCTGGAGCTAGTTGTGAAGCACAGTTTTTCAGAATAGCATTAGATATATTGTCAGGTCCAACAGATTTTGAGATGTTTATCTTTTTCAGCAGTTTTTCAATTCCTGGAATAGTGATGTTTAAAAGGAAGGCAGGTCATACTTGTTACATTTTGGTAAATTTGGTAAAGTTCTATTTCCCCTTTTAGTGAAGACCGAATAAAATTGTTCGACTAGAATTTGGGCCTTTTCCTTGCCTTCGCTTCCTTTGCCTTCATATTCTCCACCGCATGGTTGCTTGGATCTTTCTGCGGATCTCCTCATTGGTTATATGGTCGTTGTACGTAATCAAACGGCTATATTCAAGAACAAAACTCACACTCACACTCGACTCAAACTCGAGTAAGTATCCCTCAAGTGTGGCTGGAGTGGGATTAACAAGAGTGTGAGTGGAGTTCAGCTTTTGTATTCACGAAGCTATCTCAACCTCACCTTTCCCAAGTGTGACTCGAGCTTCACTCCATTTTCAAGTAGTAAATAATAACGTTGCAAAACACCTTTTTATGGATCAGTGACGCGAGTCAGTCGACAGTTTTACCTCTGTCCGTCTGTCCGTCCGTCGCGCCTAGAATTTTTGTATACTTTCTGGAATCAAGCAATGAATATGAAACTTTACACAACGTTTACAGACCTACCAAAGATCAGCATTTGACTTTTTTTTATTTCTTTTTGAAGAGAGAGAGGATCGAGGTTTACGGGGTGGGGTGGGGATGACAGACACAGTTTACGGGGGGGGGGGGGGGCATCATCTGTGTAAAATACACACATTTTTAAATGTTTGTATGTTTATAGTGCAAAATTGCCTCTGCTTCATATTTATCTATATATTCTGACGTGTAACAGTGAATTAGATTCACGGGGTCGTTGGATGTGCTGGGTAACTTCCAGTAAGGGGGCGTCCTTCTAACTTGAACAAGGGCCAACTGTGTTTGCAGCAGGTAAGTAACGGGGTTTGGATTTTTATTTTCACTCTCGTCTATCTTATCTTCTTTTTCTTTCTGGGAGACGGCACGATATAATGCGCTCTGACAGAGCAACCACCTAATCAACTAGCCAGCCAACGAAATCAGATTCAGTTAAGAAAAACTTATTCGGCTAAAAAACACACACGGAGACATGAAATGCACTGTATATCATAAACTATCAATGCCGGTCTGAACGGACAGACAATGTACTCATACTCCCTTGAAAATAAGAGTCATACCCTGTTTTGGCATTCCATAAAGCTACCAAAACCCAGCCAGACCTGATTCATTAGTTGCCATAGTAATGATGTTATGGCCCCACCGATATCTAGAAGGACACATAAATGACAATGTTAAAATGAATTCATGTGTCTGAAAAATAATTTGTTTTTCATTTCTCAAATGATTTCTTTCTTTTATTTGATTTAACATGTACAGTTTACCGCTCAAGAAGATGATGAAAATCATGCTGAGGAAACCTAAGATGGATCACGAAGACTTCATAATTAGGTGATGGGTGGAGGGGTAATAGGGGCTGGGTAGTTCATTTTTTTCCGAATCTGAATATAAAATAGTTCATCATATGCAGCTGGATATGTTTCTTCTTCTTCTTCTTCTCTCTCAGGAGTCGCGGTAGCTAATGGGTTAAGGACTGGCCTGCTTTGCCAGCGGTCCGGGTTCAATTCCTACTGGCTATATAATTTTTTCAAAAGCAAAGGCGATTCTATTGCACACATCCTTTCATTGTCACTCTCCCGTCGTCCTGATATGACGTGAATAAAATACTGTGAAAAGGACATAAAATCGCAAGTCATCTCTCTCTCTCTCTCTCTGCTGATATTGGGTGTAGAAAAAGGTGATGGAGCGGACACAAAATGTTAGTTGACCATTATGTATGACCTTGAATTCGATCCTACAACATTAAAATATGTTTTGCACAAAGCTTTGACAAGGCTTCATTAAAGTTTCAAGAAACTCCTCCTGTTGGTTCAGAAGATAAGGAGCGAACAAGAAAAGGGAGAAAAACAGACATACGAACTGAACAAGAGGGTCATGAAGCCCAATTGTAGAGATATGAGAAACATTGGTTAAAAGTCAACGAATGACCTTGACATCTTCTACTCAAAAACTTAGTTGACTATTACCAACTTCTGTAGCGAAATCTTCTACTAATTCCATGAACTCTTCTGTTCGAACATTTCTCAGTTATAGCACCAAAACGCAAATTTGACCTTGCCGTCCAAAAGGTGAAGGTCAACCCAAAGTCGTCATTTGGTAATACTTCTGTAACTGATGTTCCATATCATCAGTCTAATGGTTCTGGAGAAGAAGATTCTTAAAGGTTTTTACTATATTTTGGAGTGGCGGCCGTGTTGGTCGTGTGACCCAGGCCATTTGAACAACTCTTCGCCTCCGCAAGCCCTGGCGCAGTATACAAAATTTGCTTACAATCAGTCAATAGGTTTCAGACGCGAAGTTGTTTGAAATTGTGGACGGACGGACGGACGATGACGGATGATGGAGCTTGTCTATCCCATTAGGTCCTCCGGAGCGTTTGGCTCAAGTGAGCAAAAATAGACGTATGGTAATGTACATCATTCTTTTTCTCTGCATATGTTTCATGCTGTTATCTTGAAGGGTTTACTATAAAATTATGAAGCAGACATAAAATATTAATATTTGAGCTTTGACCTCCACGTGCGACCTTGACCCAACATTCTTAAAGTGTATTTCCTCACAACGTCTTGGTAAGATAGACACATAACACGTTTTCAGGTGAAACTCAGTGGAGTACAGTTGTTGTTTTGAATTTAACGGCCCTCTGAGACAGTATTTCAGTCTATATCGAGCCGTCTCCCAGAAAGAGGGAGAAAGAAAAGAGAAATGACAGCATGAGAAAAGAATAAGAAAAAAAAACTGCTCGTACCTACTGCAAGCACAGTAAGACCTTGCCCTACTTAAATCCAAATAAGTGGGACGCCCCGGTACTGGAAGTTATAACCAGCACCATCGCCCGACAACCATCCCCGTGGAATACAGAGTGTATATATTATGTAACGGACAGACAGACGGATGGGGCAGTACCATATAAATGGCGACTCGTCTAAAATATGACCAAACACGAATGATATATATGTAAAACGGCAAATGATCGGAGTAGCTTGCGCACCAAAGTCAGTTAAGTTCTATTTCGTATTCATAAACAACACTTGAGTTGAGTTCAAGGGAGGTATCGGTCTCACTCAACGCTCACTCACTTTATCGAGTCCACTCAGAGCTCCCTAACCTTGTGAATACCAACGAGCCCTAAGTTGAGTCTACCTGTGACCGCTAGACGATTAACTCAATGAGTGGAGTATGAGTGGAGTGTGAGTGACGTTCTTGAATATAGCCGTTAGTCTAAACATATTTTATTGTCCTCGTAATAAACATACAAATGGGTTGGACCACAAGTTCTAACCACATTAATTACGGTCCGCCCCAATAACGTGTACATACAATACTGCTAAGTGGACAACGACATCATAAGGCATAGAAAAAAACTGTACATTTAAACAACAAATATAGGCCTAGTAAAGTAAAGAATGGGTAAGATAATCAGAATATGGAAGAATTAGTGAACATTTCTTGCTTAAATAATCAAAATCTAAATATAATAATCATCGTTTACCTCGGGCGGAAAAAGAATCCCGTCAGCGCCACGCATGGCACAGGCACGTAATACGTAATGTTGTACGTAATGTTCAGTAACCTTCGGTATCATCTCATCTCAAAGGCCTGCGTTCTTTGCTGTCAAGGCCCACGATTCACAGGCATACAGAAATATGGAAATGACAAGGGAGTGCATACGTTTCAGCTTTGATCCAAGATGTATGTGACATCTCTCCAAATTGGTTTCAGCTTGGTTAGAGCTGAAGTGGCTTGTGCAATGCTTGAGAGAACCTCCTGTTTTGAGCCATCATCTGAGACAAATGCTCCAAGGTATTTGAAGCTTGTTACAGTACCCAGCTTCTGCCCTTTTAAATACCTTGATCTTCCTCTTGATGCCATCTGCACTTTTTGTCATCAGTTTGGTCTTCTCAGCACCGATCTCCGCTTTATAACTTGTGCAGGTTTTGTCGAGACTTTCAACTAGGGCTTCTAGTTCCTGCTCTTCCTCAGCTAGAACATCTATGTTATCGGCAAACCGCAGATTGGTAATGTTTCTGCCGCCTATGCTAACCTTTCCGTCATGTTCTTCCAGAGCATCAGACATGATCCGTTCGAGAAAAATGTTGAAGTGGGTGGGTGACAGAAGACATCCTTGTCTTACTCCAACTGTTGTTCCGAACCGTTCTCCTGTGTTGCCATTCATCAGGACTGCACTTGTAGCCTTGTCGTATAGCTGCTCAATGGTGCGAACTGTCGTACTTGATTCACCTGTTCAGAGTACGCTTTTTACTCTGAACAGGCAGAATTCCAATCAAGTATCAGAGAACAGCTGTGCAGAAGCTGTTCTGAGTACACCACCTTCCGAGGTGGTGTGGTCGGAGTAGAACAGTCACGTGATCTATCCAATATGGCCAACTTTAAGTTTCTGCTCAGTTGTTGTTAATTTTTTCCTAAATCATATTTTGGGAGCATTTCAGATAAAATATTAAGATCATGAGCAACTGAAATCAAATTTATTGAACTATTATGCAAACTACCGTAAGATCTTTGAAACTTATTTTTGAATGTTTTGCATGACACTAAATGTTTTATTGAATTCCATCATCATATTTTAGGCCCCTGTGATGGAATAGAACTTAAATTGCTCGTAATTCTTATTTTATGCGCCTTTTGTGTTGATTTTCATCAAATAAACATCAAAACATAACTTGATTCACATGAGAGTGTACTGGAGTACTCCGCACATATAAATCAAGTGTATTGAAATACTCCATGTTACTTGATTTAAGCCAATGTTCTGGAGTACCCGGAGTACTCTGAATTTGCTGAATCAAGTATGACCTAGAATTGCACTGATATTATACTTCCGCATGGTGGCCCATAAGGCTGCATGCCATACCCTGTCAAAGGCTTTTTTGAAATCAATGAAGACATGGCGCAGATTCTGCTGATGTTGAGCAGCAGAATCTGTACCATAGAAGAGAAGCTACACTTGTAGCCTAAATTCTTTCCCCTAGACTCCCAGGCTATTAAAGATTGGGGTCTCTCTCGATCTTTCTCTCTCTCTCTCTCTCTCTCTCTCTCTCTCGTAGATTGCCTGGTTTTCGCCGCTGAGTGTGAAAAGGAATCAGTAACTACGTTTACTCCTCTTCCCCCCCCCCTCCCCCCTCAGCCATTTGTATGAGGATTGAAATGCCACGGAATGATGCTTCTGCTTCGCCAGCCAGGGGAACAAGGTCATTTGTGGGTAAACTGGCTGCACCCTTCCGAAAGTTTTGCAAAGCATTGTGCGGTTGAATCCATGTGACATGTCCTAAGCACATTGTCCCGTCGCCCAGTTACAAACTCCATGGTCAATTATTGGTAACATTGAGCCGTTACCTAGGTGTTGACGTCGATGAACATCTGTCCTGGAACAACCACATAAAAGAATCACATCCTCAGCAAACAGGTCCCTGGGTTTGATCAAGCACAACATTAGATCCAAGGAAGTAGCATACGCGAGGTGACTTATAAGGCTCTTGTCCGCCCTCTTACTGAATATATATTGCTCCCCAGTTTGGAGCCCATGTACCAAACAAAATATACATTTTTTGAAATGATGCAGAGGAGGGCGGCCAGGTGGTTTGTATGCGGCTGCTCGAAGACTGCTAGTATAACAATCATGCTGGCGCACTCTTGAGGACCGGAAATCAGATGCTCGCTACACTGTAAAAAATTCCCGTAAAATTTTACGGCGGATGCCTGGCAGCTGGTTTCCAGGCGATTACCGTAATATTTACGGGCGGAACCGTAATTTTTATGATAAAGCAGAACTCGTTTTTTCTTATTTGATTAGTGCTAACACAATTCTATAACATTTGATATAGACCTGTGAAACTGATTTAATTGAAAAACACCCGGAGGATATTTTCCGAGTAGAGAACTAAACGCTCAAGCTGTATGTGAATTTTACAACGTTGTTGTTCAGTTCAGTTCAACGACGTTACCCAAGTGGCTCAGCCGTACGTAACCATAGTTGCACACACTTGGCGCCGTGACGTCCGTCCAAACACACGTTGTTGAAAACAGTCGTTTTTATTTATATACCTTCAGGGATTATAATTTTGCGGTGCACTGGTATCAGATTACGAATATGTATATTTTAGCAGTTATAAATAATATTTTTGTTTGTTGATGCCGCATCAAAATGCCTTTTTTTAATGTAAAATTTAACTATGTCTATGTCTTTCTTCAACTACATCTTTTGTCTTTCTAAAATTAACAACAGTAATGTTCATTTTCGCTAATATATATCGGGACTTATTTTACGGCCCGCCCGTAATAACTACGACAAAAAAGTAAAATGATTTACGGTGCTAAAATAATCAATATTTCAACGGATTCACCGTAATTTTTACGGTAATCTTTTTAAAGTTTAGTAAGTGCCTGCTTTACAAAATAGTCCTCGGGCTTGTTGCCATTTAGTTGCCACCCTATACTGTGCATTCCATAAGGGTCCCCTGAAATTCCCATCCTCTGTGATATAGACAAATTCATGCTACTGCTGATTATTAAAGTACTCATTTCCCCACTCGCAGTTATGCAGTGGAACAGGCTGCAAGCAATCATTGCTCTCATCCCAGACTTGAACACGTCCAAGCTGGCACTGAGGAAGCAATGCCCAACAAACAATGCCTTAAATGAAAACATTGGTTTTATTATTTTATTATTATGTTCCCCCACCATGGGAGTTTTGGTGTTGATCCCGTCGGCGTCAGCGTTTGCGTCTGCGTAGCTTCTTGTCTGCACTCTATCTCCTGAAAGGAACGATTGATTTTGACCAAACTTGCACAGATACATCACAGAGTGGGGTGGACTGATTCGAGTTTGGTGACCTTGACCTCATTTTCATGGTCACAGGAGGTCTAAGAATGATGGAACATGGCTTCTCTGCACCATATTTGTTGAAGGAATGGATGGATTTTTATCAAAATGGCACATATCACTGGGAGATGGCAAAGAACAGATTAGAGCTTAGTGACCTTGATCCTATTTTCAAGGTCACAGAAGGTCAAAGAGTGTTGAAAAATACCTTGTCTGCACCATATCTTTTGAAGGAATGAATAGATTTTACCAAACTGGCACAGATATATCATTGGGAGATGGCAAAGAACTGATTAGATTCTGGTGATCGTGACCCCGTTTTCAATGTCACAGGAGGTCAAAGAGTGTTGAAAAATGCCTTGCCTGCACCATATCTCCTGAATGGATGGTTGGATTTGAACCAAACTTGCATAGATATATAATTAGGAAATGCAAAAAGAAAAAAAAACTAATTATATTTTGGTGACCTTGACCCTATTTTCAAGGTCAAAGGAGGTCAAAGAATGCTAAAAAATGGCTTGTCTGCACCATATCTTCTGATGGATTGATAGATTTGAACCAAACTGTCACAGATACATCACTGGGAGATGGAAAAGAAGTGACTAAATTTTGGTGATCTTGACCTCATTTTCAAGGTCACAGAAGGTCAAATAATGTTGAAAAACAGCTCGTCTGCACCAATGTCTCCCAAAGGGATGTATAGATTATGGCCAAACATAGACAAGTGTATAGTCAGGATGAGGATGAAAACTGATTAAAAAATTTTGGTGACCTTGACCCCATTTCAAGTTCACAGGAGGTCTTAACTTGACAGCAAGTAGGGAAATGATACTGCTGGGAAAGCGCAGGTGGTGGTGGGGGACATCTGTTTTTGCCAACAAAAGAAAAACATTTTTAGTTTTACCCTATTACTTTGTCTTCATCAGACTTTTAACAGGTTAACCCCTTCTTCTTTCATTTCACTCTCCAGAGGCCGTATCCATAAAACGACTTAAGTCGTTGCTATGCTGTTGCTAAGGCTAAATTTCTTTGAAGGAGATTCCCTACAACTATGAAATTTGCTCTGGAGGAACAGTCTTTGTAGGAGATTCCCTACAACTATGAAATTTGCTCTGGAGGAACAGTCTTACAGACTGTTCCTCCAGAGCAAATTTCATAGTTGTAGGGAATCTCCTTTATAGATATTTAGCCTTAGCAACAGCATAGCAACGACTTAAGTGGCTTTATGAATATGGCTCCAGGACTAGATGCACCACTCCCATGTTTGCTGACTTTTATTCTGAGGATATGCTAGGAAAGTCATGGCTCCTGTTAGCCTGTGTGCAAACATGCCTGACATGGCATATGCTCTATAAATACTATATATGTTATATACTACTACGTAATAGAGGACCATTCCGTCTGTGGTACAGGAAGATTGGTCCGTTTCCTTGCAATCTTCAGAGAGAGAGAGAGAGCTTTAACATTGCATTGAGTATACGTGAACCGCGGTGGCGTATGAAACATAGGGGCGTAGGAATGTTTTCAATATTTTATTTTTGAGGGAGGGGTCGTAGGTGCTGAATGAGGTGAAAGGGAAATTTACCCACGCACGATGCGATGCATGTGTCGACCAAGCAAAGCTCTGAAGTCTTCTAGGGGGTTGGTTGGGACGGGGGAGCGGCGGGGGGGGGGGGGGGGGGGGGCGAGGACCATTCCTCTCGGAGAAGTTCGCATGGACGAAATGGACTGCTTGTCTCTGGACTTTCTCGAGGTCGAGCTTGTTGATGTTCTCTACACTGGGGTTTTCTTCCATATTTAAATGCATACTCCGACTTACATCGGCACGAACCGAACAAAGTATTTTTCTTATTTTTTACCGTATGCTGGTCATGCGGTGTTTTGTGCTTAGCCTTTTAACAACACACCTTCCTCAGTACTCCAGACTAAAGGTTTTGAGGACTCTGCGATATTTTTATGCCCCCCCGTGACGACAAAGGGTGCATTAAGATTTGTTCCTGTCTGTCAGTCCGTCCGCTGTCTGTCTGTCCGTTTGTCACACTTTTGGTTATAGAGTTTGTGTACTCAACTCCTCCCATAATTTTCAATGGATTATTTTCAAACTTTGTATAAATATTTTGAACATAATGAAGATGTGCAGGTGACTTTTTGATGGAGGTAAAATTAATTTGTAAGGGCTTTTGAACTTAGTCATTTTGGTCAGCCGTTTGCCTTTCATGTATAGAGACTGCGTAATCAACTCCTTCCACAATTTTTAATGGAATGTTTCAAAACTGGGTTCAGTGAAGATGCATGTGACTTTCTGATGAAGATAAAACTATTTTTGAGAGCATTACGGCTTTTTGAACTTAGTCATTTTGGGCAGATTTTTTATTCTTAGGGTATAAAATTTCTGAAATCAACTCCTATCACAATTTTCGATGGATTGTTTTCAAACTTCGTACACACGTTTCAGACATAACGAAAATTTGCATGTGACTTTTTTGAGAGAGATAGAACCAATTTGGACCGAAAAACCGCATTTTGAACTTAGCCATTTTGGGCCTTTTTTTGCACTTCAGAGTAAAGAGGTATTATATCAATTCCTACCAAACTTTGTACACTAAGTAACAAAATATGGACAAAAATGCTTATGGGTCTTTGATGGAGTTAAAATTAATTTAAAAGAATTATGGCCTATTAAACATGGTCATTTTCGACAACTTTTTGGCAGTTTAGAGTACAGAGTTTGTGTTACCAAGTCCTTTCACAGATTTCAATATAATATCGAGCCGCGACACGAGAAAACCAACGAAGTGGCATGTGCGCCCAGCGAAGACTCAGATCAGTCTTTGCTGTGCGTTTAAAGGATAGCTAACTTATTAATAGTGCATGGACTACTCGTTGCCTCTTTCAATTAAAGTGAAACCCAACCCCGGAGCTATGTTCTTCAGAAAAATGCACACAACAAACTGTTCCCCTTTTTCTCACAGCGTGGTCAGTATCCAGTGGAACGATACCACACATTGTCCCCTGACTCCCCTCCCCCCACGTCCGGTTACAACGCATATAATAATGAAGGTGTCACAATATAATATACTAACAAAGTCAAAAATAGTAAAAAACAAAACAAAAAAAAACAAGATACAAGGGATCAAAGTTTTTTTATATTATTTTTTTAACTTAATGTTTAATATATAATTGTAGCTGGATTAGCAAGTGACAACGGGGTGGTGCGGGTTTGGGGGTGGGGGTACCTGGAAACACTTGACAATACAAACGTTGTTGAAAGGCTCGACAATACAAACGTTATAGTCGGAGGGTTACAAATTTTGCACTGTCGAAATTTACAGGTGCCCCTTTGATCCCTGGTATCTTGTTATACCTGCCTACAACGTTACCGGCGACACTGATAGGCAGCGGAACAGAAGAGGCCATTAAGATGAATGGGTACACTTTCAGGGGAAGTAACTGTGCCATTTTCACTTTTGCCTCTTCTCCACTGTGATCAACTCTTAAACGAATTTGCCCCTTCAGATGCAAATTCTTTCCTGAAAGAGTAGACTCCATATTGAAAAGGTTTTAACGTCCACGGAAGCAACCAGAAAGTCACAAAATGTGTTGGTCTTTTTTAAAGTGTCATGGATATCACAGCAGGCACATGAGGTAGTAATGGCGTCGCACTGACGTCGATGCGACGTGATGACGTCGCATCGACGTTCGCACGACGCAATTTCGACATCTTCTGCCGCTGGGTATGTACCCATACGCTCTCATTACCGCACAAAATCGGACTCCTAGAATAGCCAGTTACCAGACCATTTGCAGGCAATCACATATGGCTCAGACATCTGAATCACATGTCGGACATGATCATAATCAATTTATTTACAAGCCAGAGACTGAAAAGTTTGCTAAATCTAAGAACGGTTTCGAAGACAACTTCTCTGTCACAGATCATAGTTTTATTTTCTGCATTCGTAAAACTTTAAAAACAGACTTTAAAATAAGCTCAATCAAAATACATAGAGAGGTGTCTACCGAGCCATCCCGGCACCCGCCCCCTTCCCGCAATCTGCATCTCCCCACAATCATAGCTGTCAGCTGTGATGCCCGAACAAACACAATGTCAACGTTGGAAATTAGATATCATTAACAGATCTACAATACATATACCAACAACATATAGCTTCTCTCGATTTTCAGTGACAAGAAAATACTCATTCCCACCGGGGCACACAACGTTGAAACAACCTTGAATCAACGTTGATTCAACATAAAGTGTTGAACCAACTTTGATTCAAGGTTGATTTGTTGAATCAACGTTGATTCAATGTTAGTTCAACTTGTTGATTCAATGTTAATTCAACGTTGTGTGCCTGCTGGGATTGACGCCAGATTTTGAGTCGACTTGCAAAAATCTGCCATTTCAGCTGTATTGCCAATACATAAACACAACCATTATCGACCCGATGTTACTTTATTACCGCAGCAGACCGTTAAACTCACCTGAGCAGACGACATTATAAATACATACACAATGAAAGAAAAGATAACACACTTTGCATGAACAGAAGTTGAACATAATATAAGGTTTGTGAAAAGGCAGAAGGGAATTTCAAGAATGAAGGCGTCTCATAAGCCGATTTTGGAAAAGCAAACGGAAGCTCTGACATCAAATGATGATACTTATCAGGAAAAAATACCAGCACCTATAACGAATGAACATGAAAATGGAATTATTTCGGGAAGAACTAGAGAAGGACCTTCTGCAAAACTGGTGGGAATAGAATCAGGAACTGTTATTGATGCAAAACATGAATACCAAGAGCCTGTTGACATTAAAATCACGGATTCAGGGACTCCAGATATGCGTCCAACGGCGCCTCCTTTTGAAGAGATTGACACAATAATCGAGGACATCAACGAACTGGACGACAAAGTGAGTTCACAAGTCACTCTTATTCAGGCTAAGAAAGTTTATTTTAAAGAAAGGAAAGAGGGCGAAAGAACTAAGATAATTGCTCTCTTTTCAAATATACTTGACATACTACAGGATAAAGAAGCTAGTATTTTGTGTAAATTAGATGAAAACTATAAGACCGTGGAAGGAAAATTAGATAAATTGTTGACAGATTCAGAATACATGAGTGACAATATCAAAACAGAGGCAATTGTTGCTGCCGGTGTAAAAGCTGAAGACAGTCGTTTCAAAGATGTAACAATAACTGATATACAACCATTGCTTAACAATTTCAAAGCAGGTATTGATGAATGGGAAGAGGAAATCAACGAGTTAGTTAGAGATGATGACATATTAACAATCGAAATGAATGATGAGGTTATTGATGACATAGACGGGCTTGATTATATTAAAAGACCAAAGAAAAAGAACACTAAAGAAGATAAGAATAACAAGCCTGACGGAACTGGAAGCAGTGGTGAGGAGTCTGTAGACACGTTTGAAACAAAATGTAGTCGCGAATCCAGTTCTGAATGCTCAACAGAAGTAGTTGAAAGAGGAATAATAGATAAGACGAAAGAGGCAGAAAACGACAAACTTGAAAGTACCGTCACAGAAAAACGTATCTTAGGGGCTGATTCTAAGATAAGGCAAGTACCATACGAGTTATTTCGTCCGCCGCCAACAGCCCCTCCACTGGGTGAGACAGAGATGGCACCAAACCCGCCACCGTACTGGTATGCAGTCAGTTCGGCCGGTCAGGAAGTCCCCGATCCACTGAGGTATCCGACACAATGCACATATTCTTCTGACTGGGTCCTTCCTCATCATCAAGTCGCTACCTATGGTAATAATCCTGCAAATGAAATTGTTTCAATGAAATGCTTACCTATCGGTGGTCGGGTCCTTCCTCATCCTGAAGTTACCACCAGTAATTATCCATCAAATGAAATGGTTTTTATTCACAGTTTTCATATAAGAAGTCAGCATGATACAAGAGCTACAAAGTCAGTTGCCTTAACTTGGAACTTTGACAAAATTTGTGTGGCAGATAGAGCAAATAGCAAAATTAAAGTTTTTACGCCATCAGGTGATATTTACACGGAGATGAGTTTGGGAGGTTGTGAGGTCTACGACATGGCATTCATAGAAAAGTTCGGAGATGATTATAGATTTGCGGTAACTGTGCCAAAAGCTAAAACACTAATGATTATTTCAGTCAGTAATGATAAACCTCCGCAAATCGTAGAGAAACTGCATATTACGCGTGGATATACTAGTATTGCAAAAGGACCTATTTCTGATACCTTTGTAGGTGCTGATGCTTTGCCGAGCTCTGGAGAGCCAAGGGTAGATATTCTAAACATTCAAGGTCAAGTAATTAGAAGTTTCAAGAAAGTATCAGCATATACTAATTTTACTTATCCAAAATGTGTTGCTGTGTATAAGCATGCCATAGTTGTAGCAGACTGGAAACTAAACAGTGTTGTCGTATTGTATGATGATGGGTGTGCCATTCCTATCTATAGTGGAACAACACTCTTTCCCCTGAAAGAACCAAATAGCTTAACCATGGATCAGTTTGGTAATATTATGATAGTCGATGGTAAAACTGGTAATATTCACGTCGTGGACTTAGAGTGTCGACCCTTAGAGATCATAAAATGTCCGAGAGGGGATTCGATCCCAAAACTGATAGTGTTTGAGCCCAACAGTTGTCAGTTGGCTGCTGTAAGACAAAGTGGAGATATAGCTATATATGACTTTAAGGGAGGATATCAAACTATCTCGCATAATGAGATGATAAGATCAGCTGTCGTGGGACATACAATCCCACCACAAGGCATGCTGCCAAGAACTGTAGCAAATACAGGCTATATGGGACCGAGACAGGCCTACTTCGGTAATAGGAATAACACATTAGATTTTTAGAGTACCCGACTTATATCAAAGTTTTGGTTAGGTACTGAGACTTACTGAATGGTGTTGAAGTGCTAGACAGTTCTAAACCCAGCAGGCACACAACCTTGAATCAACCTTGATTCAACGTCATGACGTTGAATCAAGATAGATTCAAGGATCTGTGCCCAGTGGGAACTGCCTTACTTGCCGTAACATAGAAACTTGACAGTGTTTGAAATTTCACAGCAACAAAGTTTTAAACAGGCGTGTGGCATGCTCGATTTTGAATTTTTACTGAGAACTTGTAACAGGTTTGTTTTATAATTTCACTGCAACTAAATTCTAAACAAACATTTCACAGTTTTTGTTGTTTTTTTTTTTTTTCAACTTTTAAGGTCTGAACTTGTTAAGTTTACAACAGGGTTCTTCTTTTTAACATTTCAATGCAACAAAGTTCTAAGTTCTAAAAAAGGTAATGTAACCGCCTGTTTAGAATTGGGCTGCAGTAAAATCTCAAAACACACACACACACACACACACACACGCACACACACACACACACACACACACACAGCGACCTATCATGGTTATTCAACCTACCAAGTTTAATATTCTCTCGCGATAAATAGGTATTCTGGCAATCGTACACACCATACCATACCATACCATAATTTTATTTCTCTCAGATTGCATTATACAAAATATGAGGTATTCATAGTAATATAACAAGAACGGCATAACATGTAAATAGCCTCCCGAGGAGATATGTCTCCCCATTGCAGAGGCGAATAAATTCTGAAACATTATCAACACTTGGAGGCCTAGTCTTCAGATCATCTTCCCAGCAGCCACATGACGTCTTAATGACGTCGTACTGACGTCGATGCGACGTCATTGTCGATGCGACGTAATGAAGTCGCATCGACGTCAGTACGACGTCATATGCATGCTGGATTGTCTTTCGTGCTCCCGTTATTAGTTGCACAGGGGCTTGTATCACACTTTTTTCAGGCTGCAGTCATATGTTAGTGTATGACTGCAGCCTGAAAAAAAGAGTGATACAAGCCCCTGTGATTAGTTGGGAGGCCTGAATGGGAATGTAAGAAAGACCAGTTGTGACTTCTCCCTTTCTTCTCACTTCCCACGTGCACTTCATACTGCTAACTTACTGTTTCAGTATGTCTTCTGGTAAAATTAATAGCATGGTAGAGTCGGGTAGCTTCGGACAGCAGATAAATTTGGACAGTGACATTGTTTCCTTATCTGTCAGTTGTCTGGAATAAAAACAAAAATAACTGGACAAACAGTAAAAATCCAAATAAGACGGCTCATGATGAGCCATCTCATCTGGATGTTCACTGTTTGCAATGGTATGTCCGAATTTACCCACTCTCCGAAGTTACCCGACTCTACCCTATGAATGGATAAATGAATTGCGATTTTACGTCCTTTTCAACAGTATTTTAGTTGTATCAGGACGATGGGACGGTGATAATGAAAGGATGTGTGCAACGGAACCCCGTTTATGGTAGGAAAGATTCTCGCCTCAAGCGGGGCTCGAACCAGGTCAGCTAGATCAGTAGGCCAGCGCTTAACCCACTGAGCTACTGGGGCCCTCTGGTAAAATTAAAAAAAAACAAAAAAACAAGGAAATGTGAAATGGAATTAAAAAGTAGGAAATGAGAAGTTAGAAACGTGAAGCCACCACTGGTCTTTTGAAGGAATGTGACAAAACTCTTAAATGGCTAAACTTGGTTTGAGAGTTAGGAAACGGAAATGAGGTTTGTTCTTAAACGTTGATTCAACGTCATGAACTAGTGCTACTTAATCATGAGTATAATGTAGTACGGAAGTATGACTGAAAAAGGTAGTTGCATTGAAAACGGCGAAAAATGTACTGTTTCAAAAATGAAATTTTATTTTGGATCTCGATTACAGTCTGTTCGATATTTTATCATAATTTATTATATAATAAAAAGTGCATCGTAAAAAAATCTTAAATTTTGGACACTTGAAATTATTACCGTAATAGTCCTTAAATTTGAACACTGATTTTTCAATGCGACAATGCGTCTAAAACATGCAGATGGAATGGCAAAAAGTTCAGACCTAGGTCAGACTGCTCCTCAAGGAGCAGTCTAATCTGTGTCTAAACTGTTTGCTTAGGCATACCTGTTCCCATATTTAGAATTTTACGGTACATCGAGTTTGAGACATCAGCTTCTGAGATTAATGTAAACAAAAAATATTATACGAGCTCGTAAACTACGTTGTTTGCCCATTGAAACACGTCGCCAGGGAGATTTCTGGGATGGGCCTGAGCCATGAGAAAACTATTCAGGCCGCCGGATCCAGACCACCACGTACTGGTGGAACTCTGGATAACTGGTGGGGCTGGGAGATGCAGAGATGTATGCGTATGTGGGGAAGGGGTGGGAGGTTTAAATTATATGACATAATTTGGGCTCAAGTTTGATGAGAATTTTTGATAATGTCTTTTTAACTCGAAAATATATGTTGCGATATCTTATTTGAATCGCCTCGCCGAGGCGATTCTAATGAGATGTCACAACATATATTTCGATGAAATATCTTAAACTGTCATCAGATACTCGTTATTATCTGGAGGCCTACATATTTTGCATAACATAGAGGCCTAGATGGCGGGGCTGAGGCCCGGCCAAATGCCCACCTTCTCGATCCGGGGCTGTTATTAGGGATAAACTAAATTTGATTTCGTTTTTGTCTGACTCCTTACATAAGCTAAATTTGATTTCGTTTTTGTCTGACTCCTTACATAAGCTATTCAAATTTGATGTCAATTTTGCTGTGAGGTGTCTATTAAGGATTCTCTTGTCAATTTTGCCAAAAGTCCGATGAAAATTAAAAAGAATACCCATCAAAATCTTGAGTTTTTCCTTTAATTTAATTAAAGATGGGCCCAATTTTGGCCCTTTCTAGGGCCAAGCAACATTTTTGGGCCCGAAATATCCCTGCTGCTTGAGAAAACAGTGTACATGTAGACCCAGATCAGATTGCCCAAAGGCAGGAACATTATTGGCAGCGTTTACACTGCATGATTGCCATAATCCCCCGATGAGACAGAAGAGCATTGTTCAAAAGTGTTGAATTTCCGTTAAAAACAAAACAGCTCTAGGAGGTCGATGCCAGCCGATCAGGCACACAAAGTTTGATCAACACTGAATCAACGTTGATTCAATGCTGATTAAACGTTGTGTGCCCGGCCCGGTGCGGGGGGGGGGGGGGGGGGAGGAAATTATGATTCGGTACTCTGGGCTTCTTGGGGAGCATCGTTAACCTTTGATCAGGCCAAATATAAAATATGCGTGTTTAGGGTAACCCAGCCCCCTCATAAATTCAGTAGTGAAACCTAGGATTTTTTCAGGTTTCTGAAAATATATAATTTCATGCATTTTGAAAAATTAAATTATGGATGTTTTTTTTTTTTTTCTTTTTTTTTCAGAACCGTTACCCTAAACACATATTTTTTACTTGGCATCGAGTCGCCCCTTTAAGTAGTCTAGCAAGTGGTGGCTCGAATACGTTTCCGGAGGAAACAACAAATGGAAGATGTATGTTTTATTATTATTTTTTATTTACCACAAGTCATCACCTATCACCTTAAGAACAAATATGACCTCGTTTACTAGTAAAGGAAAGGGGAAAACAATATCAATAAGGGACGAGTAATTTATTATCAGGTGTGTGTGTGTGGGGTGGGGGGGGGGTTACATTTTCATATGGGTCACCAAAATTTATCCGACCCCCCAGTCTCACCAAAATTATTTTTCCGACCCCCCCCCCCCGATAGGTGACAAAATTTTTTATGACCCCCCCCCCCCTATCCCTAGTGCCAGTTACCCTTCACACACACACACACACACACACACATACACACACACACACACACACACACACACACACACACACACACACACACACATATTACCTATTTTATGTCAGACTGACCTCAATCAAAAGCTAGCTGTATGAATCACAAAGAATATTTTCTTATTCTAACAGGTTAATTACATGTAATCATGGTCTGTTCAAACTTTGTCTGCATTTCTTGCACTTTTTCTTCTGCTAACGGCCGTCCAGAACTCAGTAGTTCACAGTAGTTTTGCCGATGAAAAAGCACATGGAGAGCTGATGTCAAAATTCAATTGAGAACAAAATCATCTGCTTGACATGTTTTTTATAGACATCTAGCAAATCAGTGAAGAGATATGTTTTTTTTTATTTGAAGCTGCTCATTTTTTTTTGTGCCATTTCCATAAAGTCTTTTAAGTTTAAAATTTTGAGTTTGAAAAAAAAAAAAGAATCTGAAATTTCAGGAGTAATGGGGGGTCTGGGGGGCTTTCCCCCCCCCCTTAAGCTGAGACATTTTAAAAAAATAAAGACCGATGGAAGAATTCTGACCCCCCAATATGCCTAATAAAATATATGCCCCCCCCTGCTCTGAGGCATTTTGCATTTCCGACCCCCCCCCCCCCCAGTACATCACCAAAAGAAAATTCCGACCCCCCCCCTAAATGTACCCCCCCCCCTGATAAATGACTAGTCCCTAACAGCTTACTTGCAAATTTCAGTGATTTCTGTACACAAAACTCTATGGCCCCTCCCTTGCATTCTCCTTTAAAGACTTCAAACTCTGCCAAGGACAATAGCCTAACCGTCAGGGTAAGATATAAGTACCCAGGTCTAAGCTCCCTCTTTCCACGGGTCGAAGGGGCTGAAAACCTCGCAAGGGGAGTGACCACTCTGCATTGATTAACCGACAAAACTGTTGTTGCTCTTATCTCCCTTAAATTGTTAGTCATATGCCAAAAAAAGTATATAAAAAGTCCTTCATCTGTTCCCAGCGGAATACAGCTTTGAAAAAAAAAAACAGACGTCGTGTAAAATTCGTTGCTGCAACGCCACAACGTTACAGCGACGCCGATATGACCTTATTTTCAACGCACAATCTTTCCATGCTGTGGTTCTTTTCTTTGTTGGCTAACTATACGCTAATAGCTTGGCATCACATTAGCTTCCCTTCTCTTTTATCGATGAACATAACAGTGGTGTGTTCGCTGTTATGCGTTATTTGTGTTTCGAATTTCTTTGAAATATGTTCAATTCATTTAAGGGCGGACAAGCTGAACCTGTCATCTCAGGGCAGTGATTTACTCATGGCTGCACGCAGTGAGGATCTCTAATTTTAGGATGATTGTTAAAGGTTAGTCTGGTCGCAGTAAAACTATTCTGATGCTCCATGCAGCACTATGATACATCGTTTATCCCAGCAGGCACTCAAAGCTAAATCAATATTAAAGCAACCTTGACTCAACGTCATGACGTTGAATCAAGGTTGATTCAATATTGATTCAACCTTATTACGTTGAATCGAGGTTGATTCAATACTGATTCAACCTTGTGTGCCCAGTGGGAAATCTGCTTGAATTAAAACATTTCTTCCGGTGCTTCCGCACCAACGTTTCATCAGTGGGGTTAAGCCGCGGAACATAAAAAAGTGCGCGTATTTTAGAGGTTAAACATGTGGAACCTGAACTATAGCTGTGACAAGTTAAAGATCAGCTGTGACATTAGAAAAGGTACCCATCAGGCACACTAGGTTGAATCAATCTTGAATCAACCTTCATTCAACGTAGTGACGTTGAATCAAGGTTGATTTAAGGTTGACGGCGTTGAATCAAGGTTGATTGAAGGTTGATTCAACCTTATGTGCCTGCTGGGTAAACGTTTGCAACTGTGATGTGACATGAAAAAAAAACAGTGAACCTACGTGACATTAGAAAAAAGTAAACATGTTTGCAATAGAGCTGTGACATGAGAATGGATAAACATGTTTGTAATTGACATTAGAAAAGGTAAACATGTTTATAACAGCTGCGACATTAGAATGGATAAACATGATTTGTTATTGAGCCGTGACATGAGAAAAGATAAAACATGTTTGTAACTGGGCTGTGACATGAGAAAACGTAAACATGTTTGTAACTGGGCTGTGACACGAGAAATGGTAAACATGTTTGTAACTGGGCTGTGACATTAGAAAAGGCAAACATGTTTGTAATTGGGCTGTGACATGAGAAAAGGAAGGAAAGTTTTTGTTGTTTTACGTCCACGGTAAACAGCTATATGGCCATGTAGGGGGATCCGTGACATTTCGTCTAAAACCATTTCGTCTAAAACCACTATGTCGAAGGAAACATTTGGTCGAATAGCATTAATACGTCGAACGTTTTAATAGTCGAAAACCAGTTCGTCGAAAGAACACATTCGTCGAATAGCCATTTTGTCGAACTTCGTCGAAAGATGTCTAAAATTCGACGAAACATTTCTTGTTTACATCTACTGACAGAAGGAAAACAACCCTGTCGGTATTTATGCAATGGCTTCCTCAATTAGTTGATTATGAGGTGCCGTTTTACTATAAAACCCTATTTTGTAATATCACAAATTCTGTTTTGTTATATCTCAAAACATTTTATTATATCACAAAATAGAATTTGTGATATCAAAAAATCATCACTATTTTTTGATATCACAAATTAGATTTTATGATATCACATATTCGATTTTGTGGTATCACTAATTTGATTTTGTGATATATCAAAATCATAGGGATTTTATGATGTCACAAAATCAATTTTGTGATATCGATAAATCGATTTTGTGATATCAAAAAATCGATTTTGCAATATCACAAAATCAGATGTATTTATTGATATCACATATTCGACTTTGTGATATCACAAAATAGAATATGTGATATCACGAAATCTTATTGATTTTGTGATATCATGATTAGGCATTTCTAAAATAGAAAATTTTATACATTTATTGATATCACAAAATCTATTTTTTTATATATCAAAAAACGCCTTGATTTTGTGTTATCACAAATTGTATTTTGCGATATCACAAAATACATTTTATGATATCATAAAATGAGCCTGATTTTGTGATATCACAAAATGGATTTTGTGATGTTACAAAAAAGAATTAGTGATATCAAAAAATGCATTTATTGATATAAAAATAAGCTTCTTTTGTGATATCACAAAATCTATTTTTTGATATCACAAAATAAAATTTGTGATATTTTGTGATATCCAAAATGAAGCTTATTTTGTGGTATAAAAAATGTATTTTGTGATATCAGGAAATCGAATTTGTCATATCAAAAAATAGAATATATGATATCAAAAAATGCTGATTTTATAGTAAAACGGCGCCTCATAGTTGATATCTCCTCTGCCATTCTTCTGGTAGTATCCTCTCAGACAGACTTATTGGTAGATTGGAGACTACTAAGAGGCCCACTGTATCTATGGCACAGCATATGAAAGGCGGAGCCCATCTTCCCCTATTGATGCCTTATCCATCCCTGATTCGAAAGAGGTACACATTTACTGCTGGGTAGACAGAGAGGGTTTTCCAGTCGGGAGTTGACCCAAGCCCGGATTTAATCTCATGCACGACCTTCTGCACCATAACCGAGCGTCTCTTACCACTTGACCAAGGCACCTTTCAGCTGCAAAGACACGGCGCCTCGACATACTGTATAGCCATTCAGTCAAGCACGCCAATAACAAAATGCAGTTTAACGGTACTAAATGTAGTGTCGATTAACAGAAGAATTAATATTATTCAAAAAGTAAATTTCGACGAAGTGTCGCACCTGAAGCATTTTTTCTAGCATTTTAGACGAACTTATGTGTCGACGACATGATTATTCGACCAAAAAATCTTTAAACCAAATGGTCATTTGACCAAAGTGTACTTCGACGTAATGGTGAATCGACGAAACGGTTTTAGACGAACTGTCGTGCAGCCAATTTGTACTCCTCACTATGTGTTGACAGTAAGTCATTTGCAGGACTTATTGGATGACCCTCGTATATAATCAAATCAACAGACACCCAAAGTTGAATCAATGTCATGACATTTAATCAACTTTAATCAACGTTAATTCAATGTTGATGCAATGTTGAGTGTCCAGTTGGCAATATATAAAATAAGAATTAAATCTTTTTTTTTTTCAGAATAACTTTGCTGATTCGGAGTACGCATATGCTGTGAAGCACGTTGAGAGAACTGCTACAGTCAACATGTTCATGCTGACACCTGAGGCAAGGTCAGAGACCGATGAAATCATTCAAAGCCTGCCATCACTTGGGATCGAAGAATGTGCAGGTCAAGGGGCTGGCGGGGCTGACAACGATGTTGACTCTGAAACAAATCAGGACAATCGTCCTAGAGTTTCTTCATTTGAAGGGATTGATGCAGTAATTGATGATTTCAAAACTCAACGCCACAAAGTTGATGAGCAACATGCTTTTATTCAGTCAAAGAAAGATTTCCTAAAGGAAAAAGAAAATTTCGAAAGAAAAAATATAGTCGTCTTTTTCTCAAATTTACATGATTTGTTAGCTAACAAGGAAACATCCATTTTGTGCGAGCTGGAAGAAAAGTATAAAAGTGAAAGAGGTAAACTTGATGGTTTGTTTACATTGTTGGAGGACGTAAATCAACGTATCAAAACAGAGACAAATGCAGCTGAAAATATCAAAGCTGGATATAGTTCTAAGAAAGAGAGTAAACTGTCAGATATAAAACCATTGCTGAATGATATTAAGACACAACTTCTTGAGAGAGAAGAAGACGTCAGAGAGATAGCACGAGACAGTGAACTGCCTACTGTTGAGATAAATGATGAGACAGTAAATGTCATTAAAAGACTTGAATTTGTTAAATTCCCATTAAAAAGACTCCAGATTGAAAATAGTGAGCTTGAAAGAGCTCCGCCAGGTTCAGAAACTATAGAAAGTGGGGCCTATGGTAAAGACCCAGCTTTAGGTCATGAGACGGCAGACCATTTTCGCCCATCACCATCAGCTCCTCCGCAAAATCAGACAGAGGAAGAGAAGCCACCACCGCCGCCGTATTGGGAAGCAGTTGGATTATCTAGTCCAGAAGCTAAAGAATTGGTTCCTCATAAAACCTTTCCCGTAAAACGCGCTTTTGAGTCCAATGTTCCACAGCCCGTAGCTTTAACCTGGAATTTTGACAAACTTTGCATAGCGGACAAAATAAACAGTAAACTGAAGTTTTTCAGGTTATCAGATGGTTTCTACTCGGAAATTTGCTTTGGAAATCATGAGATCTACGGCATGGCATTTGTAGAGAAATATGGCGAAGAGTATAAATACGTGGTAACCCTCCATCGTGCTAAGTCTTTGATGTTCATTTCGGTCATTAAAAGACGGCTCCCGGAACTTTCTCTTGAAGTCAAATTAAAACGAGGCTACACTAGTATTGCCAAAGGACCGAATGAATCTACGTTTATCGGAGCTGATGCTCTACCAACCTCAGGCGAGCCAAGGGTGGACATTCTTAACGTTGAAGGCAAAATACTGAGAACTTTCAAACAGGAATCGACATTTATGAATTTTTCGTACCCATGTTGTGTGGTGATGTCTCAAGATGCTATCGTAGTAGCAGACAGTAAGTTACATACTGTTACTATGTTGAATGTAGATGGGCGTATCACTGGCCACTATGTAGGAACGGAGCTCTATCCTCTGAAAGGCCCCATAAATTTAACATTAGATAATTACGGGAATATTATGATAATGGATGACAGAACTGGACATATCCACCTCATTGACTTGCAATGCCGACCTTTAGATATTATTCAAAGACCAAAAGGGCAAGGTATTCCAAAGCTTATTGCATTTAACACTAACAGCAGCAGGTTGGCTGTTGGACATGTTGATGAAATTGTATTATATGACTTCAAGGGAGGATACCATATTGACTAGCCCGAATTTGGTTAACTCCAACTATACGCGGAGCGTGTGTACGAGTGATAATCACTATTTTGTATTGATTACAAAAAATATGCATAAAATGCTGAAAATACAACAGATCTTCCCAAAACTTAGCAGATGCCTTCTTTATGTTGTTCTCACAATTTAGAATCCCCAAATGCAGGACTTGCTGATGATAAAAAGGATTTATATTCGAAAAGATCAAAGGTCCTGCGCAAAAAATCTACAAACTATCCATCGTTATTAAAGATGTATTTAGGTGTGAAGGTACTTTAATGCATTAAAAAGGGCGTCCCAACAGCTATTTATTTTTTCAACTCTTTCCTTTATTATCAGGCTGAGCAGATAAAAAAAGAAGTAGCCTGTGTCCAAATAGTTGTAAAGAAAACACAGCGAAGTCTACTTTTACAAGGTTGAACAATTTCACTTACACACCTTTCTTGGCCACAGCAATGTAGTATTTATACTATATGTGTGATATAGGTATGTATACCTGTCTATCCTATATTTAATGACTGCATCAAGTATGCATGCATCTTATACATGGTTGCAACTACATTCATCTACAACTGATATAAAATTGTTGAAGCAGCTCTGTAGTTTTGTTTCTGAAATGCTAAGTAAGTTTTAGATTTTTGCACACAAAATTACCCTTTGATCTTACATTAGTAGAGCACTTCTTTAATCAGCATGTCGCTCTTTTTGTGTTCTTAACTGCAGAGAAAAACAAAAATATCAAATCTGCTAATTTTCAGGGAGATACGTTAATTTCTTATGGATTTGTTCAGATATTTGCATTTACCACAGACCATCTTAATTTGGGGACCATACTTCATTTCGGACAAAATTTGAATATTTATTTGTGACACGTCAAGCAGAAATTAATTCACCGTGTGTGCGTGTGTGGTGGTGGTTGTTAGGAGGGGGGGGGGGGACTAGAACATTAATAATCTCTTGATCTTACCGAGGTGGTAAACTTGGAGATGCGAGATGCAAGCATCAGAAGATTCAGCAGAAAAAATGAAAACGATCAAATAAGGAAGTGTGTTCCGGTCTCGAATTGTGTTTGTGAGGACACTTGGCAGTCAAGTGTCAGTCCTAGCATGTGATACTTGGAATGATAAAGAACGATAAAAAACATTGCCAATATGCATGTATTTTTTATTATGCCCCCGTGACGATAGTCAGGGGGCATTAAGATTTGCCCCTGTCTGTCTGTCTGTTCGTCACGCTTTATGGTATAGAGTTTGTGTAATCAACTCCTCCCACAGTTTTCAATGGATCTTTTTCAAACTTTGCATACATGTTGGGGACATATTGAAGATGTGCATGTGGATTTTTGTTGGACCTAGAATTAATTTTGACAGAATTACGGCCTTTTGAACTTAGTCATTTTAGGCAAATTTTTGCATTGTAGGGTATAGAGTTTGTGTAATCAACTCCTCTCACAGTTTTCAATGGATCTTTTTCAAACCATGCATACATGTTGGGGACATATTGAAAATCTGCATGTGGATTTTTGTTGGACCTAGAATTAATTTTGACAGAATTACGGCCTTTTGAACTTAGTCATTTTAGGCAAATTTTTGCATTGTAGGGTATAGAGTTTGTGTAATCAACTCCTCTCACAGTTTTCAATGGATCTTTTTCAAACCTTGCATACATGTTGTGAACATATTGAAGATGTGCATGTGGATTTTTGTTGGACCTAGAAAGAATTTTGACAGAATTACGGCCTTTTGAACTTAGTCATTTTAGGCAAATTTTTGCATTGTAGGGTATAGAGTTTGTGTAATCAACTCCTCCCACAGTTTTTAATGGATCTTTTTCAAACTTTACATACATGCTGTGGACATATTGAAGATGTACATGTGGATTTTTGTTGGACCTAGAATTAATTTTGACAGAATTACGGCCTTTTGAACTTAGTCGTTCTAGGGAAATTTTGCATTGTAGGGTATGGATTTTGTGTTATCAACTTGCTCCACAGTTTTCAATGGATCTTTTTCAAACCTTGTCTACATATTGTGGACATATTTGAAGATATGCATGAGGCATATTGATAGGTCTAGAATTAATTTTGACAGAATCACAGCCTTTTTAGCTTAGTCATTTTGGGCAATTTTTTACATGGTAGGCTATGTTTTCAATGGATTCTTTGTAGGTGCTTTATGGATATACATATCATGTGACAGGCACTGCACGGGGGCATCATTAGTGTCTTACAGACACAATTTTCTAGTTAAATATACATTGTCAGGGGAAGCAACCTTTTCATTTTCATTTATGTCTCCCTTCTCAGCGGCGGTAAACTCTTACGAGGAAAGAATTTGCTCCCCTAGCAGAAATTTCTTCCTTTAAGAGGAGACCCCTTTTGATGCATATCGTTGTCTAGGAAAGCAAACAGCGAGTCACAGAAGTTGTTTTATTTTTGAAAAAATGGCGAAAAGACATGGCGGTGTATACCTACTTATACATCTTAATTGCACCTCTGTTAGAGTTTTGCCAGCTTAGGAGTATATTTTACAGGTTATGTGATACTATTTGTGTGCGTCGGCATGTGCGTGTGCATGATCATAAAATTCACCTGTATTCTTTAGCTCCGTTTCAAAGTAACCACACACCCAGCAGGCACATGACGTTGAAATGACGTCGTACTGACGTCGACGCGACGGAACGATGTCGCATCGACGTCAGTATGACGTCATTTTTGACGTCATATGCCCGCTGGGACAGTTACATCTTGGGAAGATTGATTCAATGCAGTGATGCATATTGGGTTAACGCCTAAATTTCATGGATCATTGAACACAGAAAAGTTTGGTTCAGCTGTTACGTTTAACTGAGTTTCTAAGTAACCAAACTGGATAGAATCTTCACACTTACTACTCGCGTACCATTTTGTGATACCCTTTGTGCGCGCTCGGCGATGCGTGATCATAAGATTCACCTGTTGCGTTTAGCTCAGTTTCTAAGTAACCATAAGAATAGAGTCTTCAAATTTGCTACACAGTAACATCTGGAAAATATCTATTTAATGCAGTGGTGCATTTGTGTACATGACCTATATTTCATGGATCATTAAACCGAAAACTTTGGTTCAGCTCATGCGTTTAACTCAGTTTCTAAGTTACCAAAAGGGATATAATCTTCAAACTTGCTAAATGCATATCACTATAGGATACCGTTTATATTCGTGTGCGTGATCAAAAGAGTCAGTTGTTACGTTTAGCCCAGTTTCTAAGTAATCAAAAGGGGATAGAGTCTTCAAACTTGCTTCATGGTTATTCTGGGGAAGATCAACTAAATGCAGTGATGACCTTATTTCATGGAATATTGATAATAGAAAACGTTGGTTCACCTGTTGCGTTTAGCTCAGTTCCTAAATAATCAAAGGGGATAAAGTCTTCATACTTGATATACAGTAACACCTGGCAAAGTTCAATTAAATGCAGTGATATATATCAGAACATGACCTATATTTCATGGACCATTGAAATAAGAAAATGTGGTTCAACAGTTGCGTTGTAGCTCAGTTTCTAAGTAACCAACAAGGATAGAGTCTTGAATTTGCTACACAAAAACACCTGGGTAAGATCAAGTGAGCGGAGAGATGAATATTGGGTACATATTTCATGGATTATTTATAACAGAAAATGTTGGTTTACCTGTCGCGTTTAACTCAGTTTCTAAGTAACCAAAGGGGATCTTTAAACTTTCTACACGCGTATCATTATGTGTTACCATATATGTGATTATGCGTGTGCATTTGCGTGATCAAAAGATTCATATGTTGCGTTTAGATCAGTTTCTTTGTAACCAAAACGGATAGAATCTATAATCTTGCTACATCATGGTAACATCTGGGGAAGATCAACTGTTCTGTTCTGTTCAATTCTCGTATCGACGTTACCCAAGTGGCTCAACGGTACGTAACCATAGTTGCACACACCTGGCGCCGTGTGTCCGTCCAAAGGGAAGATCAACTGAATGCAGCGATGCATATATTGGGCCATGGCCTATATTTCATTGATCATTGTACATAGAAACCTTTGGTTCGGCTGTTGCGTTATCTCAGTTACTAACTAAACAAATGGGCTAGAGTCTTCGAACTTGTTGCATAGGTACATCTGGGGGAGATTAGCTTAATGTAGTGATGCAGATTGGGTAATAACCTATATTTTTTAGATCACTGAGCAAAGAAAAATATAGTATAACATTTGCGTTTAGCTCAGTTCATGTCAGTTTCTAAATATCCAAAAGGGATAAAGTCCTCAAACTTGCCACACAGTAACATAGATCTGCGATTCATTGAATGCAGTGCAGCATGTTTTAGCCATGACCTATTGTAACGTGGACCAACCTGCAAACAAACCCCGTCAGTGGAAAAGCATGCTCACCCACCAAGGGCGGTTTATTTGCTTATATACCCCAACATTTACTCGACCACAAACTTCCGAGTTTGTAATTTGCATATCTATTTATATCCGTGACCTTCTACCGTCACAGGAGCGGATGTAGTGTAGTGGATAACACTCCGGACTACCAATCCAGGGGTCGCAAGATCGATTCCCCGCTTCTCCGGTCTTTCGGATGAGACTTTAAACCGAGGTCCCGTCTCCATATGACCTCGTTGTTGGTGGGACGTTAAATCCGAGTTCACTCACACTCACTCTACCGTCACATTACTTTCCCCTCCGAGAAGTCTCGTCCCGAGACTTGGCCTGGGAATTACATGGGTAAGGCAACTCCGGTCTGGCAGTTGTCATTATCCCACCGCTGCCACCAAATGTAACGTGGGCCGACCTGCAAACAAACCCCGTCAGATGAAAAGCATGCTCACCCACCAAGGGCGGTTTATTTGCTTATATACCCCAACATTTACTCGACCACAAACTTCCGAGTTTGTAATTTGCATATCTATTTATATCCGTGACCTTCTACCGTCACATTATATTTCAAGGATCATTGAACATAGAAAATTTTGCTTCACCAGTGAGTGGCGTTTATGTCAGTTTCTAAGTATCCAAAAGGGATAGAATCTCCAAACTTGATACACAGTAGCATCAGGGGAAGATCAACTGAATGTACCCAGCAGGAACATGACGTTAAAATGACGTCGCATCGACGTCACTATGACGTCATTTCTAGGCCATGTGCCCGCTGGGTAGCGACTGGTATCAGCTCATGACCTGCATTTTACAGTTCATTGAGCATACAAGATGTAGATTCACTGCCAGAGTTGGCCAGTTTCTGAGTAACCAAAAGGGATACAGTCTTCATTCATGGTGTACAGTGATGTCTGGGAAAGGATAGCTCAATCCGGTTAAACATATATGATGGTGACCTACTTTATATGGTTCATTGCACTTGGATAAATTCTTCACCAACTGTATTAAGTTGCTTACTATTCAGTAACAACAAGAGGTCAAGTTGTAATATTTGGCTTACATCTGGTTAAGACCAGGAGAAACTGATATCGACGTAAACTTTCATGCTTAGTGATTTTGCCTCATACATTTTGTATTTCTAAAACCATTTTATTGATTTGCATGATACAAGAGGAAAAACTGTAAAATTTCAGGGAAAATCAGGGAAAAGTTAGGGAAAAGTCAGAGGATAAGTTGCAACCCTGAAAACTCTCTCACAAACATCATTCAGCAGCTGAATGCCGATGCCCACTGAATTTGCTGGTTTCCTGTCATCAGTATGGCTGCAAAATTTATCAGTATCGACTGACACTTTATAAGCTTCAGACGGAGACTTTGCAAACAAAAGCTGTTCAAGAGCTATTCCAGAACTTCTGGTGTGTTTTAAGTTTTCTCTTAGGTTTGGTTTCAGCATTACAAGTTTAATTTTTGCACTTTTACATTATGTCTACGGGAAACATTCACACGAGAACAGCATATATGGTTCCAAGCTTCAGTATGTTGAGCATATCTGAGCCATGATACGAAAAACCAGCAAAGTGGCTTGTGTGCCCAGCAAAGACTCAGATCAGCCTGGGCATCTGCCCAGTCAGAGAAGAGTCTTTGTTGTCTGCATGGAGGTAGCTTAGATCCTTAGCTACCCTTTAAGCGCAAAAGCGCAAGGCGAGGACTCTGGTCAGACTTTGCAGCAGCCCAGGCTGATCTGAGTCTTCGCTTGGCGCACATGCCACTTAATTGATTTTTGGTATGTCGCGGCTTAAAGTAAAACACTCACTTAAATATGAACAGACTTCAAATTATAGATCTTGATTAGCAATTAGATTTGGTGAAAATGTCATGAAAATCGGACTTCAAATAAGAAAGATATGAAGATTTTAAAAAATCAAAATGGCGGTCTCGGAGTCCGCCATTTTGGAAGTTCCTGTCACGTGATACATATTTAAATCTAGAATAAGAGCATATTGCTTACTTTCACAGTATTTTTTAGTTTTAATTGTTTTCTTTTATGAAGTAAAATATAGATTTATGCATTTCATTTATCTACAGTTTGTTTCAAACTAAAGTTATTTAGGATTTTCATTTTTGTCTGTGAGTTTATGGCGTCATTAACTCACAGATTTGCTGGTTCCCAGCTCAACATTTTAATATCTTTGATCTGTCATATCTTTCTTATTTTAAGTCCGATTTTCATGAAATTTTCGGCTAATTTCATGTTTTATTAGAATCTTTAATTTGAGTCCAACATGCAATTTAGTGAGTGTTTCCTTTAATTATTATGGATCTGTCAACCAGTATGTTCTCTGCGACTATAGAATTTTGTTCAAAGACCTCTGCTGCAGAACCAGTTAATCAGCAATGAACAAAAATGATAGATGATTGAAGTCCTATGAAAAGGAACCTTAAAGCCATGAGAATAAAGTAAATACTGTAAGTAGCCCGTGCAATTGCTCAGGCTGTATAGTGTCTACGGTTTTACTTTTTTAGGGTCTATAGATTGTATGGCGGAAAGGGAAGGCTTTCATCAGACTGTGCACATGCATTAAGGTACCTTTTCACACGACGCCAATAAGATGGAGTTAGCCAGAGAAGGTCGCATGCAATAACAAAACAATCGAAGGATACTGCAGGATGACGAACAGTGTAGGAAAGACAAACTACAACAGAGAACTACCTGGAAACGGTACGTATTAACCCATAATGCGCCAAAAAGCAGACGACAAAATTTACATCTGCAGAATTTCAAAAAAATGTTTCGTCCAAGCGATATCATATTGAGAATTCGAACACTAGAGGGCAAACAGTATAGATTCAGATGAGGTGGCTCATTATGAGCCACCTCATCTTGATCTACACTGTTTGCCAATTTAACAATTTTAATTTTTGGCGCTTTAAGCGTTAATATGACTAAATCAGCGGTGGCTCGAACTCTCTCTCTCTCTCTCTCTCTCTCTTGATTCTCGAACAAAGAATTATAACAGAAAGTGCAGCAACTGATAAAGAAGGCCAGGTAAACCAATCAGTTAGTCTGTCACTCAATAAATCCATCCATCAATCAATCAATAATATATATGGCACATTTGTACACTGTAAAAAATACCGTAAAAATTACGGTGAATCCGTTGAAATATTGATAATTTAAGCACCGTAAATCATTTTACTGTAACAGTTTTTTTATCGTAGTTATTACAGGCGGGCCGTAAAATAAGTCTCGACATATATTAGCGAAAATGAACCTTACTGTTGTTATTTTCAGAAAGACGAAAGATGTAGTTAAAAAAAGACATAGACTAAGTTAAATTTTACATTAAAAATACATATTGATGCGGCATCAACAAACAAAAATATTTACAACTGCTAAAATATACATATTCGTAATTTGATACCAGCGCACCACAAAATTATAATCCCTGAAAGGGTTGGCTGCCACTTATGTCCTATATCGAACAAAAGAAACTGTCATTTCTGCAAAATCTCTGCACAATGCCGCCAAACATGCTATCAAGACAAGTATTTGACCTGCGTATGAATCTTTTTACTCTCAGAGGTTATAAAAATCAGTTGGGTTTCATTCCTGATATCTGGAAAATACTAAAGAAATATGGCCTAGAAGACTTTTTGCACAGATATCTAACTACAGCGATGTTTCCTTCTAAGTATGCATGGAAGTCATTGATTAAAACAAGAATTCGAAATTTTTATGAAGCAGCCTGGAATGAAAGGCTGAACAATGATGCCGACTTTGCGAGGTTCAAAATAATACAACCTGAATTAGCATTATCAAATATCTGGAGTGTTGCCCTCGACAAAACATCTGCTCACGCTACATTTCTGGTTGCAAGACTGTGGACCGTGGTACCACAACAAAATGATTCGATACAATGTTTGCTATGTGGCAGCTTAACTTATGACATTTATAAACACATTGTGTCTGCTTGTGTTGGTTTTTCAAGAGCAAGAAAACTTTTTATTACTCATGTTATGAATGATATCAATACTGACATTGGAAATTACCTGAGACAAACAGACTTAGAATCATTCTACTGTGCTCTATTAGGGGCCAAGAATCATACATGCTTTGAATGTGATGAAACTGTTTACGACATGTTTTTATGTAGCTCTGTAGCATTTGTGAGCCAACTAGTCACACTTTACACTAGTCATCATGATGTCTCGACTTAAGGGAGCTGTGACACCTCCGTGCTTTTTCCCACCATTTTTGCAGGGAGAGGCAACTTTTGTCGTATCCTGTTTGCTTCCCTTAGCGATGCGGCCTTCTAGATGGGGACTGCTCCTGAAGGGAGGAAACCTTCCGTTAGGAGTTGCCCCCCATTGAAAGGGAAGCTGGAATGAAGATCGGCAGAGTGGCTTCACTTGTAGGTGCATCCAGCCTCGATCAGTACATTTGCCGTATATTGCCAGTTTCAATTCGCTGCTTACATTCCTTGTGTTTCGCTTCGGCAAGGGACTCAGAACGGCGACAACTGAATGCAGTTTGGGTCACGTGAAATGCTGCCTTAGGCCGCGCGAGTGTGGTGAATACGCATGCGCAGACTGACCACGGTTTTCACTCTTCATCTCTTAGATACGTTGAGGAGGGAAGACTGTGGCCCGTCTCCGCAGGTGTTCGGGCTGATCCGTCTTCTCTTTTCGCGCGTGCCATGAGGTAGCATTTCACTTGACGTAAATGGCATGTGTGCGGTTGCATTCGGCAGCAACAATGCTAGTTCTATTGAACATATCCACTTACTCTTCCTGTAAATATTTTATCTTGTTCTTCGTACTTACCACCCTGTTATATTGTATTTGTAATCTCTGCCGGGATAAAGAGGAAATAAAGAGTATAATATATACAAGCATGCTGATTGATTGATCGATTGATTGATTTTTCGACCGATCGATCGAGTGTTTGTTTGTTTGATTGGATGGTTGATTGATTGATTGATCGATTTTTCGATCGACCGATCGATTGTTTGTTTGATTGATCGATTTGATGCAAATGCCCTTCGAGACAGTATTTCAGACAAACCCTTCATTTAATGGTAAACCATACTCAAATATATGCAGAACAGTATCTTTACATCAATCATCAATCAATTCAATCTTTTGCTATATTTACATGGGTCTTGTGCATGCTAAGAATTTTTCCTATTTTTGGTTTGCATTATCAGGTTACCTGGTATGAACCTAAACATTTATATATATATTTTTTTATTCAATGCCTTGATTTATTTACACATATTTCTGAAAATTGATGATACCCGGGTCATTCTGCCATTTCCCTCTTCAGAGGAGCATTTGCCATGGTGGATGCATGCTACTATTTGATGGTGCCATGAGCTTCTACTGTAGCTCATAATGCATTTTATAAATAATTCTGTATTCTGTATTCCTGGAAATTCCGCCTTTATAGGCACACCCTCGATGAGAAGGTAAAAAGAGGTTCACAGCTTCACTTGTTATAATTGGAAGAGTCACTCGTAAAAGTCACAATAAAAAGTAAAAATGCCACCACCAAATGTACATACATTCATACAATAATTTAAAAAGTTATAATCGTACGCCACAGCACAGTACACTGTCACTTGAAGGCTGTCCCAAATAAGGACTAAAATTACCGTCCTGTGGACTGCTGTAACCTCTTGGATTTTTTTACTTTTGGAGGAAAGTTCTAGTATCTGATAGCGTTTAGCATGTAGAGTATATGTTAATCGTCTACTATGATAATGTAGTGTGTGTACAAGTTCACTGAGCTCTTTACAGTCAGATTCACGGTGGCCATCTAAAATCACACTGCAATCAACTATCAGCTGCTGGAGCAATGAAAAATCTGAAGCCGCAGGGAATACGTCAAGTAAGTCACAGAGCACACTCTGAATGTCTAAAACTATAGGGTTTCTGGCAAAGTCCAATACACGACACTCCAACAGAAAATGATCTAAGGTTTCTTCAGCATCATAACACTGCTGGCATGTCAGATTCACTTCATTTTGGTTAAATTTAACTCTATTGGTTTGCAATATATGATATATGTACCAGTTTTAAAATCTTGTTCTTAACGGGAAGGAATAGAAACCGGGACCAACGCCCGGGACCCGGGACCAAAATCCGGGACCAATTTTTGTTGGCCCAAAATTGTACCAAACATGCCAATAAGAATCTGAAAATTAAACCATAGGTAGTTTATAGGCTCGTCTGAAAAATGCATATAAAGATTTTATAAAACTTTCGATATTTGTTGAAATTTTAACAAAAAGACAGGACCAGGTCAAGCAATTTCGACCCGTGACCAGTTTTTGCGGTATTGACGATGTCAAGCAAATCTCAATTTTTTCCTACAGAAACATTTTAAACCCAAATTATTTTACATCTCGTCATATGTAAACATACTAAAGAAGATTGAATTTTTTAAAAATGCAAAATTTATCTATTATTTTTGCGAAAAATTTGACCCGGGACCAAAATCGTCATTTGTTTCGTAGACGATGTGAAGGAAATTTCAGTTTTTGTCTCTATAAACGTTTAAAATCCCATCAGTTTTACATTTACTCGTATGTAGAGATGCCAAAGAAATAGAAATGAAAAAAAGAAAAAAGAAATCGAGATATTTAACCAAAATGCTACGAATAACTCTGCCCGGGACCAAAGTCGTCATTAAAAAGCTGACGATGTCATGTATTTCTTAATTTTTGATAAGGAATAACTTTTTGATAGTCCTTATTTACCTTGTGCAAGGTTCTAAACATGCCAAAACTATAACAATTGTCTAATTTTGTCTTGGTTAGGTCTGCTGATAGGCATATTTAACCAGGGACCAGCTCGGGACAAAATTATGAAATATGGTTTTTGAAAAGGTTATTTGCTGCCTGAATAGTATATCTATTTTAGTATCGTCATCCCAACAGAACCTTTATTCATTTGACATTGAAGAAATGTTCTTTCATACACTTTTCACACACCCAAGAGCATTCCTCATTTATTTTAGAAGCGGATCAATTTCTGCTTTTGTGGAATGTTCAGATTCTATGGCAACGTACCAAGACAATGTCTAAGCCGCAGAAAATGACCATTTGGTCCCAGGTAGGTTTTCTCTCAAAATAAGGGATATATTTCACAATTTTTTGCATTTTCGTCTTTTGTGGCATCTACAGATATGACACAAAGTAAAAAAATGAGATTTTAAACGATAATGTAGAAGAAAATTAAAAATTCATTGACATCGTCAACATCGCACAATAAACAAATGACGATTTTGGTCCCGGGTTGGTCCCGGGTCGAATTTTTCGCAAAAATTACCGATAAATTTAATATTTTTTAATTTTTTTATCTTCTTTGGTATGTTTACAGATGACGGATGTAAAAATATTGGGGTTTAAAATGTTTCTGTAGGAAAAAAATGAGATTTGCTTGACATCGTCACTCCCGCAAAAACTGGTCCCGGGTCGAAAAAGCTCGACGTGGTCCTGTATTTTTGTTAAAATTTCAATAAATATCGAAAGTTTTATAAAATCTTTATATGCATTTTTCAGAAGAGACTATAATCTACTTATGGTCCAATTTTCAGCTCGTTATTAGCATCTTTAGTACAATTTTAATGCCAACGAAAATTGGTCCCGGATTTTGGTCCCGGAATTTGGTCCCGGGTCCCGGTTTCTATTCCTTCCCTTCTTAACAGGAATACGAGATATGTCTCTAAGACTCAAACTATATGGTCTAACTGCTGGATGACACTTTCCAATAGTATAACTTTTTGACAGGAACTTCAGGGAATGAATAAAGTCTTGACTGAGCCAAAACTCTAGCACTCCAGTAGTTATTCACAGCTTTAACGTCAGTCGGGGTATTATCGGACAAAACCCAGGTTTTCGGCTTTCCAAATTTAACCTTTACTGCCTTACTCTTTAAAATGAGACCTCCTAATACTTTGAAGAAAGCCGAAGCTTGTCAGTAAGACTTGAGTTGTGTTTTCTTGATAACCTGTAGAGAGCGGCATGGTTTTTAAGGCAACCCAAATCGGGTAATTATCGGACATGTACGGTAGTTATCGGACAAAAAGCAGGTTGTTGAAAAACAACAATTAAACAACTAAAACAGTTCAGAATGCGTTCTTTTAACTTTAATAAATGCATTCAGATGTGGAATTTACAAGAAATGGGAGTTATTTGGTCAAAATGCGTAGAATTCTATTTGAAACAGATGTGACAAATAATTTGCATAAATGTAAAGAGTTCATTGTTGGAAATATGAGGTAGACATGAAGAGGTGAATTTACAAAACGTAATTTAGTTCTATTATTCATTTTCTAATATTTAGCTAAAAAGCATCGGGACAACTTTAAAATCTGCATTACAACAGATCTTGCCAAACTTAGCAGATGCCTTCCTTATACGTTTCTCATAAGTTAGAATCCCAAAATGCAGGATTTGTTGATGTTGAGAAGTGCTTTTATGAGGAAAGATCAAAGGGTAATTTTCTGCGCAGAAATCTAAAATGATAATATCGTTATTGGAAATATACTAAATGCTAAGGGTACTTTATTGCATTAAAAAGAGCGTCCTAGTTCTTATTTTATCAAACTCTTTCACACATTATCAGGCTCGGCAGAAAACAAAGACGTAGCCTGTGTCCAAATTTTTTGTCAAAAAAAAAACCCAGGTGATACTATTTCAACAAGATTGAACAATTTTATTCATACATCTGTTTAGTATCAGTAATAAGTTATTTATATTGAAGGTGTCATATAGATATGCTTGCCTACCCGTTATTTAATGAATGCATCTAATGTACATTTGTACATGGACCTTGTACATGGTTGAACATTTGAGAATAAGCTGCCGTTTTGATCTGGTCTACCTTACAATTTGAGAAAGAGTTGGAATCAATAATTGCTAGGACGCTCTCCATAATGCAATAACGTACCGTCAGCGTTATGTAAATTTTCAATAACGATGTTAATTTTTTTAGATTTCTGCGCAGAAAATTACCCTTTGATCTTTCCTTATAAAACACTTTTTAAGCAGCATGTATCTCTTTTTTTGTATTCTAAACAAAAATAAGAAATCTGCTAACTTCCAGGGAGATACGTTTATTTATCTAGTTATGATTTTTGCAGATTTTTGCATTTATCACAAATTACCACCTTAAATGCAAAATTGGCCACGCTATTGGAACCCTGTCGTACTGTGTACTCATGGGGCTTTTATTGAACAGAACAGAACAGAATTTTATTGCTAAACATAAGACTCCGGCCACTCTATGATGGCATAAGAGCAAACAATACAAACAAATGTAAAAACATGCACATATAAGAATATGTAAAATGATGTAAAAGGCAATGAAAACAATGACTTGGACAATACACTGAAAAGAATTTCATGAATATGAATAGAAGCATGCAATGAAAACGACTGCGACGTGATTGAATAAGAAATCGTGTCCGATAATTCCCGTAATTTGGTTCATTCGGTTCACTCATAACTCCAACACACTAACCCGATCAATCTATAAATAGATGCCATTTTACCGACACACACGAGGCTGATGCCAATTTTGAAATTCAGCTATGACTGCTAAACTTTCATAGAAAAATGCAGACATGCGTTTCAACGTGAAATGAAAATAGTAATAACAACCGGAAGTGGAGGTTTTAACAGGGTGGACTTAGTTTTGCCCGGGTTTTCTGATCTTGGCCAACCCTGTTCGTCACCACGTTGCTGCTGCTAGTGGCGGGAAAAATGATTGGTACCCAGCTGCCTTTAGTGTGCTACAGGAATATATTAGGCACAGGGGATTAATAACCATTTGACTTTGTCCGATAACTACCCTTGTCCGATAATACCCCGATTGACGTTATCACATTGACTTTTCCATGTCATGTATTTACAATAAGGTTTGCTCAGGTAATCGGTGAAGTATGCAAGTATTTTTGCAAATCTTATACTTGTGAATTAGAAAAAAAAAGAAATTCAAGAGTAGCTTCCCTTCTTGTTCAATTTCCGTAAACATGCCAAATCCAAAGAATGCTCTTACACTTAAGCAGGTGCGTTTTAAACGGTGATCATGATCTTTTAAAACTACACTATTTTCTCTACTCGTATCCGAGTAGTTCTCGTCATTTTTTACTATCAATTTCCTGTTTTCTCCCAAACAAGGACGTTTTCTTTCAGTTTGCGGTAGTTATGTATTATGTACCTAATAACTCCGGTTTCGACACACACGTCATGAATTTATTTATAGAAACGAACCTCAGGGAGCGATCATTATTTGATATGCTATCACGAACAGACAACGTCACGTCCAGAAGCAGTTCTCGTCATGTTGCTTTTGAGCTCGATTTTAAAATAAATATAAAACCCATTTTGCTGTTGTTCCTATATAATGATTTTTGACATCTTATTCATGTAACAAAGTCCGTTCGTATGCCGAATGCGCTCATTTTTTTTAATGAGGTCACAGCAAACGAAAACAAACACAAAACTGAGACGAAGAATTTGTCTTGTTCACGAGGCTGCTGAAAACGATAAATGATGACTGGGTCAGGTTTGCTATTTTAATATTTTTGTGTTTTTCCTGCAATGTTGACTTACATTCGGAATTTGTTTGCAAAGTAGACACAATATTGGAAAACCCGGCCCAATTAAGAGAGGTCAGCACGTAGCTTGAACGTGCTCACGTGAATGCCCCTGACGTAATCACGCGACTTTGCGAATCCAAAAGAGAAAAAACGGCATTTATATATACACAGCTCGATATCTTGATGAGTTTTTGCACTAGTTTGACCAAATGTATCATAAACTTAGGTTTAAGGCAGTTGAAGAGAAGGAAAAATACGCGAAAAACTCGTTTTAAGCAGAATGACGAGAACTACTAGCTGACGAGATCTACTCGGATACGAGTAGTGGTTGTCATGAAATTTTCTTGAATACTGCCAGGATAGCAGTCCTGCTATTTCCTTCACCTTGATATCTGTGCTGTAGAGACGTTATTCTAATTCTGCGCAGTGCCTAATTTCGCGCACTTGCCACTAGAAAATGCGTCGGTGTGAACAGTTAAGCTGGCTCAGCCTGTACATATGTGCTAAGTGAACAGTAAATAAAATCATGGCTCAGCTTTTGTATTGTGATTTTTACTGACATGTCCGTTCTCTGTCTGTCTATGGCAAAAAAATAAAAAAAATAATGAAATGGCCATGCAATATAGTATTTTGATCTTATCTTTCTTGATTTCATTTCTCTGTAGTGACGCATCGTCTTGGCCTGTTCCGGGTCCAGATGTAAGTACCTGGGATTAGTAGTACTGGAAGCAAACCAAGAGCGATAATAGGTCTACTTCCTCTGCATGTGCGCAGTTCTGTCAGCGGTGTGCACAGGGACAAAGCAGTGACTAAAGGTGGTGTAAGTTCCCTGTCCGTCTTGCCTTGCTTTCACTCTACAAGGGATCTGTAATATTCTATTTGGGGCATCTTTACTTTATGTCTCTCCATCCTACAAGATAGGGGTTTCAAGTTTTATTGGTAGAAATAGGGTAAAACCATTGAAGTGTGGAGGCTTTTGAAGGATCTTGGCCAAAGGCGACTGTTTACCATGCATTCCCTCACCATCACATGAAAGAATCACTTGTGGTCACTATAGGAAATAGGGGAGAGTCGGGTAACTTCGGACGGGCGGGTAAATTCGGACACTGACATTGTTTCCTTTATATGTCAGTTGTTTGGAACTAAAACAAAAATTAACTTGCCAAACAGAGAAAATCCTGATGAGATGGCTCATGATGAGCCGTCTCATCTGGATTTTCACTGTTTGCAATTGTATGTCCGAATTTACCCGCCCGTCCGAAGTTACCCGACTCTCCCCTATCTCATTAATGCTGTCATACGAAAGACAGTAAAAGGACTTGCCCAACCAAAAAGGACAGAAAAAAAGTTTCGGGCATCGAAAAGGACTTTTATTTGCAGTTTTATGCTATAAAAAAACATATCCCAGCAGGCATATAATGTTGAATCAATGTTGAATCATGCCCTGAATTTGAAAATTGAATATACATTGAAGCCTCAATATTGATTCAACCCTTGTCATTCAATCTTGAAAGGTTGAATCAATCTTTACCATTCAATGTTGAAAGGTCAATCATAGTTATTTAACATTGCCAATGTTAAATAACTATTGAATGGATCTTGACATTTCAGTGTTTAAGTGACAATGTTGAATAAATAATGAATAAAGGTTGATCAATCTTAAAGCAGCGTTCAGGCAAAATTAAATGTTGAATCAATATTGAGTGCCTGTTGGGATGTTTAAGACCCTCCAATATCATCATGATTTAGGATGCCTGCAGATGCATTTTTGCTGCATTTTGAGGATATTCCCTTTAAAATGTCTGTCTAGTGTGTATTGATCTCTGATATTTATACTTTTCACTCAGACTCAGATTATTATCATTTCAGTTTATGGTACGGTCAGAGGTTTTAAAGCTATACAGAAATATTTTAAGAACAGTCCGAAAAATTCCAGATGAATATTACCGAGAAGAAATGACAAATTGGGCACGGAGGGATTTCAAGAGTAATAAACACTTAACAGATGAGGTAATTACTGTGGACTGATAATGATTGTGGGTAAATTAAAGCTCCAAGTAAGAAGGGGTTACGGAGATAATTCAGAGATAATTTTTGTTGATTATCCATGAAAACATATTTGTGACTCCTAATTAGAACCGTCTCACTGAGACGGTTCTAATGAGGGTCACAATGTATGTTCTATGGCAAAATAAGGAAAATCTCTGTTACCCCTTCTTTTTTTTGAGCGTTGCTTAAGGTGTAATGGTACACCTCCATGTTTTCGTCTCATCTCCAACTAGCAAAAGTGAGACATACGTATTACTTTACCGGTGGTGATGGCGGCGAAATGTTTTTCATCAAGTTTTCTAGTTTAGCTCTGTTTTGTGACAATGCACAGACAGGCGAGACACTGTATTCCACAGAGTTCTTGTTTCACTATATTTACAAAAGGAAACAACATTTTTGGGCTCCTGTTTTTTTCCCTTGATGACAAACCCTTCCAAAATGGGGTATACTCATGAAGGAAAGAATTCACCTCTAGGGGAGCAGGCTCTTTCCATTAGGAGTTACCTCATATGGAGACACAGTGGTTCCTTAAAAATCACGTGACGGTGAATTTGAACATGTTTCTGTTACATCATAGATATTAATCATTGGTGTCACATACAATGGACAGAAGTTACTGATTTTCATGCATTCCCTCACAGAATACAACAGACAAACCCGGACAAAAATAGAATCCTGCATTATGTAGTTGGCAAGATATGTAGTCATGCGACTCATGACATTGCGTTCCGCTCCGCTCCGCTACACTACCGTGTGAAGTAGGGGTAGTGTAACGGTAGCAGATTCTAAGACCCTACTTTGTAGGTCTAGCAAGATATGCAGCATGACCCACAATCAAGCATAAAAACACAAAAATCATGAAAATAGGCCAGAGTCAGCAGCTATGTCTGTATTTCAGCTTATAACTCAACCAAATTGCATCTTTTCACCATGTACTTAATATAATATCAGTAAATATGAAAGAATGTTCTTTTGATTGTTGCAAACTGTGATAAGCCAGCACGTCTATGAGCAAAGTTATGCAGAGCTCTAGATAAGAGGGAGTATTTGGTGATAATTAGGGATAATTTTTGTTAATTCTGCATAAAAACATATGTTGTGACCCCTCATCTGAACCATCTCGACGAGAAATAAGAAAAATTATCCCTAATTATCATCAAATACTCCCTCTTATCTAGAGCTCTGGTTATGAGTACAGTGACAGAACTTTTTGGACGATCCTCATAAATGAGAATATAAGTCTTAGTTCCTTTCATAAATGAGCCGCGACACGAGAAAACCAACAAAGTGGTTGTGTGGCAAGCCCAGACTCAGATCAGCCTGGGGATTCGCCAAGTTTGACCAGACTCTTCGTTAAGTGCTCAAAGGGTAGCTAAGTGTCTAAGCTTCCTCGATGCGGACAGCGAAGACTCTGATCAGACTGGGCGGATGCCCAGGCTGATCTGAGTCTGGGCTGGGCGCACAACCACATTGTTGGTTTTGTCGTGTCGCGGCTCAAATGTTGGTTGATGCAGAGCTCCAGATAAGTTGTTTTTTTTGACAATAGTTTGGAGATAATTTTGTTTATTCCTCAACAAAAACATATGTTGTTACCTTTCATTAGAACCACCTTGGCCAGACGGTTCTAATGAGGGGTCACAACATATGGTGTGATGGAGAAATAGGGAAAATTATTCTTAAATTATCCCTGTTACCCCTTCTTATCTGGAGCACTGCTGATGTGACAGTGATGTGAGGATCTGATAATTTACTTTTGTTTAATCCATTGCAGGCTGCTATAAAAATGATGATTACCAGGGGCAGAATGTCCTTAAAAGAGCTGGAAACATCCATGGAGCTGTCTAAATGGTAAGAGGAAATTTTAGATATAAGATATCTGGCATAGTTTGTCTACCTGTACAGAGAGGTACTCCACTAGCTTTAGCTATAAATGGGTTATTGCCCATACAGGCAGATGCCCATTGCTCAATCACTTACCATGATACTCATTGTAGACATTGCACATTGCCGGTTATGATGCTTAAGATTTGGCTATCTGGGGATAGTGATGTATCTTAACCATTTAATATGATTTAGAGCTGTAGCTTGGAGGGAATACTAAAGGTGAATTGATAGGTTTTCAGGGGAAGCAACTCAAACATTTCTTACATGCCTTCATGTGTCTAACAGAGCTCTAGATAAGAGGGAGTATTTGGTGATAATTAGGGATAATTTTTGTTAATTCTGCATAAAAACATATTTTGTGACCCCTCATCTGAACCGTCTCGTTGAGACGGTTCATATGAGTGGTCACAACATATGGTTTTGATGAGAAATAAGAAAAATTATCCCTAATTATCACCAAATACTCCCTCTTATCTAGAGCTCTGTCTAAACAGTCTTGTAGAGAGCATAAGAACAGGTTTTTACTAAGATTGAACATAAATTACCTCAAATTCTTACTAAGTAGGTGATAAGTCTAAGCTTTGTTTACCCAAAAATTGTTCATGCAGAAATGAGCCGCGACACAAGAAAATAAAAAAAGTGGTTGTGCGCCCAGCGCAGACTCAGATCCGCCTGGCCATTCACCCAGTCTGATCGGAGTCTTCGCCGTGAGCTTAACAGATAGCTAAGGGTCTAATCTACCCTATAAGCGCAAAGCGAAGACGCTGATCAGACTGGGCGGATGCTCAGTCTGATCAGAGTCTGCGCTTGGCGCAAAGCCACTTTGTTGGTTTTCTCGTGTCGTGGCTCAAATGTATGTTACATGGGCTGGTTAAATTCTTGTTAAAATATCTCCAGTCAAGTGTTAATCCTCTGACTGTAGTCTGAGTCCTGTGGGCCGTGTTTCTCTTGTTCAGTGTAAATTAGTAAGATAGGGAAGACCCAGGCTGTTTACCTATATATTTCACAAAATGCATGCAGAACCTTCACTGTTGCACTTGATTAACACAGAAATACACTATTAATCCTAATAAATGCGCCTGCTCAAATAAATGCCCCTTGCCGCTTTTCCTAAAATAATGTTATATTAATTTGCATGAATTCCTGTATGCTTCTCTGGATAAGGTGGTTGAAATAGGTCTACTCTTAAAGGAAAGAGGAGCAAATAATTTCCTTTAAAAGTGGACCCCTTCTGAAAAGGGAGGCAAAAAAAGTAGGGTTACTTCCTCTGAAAGTATACCCATCACCTTTATACAATTGTTTATTAGAGGTATTTTGGCAGTGGCTGATTTACTATGCTTTAGGCTCTAAACAATGCCCCTTTTTCATGAAATGCAATGGCACCTGGGCATTTGATAGGATTAATACAGTAAACAAGTTTGTAATCTTGTCTACTTTATGTATAGGAATGCCACAGATGAAATGGAAACAAATCACTTCAAAGGAAATAAAAAAAATTAACTGCTTAAATCTTTAACCATGATGTAATTTATTTATGAAACTTTATAAAAGGGTTTAGCTTATCAAGATATATGTCATGAACAAGGTAGACAAAACTCAGTATTTTAGTTTTTACATTACCTGCCCTTGCCAGAAAAAATTGTGTCTTGGTCATGTTTCCTGAACCCAATGGAATATAGCCATGAAACTGCACAGAGGGGCTTATCTTATGGAGTTGATTTGTTGGGGACTTGAGCCCATAATAGTCTGTTAAATGATGACCACAAGTTGACCTTTACCTAATTTATGGCAAGGTCAACTTTGGTATAATATGCTTCTATATGAGAAAATGTTTAAACAGTGGGTGGTTAACTAAATGACCTGATGAAGAAACTACATTTGTATGTTGCAAAAGGTCAAAGTCATTTTTTGATTTTTGGTCAAAGTCACTGAGATTTTGTCACCTGTCAACAGTTTCAAACATCTTCTCCTCTGAAGCCACTGGGCTGATTGAAGCTTTATTTCAAATGGAGCCTCCCCCAGTCAGAGGAATAAAAGTTTATTCAAGTGGTATTGGTCACATGACCAAGATGGCTGCCATGCCCATATATGGTAAACACTCTTTAAAAATCTTTTTCTCCTGAAACTAATGCCAATGGCCTTGAAACTGTATATGCAATGACCTTATCTAATTAAAGGGAAAGTCAACTTTGGTACATAGTGCTTTTGTATTGGATAATGCTTAAAAAGTGGATTTCTCAGAAACTATTCAAGTCTAAGGTATAATATTTATTAAATGATCTGATGACAACATTATGCAGCTTATTGTCAAGGTCATTCTTTGACCTTTCATCAAGGTCACTGAGATTTAAAAATTAAACTATGCACTTCTCTAAAGCCACTGGTTTAAAATGTGTAACAAATGAGCTAAGTTACCAATTGTGTCTGTTGACAGTAAGACCTCAGGTGAGCTACAGGACCATTGGTCCACTTGTTTTAGTTATCTCTGCTGTACTCCTAAAGTAGAAAATTTGTTCTCCAATGATAGAATCTTGGTCAGAGGATTCACTACCAGGAAGCAGATACTAGTCTGCTTTAAAAGTTGTCTATCTTGTTAACATGATCATCAGACCATAGCTGTGCAGCCATGAAATTTAAACATAGGTGCTGATATAGTTTCAAATGGCAATAAATCATAGGATTTACATAATAATGTATTTGCATAATTTTTATTGTGCTACTTGTAAGAGGGAGAATTGAGGATAGTCAAAGATAATTTTTCTTATATCTGAACGAAAACATATGTTGTGACCCCTCATTAGAACTGTAATGACAAGATGGTTTTAATGAGGGATCTATGCTTTTATGGAGCAATAAGGAAAATTATGCCTAGATTATTCCTGTTACCCCTTCCTATCTGGACCACTGGTATTCAGTTTTTTCAAACACATAGGGTGGCATATTCATGTATTCTGAAAAGTACTGTAAATTATTATATATTATAATACAGAGGCCCACAAAAGATGAGTATTTGAGAATAATTCTGGAATTATGATTTCTCGATTTAAAAGCCAATAAAACATATGTCGTGACCCCTTATATGAACTCACTTGATGAGACAGTTCTAATAAAGGGTCATAACACAAGTTTTTATGGAGAATTATAAAAAAATAATCACATCATTCAGCCCTGGATCCAGGGGTGGGTTTTGGGGCTTCAGCCCTGCCATCTGGGCCTCTGTGTTGTGTATAATATGTAGGCCCCCAGATAATAAAGAGTGTCTGATGACAGTTTGAGATACTTTATCCATAATATATGTTGTGGCATGCCATTAGAATTGCCTCGGTGAGCAGTTCTATTAAGATATCACAACATATATTTGAATGCAAAAAAGGCCTTATCAGATATTCTCATCAAATTGATCCCTAATTATGTCAAACACATCTTGTCATCTCCCAACTCCACTAGTTATGCAGAGCCCCACCAGTATGTGGTGGTCTGGATCTCGGCCTGTCATAGTAATACAGCTAGTGTATTCTCAATAATGTTACAGTGTGATTTTATCACCTTTATAGTGATTTTAGGTGTAATATGTACTGATCATTCACTGGATATTTTTTGTCACACATGCTCCAGCAAGCATGTGTTCATGTAATATATCAGGCTGCTTTTCTGTTTGTTTGTCTGTTCATCCTTTTGTACATTCATTCTGTCATAGGCATTTAATGGGCAAATTCTGAGCAAACAGTGCAGACCCAGATCACATAGCGCCGCTCCTAAATGAGCAGTCTAATCAGGGTCAACATTGTTTGCCATCCCAGTTGCATCTTTTGGATACATTTCTCCACCACAAAACTAAACTGCTCCATTTTTAGCTCACCTGAGCCTATAGGCTCATAGGTGAGCTTATAGTATAGCCAGGCATCCATCATCTGTCCATTACCTGTCTTAAGTTTCCAAACATCTCCTCTGAAACAGTAAGGCAATGACTATCATATAAACAGAATGCTTACTGTCAGATCCTTTATTGAACCGATTTGTAAATTTGTATATGTGTGTAGTTTATCTGGAATAAAATACTGTTTCAGCCAAACAGCTAGGCGTGAAGCCATATTTCATGTGCAGCCTCCCTGGTTCGGGGGGAACAAAATGTTTGTTCAAGTGGTTTTGGTCACCTGACCAAGATTGCTGCCATGCCCGTATATAATAAAAACCCTTTGAAAATCATCTCCAGAACTGAAAGGCCAATGACCTGAAACTTTAGCATGGGTAACTAGAGCCCTACAAATTTTGTTCGGGTGATGACCCTGCATTGACCTTGACCTGATTTACCTTGACCTATTTTATAGCAAGGTCAGCTTCAATATCTTATTTTTTTTTATATGTAAAATGCTTAAACAATGGATTTCTCAATGGATTTATGGCAAGGTCAACTCGGTTCATTATGATTTTGAATGGAAAAAGCTAAAACAGGGGATTTCATGGAAATTTTTAAGCCGAAGAATGAAGGTATAAGGTCACCAAAGGTCATGGCCTTCTTTGAACTTTGTAATGGTCACTGAGATTCTAAAATTAAGATATGCAGTCCTCTAAAGCCTCTTGTTTAAAATTCATAACAACTGAGCTATTAAGTGACAAATTGTGTTTGCTCTGACAGTAAGGTCACAGGTGAGCTACAGCACTGTCCTCTGGTTTAGGACAGTTAAAGACAGGACTTCTCTGCAGGGGGGGGGGGGGGGTAGGGGGTCTGGTTCCCAGCACATAGCCCTATAACCCGTACAGGTTAGGTGTGAAAATTCAGTCAACCAATCAGTGGACCAGATTTTAATTGTTATGTTGTGACATAATGATTTTATTGGCTAACTGGAGTTGTTGACACTAAACTTGACACTATGAGACCAAGAGACAGAATGACACTTTGGAAGTTAATCCTTCTTATGTAGTACCATCTCTGTCTTTAAGCTTTGTTCACACAGGCAAAGTTTCTGTGACAAAGTAGGATTGGCATAGAAAAATTTGATTGTGTGAATGGAAAATATGCCACATTTTCATTGCCAAATTAATATGGTAAAGTTTCTATGACAAACAAAATGTGTCCTGTGAACAGAAAATTTGCCATAGAATACATGTAACAAAGAAACTAGCTATGGAATTGAGCACAGAAAACTTTGCTCATAATCAGACCAGTTTGATTTTCAGGCCCGTATCCAGGCCACCACGTTCTGGTGGGGCTCTGGATAACTGGTGGGGCTGGGAGTGGCCGCGGTGTATGCATGTGGTGGGAGGGTGGCTTGAAAATATATGACATAATTAGGGAACAATTTGATGAGATTTTTTGATGTCATTGTTGCCTTGAAATATATGTTGTGACATCTCATTAGAATCGCCTCGCCGAGGCGATTCTAATGAGATGTCACAACATATATTTTAAACTACCGACATGGATGAATTACCTCAAACTGTCATCAGGTACTCCTTACTATCTGGATGCCTACATATTATACATAGCAGAGGTCCAGATGGCGGGGCTGAAGCCCCAAAGCCCACCCCCTGGATGCGGGGCTGATTTTGGTCAAAGTATATTTAACAAAGAAAATATGGTACAGTTAGCCGTTTACACAAACAAAATGTGTTTGTCTAGGTAATTTTGATGAGAATTCATTGTTCGTGTGAACACTGCAGCAAATATTTCATTGCAAAAGTTTATTTGACAAAGGGTCTATGCCACATTTTTCTTGAACAAATAATTTCTCTGTGAATTCAATGCAAAATGTTTGCCAAACTTTCTTTGTTACAGTTTCTGTGACAAAGAAACTTTGGTTGTGTGAATGAGGATAATTCTGTGCTCATAATCAAATCAGTTTGATTTTGAACAAATTATATTTAACAAAGAAAATGTGGTACAGTTAGCAGTTTACACGAGCAAAGTGTGTTTGTCCAGGTAACTTTGACGAGAATTCATTGTTTGTTCGAACACGGCAGCAAATATTTCATTGCCAAAGTTTATTTGACAAAGATTCTATGCCATATTTTTCTTGAACAAATAATTTGCTCCGTGTAAATGCAAAATGTTTGCCAAACTTTCTTTGTTACAGTTTCTGTGACAAAGAAACTTTGGTTGTGTGAATTAGGCATTATCCTAATTTTTTAGCTGTCATAATTTTCATAATTTTTGTGATAATTATTTACCATTACTAGCAGCTTCATTTTTGATAAAAGTTACCAGTCTTCAAACTTGGCAAATGCTCCACCAGCAGATGGATTTCAACACCTTGGTACCTTTTTATGCCTTGATGATTTTGTCGATTTTTCCATCAAATCTAGTAGCTCCAGATACAAATATAATTACAGTGGATGGGTACACCTTCAGAGAAAAAACTTTTCTTTTTCCATTTTTGCTTCCCTTCCTAATGGGGTCCACTCTCAAGGGAAAGAACAGAGCTCCCGTTAAGAGGGGGTATTGAGGTTAATTAAAAGATAATTTTTCTTATTTCTCATTAAAAACATATGCTGTGACCCCTCATTAGAACCATCTCAGTGAGATGAAAGTCATTCCACTGTGTATAAATGGCGGAAAAACATGAAAGTGACCACAGTGATACACCATCAAAAAATATGATCAGTAATAAAAAACTGCATGTATTTTTTGGCCCCAAATAGCCAGTTGTTTTGCTGATGTGCCGTAAAACCCATATCACTCACTCATGCACTCCTTCCTAAGATGGCCTCCTATACAGGGTGTTAAGAAAGTTCGAAGACATTACAATATTGCTTATAACTGCAGAAGTTTTATTCATTAAATCTTAAACTTTACAGGTTTCAAGAACTATTCAATATTAAATGATCCACAATGTAACAACTTTTACAACCGTACTTTACCGTTATAAAATTAGCAGTTCATACCCAAGGTGTAAAAGTGGCCTGTTATTTATAATGGATTTTACGAATAAAGATGTGGCATATTAAACTGTTATGTATTCTTATCCCTCAGTGAATCATCATTTTAAAACTAACTGAAATGATAGAGACTAAGCCAAACAGTATTTTATTAGTTACAGTTTGTAAGGAATCGCAAACAACATGCTCATTTTGACAGATGATTCATTGACATGAAAAAGCAGATGAGGCATTAATATTTAGGAAATGGGGTGGGGGTAATGAATTTACACCTGAAACGAAACTTGAAATCAAAAGTTGACATAAATCAGTTTATATCATGACGTAGGTCGTAGAGATATTGGAGGCAAGAATAAAATTTCGAAATATTTGTAATGTATCTGAAAATTATTATATAATTGAAATTTTACCACCAAAAAGTCAAATTATGCAAATGTGTTGGTAAAATAGCATTTCTGCAACAATAATTCATCTCAGTGACGAGAAAATGTAGTTAATTATAGGGGTTTTACCCCAGTATAAAATATTTCAAGAGTTTCCTAAACAATTTCATATTCTTAGCTACTTTGTTTCAAAAATTCAAGGTTTTAGTGCAAAACTCAATGAAAAATGAATTTGAAGTTAAATCAGAAGAGTAATTTGTTAAGACTGATTTTGCGAAACAATATGAAAAGAAAAATCAGATCAAATGTTTATGCTCGATGTGAGAACAAATCTTATAACAAGAGACTAAAAGAAATCTGCAAAATGCCTCTGTGTTAACACATACTGATATGAGCCGTTCTCTGTGAAAACCGGGCTTAATGACATTACCTAATAATTACGTGGTGAACGGATGAAAAACATTAAAATTTATGATTTTTCGGACCTCTATTTATTTCCATGAAAATACCTTAGGCGTTGAGATATAACAGAAAGCCCATGAATTCAGACAAAGTCCAGTCATAAATATGACATATGTTGCCATGACAACGCTTATTTCATGGTAACCCCAAAGCCTTGAAAACAGGTGGTATACCATCATAAAGACCTATCATTTGAGAAAGAATGTTAAGGCATGCAAATTGCCATATGTGTACCATGAAATACACATTGAAAATGAGCAAGCACACTTTTTGTCCGATTTATTTTGTGTAACAAGCACAGAAAGCGCGTTCAAACAAACGTAATAACGTTGACGTCAAAACATATGTGCATGACGTTAATAACGTCACATAAAGAAACTGCACTACCTGTTAGCTTCTAAAGTCTATATCTCAGTAATAAATAATGGTAACCATCTCAAATTTTCAGAAAATGTTTGAAAAAGTTAATACTTTTCAGTTTTGCAGTTAGTTATTTCTTTGTTCTTATGTCATTAAGCCCGGTTTTCACAGAGACTGGCTCATATAGATTCTATCCCTACCCCCTAAAATTTAAAGTTTCAATTGAGAATGGGGGTACCCTTTCGATTTAGTCAGAAATTCTGTAGTAAACTGTGGAAAAATAATAAAAACTTAACAAAAAAATCATGAAAATACTCCCTGCAAAACCAGTATTTTAAAACCTTAAATATTTCTATTAGTTTTGAAAAACCAAGCTCTTAAGATGCCGAACTCTAATGCAAATCAAAATTTTGCCTTCACCATTGACAACCCTATAGAGGGTGTGTCCATGGCTATTCATATTTTCTCGTCATTTTGAAATCAAAAAAGAATTTATATGTTGCATATCTTTGGTAGTGCTTCCTGTATCACACTTACAAAGTTTTGCGAAACTCATAACATTATTAAGCTTTCAGACTGTAAGTTAAATAATGTCTACGAACTTTCTTAACACCCTGTACAGTTGTACTATTATACGTTTAATGATTAAAACTTTCTCCTTCAACTTGCTAGTGTTGTCTGTCACAGTTCCCTCAGTATTATTTGGATCTGCCCATTTGGAAATTCAGCTGTTTTCATTTTTATAGCTCTTTAAGACTGTTAAAATTATCTTCAAATGGAGACACAACATGCAGAAAAGTAGCTTACTGTACTCTCAAACCAGTCTGACTGAAGTCTAGCTATAGCCTTTATTTTGCACCTGTATGTTTCTTAGGGTCCAGTCAAGTTTTATGGGACCTGGTAAGACTATGACTAGCCTGTGCCAATGCACAGGCTAGTCTGAGTCTTTGCTGCTTGCAGATGTGTGAAGAAACCATTCAATGTTACAACTGAAATTTATGTTTTAATATCTGCTTTCAGATTGATGCAGAAAAACGCTTTTATCACTTTGAGCAGACGACTGTTTGAGCAGACGACTGTTTACCTGTAAAAGCAGATGACAGTGTTGATATACACACCTGGGGTCATGAAAAGGTGACAAATTGTGTAAAAAGATGTGGATAGGAAATAGAATGGAACACTCTGGTTGTGAAATTTTATGACTGTCAGATGTAAACAAATCTAAGCGAACTGTAGAAATCGGAGAACATGCTGAATATTATGGATAGAAAGTTGAATTTGATAAAAGAAAAAATACAGACAGAAAATTGGATAGATACATGTATTGCACTCTCAGATACTGGTATTTGTAGAAACATTGGTATTTCTCTAGGGCGTATTAGAAGTTTTGTGTTGAACTTTTGCTTTCATTTAGTAAACAAACTTCTGCACTGGATGCTATAAGCTCATATTTAGTGGACAATGAGATCTGTTGGAAATAGTATTTGTATATCACTGCTCACCGACTGTTATTTCACTAATAATTAAACCTAGGCTATGGTGAATCTGAAAGACAAAATTTTTGTATGTGCCATTCTGATCCTAAATAAATGGAATGGAAATACCTGGACAATCTCAAGAGCTAGTCATAAGTTTTGACAATTTGACAGATAGTTAAATCACCATATTAAAGTTTTATGCTACATGGAATTACATAGTAAAACTTCAATATATATGTACATGGATTACCTGTTACACAGGTAACAGGGTGTTTATTTACATTTAAATCAAACTCAAGTGACTGTATAAGGAGAGATATACAACAGAAATGGAAGCTTCTCAGAGGCCCTTACCCAGGCGGCATAGAAATACTGTGAAACCTGAGGTAAGATCACAAAACATTGATGTAGGTGGAAGAATTCCTACACCACCAACAGTTGGAGATCTGGATGCAGAACTTGGATTAGTTTGGGAGAGATCTGATAACAGGCAGTCTAGAAACAATTTGGAAACAGAAGTAGGAGCTGTTACTGTTCAGGAGAGTGCTAGTGAAGGTGTACTTGAGCCAGATATTTTCCCAACTGCTCCTCCTGTAGAGGAGATTGATACAATAATTGATGACTACAAAACTGAGAAGAATAAAGTGGTTGAGCAACATGCTGTTATTGAATCAAGAAAAGAATTCCTAAAAGAAAGAAAAGAAAATGAGAGAACAAGAATTATTGGTTTGTTTTCAAATATACTTGATATACTAGCAGATAAAGAAGCTAGTCTTCTATGTAGGCTAGATGAAAAGTACAAAAGTAAAGAAAATAAACTAGATGAATTGTTGTCATCCTTGGAGGATGCACATGAAAGTATTAAAACAGAATCAAATGTTGCTGAAAGTATCAAAGCTAAAGATAGTCGTTATAAAGATGTGCCTTTGACTGATATCAAACCATTGCTTTGTGATATCAAGACCGGAAATGAAGAAAGGGAAGTAGAAATTGGAGAGATAATAAGAGACAGTGAAGAGCCAGTTGTTGAGGTAAATGATGATATTATAAATGTTATTAATGGGCTTGATGTTGTAAGACTACCGGAGGCAGAAAATACAGCTGATAATGAAACTAGCGAAATAGAAGGAGTGGAGGATATTGAACAGACTACAGGAGCAAATGTTGAAGCAGAGGATGGTCAGGATTCAGGTGCAGAATCTACAGAAGAAAGACATGAGAGTGAAGTAGAGGGTAATTCAGAAGAATTAGAAGGTAATTCTGAAGAACTGGAAAACAGCAGGCTTGAAAGTGATGTAACTGAAACTGGAGCCTCTGGTGTAGATTCAACAGTAAATGATGTTCAGGCAGATATTGTTCATCCATCGCCTTCTGCTCCCCCACAGGCCCAGGCAGGAGAAGCAGAACCCCCCCCACCACCATACTGGCAAGCTGTTGGCTTATCTGGTCCAGAAGACACTAACCTACCAAGGTCACCAGTTACCATGGTACCAATGTCACCAGTTACCCTGGTACCAAGTTCAGTGAATCCTAATTTTGTTCCTCCATTTCAGGAAACTGCCCCACGGCCTAATGTCCAGCAATCCAATGAATTGGTCTTCTTTCACAATTTTCTTTTGAAAAGACAGTCAGATGCAAGAGCTCCAAAGGCAGTAGCAATGACTTGGAACTTTGACTTAATTTGTGTAGCAGACAGAGCAAATAGCAAAGTGAAAATTTTTACACTTCCAAGTGGTTCATATACAGAAATGTATTTTGGAGGATGTGAAATTTATGATATGGCATTTATTGATGTAGATGTCTACAGCAGCGAGCAAAGGCATGTGGTAACTATTCCTCGTGCCAACACATTGATGTTTATTTCAGTGGGTAAAGACAAGCCACCAAAACATTTACATAAAATGAAATTAATGCGAGGATACACTAGTATAGCCAAAGGCCCAAGTGGTAATACTTTCGTTGGTGCTAATGCTCTCCCAAGAGGAGGGGCTGAGCATGTAAGGGTCGATATACTCAATATTCAAGGCCGGATACTGAGATCATTTAGAATGGCATCTATGAATACCAACTTTGTGTACCCTAAAAATGTTGCAGTGTTTAAACAAGCAATAGTTGTGACAGACTGGAGGTTAGACATGGTTTCTGTGCTTCATGAGGAAGGGCATAACATTGCCCAATATGGTGGAACATCACACTTTCCTCTAAAAGACCCCACTAGTTTGACATTAGACCATTTTGGCAATGTGATGGTGGTGGATGGGAAGTCAGGAAATATCCATGTCATGGACTTGCAGTGTCAACCAATAGAAATTATCAAAGCTCCAAGAGGTTACACATTTAAACTTGCTGCATTTGACACGAAAAGCCATCGGTTGGCTGTTGTGAGACAGACTGGTGATATTGCTATATATGACTTCAAGGGAGGCTATAAGGCCAACTCTTATAATGAAACATTGGGAAGTATGCTTCTGCCTCATTTCACAGATGGTCCACCATCAGGGCAGGGCTTCTTGCCATTGGTAGAGGGCATGCTTCCAAGCACTATTGCAAATATTGGTTCTGCTAGACAGAGGCAATCTAATATTGTAAACAGGAGTAATATGTTTCATTTATAGAGGCCAGAGCTTAAAACTGGATGGCATCTTGATGATAATTCAGAGAATTCATTTTTTGTTGTTTAAATTCTTAGATTTTGGTTTTATTTCTCCTTTAAAAACGTGTCGCAGCACGACAAAACAAAAAAGTGGTACATGGGCCCTGTGAAGACAGATCAGGTTGGGCATCCGCCCAGCTACACTCAAGGGCCAAAATTAATTCCAGAAAAATATTTTCCCATAAACTTTAGTGCATTTACATGTTTACAAGAAAATTAATTTTGGCAGTTTTCCTGGTGGCAATCATAAAACAGCTACTATGGTTGGAAAGTTAAAAACACAGTGCAATAAACATTTTTTACAGAACTTAATTTTATTCCTTCATTGTCAAGAATCAGCTTTTAGAACTTAGGATAAATCTTGAAAACAACATGTTTCTGTTGACGTTAGTGACCATGTCACGAAAAAAGTGACTAAAATCTGAACGTAAAATTTAAAGTCATGCTGTTTAAGTATACGATGAACAACTGAAATAAAACAAATATATTATTTGCCTCGTTCATTTGGCTTTCTAACAGTACAAAAATAATTGTAATATGTTGGACAGGAGAGCCAAAAAATAATTTCCAGTATACATGAAAATACACTGAAGTCTATGGGCAAATCAATTTAATTGAATTACTTTTGGCCCTTGAGTCCTTGACTGTAGCTAAGATCCTCAACTACCCTTTAGGCACACAGTGAAGACTCTGATCAGACTGGGCAGTTGCCCCAGCTGATCTGAGTATTTGGTGGGCGCACATGCCACTTTGTTGGTTTTGTCATGTTGCTGCTCATATTTATCATGCACCTGCTGCAGAATTCCACTGAGATCAGGGGTATGATAACACAATGTGATATCATGTCACTGTAGAACTGCGCTTGAGCGAATGTTATCAGGTCATGTATTTAGAAGCGATCTCTGCTTGGCTGTATACTGCCGTTGGCCATGATATCAATGCTCGATTGGTTTATTGACTTCACTGACTTACGTCATAATGCATTCCCGACGTCAGCAAGTTTGAACAAAACTGTGTTTGCTTACAATGTGTCTGCCACTCTTTACGCTATAAAATAGATAACCATGTAAGTGTCTTTTGATACCAAGTTTATCAGGCTTGACCAGAAACACATCGGACTGTCTCGGCAAGTCTCGCCATTCCTACACTGTTTCTGGTCTTACCTGATAAACTTGATATCAAAACAGGGGCGTATCTAGGGGCAATTTCATAATACGCACAACCATGTTTTATTCTCTACTTCTTGAAGGGAAAGCTAGTATTTCAGCCACTTTGGTAATTGGTATTGAAATCTTGTCTAATTTATAAATATTCAGCATGCAAATATGCAGGTGCGTTTTGAAATTTTGTCAATTTTGACAAAATTTCAATACGCACTTGCGTATTTGCCGTATAGGTAGCTACGCCTTTGTCAAAAGACACTAACATGGTATTCTCTATTTAGTAGCTACCTAGTTGAGCTGCCACAGCAAGGTATTTTCTATGGGAGGACCACTATGTTAAGTGTAGGTGACTTAAGGTGAATGGGTACACTTTCAGGGGCAGCTACTCTGCCATTTTCATTTTTGCCGACTTCTCAATGACTTAGTGGGGCTTAACTCTTAAGGGAAAGAATGTGCTACCCTAGCAGCAAATTCTTTCCAGTAAGAGTTGATCTCATTTTTAAAAAGGATTTGTTGTCCAAGGAAGTTAGCAGGAAATAAATAAAAAAAAAAAATATTTCTGTTAAAGTGGCAGACTGACATAGAGATGTATCCAAACTCCTTAGACTATCTTGTGGCCCCTCATTAGAGCTACTTTAGTGAGGCAGTGTCCACTGAGGGACCACAACATGTTTTGCGGTGAGTCAGCGCTCTAGATAAGAGGGAGTATTTGATGATAATTAAGGATAATTTTTCTTATTTCTCATTAAAACCATATGTTGTGACCCCTTATCTGAACCGTCTCATTGAGACTGTTCAGATGAGGGGTCACAACTTATGTTTTATGCAGTATTAACAAAATTCATCCCTAATTATTACAAAATACTCCCTCTTATTTAAAGCTCTGGTGAGTTAAGCAAATTTACCTCAGACTATGTTGTCTGAGCTGTAACCCCAGTAGTAACAAAAATTTTTCGTAATTCAAGTTAAGTTGACGCGTAAAATCAACAAAATGCCTGTGAGCCGAGCAATAAGAGAAGGTGGGTTTTTGATAATTCTGGGATAATTTGTTTTTTTTTGTTATTTTAACTCAACTAAAACATATGAGCCACCATACAACAAAACCAACAAAGAGCGGATTCCCAGGCTGATCCGAGTCTGCCCTGAGTGCACAACCACTTTGTTGGTTTTGTGGCTCATATGTTGTAACACCTGAAAACTGCCCCATTGAGGCAGGTCTATTGAGTGGTCACAACATACGTTTTATGAAGAGTGAGCAGAAATGTTCTCATAATTGTTCTCAAAACCCCACTTTCATATTTTTTTTTCAGCCAGTTTTTCAAAGCTAGACAACTTTTAAGCTCGCCTGAATGAAAGTTCAGGAAGAGCTTTTGTTGTCACCCTGGGTCTGCGTCAGCATCAGCGTCTGTGTCAGTGTCTGCATCCAGATTGGATGTTTTGGTTTAAAGTTTTTCAAAGACCTATATCTCCTAAACCCATGGATGGATTCTTTTGATACTTGCACTGTAGTTAGATATTGGTCCAAAGTTTTACACAATACCACCCCCACCCCACTCAGTGACTTTGATGTCAAGGTCATGGACCTAGAAAATTGGAGTTTTTTTGGACTGGATGTTTTGGCTGAAGTTTTTTAAAGCCTAGTATCTCCTTAACCCATGGATGGATTATTATGATATTTGCACTGTTGTTAGATTAGGGTCCAAAGTTTTCCGAGGTACCACCCCACGTCACTCAGTCAAGGTCATGGACTTAGAACATTGTCTTTTTATGGATTGAATGTTTTGGTTAAAGTTTTTTTAAAGATCATATCTCATGAACCCATCGATGGCTTTTGATATTCGCACTGTTGTTAGATATTAGCTCAGTCACCTTGATGGATAAGACTTTAAACTGAGGTCTTGTCTCCTCCTATGGCTTATTTGTTGGTTTAGTTCGGTTTGGCAATGCAGTACTGCATCCAAAAGGTGCAGATGGAATGACAAGCAGTGAAGACCTTGATCAGACTGCTCCTTTTGGTCTAGACCTGCACTGTAAGCTCAAACCTGTCTTTCCCACCACCTAGGGTTTATATGTTTGTTTACTGGTGTAAATAGCCATGTATATAAATATAAGATACAGATTTACATAAGTCGTTTGACTTTCTTCTGGATCCTTTTTGTATATTCTTCTGTATATGTCTTGTCATGTGTATTGTATTTATATTGTCAGTTTATACAAATAAAATAATGTTTATACTAAATATAATTTGTATGCTTGTATGCTAAGAATAGTTTCAAAACCAGAGTTCTCTCACTCCCTCCATATGGTTTGTACAAGCAGTGAAAAATCAGTTACAATAAAAATTCTAAGAACCCGGACAGATGGATCTGAACAAACAAGTTTGTATAATCAAATTCTTCAACAGTTGTAAACTGTTAGCTGTTTCATCCACATTGATTGTAAATACCCCCCCCCCCCCCCTCCTCTCACCCCCAGCCGACCTACCCAAAACACCCAGATCACACAGCACACACACACACATACAATAGTGACAGATATTATGCTTTCACATTGACTGTCTGTCTGTGATACATCTGTCAGTCTGTCCATACTTTGTTTCCTTTCAATAACTTAAGTATTTAGGATTCAGACTTTACATATTCTGCATTTTTACCAAGAATGTCTTGCTTGAGATCATTGATAGGCATAGCTTTATAATATTTTCTGACAGGTATGGTACTTTTCAGTGTACAAAAATGGTTTTTGGCCTCTACATATACATTTGTAGTTCCTTTTGGAATATCATGAAACTTCACCAAAATGAATGAAGTAATAAAAGCTTTGTGATCATACTATATAAATTTTGTCCTCAGGAGTTCTCTGCGTCTACCCTGGGGTTATATACGCATATAAAAATATAAAATCATAAAACGTCTCTAAAAAGTCGGAGTTTGAAGCAGTTTCTATATATTGGAAGAAAAAAAAAAAGCACAACTCGAGAAATGTTTTTCACAAACTAGTTTTGGATTTATTCCTTCATCAGTGTACAAAGTGGTTAATTGTATTGAATGTTAATCACTAGGAAGTGATGCATGATGTTACTGTGTAAAGTCAAACATGTTAACTTAAATGACGTTAAAAACACCAAATGAAATGACTTTTTCTAGCGGCATTATGATGAGATGGCGGCATTATGATGAGATGGCAGTAGTGCATAATAGTAGTTTCTCTCTGAAACTTACAGTTATGACCAGAGTAAAATACAATGTAAAAAGCCTCCTGTGATGCTCTAAATTTATCCACTGTGGGTTATCTGACCTTGCACCGGGGGCTATTGATGATAAAATTTATATAAAATCATAATGAAAATGAAACTTTCTGAAACTTCCAGCTAATAGTAGTAATGAATGCTTCTTGTGTTGATCAAAAGCTGACCCTGCCCAGTAGCCACATATATGTTTGAAATCATAACAAATGTATATAATCAAGAGAGAGAAGTGCTTTTTTTAATTTTTCATGCTTTTTTATTTTCTTTTTTGTTTTTGTTTTGCATGCTTTTCTCTTTTTTTACATTTTTTGCATATCTTGGACAATCTGCTTCTTGCAACTTATATCTGTTCTGTGATAATGATGTTAGTAAAGCCAGTGTAGTGTTAGATCATGGTAGTCAGTTATAGTGGTGCTATTCATATGGTGTAGATTGCCTTTTCTCTGAAAACTGTAAAATTCTAAAAACTTGGACATGTAAAGTAATTACCATATTTGTCCTGGAAATGGTTTAGTTTGGTTTTACAGTGCTACAGTGCATCCAAAAGATGCATATGGAATGGCAAACAGTAAATATCCTGATCAGACTGCAGTCAGATCTGGGTATGTACTGTTTGGCAAACAGTGAATATCCTGATCAGGAGCAGTCAAATCTGGGTATGTACTGTTTGCCCAAACCTGTCTGTCCCAATCCTTGGAATTTTATGGAAATTTACCACTGTAGATATCCATGTATAGAATTTGTATGTTGCTAAGAATAGTATCAAAACTTTGTATCCTAGCATGTGCATTCATTCTGATTAGGACATAAGTTGTGTAACATTTGAATAAATTTGGATGAAAAGAAGAGCTTGATCTGACCGCACATTGTGTTTGCAATCTAGAATGCTTCTTTGGTCTTGTTTAGAACTCTTCAAATGGAGAAGACAAAATGTATGTCTGTAAAATTTAAAAAAAAAACAGAATGTTTCATCCAAGCTATGTCATATTAAAAATTCAAAGACTAGAGGGCAATCATTGTAGATCCTGATAAAGTGACTCATTCTGAGACCCCAAGTCCCCCCCACCCCCCCTCCCCTAATCTGAATCTATGCTGTTTGCTAATTTAGCTGGTTTTATTTTTCCTGCTTTAAGTGTTAGTACATGTATTTTCCCCATATAGTGCAAATATAGAACATCTGTGCTAGAAGACATTTGCATAACCCAATTACCAAGGGCTTTCTACATTTGAGCCACGACATGACAAAACCAACAAACTGGCATATGCGCCCAGCGACTTAGATCAGCCTGGGCATGGAGCTAGCTTAGACCTAAACTACCCTTTCAGCAAAGAGTTTGATCAGACTGGGTGGATGCCCTGGCTGATGCAAGTCTTCCCTGGTCCCATATGCGACTTTAAAATTGTTGGTTTTGTCATGTCGTGGCTCATTTCATCCCGTGTGAAAAAGAAGAAACGGGCAAAAGTCAGTCATAAACAGACAGAAATCCATGTAAGTTAATTAATTACATTAATTGATTAATTACATCCACGTGTAACATGCTACTAATTTTTAGCCCAGGACAAATCACTGAATACCCATGTTCAGAACATATTCAACAATATGCAGTCATCCTTAAATTTGAAGAAGTTACTTTAACTGTTTGTCAATGTGGTCAGAAGACCACTGGGCAGGTGAAATGGAAAATGGTGTAGACCCTGATCTGACAGGTTCTTAACACTTAAATTGCCAAAAACGAAGAAACGTAGATCCAGATGAGACAAGGTAGCTTATTATCTGTATCTACTCTGTTATTTGGTCCTGTAGTCTTTTGAACTGGCAATATGATACATAGCATGGGCTTAACATTTTTTTTTTTTACATTTTATAGAAGTAGCTAAATTTTGTCATCTGCTTGTTTGGTACTTCAAGGGTTAAAATCCTTTGGAGAAGACTGATCTGGGTCAACACTGTTTCCTAAGGCACTTTTGTTGCAGTGTTTAGGTTTGTTCTGCTGTACCTGCTCATCACTTGACCGGAACATAATTGAGCCGTGACACGAGAAAACCAACAAAATGATTGTGCACCCAGTGCAGGCTCAGATCAGCCTGGGCATCTACCCAGTCTTATCAGCGTCTTCACTGTGGGCCTAAAGGGTAGCCAAATAACTAAGCTAGCTCCATGCAGACAGCAATGACTCTGACCAGACTGGGCAGATGCCCAGGCTGAGCTGAGTTTGGGCTAGGCGCTCAGCCACTTTGTTGGTCTTCCCATATAGTGGCTCATATATTTGGGAATCCCATTAGAATTGACACGCTGTGGCAAATGGGGTTTCCAAAACATACATTTTGTAAACAAACAAGAAAAATATAATTTTGTGGCTGATAGTTGATTTATCTGGCTTTTTGCTAAAGTTTGTGTGCCTGTGCATGATGAGCCTTAAATTCAGCTTGCACCTTTGCTATGCATTTTATTGGTCAGATTGTTTTGTGATTGGTTTAAACTTATTTGATCAAATACATATCTTTATAGTTCAAGATCTGAAAGAAAGCATCATAAAGTTTAAAGTGAATCAATTCCTGTTTTGTGATTTTCTGTTTAATTATATTCTTGAAACATTATATTATGCTTGTATCTTGCTTCTTGGCACAGCAGGTTTACTGCTATGTGAAATACAACCTGTATAAAAGGTTATTTTAGTATATATATGAACAACAGAGAGATAGAGTGGCCAGGGCAGCACTGCAGTGTGATCAGACCCTTTGTCCATATGATTCTCTCTATATGAGCCTTGCAACCTAAAGGCAAAAAGAAAAAAAAAAAGAGTGTGACCAGAGGCTGCAATGCTAAGCAGCAGGATCAGAGTATTTGCTGTTTGCATATACAGTTGGCTCTCGTTATCTTGAACACTGATGTGTCGGAGTACCTTCTTAAATCAAAGAATATAGTTTGGACACATTTCCTATTTTTCTTTAGATTTCAACTCCTGTTAACTCCAACTACTGGTATCTCAAAGTAAATTTTCTGGGACCAGAAAATTTACTTTGAGATATCAGTAGTTTGAGTTGATCTGGACTTTAAGATATCAAGAGTTTACTGTATGCTTAGGATGCCTTAGGTAGGCTGCATATATTTTATGTGATTATATATGTATCAAAAAATCTTTTTTTTTATTAACACATGTTTAGCAATATAATTTTAATCTGTAAAGGGCCAAAAAAGCAGATGACAAAATTCACATAAGCAACATGTAAAAAAATGTTTTGTTCAAGCTATATTGTATTCTGAATTCAGACTAGAGGGCAAACAGTTTAAATACAGTTTAGGTGGCTTATGATGAGCTGCCTCATCTGGATCTGTGCTTTTTGGCAACTTTTTTCATTGTTGAAACTTTAAGTATTAATACAGTCAACTCTCGATATCTCGAACACTGATATCTCAAAGTATCTCTGATAGCAAGGAATATAGTTTGGACACATCCAATTTTTTATGTGAATTTCACCTCCTGTTACCTCAAACTACAGATATCTAAAAGTAAATTTTCTGGGAACAGAAAATTTACTTTGAAATATCAGTAGTTTTGGATGACATTCGACTTTGAGATATCGGGAGTTGACTACTTTTAAAAGACTCTTAAATGGATGGCAGTCAAATGGTTAAAACACTACCAAACACTGACAAAGTTTAACATCTTGTTCTGCCTTGCCAACTTCATTTATCACCAGCTATAGCTAGTGTGAAACAAAGTTGGCAAAATCAAAATATGTGTAGTTGCTGATCAAAAATGATTGACAACCTTATACAGTGTTTACCAACATGCCTGTGTTTGCCAGATGGGTGTATAAGACCTTTAAAAGATGTTATGGATACACTTCTGTGTTCTTCTTTCATTTTACCAAGGGGAACAAATTTTGTGGCTTCCTGTTTTCTTCCGTAGACAATGTAGCCCTGCCAAAATGGGGTCTACTCTTTAAGGAAAGAATTTGCTCCTATGCTCCTATAGAGGCAATTTCTTACCTTGAAGAATTGGCCAACATTAAAAAGGGAGGCAAATGTGAAAATGGCAGAGTTGCTTCCCCTGCAGGTGTATCCATTCACTTTTATTACTGTGTTAAAGGCCCCATTGCTCTATCAGCATTTAAAATTTTTATTATGCCCCCAACTTCGGAGAAGTTGAGGGGGCATATTGGTTTGGGCCTGTCCGTCCGTCCGTGAGTCCGTCTGTCCGTCCGTCTGTCCGTAACACTTTTTGGCAGGTGGGAAACTCAAGAACCGCTTATGCTAGGATCTTGAAATTTTATTTGTGGCATGTACATGAAAAATAAGTAGACCCGTATTTTTATCCCCCGACCGAAAGGTTCGGGGGATATAGCGATGAGCCTGGCGTCCGTCCGTCCGTCCGTCCGTACGTAAACACTTTCTTGTCCGCTCTATATCTTGAATACCCTTTGGAATATTTTCATGATACTTCACAGTTATGTAGAACAGGTCATGACGATGTGTCGCGTACAAGAATGGTAACTCTTGCTATTGTACTTTTTGAATTATCTCCCCTTTGGTGATTTTTTGGCAGATTCGTGTCCGCTCTGTAACTTGAATACCCTTTGGAATATTTTCATGATACTTCACAGAAATGTAGAACAGGTCATGACGATGTGTCGCGAACAAGAATGACAACTCTTGCTTTCTTACTTTTTGAGTTATTTCCCCTTGATAGTTTTAGGTGTGATTTTTTGGCAGATTCGTGTCCGCTCTATAACTAGAATACCCTTTGGAATATTCTCATGATACTTCACAGATATGTAGAACAGGTCATGACGGTGTGTCGCGAACAAGAATGGCAACTCTTGCTTTCTTACTTTTTGAGTTATTCCCCCTTCATCATTTTAGGTATGATTTCGTGCCCGCTCTATAACTTGAATACCTTTTGGAATATTTTCATGATACTTCACAGATATGTAGAACAGGTCATGACGATGTGTCGCGAGCAAGAAAGACAACTCCTGCTTTCTTACTTTTTGAGTTATTACCCCTTGATGGTTTTAGGTGTGATTTCGTGTCCGCTCTATAACTTGAATACCTTTTGGAATATTTTCATGATACTTCACAGATATGTAGAACAGGTCATGATGATGTGTCGTGAACAAGAATGACAACTCTTGCTTTCTTACTTTTGGAGTTATTTCCCTTTGATGATTTTAAGTGTCCGCTCCATAGCTTGAATACCTTTTGAAATATTTTCATGATACTTCACAGATATGCAGAACAGGTCATGACAATTTGTCTCATACATGAATGATAACTCTTGCTTTTAGACCTAGTGAATTATTTCCCTTTGGTAGTTTGAGCTGCTGTTTGAATCTCTGCTCCATAACTGTATAACCCTGGCCAGCTCCAGAATTTGAATAACCATGAACCTTTTAGAATATTGATGATCATGCTGTGATATCTTATCAGTGTACCTAACTCTCTCTTACCCCTCCACATTCCCGTGCCCCCTCCCGCACCCCCCCCCCCCCCCCAAAAAAAAATTTTTTTTTTTTCCAGATTTGGATTCTTTGTCCAAATTCACTTACTAGAGAGCTCAAAATTAGGTTTGTAGGGCTTGTACTTTAGGAGTTATTCACACATTTTGAAAGTTGCATGTATCGCATGCTATACATTTGTGTATATGGTGGCTGTTTGAGATATTACCTCTTCTTAGCAGTCAAGCATACTGTTTTAGTCTGAGTGTTAGATAATCATGCATCTGTTAACAGTTAATGTCAATCAGAAGCATAAAAGAACGACAATGTATTACTAATATGTGTTTTGAAGTGCACCCTTTTTACCAAGGCCCATGGGGGTCTTCGGTCGGGGGATTTGCCATCTCCTCTGATGGCTATTTTTTCTTTTTTTCGCCGGTCATGTATTTACAGAGTTATGCCCCTTTTTCAACTTGGTCTATGGAACCTTGTGAACAAAATTTCTCAAGAACCCCTGATGCTAGGATCATGTAATTTTGCAGGAAGACATTGCCCAAGGTGTAGATGACCTGATTAACTTTTGGAAAAAAATCGTGAATTTTTGACCGAGTTATGCCCCTTTTTTGACTTAGTGCATTGTAAGCCTATGGAACCTTGTGAACAAAATATCTCAAGAACCCCTGATGCTAGGAGCATGATTTTTGCCGGAAGATGCTGCCTAAGATGTAGATGACCTGATTAACTTTTGAAAAAAAATAGTGAATTTATGATTGAGTTATGCCCCTTTTTCAACTTAATGCATTGTTAGCCTATGGAACCTTGTGAACAAAATATCTGGAGAACCCATGAGGCTAGGATCATGTAATTGTGCAGGAAGACATTGCCCAAGGTGTAGATGACCTGATTAACTTTTGAAAAAAAATCGTGAATTTTTGACCGAGTTATACCCTTTTTTGACTTAGTGCATTGTAAGCCTTTGGAACCTTGTGAACAAAATATCTCAAGAACCCCTGATGCTAGGAGCATGATTTTTTTGCAGGAAGATACTGCCTAAGGTGTAGATGACCTGATTAACTTTTGAAAAAAATTGAAAATTTATGATTGAGTTATGCCCCTTTTTCAACTTAATGCATTGTTAGCCTATGGAACCATGTGAACAAAATATCTGGAGAAGCCCTGACACTAGGTTCATGATTTTTTGCAGGAAGATATTGCCCAAGTTGTAGATGACCTGATTAACTTTCGAAAAAAAATCGTGAATATTTCACTGAGTTAAGCCCCTTTTTCGACATAGTGCATTGAAGCCTATGGTACAAAGGTACAAGCATTATTGGATGAACCTTCTTTAGAGGCAAGCATATGGTTGGGGGCATAGTGTTTCATAAACACATTTTCTAGTTGTCATTGTAAATGACTGTGCTATGCCAACTTTGAAGCAATGAAACAGCATTGAGTTTCACATGATAAATTTGGGTCATTTTAGTTGCCAACTAAAATGACCTACTTTCGAGTTCATAAACAATGAAAAAATTGTAAAAATACAATGTATACTGCGATGGAGTCCCATTCTCTGTACCGCTTTTGTTTATATTGCACAGGTCAGCGGTAAACCAGAAAAGGAAAATTGTATTTTGTTGATTGATTTGTCGTCTTTAATAAAAAAATGTTCCGCATACTTTTTGCCAGGTATATGGACCAATATATTCACATCATCCCATATTTTATCACCAAACATGAAAGTTGAAGCACTTTTTCTAATGATTTTTGTTTAGCCATTTTTACCACTTATAGGACTATGGAGACTAAATTTGTGATTTATATTTTACTGGTAATCAAAATGCTTTTTGCTCTTGTTATTGTCTTTGTAATAAACATGAATAAAATCTGAAAAGATTAGATTATGTTGAAAGATAGCCGAGGAATTTCGCTCCACCCTATAGTTTAGGATCCGTAGAGAACAATAATGTCAATCTAAAGCCTGTTGCACAAGCAAGTTTACAAAGTACGAAACATGTAATAATGCACTTCGCAACATCTTAGATGGTCTAGTTATCAAACAAGACTTAAAAATGGTAGATCTAGACGCAGGAAAAAGTCTGTGAACAAAGGCGTAGCTACCTATACGGCAAATACGCAAGTGCGTATTGAAATTTTGTCAAAATTGACAAAATTTCAAAACGCACCTGCATATTTGCATGCTGAATATTTATAAATTAGACAAGATTTCAATACCAATTGCCAAAGTGGCTGAAATGCTAGCTTTCCCTTCAAGAAGTACAGAACAAAACATGGTTGTGCGCATTATAAAGAAATTTCCCCTAGTTACGCCCCTGGTGAATATTGCCATCAGCAAAAGAAAACAAGATCCAAACATAACATTTGACCACGAACTTCTTGATGAAAATTGATGCAAAGCGGTTTTTGTGAATTATATATACACAAATATCAGAATTCTGAAAATTAAAAAGATTTGGACATCAGAGCTCTAGATAACAGAGAGTATTTGATGATAACTGAGGGTTAATTTTTCTTATATCTCATCAAAACCATATGTTGTGTCCCCTCATCTGAACCGTCTCATAGAGACGATTCATATGAGGGGTCACAAAATATATTTACATGCGGTATTAATAAAAATTGTCCCTAATTATCGCCAAACACTCGCTCTTATCTAGGGCTCTGGGGACATGTAAAATAATTGAAATAATTATCTTAACTGTCCTAGAAAGTGAACAGTTTGCATTCTCAATGCAGTATTGTAGCTGAAAATAGACAGATGAAACGCAAACACAGCAAACCCTGAAAAAAAGCCAAACAAATCATTTGAGCCACGACACGAGAAAACCAACAATGTGGTTAAGCGCCCGGCGCAGACTCAGATCAGACTGGGCATCCGCCAAGTCTGATCAGACTCCCTGCTTGGCGCTCAAAGGGTACCTAAGAGTCTAAGCTACCTTCATGCGGACAGCGAAGACTCTGATCAGACTGGGCGGATGCCCAGGCTGATCTGAGTCTGCGCTGGGCGCACAACCACATTGTTTGTTTTCTCATGTCGCGGCTCATTTAACCATGAAATGTTTTACACAACATGGTGATGCAATGTAGTTTAGTGAATTCAGCAAGATCTGAATTACCATCGGTAATGCAGATCTTGCTGAATTCATTAAACTACTATGCAGCACCACTTTTTATCCCCCGACCAAAAGGTTCGGGGGATAAAGGAATGAGCCTGGCTTCCATCCATCGGTCCGTCCGTAAACATTTTCTTGTCCGCTCTATATCTTGAATACCCTTTGGAATATTTTCATGATACTTCACAGTTATGTACAACAGGTCATGCCGATGTGTCGTGTACAAGAATGGTAACTCTTTCTATTTCTATTTTTCAAGAAAGTGACGAAGTTTTATCAGTCAGTTACTACTGGTGAGTGCTGTCTTGGGATGCTGACCAGTCTCTAGCAGACTGGTCTCAATCCGCCTGGGAGCAACTCCTTTCAATATCACCATCATACAGGTTTATGCACCAACATCTGGGCATAACGACAATGAGGTAGAACACTTCTACCAGCAACTCCAGGAAATAATAGACCAAACACCCAAGAAGGACATTCAGGTTGCACAAGGGGATTGGCATGCTAAAGTTGGGGTGAATGCACAGGCAGACTTTGGAGATGTTTGTGGACCCTACTGCAATGTCGAGACAAATGAGAGAGATCTCAGACTTCTAGAGATTGCAACCTTTAACAGCCTGGTACGGACAAACACCATTGGCCCTTACAAGCAATCCAGAAGATAGACGTGGCACAGCCCAGATGGGAAACCCCACAATCAAATTGATTATATATTTGCGAGGAAGTGCTTCCGATCTTTAGTTAGCCTCCATAGAACAAGGAGCTTTCCTGGAGCAGACATAGGAAGTGACCATGACCTGGTGATGATGACCTTTCGAGTTCGTCTGAAGAAAGCTAGAAAGCTAACCCAGCAAAGACTGAAGTTTGATCTTGAGAAGTTAAGGGACCCAGATGTGGCATGCACTTTTCAAGCAACAATAGGTGGTAAGTTCGCACCACTCACTGGTCTGAGGGACGATGGCATGGACATAAATACCATGATTTCCACCTACAAATACCTACAGTACAACAGTGACTGATTTAGCCAGTGAGATACTTGAGGAAGAACATCACAGAAAAAGCTCCGGGTCGTATTGCGACACCAATATGATGAAGCATGATGAAACACAAATATAACTCTTTCAAACAGTGAAAGGGAAGGTAAAGAAAGTCTACGACAACAAAAGGTTTTCTTCTTTAATAATTTTGTTATGAACACTAAAGGTGTCTATTTTACTGCCATTTTGTCAAAGGGCGATAACTTAAGTGACCTGCTGTTAGTTTCCTCTGGTCGACGAAACCGCTCATAAAGAGACAAAATTGCTTCTCTAGGAGCAAATTCTTTCCTTCATAAAGAAACAAAACTGAAGGAAAGAATTTGCTCCTAGAGAACCAATTTTGTCTCTTTATGTAGGACCTGATCAGACGTAGCAGTATACATGGCATACTGCAATGCCTGATCTGAGGCTACACATTATGTAAATGTCCCTTATAATGGGATGCTAAGCATTCATGGGCTAGGGTAACTAAAACGGTATCCACCCTACGAATAATTCACATTGCAAATTTAAAACCAGTCTGCATAATCACACACTCTAATTTGTCTTCGACCTTTTGATACTGCATGTGCACAAATTGAAGTGCCAGATTAGTGTGTGCATAACAGTCAACGAGAGAGCCTAGGGAGTAAAAAGATAGACAGGAACTAATACAATTAGGCCCCGAGGTTATAAAAATGCTTTCGTGCTCAGCTGAACATGAAATTTTCTCTGCTGATAAATAAGAAAATGCCAGTTCTCACATTCATAAGCAGAGAAAATTTCATTCTCAGCTAAACTGGGTCTGAAAATAACTACTTATCAGTGATTTGTTTTTTATTTGCATAAAAATCTTCATGTTCAGCTGAGTTGAGCATGATAAAAGTTTTATAACCTCGGGGCCAGATCTCACCACCCGCCTTCAAAACTTAAAATAAGAGATAAGTGTATGCATTAATTAACAACGGTTAACGAAAGGCACACAGGGTAAACCGATACAAAAATCAGGGCCCAGTTATTCAAAACATCGTTAGCCTAAGAAGCTTGTTAATAGGTCAACTCGTAAAGTGTTTTATGACTTTATAATCAAATACACTGATATTTTTGTTGGAAAAATGTGAGAAGCTTTTGCAGTACAAAAGTTTCTCACATTTTTCAACAAAAAATGTTGGTGTATTTGAGATATTAACATTTGTTTTGAACAACCAGGCCCTGCTCTTTCCCAGACAGATGGTCATTCAGCTGTAGACCCTAACTGAAACACCACCCATACAAAAGGTGAACGAAAGCACCGACATTTACCCGACATTACCCTAGAACAAGTTATACGATATATATGAAACATCTGATTTTACCTAATTCCTACTTTAAGAAAGAAAACAGGAAGTAAATTGGGCAGCTATACAGGTGACAACCCAACCGGAACACCGCTCGGCCAATTCCGTGAATCAACTGATTCACGGAATTGGCCGAGCGTGCTCCGATTGGTGACAACCTTGCCAGAAGACTAAAAATAAGTGGACGCAAGAAAACGTAACAGGAAGGAGCCACAACAAGTACCGCCTTCGAAAGGTCAATATTAAATTACATGTACTGGGGTTTTATACCAGTTTCACTGGATCCAACCCTCGCCATCAGTTTCTAGACTTCTACAATGGTTCGAAACATCAATTTTGCTGTTCGGCCCGCGTTTCCTAACCCGCCATCAGTGAATCCTCACGGGCAAAAAAAAAAAAAATAGAAATCAAGGATTCAAACTATGATGAATCAAAGATGAGATTTCGACAGCAATAAAGTATTTGCAACTTCTGAAGATCCCTTAAGTGTCAAAAAACACAACTGAAATACAAGAACAAAAGAAAACCTCCAGTTGAACTCCGAACAGACACGAAAAGCTCAAAAATATAGTACAAACCATGTTATGGCTGTCTGTTTTTTTTTTTGTGTTTTTTTTCAGCAGCCAATATGGAGAAAGAATCATATGCAAGAATTCTACATTAGGTAATAATGAAGCCGCGACACGATAAAACCAATAAAGTGGTTGTTAGCCCAGCCCACACTCAGATCAACATTGGCTCCCGCCCAGTCTGATCAGTCTTCGCTGTCCACATGGCGGTAGCTTAGACACTTAGCTACCCTTTAAGCGCTTAGCGAAGAGTCTGATCAGATTGGGCGGATGCCCAGGCTGATCTGAGTCAGCGCTAGGCGCACAATCACTTTGTTTTTTTGTGTGTGTCGCGGCTCAGTTATAAAATTCCGAAGGAAGATTCTCTGGAAGCAAGGTACACATAGCACATTCGGTGTAAACTGAGTCTATGGTCAGTCAGTGAAAATTTTGCTCGATAGCCATTGATAATATTTATTTATTTTCAAAAGGACAGAAATTTGCAGTTCTACAATTGTAAGCATATTCACTGATATTTTATTTGGTTTACCGTGTGAGTCTTTCGTGAAATGCTGTTAATCTGTGTATGTACTTTGTACTTCTTTCCCTTCTGGTTTTGAAAGCAGGATATGGGATCTGATTGTATCAGTTCTCTTTGCCTATCTGTTTACTTCGCAACCGCATTTTTTTTAGGTTACAGGATTCTTTACATCTTTATTGTTTCTTTGTAAAAGAATTGTGTTTCGACTATTTGAGTTCGGGCAATTATACTGAATGCGAAAACCCCGAACATTAATACATCGCAAACAACAGCATAGCGGACGGTCCAGGTAGGCACAAAACGTTGATTCACAAAACGTTGATTCAACAATAAATCAACGTTGATTCAACGCCCTGACGTTAAATCAACGTTTAATTAATGTTGATTCAACGTTGTATGCCCAGTGGGCCGGTGTGTACTTGAGCCCTGCTGGGTTCAGAACACCTAGCTGGAACAGTTTCTGGTGAGAGCGTAAATTATTTTGTTATATACTTTTCGTGGCGAACGAACAGACCCTGCAGGCACACACCGTTGAAACAACAATGAATCAGTGTTGATTCAACGTAATGACGTTGAATCAACGTTGATTCAATGTTGATTCAACTTTTTGTGCCCTGTGGGGACTAATCTCAAAAGAACAATATTTCACGCCTTGTAATTACACAACTGAAACTCGTACATTAAGTTCTTTGTCCACTCTTAATCTTTACATTATATCACTCTAGTTTAAACGCAAGAAGTTTACAGGGGTTATCGCAACAACTGACAACCAGAGTCTGATCACTTCGTCTGAAACTAAGAGTATATGGCTCTTTGACGCCATCTTTGGCTGAAAGAAAAATTTTCAGCTTCTTGCCATTTTTATCCAGTATATGAACGTTGTTAGACGACAGACCACACACTAATGTACCTCCATCATTATCTATGTACATTCCTAAAGAGGTTTTCAATTCTGAATCCATGTAGTTGAATATTGGGCTCCCGTCCAATGACCAACATAACAATTCTGAAGCCATGTCGTTTGTCACATATATCTTTTCATTAGTTGAAACAGTTAGATACAAAGGGCTTCGACCAATCCGACCAGCCTGACCAATACTTCGTTTGGTATTGCCAGTTTGATCAAGTTCTCTTACTTCGCCGTCACTGAAAGAAACATAGATATGACCAAGATGAAATGCGACTCCGTAGCATTGTTTATCCAGCTGAACAGACCGCCCGCTTTCTAAAGTGGGATAAACGCGAATAAACTGCAACATTTTATCATTCGGCTGTGTTATGATAACATTTTTGTCATCATAGTTCGAAACACCCCAGGGCTTTCCCTGCAGTTGTATATGCTCTTTCAGAGATAGTTTTCTGTCCAAGAGTTTTATATTCTCGTTCCTATTGTCACATAATAAAAGTTCACCTGTGAGAAGAAACAAAGTGCCCGTTATCCGCGGATTGGTATCTGATGACAGCTTAACGCTTACCTCAGTTGAGGAAACAACTTGCATGTCTGCTATGGCTTTCGTTTGATTTGGAAATGGTTTACACTTGACCTCTCCAAGATTGCAAATATTAGCCTTGACCCAGTCTGCATGGCGAACAAACGTTATGTTTGGTTCCGAGGCTTCCGTATTTATATGAGCAACGACTGTGTTCAAGTTGTCTACTACTTTGGATAATTGCAAATTGTATATGAATATTTGTGTATTTATAGAAGCAGCCTTGGACTCTGCTAATGTACGACCACTGGATTCTAGCCTGTTTGCGCCTGTAGCACAGGTTTTGATATGTTCCTCGATGACCTCCTCTTGCTTTCTTTCATATTCATCAATGTCACCAAGGGTGCTTTCTTCCATTTTGTCAAGCTCTGTATTAATCTCTTTTCTAAATGATCTTACTTCGTCTCGGCATTCCTTTGCTATCTCCTTCAGACATTTCAAATCTTTTTCTCGACGCTTTTGCAACGCAGTCACTTTGTCTCGAAGCTCATTCATACAGTTGATTGTTGAATCTGCAGACGCAATATCCAAGTGTTTACTCTCCTCATCAATATGACTGGTTTTGCAGCTTCTGTGTTTTAAGACCTTGCAGTCTGAACAGGTTACATCATTGTGATCCTGACAGTATGATGTAACTTGTTTTTCATTACAAGAACACAACACCGATTTTGGAATCTTAGAAGCTTTGTCACCCAATTGTAGTGGCAATTCACTGCAGGCAGCGACGTTATGATTTCTACTACTTTTTATTCTCTCGTGAGAAATTTTACATGAGTCACATAAATAATCGTCGCAGTCACTACAAAAGTATTTGGCTTCCATGGTAATACCGCCGTACTCACAAGGACTGCATTCAAATTGAAATCCTTCTTCCGATGAAAGTTTGACTGAACGTTCACTGTCGATCGACTCCATGCTCAAATACCAAATTCGCTGAAAGAGAACGGTACAGCGTTGAAAATATTGTCTATTAGAATCAGACTTGTGATGAAATGATACCATATCTAGATTAATATTGGGTGAAAAATAATGTGTTCATGTAAAGAAGAGAATAAGAATGAAAACCATATATCTACACTTAGCAAAATTTCTAATTGGTCAGTTTTCTTCTTTGCAGAAATATAATTTCTAGCCAGTGCTTTTGAATGTTGTTATAATCAAAATTTTAGGGTTTTATCCACTCATTAAAATTGAATTTTGAAATCAAAACATTATTGTTAAATTAGAGTTATGACCCCTTATTTGTAAACCATTAAACAATTTAAAAATGCCTAAAATCTGCATCAAACTGCCACAAAATCATGACATTTTAGAAGTAAATTAAGTTTTCCATTATAAAAACATGAAATTTGTACTCTATCTGCACGAAATTTTTGTCTACAAAAATTTAAATATTGAGGTTTTGAAATTCCCTCCCTTGGAATGTTAGTGTAACTCTCAATATAGACTTCAAATTGTAGTAAATCATTTTGGGAAATGCATGAGCCATTGTGCTGCTTGTAAAATACAAGCATACACATCCATTTCTTCTTCCTAATTCGTTGCCAGATAAACTATAATTTGCATATGGCTTAATTCTATGGAAAAAGTGACCAATTAGAAATTTTGTTCAGTGTATATATAAAGTAAAACAGTAAATAAATCTGATACTGCTTTCCTTAAGACCTTAACCGGGCTTCCTATCACATTGTCATACAAACACGTACCATGAATGATATTAGCTATCATTTGTCAAACAATGTAGGATTTCAGAACAGAAAATTATGCACCTCTGCAATATAGTGAAAGGTGTATGCAAAATTTGTAACTGTCCGACCTATTCATAATAATTGAGCCGCGACGCGAGAAAACCAACAATGTGGTTGTGCGCCCAGTGCAGACTCAAATCAGCCTGGGCATCCGCCCAGTCTGATCAGAGTCTTCGCTGTCCGCATGAACGTAGCTTTGACCCTTAGCTACCATTCAGCGTTTAGGGAAGTGTCTGACCAGACTGGGTGGATGCCCAGGCTGACCTGAGTGTGCTTGGCGCACAACCACATTGTTGGTTTTCTCGTGTCGCGGCTCAAATTGCTACCCTAACTATTTACCATGTGTCTTGTTGAAAAGCGGTAGTTTGTCATTAGGCCAAAAAAAATGTCGTTTCCGGAAACCCGACCGACCCCTTTTTTTTTTTTGGACCCGACTCGAAATTTTTTAAGGCGCCTCGCTATCGGTAAAAATCGGCAACCGTCATTTTTGCCGGTAGTCCCGGTTCGGTAGTACCGGTTTTTATACAAGTCCCGCGGCGTAAGCCAGTAAGCCGAACGGCGCATACCGCCATTACTGCAACCGTGTCTTCCGATGGCCATTTGATCTTGTCCCGACGTATAAAATATCGCCGCTGGCTTTAAAATTCTAGAACGTGTCATAATTAATAGGATTACCACAGGTGTCAGTCAGGCGAAAAGACCGCCTACGGCCAGGCTACGGGCCAATCGAGATTGTCCGTATGGAGCACTGAAACAGGTAACACGTCGGACCATAACGTGTGTCAAAATAACGCCCACTCGTAGATTCAACCTCTTTCAACAGTCTGCAAAACAACTGATCAAATCACGATGGCTGAGCGTTTTTTTTTTTTTACTATCGCGAGAATGTGTGTAGGGCGTATACATGCCGTCTTCAAAAGTTTGTGAATGTAGCCATGACACACGAATACTGAAGCATGTATTGACAAACTCTGTCCGAAGTTTTTACGAACACAACATTCATATTGACGTTTGCACGATTGTTAAGTTAGTTCCTTTTTCCTTATTCCTTATTCCTTTTTCCTTATTCCTTATTCCTTTTTCCTTTTTCCTTATTCGATTTTCAGGCTCACAGAACTTTGCAGACCTGTGCAATAGAAGATTCGCATATAGCACATTCATGATCATTTTTACTTCTAAGAATAATAGTAAAGATTTCCAAAGCTCAACGCTACAAACTGCGAATAAGGAAAAAGGAAATGAACGAACAATTCTTTTTTCCTTATTCGATATTCAGTCTCATAGAACTTTGCAAACCTGTGCAATAGAAGATTCGCATATAGCACATTCATAATCATTTTTACTTCTAAGAATGATGGTATAGATTTCAAAAGCTCAGCGGTTCGAACAGCGAATAAGGAAAAAGGAAATGAACGAAAAATTCCTTTTTCCTTATTCGATTTTCAAACTCATAGAACTTTGCATACCTGTGCAATAGAAGATTCGCATATAGCACATTCATGATCATTTTTACTTCTAAGAATAATAGTATAGATTTCCAAAGCTCAACGCTACAAACTGCGAATAAGGAAAAAGGAAATGAACGAACAATTCCTTTTTCCTTATTCGATTTTCAAACTCATAGAACTTTGCAGATCTTTGCAATAGAAGATTCGCATATAGCACATTCATGATCATTTTTACTTCTATGAATAATTTAACAGACTTCCAAAGCTCAACGTAACAAACTGCGAATAAGGAAAAAGGAAATGAACGACAATTCCTTTTTCCTTATTTGATTTTCAGTCTCATAGAAATTTGCAGACCTGTGCAATAGAAGATTCGCATATAGCACATTCATGATCATTTTTACTTCTAAGAATAATAGTATAGATTTCCAAAGCTCAACGCTACAAACTGCGAATAAGGAAAAAGGAAATGAACGAAAAATTCCTTTTTCCTTATTCGATTTTCAGACTCATAGAACTTTGCAGACCTGTGCAATAGAAGATTCGCATATAGCACATTCATGATCATTTTTACTTCTAAGAATGATGGTATAGATTTCCAAAGCTAAGCGGTTCGAACTGCGAATAAGGAAAAAGGAAATGAACGAAAAATTCCTTTTTCCTTATTCGATTTTCAAACTCATAGAACTTTGCAGACCTGTGCAATAGAAGATTCGCATATAGCACATTCATGATCATTTTTACTTCTAAGAATAATAGTATAGATTTCCAAAGCTCAACGCTACAAACTGCGAATAAGGAAAAAGGAAATGAACGAACAATTCCTTTTTCCTTATTCGATTTTCAGTCTCATAGAACTTTGCAGACCTGTGCAATAGAAGATTCGCATATAGCACATTCATGATCATTTTTACTTCTAAGAATGATGGTATAGATTTCCAAAGCTAAGCGGTTCGAACTGCGAATAAGGAAAAAGGAAATGAACGCAAAATTCCTTTTTCCTTATTCGATTTTCAAACTCATAGAACTTTGCATACCTGTGCAATAGAAGATTCGCATATAGCACATTCATGATCATTTTTACTTCTAAGAATAATAGTATAGATTTCCAAAGCTCAACGCTACAAACTGCGAATAAGGAAAATGGAAATGAACGACAATTCCTTTTTCCTTATTCGATTTTGAGACTCATAGAACTTTGCGGATCTGTGCAATAGAAGATTTGCATATAGCACATTCATGGTCATTTTTACCTCTAAGAATAATGGCATAGATTTCCAAAGCTCAACGGTTCAAACTGCGAATAAGGAAAAAGGAAATGAACGTAAAATTCCTTTTTCCTTATTCGATTTTTAGACTCATAGAACATTGCGGACCTGTGCAATAGAAGATTCGCATATAGCACATTCATGATATTTTTACTTCTAAGAATAATTGTATAGACTTCCAAAGCTCAACGGTACAAACTGCGAATAAGGAAAAAGGAAATGAACGAACAATTCATTTTTCCTTATTCAATTTTCAGGCTCATAGAACTTTGCGTATCTGTGCAATAGAAGCTTCGCATATAACACATTCATGATCATTTTTACTTCTAAGAATAATGGTATAGATTTCCAAAGCTCAACGCTACAAACTGCGAATAGACTTAATTCTCATTTAGACAGTATAGTATTTACAAGAATAGAAGTAGAATCAGTTTTAAAATCTTTGGTTGTGGGCAAAGCGTCAGGTCCGAACGGTCTCAGCAATCGTATCTTACGTGAACTATCCAATGAACTTTCGATTCCTTTTTGCTCCCTTTTTAATCAGTCATTACGATCAGGCATAGTTCCTGCACTGTTTAAAGAAGCTAATGTTTGCCCTGTCCCTAAAAAAGGTGACCTGTCCACTGTTTCTAATTATCGACCAATATCTTTACTCAACTCTGAAAGTAAAGTTTTAGAGAGACTTGTCTTCAAGTATTTATATAATCATCTGCAAGGTAATAACCTTCTCTCTTCATTGCAGTCGGGCTTCATACCAGGAGACTCAACCATAAACCAACTAACTTTCCTTTACAACACTTTCTGTCAAGCACTTGATTCTGGTAAAGAGGTTCGGGCTGTCTTCTGTGACATCAGCAAGGCTTTTGACCGTGTCTCGCACTCAGGTCTTTTACATAAACTTCATGCAGCTGGTGTCACAGGAGAAGCCCTTGCCTGGTTCCAGAATTATCTGTCTGATAGAAAGCAACGGGTTGTTCTTCCAAGTACTTCATCTGACTGGGTTTTTATTAGTGCTGGAGTTCCACAGGGTTCCATTTTAGGGCCTTTGCTTTTCTTGTTGTACATCAACGACATCGTGACTGACATAGGTTCCAACATTCGACTATTTGCAGACGATACTAGTCTTTTTATCATCGTCGATAACCCCACCACAGCAGCTGATTGCCTTAACACGGACCTGAATAAAATTTCGCGATGGGCTGCAACCTGGTTAGTTACATTTAATCCAACTAAAACTGAAGCTTTACTCTTTTCGCGTAAGCTAAACAGACTTCAACACCCACCCCTTGTTATGCAAAATCACCAAATATCTGAAGTGGAATTTCATAAACATCTAGGACTTTACCTTTCCAATGATTGTACCTGGCATCACCACATGAATTATATTAAAGAAAAGGCTTGGTTCAGAATTAATATCATGAGAAAACTGAAATTTAAACTCGATAGGAAATCTCTTGAGACAATTTATACTACTTTTATTCGACCCTTGATAGAATATGGAGACGTTATTTGGGATAACTGCACTCAATACGAAAAACAGGAATTAGACAAAATCCAGAATGAAGCTGCCAGGATTGCTACCGGGACAACGAAGCTGGTATCATTATATTCACTTTATAAGGAAATTTGTTGGGAATCTTTAGAATGTAGGCGTAATAATCATAAATTAACTTTGTTTTACAAAATGATACACAATATTACTCCTTTATACTTATCCTCTCTAATACCACAGTCTGTCAGCAACATATCACGCTATAATCTTAGAAACTCTAATGATTTACAAACTATTAATGCAAAAACGAACCAGTTTTATATGTCCTTTTTACCATCAAGTGTCAGAGCATGGAACAATCTATCTGTTGAAGCACAACAGTGTGACTCAGTTACCTCGTTTAAACGCTTTCTGCAAAAGGATAACCAAAAAGTTCCCCAGCATTTCTATTCAGGTTGTAGGAAAAGTCAAATTCTGTTAACCCGTTTACGAACGAACTGTAGTTCTCTAAACTTCGATCTCTTTGTGAAAAATATAGTAGACTCTCCTCTGTGCCGGTGCGGTAGTATAGAAAATGCTCAGCATTTTTTCTTCCATTGTACTTTCTACCAGGCCCAGCGCAATGAACTAATAAACGCAGTCTCTCTATATCAATATCCTACCCTTAATCTATTTTTGTACGGCGATTTGTCCTTGTCACAAGAAACTAACCAGACAATCTTTAACAGCGTTTACAAGTTTATAATTGATTCCAAACGTTTCTGATAATGTTTTAACTTCTGATGCACATGCCGACCTACAAAATACAAGATTAGCGGACATACCTATTGATCCTGAGATGTTGCCACCCGCCCCTCTCTCTCAACCCAGTGCTTCATTTTTAGTAAGACTATTATTATTATTCTTATTTTTTTTATTTTACGTATTTTTTTTTTCTCTATTAGTATACAGTATTTTATACATTATCCTATTTAATTGTTATGTTTTGTGGATTTCTCATTGGACACTTGTATTTATTATTATTATGTGTATTTTTTTTTCTTGTTAATTTGTTTAGCTTTATACCTTTTTTCTATATAATTCGCATTAAGTTACTAAGATATTGTATTTATTTATTTATTTTTTTTTTTTTTGATAAGCAGGGCTTCATTTGTTAATCCTTTTCTACCTGAATATAGAATTAAATTTGGTTTAATATTTAAAATTATATACAAATATCCGCCATACTGTATACAGTTGTATTATAGTAGGGAGAAGAACTCTATAAGCACTCAGCTTTCGTTCTAATCCCAAGATTATTGTATATTATATATATGTATGTATGTTACAATTCAAAAACGAAATTTTTTTTTTTTAAACCAAACTGCGAATAAGGAAAAAGGAAATGAACGAACAATTCCTTTTTCCTTATTCGATTTTCAGTCTCACAGAACTTTGCGGATCTGTGCAATAGAAGATTCGCATATAGCACAGTCATGATCATTTTTACTGCTAAGAATATTGGTATAGATTTCCAAAGCTCAACCCTACAAACTGCAAATAAGGAAAAAGGAAATGAACGAAAAAATCCTTTTTCCTTATTCGATTTTCAGTCTTATAGAACTTTGCGGATCTGTGCAATAGAAGATTCGCAAATATAGCACATTCATGATCATTTTCACTTCTAAGAATAATGGCATAGATTTCCAAAGCTCAACGCTGCAAACTGCGAATAAGGAAAAAGGAAATGAACGAACAATTCCTTTTTCCTTATTCGATTTTCAGTCTTATAGAACTTTGCAGATCTTTGCAATAGAAGATTCGCATATAGCACATTCATGATCATTGTTACTTCTATGAATAATGGTATAGATTTCCAAAGCTCAACGGTACAAACTGCGAATAAGGAAAAAGGAAATGATCGAAAAATTCCTTTTTCCTTATTCGATTTTGAGACTCATAGAACTTCGCGCACCTGTGCAATAGAAGATTCGCATATAGCACATTCATGATAATTTTTACTTCTAAGAATAATTGTATGGACTTCCAAAGCTCAACGCTACAAACTGCGAATAAGGAAAAAGGAAATGAACGAACAATTCCTTTTTCCTTATTCGATTTTCAGTCTCATAGAACTTTGCGGATCTGTGCAATAGAAGATTTGCATATAGCACATTCATGATCATTTTTACTTCTAAGAATGATGGTATAGATTTCCAAAGCTCAACGGTTCAAACTGCGTATAAGGAAAAAGGAAATGAACGAAAAATTCCTTTTTCCTTATTCGATTTTCAGACTCATAGAACTTTGCGGACCTGTGCAATAGAAAATTCGCATATAGCACATTCATGATCATTTTCACTTCTAAGAATAATGGCATAGATTTCCAAAGCTCAACGGTACAAACTGCGAATAAGGAAAAAGGAAATGAACGAATAATTCCTTTTTCCTTATTCGATTATCAGGCTCATAGAACTTTGCGCATCTGTGCAATAGAAGATTCGCATATAGCACATTCATGATCATTTTTACTTCTAAGAATAATGGTATAGATTTCCAAATCTCAACGCTACAAACTGCGAATAAGGAAAAAGGAAATGAACGAACAATTCCTTTTTGCTTATTCGATTTTCAAACACATAGAACTTTGCAGATCTTTGCAATAGAAGATTCGCATATAGCACATTCATGACCATTTTTACTTCTTAGAATAATTGTACAGACTTCCAAAGCTCAACGGTACAAACTGGGAATAAGGAAAAGGGAAATGAACGAACAATTCCTTTTTCCTTATTAGATTTTGAGACTCATAGAACTTTGCGGATCTGTGCAATAGAAGATTTGCATATAGCATATTCATGATCATTTTCACTTCTAAGAATAATGGTATAGATTTTCAAAGCTCAACGGTTCGAACTGCGAATAAGGAAAAAGGAAATGAACGAAAAATTCCTTTTTCCTTATTCGATTTTCAGTCTCTTAGAACTTTGCAGATCTGTGCAATAGAAGATTCGCATATAGCACATTCATGATCATTTTTACTTCTAAGAATAATGGCATAGATTTCCAAAGCTCAACGCTACAAACTGCGAATAAGGAAAAAGGGAAATGAACGAACAATTCCTTTTTCCTTATTCGATTTTGAAACTCATAGAACTTTCCAGATCTTTGCAATAGAAGATTCGCATATAGCACATTCATGATCATTTTTACTTCTATGAATAATTGTACAGACTTCCAAAGCTCAACGGTACAAACTGCGAATAAGGAAAAAGGAAATGAACGAACAATTCCTTTTTCCTTATTCGATGTTGACACTCATAGACCTTTGCGGATCTGTGCAATAGAAGATTTGCATATAGCACATTCATGGTCATTTTTACTTCTGAGAATAATGGTATAGATTGTCCTCCCTTCGCTTCTTCTGCCTGCCTCTTCTTTTTTACTTTCACTGTGCCCTGTAGGATCGTCTTTGCTAAGCTAGAAGACCTTGAGATGTGGTCAACCACCTTAGATTTCGTTTCTTGACCAAGGTCATGTGTTCATGTTCGCCGATAGCTGCTTTGATCTTTCTGCCACCTGTCACGGTTCCCAACTTCCGTACTTTTAACTTGATCTCTCTTTGGATGCTGTCGGTGTTATTTGTCATCAGTTTGGGTTTTTCAGCACCTATCTCCATTTTGTACCTTGTGCAGGTTTTGTCGAGACCTTCCTCTAAAGCTTCTAGTTCCTGCTCCTCCTCAGCAAGAACATTAATGTCAACGGCAAACTGCAGATTGGTAATAGTATGCCACCTATGCTAACCTTTCCATCATGTTCTTCAAGAGCATCAGACATGATCCTTTCGAGAGGGTGAGTGAAATAAGGTAACCCTGCCTAATAACTTTAACTGTAGTTCTGAACCATTCTCCTGTGCTGCCATCCATCTGAACTGACCTTGAAACCTTGTTGAACAGGTACTCAATAGCCAGAATTAGTATACTTTCGCATGGTAGTTTACTTTTAAAGCTATGAAGACATGGTACAGATTTTGCTGGTGCTGAAGGTACTTTTCACACAGTATTCTGAGGTTAAAAATCTGTTCTGTGGTGCTCCTTCCGGCTCTGACACCAGCCTGTTCTTCAGCAATTATCTCTTCTACGAAAATACAATACTGCAGAATGAAAGATTTGCCAGGTCGATAACACAGACTGAGAGTTCGTAAAATCTCATCACAGGCTATTAACTAGTCTGCCAATTTTCGCTGCCTGCCGAGACGTCCGTCATTCGTGCTTCTGTTGATTCTTACCGCGTGATTCTGCTTCCTCCGAGAAAATGGCTTCTTAATGAGACTGTACGAGTGATTCTGCTTCCGGTCGAGACTCTCGGCAGGAAGCAGAATCAGGCGTTCAGTCTCGGTTGGAAGCCATTTATCCTGGAAAGTGGTCTCGGTAGGAAGCAAGAAGTCGCGGACAGTCTTAGGGAAAGACAGCCTCAGCAGGAAGCGAAAATTGGCGGATTGGTTTTACCCTATGCTCATGAACACATGCTGCAGGAGTTTGATAACGCGTGATGCGAGAACTATACATGTACCACTATGTTTTGAAGTAAAAATAATCATGAATGCGCTTTATTCTACTGCATAGCTTCGCTAAAATCTATGGAACCCAAAATCAAAATCGACTAAGGAAAAAAGAAATTTTGATTCATTTCCTTTTTCCTTATTCGCAAGTTGTACCGTTGAGGTTTGGAAATCTATACCATTATTCTTAGAAGTAAGAATGATCGTGAATGTGCTATATGCGAATCTTCTATTGCACAGGTCTGCAAAGTTCTATGAGTTTGAAAATCGAATAAGGAAAAAGGAATTTTTCGTTCATTTCCTTTTTCCTTATTCGCAGTTTGAACCGCTGAGCTTTTGAAATCTATACCATCATTCTTAGAAGTAAAAATGATCATGAATGTGCTATATGCAAATCTTCTATTGCACAGATCCGCAAAGTTCTATGAGTCTCAAAATCGAATAAGGAAAAAGGAATTGTTCGTTCATTTCCTTTTTCCTTATTCGCAGTTTGTACCGTTGAGCTTTGGAAGTCTGTACATTTATTCTAAGAAGTAAAAATGGTCATGAATGTGCTATATGCGAATCTTCTATTGCAAAGATCTGCAAAGTTCTATGAGTTTGAAAATCGAATAAGGAAAAAGGAATTGTTCGTTCATTTCCTTTTTCCTTATTCGCAGTTTGTAGCGTTGAGCTTTGGAAATCTATGCCATTATTCTTAGAAGTAAAAATGATCATGAATGTGCTATATGCGAATCTTCTATTGCACAGATCCGCAAAGTTCTATAAGACTGAAAATCGAATAAGGAAAAAGGAATTATTCGATCATTTCCTTTTTCCTTATTCGCAGTTTGTAGCGTTGAGCTTTGGAAATCTATGCCATTATTCTTAGAAGTAAAAATGATCATGAATGTGCTATATGCGAATCTTCTATTGCACAGATCCGCAAAGTTCTATGAGACTGAAAATCGAATAAGGAAAAAGGAATTGTTCGTTCATTTCCTTTTTCCTTATTCGCAGTTTGTAGCGTTGAGCTTTGGAAATCTATACTATTATTCTTAGAAGTAAAAATGATCATGAATGTGCTATATGCGAATCTTCTATTGCACAGGTCTGCAAAGTTCTATGAGTTTGAAAATCGAATAAGGAAAAAGGAATTTTGCGTTCATTTCCTTTTTCCTTATTCGCAGTTTGAACCGCTGAGCTTTGGAAATCTATACCATCATTCTTAGAAGTAAAAATGATCATGAATGTGCTATATGCGAATCTTCTATTGCACAGTTTCGCAAAGTTCTATGAGCCTGAAAATCGAATAAGGAAAAAGGAATTTTTCGTTCATTTCCTTTTTCCTTATTCGCAGTCTGAACCGCTGAGCTTTTGAAATCTATACCATCATTCTTAAAGGTAAAAATGATCATGAATGTGCTATATGCGAATCTTCTATTGCACAGATCCGCAAAGTTCTATGAGACTGAAAATCGAATAAGGAAAAAGGAATTGTTCGTTCATTTCCTTTTTCCTTATTCGCAGTTTGTAGCGTTGAGCTTTGGAAATCTATACTATTATTCTTAGAAGTAAAAATGATCATGAATGTGCTATATGCGAATCTTCTATTGCACAGGTCTGCACAGTTCTATGAGTTTGAAAATCGAATAAGGAAAAAGGAATTTTTCCTTCATTTCCTTTTTCCTTATTCACAGTTTGAACCGCTGAGCTTTTGAAATATATACCATCATTCTTAGAAGTAAAAATGATCATGAATGTGCTATATGCGAATCTTCTATTGCACAGATCCGCAAAGTTCTATGAGACTGAAAATCGAATAAGGAAAAAGGAATTGTTCGTTCATTTCCTTTTTCCTTATTCGCAGTTTGTAGCGTTGAGCTTTGGAAATCTATACTATTATTCTTAGAAGTAAAAATGATCATGAATGTGCTATATGCGAATCTTCTATTGCACAGGTCTGCAAAGTTCTATGAGCTTGAAAATCGAAAAATGAAAATGGAATTTTTCGTTCATTTCCTTTTTCCTTATTCGCAGTTTGAACCGCTGAGCTTTGGAAATCTATACCATCACATTTAGAAGTAAAAATGATCATGAATGTGCTATATGCGAATCTTCTATTGCACAGTTTCGCAAAGTTCTATGAGTTTGAAAATCGAATAAGGAAAAAGGAATTTTTCGTTCATTTCCTTTTTCCTTATTCGCAGTTTGAACCGCTGAGCTTTTGAAATCTATACCATCATTCTTAGAAGTAAAAATGATCATGAATGTGCTATATGCGAATCTTCTATTGCACAGATCCGCAAAGTTCTATGAGACTGAAAATCGAATAAGGAAAAAGGAATTTTTCGTTCATTTCCTTTTTCCTTATTCGCAGTTTGTAGCGTTGAGCTTTGGAAATCTATACTATTATTCTTAGAAGTAAAAATGATCATGAATGTGCTATATGCGAATCTTCTATTGCACAGGTCTGCAAAGTTCTATGAGTTTGAAAATCGAATAAGGAAAAAGGAATTTTTCGTTCATTTCCTTTTTCCTTATTCGCAGTTTGAACCGCTGAGCTTTTGAAATCTATACCATCATTCTTAGAAGTAAAAATGATCATGAATGTGCTATATGCGAATCTTCTATTGCACAGATCCGCAAAGTTCTATGAGACTGAAAATCGAATAAGGAAAAAGGAATTGTTCGTTCATTTCCTTTTTCCTTATTCGCAGTTTGTAGCGTTGAGCTTTGGAAATCTATACCATCATTCTTAGAAGTAAAAATGATCATGAATGTGCTATATGCGAATCTTCTATTGCACAGGTCTGCAAAGTTCTATGAGTCTGAAAATCGAATAAGGAAAAAGGAATTTTTCGTTCATTTCCTTTTTCCTTATTCGCAGTTTGTAGCGTTGAGCTTTGGAAATCTATACTATTATTCTTAGAAGTAAAAATGATCATGAATGTGCTATATGCGAATCTTCTATTGCACAGGTCTGCAAAGTTCTATGAGTTTGAAAATCGAATAAGGAAAAAGGAATTTTTCGTTCATTTCCTTTTTCCTTATTCGCAGTTTGAACCGCTGAGCTTTTGAAATCTATACCATCATTCTTAGAAGTAAAAATGATCGTGAATGTGCTATATGCGAATCTTCTATTGCACAGATCCGCAAAGTTCTATGAGACTGAAAATTGAATAAGGAAAAAGGAATTGTTCGTTCATTTCCTTTATCCTTATTCGCAGTTTGTAGCGTTGAGGTTTGGAAATCTATACTATTATTCTTAGAAGTAAAAATGATCATGAATGTGCTATATGCGAATCTTCTATTGCACAGGTCTGCAAAGTTCTATGAGTTTGAAAATCGAATAAGGAAAAAGGAATTTTGCGTTCATTTCCTTTTTCCTTATTCGCAGTTTGAACCGCTGAGCTTTGGGAATCTATACGATAATTCTTAGAAGTAAAAATGATCATGAATGTGCTATATGCAAATCTTCTATTGCACAGATCCGCAAAGTTCTATGAGTCTCAAAATCGAATAAGGAAAAAGGAATTGTTCGTTCATTTCCTTTTTCCTTATTCGCAATTTGTACCGTTGAGCTTTGGAAGTCTGTACAATTATTCTAAGAAGTAAAAATGGTCATGAATGTGCTATATGCGAATCTTCTATTGCAAAGATCTGCGAAGTTCTATGAGTTTGAAAATCGAATAAGGAAAAAGGAATTGTTCGTTCATTTCCTTTTTCCTTATTCGCAGTTTGTAGCGTTGAGCTTTGGAAATCTATGCCATTATTCTTAGAAGTAAAAATGATCATGAATGTGCTATAAGCGAATCTTCTATTGCACAGATCCGCAAAGTTCTATAAGACTGAAAATCGAAAAAGGAAAAAGGAATTATTCGATCATTTTCTTTTTCCTTATTCGCAGTTTGTAGCGTTGAGCTTTGGAAATCTATGCCATTATTCTTAGAAGTAAAAATGATCATGAATGTGCTATATGCGAATCTTCTATTGCACAGGTCTGCAAAGTTCTATGAGTTTGAAAATCGAATAAGGAAAAAGGAATTGTTCGTTCATTTCCTTTTTCCTTATTCGCAGTTTGAACCGCTGAGCTTTGGAAATCTATACCATCATTCTTAGAAGTAAAAATGATCATGAATGTGCTGTATGCGAATCTTCTTTGGCACAGTTTCGCAAAGTTCTATGAGCCTGAAAATCGAATAAGGAAAAAGGAAAAAGGAATAAGGAAAGAGGAATAAGGAAAAAGGAAAAAGGAATAAGGAAAAAGGAAAAATGAATAAGGAAAAAGGAAAAAGGAACTAACTTAACAATCGTGATAAGGAAAAGGAAAAAGGAATAAGGAATAAGGAAAAAGGAAAAAGGAACTAACTTAACAATCGTGACGTTTGCCCAAACAACGGAAGATCTTGTCATGATCCATACTGTCGTCAATGGAGTTTTTGGGACTACGAACCTCTTCCGCGAAAAGCGATACACTGTTAAAATAGTCGCTATTTCCTACGCGTTATGGGCCACGCTCTGGTATAATTTACATTGTTTTAATTAATGGTACTTTTAAAATACGAATATTGAAACGTCCATTTCACCGATTTCCTAGTTATATCGTCATGCAACCCAGTGCGAAAATAATGCCGAACAGTGCACAAAAATAGCGCATTCTGATCAGGGTCTACGCGATTATACATTCGGTATGATACTAACGGTAGCGTTGATAAGCAATTACCTGCTCGTTTAGTATGGTGTACCAAAAGGGTCAAAACTACCGATACTGGCCCATCTGTAAAAATATACAGGTGCACCGCTAAATTTTAGCGGTGCACCTGTAAATTTTAGTTGTGGGCCGATAAATTTTATCGGTTCACCGTTAATTTACAAGTCCACCGATATTTTATCGGTCCACCGATATTTAGCATATATCGGTGGACCGATAAAATATACAGGTGCAGCGATAAAATTACAGGTGCACCTATAAAAGTATCGGTGGACCGATAAATTTTATCGGGCCACCGATAAATTTGTAGGTCCACCGATAAAATTAGCGTCAACGTATATATTTTTCATGACCCGTTTTGGCGCTGATCTTACATCTAAAATAGCCAATCAGATGTCCTCTCTAGCTGATTTTAACGCCTAATTGGTCTAGCTGTATCGCTGCTCTTATAAAATGTACGAGCAGCGATAATATCGGTCCACCGCTGAAATTTATCGGTCCACCGATATTTTTACAGGTGCACCTGTAATTTCATCGATGCACCTGTAATTTTATCGATGCACCTATAAGTTCTAAGTATCGGTGGACCGATAAAATATCGGTGGACCTGTAAATTAGCGGTGCACCGACAATATTTATCGGTCCACCGCTAAAATTTACAGGTGCACCGCTAAAATTTAGCGGTGCACCTATACTTTATCATAGGTGGACCGGTATCGGTAGTTTTGACCCTTTTGGTACACCATAGTTAAGGGGTCAAGCACGTTTTGCTTTGATGTTAATATCAAAGACGCCGCTGTGAGTATACACGTGCCGTGCGCTGTGTCATTTCAACCGTGAGGCGGCTAAAGGTACCTCAGTACACACACTGATAACTAACAATCGTATCAGCCAGCGCAACTAAGCAGTCAGACCGGTCTTTCTTGTTCGCATCTAACATGAATAATAATGAACATCGACCTAAAGACAACCGAGTTCTTCGGAAGCGTGTCAATATACGCTCTTCACACGTTCCGTAAGTCACCTATTTCCGACGCGGCCCATTCGGCGACAATGAAAGGGAATATTATGCAGTAACAGACAGTGCAACCATCGTAACTTGGGCAAATCCCCAGTTTTTAGAATACTCAGGCCTTACGTATTGTTCACAAACAAACAGGAATGACTCTGATTAGACTGCGCAAATGCTCAGGCTTCCCTTCGTAGAACAAAAAAGCTCACTATGAGAGAGAGAGAGAGAGAGAGAGAGAGAGAGAGAGAGAGAGAGAAAGTGGTGGCGGGAGGGGGGGGGGCTTAAAATAACCATGCATAAGTCATTCCTAAAAACTTCAGACTTCCAATTCTCTCAATACGTCCAAATCTGACTCCATGGAAGTCTGGACTTCCAAATTTTGAATGTTAGTGGAAGCCCTACTTCCATCAAGATGGCGTCGTCGTTGCTGGCGATTTACATGCTATATTATAATCTTCCATGAGGTCCTCTGGGTTTCTGCAGGCATCAAACCTCTACGCTAGTTCAATAGCTAAAAAGACTAACAAATTGCATGCTAAAACCTATAAGCATCTAGCGCAAAATGTTTGGAGAAGGTTTAAAAAAATTCTAAAAAAAAAAATTCCGACCTACCGACCCTATTTTTTTTGGTGACGTTTCCGGAAACAAGACATTTTTTTTTTTTTGGCCTAACCATTTAATTCACAAACTATTGCATATCGGACCTGCAATATTTCTTTGATATTTATATGTAGCGTGTATAGATCTATACGGTTATTTGAAACTGTGCAGTTGTGTACAATTATACCCCCTACATTTATTTCTATTGCATTTTTATATCAAAGGCCCAATTTCTCTCCCAGTGGTATAAATTCGTGTAATATTTAATCATGCAAGCTTTTCACTACAGTTTCGTCATTGTATATAATCGTGATTTGCCAAAACATTGACTTCCTCAGACAAAAACTGTTAAAGGTTGACTCCCTCGTTTATTTCATGTTTTCAGAAACAAACATTTTAACAAAATTTCGTTAGACAATATGTAAAAGTCTCATAATTAACAGTAAAATTTTTAAGAAAATGCATATTTATTCGATAATGTGGAATGAAAAATAATCTTCAAATTAAAATGCAAATTACCTTTTTCCTCACGGCCTGTATGAATATCGATTTTGACCACGTGTGTTATGTGATCATGTAGAGGTATTTATTTATTCGTGCACGTGATTGTGACGTATGAATAAATTATTTTTGTCCAATGATGCGATTTCAGCCGCGGTCCGCGATTGTATAAAAATTTATCTTATTTTTTGTTTAAAGTCACTTTTATCAAATATTATTATCTAAACTCTAATTCAAATGTATAGTTAGACCATGTCGGAGGTGTTGCATGAAATATTTCATCAAATCATTTTTTTATTATTATAAAGGGAGTAAATCTTTAATTATTATTTGGCTCATTTTAGTTGGCAAAACCTAAATAGTACAGGTGAAGGACCTGTTTCATTGTCTCGCTGATGTTTATATTTCATTGCTTAGTGAAGAACCAAGAGAAACTGATTGTATTTTTATCATTTTACATCTTATAGACAGTGTTGATGATTCTGCTTGGGCATTCAGGTTTTTAGCCACCTGAGCCAGCGGCTCCGGGGGAGCTTATAGGGTGGGCAGGCTCCGTCGTCCGTCCGTCAACATTTTCAAACGATTTCTCCTCTGAAACCGCTGGGCCGATAGTAACCAAATTTTATGTAGAGACTCTAGGAAGCTGAAGAACGAAAAGTTGTTTAAATGGTCCTGGTTACATGACCAACATGGCTGCCACGCCCATTAAACGGTAAAACGTTATTAAAAATCTTCTACTCCAGAACCAATGGGTCCAGGTCACATGACCAACATGTCCGCCATGCCCATATATGGTAAAAACTTCAAAATTTTTCTCCTGCAGGACCAAATGACCGATGACCTTGAAACTCGGTATGTAGCATTGGGTACTTAAGTACAAAACCAAAAACTGTTCGAATGATGACCTTGGGTTGACCTTGAAGTTGTTTACAGCAAGGTCAAATATGGAAAAATGTAGAACATAAGATTTCATGAAAAGTTTTGAAGACTTTGGCATAAAAAATGGTAAATACAGTCATCTTAACGAGTATATGAAGATTTATGAGTACAAGAGGTCAAGGTCAGTTTTTTGACCTTTGACCCAGGTCTCTGATATTTTGATAATTTCAAACATCTCCTCAAAAGCTACCGGGCCAATTGTAAGCAAATTCATATACAGCCTCCAGGGGCTCAGGAGACGAAAATTTATTCAAACGGTCCAGGTCACATGACCTACATGGCCACCATACTTAGGTGAGCGATTTAGGGCCACATGGCCCTCTTGTTTTTTTTATTTTTTTCGTGGCAAACATTTTTTCGCCATTATCTAGCTATAGTTGCCCGCAATTTCGTACAACAACAGAAAGAGCGCAGTGGTAGTTGCAAAATGCCATTAGCTGAATTTTAAGAAGAGGTTCCGCTACAATGGATGCCTGTATCCTTTTTGCAATTTTGCAATTATCTTTTTACAGCTAGCACTTTGCAATTACCATTCAGATCAAACAGGAAAACTCACTATTTTGTATGTTAAAATCTTGACAATTTGTAAAAGTGTGTACATGTACATCTGTTTCATACAGATATAAATAATTTTTCGAAAAAAGGGAAAAAGAAAAAAAAATATTCCTCATCTGACTGTAGTACACCCTGACACATCCAGCCTGACTTGAAAATACCTTCCACATTATTATAAACCGAAAATCAAGTTGTTAGTGCTCCATTAAAATGCGTCCATGGCGACGGTGTCAGTCGAAAAATCAGAACAATCAAATACTCGTAAGCGTATAATACAGTTCTCCAAGTGGCCATTCTGTTGGGGTGAGTATGTCCAATATGTGCAGCGGACTCATAACAGTCAGACGGACAAACATACAGTAATAGTGATTTCTGAAAATCATCAAAGGGGCATAAAAGTGAAAGAAAAACGTAAATGTTAGTTATATAAAACCGACATGACTGCTTAACTTGTAAATTACCGTCTCAAGGACAGCATGTATAAAACTAACACAGTTTGATATTTGTCCTTTCATCAACAAGGAAGTGAAACATTTCAAAAGTACACGATTGAAAAGGACATTTTCAAGTATCTTTTTTGGTAAGAAACAAAAAGAAGACAGATTAAAGTATATTGCAAGTTAAAATCGATGAGATTAGAAAATTAGAACTTACTTATTTGCAGATTACATTTGCAACTGTGCTGATGGACAAAATCCTGGCGTATCTAATGTTATCATGTCACGTGGTAGTTTGAAAATTATCATGTCACGTGATAGTTTAAAAAAGTATATAAACTAGATGACCACAAGTGTACCAACCTATGGTTACGTACCGTTGAGCCACTTAGGTAACGTCGATAAGAGAATTGAACTGAACTGAACTGAAGTGTACCAATCTACTGCTAAAATCGTCAAACTGAATATTTTGCTGTTTCTCTATAAAGATACTGCTGATGTAAAAGATACTGCAAAAAGTATCATTGCCAAAGCTAGGGCAATATACCTTACGGAACAGACTACACTTTGGAATAATTTTAGGCAGCAAGACATTAAATTTGATTCTTTAAACAAACCGTGTATAATTGCCCATGATGATAGATTGTATCACCAAATTACATACAGTTGTGAATTTAGCATAAAAACTATAAAATTTTAGTACTATAACTATAAAGTTTTAGACAAGTTCCCCTATCTTGTAAGCGCACTATTCACAATGACATCAACAGAAGGACTACAAGAAGCGTTTTGCAGATTAAGTGCCGTACTGTTTGGCATCGTTGTAGAATGTAATATGAGAAGAAAAAAACATACTAATTTTTAAAAGATATATTTTCCATGATCACGAATCTCAAAAAATTATAATTATACAATCTCCGAGGAAAATTATCCAACATAAATGAGTCTTGAGTATGCAAAGCTTGGTGGTGTGCTACGTATGGAATTTCATATAAGCCACGACAAGACAAAACCAACAAAGTGGCATGGGCGCCCAGCGAGGAGGACAGTAACCCAATCTAATCAGAGTCTTCGCTTAGATCCTAAGCTACCCTTTGAGCGTACAGCAAAGAATCTGATCAGACTGGGCAGATGAACAGGCTGATCTAGGTCTGCGCTGGGCGCACATGCCACTTTGTTGGTTTTCTCGTGTCGCACATATACTGAGCCGTCTCCTGTGTACTCTTTTCTTCGCAGGGCCTACTGCGACAATATATTTGCACATGCACTAAAGCATGTACCCATGCTTAATGTATACTATCCACTATATGCTTTTCACTGTCTACTGTGAACTATACACTGTGTACTATTCACTTTTCAATGTGTCCTGTCTATTCGTTTACTATGTCCTGTCTAGTATTTGCAGTGTACTACTTATTGCTTATGCTTTTGCACATGCGCTAAGTCCATGTCGCAGTAGGCAGTCCTAGGTAAACAGAAAACGGGACGCAGCAGACAATAGATAGGACAGATAGCACACATTAAACAACAGGAAGTATACAGTAAGCAGGCGGCAGTGGACAGTAAACAACATGCAATAGACGGTGAATATGACACAGTAGAGATATAGTCAATATATGCTCAGGCTCTTGAAGAGGCGCAAAGTCAGGGTAGCAGCATGCAGTACAGAGTAACAAGACAACGACAAGTCTTATATGGAATGTCATTGTTATGGCTCACTTACAAGGATAATTCTGTTTAATTAAAAGGTATGGCTCAGAATGTAATCTCGTACAACTTCACAGCATCGTTTAAGGACCAGTATCATTGACAAAACACAGGTGGTGGTATCGTACCTGTGACCCTCAGGGGATTTGAAATGAAAATGTAAAAAAAAAAATGAAAAGAAAACCTTTTTTTTTTTTTTGTTATTACGTACCGTACCATACCATAGTATCGAACTGAAGAGAGAGAGAGAGAGAGAGAGAGAGAGAAAGAGAGAAAAAAAGTTTTCGTCATTATGCACCATACCATACTATAGTATGGTATGGTGCATAATGACGAAACCAAACTCTTCTTTTTTCTCTTCATATCCTCCTCACCCCTTGAGGAGGGTAACAGGTACGATACCAACACCAGTGCGATAGAATGGAAATATCCCTCCTTCAGTGTGGGTGTACTTCACTGACCGTATGCGCGTTAAGGCTCTTCCGCGCATATTTATGATCATGTCCCCTTTAATCACCCATAGGTCAGACGAACTGTTACCCCAAATAGGGTCAGGAAAACAACAACAACAAAAAACACACTATTCTGGACGGCAGGGAAGTTTTCTGAATTTGATTGCCACCTCGTATTTTACATGTTAGCATGATGAAATCAGGCCCGGGTCCAGACCACCAAGTACTGGTGGGACTCTGGATAACTGGTGGGGCTTGGAGGTGCCTAGATTTATGTGTGTCAGGGATGGGGAAGTGGGTGGGTTGGGTTTGAAAACATATGACATAATTAGGGATCAATTTGATGAGAATTTTTGATTATGTCTTTTTTTGCAATGAAATATATGTTGCGACATCTTATTAGAATCGCCTCACTGAGATGTCGCAACATATATTTTAATCTAACCTCATGGATAATTTATCTCAAACTGTCATCAGATTCATATTATCTGAAGGCCTACATATTATACATAACACAGAGGCCCAAATGGCGGGACTGAAGCCCCAAAGCCCAACCCCTGGATCCGGGGCTGGAAATACAAATATAGCTCTTGTAAACAGTGGAAGTGAAGGTAAAGAAAGACTACGACAACAAAATATTTTCTTCTTTAATAATTTCATTTTTAACACTTAAAAGGTGTCTGTTTTACTGCCATATCTTCAAAGGGCGATAACTTAAGTGACTTGCTGTTTGTTTCCTCTAGACGAAACCGATCTGATCAGGTCCTACATAAAGAAACAAAATTGCTTCGCTAGGAGCAAATCCTTTCCTTCAAAAAGAGACAAAATTGCTTTTCTAGGAGCAAATTCTTTCTTAAAGGAAAGAATTTGCTCCTAGAGAAGCAATTTTGTTTCTTTATGTAGAACCTAATCAGACACCGCATACTGCGGCATCTGATCTGAGTTTACACAGTTTGTAAATGTCCCTTTCTATGGGATGCTAGGCATTCATGGGTTAAGGTAACTAAAACGCTATCCACCCTAGGAATGACTCTCCCTGCAAACATAAAGAAACTTGTAACAGTTCGAGATTCTTATGTATTTTAAATAGATGCGATGATTATCTCAGTGGGGCCTACACTATTGCCTCCAATGCTGAAAACGTAAATTTGAGCAAACCTCAGATCTAGTATTTATGCCTGGTATATACTCGTATCTTCATCTTTAAGACACACAGTCAAAAACGCATGCAACCTGAATTGGGTATAGATTTTTATTTTGAACGCGCATGTATAAATTTTTTTCGACGGGCAGCAATTGCTGACAAGATTTGTTTTTTAACAGGTCAAGCGCCAAGGATGAAAATAGTTAAATTTGCAAATAGTGCGGATCCAGATGAGGTGGCTCATAATGAACTATATTACATTCTTAACGAAGAAATACAAGAATTTCTTGTCAATATAAATATGCTATTTCTCAGTTCTCTACGAAGATGTGTTTCCTCTTCGGACTCGTTTCTTTATCGGACCTTCAAACCTCCCTCGGTGAATGAATCCCATACCATAAATGGGACGATTAATAAACTCTATCTAATCTTTGAATACTCATTATGGTATAACTTGGACGAATCATTTTTTTCGAGGCGCAGCCTTGTATAATTTCGACATTGTTCCACATTTCACAAGATTCCATCGGTCAAATAACGCGTGTGTCAAAATTTAGCCAATAATATCAAAGGTCAATGAATATTTAATCTTCGTTTTTTCTCAAAGTAATGCACTGTACATATTAGCACCGTGTCATATTTTATAATAGAAATTGTTATCGAAAACAGACGCAGATATTCAAAACTTTCTTTTTTTTTCCGTCGTAGATCTACTTTCGATTTCTACTTTCGGTTTAATACACACAAACAAATAAACAGTGCAACATGTTGATAACTATTTTGAAATCAGGTCAATTTCAAGATTGACCGCGGTCCTTTTTAGCTCGCTGAACGAAAGTTCAGGAAGAGCTATTGTTGTCACCACGGCGTCGGCGTCCGCGTCCGCGTTCGAATTGGATGTTTTGGTTAAAGTTTTTTAAAGACCTATATCTCCTTAACCCATGGATGGATTCTTTTGATACTTGCACTGTAATTAGATATTGGTCCAAAGTTTAACAGGGTACCACCCCCACCCCACTCAGTGACCTTGATGTCAAGGTCATGGACTTAGAAAATTGGGATTTTTTTGGACTGGATGTTTTGGTTGAAGTTTTATAAAGCCCAATATCTCCTTAACCCATGGATGGATTCCTTTGATACTTGCACTTAAGTTAGATATTGCTCTAAAGTTTTCGAAGGTACTACCCCCCCCCCCCCCCCCCCTCAGTGACCTTGATGTTAAGGTCATGGACTTAGAAAATTGTCTTTTTATTGATTGGATGTTTTGGTTAAAGATTTTTAAAGACACATATCTCCTGAACCCATAGATGAATTCTTTTTATATTTGCACTGTAGTTAGAGCTACAGAATACTACCCCAACCCCGCTCAGTGACCTTGATGTCAAGGTCAGGGACTTAAGAAATTTTGGTCTTTATTAAAGTTTTGTAATTGCATACTGATTCATAATGCTTTGCAGAGATTTAGTTTATACTTGAACTGATGTTAGACACTTTTTTGAGTTTTTACAAAACACCTTATACTTACCCCACTGGATGACCTTGAAGTCAAGGTCATCGACTTAGAATTTTGTCTTAAAGATCTTGGTTATAGTTTTAGATTTATGAAGACATAATTTCACAGTGCCATGATGACAGACTCAGTTGATACTAATACTTGGACTGATGTTAGATAATGGTTGATGGTACAGCTTAGCCTCCACTGCCCTCCCTCCCCCCACCCCCCTCCCCTCAGTTTTTTTTTACCTCAAGCTCTTGGACTTTGAAATTTTATTTCATTTTTTTATTTTAATTTTATCTTAAGACATTTCTGAGATAGCTTTTATTTATAAATGTGTTTTTATTTTGGACATTCTTGCCTGAAGTTTTATGCATAGCAGTCCACACCACCATAGCGGCTATGTGATGGGCAAGCACCAATTCAGGCGAGCTATGCTGTCAGGCGACAGCTCTTGTTGGAATTCCAAATTGGACAGCTCAATTTTGAGATAGGTCGTTGTCACTACCCAGTGTCAAAATTACGGTTGGGGGTGCCTACCGACATAGCTTACTTATTCATGAAAGTTATTGTCATATCTTCAACTTGAGACATATAACAAACACACTTTCATTTAATCTGCGCCGATTATCTTTTTTTTAAAGATTTTTCTTGTTTTAATCTTGCAGAAGTAAATTTTGTCGTCTGCTTGTTTGGCATTTTAAGGGTTAACATAAACACATCCACAACTCGAAAACCGGCGTAATGTGTTCCTGCATCATCAATCCTGTTCGATCCTGCTTTTAACTCTTTAGGTACCAAAAAGCAGACGACAAAATTTATGTCTGCAAAAATTAAAATAATGCCTTGTCCAAGACATTTGATATTGAGAATCCAAAGAATAGAGGGCAAACAGTGTAGATCTAGATGAGGCGGCTCATTATGAGCCGCCTCATCAGGGTCTATGCTGTTTGCAAATTTTTCTAAATGCGTCACTGGCGCATAAAGAGTTAATTTGATCGTTTTCTTGATTACCACGTTTTCTATTAGACTGTCTTCTATTACCGGGATTCTGTGATTTTGTTTTGTCATTTCCACTGTTTCTGGAATTTGAGTTTTGTCTTTTTGTATTGCTACTTTGTCTTGGAGATTCGTGCCTTCTATTTAACTGTCCTTTTCGTCTTTTATTTAAGTGTGCATCTTTATCGTTTCTTTGTCTATCTGAGTTGGAATTCTTGTTGGAACCTTTTCGCTTACCAGAATTGTCTGTTCGCTTTGTGTTGGAACTAATTTTGTTCTTGTCGTTTTTAACAGTTCGACCACTTTCGTCTCTTTGGATTTCATTGTTATTTTTATTTTTGTCTTTTCTCCCTGGATTTATTTTATTAGAATTGTAGGCGTCTTTTTTGTTTGTTTCATCTTTTGCGTTTATGTTTCTAGAAAGACTGCCACCTTTCTTGTTTTGGTTATTATCACTAAGTGGTTTTGAGCATATTGATATGTCACAATACTGCCATTTAAACTTTTTCTTGTCTGTAAAACACCAGGGTCGTCGTTTTCTATTTTTGGCTGGGTTTCTACAGTAGTTGTGGTTACCTATAACAAAACAACAGAAAATATAATCAGGCCCAGAGGTAATAAAACTTGAGTACATTCTCAAACTCAAAATAAAGCTCACTGATTGCCTGCTTCCGAGCACATGCTCGGAAGCAGCCAATCAGTGTGCTTTATTTTGAGTTTGAGATTATTCTCAAGTTTTATAACCTCGAACCCAGTGTATCTGGAATGACCGTTTTAGTAAAAGGAATTAGACAATTTTATTGTCTTTCATTGGTGTTAATAGTGGTGATCACTAAGGTGCCTATTTAAAAAAATTGAGAGTCTGATTTTGGCACACATATACATGTAGTTGTTCTGGCATTCGGTAGTATTTTTTAACGCAAAATGCCAAAACAGAAGTGTGTACTCAAAAAACCGAGTGTTATTTTACAAAAACAACTTGTAATATGCTTAAGAACAAAAGCTCTGCACGGATGGTAAAGGCCATCCGTGCTGAACTTTCGTCTGTAAGTATATATGATAGATAGTACGAGGAATGATCAAACAGTTCCCGGAAAAGTGCTGTAGTCTCTTTACTACTTTACTTTCGAAAATGAAATTTCACACTATACGACTTTAATGTATTTGTGATTCATATCATTCAAAACAATTGACTTATGTTTAACCAGTTTCATGCACGCGCCACCAACCTTACGACCCGTAACGTGACCCGGCCCAGCTCATCATCATATTTCAATTCTCATATCGACGTTACCCCCGCACCTCAGCGGAACGAATCCATAGCCGCAGTAACGGGGCGCCGAGCTTCCGTCCAGCTCATCATCATATTTCAATTCTAATATCGACGTTACCCCCGCACCTCAGCGGAACGAGTCCATAGCCGCAGTAACGGGGCGCCGAGCGTCCGTCCATTAGCTAATGTAACGTTGAATTTTTATCGTTTCTGATATCAATTTCTAAACGTTGTTCAGCTATGAATAATGTATGGAAACGTTATTTAATTCACCTGAGTTTAGAAATATATATATTACCTTGATGTACATTTCAAAGTTTGTAAGCAGTTTTGATCTTTTATAAGAAATGATGTCTTAGTCAAACATGCCCTTTAATAATTAAATGTGTAGGGGTAAGGTAATTCAAGGGCAGATAATTTGCCTTTCGTTATAAAATGGAATTGTTGTGATCAAGTTTCATAACCTACCGATAATGGCAATTCGTTGGATATGTAATGTACAAATTAAATCGAACCATTCCAGCAATACTACAATACAACCTGATATCTGCAACAGTATTAGCTGTCTAACAAAAGTCTTAAATGAACTAGCAGCAAGGCCACATCGGCAAGGCTTAGCTTTGTCAAAATTTAGCCATAGTGTTTTGATGAGTCATTTTGTATAAGGAGTTTCATGTACCACACTCTTCTAAATGCTACACATAGTAATAAATTGATATAATCTTAATTATGACAAAGATGCCCGATACATCATTGCTGCTTGGTGAGTTGGACATTTGCTGGAAACTTATCATACTGCCGATTTCATGTTTTGTTGTCTTATTGCTGGAATTGTTGGACTGAAAGGCATAAACCACGTATCTAACGAATTGCAATTATCCCTAGTTTATGAAACCTCATTATGACACTTCCGTTTGATAAGGTAAAGTAAGTTATCTGCCCTTGAAATAGCCCATCCCTACATATTTACTGACTGAAGGCCACGTTAGACTTAGCCATCATTTCGCAGAAGAAATCAAACCATGTTACAAATTTTGTAATGAACATCAAGATAAGATACATATTTTTAAGTTTGTATAAAGTAATTCATGTTTATATAAATAATTTGTGACAGAGCAACGTTCAAATTTTGCTGTTAGAAACGATAAATATGCAACGTAACGTTAGCTGGGCTGGGTCACGTTACCGGTGGTTACGTTGGTGGCGCGTGCAATAAACTGGATAAACATAAGTTAATAATTTTGAATGCAATGAATCACAATTAAATTAAGGTTGCCTAAGATGAAATTTTATTAACGACAGTAAAGTAGTAAAAAGAATACAGCACTTTTTTGGGAACTTTTTAATCATCCCTCGTAAAGTATACATTTTGCTAAAACGACGAACCTACGCCAAAATAAAATGCGGATATAATAAGTTTGGAGCTTACTCAGCAGTTGATTTTGCCAAATATTTACCTTAGTACAAAGAGAAAAAAGAAAACTATGAATAAATAAATAAATAAGATAAAATTAAAAACAAATACTAATAATCAAACTGCGTTTTTGACTAAAAATTTGGGATTTCCTGTATGCGAAGATAAGAATTAGTTAGGTATATTAGTCTATATGTTTACAATAAATATATATTTATTATGTATTTAACTTTTCAATAACTACTGACCTAGACCATCCTTAGTTTCCTCGCCTGTGTCCCTAAAAGGGTATGGGAGGAGCTTGTGCTGATGAGGATACTGAGAGGACCACTTTTGACAGGTAATTCCCTCAATCGTGTGGTCCAGCTTGCCTCTATAGTCACGCCCATCAGGATATTTGCCTTTTATACATTTGCCTGCAAATAACATATTTATAATGATTTTTGAGAGTCACATGGAAAGCCAAGTGGACAGTGAAAATTTTGGCCCTGATTTCTTATAAGTATACTAGAAAGCCATCACTCGGGCCTACTTTTCGGGTAGTAACTCGAACAAGCTTAGTTGCTGTCAGAAATATACTCCCTAGGCAAGAGGTTTTATCTCTCTCTGAAGAAAAGTAATCTTTCGCCAAGGCAAACATTTTGCAAGAAAGCACTCATTGCAAATAGGCTCTAGCAACCGGCACACAACATTTGTACAACATTCTATCGACGCCAATGCAATTCGTCAATTTGTACGATGCTGTTTTTACTATTGGTTGCATTAACGGTAGATAAAGGGAAAATGTGTTTTTGTTGTTGTTGTTTTTCTCGCCATTCTTTGCTTGTTTAACGAGGCCGGGTACGAAACATATATAAGGCGCATTACCTCAGTGTGTGTTAGGGTCAAGTTGGGTAAATTCGGACAGCAGGTTAATTCGGACAGTGACATTGTCAGTTGTTTGGAATTAAAACAAAATTAACTGGGCAAACAGTGAAAATCCTGATGAGACGGCTCATTATGAGCCGTCTCATCTGGATTTTCACTGTTTGCAATGGTATGTCCGAATTTACTCGCTGTCTTAAGTTACCCGACTCGACCCTATGTGTTGCGTGCACATGTAAAGGTTTGCCAGTTTGACAAGTGGACGCCCCTGCAGTCATCGACCGTCATTCTGATACCATCATTTCCAGCTCATGACACGCTAGGTGCGGATTTCCTGTTTGATTTTAATTTTAAAAAAATGGTCGATACGTGCCGCTGGTAGGAGTCGAAAATGCGAAACCATGGTTGAAAAGCGGAAACTTAATCCACTAGTCCAATTGTTCCGAATAGTTAAAGGAGAATGTTTGGTACTGATTCTACATGTTTTCTGAAAAGATATTTTTAATCAGATTCTGTATGCTTCCATGGAAAATAGTAAAAATGACCCTCCTATATATCTTGGAGGTATTACTGATGATTCTTGGAGGCATTATTGATAGGCCTACTGATGATTTTAAGATTAGTATTCTTGTTTCTAGATATCTAGGGTCGAATCGGGTAACTTCGGACAGCGGGTAAATTCGGACATACCATTGCAAACAGTGAAAATCCAGATGAGATTATGAGCCGTCTTATCAGGATTTTCACTGCTTGCCCAGATAATTTTGTTTAAATTCGAAACAACTGACATAAAACAATGTCACTGTCCGAATTTACCTGCTGTCCAAATTTACCTGATTTGACCCTAATAGTCTAGGGGTAATAATTTACTTACGCCTCGCTCTTCTTTCGCATATGAAAGGATAAGCATGATTGGGATACTGACTGGCTGACCCCATCCATACTCCTTCCCACCGGACCCTGTCAGCTGTTTTGTTATGCACTAACGCCATTGACGAGTATCCCGCTGGGTGGCCCTTTTTCCATTTAGTGAATTCCATCTTTTGTGGCTTCCGACCCTCGCCTTTATAAAGAAATTAAATCATAATACATACGAGAATGGAGATAAATGCAGGCTTATTAATGTGTATATGTCTCAGGCTCAATACATTGTCAGTGCTCTCAAGAAATGTTCTTCCCATCTTCTCAGATTGGTTGGTTGGTTGATTTAATGCTTAACGTCCACGTTAAACAACTAAGGTCATGTCGGGACGGTCAGTTAACCTAACCACACTCTCAGATTGGACTGACGTGTAGTTAACACAGAGTTAAATGACTTGAGAATAATCATTTGTTTGAGAAAATCTGAAGTTACTGTTGAAAGAATTTCAGTTTGTAATGTCATTGAAATATTGGCGGAGCATGACATACACGGTTTGCAATACTACTGAACCAATGACGTCATATATATGTTACCACAGCAACTAAGATTTCATATTGATGTCTGAGTGACGTCATCGAGACTTCATTCAGCCAAGGTACTAAGCACAACGGTTGATAATTCTATAGTTGCTATGGTAACAGATCTATGGTATCATCTCACTTATAGTTCGAGAGGAGCATTGCATACAGTGTATGCCATGCTCCTCTTGAATTATAAGTGAGATGCTATCTGAAATTCATACAATGGAAAAGTGTGATTTCTCAAACCTGTAATTTATTCTCAAATAATTTAATTCTCTGTTAGTTATGCTTGTTGTATCCTCAGCCAGTAAGAGTGACCGTTGAAGCACAAACATGTTAACTCTTGAAGCGCCAAAACGAGAATACATGTATATGACTTTTGCAAACGGCTTAGATCTAGATGAGCTGATGATCAGCCGCCTGGTTTTGCGAAAGCTGCTTTCACTGCTGGCTAACACTCCAGACTACCAATCCAGGGGTCGCAAGATCGATCCCCCGCTTCTCCGGTCTTTCGGATGAGACTTTAAACCGAGGTCCCGTCTCCATATCACCTCGTTGTTGGTGGGACGTTAAACCCGAGTTCACTCACTCACTCACTTCACTGCTGGCTGTTTCTGCTCTGAAATGGGGCCATTCTAAAATCATTTAGCCATTTTTGTCTGCATTTGCTTACTATCATACAAAGGGAATGCGATACTGACAATGGGACTGAATAGGCATACTGGCTTTCTTGCTGTTTGTGACTGAAATGGTTTAATGCTTGCGGGAAAATGATGACAAAGTAATTGTTTTGAGCTTGCAAAATTCTGCAACCTCTAAATATTTATAACCATGACTTTTTCTGATAAAACCTTTTATTTCAGGGCTCTCAGCCCTTTGATACCCGTTTAACGCTAGTCAGTGCTCCAGATTAGATGGGGTACAGTAACAGGGACAATTTAGGGATAATTTTCCTTATTTTATTCATAAAAAATATGTTGTGACCACTTATTAGAACCGTCTCTTCGAGACGGCTCTAATGAGGGGTCACAAAATATGTTTCAGTGAGAAATAAAAAAAATATCTTTGAATTACCCTGTTACCCTTCTTATCAAGAGCTCTTACTGATACGTACCTGTAAACCATGCAAACCCATCCTGAAACTTGCGACCGCCAGTCCTCCAAACTCTTACATCAGGGTACTTCTTCTTAGCCCGTCTTTTGATGTACGAGTCCTCCTTGCTATTTTCTATGTACAAAAGATGGGAGTTTAGCTTCTCGCAGTGGCGGGCGGCTGTTGCAAACTGATATTTTAAGTCTGTTACGAACTTGTAGCAACTTCGGCCATTTTTCTTCCAGCCAGACGGACAGACTGAAACAGACATGAGAATTTGACATCATGATCGCAAATAAGCCTCGCTCAGTCAAAATAATAATCTAGAAAATCTAAATTTAAGAGCTCCTGAAGGCGGATGCGGGGATAACACTTTTTTTCCATAAGTCCTCACGCGCAATTAAGAGTTTGATATTACAACCATTTTAGCAGACTTGCAGGAGGCTTATTATAATGTCAAATTTTTGGTTAACCTAAAGCGAAAATTATGCACATATACGTATTGCCTACATACGAGTCGAGCAGCATTACTGAATCTTGAATTATTAGTTTTCATGTTGGATTGGAATTGCGCATGCGCGCACTGCATACGTGTTTTACGAAGTCTGAAACTTGTCAGTAATCCCCCATGTTACTAATTATGAGCCCCTTTTATAAACTGTGCGTTAATGGGCATACTCATTTTTATATGTGAGGGGTTTAATGCTGTACAAACAATGAATAAATATAGGTGCTGACACAAAAATGCATGCTTATTGTTAAAAGGTGAAAGTGCCTTGAGGTAAAGTTCAGGCCCCGAGGTTATAAAACTTTTTTCATGCTCAACTCAGCTGAGCATGAAATTTTACCTGCTAATGAGTAGCAAATTACTGATAAGTTCAGCTGTTTTCTGGCTCAGTTTAGCTGAGTATGAATTTTTCTCTGCTTATGAATATGAAAATGCCAACATTAGTTGGCATTTTCATATTTATCAGCGGAGAAAATTTCATGCTCAGCTGAGTTGAGCACGAAAAAAGTTTTATAACCTCGGGGCCAGGTTTCATTACTCCTTACAAGTTTCATTTCGCTATACTCACAAGTAACATTTTCATCTTCTTTGTCATTACATTTATACATGTCCCTGAGCTGAGCAATGTCAAGGTTACTCAGTTCGTCTCTTTGGCCAATCGACATCTTGAGTTTCTTGCCAATTCCAATCACCTGTTGGATAGAATATAGGGATAAACCGTATTTCCTCTAATTTAAATGCCCGATGTCATTGTGTTTCACAAACCCCGTATAACTGGCATTCTAGAGACAAGATTTGGGCAAAGAATAACTAATTTTGGTGATTTTAAGCCAATTTTGGTTCAGCGTGGACAGTGGTTTTTTTTTTTTTTTTTTTTACAGAAGAGTGAGTGGGGCCTTTGTTAGACAGACAGGAGGGTTTTAATGAGAGTTAACACGGTCAAAATCAGGGACTTACTATTCCAGATTCTTTGAAATAACACAAAGTCCACTTGCTCTGTCAACTGTTATATTGTGGGCTACAGGCACTGCAAACAACTGAGACCAAGATAAGGCAGCTCCTACAAGAGCAGTCTTATCTGGGTCTCCACTGCTTGCTCACGCACGTCTATGTCAATAAACTTAGAATTTTACGGTCAGTTAAAACATATCACCCAAAAGGTGAGAAAGTCATGGAAACCAACGGACAACGGCCAAGATGGTCCAGGATTGTGTTTTGACCCAGAGTTCGGCGTAAAGATTCGGAGTTCGGAATAAAGAAACGGGTCTTTCATGAGTTCGGCAGGTTCGGAGTTCGGACTAAGAATGGGTTGTTTGTTGGTTCAGTTTGGACTAACTGTGGGTCCATGTTAGGTTCGGCAGGCTCGGAGTTCGGACAAAAAGATGGGTCCATTATGAGTTCGGCAGGTTCGGAGTTCGGACTAAAAATGGGTTGTGTGTCGGTTCGGTAAGTTCGGAGTTCGGACTAACTGTGGGTCCATGTTGGGTTCGGCAGGTTCGGAGTTCGGGCTAACTGTGGGTCCATGTTGGGTTCGGCAGGTTCGGAGTTCGGACTAACTGTGGGTCCATTTTGGGTTCGGCAGGTTCGGAGTTTGGACTAAAAATGAGTCCTTTCTGGGTTTGACAGGGTCCGAGTTTGGACTAACAATGGGTCCATGTTGGGTGTCAGCAGGTTCGGAGTTCGGACTTGCAATGATTGTGGCATGGGGCCCTTTCATATTTTGGATGGGTCGTAGTCCCGAGTTGACCTATATTGTTCCCAGTCTTTAGTCCAAACTCCAGGTTTGCCAATTCCTTGTCGAGTTGGTCCTTAGTCCGAACTCCAAGCCTGCTGAACTCATGTTGGACCCAATCTAAGTCCAAACTCCCGGTGTGTAGGGTTTACCGTGTGCGGAACTCAAGTTGGAACCAGTCTTAAGTTCGGACTCCAGGTTTGCCAAACCCAGGTTTCACTCAGTCTTTAGTCCAAACTCTGAGACTGCTGACCTATAGAGATTATTACACGGTTGGTATGATCCCAGCCCTGATCTCAGCCCGAGTTGACCAGATTGGCCCGAGCCCGAAGGGCGATGACTGCGCCAATAAGCAGGAACAGCAATTAATGACAATTTGATTCGTGAAATGTATTTATTGCCGGAAAACTGTATCGACAATCTTCATCTTATGAAATCCGCAGAGAGAGAGAGAGAGAAAATTGGCAAAAGTAACTCTGAACGCACTAAATCAACTATCACTGCAACTGCACATTTATAAACATATAAGACAGGCTATGACAAACAGCACAATATTGTTCTCTGGCGCTGATACAGTCAGAGGGCTGATATCTGAGCTGGGATCAAAACAACCGTGTTCTTTTTATCATGTACTTATGTGTATAAAAATGAATGCTCAGTTCTAGCACCGAGGGAAACTCTCCGGTATTCCGCTGGACCTGTGATGTGAGAGTTGCAGTTGCAGATATCATTGGAGTCTAATACAACCAGAGTCGTCTTTAATTATCCAGTACAACATTCAATTTCACAAGAAAAAGAAATTAGAGATACGAGGCTGTTTTCATGACAAATGTTTACAGAAAAGTGTTTCGACACGAGTGACTGTGACAAAACACCAGAGAAATCTTTTCTGGGTGAGAAGAATTACAAGACATAGGCAGAACCGGGAAAATGTGCGTTTTTTGGTTCTTTTTTAGCTCGTCTGAACGAAAGTTCAGGAAGAGCGATTGCATTAACCCCGGCGGCGGCGTCGCTGTTAGTGAAATGTTAAAGTTTTACATTAAAGTTTTTTGTGTAATGGGCAAGGCACTGCCAGGCGAGCTATCCTGTCTCGCTGACAGTCTTGTTATTCACCTACACTAGCATTTATCGACTGCATTTAGGGTCAAGAATGATGGTTTTTAAAGCTTTCCATATATGATTTTAGGGAAACAATGCTGTCAATATGCATTTGTTGTGTTAAAGTAGTGAGAGATGTAATTTACAATTTTCAAATGCAGATTCAAGAGGGCTGACAGGTTATATCAAGGGCGAGACAAATATCCATCTCGGCCCTCTATCAAGAGCAGTTGGATATCCTTCTACACCCTCGACATAGCATTTTGGAGCGCATGGCCGGATCATACCTCACAGTGTGAAAAATACAGTGGGACCAAATTAGATGTATCAAGGGCAATGTTAGAATAAGCATATGATAAATATTGTTTTCAGTCTTTAGTCCGAACTCTGGGTCTGCCAAACCTAGGTTAGACTTGGTCTTAGTCTGAACTCCAAGTCTGCGGAATTCATGTTGGACCCAATCTGAGTCTGCCTGTCTGAGTCTAGGTTGAACTCGGTCCGAACTCCGAGTCTGCCAAACTCATGTTGGACCCAATCTTAAGTCCGAACTCCGAGTCTGCCGAACCTAGGTTGGACTCGGTCTTTAGTCCGAACTCCAAGTCTGCTGAACCTAGGTTGGACTTGGTCTTTAGTCCGAACTCCGAGTCTGCCGAACCTAGGTTTGACTCGGTCCTTAGTCCGAACTCCGAGTCTGCCGAACCTAAGTTGGACTCGGTCTTTAGTCCGAACTCCGAGTCTGCCGAACCTAGGTTGGACTCAGTCTTAGTCCGAACTCCGAGTCAGCCGAACTCATCTTAAGTCCGAACTCCGAGTCTGCCGAACCTTAGTTTGACTCGGTCCTTAGTCCGAACTCCGAGTCTGCCGAACCTAAGTTGGACTCGGTCTTTAGTCCGAACTCCGAGTCTGCCGAATCTAGGATGGACTCGGTCTTTAGTCCGAACTCCGAGTCTGCCGAACCTAGGTTGGACTCGGTCTTAAGTCCGAACTCCGAGTCTACCGAACCTAGGTTGCACTCGGTCTTTAGTCCGAACTCAGAGTCTTTATTCCGAACTCCGGGTCAAAACACAATCCTGGACCAACCTGCAAATATGGTACCCTATGGAATGTGCGAAAAGCAAAGAGTTGGATCATCATGCACATTTAAGCAGTCCGATCGTAGCCTTCCCTATGCGTATCATAAAGAATACATAATTATAATTGAGCCGCGACACGACAAAAACAAACAACGTGGCACGTGCGCCCAGCGAAGGCTCAGATCAGCCTGGGCATCTGCCAAGTCTGATCAGAGCTTTTGCTGTGCGCTTGAAGGGTAGCTGAGGGTGGAAGCTAGCTACAGGCGGACAGCAAAGACTCTGGTCAGATTAGGCGGATGCCCAGGCTAATCTGAGTGTTCGTTGAACGCACATGTCACTTTGTTTGGTTGGTCGTGTCACGGCTCAATATTATATCGAAAGTCAAGAATATGATCAGCCTGTACCAACCAAGAGATTGGTCGGAGTCGTCACTGCTTACACGTGCGAAAAGTCACATTTTCTCTTCAAACACTTTAGTAACAGGATTTTAAGGCCCACTCTACTGTTGTTTATGCTTATTTCCGCCTCCATCCTGCGGTTTATTTGTTATTTACTATTTTCACTGTTTTTATTGTTTATCTTGTTCGGAAAATACATAAATTCTCAATTAGTAGGCGATGTGTGTGCTAAAATACATGTTTTCTCGTTTGTAATACTTTCTCATTCTACGTTTTAGACATGATTTTTGTATCTATGTATCTATTGTTTTTTTGTTGTTCTTCTTCTTTCTTTTTTGCTTTTTGTTTTCTCAATAAACGAGAAAACCAACAAAGTGGCATGTGCGCCCAGCGAAGACTCAGATCAGCCTGGGCAGTCTGATCAGAGTCTTAGCATTGCGCTTAAAGGTAGATAAGGATAAGGGTCTAAGCATTCTCCATGCCGACAGCGAAGACTCTGATCAGACTGGGTGGAAGCCAGGCTGATCTGAGTATTCGCTGGGCGTATGCCTCTTTGATGGTTTTCTCGTGTCGCGGCCCAATTTACTATTGCTTCCTTAAAGAGCAAGCACCATTGGAATAGAGATTTTGCACAAGGGAAGCAAACACAGAAGCAAATATAAAAGTTATCTCCCTTGTACGGCAGCTAACCCAACTGATTCACACACCTTGAGAAATTCAGAAAGAGAATAAATAAATAAATGAATGAATAAATAAATAAAATGAATAAACACACTAAACAAACATTAAACCGTACCTTTATAGTGTCTTCTCCAAGGTTCGTGAAAGCTTTTTTACTGTAATGCATCACACTCTCGTAGTCGTACGGGAATCCACGAGAACTGATGATAGTTTTGTTATTTACGGCAAAATCAGGCAGGTAGCGAGGGGATATATTCTCTTCAAGAATCTCAACATATTCGTCTCTGTCAGGACGGGCCTGCGAGGATAGATAAGTAAAAATGTATTCACCGATTTCGTAAAATGAGAGAAAGATTAAGATTTAACATAATGAAAAAAAAAAAAAAAAAAAATAAGAAATAATATTATACTACTCTCACCAGAAAATGCCAACTTTAGTGCAAAATATCTCGCACTGAGAAAGGTCTACACTGGTAATGGTGGTATAAAATAGTTATACCATGCTTTGTCCGTCTGTACGGGAGACAATCCATGAGCTAAAGCTCGTGGATTATCTCCTCGTACAGGCGAACAAACCATGGTTTAACTCGTGGATTATCTCCCGCACAGGCGGACAAACCATGGTATAACTATTACATAACAATAATAATGATGAAAATGACCCGCAGCTTCCCAAGAGTCCACACGGTATCTAGGCGCTAAAGCGCATGTGCAAACTGCAGAAAGGTACCGGCCCTGGAGAATTTACTAGGGTGAAGACTAGACTGTATATACACAGATTGTCCGGATATGTGTAAAGGTATGAATCTTGATTGTCGCAAAGTGCAACTACCGGTATCTATTGTTTCGCTGTCCGACAGAAAAGCTCATGAGTCAAAAAAAAAAAAAAGGTTTCGAAAACCGATGTTTTCAACATTTGTAAAATTATATATATTTTCATTGTGTCACATGTTTCGGTGTATGATAAGGCATGCAACAGTAGGATAATGAATAACGATGGGACGAACAACCATGTAATGAATAATACCTGAGTAACAATAATCATTTATTGATGGTCTATGACCGTTTCCTCACATACCTTTTGACAAAACAACGTAGACGAAATAATAATGATAAATAATAAAAAAAAACTGTGAAAATAGAAAAGTAAAACACTCAAGCAATCAAAGCCTTCAAAGATCTTTGACGTTGATGAGCTGACGCAAGTTTTGCCGACTCCTAATCTAGAACACTTTTTTTTCGAGTGAGTGTGTGAGTGATACGGGTTAAAAAGGCTACTTCGGGCCGAAGTATTATATAGACAAGTATCATGGTATTAATACAAACATTATTATTGATAATTATCTATATTTACATGAAAATTTTCATAGATACAGCCAAGCGGCACACAGCGTCGAACTGACGTCGATGCGACGTAATGACGTCGCATCGACGCCAATGCAACGCCATTTCGACGTCATTTGCCTGCTGGGACGTAGCTACTCTATCACTAATGTTAGAGCGTGCTCTACAGCCCCGGATCCAGGGGGTGGGCTTTGGGGCTGCAGCCCCGCCAGTTGGCCTCTGTGTTATGTATAATATGTAGTCCTCCAGATAATAAGAAGCATCTGATGACAGTTTGAGAAAAAATATCCAATGTGGTTAGATCAAAATATTCAAAATATATGTTGTGAAATCTCATTAGAATCGCCTCGAGGAGGCGATTCTAATGAGATATCACAACATATATTTCAAGGTAAAAATATATAAAAAATTCTCTTGAAATTGAATCATTAATATGTCATATTTTCAAGCCCTCTCCCACACACAGCTACATTTCAGCACCTCCCAGCTCCACCAGTACGTGATGGGCTGGATCCGGGCCTGCTCTATGAGAACGTACCTGCTCATGCCAGAAACCAAGCGAGTGAGAGATCTCATGTATAGCTGTTCCTAGTCTTTCACATCCTCTCCCTATAGACAGCTTCTGTTCTCCACCTACTCGACCTACCATTGACCAGCACCTGATAAACAAAGACATTTAAGCCGCGACGCGAGAAAACCAACAATGTGGTTGTGCGCCCAGCGCAGACTCAGATCAGCCTGGGCATCAAACCAGTCCAATCAGACTCTTCGCTAAGCGCTCAAAGCGTAGCTAAGAGTCTAAGCTACCTCCATGCGGACAGCGAAGACTCTGATCAGACTGGGCGGATGCCCAGGCTGATCTGAGCCTGCGCTGGGCGCACAACCACATTGTTGGTTTTGTCATGTCGCGGCTCATTTATGCTGTACAGTTTCAATGTGTCAGCAGGCTCCAGTGGTATGTTTTCGTTTAATTTTATCGTGAGATGTCGATGTAACCTTTCTACTAGCTTTGCCATTGTAAATGATCGTGATCAGAACGATCTAAACAAAGAAAAAAAACATCAACGAGTTTCTCATTAGAAGGTTTTGGTTTAAACAATATTTGTTCAAAAGAAATAGTACAATGCATACATACATAAAGGCAGTAGACATATAACTAGGCAAAGAAAAGCATACATGCATACTATATTCAAACACTGATGAGTAAACTTGGAACTGAACGGAAGCCTTCGGCTTATAGAGTTCATTTCCATAACTTAAATAAACACAGCAGCACAATTTAAACATGACATTTTGAATTCGTAACGTTCAAATCGGACATTTTTGTTTAAAGGCCCAATTGCTCTATCAACATGAAATATTTTATTGTGAAGTATTGCTGCAAGCTTCTCACCATAGTTTCTTCATTGTATATGATCGTGATTGGCCAGCTTTGAAAAATTAAAACGTCCTTGAGTTTCTCATAAAACGATTTGAAAAAATATCTCGGTCATTTTAGTTGGCAACTAAAATGACCTACTTTCGATTTCACAAGTTCCATTACATAGTAAAAATACAAGGTACAAGTGGTAACAATACAAGGTACAAGAGGTAAAAATACAATGTACAGTGTTTACAGTGGATAAAAATACAATGTAAGGCAAGGCTCTCATTCCTTGTCTCGCTGTTGTGTGAGTAAATTTCCCAACGGGGAACCAGAAACGAAAACCGTATTTTAACAGAAAGACTTGTCATGTTTATACCTTCTTTTCGCCATTTATATGACACAAAAATCACAACAATTGACATATTATCATCAGTTCTGAAGACTGTACCAAGTTTATAAGGATTTGTGATTCGACGATTTTTACCACTGATTGGACTATGGAGACTTTAAAGTACTGAACTTTCAGAGAACCGGCTCGCATGGCAATACTAAAGAACGAGCAAAATAAAAGATGTATTTGCAAATAGGCAAACTGGTAGAGACTCAGGGCAGGTGTGGGTAGACTAACATACAAAACTTCAGATAAAACGGGGTCCCCACGATGATCCCAAGGCAACTTATTCAACTGCTGTACAAAGCCATACAATGACCCCTATTAGAAGAATCTCGCCTAACTAAAACAGAAAATAATTTTCAACAATCTGTAAGTTTTTTAAACATACCCAGGTTCGCTTATAAACCGGATGTAGTCCTCATCTCGTAGCTTCTTCCGCCGAAACCGGATACACGTGTGTTTTTCTATGTGTTTCATAGCCTTCTTGATGACTCGCTTTGATTGTGGCACTGCAAGGAAGTGTACAGTTAGCCGGAAAGCCCAGAAAAGAGGAAAATGTAGTTATGACAAAGAGAGGCAGAATAATCCTTTCTGGTTTTAAATGACAAAGGACTTATTAATAAATGGTTTAGACTTGTCACAGCAACAAACTTTCGGTAACTCTACTAACATTACCTACCTCCAACTATTGTCATTGTTGCACCTCTTGATTTAACAACGTGAACATAATCATCGATATCGTCATCTAAATACGGTGAAATAGTTTCAATGGCTCTGTAAGAGATCCAGTTCTGAATATAATATAGCGTAGACAAAACTATTTTTTTAAGAAATGGATCAGCCCTAGCAATGAATTGTTGAGTAATAATTCACTGTTTGGAGGTCAATTGTGCTTTAAAGCAGTTCATATCACGAGCACGGAGCGCGAGTGATATACTCTACTTACAACTGACCAACGAACAGCGAATTATTTAAGGAATGAATGTTATTTTTTTAACGTTTACTGAAGTATAAACTACATCGGGTCACGAGCAAAGTAAGTGAACCCCGAAGGGGTTTACGTAAACTTTGCTCGTGACCCGATGTAGTTTATACTTCAGTAAACGTTTAAAAAATAACATTCATTCCTAATATTTATATTATTAAACGATGCTTTTGATCAATAAAAAGATAAACAAAATTAAGAAATACATATATAAAGATTGTTTAAAAAACATTACCGGCCGAATTTAGCAATAGTTTGGAACAGCGGCATTGTCACTGCCTACCAGTAAATTCCACCTCCTGTTGTAGATTTCGCGTGCAAGTAGGCGTAGCGAGCTGTCACTCAATGTTTACTAGCCATTCAAGTACATGGAATGTTGTAGATTTCACGTGCTAGTTAGTGAGATGAGCTGTCACTCTGAAGCGCGTGATACAATGTAATTATTGACTTTTAAACAACATTGACGCCCGCATCACTTAATTGGGTTAACAGAGAGCTCTACACTGGTAATGTAAATATTACTCAATATTTACATTATCAGTGTAGAGCTCTCTGTTAACCCAATTAAGTGATGCGGGCGTCAATGTTGTTTAAAAGTCAATAATTACATTGTATCACGCGCTTCAGAGTGACGGCTCATCTCACTAACTAGCACGTGAAATCTACAACATTCCATGTACTTGAATGGCTAGTAAACATTGAGTGACAGCTCGCTACGCCTACTTGCACGCGAAATCTACAGCAGGAGGTGGAATTTACTGCGGCCGGTAATGTTTTTTAAACAATCTTTATATATGTATTTCTTAATTTTGTTTATCTTTTTATTGATCAAAAGCATCGTTTAATAATATAAATGTAAGGAATGAATGTTATTTTTTAAACGTTTACTGAAGTATAAACTACATCGGGTCACGAGCAAAGTTTACGTAAACCCCTTCGGGGTTCACTTACTTTGCTCGTGACCCGATGTAGTTTATACTTCAGTAAACGTTAAAAAAATAGCATTCATTCCTTAAATAATTCAGTACTACAGTAGAGTTGAACTATTTCGATTCTGACACTCATAAACGCTTGAAAAATATTCTTTTGCATTCAAATCCCCCCCCCCCCCCTTACCCCCAACCTTCCTGTCAGCGCGTTCATGCTGTATCTATAATAAAAGTACGGTTTTATGACGATTTTAGAAAGAAACGTCTCAAAACGCCACAAAATACGCCAGCAATTGCCAGTGACGTCAGCAATTAGACTCACGCGCTCCCAAACAGTGAATTTTTGAAGAATAAACATTGCTTCTATAGGCGCACAGTGTTAGAATGATGTTTTTCGAAAATTTTCGGACATAAATTTTGTTGTCTTCTGGTTAAAACTTACATATATCGCTAAAAGTAAAAGGCACAACGGCGTCTTTCCAGAGTCTCTTTGTTTGTCTAGAGGTGGCTCTCTTCCAGCGTATTCTCAGGCTGTTGCCATAGATCTGATGCTCGTAGTCGGCATCCAGCACTATGTCACCATTGTAGAACACACTCCCACCTACAATGATAACAAGAAGCATCTTTGCATGGAAACGTGCAAAAAGATAACAGGTTCTTAAAGTTTCCTTAATGTAAAAATAGGTTGCATAGTACACATGCGTTAAACAGTTTTATACCGCCTTTACCAGAAAACGCCAACTTCAGCACGAAATATTTCACAATGAGCAAGGTCTACACTGGTAAGGGTGGTATAAAATAGTTATACCATGGTATGTCCACCTGTACGGGAGATAATCCACTCGCTAAAGCTCGTGGACTATCTCGTACAGGCAGACAAACCATGGTATAACTATTACTTATAGTTGTTCTTTACCTCAAAATAAAGAATGAAAGTGCTGTAATAAAACCGGATGCTCCCACTTGACTCAAAATATTCAATAAACAAGAACAACAACATAAAAAAAGAAAAAAGCATGCTTGGGATTTGAGCTCACAACCTTCCGAAGTCTGCAGCAAACGGGTCAGTTTTTTATCCTGTTTTCAATGTAAAGTAAAAGAATATAGTTATTGGAACCACGCCGTACACCAGTCGTAGGATAAAAATTTTGGCGGATGTGTTTAATTTTGCTTGGTTTCTTTCAGATAATCACTATATTGTATATGAACTAATGCGATAGAAAGCAAGAACGCAAAATAAAACTGAATCGATAGTACACTGTTTGATTATTTTTTTAGAGAATTTGATAATTCACTGTATAGTTCCCTCCCACGAAAATTTTGTCGACGATAGTATAAGCTCAGGTTTGACCTTGAGGTCAGACCTGCACTTATACTGTCCTGGACAAAAACAATCAAAATGACTAAATATTAGGACAAAAGTGAATTGGTAAACAGTACACACCTAACTTAGGCTACAGCCCTTCAAGAAAGCCAGTCCAGGTAGACTAGAATAGGAATAAACGGCGCTCTGGCTGACTTGGCGAAAGTGAAGTTAGACGGCAAGTCACTCCAAAAGGAGCAAGAACAATCGACTAGTATATACAGCCAGGTCAGCTTACTCTCAAAAGAGCCATCTGATCAGTGCCTACACTTACTGCTTTTCAATCAGCATATGCAGTCCTGAGACAGCCCCACATAGTAAGATCCATGTGTGAAAAGTGTATGATAATCACACTAAAGGTACTCATTGTATAAGAATATTTGGAATAATACATGTAAGTACTAGAAATATTGAAAGTAAAAAGTATGCAAAGACCAGGAACTGAAACAATCAAAATCCAAATCCAGCCCTCAAACCATAGTTGGAAACAACTAAGATTACAAATAATCAAGATACAGAGAACATATGGCCAACCGAGTGAGCAGCTTGTTCCCAAAAGGTGGCCACTCAGCAACCCAAACCGAACCAAAAATAATAAGAACATACATAAGGTAAAACATCACAGAAACTCTGACACCAAAAACAGGCAACAGAGAACCACAACAGACCTTCATCTCATTCCGCTACTACATGTACATAAGAACATGGTTATGCTTATTTTCTATTCCAGGCATTTTCAGTTGTGACCGCTTAGAAGAGGCTCAAGTATGGTGAGTTGTCGTGAGTAAATTACTCTAGAAGGCAAAAGGTCATCTGGGCATGGGAAGATTATAGTAAGGCGTTCTTGCGGGTTTTGAACTTGTTACCGGTGGGCACAATGAACTCTCGCTTTACACAGATTAGCACCAAATTATACCACTGCCTGTCATTTAGATGTCTGGCACCTATAATATTAGACTAAATAAGTAACAGGAGAAAACAGACCTTATAATATGTTGGATTCCTGCATTTCACAATAAATAGCATAAAAAATAAATAAATAAATAAATGTAAAAAAAAAAAAAACACGGCTGAGTTTAAAATGCTATGGATTATTCAACATTAGATTTTCAGTGTGAATTTTCTTCATGCACAAATTCAGTACATGCGTTATATATGTTCGAAGTTACATAGATCTAACAATTTCTATAAATATTTATTAATTTTTGTTAACATTTGGTTTGAAAGTATCTGGAGTCAGGAGAAGTTTTAAAAGAAAAAAGAAGCATTCTACATAGGGTGTTGAGTAATGAAATCATCTACTTAAGGTGAATGGATACACTTTTAGAGAAAAACTACACTGCCGTTTTTTTATTTTTGCCTCCATTCTCAGTGGCAATCAAAACTTAAAGGATAAAATTTTCTCCCATAGGACTAAACTCTTTCCTTCTAGAGTAGCCAACCCTAAAAGGAAAATATTTGCTCCTACGGAAGTGACCACATTTTGGATGGGCTTCTTCGTCCAGGGAAGCAAAGAGAAATCACAAAAATTGTTCCCCTTTGTAAAAAAGAGGAAGTCTACCCACACACCCTAAACTATGGATACACTTCCAAGGAAGACCACGCTGGCTTTGAATATTTGCCTCCATTAGCACACGGAGCTATACTAGAAAAGAATTTCTATCATTCTCTTTAAGGGTAACGCACAGTGTTAAGAGTGTGAGCTAGGAGGTAAGCAAATAATGTCCTGCCATAGTTGTCTCCCTTCTAAACTTGGTTGCCATATCATAATAGTGTAACCATAAAATTGATCCACATCAATGTGATTTCCAACAATGTGGCAATTTTGTCATGTGATGTTCAGACCATCCTTACATTTATACATGGTAATCAGAGACCTCAGTGTTAGCTCCATGGCTTTGGTCGCTTCCATAGATGGCTGAGGTGACAATCAAAGGCTCTGATCAGACTGCACTTCTGTGCAGTCTGATCAAAGACTGTGCATGTCATCAATGCCACATTGTCGGAAATCACATGATGTGGCTCAAATGACTTTTTTGGCACAGTTCAAACTATTGCTCCTCCGAACTCATTCACCATCTATTTATATAGCAAATAGACCTCAAACTTGAGCAATACTTTGACTATTACCCAAACAGCACTAAACTAGATGTGAATCGTATTTATTCTAGTAAACGCCCTGTACCTCCTTTCTTTCTAATAAAATCATTGAAAACAGACCAGCCAAATGGTGATAAACTCCCAGTGCACGAAATAATTTGTGAGAATGTCGGCTTAATCTTAGCTGAGTGCTTTAATATAGAGTGCTGACTCTACGACCCCACCCCCGCCTTTTATTTCTTTTTCTTAAAATAGTCATCGGGGCGTTTAATAGAAATTATTCAGTAAGATAATGAGGGTGAGAAAATCTACTCTACCTGGGTGCGGTCTATTAGGATACATGGTAAGTTTAGATAGGTTTGAGAGAATGTTTGAGTCACCTGTGCCTTTAGGTCGGTTCTCTTCCGAGGCTGTACATAAAGATGGCGGACATACATCTGAAAACAAACATCACAATAACAATGTTGAATTTCACTCTATCTAAATATTTCGGCTTAAAGCCTTCGTCAATAAAATGGAATTTCAGGTAAAAATCACATTTCAGCAAACACTACACTGAAGTTGTTTTCTTTTTCCACTTTCTCTAGTGTAATATGTAAAATATGCTAAAATGTATTTCTTCCTAAAATTTAATTTTCTCTTTGTTTTGTGCAATGGCTGCCATAATGTTATTCTTCCTAATATTGGTTTAATTCTTCTGAAGCGTTGAGTAGATGTATTACCAACGTCGCAAGCTCGCTGTGTTAGAAAAGGGCAAGAGACAAAATAGAATGGTTAACAGAATTTCAAACGGTATTCAGATGAAATTGTGGTCCGCAATGTATATATACATGTAGCCTGTCTATCGGATTGAAAGGCTTGAAGTGTCTATATTCCTATTTAATTTTCCTTCCATTCTTGTTAATGCTGTGTTTAGTCTCTGCGTCACCACTAGTTCTTGGAGCTTGGGGCTACAGGAACATATGTTGCCATTGCATTAGTGGATAAAACAACACATGAAAAAAATCATAGCTCGTTAAGCAGTAACCTTGTCTTTTTGCTCGTAAAATGAAACAAAAACAGTAGGGCTTTTCAATTAACCCATTAATGACAAGCGTTCCATAAATGACACATAGGCAAACAGTGCAAACACAGATCAGACGCCGCAAGACGCGGCGTCTGATTAGGGTTTACACTATTTGCATAAGACAAATGGATATTTCTCCTTAAAATGAAATAAAAATGATACAAAAATACTAAACCAGACACCCTTCAACTGACAAATGGACTCATCCATTTGATAAGAACAGAACAGTCCACTGGGCATTAATGGGTAAACATATGCTCATATGTGCAGTTGTGTAATTCATAAAATAGTACCGGCATCAACATCCTTTATTTTTTCTATTGAACAGGCCCCGAGGTTATAAAACTTTTTTTCATGCTCAACTCAGCTGAGCATGAAATTTTACCGGCTAAGAAATAGCAAATTACCGATTAGTACAGTTGTTTTCATGCTCAGTTTAGCTGAGTTATGAAATTTTCTCTCCTTATGAATATGAAAATGCCAACTAATGTTGGCATTTTCATATTTATCAGCAGAGAAAATTTCGTGCTGAGCTGAGTTGAGCACGAAAAAAAGTTTTATAACCTCGGGGCCTGGATATCAAATCAAACGAAACAATATTTTCTAGAAGTTTGACTTTAGACCCACAACCCCTTTGAATATATATATAATGAAACCTCCCTTTTGTAACAACATTACTTCCGTAAGCTTCTTTTCTGCATCGGGATACCAGCAGATAAGTTACTAAAATATCACTTCTCAGCGAATGTACTATGCAACATACAACTGGAGAAGATGGAATTTGTTTTCTTTAACTTTTTAATGGCTTTTAACAACTAAGCGCGTGGCAGCCATCTTATTCAAGTGCCCAATTACATTTGAACATACTCGTCTTCCCAGGCCACGGAGATTCAAACATGCACTTTGGCTTCAACCAGCGCATGACTGTCTGGAAAGATATTTGAAATTGTTGAAATCTGCGTGACCTTGGACAAAGATTAATGAAGGACATCGACCTTTGGTGGGCAGTTGACCTTACCGTTGAAAGGTCAATGTCAGACGAGGATGAACTTTGTTTAAACTCAATTGAAATCAACTACCCTGTGCTATATACCGAGCATATTTTCTGCACTTTTCTTCATGCTACTTCCAGAGAAAAGAAGGCTTTACCATATACATATTTACCATATATTGTCGCGGAGGCCAACGTGAACCGTGTTGTACCATACATGGTTGCGGCGGCCGACGAGGACCGTGTGAACAAGCTTGTGTTATTCTAAGCCACAAAGGCTTTATATTTAATTGGTCCGACGGCTTTTGAGAAAAAGTGAGTGTGAAAATGTTGGCTGACAGTTGGGGAAATGGCGCCGGACGACACAGCTGCCCATTCCCCCGGAGACTATAGAACTCATTTTTCTACTCTTTTTTTTAAAATGGAACTCATCATTTCCTTCTCATTCCTGTAACTTTTATTTTCTTAATTAATTCAAGTATTTTTTCTAGTTCATACGGTCAAGCACTATGTCTATAGTATTGTAAATACAGGAATTTACGACTGTATTTCTGTTACGTTAGGTCGGCGGTCAAGTAGAGCTTTAATCGTTGATAGTGTAAACAAACTGTTGATTTTGTCCTTAAATATTGATAGTAAGCCCGTATGTGTCCAGTTACAGTCAAAGGTATGGTACATTTTGCAACTTTTAAGTTTTTCCCCCTGGAGAAGCGAATAGTGAAACGTAGGATGCACATTTGCTTACAGGCACTCTTAAACAAAAACAAACAAAAAAAATGTTCTTAAAGTGATTAGATTTTTGTAGAGGATTTCCTGATAAGCAAGTCAATCAACCATTGCAAATATGGATAAATTCACGGCAGACATAAGGAAGCCCCCGAAGCATATACCGCACCATTACAATAAAAGCTGTGCAACTCTCCAAGTGGGCACATCACGTTAAAATGACGTCGTACTGACGTCGATGCGACGTCATAACGTGGCATCGACGTCATTATGACGTCATTTGAACGTCATGTGCCTGCTGGGTAAGTAGAATCTTTTCTTCGAATTGGAGAGGACACTGACGGACTAGGTTTCTGGAGGTGCGTGTTCACCATTTGTTCTCTTGAGATTCCCGGGGAACGTTAACCCATTGCATTCTGGGTATTTTCTGTCTTTCTGCTGAAATTGTCATCTGCATCAAAAATCAAGAATATTTTGACAATATTGGTCTAACTAACTCTTATAGAAATAATGTCCAGGCAGCAAACAGTTTGGATCTCAGATCAGGTCCCACATTTGTGGGGCCTGATCTGGATCCAAACTGTTTGCCCAGATACCTCTAAAGGGGCAGCCCGAATGGAATGGGTTAAAAAAGTATCTATATTATGCGAATGCTGTATGGTGGGATATGGTGACATTTTATATGTTTTCTTGTGTCTACATACACGCGCGCGCATGCACGCACACAGAATCTAGGACCGCTTGCATCTGTTGAAAAATGTAAAAACACATATAGCGCAAAATGTTCGGTAATCCTAAGCTATGTATTTGTAAGCGGCTCAAACGTTGCAGTTTGTATATACTATATATTTCCTGTCGCATCAGAGAAAACTTCGTTTTTATCTACATTTTAGTATATTTGCAAAAAAATCTGTCATAACCAAATACATACAATTAATTTTATTACATATCATTCAAAACTACATTTTACTTTCATTCAAAATCGTTTCGTTTTGTATGATATACATCTTTCACTCTATACTCATATTTCATATCTGAATGCATATTTTGATTAATGTATAAACTTTTGAATACTTAAACTATTTCTTAAGATACATCTATGATAAAAAAAATCCAAAGTATCTGGACAGTAAGCAAAACAAACAGTGTAGACCCTGATCAGACTGCTCCTAATGAGCAGTCTGATCAGGGTCTACATTGCTTGTCATTGGAATGATTTTGGAGGCAAATTATTGTAAAATAAATGCATTCAAACTTTAAATAAATTACCGTATTTTCGGATCAGACTGCCCCATTATTCAAGGTGATGAGGGTTCTTTAGTTCAACCAGGGTAAGCAAAGTACCACATAAATTACATTTTTGAAGCATTGAATTGAACCCTATGATGTAAATATATATATACAGTTTATTGGGTTATTCATAATATCATTTTCATTTTGAAATTCATTTTTCTGATATGCAAGACAGATTTTAGAAAGACCAATAGATAACCTTTATGAACATAATTTATAATTTCACGATGATGGAAGGAGGTACTTGTATCATTTTTCTTACTTCCAGTATTTATTTATTTATGTTTCTGGTGGTTGGTTGGGGTTTGGTGTGCGGGGTGGAGGGTGGAGGGTGGAGGGTGTGAAACGGGGTGGGGGGGGGGGGGCGGCAGTGAACACGCCGCTGAGATACGTATTGTAATTAGAGGTTATTACATGACTAGTGTCTAGTGTCGAGTTGGGGGGGGGGGGGGCGGCAGTGAACACGCCGCTGAGATACGTATTGTAATTAGAGGTTATTACATGACTAGTGTCTAGTGTCGAGTTGCCAGGCATATCAGTCCGGATAGCTCTATATTGGCCCGACTCTAGACAACGTCGTGTGAATCTGACCAAAATGGCAGATCGAAGACAAAATAGGAGATTGGTCATTACCCCCCAAAAATCGACCAAATTATTGAACCCTATTAAATGAACGACCAGATGTGGCATTATATTGTTAAAGCTAATAAACTTAGGTGACTGAATTCTCACATTAGTATCTAAATTTTTAGGTAATTAGGCTATTGCAGAATAAGTGAGAGAAATGTCCGAATAAGCCGATTTTCGTCAACGCCAATGGCCGCCCCATGATGTAAAAAGTTGAAAAACACCCAACATTCCATAATACAGCCCTTGTCAAGTGTTTGTAACTATTGTATTTTCTAACTCTTGACCGAACAACCAGTCTCTCACGTCTGTGTACGTCGCAGTTCCCAGAAAAGGTGGCGACAACTTGAAATGAGCCGCGACACGACAAAACAAACAAAATGGCATCGGCGCCCAGCGAAGACTCAGATCAGCCTGGGCATCCACCCAGTCTGATCAGAGTCTTTTCTGTCCACATGCAGGCAGCTTAGTCCCCTAGCTACCCTTTATGCGCAAAGCGAAGATTCTGAACAGACTGGGCGGATGCCCAGGCTGATCTGAGTCTTCACTGGGCGCTTGTTCCACTTTGTTGTTTTGTTCTCGGCTAAAATATGAAACAAGATAAATGTCACATTGAATTTCATAAGGTAAAAAACCTTTGTGATAATTATATTTTTGTTGGTTTCGTCTAGTTTTAGAGAATAAAACAGGATATATTGCTTAGTGTGGCTTATTTTTTCCACGCATTTCAAGTGAATGGTTTATTCCCGGTGGTTTAGCCGCCCATTTTTCCAAGTTACATACATACATTTTTTTGCACAAAAGTATTTGCTCCCCATGTAGGTAAACCCTTCTCTAGAAGAGGGCTACCCTGAAAGTTCATGCCCCCCCCCCCCACACACACACACACACACACCGGCCCCCTTTTTTGTAAAAGGGACAGCTTCCATTACTTCATGTTTGCTTCATTCAAAAAAGGGGGCAACTCTTCTAGGAAAAAATCTGTTCCTAGACAAGAGCAAAAATCTTCCTTTAACAGTTGATTCCTATTTTGATCCCTATTAAAAAGCGAAGACAAAATGAAAGTGTTAGAGTTTCTTCCTCTGAAAGTGTAGTCACTGGCCTTATCAGAGCTCTAGATAAGAGAGGTATTTGATGATAATTGAGAGATATTTTTTTCATTTCTCATTGAAACCATATGTTGTGACCCCTCATCTGAACCGTCTCGTCGAGACGGTACAGATGAGGGGTCACAACATATGATTTTATGCAGAATAAGCAAAAATTATGCCTAATTATCACCAAATACTCCCTCTTATCTAGAGCTCTGATTATTGCTCTTTAGAGAGAGCTGTTTACATTAAAAAGTAGACCCTGTGAAACGGGAGTGAATTACATTAAAATCTCGATATCTCGAAGTCGAACTTCAGTCCAAACTACTGATATATCAAAGTAAATTTTCTGGTACCAGAAAATGTACTTTGAGATATCACTAGTTTGAGATAACAGTACCAGAAAATTTACTTTGAGATATCAGTAGTTTGAGATAACAGGAGTTGAAATGTAAAATAAAAATAGGAAATACAGTCTTTGATATAATAAGCTACTTTGAGATATCAGTCTTCGAGATATCAGGAGTTGACTGTATTGATTTGCCAGAGTGATCTACTTCGGTGGTGAATCCATAATACGAGACGACAGAATGAAAACTAGGTCACTAGCTTACAATGCACATGCATTAAAATTCACTGAACTCAAGAGCTTAAAAAAAAAAAGAAAAAAAAATGAAAATGAAAAAAGAAAAAAAAAAGAAAAGAAACAAATAAATACGCTACCATAAATATAAGACAGAAACCAAGAAAACGAACAGTTCAGAGCTATGACAAATGATTGCTTTGCCACATCTCAACCTTGTCCTTACCTAAAACATAACAGGTGTTGCAAGCCTTATAACATTATTATATTTATATTACCGCTTATATCTGTGTCGGAAATAAATCATCTGAGGGCCATCAGTAAATAAATATGACACCTCGCGATAATGTTGTTGGGATATTTGATGTCTTAAATCTCTAGAGAGCTAATTTTACTTTGACTGACACCAATTTGCGGTGAATTATTGTGTCATAATTTGGTTTGATCTTCAGTTCACCTTAGGAGCCATTTTATTTGGCCCTACGGTTTGCAGCTCTATTAACTCTTCAAGCCCAGTGATGAAATTAGCAAAATTTGCAAACAGTGCAGATCCTGATGATTAGGATCATGATGAGCCGCCTCATCTAGATCTACACTGTTTGCCTTCTAGTCTTTGAATTCTCAATGTGAAATGTTTTGGACAAGGCATTTTTTTTAATTTTTGCAGACGTAAATTTTGTCGTCTGCTTTTGGTGCTTAAAGAGTTAATGGCGAATGGCTCACTTTCAGGAGAAGCAACTCTACAATTTTCATTTATACCTGCATTTAAGAAAATTCATGTCCATAGAAATAAGTTAACTGGCAAAAGCCTGTGCTGATAACGGAAGATTATATATATATATATATCACGCCAAAAGTTTATGTCGCTACTTCATTTACTCAATCGCTAGATCATTACTCGTATGATCCCCGTGGTCTTTGAGAGGCTATTTAAAAGCAGATCTCATTATGTCCCCGTTTTTACGAAAATTGCAGCAACAATAACAACAACATGTCCCCTAAATTCTATTATATTTTACTCCTCCCCCACCCGCTCTCCACTTTATCGACAGCAGTTTGTGTACTATATTTCGACTTCAGACAGACAAGATGGGAACCCTGAAAGTCAGGCCGATAAGCCACTATGATATAATAATAGCAATAACGATAATAATTGCAATAATAATAACAACAATAATTTTAAAAGCAATAATCATTATAATAATAACAAACGTACTATGATTGAGTTCCCATGGCTCCCAATATCTCCCTGATCGTTTCATGACTGTAACTACTATCCTTGATGTTGGCTCTTCAAGTTGTATTCCGGAGTCGTCAGTATATCTTAATGCTAAATCTCTCGATCCTTCTTCATCCGGACCTACAATTACACCTTCACTTTTCTCCTCTTCATCAGTCGTATTTGGGATCTCATTATTTTTTATATCTATATTCGTTGGAAGTATATTTAAATCTATTCCTTCTTCAGGACTAGCCTTAAAGGCAGTTGCTAATTTTATAGTTTCGTTTTGTCTCCTAGTTATGTTTTCATTGTCATAGAATTTCTTTGGTTCCGATATTTTGAAGTCTTTCTTTGCAACTTCTGCACTGGCGTAATCAGTGTCATCTTCACTGACTTTATCTTTACTTGTATTTTTCACTGTTACATAAAATGTGAAACTATTTATTGTACCTGTGTTGTTTGTATCGTTATCCATTGCAGTCTTATTCATAAATCCACTGGAATTATTACTTTTATCTGAACTGGTTTCTTCTATCACTGGCAATTTATCTGCCATTAATTCATGTATATTGTCTTGAGCTATGTGAGTATTTGTATGTATGATTGTTTTATTATGGTTCTTAATGCTGTAAAATTTGTTTGTAGTATGCACATCTATTTCTGATCCATGCATGTTATTACCTGTCAGTTCACCTTGTACTACTTTACTAATGTTATCTTCGTCCTCTGGAATGGGCAAAGCATTCATCTGCATATTTATATAAATGATAAAAACATTCACTAAAATTATATTTTGACGTTTCATCTCGCTAATATTACTTAATTTTGTCTTTCAACAGGTTTCCTTTTTTTTTATTTAAGTCCTCTTTTAATCACTTAATAATTTTGTTTTGCAATAGGTTTTCTTCTTATTTAAGTCATTTTTAAATCACGTAGCACTTTTGTCTTCCAACAGTTTACTTCTTTTTAAGTCCTTTTTAAATCACTTAATAGCAATTTTGTTTTGAAACAAGTTTCCTTCTTGCTTTAGTCCTTTTATTCTAACCTGAATCACTTAGCAAAACGTTTAGCTTAAATCCTGTTAAAACTATTTAAGTCTTTTTTTAAATCACTTATAGTTTGAATTTGCAAAAGGTTTCCGTCTTATTTAAGTCCTTTTTAAATCACGTGGCACTTTTGTCTTTCAACAGGTTTCCTTCTTTTTCAAGTCCTTTTTAAATCACTTGGTATTTTTATTTTGAGACAGGTTTCTTTCTTATTTAAGTCCTTTTCTCTTATTTAAATCACTTAGAAAAATATTTAGCTTAAATCATTTTAAAAGAAGGTGTTTAATCCGTCTTTTACGGCGTTTATTATCTTTCACCTTTATTTTAATTATTTTGCAATATCATTTATACATCAGTATATGTGTATTTTTTTACTGTTTGGTGATTAATTAACTCATCCTTGTACTTCTCACTTTCTTTTGCACAGTAAAATGCTTTAAGATCTATTGCGGTTTCGTTCGCGAAATATTGTTAGTTCAGCTATTGCTTAAAAAGCGAAAATATTCTTTTCAAAGATGTCACATTAAACTAGATCACAGCAGGATAAATTGAGCGAAGTGTATCTTAACGATTAGTGAAGGTATATATGAGTTAGACATTTTATATACTTACAATAATGGATTGACCGTAGTAACGCTAAATATCGGAACACCGGAACCGATTTCTGAAATTAAAATTTGTAATTTATTCCATTTATCCAATTTTGAAAAAGCTTTTTTCAGTGATGCATCGAAAAGTCACTTGCAAGATGGCAAACAGTGCAGCCCCTGGTCAGACTGCTCCAAAAGGAGCAGTCTGATCAGGGACTGCACTGTTTCTTCGGGCTGCCGCCCTAACTTTTACAGCAACAGCACTGGATTTACCTGCGCTACATACGTCATCAAACTTGGGACTTTAATCTTTATTCCAGTCCTCCGCGGAAAGAGGGAGGGACTAGTTACTAATTATTATTTAATATCAGTATGTGTTAGAAATTAAAAGCAAGAACAGGATAGGATGTTATTTCGTGTCTACTCATTGTGACGGCAACAACAAAAGATATTACTCAGTGACTCGGCCTTAACGTACAATTTATTATTATAGTCTAATAATTCAAAAAAAAAAATGTTTTGATAAACGTAAGATTTGAAATAAGGTTATTTACAAACGGAAATTACTAAACGTTTATTTTAAAAATTGTCATCATTTATTTGCGCATCATTTAAGTCCTACATGTATTTATTAAAAAAAACACTAGTATCGAGGCAATGTCTGCTCCATCTGCTCATTAAGTCTGCATATAAAAGCATTTACATTAGGTCCAATACATCAAAATCAATGAAAACAGTAGACTCGATTTAATGGAGTCTACTGTTGACCGGCAACGGGCCAGGAGTCCTAGCGACGGCTTAAGCAGAACTAAGTTTTCAAAATGAATCTAAAACGAACTTAGTGATCCCCAAGGATCAGAAAATATATAATCTCTACATTATGGTGAAGTACAAGGAGACATTCTGGCCCTTGAGCCAGACGCGCTACCGATTGCGCTAAGCGGCCTAGCTATCGTGTGGGTCTCCGCAAGGTTCTGTTTTACCACTAGTACCTTCTATGCTATCCTTAGATAACCGGCATTGATTATACAAAAACTGAAGCTTGATAATAAGAAAGAAAGGGATGATTGGAAAATTTGGAATGCATCAAGACTTAAAGTTGGATTTCTAGGCAGAATGTGGCAAATCTTACTACAGTCAACTTTCGATATCTCCTAGTCGAACTTCAGCCCAAACTACTGATTTCTCAAAGTAAATTTTCTGGTTCCAGAAAATTTACTTTGAGATATCAGTAGTTTGAGATAACAGGAGTTGAAATGTAAATAAAAATAGGAAATATGTTCTTTGATATAAGAAGATACTTTGAGATATCAGTGTTCGAGATATTGGGAGTTGACTGCTGTACTAAAGTTAATAATTACGGTATTATAGCTGTTTCCGCAGGTCTTAATTTAATCATAACATCCTTTTTAAGGATTATTCATTTCGTGCAAATTGTAATTAAGGAGTAATTTTTACTGAAAATAGAGTGATTTGTAATTAGTGTGCGATTCCGTTTCTCCGTTTAGAACCTTTTCTATTCATTTGGACAAGGCGGATACGTGTACGTGCCCCGGCAAAAGCTAACACGTTTTTTGTGGTCAAAGTGTAACTGACCAATAGGACAGTCACAAAACTTTGGGATATAATTATAATTTCATAAAGAGTTAGTATTTACTTATTCTTGAAATATTTGGACAGAACTGTTTGAGCAAACAATGCAGACTCTGATCAGATTGCTCTAAAGAGCAATCTGATCCGAGTCAGCACTGTTTAAACTTTTTATAGAAAAAAATCATTAAAGGCATGCTAGATTTCTAAGTCTGAAGAAGGGTGAATTTACTCTAAAGATGCGCTTTAGGAGCCCGATATTGCCGGTAATAACTGAACATTTTTGATGATTTTAATGATTTGTAGCACGATAGGTGTACAAACACAAAAGCACAGGTGTCATTTATACGTGATTGACAGCGACGTAATTAGATTCTGTCGTCATGATTTTAAAATATCTGATAAAATTTTATTAGAATAAATAAATAAAATTGAAGAAGAATGTGCTTTCACTGTTTTTTTTAGATGCACCGAAATATTTGAGCTAAGTCCCGAGAAATCCCCATTCGGCATGCTCTGACGTGCATGCGAACATACGCAACCTTGTCATGAGTGTGCCCGGTCTACAGTGACCACACCGGGTAGGCTGCAATCGAAACGCTAATGCAGTCGACAAACGCGGATCAAAAACCATTAGAAACAGCGTTTTCGATTGCAAATTGTCACCAATTTGCAATCGAAAACGCTGTTTCTAACGGGTTTTGACCAGCGTCAATGTTTTCGATTGCCGCCTACCCGGTGTGGTGACCATTGGTTATAGCTAACGAATGCCCCAATTCATCTTAAGCCACTAAAGCTCAACTTCTCTTGATTGAAATATATACAAAGTGCTGGGGTCAGATGGCTGCTAGTGTACTTTGCATGGTCACAGAATAAAGCGATTTACAAAGAGTTTCAGGCTGGCAATAGACAAAAATGCCTAACCCAGCCTACTAAATTAATATGAATTTAAGTTATTGCCTTAGATGCGACGCCGTCTTTGTCATCTGCATGACTGACATCGAATGCATAAAACTAAACAAACACACAATATCGTATATCTCCAGAAACTCTTAAGTTGTCCTATCATCGACGGTGCCTGACATCGGCTGGACACATTCGAAGTGACTATAAAGGATAAGGCGGGATGGCGACTAAATGTTGACAATGGAAATTTGGTTATTTGTATGCGTTAAACAAATGCAAAACATAATGAGTCACGTATACATTGCTGTACAGACTCGGCTCTTGGGCGCCGTTTGGCAAGAAAGGGTAGGGGCTGGGTGGGAATAAAGGCTTTTATCAAAATGTCGGTACTGATAGACTTTTTGTCTGTTATTGATATATTGTTCGTGATGTTAAGGTAATCCCGTTGGCCACTTACATTGGAAGTGGCTGTTCACATGGCTGCGGCTGATGGTGTGGTGTCTTTGGTGGTGACTAATTTTGTGTTGTCTTTCTTCCACAGGGTGTCTTGGGTGGAATCTGGGAATGAACGGTGTCAGCTCCTTAGAATTTTCATACCTACTTTTTTTAACAAACTGTTAAACAGTATAAGAAATGCCAAAACTGCCACAAGAGCTGAATATATTAACACATTCTTATCTTATGCAAAATCGACGGAAACTGCAAACAAACCTTTAATTTTGCAAGAAGTAGTAAATGTGCTTGTTAGGGACACATATTTTTAGATAATTTCAGATCATTAGCAGAAAAGAAGTTTTGCTGTTTCATGCTTTCAGTATTCTTTGAGTGTTATAGTAGCAAGTTCTGGCCCCGAGGTTATAAAACTTTTTTCATGTTCAACTTAGCTGAGCATGAAATTTTACCGGCTAATAAATGGCAAATTACTGACAGGTACAGTTGTTTTCTTGCTCAGTTGAGCTGAGTATTAGATTTTCTCTGCTTATAAGTATGAAAATGCCAAATTAGCTGGCATTTTCATACTTATCAGCAGCGAAAAGTTCATGCTCAGCTGAGTTGAGCACGAAAAAAGTTTTATAACCTCGGGGCCTGGTCTCAAAAATTGGAATAAGTAAACTCTAAACAATGCAGAACATTTAAAATACCATTGATACTGTAAATGACGGTAAACTCTGGGAAAAACACATACACAATGAGCGAATTTCCAAACAAATAAACTAATACCAGCAAAGGTAGTGAGGTAAAACAAAACTTGAGGATTCAAGGGACATATGAGCCGCGACACGACAATTTGAAACCAACAATGTGGTTGTGCGCCCAGTGCAGACACAGAGCAGCCTGGGCATCCAACCAGTCCAATCAGACTCTTTGCTAAAAGCTTAAAGGGTAGCTAAAGGTCTAAGCTACCTTCATCCGTCTTCATCCGGACAGCGAAGACTCTGATCAGTCTGGGCGGATGCCCAGGCTGATCTGAGTCTGCGCTGGACGCACGACCACATTGTTGGTTTTCTCATGTCGCGGCTCATATTTGTACAGGATTCGTTAAATAGCTGCCAGAAACTGCATCGCATTGTCATATTTGTATATCCTTTCCTTCATTGTGTTTACTGATTATAATGTTGTTGAAAACGTTTGGCTCGCAACTGAAAGCCAAAATGAAATTCTCAATAAATTTAGGGCTACTATAACTTAGTGTAGTGTCTAATTTCAATTTTACCATTAACGTCAATGGCAACTTTATCCTGCCTTAGCAACCAAATCACCCAACAGGTTGGCAGGAAAAGCAGTAATTTGTGGAGAACTGTACATGTACGTAGAACATTTGCTCAGAACAGATTTTGCAGAGAACTCTGCAGAGATCATTTTTGCAAAAGTTTCAGCCTTTCCCGCCATATGGTTACTGAGTAGTTGTTTGTTGAATTCTTTGCCACTCACAGCATTAGGGTCTTGCAAAAAATTCTATTAAGGGTGGATTTCTTAACTGAAGCGTATTATCAAAATGTTTCAACTGGAAACCTGCAAAGTATTGCCGTACCGAAACACAATTTTGTAACCTTTTTACTTAGTCTCGGAATGCATTTACATAGTCTCTTATATTTGTATCTAATAGAGACATGGGAATAAAGCACTACCAAGAGAACTTCTAGAATTGTGTTTCTTCTTAGAAAGCATTTTTTAAACCTTGAAAAGAAAAAGAAGTCACGTGAACTTAAAGTCTGATGAGTAAGGTATATGCTTTTCAGACGCAAAAGCCTTTACTTCCTCACACTTGTGGGAGGAGGCGTTGTCATGGATCAGATGAACCATCCTTTGCTTGGACGCTTCTTACAATAATACCTTTTCACTGTTTTTCAACATAGGGTTCTAATAGAAGTTTCCAGTGACTGGGTGACCAGATGGACATGACACCTGATGGACCTGCAAATTGGGTATCGTCTTTGTACTAATTGTCCTTTTTTGGCAATGCACCTTTGGAAGAGGGCGATGTAGACAAAGACAGTTTCGTGAAATAGAGTGACATGGACTTTGAAATGGACGGTGGTAATGTCATCAGAGATTTCCCAAAGACCAGCACAGGGTGGGGGATCACAGGGATTTTGTTATAATACGCTGCATAGAAAATATTAGTGTTGCTGCGAGTAGAACTTGTTTTATATTTACTTATAATCTCTTTAAAATAATTTTCACTCATTGACCTTCGCACCACTTTCCAGTCCGCATCTTTCTGCGTTCTAACAACACTTTTACTGAACCATAAAGAATAATACTTTTTCGGGAAGAACTCTGTCACAAACTTTCTACTGACGTTCGTAAAAATTTTGCCTCCATTTTAGCTCCGACATTTCATGATTTAAAATTTGTGATAGAGTCCTTGCCCAGAGTGTGATTTTTTGCTGTTCCGACAAACTATTATTAGAACTGGAAAGGTGTCCAGTGAAAATTGTGATTTTTTGCTGTTCCGACCAACTATTGTTAGAACTGGAAAGGTGTCCAGTGAAAAGTGTGATTTTTTGCTGTTCCGACAAACTATTGTTAGAACTGGAAATGTGTCCAGTGAAAAGCGGCACATAACTTGAAGTATTAGAATACAAATCATAAGCTATTTTATCATATATTTACTAAAAATTACATTCTTTTTACATACGCGATACAGGCAAGACTTTCCTGCACGTATCAGGACTGCATATCTCGAAGGCCGTATCACTCCAAAATTAGCCAAAACCCATATCACTCCCTAGGGAGAAAACCCTATATCATCCGTATCACACCCCATATCATCCCTAGGGCGAAAAGGCGTATCCTGGAAAAGTCTTTAAAAACATGATTTGCTTTTATCAAACAGAAAATATTTGGTCGCAATAAAAATATATGATAAATAGATTATGATATAAAGCAATTTTCATATCATACCCTGTATCAACCCTCGACCCCCATATCAGCCCTCGAGCCTTCGGCCCTCGGGCTGAGTCTCGGGTTGATACGGGTATGATATGAAAATTGCCATATAATAATCTCTATTTATTAACCTTGATACAAACATTCACTCACATTTGTCCGTGTAGCGTATCAAAATAAAACCCACGTGAACCCCCACCCCAGTGAAAGGCACGGAGAAGGAAGGGAAATCATAATTTGAAAAGTACACATAGCCCCACTCTCGTAGATCATTAACATATGAAATCTGATATCCTTTTAGTATTTATTAAAAATTAGAATATGAAAGAAATAAGGACAGGTGAGGAAATTACTGAAATATGATATTTCCTCGGCGTCAATAGAAAGATGTAAACTTTCGTAGAAACCGTGAGGTTCAGCGTCATTTGCATCATTAGGTGTTGCTTCCAAAAATTTATTTCGGGTTGATTGTACTTTAAAAAAAAGCCAGCAATAGTGCAGAAACCTTGGTGCAGAATTCAGGGTTCTTGGGTGCTGCCTGAATTAGCGTATTGACAATAAGTATTCGGACATCCCGCTCATTTCGATAATAAAAATGTATTCATAGGAACGTTAAAACCTTGAATGTAACAGCAAAGTAAAATTAACCAGTTTATGCATAAAATATTTGTGTGTTTTTTTATTTGTCTTGAACATACTCATACCCCCAGCGGATTCTGACGAAAATGATGAATTTGGTAGCATTTGCAGCTTTCAAAATATATGAGCCCAGCCTCCAGCAGATTTTTTATTTTGTATAAAGACAAAATGTAATATATTTTCATGCCATGAAAATATAAAAAGTGCTGGAGACCGGGCTCTATATTTATTTTTAACTTTTTATTTCCAAACTGGCAGCGTTTGGAACTTTTTCCCTGTTTTCTCATAATAAAAATGCCCATATTTCCGCTCATAGACAAAATAAACATGTTTTGTGGGTATTCATTTTCTTAGTTAGAACACAAGAAATAATTTGGTACACATATCATTTTGATCTGTTGGAATTTTTTGGTTTGCAAACTTGAGTGGGTGGGGTACCTGGAGAGGCCATGTGCAGTGCACAGGTAATTTGCAGTGTGATCTAACGTTCAAGCATTTCATCAAAAGCCTGTTATTAAGAGCTTTCAAAAGCTATTGTAACTGACTTATTTCTTTAAAAGGAAAATGTATTAAAGTCAAATTTTCTTACAATTTTCCTTCAAATTATTGAAACAACATAGGCATGTCAGAAATCATGTTATTCTGAGAATGAACAAAGATTAAACATATCCTATACGCATAAATAATAAGCAATAAAAGCCATGCAATTTTAAGAAAATTTAAATGGGGGCCAAAACGGCCCTTATCATACCAGGTCCTTTTACAACTACGACATAGATGTATATTTGTTTTCCGTCTCTCTCTCTCTCTCTCTCTCTCTCTCTCTCTCTCTCTCTCTCTCTCTCTCTCTCTCTCAGGTCCTTTTACAACTACGACATAGATGTATATTTGTTTCTCTCTCTCTCTCTCTCTCTCTCTCTCTCTCTCTCTCTCTCTCTCTCTCTCTCAGGTCCTTTTACAACTACGACATAGATGTATATTTGTTTCTCTCTCATTCTCTCTCTCTCTCTCTCTCTCTCTCTCTCTCTCTCTCAGAGAGAGAGACTCTCTCTCTCTCTGAGAGAGAGAGAGGGAGAGAGAGAGATTTAATCGTTAAATCGACTTCAATCTGTAATAGGCTCTTTCATTTTCGTATTTACATGTAGGGGCGAGTCTTTTTATCAGGAATGCTTCATAAAGTGTTGCCAAAAAAACTGTACTTTTGTTCAGACGGCTGCTTGGACATAATAAAAAAATGTGCGAGAATACACAAGTCCAGTGCATAACAACGACACGCAAAAGCATTTTATAACCCTAGAGGGGGATATGTTTTGGGTTACCCCTCAAAGAGAACGCAGCTGAACCATTTCAATTAAGTGGATCTGTTCTATAGTGTGTGTGCGGGGGTGGGGGGTGGGGAGGGGGGAGCACATATTGCTGAAGCATACTTCTGGTGGAGACGAACAAGGTGCTATTTAATTTCAACAAATCCGGGACCTGTTGGCGTTGGCTGCAATCCTGATCACGTGTGTGTTCCGGCTTAGATTGTTAAGAGCTAGCCACCCCAAAGACCCTAGTACTGGTGAATACTCACAAAACCTGACCATCGAGTGCAGTTTTGAAAACTCTCTCTAGCCACCTTGCAGTTGGAGGAGAGAAATTCCATATCTCACTTTGATTCCCATGCAAGGTAAATGGCAGTGCCATAACAAAGGGACGCACACGTGAGACATTGTCCTGAGGAAGTTCGTTGATGTAGACCGGGAACAGGATGGAACCCAAAACAGAGCCTTCTATTCTATTCTATTCCATTATATTCTATTCTATTCTATTCTATTGCAAGGTCGTTGGGACAACACAGATGACTCCGCGACAACACGTTCCACCTTTATCTGAATTTCGGCATCCCTAGTTGAGCCGGCAAAGTCCTTGTCTTACCACCTCTTCTTCTGTCTACCTCTTCTTCGTTTTCCTTTCACTGTGCTCTGTAGAATTGTCTTTGCTAAACCAGAACTTGAGACGAGGCCGAACCGCTTTAGTTTCCGTTTCTTAGCCACGGTCAGGAGTTTATCGTATTTTCCAATTGCTGCTTGGATCTTTCTGCGAGCCTCCTGATTGGTTGTGTAGTCCTTGTACGTTATGTTCAATAACCTTCGGTAGCACCTCATCTCAAAGGCCTGCGTTCTAAATCTGCTGCCAAGGTCCACGATGCACAGGCATACAGAAACATGGAAACGACAAGGGAGAAGACTAGTTTCACCTGTGATCCAAGAGATCTTTTGTTATTTCTCCGAACTGGCTTCAGTTTTGTAAGAGCTGCAGTGACTTGTTCAACCCTTGAGAGAACCGCCGGTTTTGACCCATCACTTGAAATAACTGCTCCAAGGTATATGAAGCTTGTTAAGGTACCAAGCATCTGTCGTTTTACCTTGATCTCCCTCTGGATGCCATTTGCACTGTTTGTGATCAGTTTGGTCTTCTCAGCACTGATCTCCGTCTTTTATCTTGTCCTGGTTTTGTCGAGACCTTCAACTATAGCCTCTAGTTCCTGCTCTTCCTCAGCTAGAGCGTCTATATTATCGGCAAACCACAGATTGGTAATATTTTGCCACCTATGCTAAACTTTCCATCATGTTCTTCCAGAGCATCATACATGATATGTTCAAAATAAATGTTGAAGAAGGTGGTTGACAAAATAAATTCTTGCCTAACTCCAACTGTCGTTCTGAACTATTCTCCAGTGCTGCTATTCATCTGGGCTGCACTCTAAGCTTTGCGGTAGAGCTGCTCAATGGTGCGAACTAGATTTGCACTGGTATTATAGTTCTGCATGGTGATCCATAAGGCTGCAACCGAAATTAAAATTTGTTTCAACGTCGGATCATGCTACGCCCAAAATCACAGTTTCTTAGAAGCGGTTGATTAATACACAATTGAGCCACGACATGACAGAACAAACAAAGTGGCATATGCGCCCAGCGAAGACTCAAATCCGCCTGAGCATTCGCCCAGTCTGATCAAAGTCATCCGATGTTCGTATGGAGCTAGCTTGCTTAGACCATTTTAGCACACATCGACGACTCTGATCAGAGTGGGCTTATGTCCAGGCTGATCTGAGTCATCGCTGGCGCACATGCCAATTTGTTGGTTTTGTCGTGACGCAGCTCAGTTGTGTGTATTAATCGACCGCTTCTAAGAAACTGTGATGTTGGGCGTCGCATGATCCGACTTTAAACAAAGGGTGTGTGTGTGGGGGGGGGGGGGGGGGGTATCAATAAGGTGGGTTTTCTGCATCCTACCAAAGTTTTATTTTTTTAACTGATGGTATACTCCAATGTGTCTAGTTTATTGGACTACATGTGACTTTGGTCGGAAAGCCCTACTTACTGAGCTATGGGTCCACAGAAGTGGGTGGGGTAATCCAACATGGTTTTAGCCTGTCTTGTGAAAACATTCTCATTTGGTAGGAGAGTACAGCAGACAGACATGATTTGATAAAATGATTAACAGAACATCTAAACAATATTTCCATATCATTTTATTTGGTTTGTTTGAACATATGTTGTCAAAAAAGACTTCCTTTGACATTCAGCATTTTTTGATATTTTTGACCTCAATTTTCAATATTTCTTGGCCTTATTGTTAAATGAACAGACATGTTGTCATCAAACTCATGTCAAGGAAGCACCTTGACAAGGACAGTCAGATGATGTGACCAGAATATCACAATAGCATAGTTTTCATGGTCGACTGAACACATAAACTTGCTTGGAAGATGGGTTTCTTTCTATTTTGACCTAGAATTACGAACCTTTGGTCAAATTACTATTTTAACTGCTATATTATGCCCTACGCCCCCGCCACTAAAGGTGAGGGAATACATATTGGCTTCAGTGCGGATCTCGTTGGCATCTGCATTTGTGTATGTGTCACATATTAAGTCCTTCTGTGACCTTGGAAACAAGGTCAAGGTCATCAAAATCTGACCTTGACCTTGTTTCCAAGGTCAAAGTATGTGACACAGACACAGATGCAGACGCCAAGGAGATCCGATCTGAAGCCTATGGCAAGCCAAATGCACACTAATTAGAAAAACGTGGTTTTTCTCAGAAAAACCTGGTTTTGCGATTTGATAAACCAGGTTTTTCTCAGATAAACCAGGTTTTTCTCTGATAAACCAGGTTTTTCTCTTGTTAAACCAGGTTTTTCTCAGATAAACCAGGTTTTTCTCTGATAAACCAGGTATTTCTCTGAAACTTATGATAGCAAGAGATAAACCTGGTTTTTCGAGAAAAACCAGGTTTAACAGTGAAAAACTTGGTTTTCCTTTTGTTAAACCAGGTTTTTCTGAGATAAACCAGGTTTTTCTCTTGATATCCTAGGTTTTCATTTCTAATGTGTCTTTTCGGCTGAAAAACCTGGTTTAACAGAGAAAAACCTGGTATATCGAGAGAAAACCTAGGTTTTCTCAGATAAACCAGGGTTTTCTCAGATAAACCAGGTTTTTCTCTATAGATTTGAAAAACCTGATATATCGAGAGAAAACCTAGGTTTTCTCTTGAAAACCTAGGTTTTCTCTTGATAAACCAGGTTTTTCTTAGATAAACCAGGTTTTTCTCTCCTATACCTGGTTTTTCATTGTGCAGAGGCAAGCCAAACGCACACTAACTTAGAGATATACCAGGTATTTCTTATAAGTGTGAAAAGCGCAAAACTTAATATATCTGGAGAAAAACCTAGTTTATCTCTCTAGTCACATGACTTGTAATCACAAGTTTCTCTCAATTTCATTGGCTAATGAGAAAAACTAGGTTTTTCAAATGGGTGTACATCTGGTGAAAAACCTGGTTTATCTCTCCTGTCACGTGACTTCTAATCACAAGTTTCTCTCAATTTCATTGGCTATAGAGAAAAACCAGGTTTTTCTAATTGTACATTTGGATAGCGAAACATAGTATATCTGGAGAAAAACCTGGTTTTTCTCTCTAGTCACGTGATTTGTTATCACAGGTTTCTCCCAATTTCATTGGCTAATGAGAAAAACCAGGTTTTTCTCTGCAGTTACCACGTGATTTGATATCGCAAGTTTCTAGCAATTTGACTGGATGGAGTGATTTCTGCAAAACCATGTTTTACAACATCTGATTGGACAAGCTATAATAAGGATATCGACCTGATACAATAATCATGCTTCCGCTTCTGTTTTTATTACCTGTGTGTTAGCTTTCGTAGATAAGAGGACACGCGCGCACACTTCCAATAATCGCCAATGTCACCAGCAGTGTTGGGGGTCATAAAATACAATATACATGCATACAGGATTTTTGTGTATTGCGCAAAAAGTAGGACAAATAAAACTGGATCTGTACTTCACAAAGGAATTCTCTCTTTTTTATCTGCGCAGAGTGGGAAGTTTTAACGCAGTGACAATTACGAAATCGAAAAATAATCAAATGTTTTTGTGCCTAATAAATACATGTATGCTTATCAACGTGATTATTCATCGTTTTATTTTTATTTATTATTTTTCGTTTTGCCAATTTAAAATTGGTAGTTTGATACTTAAATTTCCTCATAGGCAGCGTGATTATTTTATTTAATTTTATTTATTTTTATTTATTTATTTTTTTTTTTTTGTCAATTTACATTTGATAGTTTGATGATTAAATTTCCACATAGGCAGCCAATATTTTTCTAGCTATTTTATTATCTTTTTTTAATCTTTTTTTTTACTATAATTATTCTTATTGCACCCCCACCTCCATTTTGGTTCAGCTTTCCGAATCCAATCAATGTTAAAGTGAGCGGTACAATAGATATAGATGGATGGATGGATGACTTGCAGTTTTACGTCCTTTTTAACAGTATTTCAGTCATATCAGGCCGAGGAGATGGTGGTAATGAAAGACTCTGTGCAAAGAAACCCCGCTAACGGCTGGAAAGATTTCCGCTTCGAGTGGTGCCCGGGGCTGCTAAATCAGTAAGACAGCGCTTAACCTACTAAGCTACCGGGGCTCCTGAACGGTACAAGTACTTGACCGAATGTGCATATCAATCTCGACATACACAGGTAGCATATGCCCGAAGGCAGGTTTTTACACGACGCGCCGAATGTGATCAAGGTCGTCACTGCCTTAGCTGCTAGACGGCTGGGGTTATCATGAGTGCCGCGTGATTACAGAGAGAGAGAGAGAGAGAGAGAGAGAGAGAGAGAGTGAGTAAATATAATAGATCCGTTAACCAAAAAGGGGTCATGATCAGCCCAACATGCTCAGTCCAATCTGGGAATAGGCAGTTCGCATATACATGGCATAGTGGCAATTGTTTCAAAGAAACAGACTTCTCTAGGCATATGCAGGTCGGAAAGGCAGTGATTATGCCGTGAGGCCCGGACCAGACTACCTAACATAGAGACTTGCGTATGACCTTACTATCATACTGCATCGTCTAATACTCTTAACTATAAACTAAGATAAAAAAAATGGAAAGTAGTGTATGAGCATACAGTAGTCTGTTCTTTCCCAGTTTCGTAAATTTCTGGAAGTCCACCAGACTTTTATAGTATAATAATTACTTTCAAATTCTGTATTCTTTTCCTCAAGGATGCTACTGATGGCGTAATATTAAGGTCACAAACAAAATCTTTATGACGTAATACATGTTATTCAAGTTTTGTACTTCAAGTTTATTTTTATTTGGCTATTTCCAGAATCTTTCATTGTAACCTCCTGAGATGTGACTAGGCTGACTAATGGTTTTAAAAGAGATTGTCGATCTCTCTGTTGTCATTTCATTGCATTCTGTGTACTAATTTGTCCAAAGCATGCTTGAGGATAAAAAAATAAAGAAGAAGAAAAAAAATCTCATTCGCAAAACTTTAACGCAAATGTTAATTTACATACGGATGGAGACGGACAGACACGGACGGAAAATGCAAAAATTACTCTTCGATATGTCCAATGTTAGGATATACATATTCACATGAGCAGACTGGTGTCAGACTGGGCATGAAACTGATGTAAGAATGAGAAAAATACCGTAATTACCTTTAATATTTGTGCACCTTCGCCAGATTCTGTAATTATTCTAGAATTAAAAGTCTCCATAGTCCTAAATGTCTAAACTCAAATCATTGTTAAAGGCGGTTCAACCTTCACGTTTGGTAATAAAATATGGGTTGATATGCATATATTGGGTCATATAACTTGCAAAAAGTAAATAAAACAAGTTTTTGAAAAAAAATAACAAATCGCTTCACAAATTAAAATTTTCCTGTTCTGGTTCCCGTCTCGCAATATAAACATAGGCGGAATAGTGATTGGGACTCCAGGCTCTACATTGTGTTTTTACCATTTGATTCAGGAAGTACAGCTTAACATTCTGAAGAAACATTCGAGATCGGCTCGCGTGTTTGTGAACCCATTAATGACTAGCGTTCATCAGATGGACATTTGCACACTGTGTAGACTCAGATTAATGCCACAGAACATGTTGAATGCCATGTAATGTTTATACTCTGTTTGCATTGTAATATCAATGTTAAGACGGAAACTCACAGTAAATTTGTTGATCCTGATCAGACGCTACATGGTCTTATCAGGCTCTACACTTTGCAAAGGCAGATAATTGTTTTTATTTTTTGAGTAGCTCCGTGATATAGGGGTGCAGGGGATTACTGAGTAAAGAATTATTGACAGGCTAGTGAATTTGTAAACATTCAACTGTCAATTTAACAGACATAACCGTTGCTGGTGAAGAATGGCGTAAAAATATCGTTGAAAGGCCGTTAAAGTTTTTTGTGTGAGTTTAATAGGTCCAACTGTTTATGTAGTCAAATTATTGAAGCTAAGAAGTTTGGTAGAAAGCCTCGGAGGCACTCTCGGATAAAATAATATCATATGATCCGATACTGTCGCACCTGATTCGTTACTGTCGTAAGACCCTCTTGTAAGTCTGGTTAGTCATCTGTCCTTAAATGAATAAATTTCGTAATTTTTTTGACATGGGTAGATAGAAGGGATATTTTGCAATTTTATTGTATCATAACACATACATAATTTTAGCATTCATATACAACATAACAGGATTTTTATTTGACTTGATCCGATACTGTCGTGTCCACTGTAGGTGATTTTTTTCGCCAACTTAAATACCCAGAATGAGTTTTCAAACTCTTTTTATGTGAAACTCAGTGATTTTTTAATTGTTTAAAGCTGGCTAATCACGGTCACACTGACGAAACTATACTGAGAAGTTTGCAGCGGTACTTCATGATAAGATAAGATAAGATAAGATAATTTTATTAACGTCTCACCAATTTTACATGTACATAAACACAGTTAAAAAAATCGATATAAGATGTAAAATTGCGACTCAGTATTGAGCTATGAGAGACGATCGCTCTAAAATGTGTCTGTTCTTGTGTCCTGCACCAGCACTACATCCCCTAAATACCCCACACTATGCCAAGGAAGACGGTTATCCAACCAGCAAGTCTACGCTTCCAGACTCAGCCTGGAGTATTAAATGCAGTACTGGGACAAAACAGCAATTAGTATGATAAAAAAGCGACACGCATTATCTATGAGCCATTATCACTCTAAACGTACCATAAATTAGTGCCCTGCATGCGCTACCTTCCCTCGATACCCCATGCCGAGTCCGGATAACCGGGAACACGCGGTGGAACCAATGTTCACACAGCATGTTGCCGGATCCGGACACGGCATGGGATATCAAATGCAGCACAGGGACCAGAGCAACAGATAAAATGAAATTGCAACTTTAATCTGCACTAAAAGAGATAATCGTGTCCGTTGAAATGTATACTGTCCCAGTGGTAAATCCTCCCTGATACCCCACGCTGAGTCCATGATAACAGGGAACATGTGGCGGAGCCAATGTCCAAACAGCATGGACCCGATCATGGACTCAGCACTGGGTATCAACCGCACCACCGGGGCAAAACAGCTGTTAGTATTGTAACTAAAAGACAGCTTTTTACATTTAAATGGACACTTATAAAAATATGGTACACAATATACATATTTACATCAACTGTGCAGCAGACTACGCCTTTTGTTTAAAATCAAATAACAGGTTTTGGCACTTATCTTGACTATGGAAGGATTAGCTAAAATAAAAGATACTTTTTCAATATCATTTAAGTTCTGAAAACCATTTAGTATAAGCTCAGCTTCAATAAACTGCTCATTTCGGAACTCAGTGTACAGCGGACAATGTAATAAAACATGGATTTCATCCTCAACAGCATTCCTACAGCTAAAGCATTTTCTTTCACTAACTTCTAAGCCATTATAGCGGCCAGTTTCAAGTGCAATCGGGGCGGTTCCACTTCTTAATTTAGCCAAAGCCCCTCTATGAGACCTATTAAATATCCTTGTACAATATTATTCAACTACAAAATCCTGCTTAAAGGTTCTGTATAATCGAAGTTTATTCCCTCCAACTCCCGAACGTGAACTATTGCGATTTACATGAACTGCCCACTGATTAATATATTCTTGCGTAATGAAAGGCAAAACGTTATTTAAAATATTGGTCTTATTAATGGTTTGATTTATGTTATTATAAATGTGAAAATTTGACTCTGTCAATTTCTGACCTACCCTGAAATTCCAGTTTTTACATCTGGTACTTACTTTTGAATTTGACCAGCAGAATATTTTCCTGTTCAGCCTTGTTGCGTCCATATTTATACAGCGACACCAGAAAGATAACACAGACTTCCAACACTTTGTGATCATGGGCGTCCATCCTATATCTCCATTAACTGCTGCGTTAGGTGTATACCTTCCTACATTTAGAAAATATCTCGCAGCTCTATGTTGTACAGCATTAATGCAGCTATAGGACTGGGTGCCCCAGATCGCAGCACCATACGATATAACCGGGCAAACAACTGACTCATAAAGCTTTGTAAAAGGACCATACTGAATACCACCAAATGCTTTTGATTTAGCTATTAAAAGTCCGAGTGTGCGATTTGCAGACTGTGCGACGTGTTTAGCAGTTATTGCGAAATCTAGATGTTCTGATAAGACTATCCCCAAATATTTATACTGCACTGTATACGAAATGTTCTCATCGTTTACCGTAAATATGGCATCTGATTGCGGCATTGAGGGATTACGAAAATGCACAACATTGGATTTAGCTGAGTTGACTGAGATTAGATTACTTTTGCACCAACTTCCTAATATATCCAGCATCGACGATGATAAAAGTTTTCACGCTAATAGAGCAATGTGACCTTTAAAAGCTATGACTGGGGTCCTACGCTTTAACATTCTACACTGTTAAAAGAAATCGTAACTTTTACGGTAAAATACTTGGCAATTGGTTGCCAGGAGGTGCATGGAACTTTACAGTACAGGATGGGATTCTACCGAGAGTTTTAAAACGGAAAATGACTGCCTTGAAGAAAAAAAAAATCCAGTGAGTGAGATGAAAACGAAAATCGGTTTGGTGTGAATTGTATTTGCTTTTGTAGTAATCCTAAGCGCTGTTTCTTAGTGCTTCTCGAAATCTATTCTTGAAGTACTAATCAAAAGCAAAATTTCCGATTTCGACTCCATTAGGCTGAAAATGTCGGTTTCCAGAATCTTTGATTGAAACCTCCTGAGGTGTGAGAAGGTTGACTGATAGTTTTAAAACAAATTGTCGATCTCTCTATCATTCTGTCTCTCAGCTCTCTGTTGTCATTTCGTTGCATTATATTATGTACTTATTAAGCATGCTTGAAGGAAAAGTAAGAAAGAAACAAACAAACAAAAATAAATAAATAAATAACCTTTGCGCAAAACTTTAACGCAAATGTTAAAGTGTGTCTCCCTCGTTTATTTCATGTTTTCAGAAACAAATATTTCAACAAAATTTCGTTAAACAATATGTTATAGTCCCATAATTACCGCACAAGTTTTGAGAAAATGCATGTTTTTTCGATAAATGGGGAATGAAAAAACATCTTCAAATTAAAATGCAAATTATCTATTTCCTTACGGCCTGTAAGAATATCGATTTTTACCACGTATGTCATGTGATCATGTACATGTATTTTTCTTATTCGTGCATGTGATTGTAACGCATGAATAAATCCTTTTTGTCAAATAATGCGATTTCGAGCGCGGTCCGAGATCGTTTAAAAATTTAAATTCACTTTTATAAATTTCAAATATATAATTAGACCATGTCGGAGGTATTGCATGATATATTACATCAAATCATTTTTGGTTATTATCATAAAGGGAGTAAATCTTTAATTTACATACGGATGGAGACAAACAGACACGGACAGAAAGGCAAAAATTATACAACCCGCGATATGTCGGGCTATAAATATTCTCATGAACAGACTGGTCCTAGACTGTCAGATTGGATATGAAACTGGTGTAAGAAATAAAAAATACTGTAATTACCTTAAATATTTGTGCACCTTCGCCAGTTTTTGTATTTATTCTACACTGTAAAAAATTCTGTAGAATTTACGGTAGAATATCTGGAAACCAGCTGCCAGTCCGTTTCCCGTTATTTTTACGGGCACCCGTAAACATCGGCAGGAATCAACAAGCAGAGTAGGGCAGAATAAGACAGATATTGTTTTGGTCCCTTCAATACTACAAAGGTATTCTCGAGTGCGGTCAGTTAATATAACTCTACCATATCGTTATTTCAAAAAACGATCTTTAGGCAGATGTCCGTAAAACAACATGAAATGGACTGGCAGCAAGGTATTTTACCGTAAAATCTACGGACTTTTTTACAGTGTAGAATTTAAAAGCTATGACTGGGGTCCTACGCCGGAGTATTTTACACTATGAAATACGTAAATTTTACGGTAATATACTTGGCAACTAGTTGCCAGGACCTTAACAGTAAAGCATGGGATTGTACCGAGACTTTTAAAACGGAAAATGACTTCATTGAGAAAAAAACAACTTTTTTTTATTCCTCCTTTATTTTCTTTATAATCATTACAAGAAATATACAGCGTACCTTTACGCATTTTAAAGTTTAAGACAGCGAAAGTTGGCCATTTTGGTTGCCAACTGAAATGACCCAAATAGATTTTCAACTCACTATTTTTTATGAGAAACTCAAGCATGTTTCATGTGTTATATTCCACTAGAAAATGCGCTTCAGTTGATGCAGTCTAATTAGAAATATCGATTATTCTTTCTTATATATTTATTGCGCTCATGACTAAAAAGGGAAAACAAACACACGTTATTCAAACAAAGTATGCTTAAATTAAAAGAAATGCGTTTCCGGTATAAATTTACAATTTACGTCTTTGGCGTGGTCAACATTACACATCTAAATGACGCTAAATATTTAAAAAGATAAATATTTTTGTTTATTGTGTACCATATTCTTGTCATGTACAAGTATGGCGACGCTGATATTTCATCAAAGGAAATTCCCCATCGCACATAGGTAATGACATAACTGGGCCATAAAACAATATTACCTATAGGGTGTCTGCAATCTCGCTAAATACGAGATCTCGCGACCGCGTTAGTTCGAATCACTGTCAACACACCGGTTAGCCAATCAGGCTGAGAAAAACCAGGTATAACAGATCTTCGAGCGTTATCCTTAGTTTCTCAATATCCAATCAGATTGAGAAAAACCAGGTATAACAAAACAGCTAGCGTCCAATCATATTTCTGGAAACCTGTGATATCAAGTCACGTGACAAAAGAGAAAAACCTGTTTTTTCTCAAAACTTGAGAAAAACCTAGTTTTTCTAATAATATGCATTCGGTGAAGCGTTATCGTACATAATTAGTGTGCATTCGGCTTGCCGCATACAACTGCATTAGCAGAGACCGTCGTAAAACCTGGTTTATCAAAATAAACTTGTGATAACACAAGTTTTTTCGTTAAACCAGGTTTCTCTCTCGATAAACCAGGTTTTTCTCAGATAAACCAGGTTTTTCTCTGATAAACCAGGTTTTTCTCTGATAAACCAGGTTAGTCTTTTGATATCGTAGGTTTCTGAGATAAACCAGGTTTTTCTACGCAAAACCTGGTTTTTCAAAGAAAACCTAGGTTTTCTCGAGATATACTAGGTTTTATAGAAAAACCTGGTTTATCAAAAGAAAAACCTGGTTTATCAGAGAGAAACTAGGTATATCACAGAAAAACCAGGTTTTTCTGTTGAAATACCAGGTTTTGCGAGGAAAAACCTGGTTTATCAAAGAAAAACCTGGTTGTTCTGAGAAACCTATGATATCAAGAGAAAAACCTGGTTTATCAGAGAAAAACCTGGTTTATCTGAGAAAAACCTGGTTTATCAAATCGCAAAACCAGGTTTTTCTGAGAAAAACCAGGTTTTTCTAATTAGTGTGCATTTGGCTTGCCATAGAAGCCAATATTTATTCTCTCACTTTTAGTGGCGGGGGTGTAGGGCATAATATAGCAGTTAAAATAGTAATTTGGCCAAAGGTTTGTAATTCTAGGTCAAAATTAAATAAAATCAGCTAAAACCATGTTGGATTACCCCACCCACTTCTGTGGACCCATAGCTCAGTAAGTAGGGCTTTCCGACCAAAGTCACATGTGGTCCAATAAACTAGACACATTGGAGTATTCCATCAGTTAAAAAAATAAAACTTTGGTAGGATGCAGAAAACCCACCTTATTGATACCCCCCCCCCCCCCCCCCCCCTTTTAATTTCGGTTGATCCCTGTGTAACAGGGCCCAGATTGTGGACATTAACTCATCGAAATTGCCCTCGCCAGAACTATCAAATGTCTTTTTTTGTCTTTTTTTTTCAAGAAAACATGACAATTGCTTGTAATAATAATTAAAAAACCCACGACTTAACTCCCGATTTAATTTTAATAGAGATTGCTGGTGCCGTTTTTTTTTTCCGACCGTTAATGTTTATTTGCTTTTATTTTAGCCTACGAATAAGTTTTACATGGTTACGTCATCTGAGACAAGGAAGGTCATCATTTTTTTTCTTCTTCTGTTTACTAGTATTTAATTTCATAACTGTATTCAAGCGCTTTATCATGTAAATTCCTACTTATTGTAAAAATGACGCAGATTTCAGTTTGCACTAAGTAATACAAACTTTGTTGTTGTAAGAAATATGTTTGAATGAAATTTATCAATTTTATTAGGGCAGTTTATCGGAGAAAAGGATGGCTCTAAAGGCATATGGGTACATCGCAATATTTTTTCTACCATTTTTGTCAAAGGGAGCCAACTTATGTGCAATCCTCTTTGCTTCCCTGGTCGAAGAAACCTTTTCCAGAGGGGATAAACTTTTAAGGGAAAGAATATTCGTCACAGGGTATAATCGATTTCGCCAATTGTCGCTTCCTGCAGAGACTGTCCGTCATATTTGGCTTCCGCCGAGACTGTCCGCGAACTCTTGCTTCCTGCAGAGACTACTGTCCTCGAAAAAATGGCTTCCTGCCGAGACTGTCCGCGTGATTCTGCTTCCTGCCGAGAGCCTCGGCAGGAAGCAGAATCACGCGGACAGTCTCTGCAGGAAGCCATTTATCATGAACAGAAGTCTCGGTAGCAAGCAAGAGTTCGCGGACAGTCTCGGCGGAAGCCAAATATGACGTACAGTCTTTGCAGGAAGCGAAAACTAGCGAAATCAATTATACCCTGTTCGTCTAAAGGAGCAAAGCCTTTCCTTATTGACAATGGAGGCAAAAATAAAAATAAGTGTTGCTTCCCCTGAAAGTGTATTCATTCACCTTAGAAGTCACGGCACAAGAATGCCATTAGGCATGCGCGAACTGAAGACTCAGGTCAGCCTGCGCATCCGCGCAGTCTGATCAGAGTCTTTTCGCAGCAGGTCCGGTAAATCAATATACTCGCAGAGAAAAGAAAAGAATTTGATCCATCTGCGTAGATAGGACGCTGATCTGAGTCTTCGCGGTATGCTCATGCTGCGTCTTGTCTATTTTTATTTTATTGATTGATTGATCGATCGATCGATCGATCGATTGATGGATGGATGGATGGATGGATGGACGGACGGACGGACGGATGGACGGATTGATTGATTGATTGATTGATTGATTGATTGATTTGAATTTATGTTTTATATTTTGTTTCTTTTTTTTTTTTTTTTTTTTTTTGATTTTGTTTCGTCGTCGTCCGAGCAAAAGACCAGGGCTAAGTTGTTCAAAGCATCGTCAGCCTAACAAGCTCTTTAAGAGGTCAACTCGTTAAGTGCTTTATGACTTATTATTCAAATACACTGATATTGCTGTTGCTGAATGACGGCGTTCAAGAAAGACAAAAACAGTACAGTACATGTAAACGCTTACACCCAGCCCATACCGGGGTAACGTGCGTGTTATGGTTTCGAACCCAGGGATCGGTAGCCTTACCCAGGGACTGTGGCCTCGCTTAATAAGCACGCCTGGACAAATTGGAAAACTCAATGTTTTAAAATGATCTGGCTAGAGGTAAACTTGTTTATCTTGTTCTCGCCAGCATGTATGTGTGTGTGTGTATTTCAATTCTCGTAACGATGTCCCCCCTCCCCCCCCCCCACACACACACACACAAACACACCGACGTGGACCTACGTATCCATAGCTGCAGTAACGGGGCGCCGTTCGTCCGTCCATGCACTGTACAAAATCCGTAGATTTTTTCGGTAGAATAAAAGGCAACTTGCTGCCAGTCCATTTCCCGTAATTTTTACGGGCGTTTGCCTGTAGATTATTGTTTGAAATCACGATATGGTAGTGTTCTATTAACTGGCCGTACTCGAAAATACCTTCATAGTGTTAAAGGGTTATACATGTTATATGGCCAAAAATAAAACATGTTCTATTCTATCCTACTTTGATTAATGATTCCTACAATTTTTACGGGCGTCCGTACAAATAACGGGAAATGGACTGGCAGCTGGAAATTTTTTTTACAGTGTGTTCTCGCCAGCAGCTGTGGTTTGTACAATTTATGATTTGTACAATTCGTGAGTGATCTGCTGATACAGACGAAGGTAATTTGAATTACCTCCCCTCACTTAGTAATCAATCTGCACAGGTGCCATGCGTTGCGTCAGGAAAAACTGTTGCTTAAAGCCAATGCCAATATGAGCCTGCAAATCTGCGCAGTCTGATCAGACACTTTGCCTTTCCCAAATAATACTACATGTATATGATCCCAGTGGAATTTACAGGTGTAATACAAAAGCTCTTTTTGTGTTGCATTGATTCGCAGAATAGTTGATTCCCACTGGGCACATAACGTTGAATCAACATTGAATCAACGTTGATTCAACGTCATGACGTTGAATCAACGTTGATTCAATGTTGTGTGCCTGCTGGGTTGCTACTTTTAAAGCAAACATTTTTGCGTTACAATGGTCAAAGCATAACTTATCATAAGTAGCTTCAATGAGCATTCTTGCTGTGGTCAATAATCTCTATGGCAATCAGTGCAAGACTATAAATGCCAGAAATAAAACACAATGGCGTAGCTACCTATACGCAAACACGCATGTGCGTATTGAAATTTTGTCAAATTGACAAAATTTCAACACACACCTGCGTATTTTCATGCTGAAATGTTGTTACCTGGGCATAATTGTAATACTAACTGCCAACAGACACGAAAATTTGAAATATCTTAGGGGCTTAACCCCCTATTATTGCCCTTAATGAGAATGAAACATAATTGTGCGTACTGTGTAATTTCCCCTAGCTACGCCCCTGAAACAGCCACCTACAGGTAGGTTTCATTGGTTTCTGACGTAAACATGCTACTTGGCCATGAGTATATCATGAAAACAATCAACCATCTAAACAATATTGCTCATCAGCATCAAGTTACCGTGAGTATCCTCTCTGAAACGGTAAGCTCTGACACTGGCTAACTGTAAAACAAGGAATAGCCAACATGCATCCAAATCAGCAATGCATTTCGTCAAAAGGCACATGAGCTCTTAATTTCGTAGACTGTAAGCTATTCCGACCCTTCTCTGACTATTAAACCCTGTTTTATATTTTTATTGGCAGCTTTTAGCTAAAATCCGCCAATCAAAAATTATCAAAACGGTTTTGTCAGTCAGAGCCGGCTCAGATTAAATGAAAGTCAGAGAGACAACCTATCACGTGATAGTTTGTCTTAAGATGAAAAGGTACACCTCTATCCCAGCAGGCACATGACGTCAAAATGACGTCATACCGACGGCGATGCGACGTCATTACGTCGCATAGACGTCAGTACGACGTCATTTCAACGTCTTGTGCCTGCTGGGTATGTTTCTCCGGCATTCAAGGAAACAATTCAATTTTTGACTTCCTGAATTTTTCTGGACAACTAAGCTCTTCCAAACGGAATCTACTTTTAAAACAATTTGCTCCTAGTGAAGCAAATCCTTTCCTTCAAGCGTTGATCTGGTTAAGAAGGAAAGCGAGAAGAAATTGAGAGGTTTGCCTCCCCTGCAAATGTGCCCATTCATGTTTACAGTGAATTCATTTATTTGATTGTCATTATTTCATGACCAACTGTGGTCTGCAAGAACATACATTCTTTGCTATTGCAGAGACGGTATCCCAGCAGGCACACAAGGTTGAATCAACCTTGAATCAACATTGATTCAAGATTGAATCAAAGGTTGATTCAACCTTGTGTGCCTAGTGGGCTAAGCTTCATCACTATAACAAATGGGTAATTACAGCTTAGTACTTCTTTGGCAACTTTGAAGATGATGTAAAAATGGCAGCTTTGAATCTCCAATAAGCCATAGTAAAAGGGTTACGACCTAAGAGCATGGGTACATGCTGCCATGGCTTTTCCGCCTCTTTTCAGGTAGAAAACCGACATCTGTGACTCCCTGTTAGCTTCCCTGGACAGCAAAATCCTTCCAAAAAGACATTTACTTTTGAAGGATAGAGTTTATACCTACAGAAGCAAAGTCTTTCCTTTAACAGTTGACCCCCAGCAAAACACGGTTGCGACTTTAGTAATATTCCTGTCTGCATGACGTTGAATCAACGTTGAATAAATTAATGTCATTCAACGCTGTGTGCCCACTGGAAGCAATAGTGCACCCCCAGTGGACACAACGGTGAGTCAACGTCATGACGCTGAACAAACGTTGATTCAGTTATGTTCAACTTTATGAAGGTCTTCTGTGTTGGGATGGTAACCACCAAAACTTCTTGTTGAGGTCTGTTGAGGACGTTTACCCGATCTGAGATAAATGACACTCAGGTCCTGCTGCAGCCACTAGCAGCTCTGCCGCACTCGAAGGCAGCGGACAGCCAATCTATTTGGTGGGCCCCGGGGCAGTATTCATAAAACAACTTAAGTCGTTGCTATGCTGTTGCTAAGGCTAAATTTCTATGTTGGAGATTCCCTACAACTATGAAATTTGCTCTGGAGGAACAGTCTTACAAAGACTGTTCCTCCAGAGCAAATTTCATAGTTGTAGGGAATCTCCTTTACAGATATTTAGCCTTAGCAACAGCATAGCAACGACTTAAGTGGCTTTATGAATACGGCCCCCGATGTGCAGGGACTAGCCACCAAAACTGCAGCTATCAAATACATAACTGATCATAATTCGATTTTGTTAGTGCATCTATAAAAAATAAACAACATTTTATAAAGTCTACATGTTTATTTAGAATAAAACGTATAACAGTTTGTTTCTCCATTTCCAGCGTTCAGTGAAGGCAATAATAAGACATGCATTCCGGTTCAGCAACATGCCATCATTTCTCAGCACTTAATAATTCCATGATTCTCAAAATAATCAAGTATACAATCTGACAGGCTACATATACACGATCATAGGAGGTACATGGGGTTGATTATCACAGATTCTTCTAAATTATATATGAACCATAATCTTCTTGTCAGATCTACCGTAATAAACCAAATAACTGGGACACCTCATCCCCTGTGTATTACCGGGGTCTAGCTTGGGGCATTTACCTGACAAATTCACGTTTCAGAAATCTAGGGACGTCGTCCGTAAAATATTTCAATGCCATGCATGTTGACAGTTGGTATTGAAATTTTGTCCAATTTACAAAATACGCATGAGCGTGTCGACATTTTGTCAATAATTGACAAAATTTCAATCTGCCGTATGCGTATTTGCGCATAAGCTGCTTCTTCCTTGTATCATATTATCAAAAAGCTAAGTTTACAGTCCGACAATGTTTGAAAACAGCGCTGGTGAAACGGCAAACAGGACAGACCCTGATCAAAATGTTCCTAAGGAGCAGTCTACTCAGGGTCTATAGTGCTTGCTCGTGTCGTTTGTCCCTATCTTAAGAATCATTACGGTAACTTAGGTATGCAAATGCATTTGCTTCGTAATGCAAAGCATTCGCTTTTGCAGGTGCTCTTTGTCAGTAATAAAACAATTATGCATTGCAAGAACTATCGCATAACCTCGTCTGGATGACTGTATTCTTTTAATACCGAGATCCTGGAAAATGAGTATGCAATGCAGTGCCAAATAGTCAGAATGTTTTTAATTGAATATAAAAGTCAAACGACGAGTAAGAATCGAGCACCAGGAGCCCTCTCACTGGGCACACAATGTTGAATCAACTTTGAATCAACATTGATTCAACGTCATGCTAGGCAGCTTTTCCACGAAAATCAGATGTATTTGCTTTTGCTACAATTTTTTCTGTCAGGTTTAATGATATTAATAAGTTGTACATGCAGCAACATTTTCTTTGATGCAATACTTAGGACTTTTCCAAAACAAATAGTTATAAATGATACTGTACAATTCCGCACATTCATTCGGTTGCGTAGATCAAAATGCCCTAATTTCTGAAGAAAAGAGCTAACCCAGCGAGCACATGACGTTGAAATGACGTCAAACCGACATATATGCGACGTCATGACGTCACATCGAAGTCGTTGTGACGTTATTTCAACGTCATGTGCGTGCTGAGAAACAGGGTAAATACGATAATATCCATCTGACAAGGAGATATGGCATTAATAAATACATTTTCTACGATATAATCATAAATATCGCTAATTAATGAAATAATTAATTACACACGTGCTAATTATCAACATTATTTACAATGTATTGTATCGACCCTTGTCCTTCGAAATCAGGTTACTCTTATTGCAACTTTCATATTATTTCAGCGACCATTCGGGAAAATGTTACAACTCTGCTACCTAAAAATAATTTTTATCTAGTTGAATATCAGTGCAAATGAAAACTATGTCGTGGCTGGTTTGATTATAAGAGTTTAATAGTTTCAGAAAATATACACAGAACAACCAAACATGCCTTAAATTTTGTTCCATAGAGGTCATCGAAATGGTGTTTGCACGTGAAAGTTTCTGAATACATATTTGACACTTGCAACAGGGCGTCCAAACGGACGAATTCTGTTCTGAAGATCATCTTCGATTATGGTCTAAGAGTGAATATATGAAAGCAAACACGAAACAACCTTTACAAAAGCGACATCTTGTCAATCTCGTGAAGCATATTTCAACTGAGCATGCTAAGACAAGACCATGATCCACATTCCCACTCCTGGTTAACTCTGTTTATACATGTACCAGGATTGTTTCGAAACGAAAATGAGCTGTTACGAAACGTAAAAGAGTCATAGTTACAAAACGACCTGCTGACCATGTTGTTTGGTAACTTTGACTTTTTTCCGTTTCGTAAAAGCTCTTTTTTTGTTTCGTAACATCCTTGAAAACATAGTTAATCAGGTGTGATTTCGCTTAACATAGCAGAGATGTCGAATTCCAACCAAGTTGGCTTGGTTATCTGTGCAGTGCTAGTCTGCGTGCGCATATGCCATGTTGGTCTGAGCACACGTTGTTCCTATATGCAGTAGAACAAGTTTTGTACATGAATGTATGCCATGTAACTTCGAAATAGAGACATTGTAAGGACAAGGGTTTCACGTGTATTTAGTCAAGTCTAGAAACCAAAATATAGAAAAGGGATGATAACAGTTTGCAAAGAATGCAATGTAATTTCCATCTTTTTTTCCTTATTATTATTGTTTTTCTCCCTTTAAAGGGTACGGATTTCTACAAAGAGGAACCACTTTTGTGACTTTCTATCTGCTTCCCTTGACGACAAAGCCCTTCTTCTGGGATCTATTCTTAAAAGAAAGACTTTGCTTCTAGAGGAGCAAATTCTTTCCAAAAGACTTCGCCAATATTCGAGGAGTTAAAATATATAAATGACAGAGTTTTTACCTTAAAAAGAATTGTCATCCTTAAATATACTTGGTTTTCATTAAAATGAATGGCTAAACTTTCAACATCTCTTCCATTTTCACTTCCGCATACATGTAATTACTGGTAAATGTCACGTAGTTACAAGCATTTACCAGTAAGTATGACATTTACCAGTAATTAAGTGTATGAAAATAGTCATTAACCAAAACCATGTAGCAAACTATGCATACTCGTTTATATCAGTATTTTTAAGAAACCTCATTCTTCAGTAATCAACAAAAAATGTAACTATAATATAACTGATCGACCTTCCCGAAATATACGCAATATAGACAGGGCATGTCCCAATGAAGACTGGCCCCGAGGTTATAAAAATTTCCATGCTCAACTCAGCTGAGCTTCAAGCATGAAATTTTACCTGCAGATAAATGGCAAATTACAGATAAGTACAGTTGTTTTCTTGCTCAGTTTAGCTGAGTGTGTACTTTTCTCTGCTTATGAGTATAAAAATGCCAACATTTGTTGGCATTTTTATAATTATCAGCAGAGAAAATGGCATTTTCATATTTATCAGCAGAGAAAATTTCATGCTAAACTGAGTTGAGCACGAGAAACGTTAAATAACCTCGGGCCTTGGACTTGCGAATTTCAAACTCAGAACACAGAACTGTGCTAACCCTGACCAGAGTGCGTTTACGCGCAGTTTGGTCAGGGTTAGCGCGGTTCGTGAACCTATCGTATGCTGTAGAAAGTTTCATGACAAAATTATACATATTAGAATCCATTACATCTTCTTGTTCTGCGCAATAATCACGCATTGGTAACGGTAGGTTTAGATATAACAATTCAAATCCCTTGTTATCTGCGAACTGTTGGCACACTCTTTTCTTTGGAATGTGAAAAAATAATCCAGATAGCAAAATCAGCATTTCGTAGACTTAGCTAATTAGAAAGGATTTTTTCCGCATTTCCCAAGCCCACATTTCTCCTTGATTACTAGAGATCCATTAATGGCTCCTATTCTGAATATGAAAACAAATTCCTCATTTTCGTTTCAGGTTTGCTTATCCGCCAAAAAAACTAGCTTAGACAGTTTTTAAAAAGTATAGATTCATTATGCACATTCATTTTTTTTTCGAAGCGCTGTTTGCAGCACTGATTTCTGTTATCTGTGACAGGAACAGTAACGTTAGTTTTTTTTAATTCATCTAAAACAGTTTTATCAGTTTTGGTCTAACTGTAAACGTTCTTATGTTCACCATTTCATTCATTTTTTCTATTTTCATTTTTTGTAGTTTAGGCCTACCTTTTACCAAAGCTAGGCACTACAGTCAGGTTTTCAGGTAAGCTTAAGTTTATAGATATTTCCTGGATATATTGCCTTATTTGCATATAAAAAGACCGTATTTCACCTAATCAGAACCGTCGCGAAGAGCCTGTTGTAATCAGGAGGACACTTGACTTGGTAAAGAGAATTAAAGTGTATAGGTACACCTCCATTTTTAACCGCAACTTTAAGAAAGGGAAACAACTATCGTTACTTCCTGGTTGCTTCCTTGGACGCCGCAGCCCTTTCAAAATTGGGTGTACCCTTACAGGAAAGAATTTCCTCCTTGAGGAGCAAGTTCTTTTCTTCAAAGGTTGACCCCACTGAGAAGGGAGACAAAAATGACATAACAGTTGCTTCCTCTATAGTACCTATTCACCTTAAGACAAATTACCTTGGAATTATCAATAAAAACTTCCCTTATCTTAACCTGTGAAATCACATCTACTTTTTCTTTGTATTTTTCGGCGTAAATGTCGCAGCAAAATCGAACAATGGCGGGGGCGGGTCGGGGTCGTGTGGAACACAGTACTTGCTCACAACTGGTTTATTATATTGGTCCTCATCCTTCTTTTCCTTTTCTATCGAAAATATCCTACCCCGCATATAAACGAAAGGTTTTGGTTTCTCCTTTGGCTTTTCAATAACCACAGCTGGAGGAGTAACCGGAGGTGCGGAGTCGGAGGCGAGTTCCTTCCTAGGCGGTTTAGGGGACTTGCTAGGAGAGGATGTCCTCTTTTCAGACTTTTTCTTCTTTGACCCGAATAACTTTTTCATGAACCCTTTTTTCTCTTGATGAGGTTCGTGGTCTGTTTGATCCGAGGAAGAGCTTCCGGTACGTGTACGGGATTCGGGTTCAATATCTAAAGATGGTATGACTTCCATGGTAGTTTTCGCACCAGGCGCGCTCTTTGTTTCTCTTCTTGGTTTCGTCGCATGCCTGATTGGCTGAGGCGAGGCTGAGGGAGCCCGAGGTGGCGCTTTGATCTTCAGATTCGAAAAGTCAAGGGTCATATCGGACGATGAGGTAGATTCTGCTGGCCCAGAAACAGCTGATCTATACGAGGTGTTAGACGAGTCAGAACCAACAGACATTGGTCTAGTCTCAGATATGATAGGCAATCCTTGCTTTGAGTGCCTAGTCTTTGGTACAGTTGAATAAAATTCAGGTCCCTGCGGCCCTTGTTCTTTATTTGGTGCCGGTAATGTTGAAGCGTTATCACCCTTTTGTACAGGAATTTTAGTCTGTGTCTTTGGTGACATTTTCGGTGACTTGCGAAGCGCCGCCTGATTAGGAATCGTTGCTATACGCCCAGGTGCAGAATTGTTTCTTCGGTTTTGTGGCGCGCGTTTCTGTCCGTTGTTGTTCTGACTACCATTCCTCGCAGAATGGGAAGTAGGCTGTTCCGGCTTGGCCTGAGGAGGCATGCTGGTAGAAAGTTGGTCGGGTTGCTCAACTGTCTTCTCAGGATATTTGCCTTTAAGCGTTGTGATGGGCTGTGCCTTTCGTTTGCCAGGATCCGTTTTTACATCTTTAGATTTCAACATAGCTTGCGATTTTGCTACAAGTTCCATAACATTTTTTCGCCTTTCACTTTCAGATACTCCATCAAGATCTTTCAATAACGACGTGTCAATGTTACTATTATCAATGTCTGAGCTTTTTGTCCATGGTACAGATTCATTGGTCGTTTTGCGTGTTGGACTGTTTAACCTTTCAGATACATTTTTAAGTTTGTTAATGCATGCTATCATTTTTTCATCCATTAATGTATTATCAGTTGCAACTGATGCATCTTTCTTTGGTTGTTTAAATACTTTAGAGGATCTATCAGACACCGGTGATTGTCCAAGCATTTCCTGAATTGCTCGAACAGTTGATTCAGTACTTGTAGATTTGTCTGCTTTGGTTGTATCAAGGGTATTCGTTCCTTTTGAAAATAAATGACTTGTAGGAGTGCAGGTCTCTTTTTCAAATGTTAGAATGTGTTCTGTATTAATACCGACAGTAACAAGATTTTCTCCCATGGGATATTCGAAATCTATACAGTTCTCACTGTCCTCAGAATATAGAATGTCAACATTCAGTGTTGCATTTGAAACGATAGTTTGAGCACTTGCGTCTACTAGTAAAGGAGGAAAACTCTCGCTTCGAAGTTTTTCATATTCCAGATCAGATCCAATCATGTCAATCGCCACTTCGGGTACAAGAATAAGCTCATCGCACTCCATATCACTGAACAGACCAATGTAAGGCAGGTTTTCTGTTGATGTCGAAACGTCAAAATAATCCAACTTTTTCTTAAACGCGTCTGTATCCGGTTCAAAGTCAAAAGAGGTTGCAATACTTTTATCGTACACTTCAATATCTGAAGTTTGTGTGTCACAGTCAATTAATGTACCATGTTGTCCAGCGGAAAGTACCATTGTGGCTTGATTATTTGTATCAGGCGGTACTGGTGAGGTAGCTTTATCAATGTATGAGCGACTTTCCTGGCAGATTTCACAGATAACTGTTCTTTCGAGATCAGTTTCATCAGGCCACGTATTATCTGTCATACAACCACTTTCGGTGATATGACAAGTGTCAGTTATAGTTTCAACATTTTCAGAATAAACATCAGCACTGGTTTGTGCATCGTGTAATCCTATTCTTTCAGTAAGCGTTTCACTATCACATACAACAATTGCAGTTTCGGTTGTATTGTCTTGTAAATTGACAACATTTGTATGTGTACCTTGGTCCATATAAGTAACCGGGTTAGTAGCGATAGAAGCCTCTCTTGTAGCTGGTCTAGCCGGCGTAACACCTGTATTCACTAATTGTGGAGACACAGTTGATGTCCAAGAGTCTTTCTGTTGTGTCATCATTGTGCCAGTCTCCTTTTCACTTGTAAAAACTGGATCCGTTTCAACGCTACAGTCTGCGAATTTCTTTCTTTCTTTCCTTTCTTTTCTTTCTTTGTCTTTCTTCTTTCTTTCTGTTGTTTTCTCCTTTTTCTCCTTATCTTTTTCTTTCGGTTTCGGTTTACGTTCCTTAGCCACTGTGGCACCTTCAGCGGTGGAAGGCGCGGCGGCACCTGGCGTTTTAATGTCCACCGGTGGTGTATTAGTTTCAACGGTTATCATTTCAGGCTGCGCGACAGTACCCTGATCACAAAACACAGGCTTCATTGTTTCTGTAGACGTTTCTACCATTTCCGAGTTCTCAGTACAAATAGATCTTTCCGTAGTTTGTACAGATTCTGTCCATGTTACCTTGCTTTCATGAGTAACCGAAGGCATACACGTACTATTGTCAGTAGTAATTATGATCGGAGTTGATGTGCGCTTGTTCCGCTGTCCCGCGTAATCTGTTGCTACTAATTTGTGAACACTTTGTACAACTGCCGTTTGTGTATCCATAGTTCTACTACTTGGAAACGTCATTGTTGTCGAATCGCGAATTTCAGGTTTTGAGGTATTAGTTCTTACAGAACGACTGTCAGGGATAATTTTCACAGCTTGAGTAGTATTCACAGATTTTGATTTTAATTCGGGACCAAAATCGATTGGATCAGTGCCGAATGTTCTTGTTTCTACAGGCTCAGAAACAGGTGGTAAAGATGTCTGACTAGAATATTTTCTAAATGAACCATTTAAACTTTCTTGACTAGATACCCGTAATAATTCGTCAGCTGAACAATCCTCATTTGACAGCGACACATCAGTTTGAACACGTCGCGATTTTATCAGACTGCGTCGGCGGCGTCTTTTCTCTCTATCCGTCTCACCACAGTTTGTAATGATGATGTCCTGTATAACAGGTGGGTCGCCGTCAACTACGGGTATAGATCCTGTAGACATATTGTAATCTTTCTTTAATTCTGCACAACATTTGACACAGGTCCGTGGTGAGGTTGGCTCATCCAAATATATTAAGCTTGACTTTGAATCTGACATAGAGCACATTGTGTTCACACTTACATCCGTTTTAAAGACAGAATCTACAGTATCCAGCCCATTTACTAAATTACTATTTGCCACAATACCTAATGGCGCAGACTGACTGCTAAAGCTTGTCGTTGGTACTACGAAATTTATTTCAGCAGTAATATCTGGTACACTAGCGAGAATGTCAGTCTGTGTGTCTCGCGTAACGCACAAGCGTTTTCTCGGTCGGTCGTTATCTTCGTCGGACGAGTGTTTCACTGTACCGCCGTCACACTCGGACTCGTCGTCATTATCTAATGATATATATCCTAACCTTACATTGCCAGGCACAAATTTAAGATTCTGTGACATAGGTTCAGGCTCAGGAGGCAACCCTGGTTCTAATAAAGTTGATAATTTATTTTGTAATTCCTTTTTAAGAAGTAACATTTCTATTCCCCTATCGTTCATAATAATTTCAGCCAAATTACAAGAGCTTTGTAAACTTTCAAAATTTTCTTGAAGCCATTCTTTGTTTTGAAGAAATCCTTGGACCTTGTCACCGAACTCATGATCAACTCTTTGCATTAACTGTCGTTCAGTAGAGCGAACTTGAGATATGTAACTAATCGCCAAATCACGTATATTTTCGCGAGTTTCTTTGAGAGTTGATTCGATCTTGTTTATTGACATCAGCCTTCCCTGAACCTCCACTAATCTGTCTTTACATTGCGCTAGAAGGCCATCAAGTCCCGATTTATATTTAGTAAATCCATCACTAAATGAACAAATTTCATGGTCGCGATGCTCTTGAAATGTGCAAACGACGCATATACATTCGTCACATGGTTCACAATAAAATCTTACAATTTCCTCAGGATGGTTTGCACATTGTATATCTTTTTCTCCCTCTATATCAATCAAGCTGTGATTCTGTGTTACCTTGGTTGTCATGTGTAATTCCACGCAAGATTTGCATAATAACTTGGCGCAATCAAGACATTTATGACATGCAATATTATCTCTTCTTGGCTTTTCTCCCGTACAGATTTCACATGGTGGTACCTTTGTAAGACGTTTTCGGTCAAGAACATCCCCTAAATTGGACACTAGAAAATTATCCGGAAGCCTTTTCACGCCTCCTGTTGGTATCTCTGTCTTTCTTCGACACAGAGGACACGTGATGTAACGATTATATAATAAAAAGCGAGAACTTCGATTAGTGTCAGAATCCACGTGCTGTTGTAAGCAATCCGCACAGAATGTATGAAGACATACAAGTGTTTTAGGCTCCTTGTACGGTCCAAGACAGATCTTACAATGTAAAAACTGATCAGTTATTTCTTTTACTAATTTATTCCCAGTAGCCATGGTGAAGATGCTCTATAGTGTAAACGTTTGCTCCATAGAATAGTACCTGAACACATATACAAACATTAGCTGTCACTATTATTGTTCGTCTGTTTTCTTGCTTTTCTCATAGCTCCAGTCATAGGCCTACGTTCTTCGCGTATTTACAAACATCATGAAAATACCTGTTCTCTCACATCGATGTTTTCTGTTTCTTTCCAACAATATAAGAAGCAGCAGAAGATACCAGTGTACTATAAACCTGTAGAAAGTTCCGACGAACGCTAATTCTCATGTTATACCTGTGGTTTATTACTCCCAAAAGTCAACACCCTGATCTTGTCTGGATCAACCTGAAGCTTGTTTTAATACCTGAGCTCTGCCTGATGACGTCATACAGCGCGCGCTGGAACGGAACCCCTCGAAGCAGACGATTTCTGAAAATAAGAAAACAGATAAGAAGCTGATTCAGAGAGTTATAAAAAGGTACAAAGTTGAGTTTTATAAAAAGATCAACATGATAAGGTATTTGATAAAGCTAGTGATTTATATTTTCATTTTATGTTGGAGTGTTCTTCGTCAGAACTTATCAGAAAGATCATATGTTCTCAATGGGGCGTCTAACGGATATTCCCGCTTATAACGGTTGATGCAAGCTTCGGATATTTAGAGTAGAATGTTATGCAAAGGAGCAAAGCTTGACGCCACGATAATTAAGATAAATATGATCTGATATATCTGTATGATAATAAGTGAGGTATGAAAGACAGGTGCTTGCTATACACAGGTCTTTTTTTTTTCTTTACAGAATGTCGAATGATAATAGAATAAAATAGCAAACCAAATAAAATAGCGTTTATCTGTTCTGCTGCCCTTTCCCTCTGCTTATTTATGAACTATATCTACGAACGGACATACGGATTCAGTTTTGGAAAACAAGTAGCCTATGAGTTAAATATTGTTAAGGAGTTTCCTATTATCTGTCTTAAATTGGTATAGTCAATTAAAACAATTGCAAGTGGCATCTCTGAAAAAAGATATGTATCACAGATCAGATACTAGTAGATAGTTTTAGTTTTCAAACGACTCTTATGAGAATGAAAATTATTTTTAAAAAAAAAAAGCCTGTCGGATGCTACCCAGCAGGCATACAACGTCAAAATGACGTCATACTGACGTCGATGCGACGTCATTACGTCGCATCGACGTCAGTACGACGTCATTTCAACGTCATGTGCCTGCTGGGTATGTTGGTAAAAAAATGAACTCATTTCGCTCAAAAGGAATATGAATTAATAAAATGACAGGATTCGTTTTATTGAATTAATTTACATTAACGACAAGGTTCATTTAATTATACAGATATTATGAAATTGCAGTGCTCACGAAAAAAAAAAAAACAAAATAAGAAAGTGATCTTATATACAAACCATCATTTTTTAACAATAAGATGCCAGTACAAGGCTTGATTTTCTAAATACCTCCTTATTTTGACTGAACGATTCTTTCCGTGTGAACGCAAAATGTTAGTAGCAGGTTGAGCGCCGACCTGCTGATCTAGCGGTACCGGGTTCGAGTCCTGCTGGAGGTGGAAATCCTTCCAACCGTAAAGGAAACAGCCTTTCATTAACACCCTCTCATCTTTCTGACTAACTGAAATACTGTTAAAAAAGGACGAAATTCTCAACTCCTCCATCCATTCAGCCATCGTCTGTACACTGTAAAAAAATCGTAGATCATCTACGATTTTTTCTAAGTAAAGTTTACGGCAGAATACCTGGCAACCAGCTGCCAGTCCATTTCCTATTATTTTTACGAGCGCCCGTAAACATTGGCAGGAATCATCACGCAGAGTAGGGTAGAAAACGACAGGTATTGTTTTGGTCATTTAGCCCTTCAATACTATAAAGGTACTTTCGAGTGCGGTCAGTTAACATAACTCTACCATATCGTGATTTCAAAAAATGTTCTGGAGGCAGACGCCCGTAAAAATAACGGGAAATAGACTGGCAGCTGGTTTCCAGGTATTCTACCGTAAATTCTACGGAAATTTTTACAGTGTAGGTTATTAGCAAATTAGACGCCCGACAGCAGTCACTTGCGAGTAGAAGCAATGCGGTAAGCAATCCATTCTACAAAATGCCCATTTTCCATAACTGAAACGCGACACAACAAAACCAAAACACGTGGACTTAGATCCGCCTGAGCCTCCGCCCAGTGTGATCAGATTCACCGCTCTGCCTTTTCAGGTCAGATAAGGGTCAAAGCTACCTCCATGCTGACAGTGAATCTCTGATCAGACTGGGCGGATACCAGGAGATCTGAGTCTTCGCTGGGCGCGCATGCCACTTTGTTGGTTTTGTCGTGTCGCGGCTAAATTTTATCTGAAATCATTCCTGATGTTATAGTTACCAGCTTCATAACTGATAGCAATAATCATGCTTCCATGCTTCATGATTCCAGTGCATACAACTTCTGTAACAGAGCTGCGGGTTTTCATTCGACAGAAAGAAAAAACACATAACATTTTCACATTATTATCAAACTTCAGTCACGCTATTGATTATTGAAAAACACAAACAAATAGCAATAACCACACCGGATAGGCGGCAATCGAAAACGCTCTTAACAATCGAGTAACGCAGATCAAAAAAAAACTTTAGGAACAGTGTTTTCCGATTGCAAATTTGGCAAATTGTTCTAAATGGTTTTTGATCCGCGTTCGTCGACTGCATGCCGCCTATTCGGTGTGATAACAGTTGAAATCAAATGATTCCAACTATGATCCTCTCCATAATACAGTGTGTTTTATGAAATAGTGAGAGCAATACTGTTATTTTCAGTTTTGCAGTCTGCAGATGTAATCAGGGTGGTCCGAGCAGTTGAAATATGCCTTCAGAACAGACTCTTGTAGGGTTTAACTAAACCCACCTGACACACAACGTTGAATCAATATTGAATCAATGTTGATTCAACGTCGTTAATTCAATTTTGATTCATTGTTATATGCCCAGTGGGTACATGCCTTAAGGAGTATAGGTACACTTCCCTATTTACCCGTTATTTTTACAAAGGGGAACAACTTTCGTGAATTCATGTTTGCTTCACTGGACGTCGTATTCCAAATGGATTCTACTCTAGGGCAGAATTTGATATGACCGAAGAAAACTTTTCCTAAAGGGTTGAAACCCATTGAGATTTGAGGCCAAAAAATGGAAAACAACAGGTGAACTTTTCATGGAAATGTAGCTATTGAGGCTGAACATTGCAGGGTTGAAGAATGAATGATCGACATTGTTTAAATCTGACGAATCAGCTAGTGCAGTTCTAATCTTTGAGCATTTGTATCCTTGATGGAACATTTTGTAACTGGACGTAAACACCCCTGGTTAATTATGTATATACAAGGGCTGTTGCGAAACGAGAAAGACCTGTAACGAAACGAAGGTCATAGTTACCGAACGACTCGATGACCAGGTCATTTGGTAACTATGACTCTTTTTCGTTTCGTAACAGCTTAACCAGGTGTCGTAAATGCATAACAGAAAGTATCTGTGACATGTGAAAGTGGTCCCTACCCTATGTACGAACAATCAAGACAGACCGACAGACCTAACTTCCACACAGTCGGATCATAGCCTTCAATTTTCAACTGTATAGATGTTTGAAAGGCGAATACAGCAGACGACAGGGATGTGCAATCTTGTTTGAGTCGTCACTGTTTGCATATAACATAAGGCCTTGTTGAGGTGTAGGGCTCATTCAATATATGCAGGTAGTTAATAGATAAATTCCTGGCAAAACTTACTCTTCTATAATTTTCATAGAAAAATGATGAGCAACTGGGGAATAGTTCGACTGATAATGAGATACTTGAAAGATCGCTGCCAATGATAAAATAACATGAAAGAAAATAACACTTGTTGCATAAAAAACGAAAGAAAAATATTGGAGACATTTTGAAAGGAAAAGACGAATAGATCTTTTACTAAAACTAGCACTTTGCGTTTGTATATCTGTAGAAACATGGTCATGTACTTCATCATCAGCTCAGCAGTGCATATAATTAAAAAATGACATAAATGCCATTGTGAGGATGCAATTTTATTGCCATAAAATGCAAAATATTGGGATACTTAGATAATTACCGAAATTGCCCTAAAACGGAGCTGTCTAGACAGTTCCATTTTCAGACAATTACGGTAAGCAGAGTTTACAATGCAGTAAAGCGTCTAAAAGATTCAGGGGTGGGATAGCAAATATAGTAGACCCTGATCAGACTGCTCTTTCATATCTGACCTAATACTTTTCAGCTTGAACCGTGGTTGGCGTGTGGCAACTTATCCAGAAAAAAAAACAAATTCTTTTTACAAGAGAATCGAATCTTTGACAAAATAAAACAGCGCTACACGATGATGATATAAACCTTTGGTGCACGCTGATCATGATACCACAATCACACCCACGCAGCATGATGCGAACCTCAAAAATTACAGGTAGCTAATATTAGCAGTTACTTATCTTTTTAGAATTACCCGCCTTCGAAAAATGGGCTTACAGAATGTGCACAATAGCAAGGCACTGATTAGCTTTAAACCCGTACAGCCTTATCAGAGTCCTCGCTATTCACTTTAGACGTTTTTCCGAGTGCATTGATTGTCGATGAGGACAGGAGACTCGGATTAGACTCATCACGATGGCTGATCCATCTGTTCGCACATACACTAAGGTACGTTTCTCGTGACACGGCTAGCGTGCTACCAGTCATAGATAAATGGTGTTTCTCCTCACTCCCAGAATTATGTTCTGATAATAAGGTGCCAGAACTGATGTTAACAAATCGCTTCTAAATCAAAACCTAAAGTTTCTTCCAAAAGTGTAATGAATGCTGCTAAAAGTAGGGTAGATTTTAATTTATTTATAAAACAACATAGTTTTATTGTTCAAAGGACATTTCAAATGAGCCAGGCCATGAGTATTTTAGTTTACAGCAGGCATGCAGTATGACCACGCTCTTCCTGATTTGCTTTAACAGTCTGTACCGATTTTAATTATTACTCCTGGAATTATAAACCTATGCAGTCTCAAAACCTTGGGGAACCCGCAATGAACAAAGTCATGATGTTGAACTTTGGTTCAATGGTGTTTGAACTTTGTTGGCCTAGCCTAGATATATAGCGAAAAAAATCAGTAGTCATTAAATTATGTCACATTCTGTTTTTATTTGGTAACATAAGGAAGATATGGTGGGGTTAGGAGCAAAGTCCCCATTAAGTGGACCTAATTTCGAATCTCAGCAGACAACTGAATCTCAAATTTCACCGCCGAAAATTCATTTATCATCTTTGTTGTCGTCATTACCAAGTCATCATCACCACCCGTTCTCATGTGTCTTTATATAATAAATATTTGTTTGTTCACAGAAACGACATATCCGGTATCTTATTAGACGATATAGATACAGAAAAGGAAATTCTGACTCAAAAGAGCATAGCACCAAAGCAAACAACTCGTTATAAAGCTATGTATACTTCTAATATAGAAGAGAGAGAGAGAGAGAGAGAGAGAGAGAGAGAGAGAGCTAAACAAGAGGGCTCAACATTTGCAAATCATTAAGTACAGATTCAGAGACACAAATCAATGTTGTTAGGAGAGAGTCGGATAACTTCGGACAGCGGGTAAATTCGGACAGTGACATTCTTTCCTTTATATGTCAGTTGTTTGGAACTAAAACAAAAATGACTGACCAAACAGTGAAAATCCTGATGAGACGGCTCATTGTGAGCCGTCTCATCTAGATTTTCACTGTTTGCAATGGTATGTCCGAATTTACCCCCATGTCCGAATTTACCCGACTCTCCCCTAATGTATGTACGCAAAAGCGCTGACGCGTATTCAAGTTTTATTAAATTGCCAAAATTTCAACATGCGCCTGCCTATAATCGTATTAAATTTTTGTAAATAAGACAAAATTTTAATCAATCCAAAGTACATGCTCTGCAGGATGTTGTGCTGGGATGGCAATTTGATTTTGTAAGTGTATGTATGTGTGTGGGGGGAGACGCGCGTGTGCGGGGGTCGGGCGGGGGGGGGGGGGGGCTGTATGCAACCCTTACCCCTATACTTCTCCTATCAAAGGTGTAACACATGATTAAGCGTGAAATCGCTTCCAGTTACGCCTTTGGAAACCACTGAAGATTATCTATGGATCAGCCATTATCAAAAGCCTTAATGCTGACAGAAACAGAAAGTTACCTTAAATTAATTTTTATATCTTGACCAAGCAGACCTTGAAAACAGGCAATTCTGGTTCTTCTCAAATGTTACGGTTCACTTCGATGGAATTCAGATTTAAAAGTTACCGAACGCAGTCGAACTTCAATAAAAGAACTCTCAAAATTGTTGGACAAAGTCACGTCAGACTGAAGCATAATAATAATAACAATAATAATCATAACATTAATAATAGTAATACTAATAATAAATGATTAGAAGACAAGAAGACAAAAAGCTAGAACATAATATTCAAGAAATGCAGCGGTGAGGTGATTTTTGTCCGAGATGTAATTAAATTATTTAGAAAAAGTCAAAATATCTGTTAAGATTGAATAAGTATGCTACTTTACAACCTGGGCCTTGCTTATCTTTATATTGGAAGCAACTATCAAACCATGACCCGAATATTGCTGTGCCACTAGGCTGACACAATCAATTATGTGCCACAATCATGATGAAGTTTTGGGGTTTCTTAAACTATAAATTACTTTGACTTTCAGCTAAACATTTATCTTTAAAGTTCTTATGATGATAAAAACGGTTACGCCAATACAAGTAAATTCATTTCATATTATTCATGTACTACCGGAAGCCTTGTAAAGGTGACGATATTTATTAAAACTGGTGTACATTTTAAGCATCATTGTCAGATTTTAAAAGTTTTGATATAGGATAGAAATGCTTGTAATGTTGATGTTGATATTACTAAGTAACTAAGAAATATATTTATAAAATAGTTTACTATCAATTAAATTTCCATACTAAAATCAAATTCGTTATAATAATTATCATATAATATATTATATACAGTATGCTCTGAATCTAGGCAGTCATTACTACTCGTTTTTCTCTCATAAAAATAATGATGATATTAATTCTTCTTCTTCTTCTTCTTCTTCTTCTTCTTCTTCTTCTTCTTATTATTATTATTATTATTATTATTATTATTATTATTATTATTATCATTATTAAGTATTAGTATTATCAACCAAATTTATATCAAATTGTAACACCAATACTGTATTCAATACCACGAGAATAATAATAATAATAATAATAATAATAATAATAATAATATGAAAATAATAATAATAATAATAATAATAATAATAATAATACAATTATGATAATTAGATTATACTTACAAGGACTATTCCGCTGTCCCTAAAGCATGCACAGTTCACACCTTTTCGTTCCTTTTTAAACCAGCTTCATTACGAATCATTATACCACAGCTTGTTATAATATTTTGAATTTAAATATAACCGAAAGCTGAAGCCGGTTTAGCACCAGGTGTCTTGGCAGAAGTTCTTGGAATCTGCCTATCACACGCACTGTTCACTCCTACTGACGATGTTGTTCTCGCGTTCTGGCGTACTCTAGATGTTCAAATTTATTTATCTCAGATAAAAACTGCTAAATTCTGATAACATGGAATCGTATTTCAAAGCTGACTAATTCTACCTAATAATATACCTTGCTACCGGCTACTATTAGCTGTTTTATCGAAAAGCTACGCTTGCATTTTGCGCAAAAACGTTACATTCAGAATGTTTCAGACTGGAACATCAAAAACCCGATTGCCTGACGAAATTTTAAGATCTTTGTCAGAAAGATATCTGCGTCAGTTAGAAAGACTATCATTTTCCGAAACTATAATTTTTTATACTACTTAAAGTAACACTAGGTTTAGATCTCCGCCAAGCAAGAGTGCCTTTCCGCTACGTTATCATGTTCATGCAATACACAACACACATTTTCGACTGGTTTCCACTGTGTCGGCATATTTTCATTTTGTTATTTATCGACCCTTCCGATACATCTAACTCTGCTTGTCAGATATCTACCCGTATTCCATGCTGAAACGTCCACCAGCAGTTGGTTGGTGAAAGGATACATGAGCCGCGACACGAGAAAACCAACAATGTGGTTGTGCGCCCAACGCAGATTCAGATCAGCCTGGGCATCCGCCCAGTCTGATCAGAGTCTTCGCTGACCGCATGAAGGTAGCTTAGATCCTTAGCTACTCTTTAAGCGCTTAAGGAAGAGTTTGATCGGACTTGGCGGATGCCCAGGCTGATCTGAATCTGCATTGGGCGCACAACCACATTGTTGGTTTTTTCGTGTCGCGGCTCACATCTGGTATTGCATACAAGATCATACACTTATCTAATGGTCAATCCAACTCATTTAAAGGATTTTTTCTGTTGTTCAACGGTTGAGCATATTCTAATGAACAGCCTTCGTTGATTTCAATTATTTCAGACTTTTTGATGACTTGGTGTCTTCTACAACAGTTGAGACTCGACACGACAAAACCAACAAAGTGGCATGTGCGCCCAGTCTGATCAGAATCTTCGCTGTTCGCATGGAGGTAGCTTAGACCCTTAGACAAACAAACCTTTTCGAAATGGTGTTTACTTTTAAAGGAGCAAATTCTTTCCTATAAGTATTGACCGTTATTGATGAAAGCAACAATTGCTTCTTCTGAAAATGCTGAACAAAAACCCCACCCAATATGTGTTGTGTGGCGGCCGTAACGTGTACTTCACTTTGCAATTTATATTTTCTTGAAGTTGGTCCGCTCCGCTGACGCCACAGGGCTGAGGGGTCCGTTACACATTACACTGGCGCAAGGAAACCGAGTCTGCTGTTTTGTTTTCAAGCCTCTACATGATCCTGCGTTCAAGAGTGTATTTCTGATATACTGATTTGCACCAGGTCCCCCATTAAAATCTAATGCAAGAGTGCTGCGTTATTAAAATATGAGCCACGACACGAGAAAACCAACATTAGTGGTTGTGCGCCCAGCACAGACCGGCAAAGTCTGATCAGAATCTTCGCTTTTCGCTTAAAAGATAGATGTGGGTCTAAGCTAGCTCAATGCGGACAGCGAAGACTCTTATCAGACTGGGCGGATGCCCAGGCTGATCTGAGTCTTCGCTGGACGCACATGCCACTTTGTTTGTTATGTCGTGTCGCGACTCATTTTATCGGAAAGGATTACGTCATACTGTCGACAGCGTAGAAAATTTATTTCAAAAGTTTAGATATGAAGACTAATTTATAAACTGTTTTATGATGTTCATTAATAACTGTACCTCTTTCGACATTATCTTCATCAGTCTCGAAATAGAATCTGTAATCACTGCGAACTGATGTTGAAACCTTCATGCAGAGATATTCCACTTGTTGAATGAGGAGGGCATAGTCGGTGGGAATTGATCTGAACAAGCTGAGCCTCGTAATGGGAAAAAGGCGCTGATTCTGTAGTGGCTCACTCTAATTGTAATTGTTCGTCCACTTTGTGTTTCTTTGACTTAATTGCTGTATTCATATAAGATAGCTTTTTAGCCATCTATTAGCAGAGAGCTGTCTCCTTGGTTTTTCGCTCGTGCTGTTTATGTTAAGTGCCATCTTCGCTGTAGATGGTCCTTTCCTGTTTTGTTTTCAGAGCAGGATTTTGAATTTGATTCAGTCAGTTCCTGGTCATTGCCTTTTCATCTGTGTAGTACCATGGATGAGATAAACAGGCCGAGATAGCATGGCCATGTCTCGCCTTTATCAGGCTTAGGCATTTCCCGAATAAACTGTTAAGATGTGTAAGCATAGCTCCATGTTTTTCTATCAGTTTTACGAAGGAAAACTAATCTCGTGACTTCCTGCTTACTAGTATTGCCAAAAGGGGTGGCTCAGTGGCTAGTGCACTTGACTCTGAAGCCAGAGGTCGTGGGTTCGATCCCCGCCCGAGGCGAAATCTTCCTATGTCCGAACGCATTTTTCTGGCATCATTTGCAGGGATGATGCTAACAAGTGTGTCGTCCTTCGGATCGGGACGTTAACTGAAGCCCCCCTGTGCAGGGAGAGTCATCCCCTGTGCAGGTTAAAGATCCCTACTATAGCTACATGGCTATACGTAGGTTTTCATCCTGCAACACCGGAGTGTATAAAAGTACACCTTCGGGGGTTAAGGCGTAAATGGAAGAAAGAAAGACAGTAATCTTAAATGAAAGAATTTTCTCCTAGGAACAGATTCTTTCATTTAAGAGTTAACCGCCCTGAGAAGGGAAGCAAAACAAAACAATAGATAAATAAATAAAATAAAATAAAATGGTCGAGTTGCTTGCAGAGTAAGTGTACCCATTCACCTTAATGGATCAAGAATTAGAGGACAATGCTATCGAATGAACAAGCAGCATGGACTTTCCTGGATCTTGAGAAACTAGCTACTGTATAGATAAAGTGCGAGAGAGAGCGAGAGAGAGAGAGAGAGAGGTTATCACTTTTCCATCGAAGATTTCCTTACGATCATCCAGGTCACGGGATAAGTGACATTTGTTTGTAACTGGTTTACATGTAACAAAATTAAATTTTGAGATTTAATGCTTTTACGAGATTGCCACAGATTGATATTTCTAGTGACATGACCGTGAAAATCTTCTATACTTACGGAGACTCCAAACATGTTTGTCACCTACGCCATAACAGACTGTACAGAATATGTTCAAATAACGGACGGACTCACCTTTTACGCACCTTTTCCCCTGGTACGCCTACTAGCACCTGTCATAAACAGGCCCGGATCCAGACTTCCACGTACTGGTGGGGCTCTGGATAACTGGCTTTGGGCTGGTTGTTACAGAGATGTATGTGTGTGTAGTGGGGGGGGGGGGGCTTGAAAATATATGACATAATTAATAATTAGGGATCAGTTTGATGAGAAATTTCGATAGTGTCTTTTTTGCCTTAAAATGTATGTTGTGATATCTAACAAAGGCGATTCTAATGAGATATCACAACATATATTCGAATCTAACTACATGGACAAATGATCTTAAACTGTCATCAGATACTCCTTATTATCTTGGAACCTACATATTATACATAACACAGAGGCCCAAATGGCGGGTTTGGAGCCCCAAAGCCCACCCCCTGGATCCGGGGCTGATAAACGCGCATATTCAACAATGAAACTGAAAATTTCAGCTTCTGGAAATAGTTAGCCATAATATAACAATGCTTTTTGCCTTTTGTGTATTTACCTGCCTAGAATGTCCGCGAGGGTGTGAGTCAGTATATAGAGATAGAGATAGATAGTATTAAAGCATATTTGTGCACCGTATTTGCTTTGGAGCAAGAGCACCGGCTGAGTTATCAAAAAGTTTCTAAAAGTGGCCAAACCGAAATGTTGATATAGCCACTGCCAAGAGTTTTGTCAAAACTTCAGGGTCCAATTTTTAAAGAATCATTAGCCTAACGAGCTCGTTAAGAGGTCAACTTGTTAAGTGTTTTGTGTCCTAATAGCTAAATACACAGATATTTTTGTTGAAAAAATGTGAGACTTTTTTGCAATGCAAAAGTTTCTCACATTTTTTTCAACGTTGGCGTATTTGAGATATCAACGTTTGAAATTTTGGTTTAAACAATGTTTTATTCATGCAAGATATACTAGCAAGATATTCATTGAGGATCTGAACGGAAGCATATTGCTTATAGAGTTCATTTCCTCAAAACGTTTGAAATTTTAAAGAAACGTTAACTGACTATTATACTCAAAACGTTTGAAATTTTAAAGAAACGTTAACTGACTATTAGGTTAGTTTTGAACAACCGAGCACAGTATTTTATCATTTAAAAAGCTGAAATGCTGTGCCTGCATGTATATGGTTTGCAAACTTTTAAGTTGATAGCTGATAGCATTTTATAAATTGGCAATGCATTTTTAGAAGCTTTTAATTTTCCACGTGGGAATGGAACTTTTGTCATGTTGCCTTAACTCTTTAAGTACCAAAAAGCAGACGTCTGCAAAAATAAAAAAAAATGTCTTGTCCAAGACATTTCATATTGAGAATTCAAAGACTAGCGGGCAAACAGTGTAGATCATGATGAGCCGCCTCATCAGGAGCTACGCTGTTTGCAAATTTTGCTAATTTAGTCACTGCGGCTTAAAGAGTTAATGTCTACTGCATAAAACTAGTTAAGACTAGTATAGTGTATTATCGGCATTTCGGCGCTTTGAATGATCGAGATACGTCGAAGCATCGATGTATATTCTCGAAACAAATATCATGCAGTGTTTTCTGATTATATTCCATTATCTCTAAGGATAGGCCGCTTCCTGCAGAGAAATAAATCCCATAATTTTTACCTGAGAAACAAGAATAATTCGATTTTGGCATAAACAAGTTGCTATGGCATTTTTTTTTCATTTTCATAATCTTTAACTTAAAAAGAGTTTTGCATTAACCTACAAACAATCTCTGTTTTATTGATATAAGTGAACGACCTAAAGGGTTGATATCTAATTTCTTCAATACTTCAATATAATTGTGGATCTCGTTATGAAGCGTGTAAATATAGTTTGCTGAGCCGACGCACAACCCTGAAATAACATAAATGACGACATGTTGCGTAATTGTTAATATGACATTGCCTCAGTACATTATGTGAGCCCGCCTACCCCTCCACCCCACAACTCCATCCCGTGCTCTTTCTGAGATTAAGGTTTGTGGATTGATCTCCATCTTTTTCCGCCTCTTATCCAAAAGAGAAAAAACTTCCTACTGGCTTTCCTGTATTAAGTAGCCAGTAAGAAAGGTCTGCTCTTACAGGAAAAGCATTTGCTTCAATATGATTAGCAAATCTTCCTTGATAGAAGAGTTGACTTGATCCCCATTGAGAAGAGTCAAAAATGAAAGTGAAAGAATTGCTTCCCCTAAAAAACCCAGTCAGCTCAAACGGCTATTAAAGCTGAATGTAGTGAACTAATCATAAAATGAGCCGCGATACGACAAAACCAACAAAGTGGTTGTGCGTCCAGCGCAGACACAGATCAGCCTGGGCATCCGCCCAGTCTGATCAGAGTCTTCGTTGTCCGCATGGAGGTAGCCGAGACCCTTAGCTACCCTTTAAGTACCTAGCAAAGAGTCTGATCAAACTTGGTGGATGCCCAGCTGATTTGAGTCTGTGCTGGGCAAACAACCACTTTGTTGGTTTTCTCGTGTCGCTGCTCAAATAGGATTTCGAAATAGTTGCAAAGACTTGTCTTTTAATCATTTCATCCTCTTTACTACTGCATCCATTTCCCTATCGAACTCAAATAATTGAAATGCGGTAGAAAGTGCCGTAAAACTCGAAGGCATTCACCAAGGCAGCCTTTCGACAGGATTTTTTTCGCTTTAATTCTTTCCCAACAGCCGTATATAAGATATCTCATGAAGATATTTTTAACTGATACAAATAAAAAAACTAGTGTATTATTTCATTAAGAAATACTGTTTCCGGTGTACGTTGCGTCTGTATGTTTTACGACATCTTGCAGCGTAAAACATCAATTAAATTACGCGTTTAAATTGCAGGTTTTCTTCAGAGTAAATTAACATTTTGATATAAACTGGAAATGTGATTTAAAGCAAACTGATCGTATTGTGATGAAAAATAGACCCTTTTTTCTTTTTCTTTTTTTTTTAAAAAAAGAGGGTGACACAATTAGCTAAAATGCTTTTCTACCTTTGCGGTCCTCTAAAAACTACAAAATCTGGTGAAAAAAAAAAAAAACAGAGGAAAACATACAGTAATTTCTTGATTTTAATAAGGCAGTCGATTCAAAGACTGATTAGTATCAAAAAGTGTCCAAATGATCTAGAATAAGAGTTTAAACCAATCTAAAATTTCTGATTTCTCGAAATATATCCTCTGGTCTCAAAAGACAAAAGTAAAATATAATCTGCACGGTGGATGATGTACGGCCGCTACGATGCACACCAGCTGCAGTGAAGTCAAATAAAGTACATGTAAATGAAGTAAATATGGTTTTTAAATGGAGCTATTGACCTATATTTTGTTTTCTCGATTGCATATGTATATGCTCATAATATTTCCCTTTCCTTAGTTGAACAATGATTCAATACTAAATCTTTATGCAATTCTGTTGTAAAAATCAGTTCAAGCCGGTGGCCTTGTATCATGTACCAGAAGTTATTGCACTCTAAGGATAACAGCTGTTTTGTGATTCCGGAATCAACAAGTTGCTCTCAAAATATTTGGAAGCAATTTAAATATTTTACGTCTTTATACAGTTAAAAAGCAAACAGATAATTCAAAACTGAGAGATGTATCAGTGCTCCGTAGCCGATTGATATAACAAAGTAAAGCTTGACCCAGACAAGATGACATGATGCTGAAAGGCGGGCGGGGGATGGAAGGGGAGTGGGCGGTGAGAAAAGAGCAAAGAGGTACGAGGGGTTCTCGAAAAGTTTTGCAAATGACGTGATTTCTCGGTAATCACCATATAGACAGAACTTCTGATTGCAAAAACACATTAAGCTATGATATGCGTAGAGAAGTCTGCAAACACGGTGCAATTGTTTTAAAAAGAACGCATTTGTAACTTCTTTAAAAGAGGTATACCCTAAAGACTTTACTTTAGTAGGCCGTAATTTATATACCAGCAGTCTTTGATTTTTTTTATCTTTGTTAGTTAAAGACAACGCCCAGACAATGTTGTTCTGTAAATATCGTGGAAATTATCTTTAATCTAAGTTCCGCACGGGCCTGGGAATATGGATTATCCGTACTTTATGTAGTAGCAAATTTTCCATTTCTACTAAAATTTAATGATTTTGTAATGAAAACAAGTGATTAGCATTCAAAATCTTGTCAGCAAGAAGCATTTACATGGGTCAACGAAAACCTGCCAATAAATTCAAATTAATGCCAAAAATGAAGCCTCTGCAAGCTTTCAAAAATGACGTTAACGTAAATCTCAGTAACGTCATAAGAATTGCGCATTGCTTTTCAAGGAATAAATCAATAACAGTTGCAACCCTTCTAACTTTTGTATCGATATTGTAGGCAACGATGGACAAGCAAATGACAAAGATTAATTTTGTATTTACAAGGATATTTGACTTGAATGCCTAACACTGAAAATTTTTTACATATAAAATTAGCCCAGTGGTATGACTGGGACCTATTAAAATGCGTTGTAACTCAATAGGGAAAAGTGTCTTTGTATAGTGTTTGGTATCATTGTAAAGACAAAACGCAGTGCTTTCAGTACATGCATGGCAGTTGTACCCAGCGTGTCCCTAAACAAAGTCATGAGGCCATTTGCAAAACTTTTCGAACGCCCCTCGTACACTACTTAATATATCAGCCGTTCAATTTTTCTCAGAAATATTGACCTTACCACTGGGATAAGAAGTTTCATTCTTCATGGACCTTATTTTTCATGAAAGTCATTACCAGTACGCATCAAGGCGCAGTTTCTTATATTGTAATAATGTTTTCATCAGAAAAAACAATCAGATTTAAGTTTTGTAAACTGTCCAAAGAAATGATGGACAACTTTTTGACTTCCTAGGAGCACCGGTAGCTCCGCGGGATAAGCTAGCTGTCCCGGTTCGAATCTCGCTGGACACGGGATTATTTTCAACCATAAACAGGGTTACATTGCACACACTTCAACCAACCATCATGTCCTTGCAAATATACACGTTATCTGAGCCGTAACTGTTCAAGAAGGCCACAGGAACATTTCTAACGGCCTGGCGTTACACAGCTCACTATCTCTGGTGTTCTCAAATCTCTCTTTTTTAATGAGTCCAAAAGTATATTTTCTGCTCAGAATAAATTTTATTTCACCTTCTGCACTAAAACCAACATATCACGTACCCAAATGAAACGAGAGTTCCGGTGTAACTTGCGCCAATATGTTTTATGTTTTCTTGCACTCTGATAAAATAATATTTGGTTTTTGATTGAAACTGCAAAAATTGATAAGACGATATCGTATTTTGAAGGCGAAGAAATCAACATCATTTGAGACCCGTATGCCCTTTAGGGTTCTAGTTACCAGAATCAAAGAAATTAACATCAACACCTTTGCCACGAAATGTGCTGAATCCTGCATTTATCTAGAAAGTTGTCGATCATAGATGGTTTTATTTATATATTGATCATTCCTTTTGAAACACAGCTTATAAATTTCGTACAAGAATAAACTGTTTTAAATATGTAGCTGTGATAAAAGTTGAATTTACAGGATCTTTCAGTTTTGATGAATATCATATTTAGCGACCGGCACCGTCTGCCACCGAGTGCGATACTATATAATGGGGGCACCAGTCTATCAGCTGATAAATGACAATTACTGACCATTTTTGTGACGCCTTGATGACGTTTCTTGACATTGGAAAAGATTGGGGAATTCGGAGAAAAAGAATAATTTTTTCAGCATTTTTGAGTGTTAGAATCGAAATAAATCAGCTCCAGCAGTCCATTGTTGAGTAATAAATCCCAGTTTGTGGTCAGTTGTAAATAAACATATCACTGGCGCTCTTCGCACGTGGTATGATCATCTTTACAACTGATCGCAAAGCAGCGAGATATTACTCAACAATTCACTACTTCGGCTGATCCAATTCTTAAATAAAATGCGAAAATGCTTGTATATGACAAAGGACTGATACAGATATGAAATTTTCTGACAGCTAATCCATCAAGCACATGACGTCAGAATGGCGTCGTACTAACGTCAATGCGACGTAATAACGTCGCATCGCTGTTAGTACGACGTCATTAATGATTATGAAGGCATGTGCCCGCTGGAAAGTTTCATTGTAACCCGTTAGTCTAATCACGTTTACAGCAATTAGGAAAAAAAAATGGTGAAAAGGTCGAGGAAACGCCTCAACACAGCCCGTCAACGGCACAAAGAGGAAAAGTAAACAAAAATGATGTACGAGGGTCATCCAATAAAGAGTGGAACTTCTTTGATATTTTACTAACCCTACCCAGCTACTTGAAAATTTTACCTTCATTTGCAAGACCAATATCTTAGCTCCCTGTAGTATATGTTTCATCAAATTTTGTTAGCAACTTTTTCGGCTATGGTTCGAAATGTAAGGCACCAGATAAGTCAAAGGCCGGGATTTGCTTCATGATTCAACCACAAAGACAGGAAATGAGGTCTGGCATTTATCCAAATAGTGGTATCCGAACATATTTTGACATTTTCTATATTTGGTTGCATTACGTTTGAATTGTGCTTATACCAACTATTTTATAGATTAGCCCATTGACGAATGGTTGCCTAGCAACCAACCTATTCCAGGAAATATGACCTTAAGTAGTATGCACAATTTTCTGTTGCTAAGCAACACAAAGCACATCAACCGGGTGTTTCTTCAATATGTGCATTGCAATTAATATGGTATACCTTAACGTTTAAAGTTAAGTGCTTATATAACTTTACTTTTAATATAGGATGCCTGTCTCACACCTACCCCCAATTACAATGCTCCAGTTTGCAATTTTTTCCAAATTTTAGACTAAAATTCCTAGCTTTTTCGAGAATTTCAGTCCAAATTGATTTATTTTCTCAAAGTATGATCCAAACATAGTATGGTATAAAACAAAGTATTTTTGAACTTAATAGAAGGGTTCCAGTAACCATGGCAACCATTTTTACAAACATGGCCAGGAGTTTTTCCCTTGCCTTCTGCCGTTGCTAGGCAACAAGAAATCATCAGGCAGATAAAAATTTGAGATACTTTGTTGTATGCGCTATAAGATTTGCCACGCAGTGGTCATATTTTCGATAAGAAAAGAGTATAGAGTCACAAATTATTAAGAAAGTCTCACTCTTTATTGGATCCTCGTATAGAGTATATACGTAACGAAATAACGGAAGCATTATACAACATGCGAGGTAGTCAAAGAACGCCCTACGCACACAACTCAAGAGAGACTAAAACAAATTTAGCATTTTAATTTTCTCGCATCTTCCCCTTTTAACCCGGAAATCTGTTATTCGTAGTTCTAAATCTTGCTAACGATATACATGTATAACATTCGGTTGTTGTTGTTTTGTTGCTTTACGTCCACGGTAAACATCTAGGGTCATGCCAGGACGGTAACATTTGGTTGCAATTAAGAAATATATATTTTCGAAAATGAAAACACTTCCGTGTAGGTAACACACGATGCTTTCAGAATATAGGCTATGAAATATTCAAATAATTTGAAAAAGATAAGAAAAGTATTTATTGATATTCCATATACATTCATATAATTCAATATCCGATAATGGACAAAACAAGGCTGCCAAAACAAAAGGTGGATGATCACGTTATTTTCACATCACAGAAAATACCGGGAATTCCAGAGCAACTTCCTACTTAGTTTTTTCAAGATAACTTCTTTATTGCCAAATGCAGTCTTGTAGGATATAGCATACAGAATGCGTGCTCGTAAACTTATTTTAACTGGTATTCTTGTTTTTCCTGAGAGTTTACAAATTACAAAGTTTCACGTTTAAACCGCCCCCAGTTTTGGAGCAACAACATCATTCACGTGACACAGCCTACTTTCGGTTTCGAATATTGGGGGATGATTATAAAACCCACGATAAAAACGCGAATATCGTCTGAAACTTTTCATGACTACAAACTCTATGCGCTGCATTTTGAAAGAATGCATACAGAAACGACGAATTTATTAAGTAAAACGTGAAGAATTCCGGGGATTCCTTGTTCAAAATGACGTCAGAAAATGTCGCAAGAAAACATGTGATAATCTACCCTGTAACAGGGGCGATAAAAAAGATAATTCAGTGCCCATGTAAGGAACGTTCAGTGTGTTCAGTATGGTTAACCAACGACGTCGTTAGTTTTGAACCATAGGTCCCTAGAGTCATACTAGGTCTGTCAAAGTTTTTTTAAATCGCAACAAACATTTGAAACTACACCCAGAGTCAAAACGTCATATTTATGAAACTTTATTGCAATTTAAATTCAAATAAATATAGATGAGAAATGATAGTTAACAGATGGCAGTATTATTCCAGATGCACTTACTTTTAACTTGCATTTCTAATTTCTCACGCACCTTAAACATATGTTGCAATTGCACTTCACGCATTCTGTCAGATTCCGACGAAGAAAGCTGCTTTGTTGTGTCTACAAACGTTATAAGGCACCTGTATCTATCTCTAAACGCAAACATAAAAGTATCAAAATACATAATCTATGCTTATTAGTCCTAGCTAATCTGACAAAAATTGGTATAAAATCTAGAAAATTCAGGCGCGCGACCATATGCTTGATTAAGTCAAGTATCTCTTGATCTGAGAGTATCAACAGCCACGGCAACATACTGTTACTGTTAACATTTCCTGGACATTTTAGTCATGGCATTTAAGGGATGAGGGGGGGGGGGGGGAAACCGTTTTTTCCGTCCAAAAAATAAAGAAAATAGATTTGATGATTGCTAGAACTGCTAAGAGATACACGATAACAGTAAAGTAAAATATCATTTTTGAGAAGACTCTGATCAGACTGGGGCCGGATGCTCAAGCTGAAATTCGTCTTTGCTGGATGCACATGCCACTTTGTTGGTCTTGTCGTGTCGTAACCCCGGTGCCGTGAGGTCGACTTCCGGTTTTCACCGAGCCACTGCTTGTCTGAATACCTACGGTCGGGTTGCAGGCCTAGTCGTGTCGCGGCTCGTTCATATTTTACAAACCGTAACTATAAAAATACACTCCCGTACTTGTGAAACTAAATGTCATTATACCGAATTATGACATGTTAAAGTCTCCATAGTCCTACCAATGGTAAAAATCGTCAAAATACAAATCATTATTAAACCTGTACAGCCTTCAGAATTAATGAAATTATTTCGGTTGATGTGCTTTTTGTATTATATAATTGGCAAAAAAGAAGGAACGAGGTATTTTGGAAAAATGATAAGTCTCTCCACACTGTAAAAAAAATCCGTAGATTTTACGGTAAAATAACTGGCAACCAGCTGCCAGTCATTTTACTGTTATTTCTACGGGTGCCCGTAAAAATTGCAGGTATCATCAAGCAGAGTGGGACAGAATAGAGCAGGTGTAGTTTTGGTCAGATAGCCCCTCAACAATACAAAGTTATTTTCGAGTGCGGCCAGTTAACATAAAACTTCCATTTCGTGATTTCCAAAAATGTCTTACAGGCAAACGCCCGTTAAAATAACGGGGAAAGGACTGGCAGCTGGTTGCCAGTTATTCTACCGTAAAATCTACAGTTTTTTTACAGTGCATAAAAATACGACTATCGTCTCTGGTTCCCCGTTAAGCAATGAAATAATGCAACCGCGGCACAATCAATGGGATCCTTCCTTAACAGTTTTGTACATTGTATTTTTATCAACTGTAAAAACGCCTGTACCTAGTATTTTTATCTCCTGTACCTTGTGTCTTTACCGTGAAATAAAGCTTGTGAAAACGAAAGTAGGTCATTTTAGTTGGCAACTAAAATGACCTAGTTACTTTTTCGAATCTATTTTATGGTAAACTCAAGGACGTTTTGACTTTTCAAAGCCGGCCAATCACGATAATAATCATGATCATAATAATAATTAATGGCGAAACTGTAGTGAGAAGGTTGCAGCGATACCTCACGATAAAATATTTCATGCTGATAGAGCTATGGGGCCTTTAAGGAACTGAAAGCCGGTAAATAAACTAAACTTGTTTCAATCAACGATATTCTAGATAATTAAAAGATTTGACAAACATCATGGATGTTTATTTCCTTTATAGTTCTATTACGTAAAACACAGTGTGCACTTAGGTTATCATGATCTATCATAATTGAGCCGCGACACGACAAAACCAACAATGTAGTTGTGCGCCCAGCGCAGACTTAGATCAGCCTGGGCATCCGACAAGATTGTCAGACTCTTTGTTTAAGTGCTCAAAAGATAGCTAAGGATCCAAGCTACCTTCATGCGAACAGCGAAGACTCTGATCAGACTTGGCGGATGCCCAGGCTGATCTGAGTCTGCGCTGGTCGCACAACCACATTGTTGGTTTTGTCGTGTCGCGGCTCAATTATCATGATTCAAACAGATGTAAACACGCATTTTGTTTGTTTTCGACGTTTCTGGTTACATTCATCTTATCAGATCTTACGCTGAGCTGCCTTCTCGAATAAAAATCGTATGGTTATTCTATAAATGCATTTAGCCATGAGAAAAACATGTACAAGTAGTAAAAAATCAGATGCTAATTAATGCAAAATAGCCAATAATTTCGTTCTTCCCTGCTTAGGTTCCCGAAAATCCATATACATACAAATTATTGACACCAGCAAGGAAGACTTACTAGATACGCGGATATTTGTACTTAGTTCTGTATTATTCTCATGATCAAGCAAGAGGACCCATAGCGAACTTGTTTATAGTTGGATGGATGACTTAAGGTTTTACGTCCTTTGCAACCCTATTTCAGTCATATCAGATGGGAAGGCGATTGTGTTGGGCATTAAGTTCGGACGGAATCTACAGCGAGATTCGAACCCGCGAGCCTGTAATCCGAAAGCGGAAGCGCTAATCACTCGGCCATGAAGTCGCTCCGTGAACATGTTTATCTTGCTCTTTATACTTGAGTTTTTTCGTTCAATTCTTATACCGATGTTCTCCTGGAGGCTAAGGGAACAATTCCATAACTCGCATCTCCTGCCCCAACCCCCTCCCCAGCCCCCACATCCACGCCCAGTCTGCCCGTGTCCTCTCTAATTTGAAGAAGAGAGTTATTATGCTTGAGTATTAAATTCCAAATCATTATGGCTCAAGATTCACACACTTCTTAATATTGCTTTGAAACGATGCTTACGTCTCTCTCCAGTTATGTAACAGGTGCCAAATACTGATTTGCAAATGCATGATTGAGCCGCGACACGACAAAACCAACAAAGTGGCATGTGCGCCTAGATAGACTCAGATCAGCCCGGGAATTCGCCCAGTCTGGTCAGAGTCTTCGCTGTCCGCATGGAGCTAGCTAAAACCCTTAGCACCCTTTCAGCGCACAGCGAAGACTCTGATCACACTGGGCGGATGCCGAGGCTAATATAAGTCTTCGCTGTGCGCATATGTCACTTAATTGGTTTTGTCGTGTCGCGGTTCAATTTTCACATCTGTTGCACTGTACGTGACGGTTTCTGGTATATTTCTGGCAAAGTCACATACACGAAAATGCTTGTTATGGATACTGCTGAGCTATTTTTATACTTTAAATGCTTTTAATAAGTCTTTGATCGTTCTGCGCCAGTAAAGCATTCTAAAAATATGGCAGATACGAGTATCTATACCGATACCCAATTGTTTGTTCAGTGAATTAAAGTTTGTAAATGATTAATCTTATATAATATGTAACATATCAACTGGAAACTATTCAAAATCGCTTTTACATGTAGAATACCCCACGAGAGAACAAAGACTTATTGAAGTTGCGTGTACGAAGCAGACATACATATTAGGCTTATTTCATAGTCACAGTGATTTCCAAAGATCTTTAACTTAAAGAATACAGTCAAGAAACCCATCGTTTCTGTGATTTTCTTGAATGTTTGAGAATGCAGTGGAAGTGAGGAAGTCTGAATGCCTTTCTTATAGGCATATTGTAATCAAAAAACTTTATGCTGTATAGCTGTTTCGAATATATGTGAGCCGCGACACGACAAAACCATCAAAGTGACATTTGCGCCAAACGAAGACTCAGATCAGCCTGGGCATCCGCCCAGTCTGATCTGAGATTCTTCACTGTCCGCATGAAGCTAGTTTAGAGCCTCAGCCACCCTTTACGCACACCACAGACTCTGATCTAACTGGGCGGATGTCCAGGCTGACCTGAGTCTTTGCTGGTCGCACATGCCACTTTGTTGGTTTTGTTGTGTCGCGGCTCATGTGCTGTTGGAAGCATTTGGTTGGACAGACTGGTATATGTAGCTAATGTAACTGACACGTTGACTTCAACGGTGTGTATGCCTAGAGCAGATGTCAGGCTATCAGACTTGCTAGTTTAGACCCATTAATTTAAACCGGAGACAGCTTCCAGGGGCAATTATATGTATATTTAACATCAAATTATTTCATTTTTGATATCAAGAAAATAGTAATGAGTTGTAATTCATATAGTATACGTTTGCAACTATAGCTACGAATGCGCTAATATACTTTAAAAATGCCCCTTTATTTTCGAAGCAGTCTAAAGTAATTTAGTACCGAAGGTAATGCGAATTTCGATGAAAGTTACCATTCAACAAGAGAATTCTTAGTTTGCTGATATGCTCTTGAATTAGTTATATTGCAAATGAAAATGTAAGTATCGTTAGTGGTTTTAGCAATTAATGGATACTTAAAGCAAAATGATTTGATTGTTACACTTTGACAATGTTCATCAGGCTATATCATCATATTTACCTGTTGAAAACATAATCTTTTACGCCAAAATTAATTAAATTGTACAAAAAGTAACTTCCAGTTGAGATCTCTGACTAAAGGTCACACAGAACGAGCGATACAGCATACATCAGTAACATAAAAGCTGACTTTTTAAACGTTTTCGTTTCCTGAGCTCCCACCTTCCAGACGGGACATAGCCATAACGTATGTATCTTCATTCCCAGGTCACGTGCAGCAAAATAATAGACGAAGAAGGGGACATGGCGCATGAGAAAAAGAACGTTTGTGATTGTTTATTAAAAGTAATTCGAATCCCGCTGAAGGCGGTTATCTTTACAACCTTAAGCCGGGTTCAACTGCGCACAGCTTTTCATTATCACCCTCCTATCGCCCTGATATGACTGAAATACTGTTGAAAAAAATCTTAGAATCGCAAGTCATCCATCCATACATCAAACCGACTAAAAGAAATATAAGCAGCAGTATAACCAGACTAATGCGCACACGTTAGAATGCATAGGTACATGCACCATAATACACTAAACAGGCGTCTCTAACATGTCTAAGAACATCATATTATATGTTCTCATTATCCGGAAAGTTCTATACACAAGCCAGAAAGGTAATTATATAACTTAAGTGCATTTCAAGACGAACTGCTAATGTTAGATTAATGATTATCATGCTGGTGCCACAAGACGAAGTCAAAGTCAACAGGCAGTTGAAAAGACTTCGTATTATTTGGAAATAGAATTAAGAGGCTGTAAACCGTATAGAAAAAAATAAAGTAGGAGATAACTGTATTCAAAATTGTTATTTGGGGTGGTGAATCGTCGGTTTTATGGTCGGAAATTTCGTTTTACGGCGACGCGCAAGCGGGGCCGTAAAACGCAATTTGCGACCATAAAACCAAACATTTATCTCCCAAAATGACAATTTTCAATACAGATATCCCAATTCTAATGCACTTTTTTCGCATTTTCACCTTTCAAAGTGTTATACTTTGCACCCATGGAAAGTGCTTTCAGCAACGTAAAACTAGACGTCAGCCAATCAGAAGCGACGTTTTATAATGACGTCGGGTTTGCGACAGTTTATCGCAGGATAGGCTATACGGTTGCACTACAGTAAAAAAAATGCTCATTATGCAAGCCCTGTCTCTTTGAAGCTTTCAGGAGTATAATGAATATTTGCAGGCTTCTGATTGGTTTTATTATGAAAGTTGAATATTTTTCTGAATGTTATGCTTATTTATTATTATAAAAAAATGGAGCTTATTTACAAAGCTGTTTTGCTACATTTTTGTTGGGGTTAAAAAATACACAGGGGGTGCCTGTGAAAGTTTCGAGATTTATTCACTGCGAACTAGGCCTGTCAGCACAAAAAATAGAATAAGTCAAAAATATGCCGCACAACCCCCAACTTTTTTTTAGCTATTACTGGTAGGTAAAGGTGTTGTCTATTCAATTCCATGCCTCAGTTTGGAAAGTTTAGACCAGGAGAAAATTGGCAGAGCATTGACTTTGACCCATTTTGCACTGTGAGCTATGGGATTTTTTTTAGTGTAGTGCCACCATACTGTCGCAAATTTTTGACGTTATCCAATCAGACGTCACGTTGTATTCGTAAGTACGAGGGGCGTTCGAAAAGTAATGCAAATGGCCTCATAACTTTGTTTAGGGGCATGCTGGGTACAAATGCTATGCATATGCTGAAAGCACTGCATTTTGTCTTTACAATGATACCAAACATTATCCAAATACACTTGAACGTTTTGACTTACAATGCATTTTATTAGGCCCCAGTTATACCCCTGGGATAAATTCATATGTAAAATCTTTTCAGGGTTAGGCATTCAAGTCAAATGCCGTTGTAAATGCAAAATTAATCTTCGTCATTGGGTTGTCAATCGTTGCCTATAATATCCATACAAAAGTTAGAAGGGTAGCAACTGTTATCGATTAATTCCTTGCGAAGCAATGCGAAGTTCTTATGACGTTATTGAAATTGACGTCAACGTCATTTTTAAAAGACTGCAGAAGCTTCATTTTTTGCATTAATTTGAATTTATTGACAGATTTTCGTTGGCCCATGTAAATGCGCTTGCTAACAAGATTTTGAATGCTAACAAACTTGTTTTCATTACAAAATCATTATATCTTTAGTAGAAAAGAAGACTTTGCTACCACATAAAATACAGATAATTCATATTCAAGGGTCAGTATGGACCGTAGATTAAATTCAATTTCCACGATATGTACAGGATAACATTGCCTGGGCATTGTCTTTATGTAGCAAAAGTAAATATGATCAAAGACTGCTCATATGTGAATTACGGCCTACTAAAGGAAAATTCTGCAGTGCATTTAGGGTATACCTCTATCAACGGAGGTAAAAATACGTCCTTTTAAAAAAAATACACCGTGTTTGGAGACTTTCTAGGCATATCATACCTTTATGTGTTTCTGTTATCAGAAGTTCTGTCTTTATGGTGGTTATCAAGAAATTGCGTCATTTGCAAAACTTTCCGAACGCCCCTCGTACATTAGAATACGCTTTTATGGGAAACAACTCTACCATTTTCTTTATGCCACCTTTTTTTTCTAAAGGGGGCTTGACAAAAAGACTAGACCCCATTTTGGAAGTGTTTGTTCGAAAAGGGGAAAAAAGGAAGTCACACAAGCTGGTTCTCTCTGCAATATCTGCAATATCATAGACAAACATGGGGGTGTACCTTTGTCAGTCCCTTTAACCACAGGCGCTTGAAGTTCTATGCTATGAAACATATTTCAATGCGGCTAAACATCTAGGCTATGAGCCATTTTGAGGAAATGGCCAGGTGTGCAAGTATGTGTTCGGCTCCATTACGGTCTCCAATTTCCGGTGTATCAACGTCGCACAGCAACGTCATCAGGTTCTATTACGGGAAAAATGAGGTGATTCTGCGGATAACGATCTTCTTAAATGTACAGCTTTCTACTCTGTCCTATCATCAAACAAAAAATCAACGATCAGACTGTACCGATTTGCAAGCTAATCTGCATCTTTGTCGTTCGGAAAGTCAGTACATGTAGGCCTCAGTCAACATATGAAAATTTTACGCCAACGTTACTGCGTAGTTTTGACGTTGTTGACACGAACGTCATGACGTCATTTTCATCATGTTTGTTTCAAGTTTTCACTCGTTAGAAACGTTTTGATCGAAATTAGAACAAACCTAATATTGTAAATACATGGAACCGGTGATATAAAACGACATTGGTCATATCTAAAAGAGTAATTGAATGATTTCGCTGATGTGTGAGTTTCAAAGCGGACAAGCACATGCTCAACTTTCACCGGGTATAGCCACACAATTGTGGAGTGATGATGTGTCGCATCGGGAGTGTGTGTTTTTTAGGATATTGCGAAGGTTTGGTCATAAATTTATGTTTTTATTTCTTTTAACCTACATATTTGCTTTTCTTGAAAAGAGCACGGAACACATTAGTTTCTTAGCGTTTGAAACACCGTTTTGGAAGCAAAAACACTGCCGTAATAAAAAAACTGACGCGTGCACCATTCACCAGGCCGATGTTAATGCAATGTGAATCAGGAAAAATTGTGTTTGTTTGTCAGTATTTGTTCTTGTTTTGCGTTATTTTATTTGATCAAAGTATCCGTTGCCATCTATTAGCTTTTGAGCATAATCTAATATTCAATAAAATACACCACGCCTCTGCTTTTTGCTGAAAATTAAACTTTTTGCTATGTGCAGTATGTGGAAATCGTATTTGTACCGTATGTTGAAGATGTTTGTTTTGATAATGACAGATAACAAACGATATTAGCTTGCCCACATGTGATTTAAAGTTTATGTTTTGGTGTTGTATATGATCTCTTGAGCTAGTTTAAAATATACTCTGGCGGTGTCGCACAAAAAGCTGGTTTAATACACCTGCGAAATGTTAAAGCAGACTGTGAATCCATGCAGTCTATCAACGGCTTTTATGTTGTGCATGTAGATTTCTCTGGGTCCATTATATTTTTAGCTAATATCAATGGCTGGGAGCGGACTGCACTTATTCGTAAACTGGTCTGAGCAGCTGCTGTTCGCATTAGTCATAAAGATCCTTTTTGCATGTTGTGGCTAATTTTATTCTCATTCCTTTTACTATACCGCATTTTATACTCATATCAGATAAAACTGAGGGCATACAACCCTTAGATTTCCTCATACGTGTGTCTGTCCATACGTCCATAACGGCTTCTGTCTGCGATAAGTATTTAAGAATAAGTTTCTCTATCCTGTTGTGGACCATTCGCATTTATTCAGTTGATTTATTCCTGTAAACCTTACAGTTTCCTAGTACAGTCATGTTCCTAGACATGTATGTTTGCTTCCACAAACTTTGTAAATGTACTACTGTTCTCAAATAATGGTTCTGTTTCACAAAGTGTTGCAATAATAAAAGGACCCCGTATGATAAGCGCCGTTTTTGGCCCCCATTCATATTCTCTTAAAATTGCCTGGTTTCTATTGCTTATCATTCGTGTGTTTGGGAACAAACAGAAAAAAAACACGTTTCAACTATGTTTACTCTCAGAATAACATGATCTCAAATCATCAAATATAAATGTGATATAATCTTCACCAAGAAAAAAGACCGAAATTCTATGAGAAATAACAATGAACATGCTGCCTAATTTCAGTCCTTGGAATTTCTCTCATTAATGTGTTGTCTGCATACGAGAAAATTTTGAAGGCGACAATTTCATATAGACTATATGTTCAAGACATAAGAACATTGCTAAAATTAAATAGGGAATTATATCAAGCATCGAAAGGTAAGAGCTCTATCCATATGGTCGTTGATGGCGCCAAATAAAAAGCGACGTCAACGCATAAAACATTGACGTCAACGCGCTTATATGAAAACTGCACGAAATCAAAGTGGTTTTCCTTCCATAACTCGAATATTTGGTCGATGACCTATATTTTTTATTTGCTTATCTGCACGGGGTGGATCATTCCTTAACTATATCAAAAGTATATAAACATTTCAATTGTGGAACTTTTTATATTAAGGAAATTCCACGTTTTTTCCAATAATGGGAAATGGCGGGAAACTAAAAACTGCAAATAACCTATATAATGAGACATTCGACGATGGCAAGTTTGATGGGCAAACAAAGAGACAAGAAAAAGGAGTTATTTAATCTTTATTTCGAAACGATCAGTCATCTATTTTCTCGGATAAAGTGTTCGTAAAAGGCATAGTCATGTTTCAAACAGGCACATAGATGGCGCTGCATTATCTCAAAAAGTAGTACGGTGACCCCATTTTTTTATTTAATTTTTTCACTCAGCATATAATATTCTACCACTGTGTGAAGTTTCAACTGAATTTCTATTGCAGTTTTTATAGGGTGATTTCCCTTTAACGTCAAAAATCCAAGCTCTTTGATGTCATTGTAACTTATTTAGTTATTGTACGATTTTTGCAAGACGTCATAACTAACGCAACGTTTGAAATTGGTAGTATAAAAATGCCATATACATTCCTTACAGATCATTAACATCGCCCTTAAGAGAGAACATTAACTATCCGGCGCTTTGAAAACCTACATGTTCATCAATTTAGCCTAACGCCAAATTAATATTTTACAATCGAGGAGAAATTTGAGCGAGAGTCTCCTCTAAATCAATTATTTATCCCCAAGGTGAAAAATCTCCTTTATACACACTCAACTTAGTATTGTCCGTTTTGACAAATTAATATAATAAGTGTATTTAAGGTAAATAGGTCAACTTCAAGAGGGAGAGGCGGAGGGGGTCGTATCTCTGTCAGTTTTTCCTATACCCCATGCATGGGAGTTAATTCCGAAAGGAAAGAATCCCGACCTAGGGTTCGTCGACATGGAAGGCAAACAGGAAGTCAGAAAAGTTTTCCCCTTTGCCAAAAAAAAACAAAACAAAACCGAAAACACTTGACGGTTCACATACCGGGGCTCCTATCAAGTACATGTTTGAGCTTTAACCTTTGTTCTGAAATTAGAAAACATTAACTCGAAACCCTAAATTTGAAAAAATAAACTCGAACTCAGCAACACCTGACTCAGAGCTCAAAAATGTTAACTCGAGAAGAATCCTTGCTCGAAACTCGAAAACCCTTATTTGAAGCTCGAAATTTTGAAGTTGTTTTCAGTTTTTGCAGTTAATCAGGCTGATTTGATTGATTGATTGATTTGTTGTTTTACGTCCACGGTAAACAGCTAAGGTCATGTCGGGACGGTCAGTTCACCTAACCACACTATTCCTGGGCAGGCTTAGACCTCCTAAGCGGTTAACCAGTACTAAGTGCACATACTTTCGCCAGTAACTGACAACTGCCCTTCTTGCATCAGTGGAAGGAGAAACGAAAGTATGTGGCCAGACCGGGTATCGAACCCAGGACCTCTGACGTATGAGTCAGGTGCCCTACCGATTGCGCTACGCGGCCCGACAGGCTGATTTGAGCATTTGTTTTCAAACATGGTTGTATGTCCAGTTTCACGTGAAAACACTCATTTGTATGATCAGTATATTTATAGCATGCCTTCCCGAGCATGAGGCCTTATAAATTTCATGCAAACTGACCGGAAATCATGTCTTATGAACACTTAGAAACAGAGCAACACGCCACATTCTGCACAGGGACATCATTCCACATACTGCACATCGAAATTTTGACATTCTCTGGCTTTGATTGGGTCTATTCAGTATCAGATCATATATTTGTATCCCTTTCTCACTTATTACGATGTATATGTTTGGCAGCTAAGGAAAATAAACGTTTGAAATGACACATTTGCTGACATTTAAAAGCAACTTCCTGGTGTTTCCAGTACATTTACAGCGACCTAGCAAATGCTGCATGCGTCAGTTTTGTTATAACACCAGTAAATTTGTATCCAACAAGTCGATTTAGACGTTAAGAAACTAATGTGTTCCATGCATTTTTCTTCTCGAACAAATATGCACGTTTAAAGGTAGAAAAAATATTAGTTACTCACCAAACCTTCGCTATATCCTGAAAAACACACACTCCTGATACGTCACAACCGCTACTCCACAATTGTGCGGCTACACTCGGTGAATTTGGCGCAGCACAGTAGACCGGAAGCTGGACACCGTAATGGCGTCGGTATTTTCTGGCAAATTTTGAATTCAGGATTACAGCACCGCATTAACCATACCTGAACAAATTTATCATGTTTATAGATACATTTTGAAACGATGTTCACAGGTAAAAAGTTTGCTTTTGTTGGGGTGTTTCTAACTGGCAGTTTTAGAAGTCAAAAAAATCGAGGCATTTTTGCTTGCACACCTGGCCATTTCTTACGAAATGACCTATAGACTGCATCAAGTATAATGGGTTTTGAGGGTCTTTTGAGCATAGAACTTCAAGCGCCTGTGCTTTAACCGACCTGTTCAATTATACTCTTGCTATTGGAAAAATCCCTTCTGTATGGAAACAGGCTAATGTAACTCCGGTCTTTAAAAAGGATGATCCCTCAGAGGTGACTAACTATAGACCTATCTCTCTTCTTAGTACAATAGGTAAAGTTCTTGAAAAAATTATACACAAACATGTCTTTAATTACTTTCATGATCATAATATTATAACAACCCTACAGTCGGGGTTTGTTCCTGGTGATTCAACTGTAAATCAGCTGGTTGACATTTATAATACATTTTGCAAAGCTCTTGATGAAGGAAAAGAAGTTCGCGCAATACTTTGTGACATAAGCAAAGCTTTCGATAATGTGTGGCATAAAGGTCTCCTCTTCAAATTCCGTTCAGTTGGTATTTCTGGTCCTCTTCTCCTTTGGTTCACAGATTACTTAGAAAATAGAAAACAAAGAGTTGTTTTACCTGGAGTTAGCTCAGACTGGATGTCCATTAAAGCTGGTGTTCCCCAAGGTTCTATACTAGGTGCCCTTCTTTTTCTTTTATACATCAATGATATAGTTGAAAACATAAATAGTATTATTATATACCTAAAAAGTTCTCCGTTCACTTTACATTAGAGTAACCGTGCAATATTTTCTGCATATTGCACGGAGTCAAGTGCATATTGCACGGAGTTAAGGAAGCACGTTCCCAAGAACTACTTTTGTTTTGAAAGAAGAAAAGTTTGGCGGCCATTTTGTCGTCGACTGCAATTCAAAAACGAACGAGTAGAATAATGACACTAGTGTCGGTTTCGGTGTATAAATTACAAAAAAAAGACAATTAAATATAATTTACCTTCGATCCGTCACACTTTTAATTAATATCCTGCGATAATAACGGAGATTTGCGTCAGAGCTGCTGAGAGTAAGACTCGAAAATGGCGCCCAGTTCTTGTAAACGTCAACGTTTGTTTACTGACGTCACGTCCGATAACGTCACGTCATTTCTACTTTCACGCCATCAGGCGTAGATGTTAGCGTGTATGAAGACATTAAACGGAATAATGTAATTTTAAATTTAAAAGAAGTTGTGGTTGATATACTGATATTATACATTGATTTCGTGCGCTGGGAGCACTGATGAAACTAGCAGCCTAATAACAAAGGTATATAATAAAAAGGTTATTGAATTTATATTGTGAAATATTCGGCACTCGTTCATATGGCGGAGACGCAAGCTCGTGCGTCCTTCGCCATATAAACTCGTGCCGAATATTTCACAATATAAATTCAATAACCTATAAATATTAGACTTTTTGCAGATGATACTAGTCTTTACATTATAGTAAATAATCCAATAGACGCAGCAAACCAGCTTAATCAAGATCTTTCTGCATTACACCAATGGGCCACTAACTGGCTAGTTACGTTTCATCCCTCAAAATCTGAAACAATAACTTTTACTAGGAAAATTAACAGACCCCAACATCCCCAACTTTCAATGAATCAACAACCCATTAAAGAAGTGAAGACTCATAAACATTTAGGTATTGTATTTTCCAATGACTGTTCACGGCATGACCATTTAGAATATATTAAATCTAAGGCATGGGCCCGTATCAATGTAATGAGAAAATTAAAGTTTCAACTTGACAGAAGATCTCTCGAAACAATTTATATATCTTTTATACGCCCATTACTTGAGTATGCCGACATTGTATGGGACAACTGCTCGCAATATGAAGTTGATGATTTGGAAAAAATACAAAATGAGGCTGCTCGTATTGTAACGGGGGCCACCAAATTAGTATCAATCAATTCCTTATTATTAGAAACTTGTTGGGAACCACTCTCATCTAGATGGAAAAAGCACAAATCGATAATGTTATATAAAATGCAAAATGATATATCTCCTGATTATTTGGCATCTCTCGTACCTCCAACTGTTGGAAGCACCGCAACTTATCAGCTACGTAACTCAATGAATTTGAATACTTTACATGCGAATTCTCAGCAATATTATAAATCCTTTTTGCCATCTGATCTGCGTGAGTGGAACGACCTCCCTGAGCAAACTCAAAACCTACCTAGTATTTTAGCATTTAAACACGAGCTAAATAAAAATATTACTTTACCGCCTAAATTTTAATTTGAAGGAAAAAGACTTGACAAATATATCATGCTAGACTGAGGACCAATTGTAGCTCCTTGCACCAACACCTCTCTTCTAAAAATATTATTGATAACCCACTCTGTGTTTGCGGTGCCGTGGAAAATACTAATCATTATTTATTTGTATGTGACCAATTCAATGATTTAAGACAGGAACTCATGGTTAAAGTTAACCAAATTTGCCAGCCTACACTAAATAGTCTTCTTTACGGTAACCACGAGCTTTCAGCTACAGAAAACAAACATATATTTTTAGCCGTTCATGAGTACATCTTAGAATCGAAACGTTTTCAAATGATGTAATATTGTATTACTAAGTACTATCTTGCTTTTAGTATCCTTATTTTTAATGGAAAATATTCATTAAGTAAGCTTCATTATTAACATATAAATCTGTGTAAAAATTGACGACTAGGTTTGAAAATTTGGTCCACTTAGCACCTATGTATACTCCTGGATTGTAATTCATTTCCATTCCCCATGGAGCTCGTACTTTAGATAGAATATGACACTTTAGATTGATAAACCAACAATGCATAACACTATGATCTCTTCTAGAAATATTCAGATATTTAGTTTGAGGTTATGAATTTTGGTGAATAAGAGTTTGGAACCGAATGACAGGATTCTCGGCAATCGAGAATCCTGCCATTGGGTATTAGCTCTTTTCTTTTTCTTACTGAAATGCATAACCAATGTAGTAAGGTATTGTAGTTTGAATTTGATATTCAAATCACATTTTATTAGAGTGCCTTAGATTGATACAATGGGATAAGACTTGTATAAGTCTAATGACTTCCTTTTGAATCCCATTTGTATAACATAGATGATACTGTAATTTTGTTATTTCTGTTTTGTAATATATGTTTATACAAATAAACTATAGTTTAAACCAAACATGGGGGTGTACTCATTCATACATAACAGATTATATCTGTCATTCTGCGCCGTCACAAGAGCTGTTTTGGAAAGTGACTTTTACTACTGTATACTTCCACCGTGAAACAGTGCCACTGAAAAAAACATTATTTTGCCTGTTACTTCCGGAATCATATGTCAGTTTTGTAATACGTTACATGAGAATTTTCACAGCATATTCCGTGCATTGTCGATAACAGGTGTCCGAACAATGACTTCAATAGCCAGAAAATGACATGAAAAGCATAAAATGCATTATAAAATCAATCTATCAATTGAAGTTGCTTTGCAGTCTTAATTAAGCGCCTAGGTGTGTAAAAAATCCTGACTGCCGTTTGTCAGAGAGTCTAAATGCCACAATTACTAAAATTCAGGGAAAACTATCTGTCGGGATTCAGGAGTTATGGGTACAAATGAGGTATCTTGAACTGATTTGCACTACATGACCCATTTAAAGAAAAGCTGCATGGATAGGCTAACTCGCTAGTAGTTCGTAATCAATCTGAATTTGCAAATTCTGCAACTAGCCATGCGTTTTTTTTTTTTGTGCCTTTTTCTGATAAAATCTGGCAGTTCAGAAATATTGGCCCTTTGATTTGCAGTCTCACTGTAAGGAGTTTCATTATGGATATTCTGTTGCAGTTCCTTCTTTTTAGACATGTCATATCTATTGCATCTAGTTTGCTGTTTCTGTTAGTTGTTACTTCATCTTAATATTGTGGCCTTCCCTGCTTTACCTGATCTATAATGTCTTGAGTTAGAACAATTAAATTGTCCGTGTCATGCCATTTTATTTACAAAGTAAAATCTTAAAGAGTTCTTTCGAGAGCACAGAACACATTCTAAAGAAGGAACGAAGTTTCGGCTATTCAAGCCTCATCAGTGACCCTGACAACATCTTGCAATGCAAGCCAGAGATAAGCATACTCACACCTGGTTAACTATGTTTTCAATGATGTTACCTGGTTATCAGGTCGTTTGGTAACTATGACTCTATTCCATTTCGTAACAGCTCGTTTTCGTTTCGTGATTGTCCTTGTACATACATAATTAACCAGGGGTGATACTGTAATTCTTAATTTTAATAAGGCAGTCGGGTGAAAGATTTATAAGTATAACAAAAAGTCCAAATAATTAAAAAGCGATGATCTAGAATAAGAGTCTAAACCAATCAAAATTTTCAGGTTTCTCAGAATATATCTTCTGATCTCAACGGACAAAAATAACATATAATCTGCACTATGGCTGATGTACGGGGCGATTTTTACGGGCGCCACATGGCACAACGCCAGCTGCAGTGAAGTCAAATAAACTTCGAGAGTAGAGAACACATTCCAAAGAAGTTGGCTCAACTGTTTGTCTTGTGTTGTCAGGCACTGGGTACTTAGTTAGCATTAATCTACTTTCTTGGTGTGCTAGTAGAAAATTACAAATATACCAGCATCTTTTATATTAACTCAACACATTTCTTGGCAATTGCCGATAACTTAACTCGCAGGCCTTCAAACATATGGTGTTCTAGAGGTTCTGCCAGTCTATGTTGAGGGTCTTGTGTACCTGGTTTATCCTCGGAAAACGTAATAATGTAAGAAATAATGTCTCTCGCGCTGGTAAAACAATGCAGACTAATGCTATACACACTTCATCTACGACTATAAAAACAGTAGGATGTTTTCTTTCTTGAGTAAAGTAGACAGGCGATTAACCTTGTCTTGATTAGACAGATCAGTAACTGTTAGTCAGCTCAACAATCATATTCGAGTTTAAAATATTTCAAATATATGGACATATTTTCAAGGAGATCAACTCCGCCTTTTCAGTATTGTTCTAATTTCAAAAGGGCTCTTCTATACCAAACAAAAAAAAAAAAAAAAAAAAAAAGAAACGCACACAGTAATATTTTCGTATTTTCTTGGGAATAACAAATAATTTAAAACAATAATTCATACAGTGTTATAGGTAGACAATAGGACAGTTCAATCCGAAAATTTCATTTAATTGTGTCAATTTAGTACTTTGTGACGCGTCTCTGAACAAGGCAGGGGTCAGTTTCCAATGTCACAGTCTTCAATAAGAGGCCATTGTCAGCGATTTCATTAATGCGTAGTTTATGCATATGGAAGGTACAGATACATGTCTACGCCATGATGAAGTCTGGGCAATATTTGATCAGAAATACGGATTTTAGACATTTTCTAATCAGCTATAAAAGGTAAATGAAATGGGAAAATCTTACTGTGTGCGTTTCTTTTTTTGTTTGGTATATTAAAAGAAGAAGAAAACTTCTTTTTCTTGAACAATTCCACAGAGAAGAAGAGGCAAAAAGGATAATTTATGGATAGTTTTCCATGTTCCTTCATAATAACATATGCTGTGACACTTATTAGAACCGTCTCGCTGAGACGGTTCTAAAGAGGGGTCACAGCATATGTTTATTATTGAGAAATAAGAAAAAAAATCTCAGAATTATTAACATCAAAGCCGCATCTTTTCTGCAGCATTGATGAAAAAAATAGACCTCTCTCGAGTGAGTGAGTGAACTCGGGTTTAACGTCCCACCAACAACGAGGTCATATGACCTCTCTCGAGTTGAACTCCTCCTACATTGAGCAGCAAGCCACTTAAGGTATTTCTCCTTGAAAACATGGATGAAAACACGAAGGTGAGCTCATTCACCTTTACTGAAGCTGAAGGCGATTCAAGGTATCGATAACAATGAACTTTAAAAAAGGGAGAAGATTTGACGTTTACTCTGACATGGATAAATGGAACATGAGCAGTCACAGAAAATTTAGAAACATCAAAAACTACAGGGCCCAGTTGTTCAAAACTAACGACATCGTTAGTTAACGTTTTGTTAAAAATTCTCTCATTAACATCTCAAATATGCCACTAATTTTTTGTTGAAAAAATTTGAGAAGCTTTTGCAATGCAAAAGCTTTTCACATTTTTTTCAACAAAAACTATCAGTGCGTTTGGTTATAAGGTCATAAAACACTTAACAAGTGGACCTCTTAACGAGCTCGTTAGGCTAACGATACTTTGAACAACTGGGCCCAGAACTGTACACCCTTTGTTCAACATTCGACGTAGAAATTCGAACTGACAACAACTGACAATTGAAATGGTGAGGGTAGGATAGGATGGTAGGATGATGGTAGGATAGGATACGATTAATAAAATTGTTTTTCTCTTTCAGGCCTAGGTTAAGATCATAAGAAAAAACGTGCATCTATAATTTCAGATCGATCCATCGCGTTTGCCGGGGATATATTCACAGGGTGGATGATCACGTGCTTTCTTGCGTCATTTTCTTACGTCATTCTGAACAAGGCAAAACCCCGGAAACTCTTCACGTTCTATTTAGTAATTTCCTTGTTTCTGTATGCATTCTTTCAAAATGCAGCACAGTTTATGTGTAGTCATGAGTACTTTCAGACGATATTTGCGATTTAATGGTGAGTTTTATTGTTTTTATATTTAATCGTCCCCCAACATTCGAAATCGAAAGTAGGTTGTGGCACGTGAATCATGTTGTTGCTCCAAACCTGGGGGAGGTTTAAACGTGAAAACAAATAACCTCTCAGTAAAAAGAAGAACACCAGTTAAGGACTTACGAGCACGCATTCACTGCGCTTTATTCTATTAGACTGCATTTGGCAACAAAGAAGTTATCATGAAACAAACTAACCACGAAGCAATCGTTGTATTGGAATTTCCTGTGACGTGAAAACCACGTGATCATCCACCCTATATTCCAATGCATTTGGATAACAGATCTTGGTCTGCACTCTTTGCCATTCCTTATTGGTGATACTGGATCTTAAATCGGTACAGCTTGAGCAGTTCTCACGAGGTCCGTAGTGTACTGTTTATCACAGTCTGGATATGAATAAAGATGTTTATAGTCCCATGTGTGCGTATGACTATTTTTTTACAAACAATATTATAACTATATTAATGAAAATCAACTAGATCTAGATACTTTAAGAAGTAGCAATAACATGTAAATGGTACTTCAGTTAATGATGTTTTTATCATCATCTTGATCCTGTAAGCAGGTAAGCAAACTATCAGCAGGCAGTTGCAGATAAACTTTAAATTGTAGCATTTGCAATACATTTACGCTAGTTAAATGGCTTTTAACAGTTCTCCTTCTTTTGTGCCTTGGGTGGGCTGTTCCTTGTTACTGTAGCTTTTCAGGGTAACTACATCTACTGTTTTTATCTTAGTGATCAGTCCTGTAGATAGTTCAGTTTTATTCCATCTGTGATTTGGATTCTTATTACCTTAATAATAACATTAGGTGATTGCAGTTTCTAGTTGACGGCGAAAATTACTGGTTTAAAACTATCTCATTTAATTAAAGACATGTCATATACATTCAGGGTACAATTCATATGAAAAGGGTGCTTTGACATGTTTGAGTAGCCGAAACTTCGAAGTATGACTCATGTTCCTTCTTTCGAATGTGTTCTCTGGTTTCAAAGCGCTCTTGTCCGAGACTTGTGGCTTGTATAGACCATTTCCTAGCTCAGTTTTTATCGGAAAACCGATGAATGCATAATAATAATTCAATAATTGAAATGAAACCTATCTGCCTTCAGATCACAAGCCTGATCTTTTTCAAAAACTGCCTTTATTAGTGCATTCCCACTTATAAACACATAGCATTTAATCAACGTTGGATTCAACAACATGACGTTTACTCAATGGCAATACTGTTTCAACCTAAGATCGTATAAGTTTGGATTTAACTGTTCATTATCGCAGAATCTCGGGTAAGAAATTTCTTATTTCAATGTAAGCAGAAGATATTTGTCTGTCAGAGATTTATCTTAAATTATGTGTTGCTATTTTCTTTCTTCGTGTTCTTTATCTCTTGTTTTGTTTTTAGAATAATCCTACCAACCGTGACGTAAGTAGTCTAGGTAAGTCTTTAAATTTAGCAAAATCATAGATATACTTATTGTTTCATCAGTTATAATGCTAGTATCTTGCGAAAAATCATTGGAAAGATGTTTGAGGTACGTATGTTCCAAGTGGACATTTAACTGTGACACTGCATCGTGCAAGACCATTGCATCGCTTTTATTACGTCTTTGCAGAACATATTGAAAATGAAACTCAAAATGCAGTCTTCCATGATCAAATAAATCTTAACCTTTACGTTTATTTAAAGCAAACTTGTCATAAAATCAAATGAGAACTCGAAAACTAGTTTAAATAGAAACATTAAAAACTGATCATCCGTTACCGTGTAAACAATGGCTTTATCTTTGAGTATTTGCGTAACTCGTATGTTAATATATGCTTATAAAAACCACTGCGTTTTAATTATTTACGTTGAAATTCTTAACTTTGAATATTCCTGGCAGGCCGTCCTCACATGGCAAGGGTCGCTGTAAATAATAGGGGGCAATGTAAAAGAAAAAAAAAACTGTGGGTTGCCGACGGTGCCAAAAGTGAAACTACAATGAACTTATAAACGTTGAACGCAGAAAGAAAAAAACTAAACTGCAACGTTTCTTTTTATGACCAGCATATTACTGCTATCTTGTATGATCTAAATTACTTTACAAGACTGCTTATTAAATCAGAGGGCGGATATACAGCAAATTAAGTACAGAATTTATGATTCATGAGTATAAACAAATTAGATCTTGTAGCTTCTTTTCTTGGCATGGATCTATGGAATGAAATTTTATTACACGTCTAGGATAAGACAAGCAATTTATAAATATCATAGGATTAAAGAGTTTTCTTCGTAATTATTATCAGACGTAATCAGTGAATCATATTTTACTGCACCCGGCGAACAAATACTTCAAAATTCGTTGTGACGCGATATTACCAGTCTCCAAGAATCAGAAGATTGGAATGTCTTTACATATTAAATATTTATTACTGCATGTATGTCAAGTTATCATCAGAACTATAATAGCCTTTACATGTTTAATACTGATACCATTCACGTTAGTTTAGTCTGTAGCACCCTATGTACAAATATCACAGAGGTTAGCAAGGAGTAATACACAGATTCGACTGGGCCGGGTTAACGAATCACTCTTTGCTGATCAGCTATGCTTCCTTGTAGCATTGGGATATTATGAACACAGGGTCTTTAGCCAGACGACATTCAGGTGTCGACACATCAAACCGGTATTATAATTATATTTGCTATGTATTTTCAGGAAAACAATAGGTAACCATCGAGTAAATCGGAACTTTCATTTAATGTCTCGTTGTTTGAGTGAGAGAGAGAGAGAGAGAGAGAGAGAGATGTATCACTATAACATAAAATACCTTAAAACCAAAAACAACCTCAAATGATTAAAAATATTCATAAAGATAAACAATAATGGCCACAATCAGATAATCAAATATCAATGAAGATACACAATAAAAACACCGAAAGAAGAAGGGGTAACGCAAACGACAAAACGCAAAAGTACAAACATATGATAACAAACATACCAATCCATCAAAGTCCCAAAGCTTTGCAAAACACATACAAACATATAGTTGTATCTATTCGCTATTTTAATACACTAAACAAAACATGAAGCAAAGTGGACAGCTATACGGATGACCACAATACTAGACATACAACAAATGGGATCCGCGTCATAAGTTGTCGCCTTAGAACTGTTAGCAGCGTAAGCTACACATAATTAGAATGCATTTTTCCAGCACAAGCTACAACTTTTCATAGCAAAGCACTTTTTTCCAGATGTATGCGTACTGTTTATCTGCACCTGGAGGTAACACAGCGCATGACATCTGTGATCTCGGGATGCATACAGAGACAAGTCACTTTTTGTCAATAAGTGCAGCTCTTCTTCAATTACAATCGAAATGATTAGCTTTTGTTTCGATCTCATTAATGAAGAAAGATTTTAATGGGAAAATTGCCTTGTGTTGCATTTTATAGAAGAGGAATCCAATTACAATTAGATAATGAACTGACAGTCAAACGTGCATATTCACATTGTCCTAATGTCAGTACCCATACAATTTTACTGTTTTAGTTTAAAATAACTAAAGTTGAAAACCTAATTATATTTCACCAAAAAGTTGGATAAAAATGAAAAAAATGATATGTTGCAAAAATGTCAAAATTAAACCGTCGGCTGAAGTCATTTTGAGATATATACGTAAAAACATTTTTTGAGGTAAAACTTGTTGGCAATAAACCACTGGTAAGCCGTATCCATTTTAACGGTAAGAGTACACGTGCCCAATGCGCATTATTAGAAACCACAGTCCAGAAGTTAAAACATCTTCAGTGTTTATAGCATGCATAATTTCTGTGAATATTTACTTTGTTTCTGAAATACTAGATAAGAACGTTCTGATTTTGAAAACCGTTTCAGTGGAGGTTCTTCGTTTTAGATTGTGTCCACAAATACATTTAAAGTTTTGTTGTTTTTCTTGTTTCATTGAATGATATCCTAATAAACCCTCAGCTTCAAAACAAGATGTCACCGAGGTCGAAGTGACGATGGTACCACAATGTTTCATATTTTCTGCATATAATAATAGTAGGAGTAACATTCAATGAACAGGCACTTACAAGTTACAACCCTTTCTTACAATGCGATAATCTAGTTATGACGAGGTGTTAAACTAATATGCTGTTTAAAGCATCAAGTGCTGGTTTTACTCTCCAACCAATAAAATATTGGAAACAAGGCTTACACTGCTAAACGTACGATAATGATTTCTACCGCAGCCAGTTGTGCCTGCAACTCTAGAGAAGTACACACATACATGAACGTAAACTTTCGTTAGCAAGCTATCTGGGGGGAATAATCTACTTTGTTCCACCCTTCTCAACCTGTTACAGAAGCTTGGAACCTGACTAATTTTAAGCAGCGACACGACAAAACCAACAAAGTGGCACAACTAGGGCGGCTGAAGAGAGGACTAGGTGGAAAGGGATTGTTGTAAAGTCATCTGTGGTATCCACGACCTTTCAAGGTTATTTGATAGACAAGACTACAGTAGACAGGCTGCACTGAGTTCTTAACTTTGTAATATCATAATTTTCTAATGGTTTCATTATGGTTTTCTGTGTTGTCTCATTTAGGGGATAACTGTATTTAAAATGGAAAGGTCTAGTGCCAGTCGACTGGCAATAGCCATTTTACGTTAAAATCGCTATTGCCATTCGACTGGCAATAGCGAATTCACGTCAAAATGGCTATTACCAGTCGACTGGCAATAGCCAATTTACGTTAAAATCGCTATTACCAGTCGAGTGGCAATAGCCATTTTACATAAAAATCGCTATTACCAGTCGACTGGCAATAGCGATTTTGTCGTGAAAACGCTATTGCCAGTTTTTTTTTTTTTTTTTTTTTTTTTTTTAGTTTTTCTTCCCATTTCCTAATAATAAATTTGAAGCTGAAGATGTTGCATCCCATTTTAAGTTTAAAGTTGCTTAGTAAGTGTGCCTTACTTCACATATATTTTACTTCTGCGAAATAACCAATTTATTTAATTCATTTTATTTCATTTTTGCTTAGTAAGGAATTGTGGCAATATGCTTATTAAGGAACTCCGGTAGCTCAGTGTGTTAATCAATGGCCTGCTACGGTAGCGGTCTGGGTTGAATCACATTTGACATCATCGATGTCATCATCGGTAGTATTAATTTATAAGCTGTATATAATAATGACCATTCTGTTGGTTACGTATACATGTACATGTATTAATTTCAATATATATTTACATATTGTAAGACTTTTAAAGCTGAAAATACTCTTCTTTCCGTACATCCAGCCATGATTATTAAAGACGCCTCGTCTTGACATATTGTAAGACTTTTAAAGCTGAAAATACTCTTCTTTCCGTATATCCAGCCATGATTATTAAAGACGCCTCGTCTTGTTCGTGTGTGCTTGTTTATTACTCATCGTTAACTATCACACCTCAGGTTGTTGTAAGGTTCTAAGCTTCCGGTTCAATGGCGCGCAGACGTGGTTATTTGAGTAAAGAAGAGAAAATTCTAAATTTTTGCAAATGTGGTTGTTTTTCGTGACTTTAATTCTTGCTATGGCTAACATGGATGAGACTGAAGGTGCGGTTGGTGGTTCTGAGGAGGCAATTATGGCTGAGGCTTCACAAGGAGCATCACAAGAGGAGTTATTTCAGTCTCAGTTCTTTTCGGACAATAGATTTAGTGGTTTTCAAGCGCGGGTGGGGAACCCTGTCAGTGTCGGGGAAACGTGGAGAGAACAAAGGAGAAAGAGAAAACGACATGAGACAGGTAGCGTAAATATAGACACTTTTAGCAGAATGTCGGTGGACGATAAATTGCTGGTATTGTTTGATAAACTGTCAGTAGTCGAGGATAAACAAAGTAGTTTGAACAGGGTTATGTCCCCTATCCATGAGAAAATCGAGAATTTGGTGCATAGTGTAAATACACATTCACGTAAACTTAAAATGCTGGGGTACAGGTCGCTTGACTTGGAGGCGAGAAGCCGTAGAAACAATTTAATATTCAGAGGACTAGCTGACTGTAACTCTGAAAATTGTATGGAGCTAGTTATTTCTTTCATTAGTGGTGAAATGCAGCTGGATATATCTCCTGATCAAATTGCAAGGGCGCACAGGTTAGGTTCGTTGACAAGGTCGAGAGCTAATTATCAGGTTCCCAGGCGGCCGCTCATAGTAGCGTTTAAAGACTATTCAGTAACTGAAGTGATTATGCAGGCCGCTAAGCGTTTGAAGGGTTCACGTTATCGGGTTGAGAGAGATTTTCCAAATGAGATTGCTGACGCTCGGCAGCGTCTATGGCCTAGATTCAAAGAGGAAAGAGAAAAGTACCCTAGGAGTAGAGTAACAATAGGCTACCCTGCAAAGTTAATTAGAAATGGCAGGCTTATTCATGATGAGTTCCCTGACTGGTTCGACGTGTTGCGAGAGAGTCGGATCAGTGGTTTTGATTCCGATTCATGCGAGGAGAGTGATGTAGAGAAAAACCGAGGGGAGGTCGATGATCGGGAGAGGGTGTTTAGACCATGGCAGGGTCAACGTACGCCAGAATCGCAAAGCTGTGTTTTCCAAGTTGGTGCGGAGGGGGATTCGGATTCGTCAGTCGGGTCATCAGCTTACCCACTTACACAACGTGAGTCAAATAAGAATGTAAACATTGAAACAAAAACTCAAGCAGCGCGCCCGAAAGATATTAAGCAGTTAGAGAGAAAAAAGTCTGGGAAAGGAAAAGCTGTTATTAACAATGTACCTACCAGTAAAACTCAAAATGTTGCGAGAAAATCACAATCTCGTAAAACTGAAACTGAAAGTAGGACGACAGTGAGAACGTCTTCGCTTCCCGACTTAACACGTGGTCGCTCACGTTCAAGGTCAACACAGAGGGAAAACCAAGAGCCTCAACCAATCGAAAAGGAGCAACAACCTCACGTGAGTACGAATAGTACTATGGACATGAATGAACATTCCAATCTTGGGTCACATGAGAATACTAGCCAATAGGAACGCGGGGAGAAATCACGCATTAATTGTGCCTTATTAAATATCCAGGGCCTGGTGTCGAAAAATGTAAATAAACTGCAGTCAGAAGAACTTCAGAATCTTTTTAGCAACAATGATATAATTTTGTTGACGGAAACATGGTTAGGAGATGATGCAAATGTACAGGTAAAGGGTTTCAAATATTATCAATTGAACCGAACTTTGAGAAAACGCAATGCAAAAAGGGACTCGGGTGGTTTGATTGTTTATATTCGAGAAGAGCTAGTAACCGACAATACATTATATATGATGGACAATGACGACTTGATATGGCTTAGATTAGATGGAAAATATGTTACTATGTCTGAAGAGTTATATATATATATTGGTTATAATGTGCCAGAAGGTTCGAGCAGGCAGGGTTTGATGGACAGTGTTGATATTTTTGATAGAATTACGGATCAAATAGTGCAGATAAAGTCTTTGACTGATAATAAATCTAGTTTTTTAGTGTGCGGCGATTTTAATGCGAGGGTATCTGATTTTCCTGATTATGTTGTAGATGACTCATCTGACCACATACATATCCTTCCTGAAGATTATTTGACAGATGTGCCCTTATTAAGGGTTTCAGAGGATAAGGGCTTTAATAATTATGGGTCACAACTACTTGATTTTTGCAAGCAGACAGGATTACGAATTTTAAATGGAAGGGTTGGAGCAGATAGTAATTTAGGGAAGTATACGTATGTGAGCAGCATAGGAAAAAGTGTAGTTGATTACGTTATTGCAAGTCAATCATTGTTTTCTAAGATAAATACATTTAGTGTTGATGAGCCAAATATTTTGAGTGATCATTGCATAATACAGTTTTCTTTGCATTCTTCAGATATTGACTGCAACCAGAACGAAACAGAAACAGGCTCTTATTTAACATATAAATATGCATGGGATAGTGATAAATTAGAGGATTATCGGTCTGCAATGGGGTCTGACAGCATCAGGGAAGCGATAAATGCTTTGCAGTCTGAAGTAAGTTCTATAGAAACTTTAGAAGATTTAAATTCTTATCTTAGTCCTTTTCAGGATATTATGGAATCGGTATGCACACCGCTTTTCAGAAAAAATATTGTTCACAGAAAAAATTATGTATCACGTGACACGAGTCAGCCTTGATATAATGAAGAATGCAAAGAAAAAAGAAATATTTTTTACATATGTTTGGATAATTATAGAGTAAATAAACAAGATAATGAATGTCGTGGTAATATGGTAAAGGCACGGTCAGAGTATAAAAAGGTATTAAGGCAAAGCAGATATGAATATAAAAGGGAGCAAACTCAAGTTTTAGAAAAAAATCGATTTGATAATGCAAAAAATTATTGGAAACTTTTGAAAAATTTATGCCCGTCAAATGCGTCAAAAAAAACTGACCTCAAAGCATTTTGCAGATTATTTTCGAGCAATAAATGACCCTGAAAGTAGATTTTTTCAAGCCGACGAAGATGTTTTGCTTTATAATGAAAGGTATGTTAAGGGGGAATTAGGGGTAATGTTTCAAGAGTTGGATGCTGAAATTAGCTTAACTGGAATCCGAAAAGCAGCACAATCATTGAAAAATGGTAAAAGTAGTGGACCAGACTTATGGTTAAATGAATTTATAAAATATGGCATAACTAATTTGTTAGAATATTTTTATATTCTTTTCAATAAAATTTTTGATACAGGGTATTTCCCAGATGCTTGGGGTGATGGGTTTATTGTTCCTTTACATAAGAAAGGTAGTGCTGAGAATGTCGAAAACTACAGAGGCATAACTTTACTGAGTGTAATAGGTAAGCTTTTTACAAATATTCTCAACAATCGTTTAAATTCATGGGCTGAAAAGTACCATATATATGTTGAAGCTCAGTTAGGTTTTAGAAAGGGTATGTGTACTATTGATAATGTTTTTATTTTGAATAGTTTGATTTCACACTGTATAAATGGTAAAACAAAATTGTACTCAGCATTTATAGATTTCAAAAAAGCTTTCGATTTCGTTGTAAGGGATATTTTGTGGTATAAGTTGATTCAAAACGGGGTGAGGGGCAAAATTTTGAATATCATACAGTCTATGTATAATAATATAAAATCCAAAGTAAAGTTTAATAATGCACTTAGTGACGATTTTTCAAGTCAGTTGGGAGTTAGACAAGGAGAGTGTTTATCTCCCTTTTTATTTAGCATGTACGTGAATGATTTAGAAAATGAGTTTATCCAAAAAGGTGTAGAGGGGGTCGATATAGGCATGTTAAAGCTCTTTCTTTTGTTGTATGCAGATGACATTGTTATTTTTTCAAATTCTGTGGAAGGACTACAAAAGGGGTTAGATGTGTTAGCAGGGTATTGTGAAAAATGGAAATTGACGGTCAACACAGATAAGACAAAAATTATGGTTTTCAGAAAGGGAGGAAATTTACCAAGAAATCTTAGTTTTAACTTTCGAGGGGAAAATATTGAAATTGTGAGAAAATTTGTGTATTTGGGTATAACATTTACTGCGGGTGGATTTTTTAATGAAACTCATAAAACACTATCAGGACAAGCATTAAAAGCAATTTTTAAATTAAATCAGTATTTATTTAATTTTACGAATTTGTCTCCAAAACATGTGCTTGATTTATTCGATAAGCTAATTGTTCCTATACTATGTTATGGTGGAGAAGTTTGGGGTTTTTCAAAACCAAATCAACAAGAGAGAATACATTTGCAATTTTGTAAAAAGTTACTTGCTGTGAAAAAATGCACACAAAATGATTTCATCTATGGGGAATTAGGAAGGGTATCTTTACAGACAAAGTTATACTATTCAATTATTAGTTACTGGTTTAAAATATTGGAAAGTGAAGAAACAAGATATATTAAATTTGCATATAAAATGATGTTAACAGACATGGAAAATAAACCAAATATTGTCAATTGGGCTTCAAATGTTAAGAATCTTCTGTCAAACTTAGGTTTTTATGAGGTCTGGTTGAACTAGTATGTCGGAAACAAGAATGCTTTTCTTATGGAACTCAGGATTAGACTTACTGATAATTTTGTTCAAAACTGGAATAGTAGAATAACTGAATCAAGTAGAGCAAATTTTTATTCTTTGTTTTCAAATTTCAATCATCAGTTATATTTAGAAATGGTCAATGTCCAAAAATTTAGAATTGCATTGACAAAACTTAGAGTTTCTTCACATCGTTTAGAAATAGAAGTAGGTAGATGGTCTAGACCTAATAGAACACCAATTGATGAAAGGAAATGTTTTTATTGTAATAAGTTAGAAGATGAATTTCATTTTTTATTAGAGTGTCTTATATATAAGGATTTAAGAAAAATATATATACATAGGTATTTTTGGAACAGACCGAATATGTTGAAACTAAAAGAATTATTAACTACCGAAAATAAGAAAACGTTGATTAATTTAGCCATTTTTACCGAAAAGGCCTTTAAGTTGAGGAGAGATATTTATGGATGACTATTGTATTTTTGCAAGTGGAGTTGGACGCCGTATTTGTGTTTCTCCCATAGTAGTTAGTAAGTTTGTATTTTGATTACTGTAGCACATTGAACCGATTTATTGTATTTATACATGCATATATACATTATTATATGTATGTTGTATACTTGTCATGCATGTTACACAAGAGCATGTATTGCTTAAAGTAATAAAGTATCAGTATCTGTAACCATCCACTAATCGATGGCGCGTGCCACGATTAATCGATACCGCTGCTTTACTGGACGTTTTGCAGGTTGAATGTCTATCAAATAGATAAACAGAAGGAATATTTAGACAAAGGGACGATCGGGCGAAAGATAGATAGATAGATAGATAGATAGATAGATAGATAGATAGAACTGTTGTCAAAACTAAATCTTGATAAATGAACATGGAGATAGGAAGATCGGCTTTCATAAAAAATTTAATTATAGTAACTCGCGTTTTAGTTTCGCATTTTTTTACAGTAACAATGACTTTCAAGATATCAGCGAGTTCTTGAAATCACAATCATCCAATTGTCACTTTGGAAGTTAATTTGTCGAACATTTGCGAGATTCTTGAATCCGACTTGCGAATATCAGCAAAAATGAAGGTATTGTAAAGGTTAGCAAAAATGAAGGTATTGCGATTAATAAACCATTTACAGTTTATGCCTGTAGCATTTGATCATATCCTTTTATCCATCTAAAATATGAAAACATTGCAGTTTAAGTCTGGAGGAGAATCGGCATGACAAAATGTTTGGCATGAAATTAATGAAACCCACGGTATTTAACATTAAATAAACAAGAATTCCGCGGAACGCTATGTCGCACCTGATCTGCACCTTCACTTTAAGAACTTGATAAAAGAGTCATTTTGAAACATTTTGGTCAAAATCCATTCAGTAGTTTACAAGATATTATTGTTTTCATGTTTTTCGCTATTTTAAGTAACGGTGGACGGTCAATTTGAAAAATTCATGAAACAGTTTCATGCAAAGATCATTTTGATACATATTTAGTCCAATTCCATTTAGGGCCTCTTGAGATATTGTCAGTTTCATATTGTTCTATTTTTAGGAACAGTGGCTGGCGGCCATCTTGGATGGTCTCAATTCGTTTAAATTTCAAAAAACTCCATTTAAGGACCATTCTGACTAAAGCTGACCTAAATATGTTCAGGTATTTTTGAGATATTGGTGTTTTTGCAAAAACTCGGACTCGTAAACAGAAAGTAGGTCACTGTGACCTAATTCCACTACAGATTTTTTTCATTTTGATAATTTTTAAAAACCAAGGTCCCATTAATGCTCCATATAAAATTTCAGCCAAATATACCAAGTGGTTCTGGAGAAAAAAGTGATTTTATTGTTTATGCTATTTTTTAGTAACAGTGGCCATCTTGGATTCTGGACCAAGCTGAATTTTGTCATTCAGAAGCCCTGCAGTCTGGTCATGCAGCATGTGAAATTTGAGAACCATGGGTGCAGTGGCTTCAGAGAAAAAGTCATTTGAATGGACTTAAAATTTAGGGTCGACGTAAATGTGAACGGACGGACGGACGGACGAACGGGTTGACGGACGGACTGACGGACGGACGGAAAACCGGACGCCTATATCGCACCTTGCTAAAGCAGGTGCGACAATGAATAAATAAATAAATATTAGATCAAAATAAGAGAAAGAAATAGTGAATAATAACTGATAATAGGAAAAATCTGTCATTACAGAGAAGGCACATGCTTGTGCTGAAATAATGAGTCTCAGGGCCCGGGCCGGGCCGGGTAGCGCAATCGGTAGGGCACCTGACTCGTAAGTCAGAGGTCCTGGGTTCGAATCCCGGTCTGGCCACATACTTTCGTTTCTCCTTCCGCTGATTCAAGAAGGGCAGTTGTCAGTTACTGGCGCAAGTATGTGCACTTAGTACTGGTTAACCGCTTAGGAGGTCTAATTAAAATCTTAAAAAGTTCCTTCAAGAGCAGAGAATACATACAGAAATAGGAACATGGGCCAGACTACGCAGTTTCGGCTAATAAAGCCTCGTCAGTGATCCTGACAATATCTGGTACGAAACCAGAAAAAGGCAAACTGTAATTTCTTAATATTAATTGGGCAGTCGATTCAAAGACTGATTAGTTTCAAACGGATCCAAATAATATAAAAGACGATGATCCAAAATAATACTCTAAATCGATCTCAAATTTTAGATTTCTCAGAATCTATCCTCTGATCTCAAAGGATGTAAATGAAATATAATCTGCACTATGGATGATGTACGGGGAGACTTTTTATGGCCTCCACACGGCACATACCAGCTGCAGTGAGGTAAAATTAAAATCTTAAAAAGTTCCTTCAAGAGCAGAGAATACATACAGAAATAGGAACATGGGCCAGACTACGCAGTTTCGGCTAATAAAGCCTCGTCAGTGACCCTGACAATATCTGGTACGAAACCAGAAAAAAGGCAAACTGTAATTTCTTAATTTTAATTGGGCAGTCGATTCAAAGACTGATTAGTTTCAAACGGATCCAAATAATATAAAAGACGATGATCTAGAATAATAGTCTAAATCGATCTCAAATTTTAGATTTCTCAGAATCTATCCTCTGATCTCAAAGGATGTAAATGAAATATAATCTGCACTATGGATGATGTACGGGGAGACTTTTTATGGCCTCCACACGGCACAACACCAGCTGCAGTGAGGTAAAATTAAAATCTTAAAAAGTTCCTTCAAGAGCAGAGAATACATACAGAAATAGGAACATGGGCCAGACTACGCAGTTTCGGCTAATAAAGCCTCGTCAGTGATCCTGACAATATCTGGTACGAAACCAGAAAAAGGCAAACTGTAATTTCTTAATTTTAATTGGGCAGTCGATTCAAAGACTGATTAGTTTCAAACGGATCCAAATAATATAAAAGACGATGATCTAAAATAATAGTCTAAATCGATCTCAAATTTTAGATTTCTCAGAATCTATCCTCTGATCTCAAAGGATGTAAATGAAATATAATCTGCACTATGGATGATGTACGGGGAGACTTTTTATGGCCTCCACACGGAACAACACCAGCTGCAGTGAGGTAAAATTAAAATCTTAAAAAGTTCCTTCAAGAGCAGAGAATACATACAGAAAAAGGAACATGGGCCAGACTACGCAGTTTCGGCTAATAAAGCCTCGTCAGTGACCCTGACAATATCTGGTACGAAACCAGAAAAAAGGCAAACTGTAATTTCTTAATTTTAATTGGGCAGTCGATTCAAAGACTGATTAGTTTCAAACGGATCCAAATAATATAAAAGACGATGATCTAGAATAATAGTCTAAATCGATCTCAAATTTTAGATTTCTCAGAATCTATCCTCTGATCTCAAAGGATGTAAATGAAATATAATCTGCACTATGGATGATGTACGGGAAGACTTTTTATGGCCTCCACACGGCACAACACCAGCTGCAGTGAGGTAAAATTAAAATCTTAAAAAGTTCCTTCAAGAGCAGAGAATACATACAGAAATAGGAACATGGGCCAGACTACGCAGTTTCGGCTAATAAAGCCTCGTCAGTGATCCTGACAATATCTGGTACGAAACCAGAAAAAGGCAAACTGTAATTTCTTAATTTTAATTGGGCAGTCGATTCAAAGACTGATTAGTTTCAAACGGATCCAAATAATATAAAAGACGATGATCTAAAATAATAGTCTAAATCGATCTCAAATTTTAGATTTCTCAGAATCTATCCTCTGATCTCAAAGGATGTAAATGAAATATAATCTGCACTATGGATGATGTACGGGGAGACTTTTTATGGCCTCCACACGGCACAACACCAGCTGCAGTGAGGTAAAATTAAAATCTTAAAAAGTTCCTTCAAGAGCAGAGAATACATACAGAAATAGGAACATGGGCCAGACTACGCAGTTTCGGCTAATAAAGCCTCGTCAGTGATCCTGACAATATCTGGTACGAAACCAGAAAAAGGCAAACTGTAATTTCTTAATTTTAATTGGGCAGTTGATTCAAAGACTGATTAGTTTCAAACGGATCCAAATAACATAAAAGACGATGATCTAAAATAATAGTCTAAATCGATCTCAAATTTTAGATTTCTCAGAATCTATCCTCTGATCTCAAAGGATGTAAATGAAATATAATCTGCACTATGGATGATGTACGGGGAGACTTTTTATGGCCTCCACACGGCACAACACCAGCTGCAGTGAGGTAAAATTAAAATCTTAAAAAGTTCCTTCAAGAGCAGAGAATACATACAGAAATAGGAACATGGGCCAGACTACGCAGTTTCGGCTAATAACCTGCCCAGGAATGGTGTGGTTAGGTTAACTGACCGTCCCGACATGACCTTAGTTGTTTACCGTGGACGGTAAGCATCAAATCAACCAACCAACCAACCAACTCAGGGCCCGGAGAATTTCTGCCTCACTTCAAGTTAGTTTAGATTCGAAAGTCATGTGAAAAGAGTCAATCATAAACCCTGTGAAAATATTGATGATTGGTTCTACCTGCCTACCAAAAGATACAACAAATAAAGAGCAAGAAAAGAAAAAAATGGGGGGAAAAAAGAAGCGAATAATGTAACTCCACGCATTTCTTATTATTCGTTCTATGGAATACAAAGTAACCTCAAAAGATCCGCACGCCCGCATCCACGACAGTCCCTGCAAGACTTGGGATGGAAGCCTTCGGGCGATGGTGCTTGGTAACTTTCAGTGCCGGAGCGTCCCACTAATTTGGATCATATTAGGGCAAGGACCTACTGTGCTTGGAGTAAGTGCGGGTGGAGTTGTTAGAATATTTTTTCTCTCGCCTATCATAAGCTCTCTTCTTTCTCCCTTTCTCTGGGAGACGGCTCGATATAAACTGAAATACTGTCTCAAAGAGCCGTTAAACCCAAACTGTCAACCAACCAACCAAACTGACTTGCAAGATGGGCGGGTACTGAGCTCATAATTTTGTTGGATGCTATTGGACTCTCAAGAAATACTACTTTAAAAAAGATGTGAAATATCAAATTAGGCAAAAATAGTGACAATCTGTACAAATATAGAAACTATTTAAATTTGTCAAACTAGGTCCGAAGTGACTAGGGTTTTGGGGCCGAGATGACTAGGCCGAAGTGACTAGGGTCCGGAGTGTCCAGGAATTTATTTCTAGGTGGGGCCGAGATGGTTTGTCCTCACAATAATATGGTCACATTTATAGTTCTCTCATAATGTCCTCATAACCACGCTGATAAGGTAACACCAAGAGAGAGAGAGAGAGAGAGAGAGAGAGAGAGAGAGAGCGAGAGAGGGGGGCGTAATTTTGGGATTGGGGATTTTCATTGAAAAAAATGCACATGTATTTCAGAGAGACAGGGAGAGAAGAAAAAAAAAGAAATCTGGAGTATCATGCAGTTAATCTACTTATTTTTCATTGAGTTAACCTCGACTAATGACGTGGTTGCGCAAAATGTATCGGACCGCCGTCTCTGTATGGCCAAACCAAGTAAACGCAGCTTGCGTGAGTGCGAATCCTAGCCTTCTGGAATGTCCTTCTTAATAACACATCTAGGTTTTAGACTACTTTTTGTGCCAACTGCAGTCTTGGCGATTGCTCGATTGGTTACATGTAAAGTAATAGACACCAAAAGAGAATAAAATGTCGTTGCAGCAGTAGCAGCATGCAACAAAATGATTTTCAGCTCAGACCTATGCCCATGTTCCTACATCTTTCAAGCCTTCGTGACATCATATTAGCATAATCCAAAGGACTGCAAAAATAAGATAAAATAATTAAAAAGAACTTCCTTTCCGGTCTACTCGTTGATTTCAGATTTCAACGCAGTAGGAGCAAATTAAGTAGTTGGACTTAAAAAAACTAAACCTATATTCAACAGTGCAGTTTCTTGGTGAGCCACATGCATGCTGCTGCATTAATGAGGGTGCAACAATAAATACAAAGTAGAAACATCACAAGCATTGCTTGCTGATAAGTTGTGTTTGCCTTTTTGGATCAAAACTTAAACTAACTGGCAATAGCAATTTTACATTAAAATCGCTGCTGCTGCTGCCAGTCGACTGGCAATAGCGATTTTACGTTGAAATCGCTATTACCAGTCAACTGGCAATAGCGATTTTACGCTAAAATCGCTATTGTCAGTCCACTGGTAATAGCGATTTCAACGTAAAATCGCTATTGCCAGTCGACTGGCAACAGCCACTCCGATTTAAAATTGTCATTTGGGGAGGTAAATCGTCGGTTCTACGGTCTAAAATTTCGTTTTATGGCGACGCACCAGCGGAGCCGTAAAACGGAAATTACCTCCCCAAATGACAATTTTCAATATAGTTATCCCCATTCTAATGCACTTTTTCACATTTTCACGTTTCAAAGTGTACTTTGTTGCACCCATCGCAAGCGCTTCTAGCAGCGTGAAACCAAACGTCAGCCAATGAGAAGCAACGTTTTGTAATGACGTCGGGTTTAAGACAGTATGTCGTAGAATATACTGTCGCAAATTTTTGACGTTATCCAATCAGACGTCGCGTTATATCTGGATTTGCTAGAATGCTGTGTTAAGGGGCGCCTATGTAGATCGAACATCTGATGCATCAGAAAAAGTTTGAGGTTGCACGCATAGAACCAGAGTAAAAGTAAGAAGGAAAATTTGCAGAACAGAACAGAACATATTCTTTATTTCACTCAGGAAGTGACACAATTCAATCCCAGATCCCACCCAAGACACCATGTGGAAAAAAGACAACACAAAATTAGTCACCACCAAAGACATCACAATTGACAGTCATGTGAACATATTTCCCATGTAGATAGTCAGCGGGCTAGCCTTAACATCACAAACAATATATCTATAAAACATCACAAACAATATATCAATAAGAGACATAGCAACAAACAACACATAAAACAACAACAACAAAAAAACAAATCAGAGGTGCCGCCTTTGGACGGGCCGGTTTGTGGTCGGCCAATCCTCGCCCTTGGTTCTGCCTTGATTCATCAGACAGCTAGTTGTTCTGCCCAGCCACAACAATTACCACCCACACAACCAACCAACACAACCTACCAACGAAAGCATCAATTTTGACAATAAGACCAATTTATAAATACGAGAAACATTAAACAATTATTTTTACCCATTTTCTATTTTTAAGACTGGCCTTAATAGCAAACACATTATATCAATAACAGACAAAGCAACAAACAACACACAGAACAACCAAGAAGAACCAAAACAGAATTGGCGCCATGGGAACGCCAGCAGTGAAATTATTTGGGGAGGTGGGTGAGGGGGGAGGGCTTAACAGTTTGCGGTCGAGCCCTTGGTTCTGCTTTGGTTCATCCTTAAGTTTTTGGTTCTGCTTTGATTCATCCTTGGTTCCGCTTGGTTCATTCTGCTTCGATTCATCCTTCAGTATCCATTAAGCCCACGTTGTTTTATGCTAGTCTGCTCCAAGGCGGAGACTTCTAACGAGGATTCCGTTTGTTGTAATTCTAGCAATGTGGTCACCTGTATAGCTGTCGATATTGCTTTCTGCTTTGTTTTGTGGATGTTTTACAACACACTTTATCATATGACGTCGCATCTGAGAGTGTAATAAAGCCATGCATTAAAAACGATAATCCACTAGTGGATTAAATATGCAAATTACGTCGTAACATTATACGTTGACGTCCATTAAAACGTCGCGTTTTCTAATCGCGACGTTTTAGTGCAAATTTTGCAAATAAAATGCGATTTTAGTGTCATATGATAAATAGAATCTTGCATTCGTGCTCCTGTATTATTGAATTTATTAAACTCGTTGGGGAAAACCGATAAGATGCTCGGCAAAGCCTCACATCTTATCTTTTTCCCCAACTCGTTTAATAAATTCAATAATACATGAGCACTCATGTAAGATCCTCATTGTACGAAGGTTAGCCTGGCTCCAGTCTAATCTGTATATTACGCTGGTGGTCAGATTCTGATTCCTATGTTCATTTGCAGGGGATATATTGAACATAGGTTCTGTAGCCAGACTATACGGTGTATGCTAATTTGCTTCTTAAATCAGAACTCCTGATGCACTGAATATAAGTCTCTGAGAACATAAGATCACGTGGTCTAGTAATTTCTAACGTTCCTGTCATAAGCTGGAAAGGTAATTAAGTATATGAAGTGGATTTCAAGACGAGGTACTTATGTTTAATTAATGCTTATCAGTTTTGTTCTTTATGTATGCCAAAATCAACAGGCACTTTAGAAGGTATCATGAACCGCAAGGATAAACCATGTAAAAATACAACATGCTAACAGTCCCTACACAGGCTGTCTTACTTTTCAAAGTCTGTACGAAAGTCACAGGTTAGACAGTCTGGGATTATCTGAGACTAAACGTGGTTCTAAGTGTCAATGTACTAGTTTATTATACTAACGCAATATACAATTAGCAATAGACTGCATGGAATCCTTCGCCTTTCATCAATTCAATTCTTTACTGCTCTAGGATAACATAAGTTAACAATAAGAGAGCCAATTTCAAATATATATTTGATGTGGAAACCAAGGGATTTTATTCCTGCTTCCCCTTCACATTTCATCCAGGGCCACAACAGACGCAATTAGCAGAAAATGGTTTCTGCACGTACTCTCAACGAAAGATTATGGTAAATAAAAGAACATGACCGATCACAACAATACTGAACTTGCATATACTACATTTTCCTACTCATTTATTAGTGGCGAGCACAGTCGCTGTAGTTCATAGCCCTGGAGGTAAACTCTAATGGCTTATACCCTAAGATATTTCAAATGAGCCGCGACATGAGAAAACCAACAAAGTGGTTGTGCGCCTAGTGCAGACTCAGATAAGCCTGGGCCTCCGCCCAGTCTGTTAAGACTCCCCGCTAAGCCCTTAGAGGATAGCGAAGGGTCTATACTACCTCCATGCAGACAGCGAAGACTCTGATCAGACTGGGCGGATGCCCAGGCTGATCTGAGTCTGCGCTGGGCGCACAACCACTTTGTTGGTTTTCTCGTGTCGCGGCTCAAATTGTCATGCTTGTATGCAGTTGAAATAAAAAAAACTCAGAACGCAGATAATATGCCTATTTAAATTTTGACTGTTCGAGAGACTTTCTACATGTACACTTCAGCGTATTTGTGTATAGAAACATACGCCATTGGTAATATTTTACTGAATATGCTCGGCTAAGAACTGTTCTAGCGATAGAGTACAAAGTACCTGCAAAACTAATTATCATCAAGTACATATTTTCAGTTGTAGCATTAACACACGTGTGATCTTGAGTTAATGATAATTATTATTATAAGAATCTTTCAACATACGGTGGCTGATACCATGAAAGCTGGATAAAGACAATATGCTTTGAGATAGTTATTTATTCTTGGCTTACAACTGTGCAATATGAACATTGGTCTTACCCTAACAAGTTTAGCTTTTGAAAAAGCTTGAGAGGTTATCCCTTAGCAAAAAATCTATAGGATGCAACTGGTAAAGCGGAAAATTGGCAGCAATACAAGTTAATTTTATTGTATTCTTAGATTTGTTGAAGCTGTAGGTAAGTGGCGAGTTTGACAGCTTTTTCTGTTTGTCTAGTGATTGCTTGTATCAGGTGAGCTTCAGTGCTATTAACTTTTGTTAGATGACCTGTACTGTTTAGTAATGGCTCTTCGTAAGTGGGCTGTACTCTCTGGTAAGTGCTTGTATTAGGTGAGATTCTTGTATTAGGCCAGATGAAGTGTTTTTACAGCTCATGTCTTAGCAATGCTGGAAGGGACCCTGCAGCTGGGTGCGCCAGACTATGGGAGCAAATACCGGTAAAAAGTGGAACCTGTATTTAGCTTTAATCAAGCAGAACTTGCTATTGATCTGTACTGTTAGGTGATAACTGAACTTTCAGGTAACTGTTTGTAAGGGTGAGATAAAGTGTTTTAAGATATAAGCTATAAAGATCATGCATTAGCGATGCTGGCGAGAACCCTATAGCAGGGTGTGCCAAATGTAGAAGTACCGGAAAATAGTGGGACCTGTATTTTAGCAAAAGGAAACGGCGTACAAATCGAGTACGAATTCCTATCTTAATATGGTTATCCCCGAGGGGATAACCAATAAATAGTGGCTTGACTGGCTCCAGACTCGAGTAATAACTGTGAATCAGTTTAACTGAAAAACTCCCCAATTTTCTTATCTATTCTAATTAGACATGGTCAGACTAAGGCATCACTCAATTCAAATCCAGCTATCAGAAAATGTAGAATCCATTTCATTCCCATATTCTATATACTTTTTGTATTATTATTCTGGTGCAGCTCAAAATGGCAGCTGCATGTTCGATCTACGTAGGGTTCTCCTATGCGAACCGAACTTATTTTGGTGTCGTGGGTGCGATGTGCATGAGCATTGCCCTTTTACAGTACTTTCCTACTCAACAGTGAGACATCAAACCAGGTTCACTAACTGTTTTTTGTTGTTGTTGTTGTTGTTTGTAATTTTGGGTAACTGTTCATAAGGGACATTTGTGAAATGTATTTAGCACTTAAGAATAATTATTCTGTTTTCTGTATAACAAAGAGTTGCTAACTGCATTACATATGCACATTTGTATCCACTTTGGTATGTTGATATGTTATTGTTCATAATTAATGTTTACAAAGGCTGCTTGTTAATGAGCATGTTTGCCATTCTTATTTATCATTAGACAGTAGAACTATACAGTCAGACTGTCAAGTTACCCAGTTCGAAGTGAACACTGTTTCTGCACAAATCCAGATCTTAACAAAGATCGGAAACGGCGTTCCATTGCACACAAACTTTCATTATCACCTTCCCATTGTCCAGATATGACTAAAATGCTGTTGGAAAGGACGTAAAATCGCAAGTCATCCAGCCATCGATCTTACATAGATCTACAGAGGCATCAAAAAATGGAAAAAGCACATACGACAAAACATAACAGCACATTTTTTATATGAGGGACAATCAGTCCAACAGAGAGGTACCACCTTGTATTGTATTATTGGTCGAGATGATTTGGCGTCCCATAAATATGACATAGGTAAACAGTGCAGAGCCAGATCAGACGCCGCAAACCGCGGCGTCTGATCAGGTTCTACACTATTTGTATGAGACGAATGGGTAGTTTTCCTTTAAATAAAATGATAAAAAGTATACTCAGCCAGACACCCCTTAATTGACAAATGGAGTCATTCATTTGATAAGGATAGAACAATTCACTGTGCATAAATGGGGTAGTGTGTATGGGTACACAAACATGCTTTTCCACCATTTGTATAAAGCAGAAAAACATTTTTAACTTGCTGTTTGTTTCACTGGAAGACGTATGAAACGGTTCTAAAATAGGATGTACCCTTAAAGGAAAGAATTTTAGATGGAATACAAAAAAAAATGCTAGACTTGCTTCCTCTGTACGCGTACCCATTCGCCTTATAACTAAAATCATATGTTGCGTATATTGATCAGCTTTATAAAACAATCCCGACTTGCAGTGACAGTTAAACGGCTAGAGGTCAAATATTGGTGTTCTGGCTTGAGACCAGTGGCGGTCGTGTACTAGTGGTGGCTATTGTCGTTTTACGTATTTTCCGTAAACAAACAAAAAATAAATAAAATAAAATAAACGCCCAAATAAAATATCGTCACAAATCGCAGCCTAGGAGGCAGATGGTAACCTTTTCCACCGGCTACCCATGTACATGTATCAACATCATTTCTCTTCCCTGGTACAACGGCCCTTGGCACAGGCCTTTAATAGGATAGTTGGGGCACTCGGGTGTATTTGCCGAATGCGGTAGCATTGTCAAAATTTAACAAAGACCACAGTTTAACAACAGCAAATCATTATTTAAAATTTAATTTTACAAAAAGGTTTTGAAAAAAATGCACCATTCAACGTATGGAAATCCAGATGGCTGCCACCGGTACCCGAAGCGTACATGTTTTGCTGTTTTTGTTGACCTAGTTAGGCACATGTTACAGACTATTTAAAAAATGAATCGGTATTAAAATGACAGTTGCTCCTTATACATTACTTCAAAATAGAGAATAACTAATAAACCTGATGTAAGTTAGAGAGTAAAACGTGTTACAACAAAATGGCCGCCACTGGTCCAACGCTGAAGTCGAATTCTTATCAAACCTTCAATTCAAGATAACAAAATCATAAATCTAGCTAAATATGCATTCTTTAAAATTTTCTTATAAAAATACACTGCTTCGTATTATTTTTTTCTGCTAACAACACTTTTTTTCATCGGTACAAGAAAATACACATCTGTTATGTCAGTGTTTATCTTATCTCAAAACAGGCGCTGTTTCTTTTTCTATTTTTCTTTTCTTTTTATTTATTTTTTATTTTTTGTTTGTTTTTTGTTATTAACTTATCCATTATTTTCATGATGATTTAAAGAGGTCATAGTTTTATCTTATCAAATACAAAAACTACCCTGGAATAGTCTCACCTGTGATGATAGCAGTGTGGTAAATGCATAAACAGGAATGTAACTTACGCCTGGTAGATGGATGACTTGCGATTTTACGTCCTTTTTAACAGTATTTCAGTCATATCAGGATGATGGGTGGATGATAATGAAAGGCTGTGTGCAATGGAACCCCGTTTACGATTGAAAAGATTCCCACCTACTTCGGGTCTCGAACCCGGGACCGCTAGACCAGCAGGCCAGCGCTTAACATACTGAGCTACCGGGGCTCCTTTACGCCTGGTAGTCGCACGAATCCATTTCCATTTGAAAAAAATGACGATTCAATGTTCTGCAAAGGTTCAGCCAAAAACCTTTGTAAACCATATTAGTACAAACATTTCACCTCTTGTAGCAAATACACTAGTTGAGTTATCACAAAACTCCCGAAAGTGGCCATTTGGTGATAACTCCGTCAGTTCGTTTATATGTACTTCAAAGCATAAAGCGTGCTCAACCTGCTTTACAAAATACATGTTGATCACCTTTGTTATAATTTGGCTATCCCTTTCTAGAAGCTTAAATTTCTTTAACATTTCTAGGTGGAAATGGAAGTGAGGCTCTACCAGGCATGTAACTTGCAGTCAGTTTATGAACTGCACTATCATACTTTATACCCCTCAGTGAGAAGTCTAGCGGATTATCCCTTGAAACTGTGTCCTAGGATCATGGCTGTATAGATTTGGTATTAAAATCTTGAGTAATTTACAGAACTTTAGTATACAAATACACAGGTGGGTGTTCAAATTTGTCAAACTGACAAATTTCAATAGATAAAATAAAAACTGCACTACCAAAATTTCAATACGCACCAGCATACTTGCATTTAGGCAGCTAGGCCGTCGTTTTAGGTATTTTGTACTTTGATTCTTTAGCACGATCTACTCCAGAAACATATTTATTGTCGTAGCTAGTGTGCCTATCAAACTGCGTAAATGATACGAAAATTTGGCGTATAAGTTTACTACAGACGGTTAGTATTAAAAGTTTCTGGTAGACAAAATTGTAGTCTCAAAACCTTTCTGTTTGTGTGTAAGTGTGGCCAAAATAGATTTTTCTGTTTTAAATATGTTTACTAAGAAATACGCAGGGCAAAGCAAACAACCTACTTAAAATCAGGAAACAATATTCCGTCCCCTGTTCTCAATATTTTGAATTATGTTTCCGTTATTGTTTTATATTCAAGTCCATCGAATATGGATTAAACAAATTTTGTATAACAACATATTTCACATAATATTATATTATACTACAGTGTATATGCACTTCATCATATTGTACTTTGTAGAAAAGTTCTCAAAACCAATAACTATCAACAACAGCAACAAGAGAGAGAGAGAGAGAGAGAGAGAGAGAGAGAGAGAGAGAGAGTAGAATAAACAATAAACTTACCTAACTAGAGCAGCAAACGTCGGTAAATAAAAAGAGTATTTTTGGTCCATTAAATCATTCACCTACACAAGATAACGCATTTTTGAACGGATAACAAACAAATTAATCAGTTTCGTTTGTATATGTATATGTATTCTCTACAGCTGATAAGCATCTAAGCAATATCAAGCGAAAAGGCACTGGTGCAATGCTGATGGCATATAAGACTACTGACACACCAGTGGTAAGGCTAGAAACAGGCCATTCATGTTCTGTTTTATTCATTTTCATGTACATATATCATAACATATTCCTTCTGAATTATATTTTTCTCTTTGTTAGCATCAAATGGATGGCAATAGATTCTATCAATTATTATTAGAGAGGGCAGTGTGAAGTTAATATTATTTTGGAAACGGTGGTAGTCAATTGTATTAAGAATGCAAAACGTACATATGTACGTTTTGCATTCTTAATACAACCGACTATCACTGGTGTGTACACCTGCGCGGACCGTGTCTAGAATTTGCGTTCACTATGATACGCAGTCATTTGCGTTTCTGGAAAGGTACCATTGTCCGCACTACAGCTGTAGAATACACGTCTGTAGGTAAGGAGCATGACTCAGCAATCTCTGGAATCATTTAGAGTCAGGTCTCATCAAAGCAGGGGAAATTAGGTGTGAAATTGTCTAAAGGGTCACTTCCGACCTCAAACTTTTTCTCTTTAGCATCTTTGGTAGATTTTGCAAAACGGAAGTTAAGAAGGTTCGAACATGTGCGTTTTGTAATCCAATCATAATTTGTTCATTTTAAGGCTAAGTTCTAGAATATTGACAAAAAGCCAAAAGAGATCTCGGAAATTAAAAAAAAATGTGAAAAACGTATGAAGGGTTTTTGATATCCTGTTTAAATACAATTTACAACGAGGTCTTCTACCTCGAAGCAATACTCTCATATAAATGGTTATACCATGATTTGTCTGCCTGTACGAGGAGATAATCCACGAGCTTTAGCGAGTGGATTATCTCCCGTACAGGTGGACAAAGCATGGTGTAACTATTTCATTCAACCCTTATCAGTGTAGACCTTGTGTACTACGAAATATTTTGTGCAAGAGTTTGCGTTGTCCGGTAAGGGCAGTATAATAAAATTAACTAGTCATCGAACGCAAAACGGCATTCGACATTCTAGAGATTACTCACAAACAAGTCTACAAATTGACGATTACAGAAGTGAGTTTTTTATGATGCCAGATAAATCGCGTCAAGGTATTTTATTTTAATTTTCACTTATTAATCATTTTTTATATTATCTTGGTCTAGGACATTTGTCTTGATTAACATGTAAAAATGTAGATTTACCTTCTTATCAAATTGTGCTTGAATATATGCCAGTCGGTTAAGGTGGTGGTTAATGGTTAATGTAAAAATCTGCATAAAACCATAAAAAAGTAACGTATCTCCCTGAAATGTAGCAGACTTCTTACTTTTGTTGTTCTTTACAGTTTAGAATACAAAATAGACGTACATGCTGCTTAAAAAAGTGTTTTTATAAGGAAAGATCAAAGAGTAATTTTCTGCGAATAAATCTGAAAAAATAATATCGTTATTGAAAATTTACGTAGTGCTAAAGGTGCATTATTGCATAATGAAGAGCGTCCTAGCAATTATTTATTCCAACTCTTTCTCAAATTGTAATGTAGACCAGATGAAAACGGTAGCTTTTACTCAAATGTTCAACCATGTACAAAGTAAGATGAGCTGTTGCAATCTCAGGCTGAAATGAGGGATGAAGTCAAAGGGAATCTTTCGAGCTGGACTGTATGGATCCAAACATTATTGGGCCGGGCTGGGCAGCGCAATCGGTAGGGCATCTGACTCGTAAGTCAGAGGTCCTGGGTTCGAATCCCGGTCTGGCCACATACTTTCGTTTCTCCTTCCGCTGATTCAAGGAAGGCAGTTTTCAGTTACTGGCGAAAGTATGTGCACTTAGTACTGGTTAACCGCTTAGGAGGTCTAAGCCTGCCCAGGAATAGTGTGGTTAGGTTAACTGACCGTCCCGACATGACCTTAGTTGTTTACCGTGGACGTTAAGCATCAAATCAACCAACCAAACATTATTGGAGTTTGGCACGTGGTAAACGATGAATATAGTGGTAACTGAAAAGTTTCACTTTTTCTAGACCATGTGAGCCTAGTTCAGACTCCGGTGATTACTATAGGGTACAGACTCTGGAATGTCCCTTCATTCAAGTTGTTATGGTTATTTGTTAACTAGCCTCTAATGACATAAGAAAACAGAAAGCTCTTATACTGCTTGTAAAATCTTTAACATCAAACAGTTTGACTACTATTTCACAGCAGGATGCCACTTAAGCAACAGTTACAGCCGTTTATCAGCCATCTATGTAAACAAACAATATCATGCTAAAAAGTCACCAGAATCAGAACTTGTGGACAAAAGTGTGATTATTTTTTCGGTACGGAACTGTTTATTTCAGCAATAACTGCTGTTCCTTCAGCTGCATCATGCAGTGACACAACTGGTCAGACAGCAGGTTGCAGTTAAACTGGTCATGCTTTATTAGAGGCTTTCTGTTTATAATATACTTATAATCATTACGAACTTATCAGATCATTGAGCTAATGGACTTTGACAATGAGCAAAATATTAGAATTAATCTGACAATGGTAAAGCTAACCAATTTTCATGGACCGTTTCGAAAAATTCCATGTATATCTAATAGATCAGGGCAAGTCTTGTCTGGGAGATTCATCAGATAATTTCTCCTCATTTCCCCAGCAAATTTAAGTAATAATAACTTAATCTGACATATCATGGTAGGTTCCTGGGTTAAGTTTCGGGTCATTATCAGTGCAAATATGATAAGTATCTACTGCCGCGAAAACAGGTAATAAGAAAAACATAGTGATACCTGGAAAAATGTAGGATATTTCTGTTTAGACACTTGTTTCTATCTAAAAATAAACAAGAATAGTCCAGGTTTAAGGCAAAAAATAAGTGGTGAAAACACCTAATCTGACCAGGTGGTAGTCTCGTGAAGCTGGTTTTATGTGGTGGAAATACCTAATCTGACCAGGTGGTAGTCTCGTCAAGCTGGTTTTATGTGGTGGAAATACCTAATCTGACCAGGTGGTAGTCTCGTCAAGCTGGTTTTACAGTGAAAGGGTTTAAAAACTGGGACACCTATACTAGTTACCGTAATACATGTAGTCCTAAAAATGGTAAACTTTGGTTCTATCACGCAGTGATGCATCCAAAAGATGCAGACTGGATGATACAGGGTGTAGACCCTGAAGAAAGGATCAGTCTAATTTGGCTCTGCATTGTTTGGTGAGATTTCGAATTTTAACGATACTGTTCTGATGCTAAAATAATATATACCAAACAAAAAAAAGAAACGCACACAGTAATATTTTGGTATTTTCTCGGAAATTACAAAGAATTTAAGAAAATATAACATATAGTGTTAGAGGTAGACAATCGGACAGTTCGATCCGAAAATTTGATTTAATTGTGTCCATTCATTACTTTGTGACGGGTCTCTGAACAAGGCAGGGGTCAGTTTTTAATGTCACAGTTTTCAATAAGCAGCGTATGCATGCCGTATATCTTTCGCGCATAGAACTGATGATAGTCCAAATCGAATGCTGAGGAGTCACATTCCATTCTTGACGTAAAGCAGCGACTATTTGCTGACGTGTTTTGACGTTTAAAACACAAGCAAAACTCACTTACAATATCCAAATACACATTTGTACTCTACAGTCCATGCAGACAGTAAGCTTAAAAATCGCATGGAAATCCTTGTCAACGATTCCATTAATGCTTATTTTTTCATGCATATGGAAGGTACAGATACTCGTCTACGTCATGATGAAGTTTCAACGAGATTTCATTAGAAAAACGGATTTATAGACATTTTCTAATCATGCTTTAAAAGGTAAATTAAACAGTAAAAACTTACTTTGTGCGTTTCTTTTTTTTGTTTGGTATAGTTACTGGATCCCGATATGCGGATATACCATATATACGAGTACTTTTTCGTCCATAGTTTACAACTGAAGATTCTGGTGAACTTTTCAGCATGATTATTTACATATATTTCTGATAAGCAGCTGCAACAGTTACTTAAGTGGCATCCTGCTGGTATATAGTGGTCAAACTGTTTGATGTTAAAGATTTTATAAGCTGTACAAGAGCTTTCTGTTTTGTTATGCTATAAGAGGCTATTTAACAAATAACCATAGCACAGTTATCAGATCCTTCGTTCAAGGGACGCTGACGAGGCTTTGTCATACAGTATAGTGTGACACAATCCCTTCAGACTGAACACCCCTTTGCGTTTACTTTTGAAGCAGTCCAACATCTTGATTCAGTGGATTTTTTTTCTTAAAAATTCTAAAATAACAATTTTCCTTGATTTTACATACTTGAAATAATTTCATTCAGCATATTGCATACCATTTATTGTTTGGGTTTACCAATAGTAAAAATATTCCTTCTGGTTCCCAACATACGATAAGGCTCAGAGTAGTATATGGTGCGCCCTTTACTGCTGCTTACTTTCAGTTTTGTATCAAACTGGGACCGCCTCTCATGACATCACAACACTACTAATGACGTCACAAATCAGGTAATGACCTTGTTATGGAATAGATCATTTCAGCAAAGAGTTGCCTTAAGTGTCACCTACACGTGTGTGTATTTCACTTTTCCCATATGAAAATAATTGCCATAAATACTAAAGCAGATTCGTTTAAACTGGCCCCGAGGTTGTAAAACATGAGAATAATCTCAAACTCAAAATAAAGCACACTGATTGGCTGCTTCCGAGCACATGCTCGGAAGCAGCCAATCAGTATGCTATATTTCGAGTTTGAGATTATTCTCATGTTTTACAACCTCGAACCCTGATTTCATTCTTTTATGCAAAATGGTAATAGTCTGGAACGGACTTCTTAACACATCCCAACCCTGCATGCTATTTCTTCAGCTTACCAAAAGGCAGCCGTCTTAAAATTGAACCAAATACAGTCTAGGTCTAAGAACATTTTTCAAGGCTCATTTTTTATAAAGACGCGACTGTTATTGGAGAAATCGAGAAGAATAGTAGATTAAACCAGCAGCTTTTCTTTTGTTAAATAATAATTAATAATAAAAGAGAAAACAAACATGGAGAAAAACAAACAGCTGCCAGAATGCTTGAACAGTAAATAGCATAGGGTCATTTCTATTTAGTAAACAGGCTAATACACTCAATGCATAACAGTAAAAAAATGATTCAGGTGTAGAAAAACGTACTCAAAAGACGAAAGTTCACCAATATTTTAACTTTCATATAAAGTTAAGCTACAAGTTTCTGTGACAAAGACGGTTTGCAACAGAAAAAAGTGCTCGTGTAAATGACAAGCTATGACAATGTTTCTTTGACAAATATATATGGAAAAGTTACTTCGATAAATAAAATGTGTCCGTGTAAACGGAGAACTTTGCCAAAAATTATGTAATAAAAGAACTTTGCTATAAGCGTGGAAAATGTGACAAAGATTTTGTTTCATTGCTGCGCGTAAGGGCGCGTTTACACGACCAAAGTTTCTATGACAAAGTAGGTTTGTCACAGAAAAATGTGCTCGTGTAAATGCCAAAATATGACAATGTTTCTTTGACAAATATATATGGTAAAGTTACTTCGATAAATTAAATTTGTCCGTGTAAACGGAGAACTTTGCTAAAGATTATGTAACAAAGAACATTGCTAGAAGCGTTGAAAATGTGACGAAGATTTTGTTTCATTGCTGCAGGTAACTTTGACGAATAATATTTGGTCGTGTGAACACTGCAGCAAATATTTCATTGCCAAAGTTTATGTGACAAAGATTCTATGGCACATTTTCTTCAACAAATAATTTGCTCCGTGTAAACGCAAAATGTTTGTCATACTTTCTTTGTTAAAGTTTCTGTGACATAGAAACTTTGGTCGTGTAAACGCGCCCTTACTCTGAAGAATAATATTTGGTCGTGTGAACACTGCAGCAAATATTTCATTGCCAAAGTTTGTTTGACAAAGATTCTATGTCACATTTTCTCAACAAATAATTTGCTCCGTGTAAACGGCACAATGTTTGGCATACTTTCTTTGTTAAAGTTTCTGTGACATAGAAACTTTGCTCGTGTAAACGCGGCTTTAGTTTAGGCATTTTTTCATATAAAGTACTACAGAAGGCAAATGATCGACTGGCTATGTGCGATTATAGCAAACGCTGAAATAATTTAACACCTTCTGAACACCTATCATCATCTATAAGTCCTCTGGATGAGAATTGGACCTTGCAGATTTATTCATGTCACGGTTCAATATGCCATATCTATTTCTAGGAACTTTTTTTCTGGAAGTATTCCTAATCACGTCAGAAATCTTTGTAACTAGCTTCCTACAGCAACTGCCAAGTATGTGGTAATGCTAGACATGTAATTACATTTTAATCAGACAACACGATATTCAACTCTTTTAAGTCTTTGAAATAGATTTGATAGATTCAAATGAATGTAAGGGAGCTTGATTAAGAGTCCAAGTAGTCTTAAGCAAAATGCCGAGCTTGCATAAAAGAAAACTATGAGAGAGTATACTTTTGCACATAATATACTTTTGCCTAAAAGGTCGCTGATTAAAATGACGGTTCTTCTACAGTTCAATTCAGTTCAAATCTCCTAACGACGTTACCTAAGTGGCTCAGCGGTACGTAACCATAGTTGCACACACTTGGCGTCGTGTGTCCGTCCAAGGGTTCTTTTACTATTTTTCCTTTATACTTGTATACAAGCAGATTAAAGCCCACGGATCAATGGATTCTAGGTATTTTTAGCATTATGATGGTCTAATACAGAAGCAAACACCGTCTTTTCTGGTTCAGTTTCTGATGTAGGAATGCAAGCATACCAACACCACATGGAAACGATTCACCTGCTAGATTGGTAATCATATATCATCAAAGGTAATCATCTTGTTTAGTAAATGCAATCAGAGGATTACATTAATTGATAGACACTAAATATGAAAGGCTGAGAGAATTTAAAAGGCAGTCCTAACTCGCTTTATACTATGTGTTACACCCATTTATTAGAAAGTTGCTTTTATATCATATGTAAATGCAGTACTCATGAGTAACTCCCCTTTGCTGCATATACGAACAAGGACAGGCAACAAATTATTTCCTTTAAGGTTAACTCCGATCGAGAAAGGGGGCAAAATGTCAATAGACACGCCTACCAATCGTTCGCATGCGAACTGTTCGTCTTGTTTAGTAAATGCAATCAGAGGATTACATTAATTGATAGACACTAAATATGATAGGCTGACAGAATTTAAAAGGCAATTCCATGCGAGGAGTTTCCGGTTTCGCAGAAGGGGAGGAAAAGGTAAACAAATTTGACATCGGCTCAAGGTTTGTGTCATTTATTTTCCCTGAAAACTATTTGTGCAAAATAAAAGAATGCTATTTTGTCATATATAGACCGCTTCTTCCGCACATTAAAGGATTAGGCACATGACCTTGCATTTTTCCAGATATTCATTTAGTGCGGCGAAGCATGTGTTCAAGGTCAGTCGCGGGGATATACACATGTAGGAAAAAATCACATTCTCTTGTTTGGTTTTGAACCTCTGACCTTGTCAGAAGCAAAGAAGCGAACAAAACTACTGGATGCGTGAATCCAATTCTCCGTGATGAATAGTTTGACATTAAGGAAATATAAGCAAAAACTTGGCATCGTCAGCCCGGTTCCGCATGAGATGATATAAATATAAAGAATTCTTATCAAACACCAAAACAGCTTCTGAACGATAATTGAATGTTGACAATCATGAACTCGATATATCATTATTCTATACATTGTAGATGATTTTCTGGCTGTTTGTCTGTTTATGAGGCCTTTCGAAAACAGTCTTGTATGTGTGTTATTTGATAACTCGACATTGTTTTGTTGTCCATTTTATGTACGTATGAGTATAAATTAATTGGAATTTTGGCCTTTTTGTGCACAGTGTCCGAAAAACTGCGCCGACTGCCTGCTAAAATTCATATTTGTCTTGATCTAATATATAATTTAGAAGCTGTTTTCATGGTTTTGGTGTTTAATATTTTTTTTTTACATTTTCTTACATCTCATGCGGTACCGGGCTGACGATGCCAAGTTTTTGCGTTTATTTTCTATAAACGAGACTGTCCATCACGGAAAGCTTACTTCCAACGTTTAGATTCACGCATTCATTAGTTCTGTTCCTTTTCTTGCATCTGACAAGGTCTGAGACTCAAAATCAAACAAGGGAAGGTGACTTTTTCCTGCATGTATATGTCGCCGAGACTGATCTTGAACACATGCTTCGCCGTACTAAATGAATATCTGGCAAAATGCATGGCTAATCCTTTATTGTGTAAAAGAAGCAATCTATATGCGACAAAATAGCATTCTTATATTTTTCATAAATAGTTTTCAGAGAAAATAAATAAACCAAATCTTGAGCCGATGTCAAATTTGTTTACCTTTTCGACTCCCCTTTTGCAAAACCGGAAACTCCTCGCATGGAATTGCGTTCTGAACCGCGGTTTCGCATGCGATTGGTAGGCGTGATAGAAGAACTGCTTCCACTTTACGCCACCTTAAAATACGGTGCATGCCCTGACTTGATGGCGCCCAAGTGTCGAATTGCATGGTTCGCATTTGCCTTAAGATGAGGTGTTACATAACATTATACAGGTTTTATAATTCTGAGGAAGAATGCACCTGTTAAAAATAACACATGCGTCGGTTCATTGAAATGCCGGTGGATCACATCAACTATCTAATGATTGTATGTATGATAACTGTTATTAATCTTTGAGAACTGATGAACAGATCACTGGCAACAGTTATGCTGAAAAAGAAGAAAAAGAAGCTCATAATCAATGCATAATCTTGCATTGTTAATGGTCTGAGACTGTTGACTGTTTATCAGATAACTGGTATTTTCTGGTAATAAATGTCTTTTAGTTTAGCTAAACTGTACAATGTAGAGCCCACATTTGTTTGCCCCTCCCCCCTTACCTCATAAGCCTTCGCAGCCTGATGGATAAGAGTGCTGATTCTTTTAGGTCTTTCACCGCTGTGTGTTCAAGCCCCGGCCAGCGCACAGATGAGAAAGCCATATTATGCTACCGGAAGGTCAGGTGGTTCTTCCCCGGGACCTCCAGTTTTCGCCCACCTCTGCTTAACGATCGCCTTGAAAGGGTAAGACTGTTATTTTTTATAATAAAAGTAAAAAGTATGCAAAGACCAGGAACTGAAACAATCAAAATCCAAATCCAGCCCTCAAACCATAGTTGGAAACAACTAAGATTACAAATAATCAAGATACAGAGAACATATGGCCAACCGAGTGAGCAGCTTGTTCCCAAAAGGTGGCCACTCAGCAACCCAAACCGAACCAAAAATAATAATAACATACATAAGGTAAAACATCACAGAAACTCTGACACCAAAAACAGGCAACAAAGTGTTACGCAGAAGGTTTTACACTCGGTCGACACGGGTGTAGAGCCTTATGCGTCGCCAGGACGGCGGAGGGTGACTTCCGGTTAAAGGGTTATCTACTAGTGTAACACACTAACAAGGAAACTCTAACAACGTTAGAATTTTTTAAGTTTATATATAATGTAAATTCTATATACAACAATACAATTTACAACTGTCACAATTACAATAATATACAACACATTAGTTCATGTCGCTGGCCCAAGTAAGGTGTTTGTTTCAAATCTGTAATCGATTTGCGTACAATACGCAAATAGATTACCGTCTGACGTCAACACCGTACTCGGCTCAGCGCCATGAACTAAAGAAAAACACAAAGGACAAAAAACGTTAGTTTGAGCTCATACAAAAAAAACAAGGCCTTATGTTGGTAGACTTCACTTTGTCGTTCCCTGGATCATGTCATGGGCCAGTCCATATATCATGAGGAACACCAACTTATAATTACACGTGCACGCTTATATACTGGTCGCTTCCTGGATCGTACCAGGGACCAGTCTATATATATATATTAATACACCTTAGTGGACGAACACTGTCCCACACTTGATGTGACCTTCAGATCTTATCACAGAATCTGGCAAAACTGTGCTAACCACTTCCGCCTACATTTTGTGCTTCCCGCCTCTGCTTGGGAACCTTGCACAAACGGCGTTGTAACTGCCTCTACCCGGGTTGGTATTAACCTGGAGACGTAAATCGAATCTCCAGGTGAGACGTGGCTCTAAGTCCTAACAGCTGACTGCCGGACTTGATGTGCCTAAAAATAACGAACTTACACTTAATACATTGTAACTACATAATAACAATACGTAAGACTTGGGCCTGTCTTGGAAATACCATACAACGCCCTCGGCGAATGCCGAGCATAACGTGCACACGCCAGCCGTGTCACTAGACACGACTCGCGCTCACGATGTAAAGCTAAAAGTGTGCTTACCACTTCCGCCAATGAAGAAACGTAGATCCTACTACGCATGTGCGTCGAAGGATCTGACGTCAAACATTGTCAAGAAGTATACTGACGTCAACAGGCATTACCATGACATACCCCACATAAAACATGAATAATCTAAACAATGACCTATTTACATTAAATTGACTGACCAAAATCTAACTCGCATATGTATTAATTCATTTCTTTAAACTAAACGTAATACCATTTGCCATAGAATATAATAGCTGAATAAGCGTTTCTCACACATTTGGAATCATAACGTTTGATCTGACATCATGACATCAATGATGTTATACCATATGACGCCGTCTAATGAAGGCAAATCAAACGCATGATGACCAAATATTACTATTATAACTTATGGAAAAAACCCTTAATGCGGTGCATGCTATGGCGTCAATTGACGTCACGAGTATATAAATTAGTTCCATTACAAATCAATCTACTTCTATAGGCCACGTATACGTGAAACTAATATAAAAAGTGCTGACGTCGCAATAACATGAATGCAACTGACGTCACATGAATAACATGAATACAACTGACGTCACTGGACGTCAAATAGACGCACACCATTGCAACCAACATCAGTGATATAAACTATTTCCGAAATTTACAAAACTTCCTAATATACAAATATTATGCGCAGCATGCTTACTAACAAAATCGGTCGACACATGCGCAGCCTGATCACTGCCAACAAAATCAAATCAGTCGACACATATAATCATACCATATCAATCAGAAGTCACATTTTTCATTCTTAGCCAAACTATTCTAAATTAATATAATAAAATCTTACCCTTCTAGGTCTTAACACAGAATCTGGGCACACAACAATATAACATCCATCAAGAATTAAACAGCCACGTCTAACTTTTCATTAAAAGATAGGCGTATAAATACTATGCGTCTCACATTAAAATCATGCAACACACTTTCCACAATCAAAAGACTCGTGCAGGTATTCACCTTAAAATCATGCAATATGCTGTCCACGAGAGGTATTCACAAACAACCCATGCATAACGTAGTCACAATTTCCGTAAACGTTTTATTACCACAGTTACCCTAAAAACTGTAGCCTTACTGATTGAAAGGATTAAAATAATCTCGACGACATAGTGGACGATTAGATCCATTTCGTAACATAGGTTTCCCCTTAGGGAGAAAAAAACATAACAATGTTTCTTTTCTGAAATAGTACGAAATGCGATCGAATCGTAGGCTATGTCAAAACTGGAAAACTAGCTATATACACAACAACGGTGCGATGCATAACGTGGCCAAACTATCTACTAAGGTAGTCCGCCCCCAAATTATCTTGGCCGCGGATAGCAACGATCCTGAATCTGTACGGCTGTAATTTCATGGCCCAACGCATGATTCGGGGATTGAGCACCTTAGCTGTCTGCATATAAGACAAAGGTTTGTGGTCAGTTTCAAGTAGGAACTCCGCCCCATACAGGTACTTACGAAATTTCTCAACACCCCAGATAATACCCAAACATTCCTTCTCAATTACAGAGTAGTTCTTTTCCCGAGGTAACAATTTCTTGCTAGCATAAGCAATCGGCAAACGACCTTCACCTTCGAACTCCTGAAGCAAAATAGCTCCAAGACCAACGTCTGAAGCGTCTGTTCGAAGTACAAACGGGTTACCTTCTTGAAAAACAGGTAAGCGAAGAATAGGACTAGACGTGAGCCTACTCTTCAGGGTTTGAAATGCCCTTTCATGCTGATCTTGCCAATCTTTGATAGAATTAGGTCTATCCCGTTTAGTCAAATCAGTCAGAGGAGAAGCTATGGATGAAAAATTTGGGATAAAACGACGGTAAAACCCAGCTAATCCCAGAAAAGATTTAATTTGTCTTTTCGTACATGGACGAGGAGCATCTCTGATAGCCTGTATCTTGTCCTCTTGCGGTCGTACCGTCTGTCCGACGATATTGTGACCAAGGCACTCGATACTGCCATATCCGATCATGCATTTAGATGGTTTTGCCGTCAATTTGGCCGACCTGAGCCGATCTAACACTTGACGTAATGACGTCACATGATCCTTCCATGTTTCAGTAAATATCCACATGTCATCAACAAAGCTGTCAACATTTGGGAGATTGGACAATATGATTCTCATTAACCTACAAAATGAGGCTCCCGAATTGACCAAACCGAAGGGCATAGTTTTAAACTGGAATAAACCCTTAGGCGTTTCAAATGCCGTCAAAGGTTTAGACCTTTCAGTAAGACTGACTTGCCAATAACCCTTACTCAGGTCCATCTTTGTAAAGAATCTATGTCCCGACATTTTATTGATAACCTCCTCCATATTTGGCATAGGTTCTGCATCGAATTCCGTCACTTTGTTAAGCTTCCGGAAGTCGATACAGAATCTAACTGATCCGTCTTTCTTCGGAACTAGGACAACAGGAGATGAATACGGTGAAATCGACGGCTCGATTACCCCTAAATCCAACATATCCTGTATCTCCGTCTCCATGACGTTACGCGTCTTATACGGGATAGAATAACCCTTCGTCCGTATGGGTTCTGACGTGAGTAGTTTGATATCGTGCTGTATTTGATCAGTTCGACCGGGTAAACTTGATAGTACATCCGGGTACTGTTTAATCAACGCTTCAACCTCCATACGTTGTTCTGACGTTAACGTATCTGAAATACTGACGTCGTTATAAGTTTCCGGCTCTTTAGCTGTCGGAAAAGCACAATCATCAAGAGAAAATTCATCACTACCATCGTCATCAACCGACTCTGTAGTCTCAGTCGACAATAAACAATGTGACGGCACAGTACGACGTTCGACATACTGTTTCAGCATATTAGCATGATATGTACTCACGACACCATTGACGTCGATTTTATAGTCCATTCTATTCACCACCTCTACTACTTCATATGGACCCTTCCACTGCAATAACAGTTTATTACTGTCAGTTGGCAGTAATAACAGTACTTTATCTCCCACGTTAAATTTACGCGACCTAGCGCGTTTGTCATAATAAGCCTTTTGCTTTACTTGTACTTTCCGTAAATTATCATGTGCTAACTTACACGTCTGCTCTAACCGTTCTCTCAACTCAATTACGTACTGGTACGTAGACAGAACCTGCTCATCCTGTACCTCTTCAGACCATAATTCACGTAATATTGCCATAGGGCCCTTAACGTTACGTCCGTATAACAATTCGAACGGAGAAAACCCTAATGACTCTTGCGGAACCTCCCTTATTGCAAACAGTAGTGCTGGGAGATATTTATCCCAGTCTTTTGGACGTTCTGCGCACATCCTACGTAGCATTTGCTTCAACGTCGCGTGAAAACGCTCTACGAGACCGTTACAAATAGGATGATACGGCGTCGTGGTTAACTGCTGGAGTGATAACAGCCTGCTTACTTCTTTCATAACTTCAGCAGTAAACTGACTTCCGCAATCTGTTAACATTTCATCAGGTATGCCAACTCTACTAAACATCTCAACTAACGCTTCGGCTACGCGTTCCGTCTCAATGCCGGGTAACGCTACCGCCTCGGGATATCTCGTTGCATAATCTATCATTGTTAAAATATAGCGGGATTTCCTATCAGAACGAGGTTCTATCGGTCCAACTATATCAACAGCGACTCGTTTAAATGGTGTGTCAATCTGTGGCAACTTTCCTAAAGGAACCTTAGTGACACGACCTTTTTGAATAGTCCTTTGACATATGTCACAAGATTTACAAAACCTTGCCACATCACCACAAATTCCAGGCCAAAAGAACTCAGTTAAAACTCTATCCATAGTTTTCTTTATGCCCAAATGACCTGACATCAAGGTTTCGTGCGCCAATCTTAACACCTTTTCACGAAAACCTTCAGGGATAATAAGTTGCAAAGTGACCTTGTTTCCCTTAGTAAACTGCCTATACAATAAATCTTTCTTTCGAATAAACTTAGTTTCACCCCGGTTCAATCCACGACTAATCGTCACATTCCCAGATTCCACTCTTTGCCTTATGCCATTCAATTTAGGGTCAACAACTTGGGCCTGCTTCAATGCCTCCTTATCACTAGCAATAATTTGATCAGGAACTTTAAGTTTCCTATAGACCTCTTCACCTTGCTTAGCTTGTGACCTAGTCACTGCCGCCATTGCAAAATGGGACATATCGGGAAGTTTTGACCCGTCAATATTTCCAATAACCAGGTCATACAATGTATCTTCCATGCACAATGCCTCAGTTTTTCCTGTGAAAAATGGACAATCTATGTCAACCATTGCTAAGGGATACCTTTGGGTAGATTCATCAATCAAAGTTACATCAGATTCTCTACCAAGTAACTGATCATTAGAAACCAAGTTTCTACGAACGACACACCCAGTACAACCTGTGTCCCTTAAAACTACAACAGTCTTACCATTAACCGTACCCTGCGCTGTTGGTAATCGCGACCTTAAAAAGTAACAGACACCTTCCCTATCCACGTTATCATTGATTAGTGGACTTTCTTCCTTACTCTTATAGAGACCTTCAATTTCATGAGACCTATTCATTGTAGTTTTACAAAAGCTCATTTGATGTCCGCCACCCCGACCACGTCCGCGGGAATAACCCCGACCACGGCCACGATCTGAATTACTACCCTTCGTCTGTACAGTATCGCTCTTACTCTGTGATCTTTGTGTCTCATCTTTCGGTGCATAATTACTCCCCTTACTTCCGCTATACCCGCTTGCACTTGCACCTACCTCTGCACTATATGCTTGCTTCCTATCGGGATTCTTAAAACATTTATATGTTAAATGTCCCTTACCACAAATACTACATTTTATCTCTGGCTTCGCACTCGGCTTATTATCAGATCTACTCTGAGTTACGCCCTTACTATCACGCTGCCCCTTATTAACACAAGCGTAGACACCGCCACGTGCTTCTGCAAATAAATCTGCTTCCCTAGCCATCTCACCTAGATTCGTGAATGTTTTCGGTTTCAAATGAACATATAGTTCTTTACTACAGGATTCTAAAAACTGATCTCTAGCGAAAAAATCGCAAACAGCTTCGTAAGACTGGTCTACTTTCGCCATTTTCAACCATTTATTAAGATACGACCTAAGTCTACTACTAAACTGAATAAACGTTTCGGACTTTTCAGGCCTATCATAGCGAAATTTCTTCCTAAAACCGCGTTCAGTCATATCAAAATTCTTTAACAACGCATCTTTCAACTTGTCATAATCTGCTGCATCATCTACAGACAATCTATCATATACATCAAGCGCGCGACCTTTAAGTAATGCGCTTAAATATGCAGCCCAAACATTTTTATCCCATTTATTCGCCGTCGCGTATTTCTCAAACCTTGATAAGTAACTATCCATTTTGTCCTTACTTTCATCAAAATACGGTAACTTGGGATCTCGCGCATGCGCTAACTTTTCAGCCTTTTGTTTTTCTAATTCAACTCTAAACGTTACCTTCTGCAAATCTATCTGATTCTTCAACTCGCGTTGCTGCAATTCAAAACTATACTTCAACTTTTCTAACTCAACTTCGCTCGACAACTTTGCTTCCTTATCGCTTTCGACTTGATACAACCTAGCTTCCCTATCTTTCTCGGCTTGCCGCTCTATACTTTCAATCCGCGCCATCTCGATTTCCCTATCCGCCGCAATCTTAGCTTCTTCCGTCGCCCTATCCGCCGCAATCTTAGCTTCTTCCGTCGCGATCCTAGCCAATTCAATTTCCCTATCTTTTTCGGCCTGCGCGATCCTAGCTAACTCAATTTCCCTATCTTTTTCAGCCTGCGCAATCTTTTCTTTCTCCGCCGCGATCTTCTCTTTCTCCGCCGCGATCTTCTCTTTATCAAGTTCCCTTACCGCGTGCCTTTCTGCCCTTTCAGTCTCTTGCTGTTGCCTTACAAATTCCTGCAACGTTTGCCCTTCATAACCTAACTCCCTTCCCGTCTTAACTAACTGATCCATGACGCTTAACGTAATGCTCACGTTAACTTAACTGAAACCGACGTTCACTTATAGTCACACACGTTAACTAAAACGTTAACAATAATAATAACAAACTAATCCAACTAAAACGTTGATTAATTAGTATACTCGCGATCTGGACGTAGCCATTAAAGTTACGTTCATAACAGACCGGAAATGACGTCATAAACTGACGTTGACTTTGCCGAGAATTACTTTTCACTATTAGATGACGTAATTAGATGACGTAAATAACCCACATACAATTACGCCCAACTTGATCTAGCGTATCGGATATACAAACGTAACGTATGTAACGCAACGTATTAACACTGACACGACAACTGTACGTCCTACATTACAAAACCATATTAGATACCAACGGTAAATCAAACTTAAGATTCCGCTATTAGGTTTAAATCATTGTAACGATATTATATAACGTTACGAGTGACCTACGTTACTAAATCAGGACATAAAATGGACCTCAGTAACGGTTACGACACAACGTACAAAACGTTTAGGTTAATAAACTTACAGATTGTCATGCAACAGCAGTGCCAAGGTACTCAACCGGACCTTAAAACTAAATACGTATCATCCGTGCCAAGACAATTCAGGTCTATATACCTCAGTTTCCCCACTCAGATATGCAACCTGTTACATTTTATCACAAATTAATGCATGGGCTATCGCACTTCATCACGCAGGGAATAAGGATAGTTGACCTTAATTGAGTGTAGGTTACATTTACAAGAATTTAGTGGCAAAATTGCTCCCCTAAAATTCACAGCCTTACAAACATCCTTACGTCACCTTAGAAAAGAACAATCAGAAAGTCAATAATAAAAAAAAATGTCTGACAAAATTGTGCCTAGATTCTGTATATATTGTCAATGTCTTACACTGGCAGATATTAACCAGAAGTCAAATCCCGTTACTTCATGACACCATGTTACGCAGAAGGTTTTACACTCGGTCGACACGGGTGTAGAGCCTTATGCGTCGCCAGGACGGCGGAGGGTGACTTCCGGTTAAAGGGTTATCTACTAGTGTAACACACTAACAAGGAAACTCTAACAACGTTAGAATTTTTTAAGTTTATATATAATGTAAATTCTATATACAACAATACAATTTACAACTGTCACAATTACAATAATATACAACACATTAGTTCATGTCGCTGGCCCAAGTAAGGTGTTTGTTTCAAATCTGTAATCGATTTGCGTACAATACGCAAATAGATTACCGTCTGACGTCAACACCGTACTCGGCTCAGCGCCATGAACTAAAGAAAAACACAAAGGACAAAAAACGTTAGTTTGAGCTCATACAAAAAAAACAAGGCCTTATGTTGGTAGACTTCACTTTGTCGTTCCCTGGATCATGTCATGGGCCAGTCCATATATCATGAGGAACACCAACTTATAATTACACGTGCACGCTTATATACTGGTCGCTTCCTGGATCGTACCAGGGACCAGTCTATATATATATATTAATACACCTTAGTGGACGAACACTGTCCCACACTTGATGTGACCTTCAGATCTTATCACAGAATCTGGCAAAACTGTGCTAACCACTTCCGCCTACATTTTGTGCTTCCCGCCTCTGCTTGGGAACCTTGCACAAACGGCGTTGTAACTGCCTCTACCCGGGTTGGTATTAACCTGGAGACGTAAATCGAATCTCCAGGTGAGACGTGGCTCTAAGTCCTAACAGCTGACTGCCGGACTTGATGTGCCTAAAAATAACGAACTTACACTTAATACATTGTAACTACATAATAACAATACGTAAGACTTGGGCCTGTCTTGGAAATACCATACAACGCCCTCGGCGAATGCCGAGCATAACGTGCACACGCCAGCCGTGTCACTAGACACGACTCGCGCTCACGATGTAAAGCTAAAAGTGTGCTTACCACTTCCGCCAATGAAGAAACGTAGATCCTACTACGCATGTGCGTCGAAGGATCTGACGTCAAACATTGTCAAGAAGTATACTGACGTCAACAGGCATTACCATGACATACCCCACATAAAACATGAATAATCTAAACAATGACCTATTTACATTAAATTGACTGACCAAAATCTAACTCGCATATGTATTAATTCATTTCTTTAAACTAAACGTAATACCATTTGCCATAGAATATAATAGCTGAATAAGCGTTTCTCACACATTTGGAATCATAACGTTTGATCTGACATCATGACATCAATGATGTTATACCATATGACGCCGTCTAATGAAGGCAAATCAAACGCATGATGACCAAATATTACTATTATAACTTATGGAAAAAACCCTTAATGCGGTGCATGCTATGGCGTCAATTGACGTCACGAGTATATAAATTAGTTCCATTACAAATCAATCTACTTCTATAGGCCACGTATACGTGAAACTAATATAAAAAGTGCTGACGTCGCAATAACATGAATGCAACTGACGTCACATGAATAACATGAATACAACTGACGTCACTGGACGTCAAATAGACGCACACCATTGCAACCAACATCAGTGATATAAACTATTTCCGAAATTTACAAAACTTCCTAATATACAAATATTATGCGCAGCATGCTTACTAACAAAATCGGTCGACACATGCGCAGCCTGATCACTGCCAACAAAATCAAATCAGTCGACACATATAATCATACCATATCAATCAGAAGTCACATTTTTCATTCTTAGCCAAACTATTCTAAATTAATATAATAAAATCTTACCCTTCTAGGTCTTAACACAGAATCTGGGCACACAACAATATAACATCCATCAAGAATTAAACAGCCACGTCTAACTTTTCATTAAAAGATAGGCGTATAAATACTATGCGTCTCACATTAAAATCATGCAACACACTTTCCACAATCAAAAGACTCGTGCAGGTATTCACCTTAAAATCATGCAATATGCTGTCCACGAGAGGTATTCACAAACAACCCATGCATAACGTAGTCACAATTTCCGTAAACGTTTTATTACCACAGTTACCCTAAAAACTGTAGCCTTACTGATTGAAAGGATTAAAATAATCTCGACGACATAGTGGACGATTAGATCCATTTCGTAACACAAAGAACCACAACAGAACTACCGCCTTGGAACGGTCAGTAATGAATTACTGGGGGGCTTAAATCGATTTTACAGGCCCAACCTCACCCTCAGTTTCTGAAGTGGTACAAAACATTTAGTTGGTCGTTCGGTTCGCATGATAACCCTCTAACTCGTCAATGAATCATCACGGTAAACACATAAATCAAATTTCAACACCATGAAGAAGCAAAGACGAGGACTCAACAGATACAACGGGCCGTCTGACAGGTGGAGATCCCTGTCCTGCCAAACAACCCCACTGGAAATCTGAAGCAAAAGAAGGTCACCAGTTGAGCCCCGGTGGACCAAGCAACAGACAAAAAGGCTCCGGTCCCAACCAACTAAAATATATAGCTTTAGGTCGGGGCCATCATAGAGTCTGACGACCGATCCCCCGGTGTGCAATTAAAGAGTGCAGCAAAGCTATCAACCGTGATTGGGTTAATCACTAAGCATGCAGACTGTCGCATAACATTTAAATTATAGCCAATACGTTTGTGACGTATTATTATTTTTCGGAATTGATCAGAAAAATCAATCCTACCCTTAATCTTTTTGAATTTGTATACTAAGTCACCATAAAATTCTGGTTCCGATAGGCCTTGGTGTAATTATTATTTTAATCCGACATCAAATTTTGAAACCAATTCATGGTGTCTGCGATAGAATTTAGAAAAAGCCTTTCTAAGCTTATGATACCGATAGCCCTGTTGAAGAAGTTTAGCAGTTAAACATTTATTACGAGCATTAAAGTCATCTACATGACTACACACTCTAGCAAATCTTATAAGTTGAGAAATATACACTCCATAAGAGGGACGACGTGGAACGTCACCATCCAAAAATGGAAAATTAACTATATCAAAGTCAAAGTCATCACGTTTATCATAAATTTTAAACCTTCTGGGAAAAGGCGTTTTTAAGCTCCGGCTTGCTGCCTAATCCCAATAAATTCATGTGTTGTATTATTATATGTCTAGATGAAATAAAATATTGTTTAAACTAAATTTTAAACCTTGTAAAGATATACTGAAAATACCGAAACACAAATCACTATGACAAGCGGTTCGAACTTCACGTTTGATGATAGAATGTGGGTTGATGTGCATAAACTCATAAAACCCATGTCATATAACTGGCTAAAAGTAGGGGGGACATGTTTTTGAAACATGGCATATTGCGCCACAAAAACAGTTTCAATTTCTGGTTTCCCTTTGAGAGATGCAATACAAACAATAGCGGGACAATGAATGTGATCCCAATTACCCGATTTTTTAGCGATTTGTAAACCGTTTTATGTGAAACTCAAAGTTGTCTAATCACTGTCATTTACAATGACGAAACTGTACATGTAGTGAGAAGCTTACAGCGATACCTCGCGATAAAACAGTTAATGATTTTATACCACGACAGAGCAGTGGGGCCTTTAAGATGCCCTGTAAAGATATTGCAAGTATTGCCATCATAAAATTTGCTGCCGGATGTTTTGATGCACACTACCTGTGCAAAGGCTAAAAAACATCAACATAACATAACAATATTGCATAATGAAAACTTTGTTACTTATGTATACGGAAATTTACTCAGTATGGCAAATAAAATATATACTGTTCAAAGGAAGTTTTTCATCACCATATATACTCCTCGCCAAAAGTTTAGCATATTTTTAAAATAAATGTATTAAGATCATTAGAAATCATAATACTTTAGTTCTAGTTTTAAGTATTAAGATAAATGCATTCTTTTATCAACACCAATGCTTAAGCATTGCAAAAACACCAATTTTAAATTGATTTGCGCTAGCATTGCAGAAAGTGAGCACAGAAATGAATGCCCCCGAAATTCCCGTTTTCGAGAGGAAATAATGCTTTGTTTTAATGGTTATAAAAGCAGTAATTTCGTTTTCGCCAAAACATCTAGCATTACTAAACTTAAATTTGTGTAAAAGAAAAGTCACTTACAGCGTTTTACAAGAAGATTTTTTTCTTCCTAAAAAGTTTTTAAGACATGTACGTTCGTGCTCGCCCTGTGCAGTTCTTACTCAAATTCAAATCAAACTTGCTAATTCCACGATGACGAATCATTGGTGATAACAGACATGAGGTCATGACGTTAACTTACGTCGACACCGTCTCCCTTATAGGTTTTGCGCGACAGCATCAACTGAAATGACACTTGCAAACGTAACAAAATTAAAACAATAAAACTCGTCTATAAGAGTGTTGCATAAGATAACGCCATTATCGCCTTAGACGTTTCATAAATTTAACGGTCTTTTACTGATGCGGTCATTTACGTAAATAATACGATTAAAGTGTGTAATCTTTTAACTGGATACGTTTCAAGCATATGGGTCTAAAATATTTAAAAAAAACTGTCACGAGTGAAAAGATCACCAGCCAGGAATAAAAAGTGGAAGTTTTAAAATTCCTCAGTATAGTACATGTATACGTTATAAGGCAACTGAGGCCCCATGGAATAATTTCCTACTAACAGTTCCAAGGCGGTGCTTCTGGCACGAGACCACAATTAGTTTTACTATATAGTTTAATTATCCATCCTTCCATGAAACTTTTTTCACAACACTTCAGGCACTTTTAACTCTCTTTTCCTCAAGTCTCTGAGGCATGACAAACACTTTTCAAACAGTTTAAACAGGAATAAACCAGCTTGTCTTTCTGCTGTTTTTACCGTAAACATTGACCCGTCAACTTATGAGACAAACTGCCGCTGTAGGGGCACCTATGAAGGGTGTGATTCGGTTCCTCTAGTTACCGCCAGTGCTGGGGATTCTGAACTAATTATACATTTTCAAGAAGCATATCCAAGGCTCTTTTCAGTTTGCTATAGCAAGCAGGATATTCAGTCAAACTGGCCTTCTTAGAAACCAATGAACCAGGGAACTATTTGTGCGAAAGTATATCCTGAAAGTGTTCAACCAATCAAGGGAAATAATTGTGGACTGATTCCTATCAGACCCTCATTTGGCATTAAAATAAAAAACTTTGCCTTTTAATCTATTTCTACACCTTTCTAGAACTTGTTCTGGTAGTATGAGGTCAGTTACTTAAACTGTAGAAATCTGACAGACATTTAAACAGATATACTAGAAGTCCGATTTTCGCACCTTGTGGAACACCACATTTTGACAAAAAAATTGGTAGTTTTTTGGCTATAACTTCCTTATTTGTTGATATTTTTCATGAAGTAAACTTTTCCTAAGTCTTTAGGAAGGTTTCTATCTATCTGCACCAAAATAAATGAGAAAAAAATAATTCTTGCATGTCTATAGTAAAATTTAATCAAATTTTAAAGAATTTAAAAAACAATTAAATTCTATAATTAAAATTTGAAAATGAAAATGAATACTAAAACTACTGAATTTTAGCCTTCATAGCTTTCATACCAATGCTAAAGAAGATGAGAGGCACTTCAAGTCCTGTGTTTATCAGCCTTGAGATTAAGAAGCAAATAACTGTCACTAGTGCCAGTAAAGTGTCACTGAAGAGTCAACAGAATACACGAACGCACCTGCATATAGGTATACACAAGAATGTCATCTGTGGCAGGATAAAAGCCATGACTACTTATATATTGTCAGATGTAGAATTACATATCTCTAAGAAGTTGACAGCACTCAAGAAAGGTATAAATAATTCAGAAGTCCAATTTTTCCCCATTCGAAAGTGTTATCAGGCCAATTTTAGTGACGGAATGTTTCCCGGATGAACACGCGAACAGAGAAAAGAGGCTCAGAAAGTTCTGAGTCAGGATGTAAAAGCAAGATGCAGCTTAATTCTTAAGGAACTCATGAAAGATCATGCCGGTAACATGGCTGCCTTTAAGCGGATCTTACCTAAAGTTCTGGAATCGACGCTGTCACGTTATGATGGGGACTGTTCCAAATGTGCGAACAATTCTGTTGTGTGCCATGGTGGTGTTACGAATAACTGGTGGAATCGCTCCATGTTTCTGTCATCTAACAGGATCCATAACCTAAACATGAATGAAAATGACAAGGTTTTACTATTAGAAATACTGAAAATGAAGTTAAGTGTTGCTTCTGTAGAACAAATGAAACTATACACTGATACTCAGAAATGTGAAGCAGTTAACCGTGCTTTAAGTGTTTTACTCCCAAAGAATGTCAATTTCTCTGCCACAATGGACGGACGGGGTTCTTCAGCAATTCACATGGTCAATAATGATCCAGGAACTTCTGCTATTAAGAAATGTGAATATTCTGGAATTGAACTTTCATCTCGTACAATGCGTGCTCTGAGCGCAGCAGACAGGGATTCGGACTACCACAGAAACTATTCGAAGAGATCGGAAGTTGTTAAGCATAAGCTTGTGGTGAACAGTAAGAGAATTCAAGCTCATTCTGAGTATAAGCAAAGTACCAAAGTTAAATCAGACTACAGAAAAAGACAGCTTGATCATATTCCATCTAACCATTGCTCATGGAACTGATCAGAAGTGACTTTAGCAACAGCTTATAGTGTTATTTGCTTTCCTATTATTCTGTTCTGTTATGTTTGATGAGAATTTGGAGATACTGATGAATTTAGTAAAAGAATTCGGTACTCAATTTGGCACCAAATTCTTTTTCTAAATTCTTTCTGAACATTCACCAAGTTCTTTTACCAAATTCTTTTCTGAAATTTTTTGTGAATGAATGGATATAAGTCGGTTTACGTGCTTGCCTGTTTCTCCTTTTGTCTTCGGCTGGACGTTAGATTTAAACTGTTCGCATTAGATAAGTAATAAAAATTAATCGAAACCTTTGGTATTGTTGTTACTTAGAATCCAGATTTAATTATGTTTCCAAAATGTATCCAACCATGTACAGTAATTAGACCCAAAATTCTGAGCTGGAAGTACCACAACCAAAAGTGCAGACCCAGATCAGCCTGCTTCTTTACGAGCAATCTGATCAGGATCTGCCATTTTACTAAGCCATTTTAAAGCTTTAAGAAAGACCAGCTTCCAACCACTTTTAGGACAATTACTGTAACTGGTCAAGATACAGATCCCAGGTTATGGGTCCTAGGTTCAGATATGGATTCCACACCATAAGGTGGCTTCCTCTTCCCAGACAAGACAGTGGCACTATATGCAACACAAATTCCAAGACGACGACTTGTGTACCCTAAAGGTTGATCTGGATCTACACTGTTTGCAAAGGTTTACACACGAGTGTACAGATTACTGTATACCTTTTTATAACTTAAGGTGCAATAAACACAGCGGATATTCCCCATGACTCTGACATTTGCCACGGTTGACACACTTGATTCGCTCACAGTTGAGTTCATGGGGCTCGGCCGACAAATGGTCTGACCGTATACACAAGACATTGTGACAGAGGTGGCTTATATCTCTGTCACCAATATCCAAATGCCTTGTGAAAACCATGAAACACAATCTGTGAGCTGTGGTACATCTCCACTGTCCAGTTACTGGGCACTTGTATTTCACAGCGCCATAACCATTTTTCTGCACTTTCCGCGCCCATAGCAAGCATTCTCCATTCTCCGCCCGAGCGCTATGTTCCACAAACAGATTCTGGTATTTTTCATAAAAGCCCTCCATACTGACTTCTCAGAATGAGGCTACCAACACAGACAAGTGAAGGAATACCTTATGACCTCTAAATCCAGACTGCATTCAAGTTCCATTAGGGAACCCATGTCAATATTGGCCAATTTTAACGGTTCTCACTTAAAAGTCCAATGTATTCAAAAAATTAAAATAAAATACTCACTGCCTGTAGAACGCCTTTAAATGTAGGAGAAATTCTGTCTCTGTGCCAAATCCTAGGGCTGTATCAGCGAAAATGACCTCGCAAACTGAAAGTATAAACAATTACCCCACCCTATATCAGGCACGAGACCACAATTAGTTTTACTATAGGTCTTCTACGAATTTTAAAAGTAAAAAGTATGCTAAGACCAGGAACTGAAACAATCAAAATCCAAATCCAGCCCTCAAACCATAGTTGGAAACAACTAAGATTACAAATAATCGAGATACAGAGAACATATGGCCAACCGAGCGAGCAGCTTGTTCCCAAAAGGTGGCCACTCAGCAACCCAAACCGAACCAAAAATAATAATAACATACATAAGGTAAAACATCACAGAAACTCTGACACCAAAAACAGGCAACAAAGAACCACAACAGAACTACCGCCTTGGAACGGTCAGTAATGAATTACTGGGGGGCTTAAATCGATTTTACAGGCCCAACCTCACCCTCAGTTTCTGAAGTGGTACAAAACATTTAGTTGGTTGTTCGGTTCGCATGATAACCCTCTAACTCGTCAATGAATCATCACGGTAAACACATAAATCAAATTTCAACACCATGAAGAAGCAAAGACGAGGACTCAACAGATACAACGGGCCGTCTGGCAGGTGGAGATCCCTGTCCTGCCAAACAACCCCACTAGAAATCTGAAGCAAAAGAAGGTCACCAGTTGAGCCCCGGTGGACCAAGCAACAGACAAAGAGGCTCCGGTCCCAACCAACTAAAATATATAGCTTTAGGTCGGGGCCATCATAGAGTCTGACGACCGATCCCCCGGTGTGCAATTAAAGAGTGCAGCAAAGCTATCAACCGTGATTGGGTTAATCACTAAGCATGCAGACTGTCGCATAACATTTAAATTGTAGCCAATACGTTTGTGACGTATTATTATTTTTCGGAATTGATCAGAAAAATCAGTCCTACCCTTAATCTTTTTGAATTTGTATACTAAGTCACCATAAAATTCTGGTTCCGATAGGCCTTGGTGTAAAAGAAATTTTAATCCGACATCAAATTTTGAAACCAATTCATGGTGTCTGCGATAGAATTTAGAAAAAAGCCTTTCTAAGCTTATGATACCGATAGCCCTGTTGAAGAAGTTTAGCAGTTAAACATTTATTACGAGCATTAAAGTCATCTACATGACTACACACTCTAGCAAATCTTATAAGTTGAGAAATATACACTCCATAAGAGGGACGACGTGGAACGTCACCATCCAAAAATGGAAAATTAACTATATCAAAGTCAAAGTCATCACGTTTATCATAAATTTTAGAAGATACAAAACCGTTAGAAATAGATAGATGTAAATCCTAAAAGGGGGCCTCGGTATTTGAAGTATTAGCTTTATTCAATTTAAGTTCAGGTGGGTAAATTTGGTTAACCATGCTTTCAAAATAAGGATTATCAATATTCAGAAGATCGTCTAAATATCTAGAGGTTGAGTTAAATGCCTCAATGATATCAGCTTGATTATCAACAGAAAGAGAAGTCATGAAATCTCTTTCATAACAAAATAAAAACAAATCGGCCACAAGAGGAGCACAATTTGTACCCATCGGAATACCAACAATTTGTCTGTATAACTTATTACCAAATCTGATGTAAATATTATCTAAGAGATATGATAAGGCGTCACATACATTCTGACATGACCAAAGACTATATCCTCTATATATTTTACGGTCAGTAGAAGTGAAAAACGCTTTCTTATCGTTACAGGCAATAAAAAGGGTATCTTCATTTTTGGAGAACTTTTTGAAGGCCCTCTCAATCAAATCAACAAGTTTTTCCTTTATTAAATTATGGGGTAATGTGGTATAAAGAGTAGAAAAATCATAAGTGGACAAACTAGTCGCACGGAAAAAACTGTTTACACTTTCTAGTTCAGTGGTGGTAAGGTTTATTCACTGAATAAGGGATGTCACACCTGTCTGATTTAGCATACTATGCATGTGCAATCAATGCACCGTTCAAAATCTCTTACCTGGCTAATTGTGCGTAAATACATGCTTAGAAGCCATGCATCCTATGACTCCTTAAAAAGGCCAAATTCTGAACTTCATGATTCCAATGCTAATACTCTACTGTTGAAATATTTGAACAGGTTTCTTAACTAAAACTGGATATTTGTGGAAACTGAACCTAAAGACAGCTATTCAGAAGACCTTGAATAAAGGACATATGCAATACTGAAGGTCTTGAGAAACAGTTTTCAAACTATTTATAAGAACTTGTTGACTGGCTTTCGCCATGGCAGTATAGGCTTTGCAGAACTGATGCTTATCAATATATCTCTTTGCATAGACATCACTGGATTCTGATATCTTTCCCTCTTCATCTTATTCATTTTACTGTTTACCATGTACATGCATGTACTTGGATTTTTACTCAAAGTGATATAAAAACATATGTGTGAATGTGGTCTTACAAGCAAATAAAGTTCCAAAATGATCTGTAAAACTTGCACCACCTCACTAAATATTGGGACAGGAATGTCTGGGCAAACACTGTAGACCAAGACCAGACTGTTCAGGGACAGCAATAGTATTTCACATTCTGCCAACACCTTTGTGCCAAATTGATGATAGTCAAATCAGTGAAGCTTCTGGTAAAATCAACTTAATTTAGGTTTACAATGGCATCTGCTGCTCAGATGGCTTCTGTCAATATTAAAGCTGCTATGATAAGGTATTATACCAGTTATAAGCAGTCAGCTGTAGCAGATTAGGTTTAAATTGTGCTAAAATGGGCAGTCGACCTTACCAAAAAGTGGACTTGGCGGTTCCGCATCAGACCTGTTCTTAAAATTTGTATAAGAGCTATATATTAGTTTAATTATCCATCCTTCCATGAAACTTTTTTCACAACACTTCAGGCACTTTTAACTCTCTTTTCCTCAAGTCTCTGAGGCATGACAAACACTTTTCAAACAGTTTAAACAGGAATAAACCAGCTTGTCTTTCTGCTGTTTTTACCGTAAACATTGACCCGTCAACTTATGAGACAAACTGCCGCTGTAGGGGCACCTATGAAGGGTGTGATTCGGTTCCTCTAGTTACCGCCAGTGCTGGAGATTCTGAACTAATTATACATTTTCAAGAAGCATATCCAAGGCTCTTTTCAGTTTGCTATAGCAAGCAGGATATTCAGTCAAACTGGCCTTTATAGAAACCAATGAACCAGGGAACTATTTGTACGAAAGTATATCCTGAAAGTGTTCAACCAATCAAGGGAAATAATTGTGGACTGATTCCTATCAGACCCTCATTTGGCATTAAAATAAAAAACTTTGCCTTTTAATCTATTTCTACACCTTTCTAGAACTTGTTCTGGTAGTATGAGGTCAGTTACTTAAACTGTAGAAATCTGACAGACATTTAAACAGATATACTAGAAGTCCGATTTTCGCACCTTGTGGAACACCACATTTTGACAAAAAAATTGGTAGTTTTTTGGCTATAACTTCCTTATTTGTTGATATTTTTCATGAAGTAAACTTCTCCTAAGTCTTTAGGAAGGTTTCTATCTATCTGCACCAAAATAAATGAGAAAAAAATAATTCTTGCATGTCTATAGTAAAATTTAATCAAATTTTAAAGAATTTAAAAAACAATTAAATTCTATAATTAAAATTTGAAAATGAAAATGAATACTAAAACTACTGAATTTTAGCCTTCATAGCTTTCATACCAATGCTAAAGAAGATGAGAGGCACTTCAAGTCCTGTGTTTATCAGCCTTGAGATTAAGAAGCAAATAACTGTCACTAGTGCCAGTAAAGTGTCACTGAAGAGTCAACAGAATACACGAACGCACCTGCATATAGGTATACACAAGAATGTCATCTGTGGCAGGATAAAAGCCATGACTACTTATATATTGTCAGATGTAGAATTACATATCTCTAAGAAGTTGACAGCACTCAAGAAAGGTATAAATAATTCAGAAGTCCAATTTTTCCCCATTCGAAAGTGTTATCAGGCCAATTTTAGTGACGGAATGTTTCCCGGATGAACACGCGAACAGAGAAAAGAGGCTCAGAAAGTTCTGAGTCAGGATGTAAAAGCAAGATGCAGCTTAATTCTTAAGGAACTCATGAAAGATCATGCCGGTAACATGGCTGCCTTTAAGCGGATCTTACCTAAAGTTCTGGAATCGACGCTGTCACGTTATGATGGGGACTGTTCCAAATGTGCGAACAATTCTGTTGTGTGCCATGGTGGTGTTACGAATAACTGGTGGAATCGCTCCATGTTTCTGTCATCTAACAGGATCCATAACCTAAACATGAATGAAAATGACAAGGTTTTACTATTAGAAATACTGAAAATGAAGTTAAGTGTTGCTTCTGTAGAACAAATGAAACTATACACTGATACTCAGAAATGTGAAGCAGTTAACCGTGCTTTAAGTGTTTTACTCCCAAAGAATGTCAATTTCTCTGCCACAATGGACGGACGGGGTTCTTCAGCAATTCACATGGTCAATAATGATCCAGGAACTTCTGCTATTAAGAAATGTGAATATTCTGGAATTGAACTTTCATCTCGTACAATGCGTGCTCTGAGCGCAGCAGACAGGGATTCGGACTACCACAGAAACTATTCGAAGAGATCGGAAGTTGTTAAGCATAAGCTTGTGGTGAACAGTAAGAGAATTCAAGCTCATTCTGAGTATAAGCAAAGTACCAAAGTTAAATCAGACTACAGAAAAAGACAGCTTGATCATATTCCATCTAACCATTGCTCATGGAACTGATCAGAAGTGACTTTAGCAACAGCTTATAGTGTTATTTGCTTTCCTATTATTCTGTTCTGTTATGTTTGATGAGAATTTGGAGATACTGATGAATTTAGTAAAAGAATTCGGTACTCAATTTGGCACCAAATTCTTTTTCTAAATTCTTTCTGAACATTCACCAAGTTCTTTTACCAAATTCTTTTCTGAAATTTTTTGTGAATGAATGGATATAAGTCGGTTTACGTGCTTGCCTGTTTCTCCTTTTGTCTTCGGCTGGACGTTAGATTTAAACTGTTCGCATTAGATAAGTAATAAAAATTAATCGAAACCTTTGGTATTGTTGTTACTTAGAATCCAGATTTAATTATGTTTCCAAAATGTATCCAACCATGTACAGTAATTAGACCCAAAATTCTGAGCTGGAAGTACCACAACCAAAAGTGCAGACCCAGATCAGCCTGCTTCTTTACGAGCAATCTGATCAGGATCTGCCATTTTACTAAGCCATTTTAAAGCTTTAAGAAAGACCAGCTTCCAACCACTTTTAGGACAATTACTGTAACTGGTCAAGATACAGATCCCAGGTTATGGGTCCTAGGTTCAGATATGGATTCCACACCATAAGGTGGCTTCCTCTTCCCAGACAAGACAGTGGCACTATATGCAACACAAATTCCAAGACGACGACTTGTGTACCCTAAAGGTTGATCTGGATCTACACTGTTTGCAAAGGTTTACACACGAGTGTACAGATTACTGTATACCTTTTTATAACTTAAGGTGCAATAAACACAGCGGATATTCCCCATGACTCTGACATTTGCCACGGTTGACACACTTGATTCGCTCACAGTTGAGTTCATGGGGCTCGGCCGACAAATGGTCTGACCGTATACACAAGACATTGTGACAGAGGTGGCTTATATCTCTGTCACCAATATCCAAATGCCTTGTGAAAACCATGAAACACAATCTGTGAGCTGTGGTACATCTCCACTGTCCAGTTACTGGGCACTTGTATTTCACAGCGCCATAACCATTTTTCTGCACTTTCCGCGCCCATAGCAAGCATTCTCCATTCTCCGCCCGAGCGCTATGTTCCACAAACAGATTCTGGTATTTTTCATAAAAGCCCTCCATACTGACTTCTCAGAATGAGGCTACCAACACAGACAAGTGATGGAATACCTTATGACCTCTAAATCCAGACTGCATTCAAGTTCCATTAGGGAACCCATGTCAATATTGGCCAATTTTAACGGTTCTCACTTAAAAGTCCAATGTATTCAAAAAATTAAAATAAAATACTCACTGCCTGTAGACCGCCTTTAAATGTAGGAGAAATTCTGTCTCTGTGCCAAATCCTAGGGCTGTATCAGCGAAAATGACGTCGCAAACTGAAAGTATAAACAATTACCCCACCCTATATCAGGCACGAGACCACAATTAGTTTTACTATAGGTCTTCTGCGAATTTTAAAAACTGTTTACACTTTCTAGTTCAGTGGTGGTAAGGTTTATTCACTGAATAAGGGATGTCACACCTGTCTGATTTAGCATACTATGCATGTGCAATCAATGCACCGTTCAAAATCTCTTACCTGGCTAATTGTGCGTAAATACATGCTTAGAAGCCATGCATCCTATGACTCCTTAAAAAGGCCAAATTCTGAACTTCATGATTCCAATGCTAATACTCTACTGTTGAAATATTTGAACAGGTTTCTTAACTAAAACTGGATATTTGTGGAAACTGAACCTAAAGACAGCTATTCAGAAGACCTTGAATAAAGGACATATGCAATACTGAAGGTCTTGAGAAACAGTTTTCAAACTATTTATAAGAACTTGTTGACTGGCTTTCGCCATGGCAGTATAGGCTTTGCAGAACTGATGCTTATCAATATATCTCTTTGCATAGACATCACTGGATTCTGATATCTTTCCCTCTTCATCTTATTCATTTTACTGTTTACCATGTACATGCATGTACTTGGATTTTTACTCAAAGTGATATAAAAACATATGTGTGAATGTGGTCTTACAAGCAAATAAAGTTCCAAAATGATCTGTAAAACTTGCACCACCTCACTAAATATTGGGACAGGAATGTCTGGGCAAACACTGTAGACCAAGACCAGACTGTTCAGGGACAGCAATAGTATTTCACATTCTGCCAACACCTTTGTGCCAAATTGATGATAGTCAAATCAGTGAAGCTTCTGGTAAAATCAACTTAATTTAGGTTTACAATGGCATCTGCTGCTCAGATGGCTTCTGTCAATATTAAAGCTGCTATGATAAGGTATTATACCAGTTATAAGCAGTCAGCTGTAGCAGATTAGGTTTAAATTGTGCTAAAATGGGCAGTCGACCTTACCAAAAAGTGGACTTGGCGGTTCCGCATCAGACCTGTTCTTAAAATTTGTATAAGAGCTATATATTAGTTTAATTATCCATCCTTCCGTGAAACTTTTTTCACAACACTTCAGGCACTTTTAACTCTCTTTTCCTCAAGTCTCTGAGGCATGACAAACACTTTTCAAACAGTTTAAACAGGAATAAACCAGCTTGTCTTTCTGCTGTTTTTACCGTAAACATTGACCCGTCAACTTATGAGACAAACTGCCGCTGTAGGGGCACCTATGAAGGGTGTGATTCGGTTCCTCTAGTTACCGCCAGTGCTGGGGATTCTGAACTAATTATACATTTTCAAGAAGCATATCCAAGGCTCTTTTCAGTTTGCTATAGCAAGCAGGATATTCAGTCAAACTGGCCTTCTTAGAAACCAATGAACCAGGGAACTATTTGTGCGAAAGTATATCCTGAAAGTGTTCAACCAATCAAGGGAAATAATTGTGGACTGATTTCTTCTGTGGTGATTTAATATTCATGTCTTTGTTTGTCGGCTTTGTATTAGTGCTTGACTTTTTGTACATTATTTAGAATACCTTCGTGTCAATCAGCTAGAAAAGAGCTGACCTCATGGATTTTCACTTACAAGTCTTGCTTTCGTTTGAGTGCTGCCTTTATTGATAAGCCGCGACACGACAAAACCAACTAAGTGGCATGTGCGCCCAGCAAAGACTCAGATCAGCCTGGGCTTCCGCCCAGTCTGATATCACAGAAGCAAAGACTGATCAGGCCCGGCTGCTGTCTAGGCTAATCTGAGTCTTCGCAGGGCGCACATGCCACTTATTTGTTTTTGTCTTGTCACGGCTCATTTATTTTATACGTTTTGGCAAGAGCATCAACTCACACTGATGACTTTGATAATCGGAATAAACTTTTACTGCTAAACTTATCAAAAAAAAGAAAAACAGAAAGGAAACTATACGGTATAACATACTTTGTAAAGCACCTTATAAGTTCTATCGCCGTCATTCAGAACGATGCCCAATTATTACGTTGGTCTGAAAATACTTTTTTTATCAAGGCTTATCGGAAACTGAATTTCACGGAGAATGTGTACCAGTTCCGAAAGATTGCTAGTAAACTTGATTTTCAGAACAATTCAAAACGATTATAAATAATTCGACACCAAAACAAAAGTTACAATATTTTAACCTTTGTTTTGGTATCAAATTCAAATCGTTTCGAATTACATGCTACATAATGTAGTTGCATGCGTGCCGGTTAACCTAACCACAGTCAACAGCTTTACAGCCCGACGGTTAGCCGGCCATTCATTTTGGATTTTCCGCAGTCCGCGATATGAACCTTGCAGGACAATAGAGTATATTTCCTGAAAATCGAGGATATTTTAGACCATTCATGTTTACCCAGTGGGCACATGACGTAGTAATGACGTCGCACTGACGTCTATGCTACGTCATCACGTTGCATCAACATAAGTATGACGTCATTACGACGCCATGTGCCCGCTGGGTATGTGGATTCAAAATTTGATCAAGAGAACAAAAAAAAACAGAAGCCTAGTCTTAATCCATTTAAAGATTTTTGAGACATTTTCATTCTCATGTTTGTAGGCCATCTTGGATGGTATATCTGCATAATTTTGCAAGAACATTATGTACGGGCTGTTCTAGCCGAGTTTTGTGAAAATCCGTCCCGCGTTTCTTCCGATTCCTGAGGAACGTTAAAGTTTTATTATTTATATATAGAGGAAGATTTGTATTAATGATAACTTATCTGTAACCTAAAACACTCTGACGTAAGAAGACGGTTTAGAACTCAAAATAAGACTTTCCTGTTTTTCGAATTATTTCGACAGGTGTCAGATATGACTGATAGAAAGTAGTAAACTATTGCTGTAGTTATGTTACATGTACTTCGAAAGCCGCAGTAAAGGAGAGAGTGCCTACACCGAAACGGGTTTGCCTGTCCAGTCGAATCCAGTCAGGAACATTAGATCAGATTTCAATTGATTTTTCAGTTTTCTTGCTTGATCCCAGAGATCATGGTCATTATTATTCACACTATAATCTGTAATGAAACGTCTCCCCGTACATCATCATTGTGCTGATTATATTTTCTGGTCCTTTGGAATCATTGGGTTCATTTGAGTTATTTTGAGTCTGCTATTTTCTGTTCTTTGATGTATTCATTGCTTCCAAAGAATCTTACTATTCCGAACTTATTTATCTTCACTGCAGCTGGTGTTTGTGTCGTGTGGCGGCCGTAAAAAGTCTCCCCGTACATCATCACAGTGCAGATTATATTTTCTGGTCCTTTGGGATCATTGAGTTCATTTGAGTTATTTTGAAAATAGAGTTCCGCTTAAGCCGGTGCTAGGGGCGTGGCTGGTGTCGCACATTTCATTACTGGTCATGAACAGACGCAATTAAATCGAGTCTGCTATTTTCTGGGTTTTTTATGTATTCCTTGCTTCCGAAGGATCTTACTATTCAGAACATCAATAAATAATTTGTCCCTGAAATAAAAAAATGCACTGGACAAGAAAGTGTTTCTGGTAGATAATACCTTACATAATTATCGCGGGTTTTAATATTAACCAATTATGCCTGGTGGACTATTCTATCCTTATAAATTGGCTGAGTCCATTTTTCAACTTAGTTTATTATCATTTTTTTTTTTCATTTTATTTTCAAGAGAAATACCCATTTGTCGTGAAAATAGTGTTGACCCTGACCAGGCACTGCGTTTTGCGGCGTCTGAACTGGATCTGCACTGTTTGTCAATGTCCCTTTTAGGGACACTAGGCAATAATGGGGTAAACGAAGTACATTAAATTTGAGCCGCGACACGAGAAAACAAACAAAGTGGTTGTGCGCCCAGAGCAGACTCAGATCAGTCTGGGCATCCGCCCAGTGTGATCAGACTCTTCGCTAAGTGCTGAAAGAGTAGCTAAGGGTCTAAGCTATCTCCGTGCGAATAGCGAAGACTCTAATCAGACTAGGCGGATGCCCCGGCTGATCTGAGTCTGTGCTGGGCGCATAACCACTTTGTTGGTTTTCTCGTGTCGTAGCTCATTTGTTAAAATTGTTAAATTGTTAAATTTCTGCTTTGTAGAGATATAAAGAATTTAACCTGTTGTTCGATATTAAAAGCAACTTTCACTGATTTTCAAAACGTTTTGGGCTTTTGATGATTTTCATCCCTCTTTCGGTTGCATAAAAGTAACAAAGTCATGCTTAGCGTATCGGATTTTTTTTTCGATTGATCTTCGTACTTTTATGCTTTTGTATATGGCTAGTCTAACTGAAAGCTTCGGTGGCGGAAAAATATAAATACATGTTAACAGGGCTCCAGATAAGAATTTATTGTTAATTGGGTATTACCCACTGATTTTTTTGTTAATTGGGTATTCTGAATTTTAATTGGGTAATGCAACTTGCAATACCCACTGATTTTGCTTTTAATTGGGTATTCTGATTTTTATTTGTGCAATTTGGTAAAACTGGAGTTAGCAATAGTGCTGCAATCTTAACATTTTGCATCACCATGATTTTGCATCGGTATCTATTTATATATATATAGTCCAGGGATCTTTGGGACGCCGAATTCAGCGTCCCATGACGCGAAAATTTCGGCCCGGACGCCAATATTTGCTTTCCGAGGATTCCCGCGGACGCGTTACTTTTGCCGGCTGTACTTTAAAATCTCCTCAAATGTCAGTTGTTGCAAGTTTTGAAGAAGCCACGCATTGCTTGCACCTTTGACAGAGATACAGAGGGACTGTTTATTTGAACCAGAAATCAATAAAATCATCGTAAATGCCACCTCACAATTACATGGAATTTCACACCTTCTTAATCCCCGTATGTCATTAATCAGCAGTAGCATACGGCACTTGTCAGTATTTCACACTTTCTTGATCACTGTTTGATCAATAAACGAATTGGGTCAACACGGTATCTTTGTCTTAGATCTACCGCCTCACGTGATTGGTCAGTTTACGTCTTTAGAAGTATAGCATCGCAATAATTGACAGCTTGTCAGAAGGCGAGGCTTTTACAGTGGCTTTGCCAGCAAATTAAAATTATATTACCGGTATATCACGGCCAAAGGGGTGAACCCGAGAGGGGCAACTCGGCCAACTCCGGTCTCATTAAAGAGTTTGCAGAATCTTTCACGAGAAAAAAAAAAGATTTTTAAGTTGCCTGCCGAAGTTATGAGCCTTTTCCGAGGCACGTTTTTCATTTCCTGACTGTTTGTATTACGCACGTGCGCTGTGCTCGATGGGCATAACACGTGTGTTAAATCAGTTTTCAACTTGGAAAATGCAACCGGCAGCTTCAAGCTGCTAGAATCGGTCGTCAAAGATAATTATACTGTATTTAGAGCAAGACCAAGTCGTTGCAATTCCCGGAAACCGGTGACTTGATTTCTTCGGTTCGTGCACTTTAAAATTCTTTCCCGCTGTGTTTAGTCTGTTTCCCGCCATTTCTCGCGCACCATGTATAGAACAAGTACCTGTATATCTATAAATAACGCTGCGGTAAATCTGTGAGGTCAACACAGATAGTTGAACACGCGGCATAGGAATTACACCTGGCGCTTTTGTTTACACATGACAGCCTTGGAGAACACCGTCGTTACGCTTCTGTCTTTTGGGTCTTTGCGTACCGGGAATTTTGTCTGCGTATTGGTACGCTTACAGGAAAAGGTCAATTGTGTTTTTCAATTATTTTATTGGGTATTTACGCAAATACGCAGCTTATCTGGAGCACTGAATCATGTATGTAACTACATGTATGCAGTCTTTCTTTCTTGAAAACAAGAGTTCAAGAATGCTTTAAAAATTCTAAAAATTGGAACACCTAGAATAATAAACATTAATTTTCCAAAAAAAGAAAAAATGAAAATGATTGTTGTTGTTTTTTTTTTCAGGTCAGTTATGCGTCGAAAATACACAAATAGAATGGCAAACAGTGAAGATCCTGATTAGGAGCAGTCTGTTCTGGTTCTGCACTGTTTTCTCAGACCTATCTGTCCCAATAATTAGAACTTTTAGAGTAATCAAACTTAAATTTGCTCTATTTAATTCTGCAGTCTTGCGCATTTACAAACACATTCTTTCTCGACTCTGTTTTCAAAAGTTGAACATCCTGCAAATTCTGCCAGATCTAAAGAGCTAGTTAATGGATGATTGCATTTTAATCAGAGACAAGATACTTATCTTTTTGAAGTGTGTTTGATGTTTGCAAATCGACATGTAATGTATAAAGGTTTAGATGCACTTCTTTTCATGAAATAAGGGAAATATACTAGACCTTTCCCAGAATGTCCGCTTGGGTGTGAGGCAATATACGGAAATAGACAGACAGATGTTCTTTGGCTGGAAAAAAATAGTTTATTTTTAGTTTTCTGTAAAATTATTAACGCTCTTGAAATCATTCGAACAGTATACAAACCGAACAACGAGCATCTCTCTTTTGCTGCAATACTAATACCTTTAGATGGTTCGCTCAATATGAGGTTTGGAAACGCGTGGATATGTCCAATTTATATTACCGCACACCGTTTGCTGAGTTGACAGTTTTTCAGTCTGTAACCCTTTCATGGTTTGTAGACCACCTATCCTGATAATTACATCGGGTCTAAATAGGAGTTTTGCTTGCAGGCTTTTTGTCACCAGTCTAAACAAGAAACGAGCCGGTTGTCTTGTCCCAAAGTTATAGAATTTTTTCCATGCTCAACTCAGCTGAGCATGAAATTTCCTCTGCTGATAGATATGAAAATGCCAACTAATGTTGGCATTTTCATATTCATGAGCAGAGAAAAATCATAGCTGAGCATGAAATTTTCTCTGCTAATAAATATAAAAATGCCAACTAATGTTGGCATTTTCATATTCATAAGCAGAGAAAATGTCATACTCAGCTAATAGACTGAGCAAGAAAACACATGTACTTAATAGTTATTTGTTGTTCATTAGCAGGTAAAATTTTAAGCTCTGCTGAATTGAGCATGAAAAAGTTTTAAAACCTTTATATTGGGTCTGTTGTAGCGAATATTTTGCTCCATCTTGTCTTTTGTTTTGCACACACCTTTGTTTGATGTCATTGATGATAGTGCCTTTCCTGTGTATCTTGGTGACAGATATGTAGATGAGATATTGTATTCAAATCATTTTACAGGGCGAAGGTATCCCACACTGTATTAGTTAGGATACAAAAACTCGGTTTAACGTCCCACCAATAACGAGGTAATACGGAGACGGGACCTCGGTTTAAAGTCTCTACTCATCCGAAAGACCGGAGAAGTGGAGAGGGGTCGATCTTGCGACAGGTACATGAAACGGCTAACATAAGGCACTTACTGAAATCCAGATTTTAGTTATAAAATGTATTATATACTGAAAGGATTTAAAAACTTCCACTTTTTATTGCTGGCTGCTGATCTGTTCACTCATGACAGTGTTGAATAATTAACAACAAAATGCTTGAAACTTATCAAATTTAAAGATTACGCAGTTTATTTGTATCATTTACTTAAATGACGTCAGTAAAAAAGCGTTACGTCACTGAAATGCAGAAGGCGATTCCGGCGTTATCTTATCCAACACTCTTTTCGACCATTTCTTACTGTCTGAACATTGTGACGTCATCCACGTTGATTTGCAAGTGTCACTGCGGATGATGCTGTCGCGCATAGCCTATTACGGAGACGGCGTCGACGTTAGTTAACGTCAAGACCTCTTGTTTTTAATAACAGTTAGGTGCTTTTTTGACGGTCTTTTGAGCTTCCTGTAAAGAGTGCACGTCGTCTGAGATTGTAAAATGCCGTAATAAACGCATAAAATTGTCCCGCGACGTCACTTCTTGAAATTTTAGCATTTACCTGGCCCAAAACTCTGCAGCTGTGTGCGATATTTAGGCGCGGTAGGCTAAATAAAGCCACTGGACGAGTTCAAACTTTTAAAATTCAATTTGATATCGTACATGAAATGTTTCATCCGAAAAATGTATACATGAAGCTATTCATCCTTATGTAAACTGTACTAAGAACACGAGGAGCACGTGCTTGTTCCTGGCCGATTCGGTTGAACGATTTCAGATTCGGTATATTGATATAATCAGGTGTTAGGGAATATATATGCTGTAAAATTTTGGTGGACGTAGTTGCATTCATTTTTGAGATATTCAAAATTAATGGGTGGAAGTTTTTAAATCCTTTCAGTATATTATTATACATAGTTTGTTATAGAACGTGTCCATCTTTGGTTTTATGTTATTGTTGTGCATTGAAATTGGGTAGGAATGTATATTGGATGATTTATGACAGAGAAACGAGATAGTCTTATCATATAAAGACATGAGCCGTGAACAATACAGTTTTGGAAAGGTTTTGCCAACTAGTAGTAAGATTGTTCAGATATCGAAAATTCGGAAATCTAGCTAATTATGAGGTTTGATTGGAGCGATATTTTAGATTTGCCTGGGTACTCTGCTTAACACTGGTTTGCATAAAGAGGATCTTACACGAGTGGTCATTTCATATGAAATTAGGGAACGAGCCTTCGGCGAGTTTCATGAATTTCAAATGAAATGGCCACGAGTGTAAGGTTCTGTTTATCAGATGACCCTTAAAAGTGAGAGTTTATCGCCTTGAAAACTGACATTATTTCAATAATGAAATGCATAGTTGATATGGACGTTGTCAACGACGTTACATGTACGCGCCAAAGTGTTATTACACGTGTGGTCATACGATTTTTATGGCACGACGTTATCCACTGAATAACAGCGACGTCATATGATAAACTGCATGCTTTCATACTGAATGGAGAGATGGATTCTACACAGAAACCTGACTTGGTTAAACTAGATCTTCGAATGGTACAACCTTCTAACCACAAAATGCTGAAACAACGTCGCACCAATGTCTATGCAACGTCAACCAATGTCTATGCAACGTCAACGAAAGTCTATGCAACGTCAAGACGTTGAATAGACATTGGTGCGACGTTGTTTTAACATGTCGTTACTTGTAAGGACTTTGGTAATAAGTCGTTTAAGAAAAAAAATCAACGCCCATTGTGGGCGGAGCTGAAATTTCATGAAGCGCCAAGCGCTTCTTGTATAATTTTAGCAACGATCACTGGCTTCTCCACATGATGAAGGCTGAAAAATCAAATTTTAATCCTTATTTCTACACATTAGTGTGCCATTTCTGTGCCATTTTCATGGTAATATAGTGTACAATATGCAAACTATGGGTTGACGAAAAGTTAGGAACGACGTGTTCGGCCATTACGTTATGAGTCGAACGTTACGTGGACCACTTAAGAGGTTCGTTTACCTTAGACGAACGTTCATAACAACGTCACATGAGCAGTTGTCGTTCATCAATGTTTGAAGCTAGCTAGAAGGAAGTCAGTGGCAAGAGCAAATATCGCACTAACTTCTTCTAACGATGTGTGCCCACAGTAATAAGGCCTATGTACAGACGATTGTCCCGATGAATTTGTTGTTATATAACAGTTCTCATTCAAACTAATGATTCATACAAACCAAGCGCGCTACTGTAGTATTGGTAGAAATTTAAGTTTCTATGCCAACTGATTACTTATTTTGATAACCCATCAATTATTTTTATGTCTGACGTAAAGAGGATGTTTTTGATTGTTAATCAGATGTTTTACCCTGAAACATACCAATCAATGTCAGAAAGATTGTTACTTATAAAACCAACTGATATATTTTTTCACTCACTCGTGTGAGAATTAAGTGTTGAAAATGCATTTTCTTCATCTGTTTCATTTATTGCTCGTGAGCATAAGCAGAATGGCATTTGCTCAGATATTTCCGCCTTAGAACGCACAGTAGAAAAGAAAACTACTGAGGGCTTAAACCATTTTTATGCACACAGCCCCACACTCCCTTCCCCCTTGGCATACAAGGTTGAATCAACATTGAATCAACCTTGATTCAACATCATGACGATGATTCAAGGTTGATTCAGTGTTGAATCAACCTTGTGTGCTTGCTGTGTCCTTCCTTCTGATTAAGCTCCAAGTAGTAGGTATTCGGTCTGCATAATAAGGGCCTCCCGACTCATTAGTAAGACATAGACAGTAAAACATAAATAGAAAACTATGATGACACAAAATCAAAAACTCAAAGCAATCCCTAGTCAGAGCAAAAATCACAGCTGAACCACGAAGCAATGCTACGACTCACCGCCAGGCTTCACTTGACTGTAGAGGGAAGAAAGCTGGCATTTTTTTTTTTGATTGACCCCTATGGGTTAAGATCATCTACCCATGTGAAATTGAAATTAAGGATACCACAGAGTACAGTTCATCTGCCTCATTCCTGGAGTATAATCTCTATATTGACAATAGAAAGCTTGTTACTAGGCTTTATGACAAGAGGGACGACTTCAATTTTCCCATAGTTAACTTTCTATTTCTGAGTATCAGTATTACTTCAACACCTGCATACGAAGTTTATGTCTCTCAGTTAGTCCGCTATGTTAGAGCCTGTTTCAACTATCAAGACTTTGTTGATAGAGGGAAGCAAATTGTTGTCAGAGGGTTATCGCAGAGCAAAACTTGTGTCATCTCCTGTTTTAAGGTTCTTTGGGAGACACCATGACATCGTCGATCCCTACAATGTGGCCGTTTCTAAACTTATTTCCGACTTGATGGCAACGGCCGAAACATAGTATGGCTTTCAGTTACCCGGACTTTCATTTTCACTGATTTTTCCGTCAGATATACACAGGGTATAATCGATTCCGCCAATTTTCGCTTCCTGCAGAGACTGTCCGTCATATTTGGCTTCCGCCGAGACTGTCCGCGAACTCTTGCTTCCTGCAGGGACTACTGTCCTCGAAAAGTGGCTTCCTGCAGAGACTGTCGGCGTGACTCTGCTTCCTGCCGAGGCTCTCGGCAGGAAGCAGAGTCACGCGGACAGTCTCTGCAGGAAGCCATTTACCATGTACAGAAGTCTCGGCAGGAGGCAAGAGATCGCGGACAGTCTCGGCGGAAGCCAAATATGATGTACAGTCTCTGCAGGAAGCAAAAATTAGCGGAATCGATTATACCCTGTGATATAGGCTATAGACATTACGGGTGTATTACAAGAGGCAGGGTGATGCTTACTACTCGCGAGCATTTTATCTGTGTATATAAATATGGATTATATGAGTTCGGACTTACGATTTTGGTACTTTGATCGCTCTACTTTGTTTTGCGCTGGATCAGAGGGCTTAAGAATCATTATTCTTTGCCTGGATAGACAAAGAAACGGTTATTTGCGTTGGTGATCCAAACTATAAATGTATATAACAATTATTTCTTACCAGATTTATCAAAATAATGTTTAATTCTTTGTGAACGTATTTTCTTTCAAGAGCCTTGATCAAGATTCGAGTCATCTTCGGTGCAATTATGATAAATCTAAAAGCACTCGATCTCAGCTCTAAGTATATAAATTCTTGAAAAAAGATTTTATCGTATTCTAGAACCTTTTAGTTCTGGTTTTAAGACAAATAAACGATATTTCAAACAATTTTCTAAACATCTGTGAAATGTAGTAACGTTGAATGTTCTTTTAGAAGATCAGACAAGCCATGGTTCTTTGCTATATAAATCGTTAAACGCCGTTGATCTAGGGAGCAGTTGATTAGAATTATTAGTCCTGGGGTCTATACATGTATAGTCACGACTACAAGACCAGGGTTCAAGGTTATAAAACTTGAGAATAGTCTCAAACTCATAAATAAAGCACACTGATTGGCTGCCTCCGAGCACATGCTCGGAAGCAGCCAATCAGTGTGCTTTATTTTGAGTTTGAGATTGTACTCAAGTTTTATAGCCTCTGGGCCTGATTTCGCACAACGTTATTAGATAGATTAAGATATTTAAGATAGTAATAAGTAGTGATTGAACTCATGTTGTTATATTTATGTATAACCTGAGAAATGAATAAACTTGTAAACTTGTAAACTTAGTCATAGACAACTACTTCAATATTCCAAACACACAGCCGATATATATTTAGCCTTAGGAACCCATGTCAAAATATTTCTTTCTCAAAATATTTCGAATGATGATTAAAATGCTGTATATACTGCCACAAATAAAATGCCCACTGATAGCCATTGTGCATACTTTTCAAATATTTCGACCATAAATATAAACACATATATTGCGTTTCAGCAAGTTGGTTGGTTGCCTACTTGATTGCTTTGGGTTTGACGTCTCTTTCAGACAGTATTTCAGTCTATATCGAGCCGTCTCCCAGAGAGGGGGAGAAAGTTTAGGCAAGTATTTGAGCATTTCCATTAATCATCCGCAACCATAAAAAATTTTTTGACAAGTGGATTTATTTAGACTGTATGAACAAATTACTGCGAACAATTTACAGTTAGAACAATATGTATTTAGACCATGCAAGAAAAATGAAAAGCACTTGAAATCTTTTCTTATGTCTGTAGGGTACAATATTTCAAATACATAGTAGGGAAAAATAGTGCATGATGTATAGTTTAACTCTCTCGACTATGTGTATATATCATTTATTATCTGCCCATATAGCTGTCTGGTCTAAGAATATATTTCCAGAATGTTTTAACATAACATTCTTTCAAAAAAATTGTTTCAAAAAATACCGAGGCAGTATTTCACTAACGATATAACTCAAAAAGCAACTTGTTTGTACAACAACGATTCCACAAGAGAACGGTACCCTGTACATAGTTCTCTCAAAGCCTCTTACGATCCTCTTTACTAAATTGTATGTCCTGGCACAAAGTTATTATAAAGATACTCAGAAAGGCTATAATTATGAAGCGAAAGAAGTGGGAACACGAAACGCACATTTGTGATACATGCCCACTCACATTCTAGAAATAAACCGCTTTGAACGATTTTATGTGTCCTGACATTTTATACACCCATTAATGTCTAGTGCCCCATAAAAAGATATTGGCTAAACAGGACATACTAAGAACAAACACACGGAACGCGACATATGATCAGTCTATACTTTTTGTGTCAAATTTACAGCATTTTTTACAGAAATTTTAAAATTCATGTATAGGCCAAAACAAACCAGCTCCATTAAAATTATGAATAGTCTCATCTAGTTGATAAGTATAGTGTAGGCCATCAGGCATTAGTAGGTTAATTCTGTAGCATGAGAAAAAAGAAAGGTCCACTTATACATGTATCATTTCATTACATATAATTTAGTGGTTCTCCTGTACATTGAAATCGTTCAGCATTCCCCTATACAAGAATTTGATATTAAAAAAATGTGGCTTCTACTTAGATTTTTTTTTCATCTTGAATACAAGTATAAGTATACGGATTACAGCCGTATGTAACAAAATATTAAACGGGCTCCCGTGGATTAAAGTGGCTAAGAGTGCTGACTCCTGGCTATTACGCTTTTGTCCATCTGTCAGTGCTTCGCTTGCAGACAACCCGGTAGTCCCGATCAAACGCCAATGAGTATTTTTTTTGTTTTTTTTAGGGTATGTCAAATGGCATTTTATCATGTTTATTATTTAGGGTTCTTTCTATCACTACATATACTTGATGTGCTGATTTGCACAAGCAGCCATCATTTTTACGGCCGTAATAATATATCAATGATCATATGATATATAACTAAATAGGAAAAATCTGATTTACTGTGAGTATTTTTCAGAAATGTGATTTATAAAATTTTATATGATTATTTGGTTGCATCATTAAAGATGTAAACAGGTGTTGGTGAAGGGCAATTGATAGTATGAATGAAAGCAGATTTACTGCTGAAAATTCTGTATCATCATGAGCAACATGTAATTCTAACTGCCATAGTTATCCCATTTCGAAGTCCATTTCGCCGCAGATCACCGCGTACGATCACACTCTACACCGTTTGTATGAAATAAAGAAAATTCAGCAGAGCAAAAATTGAATTAGATTATTTTTCTTGCATTGAAAATACACCTGCCCGAACTTACAGGTTAAAGGGTACAGTAATTCTTAGTATGCAACGAATTCATCCACCTGGGATGCAGTTAAACAAATGCATTCGATACCGAAGCCCCAGTTTTGGATTTACATTTATCTATTTCAAATGGATTTGTTTCATACAAAATTTATGATAAACGCGATAATTTTGATTTTGACATAGTATTCGGGATATTGACGTCCCTCGTTCTACCTCTTACGGGGTGACATTTCCAAACTTATTTGGTTTGCTAGAGTGTCCTGTCCTGTGACTGATTTCAATGTCCGTAATAAAATTTTAACTACATGTACTAATTGACTGGAAATGGGCTATATGTATCAAAAACGTTTACAAAATTTCATTGCTTCGACACTATGAAATGGTTTCTAAATGCAAAAGTAGGATTATAAACTCCTCTGCAGCAGGGCCTATCTAAACCAGAATTTTATGAGTAAATAGGGCTCATTTCTCTATCATTATATTACAAACGTATCGGATATAAAATAAATGTAATTGCAGTCTGCATTTTTTTTTGGTTAACCCAGTCATAGTTATAAGCTTTGCTTCCCTCTTGAATCGCACGCCGATTGGTCGAGCATCAGACTCAGTGATGGATCCGACATAAAGCAAGTTATTTTAGTTGGTTGGGCCGGAGCTTGCCTTCTTCTCATTTTTTTTTGTCAGTTGCTTGGTCATTCGGTGTTCAATTGGTGGTTTTCTTTTGCTCCCTTATTTGAGTGTGATGATGTCACAAGTTCAACACCTGCACACATCCTGGGATATGGGCATCAATATGACATTCTAATATCGATTAATGCCTATCGCTCTGCGGGTCTAAGGGAAATAACTGCATTCACATTAATACTCGCTCCAGGTAACAGGTAACCGATTACACTACTGAGCGCGCATTGAAGACATACGTTCCAGCTGGTTTGATACCCACGGGATCTCCCGGTGTCGCAATACGTTCTTTCTGTCGAGTCCTCATCTCTGATTTATCATAGGTCATACCCGTGATTTGATTGTTTCCTGTGATTCTTATGATTTCGTTATACTACTGTTATCCCAATGGGCCCATGACGTCGCATTGATGTCGATGTGACGCCGTTACGTCGCATAGACGTCAACATGACGTCATTACGACGTCATATGAAAACTGGGATAGATTTATACTTACATAATCATTATTTGGTTGTCTTTTTTATTTTTTACCACGACACGACAAAACCAACAAAGTGTCTTGTGCACCCATCGCAGACTCAGATCAGCCTGGGCATCCGCCCAGTCTGATCAGTCTTCGCTGTCCGCACGGAAATATCTTAGACCCGTAACGACCCTTTAAGCGCTTAGCGAAGAGTCTGGTCAATCTCGGCGGATGCTGGGCGCTCAACCACTTTGTTGGTTTTCTCGTGTCGCGGCTCATTTAATAGCAACAGATTTGTTTTGTGATAGCATATCAGTTAGCACCACTACCTGACGTAAGAAGACGTTTACAGCTTATAATCAGATTATCAGGTTTGTTTGTTTCTTGAAATATTTCGACAGGTGTAAGCCGTGTCTCTTATCTGCAAATAGCAAAATTTCATTCCAGTCTAGTGTTCGCGCCTTTTTTCCTTTTCAATCTGACTGGAAGTAAGTAGGAAAATTCTCATGAATTGACACAACTAAATTCCAGATACCACCCAAGACACCTTGTGGGAAAAAGACACCTTGTGGGAAAAAGACAACACAAAATTAGTCACCACAAAAGACACCACCAGCGGCAGCCATGTGCACTGCCATTTCCCATGTAGGTGGTCACCGGGCTAGTTTTAACATCACAAAAATATATCAATAACAGACACAGCAACAGACAACACATTAAACAACCAAGAAGAACCAAAACAGAAGTGCCGCCTTGGAACTGCCAGCAATGAAATTACTGGGGAAGGGGTGGGGGGAGGGGTTAGTGGGGGTTTTACCAGTTTGCGGTCGAACCTTTGGTTATTCTTTGGTTCATTAGACACTGAGTTGCTCGGTTAGCATGGAGGTTTCGTAGAGCACAAGTGTAATATCTGACGAACATAGAAATCAAAAATGAAAACTAAGATAAAATCAAACTGAGGACTCACAGAAATAGCAACATTGAAATTCCGGAGCAGACGAAACCTGATGCTTTGACGTTACTACTGGATTGATAAGTCTATAGCGTTTAATGAGGTCTTTTTCTGTAGGGAAAGCCGTCTGCTCTTTTGGTGGATGGGAAAGGTCCGGAGCGGCTTGAAATAGATTTAGCTTCACTACTGTAGTCCCATGAGGAGTATGTTTAACGCTAGGAGTTACAATCGTTCCTTAAAAGTAAGGTTTGAAATTGCAAGGTCGTGCTTTATACATATGTACTGCTATTCATTATGAAATAAGTAAATGGACCCATTCGGGATGTACTATATCGGTTAAACGCAAAACAAAGGTTTCAAAGGTGTTTACTAAATGGGATTTTTTCATGACAAAATTTATCACTCTTTATAAGTTATGGTGACTTCCCAAGACTGCCCACAACGCTGATCATATACACCAGTTTGAGCGTATTATTCTTCTGGGTTCTATAATGGTTAATTAATTCTTAAAAGCACAAAAGAAAAACGTAAATAAAAGCGCAGATCAAGAGGAGGCGGCTTACAAGCGGCCCATTTTGAGCCGCCTCATCAGTATACACTGTTGGCTCTCTGTTTTTGTTTTTTGTTTCTTAATCTGATTATATAGCTTTGGACGAAACATTTTTTTCAGACGTGAATTTATTCATCTGTGCTATTATTTATTTATTTATTCATTTATATTCATTTATTTATCTATTTATTTATTTATTGTTCTTTTTCATTTTGTTGTTGTTGTTGTTTTGCGCTTTTAGGGTTACTGAAGCATATAAGGTACAAATGAAGAAGTTCAGGAAGCACAATCAAGTCTACCAGTGACACCTACATGATGAGAAGACAAGTTCCGACTATCATATAGGCAACGTGCTTACCGTCAGATCGTATATTCAGATGATTTGTAATTTCATATACATGTATGTAATTAATCATGAATAAATTATTTTTTAAACCAAGCTTGACGTTTGTTTAGAGTTTCTACACTTCAGTAAGCGGAACATCACCGAAATCATGTAAGCAGTAATATATCACTGCGACGGAACAAAGACAGTGGCTCATGGCACAAACTGCAGACGTCGATAACCAAATCTAAGGATGCCATGGTGGGCCGGAAAAACATATAGCATCAGATACCAACAACAGTCGTCAACTGTCGATATCTCAAAGTCGAAGTTCATCCCAAACTTCTAATATCTAAGAGAAAATTTTCTGGTCGCAGAAAATTTACTTTGATATATCAGTAGTTTGAGATAAGAGAAGCTGAAATATAAAGAAAAATAGAAAATGTTTTTATACTTTATTCTTTTATTTTAGTGGGTAGTACCTTGAGATATCAGTGTTTGAGAAAACTAGTCAACTGTACTTATAAAAGGGTCAGGGCGGGAGCTGTCAGTGTTTGATGCAATGGCTATACAACAAGTTCAATGGGCAGCAGACTGTAGCTGAGCACAAGTAAAAATTAGATGTTTTAGTCGTAGATACATTTACACTTTCGTCCACAGATTCTTGTGAAATTTTCAACATGAAAAAAAACACTGATAGCTGATAAACAGTTATAACTGTTATTTAGGAGCATCCTGTTGTATTTAATGTGGAAGATTTAACAAGCTGTCTAAGGGCTTTCTGTTTTCTTATGTTTCTAGAGACTAGTTACCCACTGGGCACACAAGGTTGAATCAACATTGAATCAACTTTAATTCAACGTCATGACGTTGAATCAAGGTTGAATCAAGGTTGATTCAACATTGTGTGCCTGCTGGGTAACAAATTATCAGATCCTTCACTGAAGCGACCTAGACGAGACTGTACCCTATAGTATGTATTTCAATTGCAATACAGCCACATAATATGTTTTTTTTACTTCCAGGCACTTTGTGCCTTTCCAATTTCCTATACGCCAAAGAAAGCCTGAAAATAATTTAGTGAATGTCTTTAACACTTCAAACCTTAATCAGATTCCCCTCACCTACCTATATTTTTTTCTAATAAAAAGATAAGACACACAGTAAAAATGCAGCATTTAGATAAATCTGTCAGCAATCTTTGACCAATGGATTTATTTCCATTTAGCTGTAGGAAAATACTCGGTTAGCCTTTAGGTTTCTTTAGAGAACGGTACCGCGTATTTCTCCACAAGGCCACATGTTTTCACATGTTATCACAACTAACAATGTTATTAAACTCTACACAGCAGGCATAGAAGATTGAATCAACATTGAATAAACGCTGATTCAGCGTAATGACGTTGAATCAACATTTTTTCAATGCTGATTCATTGCTGTGTGCCCAGTGGGTACCCATCGGGCACACAAGGTTGAATCAACTTAATCAACCTTGATTCAACGTTTAGACGTTGAATCAAGGTTGAATCAAGGTTGTATCAACCTTGTGTGCCAGCTTGGTAAACACTGATCCGTTTATAGCAAAAAGTGTTGTGATACCACTCCATATATTTTGTCATTATTACAAGGGCAATACTTTTTGTGACTTCACGTTTGCTTTCCTGGATGACAAAACCCTTGCAAAAAGGGGTCTAATTTTTTTAAGAATTGGCTACTTTTGACAAGGCAGACAAAAATAAAAAAGCCAGAATTTCTTCCCCTGAAAGAGTGTCCATTTACCTTAATGTGACACGACACACTTCTGACCACAGCCTAAAAGTTCAGAATCTGGTGAACTTTTCAGCTTGTAGGACATAGATGGCTGGTGAGCAGTGTAAGTAGCATCCTGCTGCAATATTGCGGTCAAACTGTTTGAAGTCGAAGATATAGCGAGTGGTATAAGAGGTTTCTGTTTTCTTATGCTATTAGAGGCTAGTTTATCTATAACAAAAACAATTCTATCAGATCCTGGGACATAGGCGAGGCTGTAATAGTAGACAGAGGCTTATATATTTCTTACGAGTTATAAGCATCTGGACATAATAAACTTTCAGTGAAATTTATTGTCAGCAGGTTTGTCAGGACCTTTTGCAAGTATGACATAAATGTCCCAGATGGAAAATTAATGTTAAGATACTTGTTATCGGCTTCCTTGTGGACTACATAAACAGCGTTCGAGAAAGCAAGAAAGCAAAGCGGTATTAAGGAGTATGGATACGCCTTCTGGGGAGCCAACTCTATCATTTCCGTTTGTGCCGCTTTTCTCAGTGGTCAAATAAAAATCTTAAAGAGTTACTTCAAGAGCAGAGAACACATTCGAAAGAAAGAACATGGGCCATACTCAGCTCTACAAATATTTTGCTCAATTAGGACCAAATTCTCAGAGAGCAGATTCCATTTTGGAAGGGCAATGTCGTCCAGTAAAGCAATCTGGAAGTCAAAAGATTTGTTTTCTTTCGTAAAGTGGCGGGGAAACATGGAAATGTACCCATACATTACATTACATTTGTATCTCTTATCACCAGTGTGGCTTAAGCTCCGCCCACTTATACTGCCTACTTACATTACCTATACAGGTAAAATCTGCTGGCCGGGTGGACGACAATCCCGGCCTTTAAGACCTAGTTAATTCTGGGCACAGTAGTAATCCTTAATGATAAATTTTGCATATCAACATGCAATGGTTAAATAATGGCTGTAAACCTTTTCAGACTTACTTCCTCCCAGTCCCCCGATTCCCCATGCTTATATGACGACATATGTCTGTACATCCGACCTTCTATTATTTTTTTTCTATCAACACGGTATGTAGGCTGTCGATCAAGTCTATTAATATCAAACACAACTCTGACTTCTGTGGTTTGAGGAATGGTCTGTATCATCAGACCTGCTGAAACTGTAAACTTATTTCCTTTTGGTACTACTTTCACAGCTACAGCCCAAAAAGTAAAGACTCGAACTTTTTGTTGTATATTGATGGCCGAAAAGCATTTTTAGATGCTACTGTAATAGTGTTGCATTATGGAACTGATACATACGATAAGTAAATGAATTTCGTTAAACCGTTTTCAATAAATAAATCAGAAAAACAAACAAACAAAAAATGTTTTACCTCAAGATAACAGGAAAGACTGCCAAAGAATTATTTATTTTGATAATAAGAAATCAAAATTTATCATCTATGACGTAATATAGAGGGAATGTTTTGATGCTTAAACCCGGTGTTTCACTCTGATCCAACCAGCCAATGAAAGACACGCTGCGACTATAAGACTACACTTTCGCTCTCCAAATTACCTCAGATATATAAATCAGTCTTGCGTAAAACGGCTATTAGAAATGTTTTCTCCTTCCAAAACAATCCCAAAAATCTGGGTCCATCTTTTGTACAAAACAATCCCAAAAATCTAGATAGATGGTTGGTGATAGAAACAGGTTTTTATCCAATCTACTATTCTTTTTTCAGGTTGGAGAACGATTTTGCCATTTCAAGGCTAAAGATGTCAGTTAAACCGAGCGTACCGCTTAACCAGTCACGTGATACGAACTGGTTGCTGCCATTTGACATACTTATATGCTGCTGTCCGTTCCAAGGTGGGATCAAGTTTGCTGTATTCAAGCCTTGTGGCAACCTGTACAGCTATTTTATATGGCGTTTGATATTTGTTTTGTATTGTTGTACATGACATGTGCAGCTAGTCTGAGCATAACTGAGTGTTTCTGTTGTTGATGATGCACTGTTCGTTTGTCATTTACGTTTCTGCCTTCTTCTTCCTCCTATGGTGTATTGGGTCGGTTGTGTGGTCTGTCCTTGGTATCTTTTATATTGTATTTAATACACATATTAAATGAAAATTCCCTAAAATTCCTTTCTTGGAAAAATGCATTTCCCGTTCTATCAGCTGACACTCTTGGCAATAGTATTCAAAAGCAGGACCGTAAACGAAAACTAATTCCAGTTGGCGAATCCATATCTTTATAAGGGGTTTGGAGGGGGTGGGAGTTGAGGATCGCAAAGTATTCTGCACTTTATGCCCGGTGACTAAAGTGGTTGCACTGAGGTCATATACACGTAATACTGGCTATATAATAAGCCATTTACATATGAGCCATGTTTTCATATGAGGGTCATCCAATAAGTCCTGCAAACGGCTAAGTTTTATGCAAATGACAATTAAAAACGAATCAAGCAATCCACATTCCTACATTGCATCTTCCCCTCTTTCCAGTCACAAATTTGCAGAAACGTCATGATCTTGCAAAAGGCGTTGCTAGGCAATTGAAGAATACTACAATTATGGGCGCGGCGGTGGCTTCTAGTTATCTGTTTAAGATCCCCTAGCTTAATTCTGAACGCTTGTAGATATCTGAAAATTGCTGGGAGATACGGAAAATAATACTGAAGTATGCGCACGGTACCAAGGTTAAGATATTGCCGTCAGTCAAGATATTATTATTGTTCAAAGGAAGCTCATCATGTTTTTCGGGCAGCCTAAATGTTAAATAAGATGAGTAAATGAAGAAGAGGCTTTCACAGCAGATAAAGTGTTTCCTAAACTGCTATTAATTTGTTATCACAGAATAGTCCCGAGATGCTGAAATGTAGATATTAGAGAAAATATAAGCTTCGAGCCTTGTTTAATGAAAGTGGTCAAAGTACCCAAACATAAGTCCGAACTCGTAAGTCATTTAGACATAGACGATTCCGGAATATTTTAGATACACAGACACGGACCCCAAAACAGAGGTGTGATCAGGTACCCGCGGGTAGTAATATCGTTTGCAGCCTTGAGAAACCAGAGGCAAACGTCAAAAACTAGAATTTTGCTAAAATTCTGTAATATTCTCTTGTTGCCGAGCAACCACATTTGTTTGGTAATGTGAAATGATAACTGTCTCTTATTTAAGTTCTTAAATATAAGGCGACTACTTTAGAACATGAGTTTTTTGTAATTTGAAAGAATTATAAACATATATGCAGGAATTTGCTTCCCCTCACCTTTTGCAAAAGACGCCGTGCTTGTGCAATTTCTCCGCCGGTATCGCTTACTCCTTTACATTCAAAATCCTCCCATATCTGAGAAAGGAATGTCACATATATGATTTTTAGCACATACATGTATTACATGTAGTCCAGTTGTGATTCATTGATTTCAAAAGCATATTTAGAACAACTTAATAGTTCAAATGATAACAGCGGATGGGTGCAGTTCATCAAAAACGTAATGTGTGACTTGGGTTTCTCTCATGTGTGGAATAACCATTATACCTTTAATTCTTCAAATTTAATAAGTGCAGTCAAAAGTAAACTTAAAGAAAGATACATTTCCTTTTGGCAAAAACGTATGGCAGGAGGCGAAGGTATGAAGAAACTGCAACTTTATAGACTTTTTAAGCGAAATTTCAAATTTGAGCAATATCTTGATGATTTGCATGATAAAAGTATAAGGAAATGCCTATGCGCATTTAGGATAAGTTCTCACAGATTAAGGATAGAAAGGGGTAGGTAATGTGAGGAAAAACCAGAAGAAAGGCTGTGCGATCTTTGTAATGTTATTGAAAATGAAATTCATTTCTTGGGCCAATGTAATAAATATAATGTTTTAAGATCAACCATGTTTGAAAGTATTAAAGATACCAAGTTTACTGCTAGTACCACTTTAGAGGAAACATTTTTAACCTTAATGACAAGTGATGATATACGCATTGTTAAAGCTGTAGCCACGTTTATACAAGATTGTCAAATTACATGATAGGCTAGAATTGTTAACTTTACCAAGTCTTTGAACTCCAAGCCATTTATCTGACATTTTGTACTTAAATGCTAATTCTAACACAGTGCGCCTATAGAAGCAATGGAAAGTTGCCGTGTTTTATTCTGCAACAATACACTGTTACGGAGCGCGTGTCTAATTGCTGACGTCACTGCAATAACTGACGTAATTTTGTGACGTTTTGAGACGTTAGACGGTGTAACTTCTCTTTATTCTTTCTAAAGTCATCATCATATTTCAATTCTCATATCGACGTTACCCCCGCACCTCAGCGGAACGTATCCATAGCCGCAGTAACGGGGCGCCGAGCGTCCGTCCATCTTTCTAAAGTCGCCATAAAAGCGTACATTTATACTAGATACAGTTATGAATATTGGCCGGAGCATTAACGCGCTGGGAGGAAGGTTGGGAGAGTTTAAATGAAAAGAAGAGTTTGTCAGCGTTTTTGAGTGTTAGAATTGAAATGGATCAGCTCTTAGCATTGAATTGTTGAGTAATAATTCACTGTGTGTCGGTCAGTTGTCAGTAGATATATCACTCGCGCTCCGCGCTCATGATATGATCTACTTTACAACTGACCTCCAAACAGTGAATTATTACTCAACAATTCACTGCTAGAGCTGATCTATTTCTTAAACAATTAATCAGTGAGTGAATGTATGTACGTGTATGTATGTATGTGTGTGAATGCGTTTGTTATTACCATTGTATGTTTGATTCACATGTAATTTGCCTTTAACCCATGTGATGGGTATAACTGTGCAATAAATAAATTCTAATTCTTCTATAAATTCTTCTTGTATACACATAAGCTGTCAATGGTGTAATTTGATAACCCTACCTCAATTAATACATGAAAAGCAGTAATGACGGCATTTGCAAGACTTATTGGATGACCCTCGTATACAACGGTCTAGCAGAATCATCGGAGGTCATTCAGTTTGTCGTAGTAGAATGATAGGCCCCTGCTGTTAGAATGCGGATGCCCAGGCTGATCTGATTCTTCGTTGGGCGCACATGCCAATTTGTTGGCTTTGTCGTGTCGCGCAGCTCATTAAGAAAACAAAAATCGGAGTCTCGGTCATTTGCAAGGCTGCAAATGCCGTCTACCGCCGGCTTAACAGCTACTACAGAATTCAAGGCACAACCACGTAAAATATTCACTGAGAGAGAGAGAGAGAGAGTTCAGGGGTTTAGCCCCAAAGACGGATCATATTTTCGTGTTCATTGGCAGTTGGTATCGTCTATTTTACAAAGTTTCAGCATGCAAATACGCAGGAGCGTATTGAAATTTTGTCAAGTTGGCAAATTTAAGTACGCACCTGCGTATTTACCTTAAGGCAGTTACCCCCTTTAAAGGTACAAAAGTTTTGGAAGGCGAGCTCCTCACCTTTCGTCAGGTTTAAAATTATGCTTAAGCACAGCGACGAGGGTATAGAGCGGAAATTAGCATGCAGATTTGGACCTCACTTAAATGCTCAGATATTGGGCCGCGTAGCGCAATCGGTAGGGCACCTGACTCATAAGTCAGAGGTCCTGGGTTCGAAACCCGGTCTGGCCATATACTTTCGTTTCTCCTTCCGCTGATTCAAGAAGGGCAGTTGTCAGTTACTGGCGAAAGTATGTGCTCTTGGTACTGGTTAACCGCTTAGGAGGTCTAAGCCTGCCCAGGAATAGTGTGGTTAGGTTAACTGACCGTCCGACATGACCATAGCTGTTTACTGTGGACGTTAAGCAACAAATCAATCAATCAATTATATCAATTTACGCAAAACAAATTTGACGCTTTTTTGTAATCTAATTTTACTATGTAACATTTACTATTTATCCATCCCCTAACAAACAGCAGGGTACCAACTTTCAGACGCTTGGAGCTTTGTATCAAAGTGCCGCACTCTTTGATGTATCACAGTGGGCGGTTATTAAAGTCATACTTTGGTTCTGACTAGAAATTGGTAAATGTAAAGTCTATTTATTTTATATCGATTGCATTGAAAGCTCACGCGAACTTATTTAAATACTCTTGATGGCACGGATGTAGAAATTGTTAACAAGTTATTTCTTTCGTTCGTTTATTGATATAAATTATTTCTGTTAGAAAAAAAAAAACATTAAAGAGTTCCCCCATTTATAATAATAACAAAAATGATGTGATGAAATATTTCATGCAATACCTCCGACATTGTCTAACTATACATTTGAATTAGAGTTTAGATAATAATATTTAATAAAAGTGACTTTAAACAAAAAATAAGATAAATTTTATACAGTCGCGGACCGCGGTTAAAATCGCATTATTGGACATAAATAATTTATTCATACGTCACAATCACGTGCACGAATAAGAAAAATACCTCTACATGATCACATGACACACGTGGTCAAAATCGATATTCTTACAGGCCGTGAGGAAATAGGTAATTTGCATATTAATTTGAAGATTATTTTTCATTCCACATTTATCGAATAAACATGCATTTTCTCAAAACTTTTACGGCTAATTAAGAGACTATTACATATTGTCTAACGAAATTTTGTTAAAATATTTGTTTCTGAAAACATGAAATAAACGAGGGAGACAATCTTAAATATTCAAAAGCTGATAAATTATTTCTGTTAGAAAAAAAACATTAATATTCAAAAGCTGATATGGGGTATAACTTCGACAAGCAACAGGGGAAATTATTTGGAACTTTTTATGTGTGTGGTGTGTGTGTGTGTGGGAGGGGGGGGGGGGGGGGGGATCTAAGCTCGACTGAGAAGAAACATTTTCAGTTTTTCTCAGTCGAGCTTAGAACCCCCCATCACTCCCCCCCCCCCCCCCCCCCCCCCACACACACACACAAAAAAAAAATTCCAGATAATAACTTTGCTAGACTACAAAAACCGCAAAATATAAGCACTCATATTTTGTGGTTTTTGTAGTCTAGCAAAGTTGATTTTCCAGACACAGTGCAAGAACAAAAGAATAGGAGGCAGCCAGAAGAGATGGGAAGACAATATAAAAGACAACTAGTTTTCTCCAGTTTCATTATCCAAACGTTGACCCATGGGTGGACCGTCCCGACATGACTATAGCTGTTTACCGTGGACGTTAAGCATCAAATCAATCAATCAATCAATTGACCCCAAGGATGGATGGGTGGATGACTTGCGATTTTCGGCTATTGATATTTTGCGGAACGGAATGGAACAGGACTTTTATTGAATAAATCGCATTGTTAATGTATAAGATTGACAAGGGAAGTAATCAATGCATTTTCATTCCGTACAACAACAGAAAGAAAATGCAAAGGAGGGGTGTCTATAAGGCTGTTTTCATGGCCACAACCGATTTTCTTTAAACTTTGTAGACTAAAAGTAATATGTGTTGGCTGTAATGTCATGCAATATTAAATCAATTGGTGAAGGTTTCTATGGTGTGTACAAGATGAAAGTGGGTGGGGTAATTCTGACTCGAAGAGGGCTCTGTTTAGAAGCTAGCAATATTTTTATTGCTGCTTAGAACTGGAAGTCTATCATTTCATGACTCCTTATGTAATGCTAGATATAACAAATGATTATAATACTTCTGTGAAATTTCTACATGCAGTGCGTTTATACTCACTTGTATGACATACCTAAATTTTAGCCTTTTTTTATTCTCCAACTTTACGCAAAACCACAACAGCTTTTTACACTCAAAGCTATTCCAATGATATTTTGCAGTTATACTGTATATTAGATGGTTGTTCCAAAATTATGCCGATAATTTTCTACAACGAATATTTTCTGAGTTATCTCCCCTTAAAACCGTTTCTTTTATTTTTTTTTCAAAATTATTACTCAGATTTTATACCCCGCCACATGCTAGTGGCGGGATATTTATACCCCCGACATACGAAGTATGTCAGAGGGTGTATAGTTTTGGTCATTCCGTCTGTTCGTCCTTCTGGTCGTCCGTCCGTTCGTCAACTTTACGTCAAAGTTTTGCATTAGACCTTTGTCATTGCTCATATTTCTGCAACCTTATATCAGATTCTTTTCATATTTAGTTTATTATATCTCTACAGCTTTACCTTTGATCTGAAATATCAAGGCAGCAGGGTCAGGCCCCTGGGGGAGGTCAGGGGTCGATAATTATGACTTAGGCATTTTCATTATGTCAAAGTTTGGTGTTAAACCTTTTTTAAGTGTTCATATTTCTGTAACTACATGCCAGATTCTTTTCATATTTGCCTCATGATATGTCTTGAGCATTACTTTTGATGAGAAGAGTCTTTGCCTCTTGATCAGGCCCCTGGGTGGGGCCTAGGGTCAATAATTAGGACTTGGGCATTTTCATTATGTCAAAGTTTTGGGTTAAACCGTTTTGATTGCATATATCTCTGTAAATGCATTGTATATTTCTTCCATATTTCATTCATGATATCTCTATAGCACTGCTTTTGATAGGGACTTCAGGGTCTGGCTCATGAGTGGGGCCAGGGGTCAATAACTAGGACTCAGCCATTTGTTGTATTTTTGCTTGTTCTGATATATTTAAATGGAGTCTAGTGATGCATGACTAATTTTATTTTATACTAGTTTACATTACATGGATGCTGCTGCTGATCTAAGGTCAAGGTCCCAGACTTTGACTTTGTTCGTTTTACATTTGCATTTAACTTTTGTGTTAAAAGTTTGCTTTCATTAAGCGGTGGCACTGGTCGGGGTATACGTGAGCCCCTGCTCACTCGCTCTAGATTGTTTTCTGCTGCTTGTCTTTCTGTTCAGCTGTTGTACGTACACTTATCTGCCTGACTGTTTGACCGTATGTCAGTCTGTCTACCCGTGATACTTCGTTTCCTTTCGATAACTTGAGTATTTTAATGGATTTTCTTCAACCTTGGCATGTGCTATTGTATTGGGTCTTTAAACAATTTTAAACTAACTTTAAAATTGACAAAAGTTGGAGAAATAGGAAATAATTAAATGTATTGTAAATGACTGCGTAAACCCCGCCACTGCAAACCTTTTATAGATGTTTTTCATGATTTCATACATGTATATAACTCCTCGACTTGGGCAGATAATCACCTTGTGATAAAAATATAACCATCCCTAGAAGCTATTATTGTTTTGACAGTTTTCATAATAATCCTTTTCGATTCTGATTTTATATAAAAAAAAAATTTATGATTTGATACAAGTACATTGTATATAGCACTGTGTCAGGGGTAGATAGTTCCTCGAGAAAACATTTTGATCCTAAAAGGAGGCTTATATTACTTCGATAATTTGCTGCAAGATTCAGAAAAATCTCTTTAAACGCTGATTTTATATAGATTTCTTCATAATCTTATAACTGTGTACATCCCAGAGGCAGGGGCAGATAACACTGTTTAACTAAATTCTGGTTGTCAAAGAAAGCTAATGTTAATTATATCATTTCTGTGAAATTTCATAAAGATATACAAACCATCTGATTTTATATAGTTTTTGCATAATTTTATGCATGTAAATGGCCCTATGCGAAGGGCAAATAACCGCTGGGGACAAAATTTTGATCGTGACAGGAAGCGAGTACTGTTTAGATAAGTTGTTGCAAGTTTCAGGAAAATCACACATACACCTGATTTTGTAAACATTTTCATGATTTTATACATGTATATATCCCCAAGGCAGGGGCAGATTACCCTGGTAGAAAAAATTTTGCTTGTTACAGAAAGGATATATTACTTCAATCATTTCCGTGAAATTTCAACAAAATATTTCAAAGTGTAAAGGAATTACAGACCATAATCAACGTTTAAGACATTGACAAGGGCAATAATTCTGTCAGGAGATATCGAAATTCGCCCAATCCCAAGCGAGCTATTCCCAAGACCAATGCACATGCCAAGTTTTAAAAAAAACATCAAAATACTCAAGTTATCAAAAAGAAACGAAGTGCTCATAGATGAAAGAACAGACAGACAGATGGACAGACAGGCAGCTGGTCAAGGAGACAGACGGTCAGATGGACAGACACATGGACAACCAGCTTGGTAACATCACATTCTGCCACTTATGTGTGGCGGGATATAAAAACTGAGTAATAATTAAAATAAAATAAAAAAGCAGTTTTAAGGGAAGATAACTCAGAAAATATTCGTTGTAGAAAATTATCGGCATAATTTTGGAACAACCATCTAATATACTGTATAACTGCAAAATATCATTGGAATAGCTTTGAGTGTAAAAAGCTGTTGTGGTTTTGCGTAAAGTTGGAGAATAAAAAAAGGCTAAAATTTAGGTTTGTCATACAAGTGAGTATAAACGCACTGCATGTAGAAATTTCACAAAAGTATTATAATCATTTGTTATATCTGTCATTGCATAAGAAATATTGAAATGGTAGATTTCCAGTTCTAAGCAGCAATAAAAATATTAGCATTTTCTTAACAGAACCCTCTTTTGGTCAGAATTACCCCACCCACTTTCATCTTGTACACACCAAAGAAACCTTCATCAATTGATTTAATATTGCATGACATTACAGCCAATACAAATTACTTTTAGTCTACAAAGTTTAAAGAAAATCGGTTGTGGCCATGAAAACAGCCTTATAGACACCCCTCCTTTAGCAACCAAATTTATAATAATAATCAATAATTACTAATTTAAGAAATCTGGTGCCAATTAGGTGTTCCAATGAGCCACCTGAAAAAGATTTCCGCTTGCAGCGGATCTCGAACCCGGGAACGCTAGGTCAGCAGGCAAGCGCTTAACATACTCAGTTGCCGGGGCTCCTACCTGTTGACCTAATTGTCCAATACGTTGTAAAGGCCGGAGATATGCATGTATGTTAACGCTGATCAGGGTGTGTTATTGGTCATTATATCTATTAACACTAAAATCGTTGCATTCGCAAACAGCGTATCAGCTCACACTCATCAGTCTTCACTGTTCGTTTAAGATTCCCAAATATTCATTTTTTTGTATATGCGGAAAGGGAAGACTTATACGATTGCGGTGATGCGCAGGCTTATCTGAGACTACCCTGTTTTCACATGGTGTAAGATACATTTTCACGCTAAGATGGTAAAAGGACGACTATATAGCAAATTTCTAGAGAGACAATCTCCTATATCTGTTTTTGCCCAGCTGTTTTCCCTCTGCAAAATATTCAGGAAATATATATGTGCAAACAAACCTGGTGCATATTGACGCATAAAAAAACTTGACGTTCAGTGTCGCTGCTGTAATAGAGTAGTTTTCGTCCTCCATCACCCCTCTCTCTTTCTCTCGCTCTCTCTCTCTGAAAACAAAAGAAGAAAAAGTGGCTGTAATTCCTCTCTTCTTATTCACGTATACAAATATGTTGGCACGTACATAAGTTCACACGCGCATGAGCATACAGACAAACGCGCAAACACATACACAAGTATTGAAACACAGTCAACATTTTTGTTTTTCTTGCCAATAGCTGCAGAATATTTTCATAATTATTTCTTCCCAGACAAACAGGCAGGCAGACCATGAGACGTTCAAACATACAGGCTGTGTCACTCTTCTTATATACAGCTCTTAAGTCTGCATCATATTCCCATATCCCTCCTTTAACAATAAAATGTTATTAATTACTCTACTTTTTCTCTTTTATGAATCTATTCTTGTAAGGCGCGGCAATGCGGTGGCTTATATGCACATGCTATATGGAGGGTTGTGTTTTTGTGCATCTGCCAGCTATTCGCGTCCTTAAGACTATTTCGCTCTGTTGTTGATAATATCACTTGAATGTCTGACGAAGTCCAGTTATATAGGGCGCGAATAGGCCTTTATTATTTTAGACACTTTAAAGTCAAAGGCTTAAACCGTCTTACGATGTTTGAATTTTTTATTATCATGTCTTTGGTATTGTTACAATGTGGAGATATTGAAACTAATCCCGGTCCGGACGATGATAGCTTAGAGACAAGCATTCAGTCAACTCTTTCAGATGAACATGACATTAGGAACAATTTTCTGTGGTGCATTATAATATCCAAAGTCTTAATAACAAACTCGAGCTAATCGCAGCTGAACTCCAAAATTTTGATGCTATTGGGCTTACAGAAACTTGGCTTGATGGTAGAGTTTCTGATAATGATATATCAATGAAAGGGTATATTTTACATAGCCGCGATAAAATAGGGGACAATCATGGTGGTATTTGTGTTTATGCAAAAAGTACAGTTTATTCAAAAAGAAGAACTGACCTTGAATACCGGACGTAGAATGCATTTGGCTTGAGCTTCAAAGTAATCATAGAAAAGTCTTGATTGGCACATTTTATAGACCACTAAACTCACCACCTGCAACTTTAAATTCAATTGAAACCTCAATAGGACTTGCTTTTGACACTGCTATCAATGATATTTTTATAGTAGGTGACTTTAATCTCGATTTATTAAAAACTAACTCAAGAAGGAAAATCCAAGACATCTGTCAGCATTTTAATTAACAACAATTCATAAATACACCCACACATTTTACTGAGCAGTCCAGTTCTGTCATAGATTTAATCCTGACCTCTAATAAAAATAATATCATTCTGAGTGGGGTGGGTGACCCCTTTCTCGAGCAAAACTTAAGATATCATTGTCCTACGTATTGTGCATTCAATATTCACACTGTTACCTCTGCAGTTTTTACAAGACATATCTGGTTGTATGATAGAGGTGATTATGACTCCTTATCTTGGGCAGCGCTAAACACAGACTGGGAATCATTAAAACATAATAATATTAATATTTATGCTTCCAATGTTACAGATCACATAATGGACTTGGCAGATCAATATATACCAGATAGAAAAGTTAAAGTAAGGCTGTCAGATCCCCCTTGGTTAAATAGTAGACTTAAAAGCTTAATTAGGAAACGGAAACGTCTCTATGACAAATTCAAAAGAACTAATAAAAATGCAGATTTAGAAAATTACAAACAATTTAGAAATAAGGTCACATGTGAATTAAGAAAATCTAAACAATATGAAAACGAAAAACTGTCCGAAAAACTTAAGAATGACACACTTGGTCCAAAAGATTGGTGGAAGACTCTCAAGTCAGTTATCAAGCCTATGCAAGATTTGTCAATCCCACCACTGCATATTAATGGGGAAACTTACACTGATAACAGGGACAAAAGTAAAATATTTACTGATCATTTCTCTGACCAGACCAAATTAGATGAAAATAATGCTCATCTTCCAAATACCAATTTCACATCTGAAAATGTATTAGACTCAATTGCAACGAACCCACAAGAAGTAGAATCAATGCTCAAATCTCTAAAGATAGGAAAAGCTGCTGGACCTGACTCAATTAACAATAGATTACTTAAAGAACTTGCGTATCCATTATCTTTCCCACTGTGTGACCCTTATAACTTTTTTCTCCTCCGGAACAGTTCCAGGCTTATGGAAAAAAGCAAAATTTAATGTAACTCCAGTTTTTAAGAAGAACGATTCATCTGATCCCTGTAATTACAGGCCAATCTCACTCTTAAGTGCAGCTGGCAAAGTAATGGAAAAAATAGTGCATAAGTATGTTTTCAATTTTTTCATGATAATGTAGTCATAACATCATTACAGTCCGGCTTTGTTCCCGGCGATTCCACGGTGAACCAACTAGCTGATATCTACAATACTTTTTGTAAAGCTTTGGACGATGGTAAAGAGGTACGAGCTATATTTTGTGATATCAGCAGGGCGTTTGATAGGGTTTGGCATAAGGGGCTCATTCATAAATTGCGAAATGTTGGCATTGTAGGTGCTCTTCTAAACTGGTTCACAGATTATCTCAGTAACAGACAGCAACGGGTTGTTCTACCAGGAGCTGCATCTGATTGGACTCAAATTTTACCCTGGTGTCCCTCAAGGCTCGGTCTTAGGGCCCCTGCTTGTTTTTATATATATTAACGACATTATCGAAAACATTAATGCTTGCATCAGGCTGTTCGCTGACGATACTAGTCTGTATCTCATTGTAGAAAACCCCATAGAAGCCGCAGAAAAGCTTAATTCTGATCTAGCTAAGGTACACGCTTGGGCATCTAGGTGGCAGGTCACGTTTAACCCGTCAAAAACAGAATCTCTCATTTTTTCTCGTAAACTAAACAAGCCTTACCACCCACCTGTATATATGAATGATCAACCGATCACAGAAGTCAGCAGCCATAAACATTTAGGACTAATTTTTCAACAGGATTGTACTTGGCACGAACACATAGATAATATTAAATCTAAAAGTAAAAAGTATGCAAAGACCAGGAACTGAAACAATCAAAATCCAAATCCAGCCCTCAAACCATAGTTGGAAACAACTAAGATTACAAATAATCAAGATACAGAGAACATATGGCCAACCGATTGAGCAGCTTGTTCCCAAAAGGTGGCCACTCAGCAACCCAAACCGAACCAAAAATAATAAGAACATACATAAGGTAAAACATCACAGAAACTCTGACACCAAAAACAGGCAACAGAGAACCACAACAGAACTACCGCCTTGGAACGGTCAGTAATGAAATACTGGGGGGGGGGGGGGGGGGCTTAAATCGATTTTACAGGCCCAACCTCACCCTCAGTATCTGAAGTGGTACAAAACATTTAGTTGGTTGTTCGGTTCGCATGATAACCCTCTAACTCGTCAATGAATCATCACGGTAAACACATAAATCAAATTTCAATACCATGAAAAAGCAAAGACGAGGACTCAACAGATTCAACGGGCCGTCTGACAGGTGGAGATCCCTGTCCTGCCAAACAACCCCACTGGAAATCTGAAGCAAAAGAAGGTCACCAGTTGAGCCCCGGTGGACCAAGCAACAGACAAAAAGGCTCCGGTCCCAACCAACTAAAATATATAGCTTTAGGTCGGGACCATCATAGAGTCTGACGCCCGATCCCCCGGTGTGCAATTAAAGAGTGCAGCAAAGTTATCAACCGTGATTGGGTTAATCACTAAGCATGCAGACTGTCGCATAACATTTAAATTATAGCCAATACGTTTGTGACGTATTATTATTTTTCGGAATTGATCAGAAAAATCAGTCCTACCCTTAATCTTTTTGAATTTGTATACTAAGTCACCATAAAATTCTGGTTCCCATAGGCCTTGGTGTAAAAGAAATTTTAAACCGACATCAAATTTTGAAACCAATTCATGGTGTCTGCGATAGAATTTAGAAAAAGCCTTTCTAAGCTTATGATACCGATAGCCCTGTTGAAGAAGTTTAGCAGTTAAACATTTATTACGAGCATTAAAGTCATCTACATGACTACACACTCTAGCAAATCTTATAAGTTGAGAAATATACACTCCATAAGAGGGACGACGTGGAACGTCACCATCCAAAAATGGAAACATAACTATATCAAAGTCAAAGTCATCACGTTTATCATAAAGCCTGGTTTCGTATTCATATCATGCGTAAACTGAAATTTACACTTGACAGGAAATTATTACAAACGATATATTTTTCATTCATTCGTCCTCTACTGGAATATGCAGACACGGTATGGGATAATTGTACCCAGTATGAGGTTAACGAGCTGGAAAAAATTCAGAATGAAGCAGCGAGAATAGTAACGGGCGCTACCAAGCTTGCTTCAATAAACTCTTTACTTTTGGATACAGGCTGGGAAACACTAGCTACTAGAAGGAAGAAACACAAGCTTGTCTTGTTTTATAAAATGCAAAATGGACTCTCTCCAGAACACTTGTCAACCTTAGTTCCTGACAGCATCGGCAACGCATCTTCATACAACCTGCGTAACGTTAATAATACACAAACTATTCATTGTAACACACAACAGTACTACAATTCTTTTCTACCTGAGTAGTTCGTAACTGGAATGAGCTTACACAAGAAATTCGTGATTCAAGTACATTAGCAATTTTCAATATATATACACTCTCCATATACACTATATTCTTCATATGAATGCCAGGTTTGAAGATTGTAGCTTGCAGAGTTCCTAAGAAAACTGTGACACAAATTTACCCTGAACAGACAGAAACATGGACAAATAAGGGAAGAATAAGAGCAATGAGCCCAATTCAGAAAGCCACAATACAACAACTCAGTGATCATATGTATACCAAGTTTCAAAATTCTGGATTCAATACATCCTGAGAAAAGACTGTTACAAATGTTCAATGTTTAAGAAATAGATCAGCTCTAGCAGTGAATTGTTGAGTAATAATTCACTGTTTGGAGGTCAGTTGTAAAGTAGATCATATCACGAGCACGAAGTGCGAGTGATACATCTGCTTACAACTGACCGACAAACAGTGAATTATTACTCAACAATTCAATGCAAGAGCTGAACTATTTCGATTCTAACACTCAAAAACGCTGAAAAAGTATTCTTTTCATTCAAACTCTCCCAACCTTCCTGCCAGTGCGTTCATGCTCCCGCCAATATTCTCAAAACGTCACAAAATTACGTCAGTAATGCCAGTGACGTCAGCTATTAGACTTACGCGCTCCGAAACAGTGAATTGTTGCAGAATAAAAAACAGAAACTTTCCATTGCCTGTATAGGCGCACTATGTTAGAATAACATGCAAAATACGGAAAGAAAGAAAATTGGATAAAAAAGAAGAACATGAGCATTGTGCCTGAGTCTCAGTCCCACGATACAATCACTCATTTTCAATATGTATGCCATGTTCGAGAATTGTAGGTTGAACAGTTCTTGAGAAAACTGTGACACAAATTTACCCTGAAAAGACAGAAAAATTGACAAATAAAGCAAAGAATAAGAGCAAGGAGTCCAATTCTCAATCCCACAATACAACATGTATACTAAGTTTCAAGATTCTAGCATCAATACTTCCTGAGAAAACTCTGACACAAATTTTCTGTGTTAACATGCAAAATAGATAGATAGAAAATAGAACAACAAGAACAATGGGCCTGAGTCTCAATCCCACAATACAATTATTCATTTTCAATATGTATGCCATAGGATTGTAGCTTGCACAGTTCCTGAGAAACTGTGACCCAATTTTACCCTGAAAGGACAGAAAAATGGACAAATAAAAGGAAGAATAAGAGCAATGAGCCATCTCAATCCCACAATACAATTACTCATTTTCAATATGTATACCATGTTTGAGGATTGTAGCTTGCACAGTTCCTAAGAAAACTGTGACCCAATTATACCCTGAAAAGACAGAAAAATGGGCAAATAAAAGGAAGAATAAGAACAATGAGCCCATCTCAGTCCCACGATACAACAACTCATTGTCCATATGTATACCAAGTTTCAAGATTCTAGCTTCAATAGTTCCTGAGAAAACTGTGACACACAATAAAAATCTTACGGAATTACGTCGGTACGGAGTTACGGAATTACGGACAGTCCAAATCCAGTAAAGCCCCACTTTTTCAAAGCGGGCTTTAAATAGGCCCAGATGATTTAATAAATTAAATTGGGCAGTGGTTACTCGCATATCATCTTTAAACTAAAAAATGTAACTTTTTACGGAAGAGTAAGCGCCATTATAGACGGAATGGTTATTGGTTTTAAAACGGAAGCTGTCTCAAGTACTGCAGTGAGTAGGTAAGTAAGTAATTAAGTAAGCAAGTAAAGACTTTATTTAACGAGAGTAACAACATTTAGCACACACAAATATGCAATTGCTAATCTTCCATGAGGCCCTCAGAAATATATACATAAGTACAAGCATATCCACACAAACTGGTTATTTTACAAATGAGTAAGGCAATATGAGTATCAATCTGATGAAAATAATTTTTATAACAATATATGCTACTGGAAACAGCAGTACAAACCAGAGGACCAATGGTCCTGTAGCTCACCTGACACTTGGTCCTGGTATATATTTTCATGCTTTTATACATGTATATAGCACCAGGGCAGGGGCCCCCTCCCTTGGGGATTAATGTTGAGTCCCAATTCTATATACCAAGCCACAAGGTCACTGGGCCTTTGTTTCTGGACAAAGATTTCTGAAGGGTTTTTTATCATAAATGGGTGTGGCGGCCACCATGTTCATACGACCATGACCATCTGAACAAACTTTGATTCCTTTGACCCAGTATTAAAGCTCCATATGAAATACAGTAATCATTTGTATAAACTATGATGGGCCTGAGTGCCCAATGCTACATACCGGTACCAAGTTTCAAGGTTAGAGGCCTTTCGGTTCTCGAGAAAAAGACGTTTGAAGAGTTTTTACCATATATGGGCATGGTGGCCATCTTGGTCAAGTGACCAAGACCATCTGAACAAACTATGGTTCCTTTAAGCCGGTGAAGCTCCATATGAAATATGGCTTCAATTGACCCTAGTGGCCTCTGAGAATTTGTTTGAAAATGTTGACGGGTGACAGAATCTCAATGACCTTGTACAAAAGTCAAAGAATGACCTTGACCTTTAAAGACAAAATATCTTCATCTGGTCATTTAGTCAACCATATATACCAAATTTTGCACCTTAGACTTAAATAGTTTCTGAAAAATCCACTGTTTAAGCATTTTCCCATATAAAAGACTACATAATGTACCAAAGTTGACAGTGTCATAAATTAGGTCAAGGTCAACGTATGATCATTTGTATAAACTATGATGGGCTTGAGTGCCCAAAGCTACATACCAAGTTTCAAGGTCATACACCTTTTGGTTCTGGAGAAGAAGATTTTGAAGGGTTTTACTACATACGGGCATGGCGGCCATCTTGGTCAAGACCCTGAGAACAAACTTTTATTCCCTGATCACACTTAGACTCCATATGAAATTTTGCTTCAATCAGACCAGTGGTTTCAGAGGGGTAGATGTTTTGACAATCTTGATGACGGACAGACCGACAAAATGACCTTGACCTTCAGTGACATAATATCTTCCTCTGGTCATTTAGTTGACCATGTATACCAAGTGTTGTACCTTAGACTTAAATAGTTTCTGAGAAATCCACTGTATAAGCGTTTTCCCATATAAAAGCCTAACGTACCAAAGTTGACCATGTCGTAAATTAATTCAAGGTCAACGCATGGTCATGATTTGTATAAACTATGATGGGCCAGCATGCCCGATGCTACATACCAAGTTTCAAGGTCATAGGCCTTTTGGTTCTAGAGATGAAGATTTTTGAAGGGTTTTTACCATATATGGGCATGGTGGCCATCTTGGTCATGTAGCCCAGCCCCCCGGTATAAACTTTAGTTCCCTATCCCACTGAGACACCATATGAAATTTGGCTTCAATCTCCCCAGTGGTTTCAGAGGAGAAGATGTTTGAAAATCTTGACGACGGACAGACCGACAAAAAAGCTTTTGACCTTCAGTGACATAATATCTTCCTCTGGTCATTTAGTTGACCATATATACCACATATTGTACCTTAGACTTAAATAGTTTCTGAGAAATCCACTATATAAGCGTTTTCCCATATAAAAGCCTAACATACCAAAGTTGACCATGTCGTAAATTAGGTCAAGGTCAACGCAAGGTCATCATTTGTATAAACTATGATGGGCCCGCATGCCCAAAGCTACATACCAAGTTTCAAGGTCATAGGCCTTTTAGTTCTGGAGAAGAAGATTTTTGAAAGTTTTTTTTACCATATATGGGCATGGCGGCCATCCTGGTCATGTGACACAGACCCCGGGTACAAACTTACGTTCCCCTATCCCACTGAGACTCCATATGAAATTTGGCTTCTGTCGGCTCAGTGGTTTCAGAGGAGAAGATGTTTGAAAATTGTGATGACGGATGGTCCGACGGAATGATCTTGACCTTTAGTGACATATATCGTCATCTGGTCATTTAGTCGACCATGTATACCAAGTATTGTTCCTTGAACTTAAATAGTTTCTGAGAAATCCACTGTTTAAGCGTTTTCCCATACAAAAGCCTGACGTACCAAAGTTGACCATGCTGTAAATTACATCAAAGTCAACGCAAGGTCATCATTTGTATATTCTATGTTGGGCCCGCATGCCCGATGCTACATACCAAGTTTCAAGGTCATAGGTCTTTTGGTTCCGGAGAAGAAGATTTTTGAAAGCTTTTTACCATATATGGGCATGGTGGCCATCTTGGTCATGTGACCTAGACTTTGGGTATGAAATTTCGTTCCCCTATCCCACTGAGACTCCATATGAAATTTGGCTTCAATCGGCCCAGTGGTTTCAGAGGAGAAGATGTTCGAAAATCTTGACAACGGATGGTCCGACGGAATGACCTTGACCTGTAGTGACATAATATCTTCATCTGGTCATTTAGTCGACCATGTATACCAAGTGTTGTACCTTAGACTTAAATATTTTCTGAGAAATCCACTGTTAAAGCATTTTCCCATATAAAAGCCTAACGTTCCAAAGGTGACCATGCCGTAAATTAGATCAAAGTCAACGCAAGGTCATGATTTGTATAAACTATGATGGGCCCGCATGCCCGATGCTACATACCAAGTTTCAAGGTCATAGGCCTTTTGGTTCTGGAGAAGAAGATTTTTGAAGGGTTTTTACCATATATGGGTATGGCGGCCATCTTGGTCATGTGACCCAGACCCCGGGTATAAACTTTCGTTCCCCCCATCCCACTGAGACTCCATATGAAATTTGGCTTCAATCCGCCGAGTGGTTTCAGAGGAGAAGATGTTCGAAAATCTTGACGACGGATGGTCCAACGAAATGACCTTGACCTTCAGTGACATAATATCTTCATCTGGTTATTTAGTCGACCATGTATACCAAGTGTTGTACCTTAGACTTAAATAGTTTCTGAGAAATCCACTGTTTAAGCGTTTTCCAATATAAAAGCCTAACATACCAAAGGTGACCATGCCGTAAATTAGGTCAAGGTCAACCAAAGATCATCATTTGTACAAACTATGATGGGCCATCATGCCCAATGCTACATACCAAGTTTCAAGGTCATAGGCCTTTTGGTTCTGGAGAAGAAGATTTTTGAAGGGTTTTTACCATATATGGACATGGCGGCCATCTTGGTCATGTGACCCAGACCCCGGGTATATACTTTCGTTCCCTATCCCACTGAGACTCCATATGAAATTTGGCTTCAATCCGCCCAGTGGTTTCAGAGGAGAAGATGTTTGAAAATCTTGACGACGGATGGTCCGACGGAATGACCTTGACCTTTAGTGACATAATATCTTCATCTGGTCATTTAGTCGACCATGTATACCAAGTATTGTACCTTAGACTTAAATAGTTTCTAAGAAATCCACTGTTTAAGCGTTTTCCAATATAAAAGCCTAGCGTACCAAAGTTGACCATGCCATAAATAAGGTCCAGGTCAACGCAAGGTCATGATTTGTATAAAATATGATGGGCCCGCATGCCCGATGCTACATACCAAGTTTCAAGGTCATAGGCCTTTTGCTTCTGGAGAAGAAGATTTTTGAAGGGTTTTTACCATATATGGGCATGGCGGCCATCTTGGTCATGTGACCCAGACCCCGGGTATAAACTTTCGTTTCCCCATCCCACTGAGACTCCATATGAAATTTGGCTTCAATCCGCCGAGTGGTTTCAGAGGAGAAGATGTTTGAAAATCTTGACGACGGATGGTCCGACGCCATGACCTTGAACTTTAGTGACATATATCTTCATCTGGTCATTTAGTCCACCATGTATACCAAGTATTGTTCCTTAAACTTAAATAGTTTCTGAGAAATCCACTATATAAGCGTTTTCCCATATAAAAGCCTAACATACCAAAGTTGACCATGCCGTAAATTAGGTCAAGGTCAACGCAAGGTCATGATTTGTATAAACTATGATGGGCCCGCATGCCCGATGCTACATACCAAGTTTCAAGGTCATAGGCCTTTTGGTTCTGGAGAAGAAGATTTTTGAAGGGTTTTTACCATATATGGGCGTGGCGGCCATCTTGGTCACGTGACCCAGATACCCGGAACAAACTTTCGTTCCCCCGACCTAGGTAGGCTCCATATGAAATATGGCTTCAATCGGCCCAGTGGTTTCAGAGGAGAAGATGTTTGAAAATGTTGACGACGACGGACGGACGGACGACGGACGGACGGGCGGACGGATGCCTGGCTATACTTTAAGCTCACCTATGAGCCTAAAGGCTCAGGAGAGCTAAAAAAGGAAACACTATAACTAATCAAGCAGTAGTACGAGGGATGTTCAGAAAGTTCTGATCGTGACGTCTTATTTTGGTAACCATCATAAATACAGAAATTCTGATAGCGAAAATATATAACCTTGAAGGTATGATATGTCTGGCAAACTCTGCAAACATGGTGTATATTTTCTAAAGGACATATTTTTGAACATTTTTGAAAGAGGTATACCCTACAGCCACTGCAGATTTTCACTTAAGAAGGTCAAAGTTCATATATGAGCAGTCTTTGATTTTTTTCATCATCGCTACTTAAACTTAGTCCCCAGGCAACTGTGACCTGTAAATATCGCGGAAAATATATTGAATCTAGGGTCCATACTGTCCCTTCAATTTAGATTATAAGCGATTGATGTAGTAGCAAATTCTCCCTTTCTACTGAAGTTATAATGACCTTGTAACGAAAACAAGGGTCTTAACATTCAAAATCATGAGCCTTTGCATGGGCTAATTCGAAACCGTCGAAAAATTAAAATGAATGTAAACAACGAAGCCACTACGAGCTTTCGAAAATGACGCTGACGTCGTTTTCAATAACGTCATAAGAACTGCACACTACTGTGCAAGGACTAAATTGATAACGTTTGCTGCCCTTCTAACTTTTGAATGGATATTGAAAGTAAAGAATGACAAGACGCTGACAAAAAATCATTTTGTATTTACAATGATTTTTCACTTGAATGACACACTGAAAATAAATTCACCTATGAAATTAGCCCAGTGGTATGACTCGGGCCTAATAACATGCCTTGAAACTCAATAAGAAAATACATCTTTGCATAGAGTTAGGTATCATTGTAAAGACGAAATGTAGTGCTTTCATTACATGCATAGCATTTGTCTCCAGCATGCCTATAAACAAAGTTTTTTGGCTAGAATCAGAACTTTCTGAACAACCCTTGTACATACACAAGATACATGATGTTAATTAATTATTTATACATCATACACAGAATTATTTGCAGATGTCATGACATATTGTGTATTTACTGTACTTGTATCATGACTATGCCACCTTTTCTTTGGCTTCTGGTGTTCATCAATTTCCATAATAAGCACCTTCACAAGAAGGTGGAGATTAAGATAATTCAATATTGTCCCAAATCAGAGTTTTTATTGCAGGTGTAAGTTCTTCCATTGTTGTACATTGATTTCCAATTATTAAAAATAATGTATGTCTTACATCCGAAACAACAAACTGATTTAGGGGGATGGGGCGATATAATTATAAGGCAGGGCTTATAGTTGTTTCAAATTCGAATCAAAGTGAGTGACTACTTACAAAAAAAATAATTAAAAAAAATTAATAATAATACAAAAAATATATAGGAACCTGTACTACAAATACTCGTATTTTAGGTTTTTCTTTGCATTCTTTATAATTCAACACATGCAAGAGAAAGTTCACTTAAACACATTGCATCTTCTATGATAGTAAGTGTATGGGTCGTTAAGACACCGTCTTTTGAGAATATGGAACTTTCTTTTGGCTCGGAAACCGCATACGTTTTCTCTCCTCAGATTACAGCTGTTGCTGGCCAAATTAAAACTGAGACAAGTGTAACTAGTAGTTCCTGCATTCTTCATAACTTTCGACGGCATATGAATCGTCGTAGCTCCCAAATTCACAGTTTCGATATTCAAGGAAGTCGTCTCCAAACTGGCAACAGTTTGCTGTAAAGTATAACATAGATGTTAATTTTACATTTTAAACATTTTTTAAACGGAGGCGACTTTCGCGAGTTCCTTATACTTCCCTGGGCGAATAAAAAAACTTCTAAAGAAGGAATTTGTTCCTAGAGGAGCAAATACTTACTTCTAACAGTTGACCCTCATTAAAACAAAAGACAGAATAAATATTGAAGAAAGAGTTGTTCCCCCATTAGGCAACTCTTCCAATAGTTTGTGACTCCTATCAGAAGATGTATGATGAAACTGTTGGTGAGCAATGCAGACCATTATCAGAATAGTGTTGGTGCTTGCTTAGGAAAATACACCGTGACATCTTGTGGCATGCACTCTCTAGCTTTGTTCTGGTCAATAACCTTATTATCATAGTTGGTTACAACCAAGGTTAGATGCTTTAGCAAAAGTGTAAATAATCATAGCCGTTGTCAAAAAAATAGCTGTATCAGACATCTGATTCCAGTCATAAAGCGACCTTGTTGACAGTATGACTTCCAATTGGCCACAGGTAGTGGAACAAAAATCCAAATCCTGTTGTGTATAGCATTCGAAAACGTTCTAACTTGTTATGGTTATATAAACCGAATTTAATACCGACAGATATACATCCTCGGGGCTACTAAAGTATTCACGGTATTATGGCTTCTAAAAGGCGCGCATTGTTAATTCTATAATTCATGCAGTTGAGTGGCAACTAACAATCCGGGCCGATGCTGGGGCACTACGCCCTAGCGTTATAAAAGTCTTTAAACGTACTTGGAAGAAAAAATGCCCAATGTCAAATCAAAACTAGAAAGATTTTTTTTTCTTTTTTTTCTCAAAACTTATTAGCATATTAATTCTATTTGTTTCAATGTCGTGTGTCCGCTAGGAATACTTAAAGAAATTGAATATAGTTTAACTCATAAAAACTGAAAACTATAAAAGACAAGTATTTTCAGTCAAAAAAAAGTTCTGCAATTACATAATCAATCTAAGGATGAAGACGTATACATGTATTCTTAACCACCATGTAAAAACACCGTAGATTCTACGGTAAAATACATGGCATCTCGCTGCAAGTTCATTTTCAGTAACATGTATTTTTACGGGCGTTTGCCTGTAGAACATTTTTTGGATATCACGATATGGTAGGTTATGTTGAGTGACCACACTCGAAAAAAAAACTTTTTAGTGTTGAAGGGCTATGTCACCTCGCAAAATGTTATAAAATTTATAGCAACGCAAACTGTTATAACTTTATAACATTTTGCGTCGAATCTCAATACCAACAGAAACGCAAAATTTTATAAATTTCTTCACCCCGCAAAATGTAATAACAACACAAAGTGTTATAACAATAATAGGAATTATCCTGCAAAATGTTATAACAAAGCAAACTGTTATAACAATTAGAGCAACGCAAAATGTTAAAACTTTATAACATTTTGCGTCGAATCTCAAAACTAATAACAAGAGGGCCATGAGGCCCTGAATCGCGTACCTGAGCAATTGCCCAGGTGGCTTTTCTTATGTTTGAAATTGTCAAAATATGAGCATTGGGTCAAAAGTCAAAGAATGACTGTGACCTGTCTTACTCATTGTTATAATATGAGAGTCCTGGGGCAAAGGTCAAAGAATGACCTTGGCCTCTTGTACTCTCAAATCATCATGTACTCATTAAGAACCGTATATACCATTTTTAAGCCAAAATCTTCAAAACTGTTCATGAAATCTTATGTTCTAGCATTTTCCCATATTTGACCATGCCGCAGAAAAGGTCAAGGTAAACCAAAGGTTATTATTTGAACAGTCTTGGTAGTATTGCAGTAGTCCATGCGACGTACCAAGTTTCAAGGCCATGGATGTATTGGTTCTGGAGAAGAAAAGTATTAAAGGTTTATACCATAAATGGGTATAGCGGCTATGTTGGTCGTGTGACCTGGACTGATTGAACAAATTTTCATTCCCTCAACCCCTGGAGACACTATATGGAATATGGTTACAATTTGGCTTTTGAGAAATTTTTTGTAAATGTCAAAATATGAGAGACCTGGGTCAAAAGTAAACAAATGACCTTGACCTCTTGTACTCACAATTCTTCATGACCGCATTAAGACGACTGTACATAACAAATTTTAGGTCAAAATCTTTAAAACTTCCCATAACCTCTTATGTTCTAGCATTTGCCCGTATTTGACCTTGCCGTAAAAAGGGTTAAGGTAAATCCAAGGTCATCGTTTGAGCAATCTTAGAAGAACTTGAGAACCCAATGCTACTGACCAAGTTTTAAGGCCATCGGTCAATTACTTCTTAAGAAGTTCTACTCTAATATGTCAGTGTATCGCCAAATCTCGTTGGAACATGGTAAACCTTTAAGAACCCTCATGATCTTTTTTATTCTCATGAAAACAATAGTTATTCCCAGTACATGTATACCACATATTTAAAAACACGAAACCGCCTAAGGGTGCATTTCCTCGTACGGAATATTATAATTGGGCACACAACATCAATCGACATGAATCAACGTTGCTTCAACGTCATAGCAAGGATTCAACATTGATTCAACGTCATCGTTGTGTGGTTATTTCCAGTACATGTACCACGGTCCCGCCTGAAAGTACATTTTCCTCGTACAGAAATATTCCCATGGGGCACACAACATTAAGTCAACATTGAATCCACGTTGCTTCAACGTCATAGAGGTAAGTCAACGTTGATTCAAAGTCAACGCTGCGTGCCTACTGGGTTAGTATACTATAATTATCGTATAATTATGTACGTAGACACAATATGTAAATAACCATGTACTTGACACAAAATAATCGAAAGTACAATAGTAGCAACCATAAGTTGTAATATCATTCTCGTCTCGTTGCAGATTCAGTGTAGCCCCAGACCAGACCGTGCAATCACTAGGTCTGGTCAGGGTCTTCACCGATCCTGTTAGGAAAACAAAATCGTATTAAGCAGCTCGTCGAGAAGTGAATGGATTAGACCACAATTATAAGTGGTTAACTTAATAATAAAAACCTGGAAGGATAAATGTTTTTTTTTCCGGTTAACGGAAGATTCCATTTTACAGATATATGATACTTTATTTTGCCCAGAAGAGAATATAAAGCTTTATTTGCTTGATCGGCAAGTACATATACTTTATTGTGTATAGTTGTGTAATATAATTATGTATTTGTTTGACGTATTTCTTTCATTATGACTTCAATAAATAAATATAAATGCTTTATTTGTTTAACATTATTTTGGTTCATAAGCGCATTAAATTTTATTGTACTAGGGTTTCGGTAGCAATAAGGTTTGACAAATTTCGACCGTTGACAGTTGAAAAAATTACAGGACATGATGTAATGATATTCATCACCTATGTCAGTGGCACAGAGCATGCAGACACGTTCGTTTAAAAGAATACTGTTCCATCTTCCTACTTCATGGAAGACGGTGGTTTCTGGTTCTGAAAGCTTTGAGAATTTTACATTGCCGATTAGATAAGAAAGAAAAACATTTATTTATTTGGAAATTATCTTTAAAAATCCGGTAATTAATACCACTTGACGATTTTTCAACTAATGAGTTCCAGTTTTGTAAATACTGATCCACAAGCTTTTGTTTAAAAGATTTAAAAAACCTATAGCATTTGTTTTATTATGAGTATCCCATATATTTCTAAATACATTAGAATTAACCAGATGTTTTACGTGTACCAGCCATTTTGAATTTATTTTGCCTTGTTCGTTCAAATTTTGTACAAGTTTATAAAGTAAGGATGCAATTTCATTTTTTCCGGTAGCACCAAATTTGGTCCAAAAAGAAACCATTCTGCTTTGTATATCGATAGAAAGAGGGAAAGCGTCTAGCTCTCCATACACCATAAAAGACGGTGTAGACCTTTTTTAAGTTCAGAATTTGTTTGAACTCTTTCGATTACGTCCAAATTTCCATAGCCCCACAACTCGCAGCCATATAGCAATATCGGTTTAATGACTTTATTAAAAAGGTCTACTTGTGTCACGGTCAATTGGTAGATTTAAAACCCTTATTTTGCGCAGAAGAGAATATAAAGCTTTATTTGCTCGATCGGCAATATGTTTCTTTGTTTTATATAAGAGCCAGTGCGTGAAAGAAAAACTCCTAAATATTTATACTCATTCACTACTTCTAATTCAATCCCTTTAAAATAAAACTTTTGATTGTTTAAATTTCTGCCTTTAGAGAAAATTAAGACTTTCGTTTTCGAAATGTTTACTGTAAGTTTCCACTTATCACAGTATTTTTCAAAAATATTTAACATTATTTGCAAGTCTTCCTTACTATTTCCGAAAAGATCAGAGTCGTCTGCGAATAAAAGTATCAACAATTTTAGATAAACAACAAAGTTAGCATCATTATCTATCTCACATGTTATACCAGGGGCATATGTGTAAGTAAATATTTATGTATATCACGTACGTACGTACGTACTAGAGATGTACGTACGAAGTACACACGTACGCACGACCGGAACACTTAATGTTCCCACCATGGCAATATCTGAAGGTGGGGGCATAATAAATGCAAATTCCTTGAGGAGACTTAAATACACTCTTCTTAGAGTTGAACTAAAGTCTGTGATATAAGTCTGTGGTTTTTTTGAACAAAAAATCTGTAACAATCTTTCATCTTTGTGATAAGTTAAAAGTGTCACCATTATATGATCTCAATTTCTGATTGTTCCGACCTACTTACAGTAAAAGTACAAATGTTTGCGGTGGTACTAATGTTCGCGATTTTCGCGGTCAACAAAAATGCGCGAACTTTAATATCCGCGAACTTGATGATTTTACAAAGAATTAATAGGAAAGCATGACGAATTTGCGAATTTCCTCAACCGATTTTTTTTTATACATTTTGATATATATAGCCTCGTGCAAAAAAGCAAATAAAAATATTGGCCACATTCTCTCTAAGCCTAGGTCACATGATTTGGTTATTTCATGACCCCGTTTTAATTCTTTTAAAGCCGTGACATTTCAAAGAAATATTCAATATAAACTGAAGGAGAAAATACATACCAGCAACACATCCAGAGAGTGTCCTTTTGTAGCAGGGATAACACTCGCACCTCCCATTTATACATTCTGAGTTTTTGGAGAGCAAAGTTTTGCAGTCGTCGTTATTAGTACAATTTAAAGGTTGGTCCAGTGCCCGGTTGCTCTGAAAGAAACGACAAACCTCGGGGTCGGATTTGTGGAGCCTCATCATGTTTACAAATACATGCCAAGATTCTATTCCGGGGCGGCAAATATAGATAAGTTGTAAAATTCAGACACTGTAATGGAATCCGAAGAATTAGCTTACATCGATGTTGACAGTACTTTGAACATGTTCAGTGGCTTGAATGTGAAACATTTTAACCGCCACACGAGAAAAAACAAACATAGTGGCATGTGCGCCCAGCGAAGATTCAGATCAGTCTGGGCATCCGTTCAGTCTGATCAGAGTCTTTGCTGACAGCATGGGGGAAGATTAGACACTAAGCTATCCTTTAGGCGCAAAGCGAAAACTCTGATCAGAGTGGACGAATGTCCAGGCTGATCTAAGTCTTCGCGTGGCACACATGCCACTTTGCTGGTTTTGTCGTGTCATGTCTCATTTTTACCTTACTTATATCATATTGCTTTTAAGGGATGACCATTACATTATATACTGAGCAAACAAAAGATATCTTCTTATTATTTTTGGGACATCTACACTTTTGGAAAACTCAGATTCTCACCACCATATTAGGATTTGAAACTGATCTAATATTCTTTCTTTTCAATTCTGGTAAAGCATTAGGGCACTGGAATAATTGGAAACGCTAAAATTTGTTCTAGAAAAGACAGAGATCAATTTTCAATAAAAAACAACAACAAAAAACAAGAATCATCGGTGAAACAAAAACAAGAATCATCGGTGAAACAGATGCTCCCCGAAGGTGTGGAATGGGTGTTCTAACGAAAGTGTTGTTTTCGGTGTAAACTGAATGCAGAGTTATGTTTCTTGTAATTTTCACTTCCTCCCGTTCTTTCCTACCAGTGCGTAAGGTTTCGTTTTGTTCCCATCCAGTGACATGCTCTAGACAAGCAAAATACAGAAACACTAGGAAGGGAGCTAACTACATAATTACTTGAAGAAGGGCTATGCTTCTTTTGCTCTGCACCTTTTAGCTCGCCTGGACGAAGTCCAGAAGAGCTATTGCACTACCCCCGGCGTCGGCGTCGGAGTCGGCGTCCACATTTACGTTAAAGTTTTTTAAAGAGCTCAATTTATCATGAATCAATAAATTGAATTCAACCAAACTTGCGTGGATACATCACTGAGACAAGTTTAAGTGCTGATTAGATTTTGGTGACCTTGACCTCATTTTCAAGGTCACTGAAGGACTTAGATGGCAATTACTTGTACCTATGATATCTCCTGAAACAATGGATGGAATTTCACCAAACTTACAGGGATATATTATTGTGATAAGTTAAAGAGCTGATTAGATTTTGGTGACCTTGACCTCATTTTCAAGGTCACTGGAAAACTTAGATGACAATTTCTTGTACCCTCGATTTCTCATGAACCAATAAGTGGAATCTCACCAAACTTGCATGGATACATCATTGGGACAAGTTTAAGAGCTGATAAAATTTTGGTGACCTTGACCTCATTTTCAAGGTCACTGGAGAACTTAGATTAAAATTTATTGTACCCATGATATCTCCTAAACCAATGAATGGAATTTAACCAAACTAGCATGGATATATCAATGGGATAAGTTAAAGAGCTGTTAAGATTTTGGAGACCTTGCCCTCATTTTCAAGGTCACTGGAGGACTTAGGTGACAATTTCTTGTACCAGCAGTATCTCATGAACTAGTAGATGGCATTTCATTAAACTTGCATGGATACATCATTGGGACTAGATTAAGAGCTGATATGATTTTGGTGACCTTGACCTCATTTTCAAGGTTACTGGAGGCCTTAGATGACATTTTCTTGTACCCATGACATCTCCTGAACCAACTGATGGGATTTCACTAAACTTGCATGGGTACATCATTTGGATAAGTTTAAGAGCTGATTTTGTTTTGGTGACCTTTGACCTCATTTTCAAGGACTCTGGAGGACTTAGATGACTTTCTTGTACCCACAATATCTCATGGACCAGTAGATATTATTGCACCAGACTTGCATGGATACATCATTGGGACTACCTTAAGAGCTGATCAGCTTTTGGTGACCTTGACCTAATTTTCAAGGTCACAGGTGGACTTAGATATGTGATATTTCACTAAAATTGATATATCTCATTAGCCTTTGGCATGATTTGCATGTCACTTTCATACATATACCTTCGGGACAATCTCAAGAGTTTACTATCTTTTGATGACCTTGACCCCCATTTTGAAGGTCAAAAGCTAACTTACAAATGCTTATTTTCTCTCTCTTAAAAATGAGTTATACCTTGAACCGATTGATGGATATTCATCAGACTTGCATGAATATATAGTTGTGACAGGTTTAAGACATGTTTAGTAGTTTGTGACCGTGACCCATTTTTCAAGGACATAGTATTCTATGTAGGATACCTTTAAAACCAGAGGATGGATTTTCTCCAAACTTGCATAGACATTTTATTTCTACAGGCTTTTTATTCATAAGAGGTGATGGGAAATGGACTGGTGGGGGGACATCAGTTTTTCTCTAAAAAACATTTCTAGTTTTTTTATAGCTTGTTCCCAATAGGATGGAGAACCTCTAATGTCTTTGAACACCCTTAAGCCTTCATCCTGGTTGCACAGTTTCTCAACATTTTCAGGTGATTTAAAAACTGCAACTGTCAAGTCTTGGCTGCCTTTTGTCTTCCGAATACAAAAGTTAGCTTATTCTCACCCATTTGAATTAGACTTTTTCACTTGGAGTAATGGTTATCTCCTTCTATCACTTCAATTCCAGGCGAGCTATGCTGTCTGCTGACAGCTCTTGTTCTTATTGCAATTTATCAATATGTGAAGTTTCATTTAGTTTTTCTTAATACCACCAGAGATATGCTCTGCATAGGCAAAATATTGAAGAAAAAACTAGGAAAGGAGCTAACTCCGTAATAAGCTTAAATAAGGTTATAGTTCTTGTGCTCTGAACTTTCTCTCATTGCACTCTATCATTGTATAAACTTTCTTTCAGGTCACTTTAAAACTTTCAAAGATATGGCCATGACAATAAAAATGCTGAAAAACAAGAACGGGGCGAACAGTTGGATGGATAGACAGACAAAGCGGTGACCATATAACCACGGGAAAAATCATCAAACCAAAACAGGTAGGTGACATGCACATCCACCTTTGGACATAAAAGCTGTCATAAAGTTTCGTTGAAATCCAACCAGTAGTTGCTGAGAATATTCCAAATGGTTAAAGAATTATAGAGTAAGCGCTAAATTTATACAAAGGAGATAATTTAAAAAAAGTAGGTGATTCAGAGCTGTTGTCTTTGTTCACAACAGATTGCCACATTGAGATACATATTACATTAAAATATTCCTACTGGTTAAAGAGTTATGGAGTAAACACAGTGTAAAAACAGTAAGTACAAATAACAGGGGCAATAACTGTGTATTTAAGGAATGCAAAATAATCTCACCTTTTCCAAAATAAACTAGAGGTGGCAGCAAGCATGGCTTACTAAATACCCCCACATTTAGCACTTAATTTGCTATTGTCATCCAACTTTTTCATATACATAGCATTCAAGTTACATGTTAAATCAAAAAAAAAAAAGATACAGCTCATCCCTTAAGTTCTAGCACGCAAAACTGACAATATTCATGAATACTCTTTTATTATGCCGGCTCCCTGGACCAAATCTGACAGAAATCAGAGCAAGAATGACAAAAAAATTACAAATTTAGAGCAAAACAACAACTGAAAAGGGACACAACTCAGAAAAAATGCTGAAGTTTCAAACCCATAACTCAATACACATCTATAGACCAGTATTTGTTCACACACTTAATTTGAAAAAAATATCAGAGAAACAGTTTAGGAGAAAGAGCAGCAACAAACTCTTTTTTCAAAAACCACAAAGGGGCATAACAAAGCTGGAGAACTCTTCTGGAAAAGGCTTAAAAATATTTGTCATATGTTGTCTTCTGTATCTATACACCAAATAGGAATAAAATCGAAGCAACATAATAAAAAATCCTATATAAACAGAGCATAAAATATCAAAAAGGGGCATAACTCAGGCTAGAAGGGTTGGTAATTAAAATTATAACCTTAATGCATATCTTCATATCAATATGTGTTTACCTACTTGATTTCAAGAAAATCTGTCTAACAGTTTTGGAGGAGTAGCGATAACAAACTTTTATTACAAAAAATACAAAGGGGAATAACTCAGCTGGCAAATATTTCCGGGGGAAAATGGAAAACACGTGTCAACTATTTTCTTATGATGCATCTATGAACCAAATTTGAATAAAAACGAAGCAGAAACGACTAAAAAAAAATAGGATGAAAAATATCAAAAAGGGGCATAACTCAGGCAATAGGGGTCTAACTTCAGAATAAAACCTTAATGCACATCTTCATACCAATATATGTTCACATACTTAATTTCAAGAAAATCGATCAAGCGGTCTAGAATGTGTTGCGATAACAATTTTTTTTACAAAAAAAAAATATATATATATAGATATATAGGGGCATAACTCAGCAGGAAAACGCTTCCGGGAAAACCTGGAAAACACGAACCAACTTTTTTCTAATTCTGCATCTATGAACCAAATTTGAATAAATATCAGAGCAAAATCGACTAAAACCCCGCAAAATTAGAGCGAAAAATATCAAAAAGGGGTAGAACTCAGAAAAGACGGGTCAGATTTCAAAATGAAAACCTTAATGAACATCTTCATACCAATATGTGTTCACATAAATTAATTTCAAGAAAATCGGTCAAGCGGTCTAGGAGGAGTTGCGATAACAAACTTTTTGACGAAAAATATAAAGGGGCATAACTCAGCATTAAAACCCATCCACGAACAACTGAAAATACGTAACAACTCTTTTCACATGCTGCATCCATGGACAAAATTAAAAACAAATCGGAGGAAGTTTAATGTGTTGCAGATGGGGACGAACGGACGGACAGATGGACGGAAGGTAGGACAACGTGAAGACAGTATACCCCCCTCAAACACAGTTTGCGTGGGGGGGGGGATAATTACATACCAAACACTATCAGCATATCAAAATCAGCTTCGCAGGTGAAGTGGTTTATCTAGAATCTGCGTGGACACGAAGTATGTGCTATGCATTAAATGCAGAATTCACCAAAGGGCTATAGCTCTGGGAAAGATTATCAAACCAAAATGTCCAGGTGATATGCGCATCCACCCTTGAAAATTAAAGTTCCCATGAAATTTCATTGAAATCCAACCAGTACTTGCTAAGAATTTGTGTGTAAACGAAGTATGTGCTGTTAATGAAGAATTCATCAAAGGGTCATAACTACAGAAAAATATCAAACCAAAACGTCCAGGTAACATGCGCATCCACCCTTAATGCTTAAAGTTCTCAAGAAGTTTCGTTGAAATCCACTCAATAGTTGTTGAAAATTCGAGCGGACACGAAGTAAGTGCTATAAATGCATAATTCATCAAATGGCCATAACTATGGAAAAATTATCAACCAAACGCTCAGATGATATGCGCTTCCACCCTTGATACTTAAAATCCTCATGAAGTTTCGTTGAAATCCAACCAGTAGTTGCTGACAATTCACGTGGACACAAAGTATGTACTATACATTAATGAATAATTAATCAAAGTGCCATAACTGTGGGAAAAATCAAATCAAAACGTCCAGGTGAAATGCGCATCCGCCTTTGACAAAGTTTCCATGAAGTTTCGTTGAAACCCAACCAGTATGCTCCTTCCCTGGAGGACGTAGCAACCAGGAGATGGTCCTCACAAGCCTTGAGCTTTCCATCAATTCCTGGTATATTGTCTCTGTACCTTGTTCAAAATTTGATGAATATAAGCCAAGATAGTAGATGCGTAGTTTGTTCGTATTCTTTTATAGCGTGTTCGGCGTGAAGTAGCCGTTTTGTGCTGATGTGCCGTAAAACCCATATCACTCACTCAGTAGAGGAGACAGTTTTTCCTTAAGAGTTAACACCATTTTACTCTTTAACCTAGTGAAGAATTTTGTTCAAGGGTTTACCTCACTGAAAAGGGAGGCAAAATAAAATATCGCAGAGTCGCTTAGCCTGAAAGTTTACTCATGGACTTAAGAAGAACGGTACACACAGTAGGCAGTACTAGACACTTATCATATCAGGGGACGACAATTTGGGCGCTTACGTAACATCTTTACAGGGGACCTAACAATTGAAACAGATGACAATTACACTACGGTGAGAGAAAATTCGTTATACTTGAAGCCGAAGTCCGGGAAAAGTGCATAGAAAAATATTAGCGATAACAGCATTATAAGCTTAATTAAGAATTGAAATTTGATTTTTCAGCGTTCATCGTGTGATGAAGCCAGTGGGCGGAGCTAAAATTCCATGAAGCGCGAAGCGCATCTTGTAGAATTTTAGCGACGACCACTGGCTTCTCCGCACGATGAACGCTGAAAAATCAAATTTTTATTCTTATATTTACACTTTATTTTAGACCTTTCCTGTGCTGTTTTCGTGGTAATTAAATGTAGAAGATGCAGATTATGCGTCGAAGAAAAGATAGTAACGACGTATTCGGCCATTACCTTAAACAGCCGTCGCCATAACGTTGCGTCAATGGAACGTTACGTGGACCAATCAAGACGTTTGTTTACCTTAGGCGTCGCTTGACGACAATGCCACATGATCAACTGTCGTTCATCGGTGTATGAAGCCAGTTGCTCTAACTGGTTTACCAATGGGAAGTCAGTGGCAAGTGTAAATGTTGTAGTATGACACGCGAACATCTTTTTTTTCAAGGAGAGTATAGTAAAGGGGACAAGACGCCCATTAAGGAAACTTTTTTACCATGATTTACCAAACTGCATGATCTAATTCGGAATAAACTTTTCTGTTAAAGGAAACAAGGTTGTCCTAATATATGGCACTTAAATCTGGAAATATGGGAGGATTTTAACATAATTACATGTACAGACTTTTTGTTTTTAAATATTCTGGGCGTTTTGTCCCACCATTGGGGCAAGACGCCTTTTTAGGTGGGACAAAATGCCCAGGGCTATTTCTTGTTTCCAGATTTGATTGTTAGTTTTTAGACAGTACTAGTTCCTTTGCCCGAAAAGAATAGTCCAGTTAGCTCATATTTTATTTGATACTTTTAAAAACGTTTCCTCAAAGTGGTCGTTTTGCCCCCACTACTGTACACCTTTCGTAATGTAACGCGACTCATCCAGCTTCAGAGGCCCAAGCTTTGATATTTGGTACCATGCAATGTCATCTAGCGTTGTACGCCTACAATTAGCTGTATTTTTTGCAAAGGTACATCGATACATGATTTATCAGAGTAGCCGAAGCGTGGGCGTTTTGTCCCATATAGGCATTCTTAGTCTATAAATAATTTTTTAACAAATGCACAAAGATTTCGCGACCGAACAAACATCGCTTAGACTTTGTCTTGCGAACAGATTGTCGCGAAGTATTTTAGTTCCGAGGCTCTAAGAAAGATGAACTACAAGAAAATATTCAGTCATCCCGATTTTGATTTACAGAAAACTGCAAAAAATGTTCAAATTCGTGATAAACAGCTACAAGTAGATGCGCTTCTTCGAAATTTTATTGATACGAAGTCCTACACTCTAACATATTTGTTACAAAAACACTTTTCTCCCCAAATCATATGGATATTGATATAACAGTAATGGGCGTTTTACCCCGCACGAGCTACCTTATGACTGTGAATAAGCCCGAGAGCATAAAACCATGTTCAAACAGCACTTGAATCCCATGATTCAAACATGGATTTTGCTCCAGTCGACCACGACCATGCAAAAATATATCAACGTCGATGCAGCTCCATTTTCTCGCAAAGATGTGTGCCCCTTATGTAAGTATTCATAATTTACTTACCAAACTCATTTCAATGAAGGCAACAGAATTCTGTGTTTTATTCTGGAAGTGTGTTCCTTCTGGAAATGTCAGACAGCTTCTTACTATTGTGCACCAGCCATTTCCTGTCCGCTTTTCATAGAGAACCGCAGAACATCCTTCCGTCGGCCGACAGAGCTGGACACAAGATAGACGGCTTGGTGTCGTTATGTTCGTATAATCTGAGACTGTCGGCATGAAATTTCTGTCGAAATATCGGACCCTATAACTTGTCGAAATTATCTCGCTGAGTCCTGAAAAGCAAGCCATGCTCATTGCGCTCAGAATGTATTTGATGAACATTATAAAACAGGTGAAATTTATTCCGCTTGCTTGAACAACGAAAGACGAAAGATGGCACAAGCACTAGGTTGCACAAATTATGTTGCAACTCATTGGGTGTTTGTTTAGTCGAGGTGTAGTTCATTTATATGGTTTGAATTATATTTGTAAAGTGTATTTAAAGGTATGTTTCATTTCAAAGTATTTTATACTATGGTCCAGAAGAAGTATGCAACTTCTTTGTGAAATTTTCATATTTGATGTCTTTATGTCTGACAATTGCATAGTCAATAACTTGCATAATTAATGATCAAGCTGAATTGTTCAGTTTAAAAAGGAAAATAGTACTCAAGGTATAGGGCAAACTCACTGGGCCATGAAATATAGGTCACTGTGACCTAATACTATTTCAGTTCATACTGACTTATCATCCCAAGCTATTATGTCCATACATCAAACAGTCATCAAGGTTTTAGGCAAAACCACTGCCCCATGAAATATAGATCACTGTGATATACTTTTATTTCAAGGTCAAACATCAGCTCAATGGTTACCTTGCTGATTCCTACAGGCACTATACATGTCTTTAAAAATCCTCGTTTGAGGCCATGGTCAGCTACCGTGAATTTTGTACTATCTTTCGCAGCAAACTAGAAATGTTTTCTGACAAAAACAGATGTCCCCCACCTGCCCTTTCCTAGCAATATCATTTTTCCCTAAATGTCGCCAAGTTAAAACCCCCTGTGACCTTGGAAATAGGGTCAAGGTCACCAAAATAAAATCACTTCTTAAGCATCTCGCAGTGATATAGCTGTGCAAGTTTGGTTAAAATCCAGCCGTCCATTCGGAGACAGAGTGCAGACAAGGCATATTTCAACACTCTTCAGTGGGAACGCAGACTCATCACATTTGAGTAATTCATTTTCTGAATGGTCGTCTACGCACAAAAAAGTAATCCCTTTTTTCGCCGGAGAAAAATGGCGGGAAATTTTTGTCAGAAACAGCCCCCAAATAATGCTCATTTGAAAAGATATGCAGTCGTGGTTTTCTGACGGACCAGATCACAATGAAATTTTATGTTTTATTATTGAAATCAGATGCATATCGGTACCTCAATGCAGTTTGCACACCCAAAACAACGATCACAATTTGACAACCGTTTTTCAGAAAATTAAAACCCTAAGACAGTACCCCAAAGTTATTTTGCAAAGAAAATTGTCCCAAAAACCAAATTAGATGCCATTATAACTGAACCGTAGTTCATACATTCGACCGTCTTTCAGCGAGGTATATCTACGGGAGAAAGTCTATTTACGTTGAAAATCGATAATGAAGTTGGTCATTTTTACAGCACGTGCGTTTGTCAACACACGGACATTTTTCTGCTGGATCGACTTGAGCCAGTTGAGGAGACCAACTGTTTCTTCATTTATGGTACAGTAAATTTGTAATCATTTAGCATACTGTGCATTTATTAAGATTTTGCGTAAGTCTGCCTGCCTGTGATTTTTTGGGCTTCTGAATTTAGGCTACACGCCGAGAACGAACGAGAGAGAGCAAAACAAACACACTGGTACTCGAGTAAACCACAAAGTTTGACAAACGAAAAACATTGAGTGATTGACCGGCTGTTTTTTTTAATAGTGGAACAAGAAAGAGCAAGCGGAATGATAATAAATATTTCAAGTGAAACCTACATGCTTTAGTCGAATTACGGACAACTCGCCCCAAGACAACTCGCCCCACAAAAATCTCGCCCCAAGACAAGTCGCCCCTCCTTCAGCCTCAGGTGACTACTCGCCCCACATTCTGAGACAACTCCCCCAGACAACTTCCCCCAAGACAACGCGCCCCACATTCTGAGACGACTCGCCCTTCTAAAGAATTCTGTCCCGGACGACGCCCCCCGCCCCTCCCCCCCCTCCCCCAACACACACGTACCCTTTCAGAAGGCATCCCACAAAAAATACAAGAGACAGCTTGCTCTTACTCATAAATCTGTCAAAACCCTGTCCCGTTAGGCGCTAAGGGACCGACCATATGATATTCTGGGGGGGGGGGGGAGGGGGTCGGAGGGGGTGCTTTGGATATGCAAGAAAAAAAATGAGCTCATAAGGGGATTTAAAAAAAATCAGACATCGAAAAAAAATGAAAAAAAAAACCTGGCTCCACCCGAAATTTCTTAAGAAAAGTCTGCAGATAATTCCATTTGAATTGAGTTTTTAAAATGTCACTGGCTTCTCGGGGCGCAGACTCCCCATATTAATAGAAATGTTTTAATATCTACAATTTATTTTTTACACCAGCAGCACCCCCCCCCCCCACACACACACACACCCATACACATATCATATGTTCATGCATTTTACCAAAAAAAAAATCCTATAAAACATTCACATACATGTATTATTGATCAGCCGCATTACGAAGTAAATGTTTCTGCTAAATAAAACTGAATTGCAAAAGAGTCACTAGCTTGTGGGACACAAAGCCATTATGGCAAAATAAACACTCTAAAAGGAGGCAAAATTCCTAAAAAAAAAACAACCCTTTATTTCTTTTATCATCATTCCTAGTTTTGCTCTATTTTTTCCAGTCTTAAAATTGCCATTAAAATTGGGAAATTGCTTTGGCTTCTGGGGGGGGGGGGGGGGGGGGCGTTGCCCCCTAGACCTCCTTTGTTAACTTCTTAGCCATTTATTAACTTGCATTCATTTATAATGTGACTCTATCAATAAGTATTTACAAGTAGCACATCACACTTGTGTGATAGGCTCTTGGTATTTATCAAACTTTCAAAAGTGCGAATAAAAGCATACAGGGATGTTTGCATCTGTACCATACTAAGATGAACAGGGTAACATGCTCCAGGCACTGGTTTGCAAATGCAAGCTAACCCATGCCCTTATTCTTATGATCGGTCCCTAAAGGGGACAACAAATACTAATAAGCATTAATGCATGATTTTAGCATGCCTCCCAGCCACAGTTTGATAATTACTCTGCAGCTGCAGAACCCTCAAAACCTCGCTGCTCAGCCCCTGGGTGTACCAGGTTATCGCTGAAGTGCTTTGGGTATTTAATGTATTTACCAAGGTCCACCCATTCACAACCAGGGTCACGGCGAAGCTCTTCCTTTTTTTTTGGGGGGGGGGGCGGGGGGGGAGGGGGCGAGTTGTGTTCTGCATCGGGGACAAGAACGTAGATATTCTAGTAAGGTGAGTGTCTGAGAATATGGGGCGAGTTGTCTTCTGAAAGTGGGACAAGTTGTCTTCTAAAAGATGCAGTTGTAATGACAAACAGCGAAGATCCTGCTTCGGGATCTATCGCACTTTCATCGCACTTTAATCACTTTTTTCATCAAATTCGGTTATTTTACTTGAAGGAATATGGAGGCTTCAATTCAATTCATTTCAATTCAATGTATAATTTAACATTGATTCAACACTGACTCTCAACATTTTGCTATAACAGGTTTACCCAAGGGAAGTCAGTTTCTGTGCACAAGGCAGTAAGTATCTGCCATATTTTTGAATAAGTGGGTCAAATTTTACCAAACTTCCATGGATATATCGTTTGGACAAGCCAAATAGCATCTTTGCAAGTCAAGGGTACTAAGGCCACTTTGTTTCTTATGTATGTAAGGAACAAAGTGGTCTTAGTACCCTTGGATTGCATAGTGGTCTTAGTACCCTTGGTTTGTAAAGATGTCTAAAAAGTTTATTAGGTTTTGGTGACTTTGGCCCCATTTTCAAGGTCACAGAAGGCCTTAGACTTGACCTTCTGTGGTCTGCGTCAGCATGACAATTTCTTGTACCCACAATATTTCTTGAACCAATTTCACCAAACTTGCATGGATATATCATTAGGACAAACATAAGAGCATAATAGATTTTGATCACGTTGACCTTATTTTCAAGGTCTTCGGAGGATTTAGTCTACATATGTGAAAATTTCACTTATACAGTATCAATCTCTTCAGTAAGGGAAAAAATGGCAACACATGGGAAGAAAGAATTATAATAGTGATTTGAGAAGTAACTTCCCTTATATTGAACTGGCTGACGTACCATAAAGTCTCTAAAGATTGGAGTGAGTAAACTCGGGTTGAACGTCCCACCAACAACGAGGTCATATGGAGACGGGACCTCGGTTTAAAGTATACGAAAGACCGGAGAAGCGGGGGATCGATCTTGCGACCTCTGGATGGGTAGTCCGAAGTCTAAAGATTGGAATTAAGCATAACTGTCTTAAAACTGATGTTTGGTTTTTCACTGCAGTAATGCGTCTAAATATGCAGATGGAATGACAAACAGCGTAGATCCTGCTTCGGGATCAGTCCGACCAAGATCTGAAGTGTTTGTCTCTATATCATATTACTTTGTATCGAAAGTGCAAATGCACTCACGAAAACGCTAGAAATAGGCTAAAACTTTTGCGAATTTGTTAATGGAGTATTGAGGCTTCAGTTCAATTCAATGAATAATTCAGCATTGATTCAACACTGACTCCCAACATTGATTCAGCATTGAATGTCTGCTGGGCCTTTAATACTTCTGTATTCCATGTAAGTCCATTGGCTATCACCCCATGAATGCTATAGGGCCTAACCTATTTTGAGTCGACATTTATTAAAGAGAAAGTCGACTGATCAAGTAAATTTTACCGGCGAGACTCCACTTGGCAGCTGCGCTACCGAGACTCTTTGGACTGTGGGAGTCGGTATGAGCCGAACAAGAGTTGCAAACAATGTTTGGTTTGTAGATTCAGACTCTAGAATGGGTTGTGTTTTCATACGATTTCTAGAATGAGGAAATTACAAATTTGTAGATCCTTGTAATCGTGTCTGTTCCGCGTGTTGTCGCTGATGACATCACACCAAAAACACACATACACATACTTTTCGATATTTGTTTTATATTTGACCTGAGAAAAGAGAAAAGGTGCAGACTTGTCAAAGCTGCCAGGTGACAGAGTCGATTCCCCCCCCCCCCCACCCACTCCGCCTCCCCGTTCCTCTCACCAACCAGCACACCGGGCCTGTACGACGGAGAGCGGAGGGTGCACCTCCCATAACCGAGCAAATTACATAAAAAACATGCAGTTTTCTGCCAGAAAGCGAGTTTACACCCCTAAACTAAAGCTCTAAAAGTGTCCTTAAAATCTGGATTTTCTTAACTTTCTTACCCCCTTCAACCCACCCCAACCCCCACCACCCTAGGGCACCCCTCCCCTCCCGCCACCTCCCCACTCACACTGAAATTCGTTCCAGCCACACCTTCTTACCCTCCGCCCCTAGTCCCTTGGCAAAAGTATGTGTACGGGCCTGCACAACCATTCCATTTGATCCTTCAGATGTAGGACCCATTAAGTTTTCTCACCCAAAGTGAAATTTCACGTGCTGTCTTAATTGAATAGTTGTTTAGTGGTGTAGCGATATTTGTCTTGCTTTAATTTTTCAAACAGGGTCGCGCGATATAGCATTTGAAATATTGGCACACTGGCTGTCAGCCGACTCACAAGTTAATATCAGTAATACAATCAATTTACTGTTTACGTCACAATTTCATGACGTAACCAGCACTACTGAGCTAGCTTCCTTGTTTACAAACTCTGCGGGTGGGTATGGAATTGTGGTTATTTGTGAATAAAATATAAAGATAGACTTCTGTCATGCATTGTATTTTTAATAAACATATTTAATTTAATCGCGCTTGGTATTCTAGCAATACATGGAATAATGATTCTCTCGATTTTGTCGCAAACGTTGAAATGCATAGCCGGGCCAGTGATGTAAACACTGTTGTCCGCCATTTTGTTGTAAACAACAACAACAAATTGCGTAGAGTACCCGAAGATTATTTTGCAAAGAAAATTGTCCCAAACACCGAATTACTTGATTTTTGTCAGAGGGAAAGGGCGAATACCATGGTTTTTCATGGCATATGTCCGCCGGCGGGAGAAAGTCGAATTGTTTTGAAAATTGCTTTTGAAGTTGACTTAAAAAGTCGTCTTTCGACGATCGTGTCAACTGCTCGAATGCCGAGTATCTCGGTGTTCAGTTCGGATCTCAGAGAACTAGGAAATTAAACTAAGATGTAAGGAATAAAACCGTGTATTATTTTTGGCTGTGTGTAGTTTGATTCGCCGACAAAGCAGCACTGAAATTGCGACCCGTTCGTCGATTGAATCTGAATCTGAGGAATTTCGAACGTTTTTTCGTTGCTATCTGTATAAAAATATCACTCCGCCATGGATACGCGTTCCCACTGCTTTGACCTCCTGTGACTTGAAAATGGGGTCAAGGTCACCAAAATCTGATCAGCTCTTTTATCATCTCCCAGTGATATACCTGTGCAAGTTTGGTTAAATTCAATCCAGCCATTCAGAACATACAGTGCAGACAATGCATTTTTCAACTCTTTGACCTCCTGTGACCTTGAAAATGGGGTTGAGGTCACCAAAATCTGATCAGCTCTTTATCATCTCCCAGTGATATTCCTGTGCAAGTTTGGTTAAAATCAAACCATCCATTCAGAACATACAGTGCAGACAATGCATTTTTCAACACTGTTTGACCTCATGTGACCTTGAAAATGTGGTCAAGGTCATCAAAATCTAATCGGTTCTTTATCATCTCCCAGTGATATAGCTGTGCAAGTTTTTGTTAAAATCCATCCATCCATTCAGGAAAGAAAGTGCAGACAAGGCATTTTTCAACACTCTTTGACCTCGAAAATGGGGTCAATGTCATCAAAATCTAATCAGTTCTTTCTCTCATCCCAATGATATATCTGCGCAAATATCTGAATTTGTATAACTCTTCCATACAAGCCTTTTATTGATAATTGCAAATGCAATCCGGCTGCTTGTTTCTGTACTGACGGAGTATTACCCTCAACTTGCGTACAAAAATTCGCAAAGGCTGCCATTATAGCGTGTGAAAAGCCTTGTTAATACATGGTTTTGTGTTCATTAAGACATGCCTGTTCATAGCTTGTGACACTGATATTTATGCAATAATACGGTTTGAAGTATAAAAACTTCCTAAATGAAAATAGTCTTCCATTTTAAGGAGAAATTATTTTAAGTATCCCATTTTTTTAGCTCACCTTAGCCAGCAGCTCCAGGAGAGCTTTTAGGATAGGCAGGCTCTGTCATCCGTCAGTAAACATTTTCAAACAAGTACACCTCTAAAGCTAACAGGCCATTCTTGGTTGAATTTCATGTGTAGCATTACTGAGCAGGGCGAAAGGCTGCACTGGGGGCATATCTGGTCGAAACTGTGGTTATCATGGTAACCAATGTCTCCAATCGACTAATAATGGGAAAAATGGTGACACCAGGTTTTTCTCTGCTTTTTTTGATTGGATCTTTTTCAGACTTGCAGGGAACATGGGACAAGCTCGAAATTCAATCAAATCCAATTTTCCATCCCAGAGTTAGTTGCCCTTGAGCATTCATATAGACTTTGTCTAGGGGAAATGGTGTCTCTACTTTTTTTTTGCTTATTTTTTAATTGGATGTTTTTTTAGCTCCCTTGAGCCAAAGGCTCCCCAGGAGCTCTGTTTTTCATACTCCGTTTTTTCATACTTGCGAGAAACAATGACAGGCAAGAAGTCTTGGATGAGTTCTAATAGCAGTCAGACTGGACCTGTCATAACAGAGTTACTTGACCTTAAGCATCAAAGAATATACCGGTAATGTGTCCAGCTTTTTTGGTCATTTTTTTTTTTTTTTTTTTCAGACATTCAGAGAACAAGGACAGGCACAAGAAATTGAACAAATTCAAAATTCGGTTATCTGTAGTGTTAATTGCCCCTAAGTGATCCTATATACTTTGTATGGGAAAAATCGCATCTCTACATTTTTTTTTGCTCATTTTTAATCAGATTTTTTGCATACTTGCAGGAAACAATGACAGGCAAGAAGTGTCAAGTGAGTTTGAATATCAGTAAGATTGGACTAATCATAACACAGTTACTTGCCCTTGAGTGTCGAAGAATATGTCAAGCTAATTTTGGTCATTTCTGATCGGATCTTTATCAGACTTGCAGGAAACGAGGACAGGCGCAAGAGCTCAAATGAGTTTGAAATTCAGCCAGATCCCATTTTCCATTGCAGTTAGTTGCCCTTGAGCATTCCAATAGACTTTGTATGGAGAAAATGTGTTTCCACATTTTTTCGCTAATTTTTAATCTGATGATTTTAGCTCCCTTGAGCCAAGGCTCCCGGGGAGCTTACAGTATAGGTAATTTGTCCGTCATCTATCGTCTGTCACTCCTATGAGTGACTTCCTCTCACTAACTACTCAGCAGATCCAAGTGAAATTTTATGTAGAGACTCCAGGCAAAAGAGGAATAAGTTTGTAACTTTGGTTGCGATTTGTTGACTACGCTGGGAGCTATGGCAAATAACTGTGTTATCAAAGAAATCTTCTTCTCTGAAACCAGAAATGCGAACCCGCTGAAATTCTGCAGGCAGCCTCAGGGAAGCCTGCCCACTCAGGTTTGTTGGAATTTATTGTCGCAGATTGTGTTTTATGGCTCTGAACCAGCTGGTGCGTAGCTGTAAAACAATCTGCCATCATGAAATCTATGATTTACCTCCCCAAATGACAATTTTCAATAGATATTCCCATTCTAATGCACTTTGCCACATTTTTACCTTTCGTAATGTACTAGTCTACACCCATTGCAAGCACTGTCAGCACATAAAATCAAACATCAGCCAATGAGAAGCGACATTTCATAATGATGTCAGCCAATGAGAAGCAACATTTCATAATAATGTTGAATTTCCAACAGTATATCTTTGGATATACTGTGGCAAGTTGTTACCCAGTCAGATGTCAGGTTACATTTGTAAATGCATTAGAATATGGATTTCTTGCACCCAGATGCAACATTTATCATTCTTCTGGGATATGGATTTCTTTTTTATTTCTGGTTTTATTTATATTTATTTTAATTTTTTTTAATAACAATGTCAGTATGAACCTTCTGCTTCTATCATATGCCAACTGATGGCACAGTCTGATAACCCAATAGTTATTTTCATTTCTTCTGTAAAGAGCATGGTTTTGTTTTCCTAGTCAGATGGTTTACACTGAAATGAGCAACCAGTCAGAAAAAGATTTACATCAACACCTGAAACTAGTACGAGCCAGGGTTAATAGAAAAGGTTGCCCATGTTGTACAGGGCAAGATAACCCATTATTTGCATCTGTGCAATTTAGCAAGAGGTTTCATTATGCTAAAGGGTCCATGCTTGGGCCAGGAATATGTCATGCCAAGTCCGAAACAAAGGACCTGGTATGATAAGGCCCATATTTGGCCCCCAGAAAACTCATTTTTCAAGTCTTATTTCCATAATAAAAATGTATTCATATGAAAGTTCCAACCTTGAATGTAACAATCACAAAATTAACCAGTTCTTGCACAAAATATTGGTGATATTTGTACTAACATACCCATACCCCCAGCGGATTCTAATGAAAATGACGAATTTGGTAGCCTTTGTGGCTTTCAAAATATATGAGCCCGGCCTCCAGCACATTTAATTAATATTTTATATACAGATAAAATGTTTAATATATTTACATGCTATGAAAATATTAAATGTGCTGGAGACCGGGCTCAATGTTTTTAACTTTTTGTTTCCCAACTGGCAGCGTTTGGAACATTTTCCCAGCGTTCTCAAAATAAAAACGCCCATATCTCCGCTCATAGACAAAATAAACATATGTTGTGGGTATTCATTTTCTTAGTTAGAACACAAGGAACAATCTGGTATACATTTCATTTTGATCTGTTGGAATTTTTTGGTTAGCGTCCCTGGACCTGCAAACTTGAGTGGGTGGGGTACCTGGAGAGGCCTTGTGCAGTGTACAGGTAATTGGCAGTGCAATCTTACATATAAGCACTTCATCAAAAGCCTGTTGTTAAGAGCTTTCAAAAGTTATTGTAAATGACTTATTTCTTGAAAGGAATATGTATTAAACTCAAATTTTCTTCATTTTCCTTCATTTTATTGAAACAACGTAGGCATGTCAGAAATCATCTTATTCTGAGAATTAACAAACACGAAGCATATTATTTTTGCTTGTTCCCATACGCACAAATAGTAAGCAATAGAAACCATGCATTTTTAAGAGAATTTGAATGGGGGCCAAAAACGGCCCTTATCATACCAGGTCCTTTCAGTCTGGAAGCTAATGCTAATAAAATTTTCATTTCTGACTTACTTTTCACTTCCCCCCTTGAAATATACAGGAACTGCAAATTTCCTGGTCCTTTGTCTTTGAAATCTGGCGTCCTTTATCATGTTTATAACCACAGCCACCAAACCTAAAGGAAACTATAAAATAAGTCAGAACATTGATTTATCCCATTTTTATTTATTTCTTGTTCAAAGGTAACAAAACTTGGAAGATTTTTTTGCAAAACTTCAACAGATTTTTTGCAATTATTTTCTTTGCTTGATATTTAGTGTCCAGTGTCAAAACCCTTTGGATTAAACTGTTAAACTATTTTCACCAATTTCACCAATTCTGACATGAAGGTGAATGGGTAACACTTCCAGGAGAAGGCAACTGAACTCTGCCCTTCCTTCTAAATGGGGGTCAACTTTTAAAAGAAAGAATTTGCTCCTAGAGGAGCAAATTCTTTCATTTAAAAGTAGACACCCTTTTTGAAAGGCTATCTATACTAGGGAAGCAAACAGGAAGTAATGACAATTGTCTCCCTTTGTAAAATTGCAGAAAAGCATGGACATGTACTTGTTCAATCTTGTAACATTATACATCACTAATATACTATTATTTTTATTATGCCCCCAACTTCGGAGAAGTTGAGGGGGCATATTGGTTTGGGCCTGTCCGTCCGTCTGTCTGTCCGTCCGTCCGTCCGTCCGTCTGTCCGTAACGCTTTTTGGCAGCTGGGAAACTCAAGAACTGCTTATGCTAGGATCTTGAAATTTTATGTGTGGCATGTACTTGAAAAATAAGCGGACCCGTATTTTTTCCGCCGGTCATGTATTTCCAGAGTTATGCCCCTTTTTCAACTTAATCTATGGAACCTTGTGAACAAAATATCTCAAGAACCCCTGATGCTAGGATCATGATTTTATGCAGGATGACATTGCTCAAGGTGTAGATGACCTGATTAACTTTTGGAAAAAATTAGTGAATTTTTGACCGAGTTATGCCCCTTTTTTGACTTAGTGCATTGTAAGCCTATGGAACCTTGTGAACAAAATATCTCAAAACCCCCTGGTGCTAGGATCATGAAATTTTGCAGGATGACAATGCCCAAGGTGTAGATGACCTGATTAACTTTTGAAAAAATTAGTGAATTTTTGACCGAGTTATGCCCCTTTTCGACTTAGTGCATTGTAAGCCTATGGAACCTTGTGAACAAAATATCTCAAGAACCCCTGATGCTAGGATCATGTTTTTTTGCAGGAAGATATTGCCCAAGGTGTAGACGACCTGATTAACTTTTGAAATAAATTAGTGAATTTTTTATCAAGTTATGCCCCTTTTTTGACTTAGTGCATTGTAAGCCTATGGAACCTTGTGAACAAAATATCTCGAGGACCCCTGGTGCTGTGATCATGATTTTTTGCAGGAAGACATTGCCTGAGGTGTAGATGACCTTATTAAGTTTTGAAAAATACTGGTGAATTTTTGACTGAGTTATTCCCCTATTTTGACTTAGTGCATTGAAGCCTATGGTACAAAGGTATCCTTACATACGGTCAAGAATAGGAACTTGAAATCTTGTATGCTGCATGAACATGAAAAATAACCGAACCCGTATATATTTTTTCCTCCGCCGGTCTCGTCATTTAGGAGTTATGCCCCTGTTTCGACTTTGTCATTTTATATAGGAACAACCTTGTGAACAAAATATCTGAAGAACCGCATGAGCTAGGGTCCTGATACTTGGCATACAGTAACAGATTAGGGTGCCCATGACCTGATTAACTTTTGAGCTTGTTTCGTAAATTTTTGGTTGAGTTATTCCCCTTTTTCAGACATAGGCATTTTGTATAGGAACAAGCTTGTGAACAAACATCCGAAGAACAGCATAAGCTAGGATCCTTATATTTGGCATGCAGGTTAGGACCAAGGTATAGACAACCTGATTAACTTAAGAGCCCACATTATAAATTTTTGACAGAATTTTTCCCATTTTCGGAAATAGGCATTTTGTATACAAAGACGCTATATGAATAACTTTGTGAACAAAATATCTGAAGAACCGCTAAGCTATGTTCCTTATTTTGGCATACATTTACAAGCTATGATGTAGATGAACCAATTACACCCCTTTCTGACTTAAACATTATGGGATGAGCCTTCTTTAGAGGCAAGCATATGGTTGGGGGCATAGTGTTTCATAAACACATTTTCTAGTTTTTTTAATACCTTCCATAATGCTGTTGCATTTAACTTGTAATTGTCATTACTTTAATATTCTTACCTTGCAGGATGATACTTATTGTAGGATATTTCTAATTGTAGTTTCTTAATATAGTTGATGTGATGTTGAAATGTACTGTGATACACATGCGTATATATGTCTTAGGTCGGTCAATAGCTATTCATAGCTAATGTTATCTATGTCTGTACCAAACCTACTGAAAATAAAATTTGTATTCTGTATTCTGTACATCAACAAGAAAAAGCATTTTCTTAATGCTGAAAAGCTTTCTTAACAAAAAACTAACACTTAACTGAATTATCCACATGTATCTTCAGAGCTACAAATAAGTGTTAGGTTTCATGATAATTTTAAGATTCTTTCTGTTCATGCTTATAGAAAAAAATGTTGTGACCCCTCATTTGAACCACCTCAGCAAGGCAGTTCAAACCTAGGTCACAACAAATTTTTCTTGAAGAAATGAACAATTCATCAAAGAATAAAAAACAAAAAAAATTGTGTCTGTAAAATACAGGTGATGCCCCTGTGCTCTGTGCCTGCTAGCAACATCCCCCAAAAGACCCCTCCTCCCAGGTGCACACCCTCACAATTTGCTATCTGTTGAATTTCAAAAATATCAAGCATACCCCTGATATGTCTCTAACATTTGAGCATATTTTTCAAACTGACTGGTGGAAATCTGTGGGATAAGTTGATTACATGAAAATCCAACACTGAAAATTTTGACATTTGCAACTAAATTACTTTGCAAAAACTAATTTTTGATCTTCAGAGTCTTCAAACACATCATCATTTCAAACCCTTAAAGCACCATGAAAGTAGACAACAAAATTTACATCTACAAAATTTCAAAAAAAAGATTTGCCCAAGCTGTATCATATTGAGAATTCACAGACTAGAGGGCAAACAGTGTGTATCCAGATGAGGTGGCTCGTGTAGAGCCACCTCATCTGGACATACACCGTACGGAAATGCAACTATTGCCATTTTTGATGCTTTATGGCTTTAATGTGTGCAGGGTTTCAAACTGATTCATCAAAAACAGTAGGATGTGTTGATAACATTTATCTTTCTAATCTATGTCAGTGAATTAACACTGAAAATTTCTAAGGTCCATTCAAAAATGCCTACAGTTTCGCAGTTTTACAAAATTTGAATCAGCAAAAATCTCAATGCACATCTTGTTTGTCTTCATATTTGCAAATTTTTAAATTCATCTTCAATAAATTGCAGGAGTAGATGATGACACAAAATTGGTGACACAACAATGAAAGATGCCTGTAATTTTGTCAAAAACAAATTCTTGATAATCGAAACCTTAATGCATATTTCCAATGTGTCTGTAACATGTGTGCAAAGTTTTAAACTGATCTAACAAAACAGTGAGAGGAACTGATTACACAAACTTGTTACCCTATAATATATCCATAACAAACACTGAAACTTTCTATTAAAGCTTGAAAGCCCATAAGTTTGTCAAAACATTATTTTTGATCTTCAGTACATCTGCAACAAGCAAAGTCTGAATCATCTCAAGCTAAGGATGTTGATTTCACAAATGAGTGGGAGACATAGATGGGCAGTCTGACTGACATGGGAAAACATAAAACATAAATTCACAGGGCCATGAAAATATCTAGAGCATTGTATAATCTTGCAAACATAAATCAAAAGCATCACAGATTGCCATTTTGTGGAACCTACAATGTTTAAGAAGGTTTCATGAAGACATATACTGGCAAACACTTTCTATCCTCCATATTCTAGAATCAATACAGACTTTTACTGCAACTGAAAGGCCAATTATAAATGGATTTTACTACATATTTCCCGGTAACTTGAAAGATCTGTCTAAACAACAATGCTTTAAGGTGAAAGAATACACTTTCAGAGGAAGCAACACTGCCATTTTCATTTTTGCCTCCATTCTCAGCCTGGGTAGACTCTTAAAGGAAAGAATTTGCTCCTAAGGGACAAAAATTCTTTCTTTTAATAGTAGACCCAGTTCTTACATGGAAGCCAATTCTTAACCCCCATAGTTGTCTCCCTTCCAAATACTCAGATTAAAAAAAATGCAAGAGTATCCTACCCCCTTAATTTCACAGCATTCTGTCCAAAATTTGCTTCCAAGCTATTCACTCTAGAGATATGCAGCCCAGCCAATGTACATCTGACAGAGATTCTTCTCGTCTGTTGCTTCTTGTATCAAATAATTCACATGTCCCTCTACAGATAATGCCAGTCCTCTTGGCTTAGTCTTGTTCTTCAAGATTCCCCGCAGCCGGTGCTCAATGTTCTGTACATGAACTCTTGCCTGTTAATGGTAAAAAAAAACTCTTTAAAATATACACTTTTATACTGAAAACAGATGGTGGACTTGCAAAGAGTCTAGACTCTGATCAGACAGCTCCTTCAGCAGTTGTCTAAGTATTTTTGTCATGATGTTTGAATTTTAAAAAACTGTACACATTGCCAGGTAGCTTTGCAACAAGGTGAATGAGACTGCTTAGTTTTGTCTGATATTCTAACCAATGAGCTCAACACAGAAATTTCTATCCATGGAGTTGAAAATTATTCCTCATCGAAAGTAAATAAAGTTTTTAAAATATCTAACAAAAACCCTCTCTAAACAAGACCTGTCTACATCCAGGACAGCTTGCCTGAAAGCTCCTTACCCATTACATTAAAAGCTTGAACTAAAACATTAAATTCAACAACTCTGGGATGACAACAATAGCTCTTCCTGTACTTCCATACAGTAGAGCTAAAACACAAAAAATGAGATTATCTGTTTTCACAGAAGACTTTAAAAGCTATCCGAATATATGAAATAAGCATATTTGATTCTATGCAAAAACACCACTTGCCTACTTCCCTTAATGAACTTTTGTATACCAATATCACTGAATAATTAATACTTGCACAGAAAACTTTGTGTGCACTGATGTGAAAAAATTCTCTCTGGACTTTGCTTTTATATACAGTAGAACTTCAATGGCTCGAACCCTGATGGCTCGTTAACCATGCCAGGCTAGAACTCTTTCTTTGGTCCCTAGAAGTCACTTTATGTGGCTGTCACACCGTGACGTATAGCATCAGCGTATGCCGACGTATGAGAAATTTAGTAAACACGCTGGTGTACGTTGAATAAGTTAGGGGTACGTTATGAACAAGTTACGAGCACGCTCAAATACGTTGGTATAAGTTGTTGTACGTCAAATGCGGCCCAAAATTTTGTGCATGCATAAAATTTTCAGCGTACGCCAACGTATTGTTTATAAGTTAGTCATAAGTTTGGTGTACGCAACAGGTAAGTTATGCATACGTTCATGCACGTAACTTGTAAGTTAATCATACCTTGACATACGTCGGCAGCCAGCAGGTCCATTGTGGAGCGTACGCGTAACTTATTTCTAACTTATGGGTAACTTACCTGTAACTTATACCGAACGTATCCAGAACGTATCCAACCTATGCCTGACGACCTTAGAACTTATTCAACGCATCACGAACGCACTGAGCGTATTTAGGTAACATATCCCCCAGCGACCTGGGCTTCAGCTATATATATTGGATACAGATCAGCAATTCATCACTTTTAAATAAGGAATCTTCTTGGACCGCTTCTGCTTGTCGTTTTGGGGCTTGAGAGGGGGTTAATACTTCAGATGCCACCACAGCTGCTGCAGATGCCGCCACGGATACTACTAAAGAGGCATTGGAGTCTGCGCGAGAGGGAGGTTGGCAACATCGTAGGCACGGCAGTCAGGTGATGATTGGGACGACGGTAGGCATGCAGGTGGTCAGCTACTACCTGCAAAGTTCTCTAATTTTCGTTCTTTAGGCATGTCCATCGATCAACGTCCACTACAATAAAAAGTGTTGCAGAGAGCCGTCGCTTTATATCTGATCGTCGAAGCACGCTCCAACACGCTGTACATAAGGTCGGCGTAAGTTAGACTAATGTTGTGCATGCGTTCAGCATAAGACAAGAACGCTACAGATACGCTGGGAACACGCTGTTATACGCATGTTTAAGTTATGTATACGCTAAGGATAAGTTGTGAATAAGTTATTTATACGTTTCAGTACGCTATGTGTGCGTTCCAAGACCAGCTGCTGTTTGATGTTTTAATTTATCTCCAGCGTATGCCAGCGTATTGGATAAATTTTTCATACGTTGGCATAAACGTTGTAGTGTGACAGGGCCTTTATATAGAAACTAACCCTGGATGGCTAGAACTACCATTGGCTGGAATTAATTTTGATGGTCCCAAGCGTGTTCGAGCCAATGAAGTTCTACTGTAATCTGTATCTAATGAGTTAGTACAATTCAAACCCTCAATGTCCTTCATGAAAAGCTGCAAGACATACCTGTTCATTTGTAATCTCCCCTGTGTCTGTGGGATTGGTCCGTTGACCTTTTGTTGGTTTACTCCATTCTACTAGAGGATCATACACGAAAGGCTTCAATACACTGAAAACAATATACCATAAATATTCTATATATTGGAACAGATAGGTTACAGCAAACAATGCAGACCCAGATCAGACTGCTCCAAAAGGAGCAGTCTGATCAGGGTCTACACTGTTGGCCATTCTATATGCATCCTTTGGACTTACAACCACAATGTAAAACCAAACTTTTCCATTTTAGGACAATTACAGTAATTATTTTAGCAGTTCCAATATTTAGATTTTTATGGTAAATAATGTTTACATACTTAAATCTGTCTGGAAGAGCACCCTGCAGTACTGTACATGTAGTTACCCAACAATGGGACACCCTGATCTTTTTAGCAAATGAAACTTATTAATTGCAGTTTCAAACTGTAATCAGACTCAATCTGAGGCTGGAACACCAATAAAAGTAAGTCTACTCCATAAACTTAAATGGTAAAACAATAAATAAGAATCACCAAAATTCTACACAAGAAGGTGCATTTGGTGATAACGGAATAATTATGAAATAACTCAGCACAAAAAGATATGTTATGACCCATCATCTGAAGCAGTTCAGATGAATGGATACAATATATGCTTATGTTGAGAAATATAGGAAAAATCCATACATTCAATAGTCCCCTTATCTGAACTTCTGGCCCCAAGGTCATAAATTTTTTTCATATTCAACTCACCTGAGCATGAAATTTTACCTGCTAATAAATAGTAAATTACTGATAAGTACCGTTGTTTTCTTGCTCGGTTGAGCGGAGTATGAAATTTTCTCCGCTTATGAATATGAAAATGCCAACATAAGTTGGCATTTTCATATTTATCGGCAGAGAAAATTTCATGCTCAGCTGAGTTGAGCACAAAAAAAGTTTTATAACCTCGAGGCCTGAACACTGTCAATATTCAAGTTTAGGAGAAGCTGTAGCGTAGTGGATAACTGGCTAGACTACCAATCTAAGGATTGCCAGTTCCATCCATGGCTTCTTTGGTCTTTCAGATGGGACTTTAAACCAAGGCCCTGTTTCCGTATGACCTATGTGCTGGTTCACTCACAATCTTCAATTTGGAAAAGTCCATGTGTGTGTGTGTGGGGGGGGGGGGGGGGGGGAGGGGGTGGCATATTAAATTATTAAATGCTAACCTCATCAGAGGATCAATTTCATTTCTCATCACTCTTAAAGTAACTTCACAGGCTCTTCTGAAGATACCCTCAAGCTTCAGTGGACCCTGAAAAATCAAATAAACTTAAAGTGAGACAAATAAAAAGCCTTTGGAAATATGTAAACAGTGCAGAAAATTGATTTTTCCGAACTATTTCAAAACCTTGGGTTTGAACTTGAAATTAACTATATTAAAACCTAGACTTATGAATTTGAAACTAACCAACTAACTATTAAAACCTATTTCTTAAGCTGAAGCATAAGTTTACAGATTTTTAAAATTATGCCAAAGTAAAACTTTCTAGCTGTGTCCAAGTGTATCAACTTACCATTGCATCAACCAGGTTGTGTGTAAGGCGGAATGGCACCCTCTCTGGCCACTCAAATGTTTCTCCCTATAAATGTAAGAATGAAGAATTAGACAATATAGCTGCTTTGTAAGTGGTTTTAAACAAAAAGAACCAAGGTTTTCCCTGGAAATTTTCAATCACCAGAGGTCTAGATAAGAGGGAGTATCTGATGATAATTAAGGATAATTTTTCTCATTTCTCATTGAAACCATATGTTGTGACCCCTCATCTGAACCGTCTCGTCGAGACGGTTCAGATGAGGGGTCACAACATATGTTTTTATGCAGAATTAACAAAAATTATCCCTACTTATCACCAAATACTCCCTCTTATCTAGAGCTCTGAATCACCATAAAATTTCTAATAATTGAACCACCTTAAATAATTGTCCTAAAATAGAATAGTTCAGTTTTACAATGCAAGATGCAGACTGAATGGCAACCAGTGAAGACCCTGATCAGACTGCTCCTAAATAAGCTTGGGAGAAACTTCTGGTACTTTTATGCTGATCAATTTCCAGCATCAATGCCTAATCAAGGACCAAGGGAGGTACAATAGCTCTACTTGTGCTTTCGAATAGGCACGGTGAAAGCCATTAAATCCTTTTCTGTCTAAATACTGACTGTTTTGTGAATGTGTGTATTACAACAGGATAGGCCAGTAAATGATCAACCTTATACATGTAGGAAATTTTCCATTAAGATGACAAGAGTAACAATTTCACTCACCCTGTTAAACAGACAGTTAAAATCCACATGAACACAATCCCCTGATGTTGAGTCAAACAGAATATTTTCTCCATGCCGATCTCCAAGACCAAGGATATACCCCACCACACTCATTACAGCTATGGTTCGAGCATATGCCAGCCGGGCATTATACCAGGATGTGGGGTCTGGGAAGGTGCGTAGGAACCACTCGGAGAACACAGGTGGGTGTCTGGGTAACAACTTCTGTTTGTAAATCTGAAGTTTGGTTCTGGAAGAATATAAAGCACAGTCAAATTTGTCTAAAAGGTCACCAGGATTAACATTTCCCTTTTCACATCACTAATCCCATAATCTTTTGTCCGTTTTGACCTAAATTTCATAAAATACCTACTAAATTATCTATTCTGACTGGTCATCGAATTTGACTTCATTACTAAATACTCATAACATAACACTGTATTGTTTACAAAGCTATTATTTAAAAACTGACCACAAAACCCACAAAAATCCCATCCTATAGGGGCTTCAGGTGTTTTTTAAAAATGCAAATTTACTTATTTTTACCTATTTTATGAGAAAGCATATTCAATTTCCTCTAAAATGATATGTATATTATTAGAATAGGGCGCTTGGTTCAAAAGTTATGACATGTTTTAGACAAGCCATTGTGACCAATTTTGTAATCATGCTCCAATGTATTCAGTATACGGACTGATGGCACCGAATTTCACATTCATTAAGCATAAATTGGGGCAAGGATTTAAGTCTTTTACTTATAGTCTTATTCATATACACTGTATGATGCAGTAATATGGGCGGCAACTTCAGCAAATATTTTTGAGTGGTTCACTCGTTTCCATGGTAACCAGGCTGTCAATTTCTGGTTCAAAATGGCAGCGAAATTGGAGTTTCATATGAAGCGAATAATGACAAAACGACAGAATATGATAAAGAACACTCATAAATGATACAATGTATGAAGCAATTATAAAAGATGCACCATTTACTAACATTTTTTATTTGTGAGTTTGTTTCCATGGTAATGAGGCGGCCATTTTCTTGTCCAAAATGGCCGCTAACACGGAGTTTCCGTGATAAAAAGATATCAAATGCAAAATAAAAAAAAATAGAAACAGTCACAAATCCTAAAGGTAGTTTAACACAATTCACTTATACAAGTTTTACAATTTGCAAGCATTATTTAGTGGTTCAGCTGTTTCCATGGTAACCAGGATGCCATTTACTTGTCCGAAATGGCCACGAAAACAGTGTTTGCCGGCCAAACTGAAAGATATGACATTACGAGAAAAGAGGATAAAGCAAATTCACAAATGATCTAGTGTGTGCCTCAGTACCTAGGTAAAGCTGGAACATTTGCTCGCATTTTAATTGATTCACTTGTTTCCAAGGTAATTTGGTGGCTTTTTTGTTGGTCAAACTTTCTGTAAAATCTGCATTTCTATGAAAAAGAAGGTAAAGCCCGAAATGCACGTCTCGCTTTTCACCTCTCGCAACAGATACAAGTCACTACCTCATTCGTGAAATTAAATACATCTGTAAGATATGCTTATATTGCAAAATATCACGCACATCTGTCAGTAAATATAACATATTCTTGTAAAATATATAGCTCATCCAAGCGTGTTTATGTGTTGGCATACATGAGTAAAGAACAGTTCTTTGATCATTCGGGACCGTAATAAATAGCAAATAACATAAAGCATCAGTCTCCCCGTACTTGGTTAATTTGTTGGTAGTATGGGGTTTAACAACTCTTTGAAACAGTATTTCGATTTGTGTCGAGCTGTCTCCCAGAGAGGGAGAGAAAGAAAAGATGACAGGCGAGAGAAGAAATATCCAAATTACCCCACCCACATCTACTGCAAACACAGTAGACCCTTACTCTTCTATTATCCATATGCAATAGTTGGACGCCTCGGCACTGAAATTTACCGGGCACCATCGCCCGACCGCAACCATCCCCCGGCTCTTCCCCCTCTCACAACCACCGTACTTAGAAACGTATCCCCGGGTTTACTATAATAATGCAGATCATGTTTTTTTCCATTCCTTTAGGGTGGTCATTTGACAGCTAGAAAACGGTTAAATTGAAGTTCAGTGCAACTAATGTTAAGTGCAGTGTGGCAGCCATATAAAAAGTGTCACCATACTTCACCATGCATAGTGAATATTACATAATGGAATCATTGGGGTCATTCTGAGTCAGTTCGAAAATAATGCCGCTGAAGCCAGGGGCTAGGGGGACATTGGCAGTGTTGCAACAGTAAATTACTGCACTTGAACTGACTCAATGAAATCAAGTCTCTTGTAGGCCTACCCGTTTCTTTAATGTCTGCCTTGCTTCCTGAAGACCTTTCAAGATTTATTCTTAGTAAAGAACACCTGATACAAATCCTTGAAATATTTTTACTGACCACAGAACGTTCCTTTCATGATTTATTTTTGGCTGACCAGTTGACAATGTTTGTCAGCTGATCAGTAAGTAACTTAAAGACCCTTTATTTGTATAATTTTTTATTGTGAGTTATCGCTGCAAGCTTCTTACTAAAGATTTATTTTTGTACATGACCCTGATATAGTTTAAACAAATAAAACATTGTTAAGTTTCATTTAAAATCGCTCGGTACTATAAATTTGCAACTAAAATGATCTTCCAATAAACGGTAAAAATACAGCGTACAAACCTGGCGCACTTTTTCATAATATTGCATAGTTCGACGGGGAACCAGGAAAGGAACTAGTACTTTGTGGAGCTGTTTTCCCATCATTTTTTATTATTATCATTTCAGCCTTTTTTGAGGATTAGAGACATTGAAAAAGTTGAATATGGAAATCCGCATCTGTAGCAGTAAATTTGGTTATCGAAACACATTGTTTCCCTTACTCTTTGCAACAGCTATGTGATTCATTATATATGCTCATAAACCCAAATTCTCATTTATCACCAAACGTGAAGGTTGATTTAGACGTTCTATCACTGTGAGTAGAAAGTACTATGGAGACTTTAAGGTGCATAGTCCAACTTTAGCAGCGGCCGCAGCAGACTTAGTGCGATAACAGAAATTGATGGTACCAAAATGCAGACTTAGTGCGATAACAGAAATTGATGGTACCAAAATGTATCTCGTCTTAAAATAAATATACAAATTGAAATAACAACTTCATTCAGGACTGACAAAAGAAAAAAAAACTCCAAGCTGATATTCATCTTGGCTTTGCACTGTTTGACCAACACAAAGGCACTGATGAAATGACGCAGTTTACGACCTTTTCAAGAGCATTCAGTCATATGAAAGGATGTGTGCAATGGAACCCTGTTCACGGTCGAAAAGAGTTTTGCCTACAGCGAGAATCAAACCGCGCTAGCTCAGTGCTAAATCCACTGAGCTACGGAGTACTCCTTAAATGTATGCTGATCTTTAATTGTCGACTGCGATACTTTTGATATACTTGGAATAAAATCTTTTGAATTGTGACAGAAAATGATATGAGAATATGAATTTTATGACAATTGAATTTATGTTGATATGTATGTGTTCACATAATTTTCATGCGGGGAAAATGCCAAATAATTCTGATTAATGCCGACCAAAGTTGGTTTACGGTAAAATAATAAATTTTGCAGATACTTTAACTTTCGCTTTCCTTTGTTTTGTATTTAAAAATGTATATGGAAAATAGCAAAACACAATAATTTAGATAAAAACTGACTCGATTAAATTTGCTTAACACAATAAATATCGACTGCATAATCATAGTTTCGGGGGAGCCCTCGATCAAGTGATGAAAAATCCTGACGTCAAATTTAGCGTAACGGCGGGTGGAGAAACGTCATTAATATCGTCGATACCATGTCTCCAAACAATGATTTCCGCGGCATATAAAATAGCTCATGGCATAAAGGTGGAATGCTTTTTGAAGATTATAGGTCTGAGAATTCGAATCTGAGTGCCTCGGTTTTGCAAAACAGTTATTTACCTGTTAAAATTCGGCTTATTTCAGTCAAATTGCACTAGCTTTCTTGTTAATGATCGAATTTTACCGAGGCAATCAATCTCGTAAAGGTCACTATCTCAGAATTTATTTGATTGGTCAGTCTGACTAATCACGCTTACACGTTGCCGCTGAAACCGTTTCAAGACACCCCACTATGTTGTAAACAATCGGAAAAATGCGGCCACGTCAGAATGACGTTAACTGAAAATCGACGGTGGTCAGTGGTTACCAAACGTTATTTTACGTGTAAAATAGAATTTTTGGCACTGAAAATGCCCTATAATTAAAAAAGAAGGCTGTTTCCATTTTTCTGCATAAAAATAATGACAAAATTCTTGTAAACTACAACAATACAACGTGGTAAAAAGGGGGCATTTTTAGCGCACAACTAGTAAATTACGCGATGACGTAACGTCATCTGAACCCCCTACATCCTAATATTATACATATTTTGTGTATATGGTAAATAAGATAATGTTTACACCATTAATTCATTGTTTGCATACATACTCTAAAGAGGACTGTAACTGAGGCATCAACTGTTTCAGCTCTTTTCCGCTGGTGTACATTCCTCTCTCCCTGTACAACTTTATTAGAATATGGCGCAGTCCACTGGTGTTGTTCACCCATTCTAGCAAACCACATTCTTCATTCAGAGGAATAACAGTCTAGAAAAGAATAAGAATTCTTCAGAAGGCAGTGTCTTGCCCGTCAGCACATTGGCACCAAACATAGGTGAACCATAAAACTCCACAAATGTTTATGCTGCCTAAGCCAATAAGGACATCAATCCTGGAGAAGTACTACCTATGTCTTGCTTCTACTAATCTCAGGCTAAACAACAGTATACACAAACTCTCTTATTGACAGAAATAATTTGAGCCGCGACACGACAAAACCAACAATGTGGTTGTGCGCCCAGCGCAGACTCAGATCAGCCTGGGCATCCGCCCAGTCTGATCATAGCCTTCGCTGTCCGCATGAAGGTAGCTTAGACCCTTATCTACTCTTTGAGCACTAAACAAAGACTCTGACCAGACAGGGCAGATGCCCATGCTGATCCAAGTCTGCACTGGGCGAAAAACCACATTGTTGGTTTTGTCGTGTCGCGGCTCATTTGTTTCTTGGTACACATCTCTTTCATTTTCAGTTTTGCCCCCTCCTGAATGGGGGTCAAAGGTGCATATGAGAGAAAATTATTTCCTTTAAGAGAAGACACCATGTTGTAAGAGCTTTGTTGGCCAGGGATGCCAACAGTCACAAATATTGTCCTCCTTTGTAAAAATAGCAGAAAACATGGAGGTGCACCCATTCTGACACCTTAGATGGAGAAAAAAAATCACTGAAAAAAATTAAACAAACTCTTCATCAGAAATGTCTGTTTCTATGAAAATAAACCAAAGAAGTACCGGAACAAACAGTTTGGAACCAGATCAGCAAGTTAAAAGTGCAGCTTCATATACTATGTACCATCATTGATCATGTGAAGAAATCTAACTAAACACTCAACTCAATATAATTTGATACCAATGTTTTGTAAAAGGAATTAAGAAACAAATTAAGAACAAATGCAGGAAAATTTTTCTAAGAATCTTGAGTAAGGGCTCATATATACCCTGAGCCAGAGCCATGACTTAACATAATATATGCAAATGTTAACAATAAACATATGAGCCGCAACACGAGAAAACCAACAAAGTGGTTGTGCGCCCAGTGCAGACTCAGATCAGCCTGGGCATCCCCCCAGTCTGATCATAGTCTTCGCTGTCCGCATGGAGGTAGCTTAGACCCTTAGCTACCCTTTAAGCACTTAACGAAGAGTCTGATCAGTCTGGGCAGATGCCCAGGCTGATCTGAGTCTTTGCTGGGCACACAACCACAATGTTGGTTTTGTCGTGTCGTGGCTCATATGAATAAACAATTTGACAGGAGAACTGCCAAAAAGGTGAAAGCTATACATACCTTGAAAACCTTGTATGCCATGGGTATAAAACGAATATTGTTGCAGGTTTGTGTGTACTTACATAGGTTCTAATATTCAGAGATCTTTTTCTGGACTCAGGATCTTTACGCAGAAACTTATTCACAATCCCATTAAACTCCATCAACCTGCAGTCCTTCCTTAAATCATCCTGAAAAACAAATCACTGGTGTTGCATGTCACATTTAGCCGCAACATGAGAAAACCAACACTGTGGTTATGCGCCCAGCGCAGACTCAGACCAGCCTGGGCATTCGCCCAGTCTGATCAGAGTCTTCGCTGACCGCATGGAGGTAGCTTAGACCATTAGCTACCATTTGAACCCTTAACAAAGAGTCTGATCAAACTGGGAGGATGTCAAGGCTGATCTGAGTCAGCGCTTGGCGCACAACCACATTGCTGGTTTTCTCGTGTCGCGGCTCATTTATATTTTCACATTTTAGAGAGTTATGGCCAAAAGAAGAAAGATTGATATGGCCAACTGAGGAATGATGTTATTCTGAAGCTTAAAATTAATTTATGAGCTTGCAATCTATTCACATTCATAACATGGCTTTGGACAAACTCATGAACACATACTTACTCAGAAGAATACATGGGCCCAGTTGGTCAGAGCATTGTTAGTCAACCAAGTCGTTAGTCACGGGACTTCTCTAGCACACATAAAATCAAGTGTGGATAGTTTATGCTGAAAACTTGTGAGCAGCTTTTGCAAAAGCTCCTCACATTGTTTCAGCATAAAAAGCAGTGTTCTTTTTTTCTTTCACACATTTTAAAAACATAACGTCTTGTTAACTAACGATGTCATGTTTTAACAACCCTTCATTTTGGCAGATTACTCAGTCCTATTATTTACCTTAGGTTTACAGAGCATCACATAGAGCCTTCCATCACTACCCTTCATTGTTATCTTCTTAGGTCGCTGAAGTGAAGGCAGAACTTCAATCTGTGAACAGGAATGAAAAGAATGTTTATTAGTTACAACATGCTCCAACAGTGAAGATTTAGATTAGACTGCACATATGTGTGTAACAACTAGTTGGTCTGTGATTTCAATAACTGTTTCTGTAAGATAGTGGAACAGAGAAAATTTGCCTTATATTCCTTTGTAGCTCCATATTGCTGATTTGCCTTATTTCTGTCATAGGTTTCCAATGCTCATTTACCTTATATTCCTTTGTAGTTTAGTCAATATACTACTTACATTGCTTTGCCTTTCTATGGACCCCAAACATTACCTAAAAATATGAATGTACTGTGACCCTCAACATAGCATTATAAAGGGACAGGATTGTTCTGTTACTCTAAACACAACTTACAGTATCTTCGAACCCCTTGATAAAGACCAGGTTTCCAGGAAAGGCATTATGGTCTTTTAAGCTCTCAGTTGAGGATGGAAGAGTAACTGTCATTGAAGACTGTAAAGGCAACAAGATTCGGCTGAAGTTACTGAAAAAATAAAATCCAAGAATGGATCAGTGCTCAAGGAACATGGAATACTGGGCAATAATTCTGAGATCATTTCTGTGCATTCTACAGCATATGTTATTGCCCACAATTATGCTTTCCGTTCCTCCTGGATAGCGTACAGGTATGTCTCTTGCATGCTGATACCCTGCATCGACATATAACAGGGTAATGGTTGCCATTCCAAGATCTGTGGTTTTCAGTGGGTTCTCCCTTTCCTCCATTATGCAGGTCACAGAATGCTAACACCCATGCCTTCAAAAAAGCATTTGTGAATTTTGTAACTTCTGTGTAACTGAAGTTTTAACTTTTTAAATAATATCTATGAAGAATTAAGCATGAATATGACAGGGCATGAATATGACAGGCCTATCAAATACAGAAGAACTTCAATGGCTCAAACAGGCTTGGGACCATGAAAATAAGTTCCAGCCAAGGGTAGTTCTAGCCATCCAGAGTTAGTTTCCATATAAAGTGACCTCTACAGACCAAGGGAGGAAATCTAGCCAGGCAGGGCTAACTAGCTATCACGGTTTGAGCCACTGAAGTTCTACTGTAGGTCCCGAATCTACAGCTCGAACAATAGATGATTTTTTCTTTTCCTCTTGGTATTAGTTTTACCTTGGTCAACCTTTTCAGATACTTTTTGGAGTAATTTGCCTCCTTATACCCTTATACCCTACCAAGTGCAAATAGTCCAAAATAAATATCTATTGTCTGCATATGTATTTCAATTGTCACAGACTTACAATAATAAGAATAAAACCAGTAAAAGAAGAAATCAACAAACCAGAGATATTTATAAAAGCAGATAAGTGAATTGTTCTGTTTTATAATGAACATTTAGATGCCTCAATTTCTGTTATGAACTTCACATATTATACTGATGACCAGTTCATTTGTGCAGACTTTGTGCAGAGCAAGTGAATAGGGGCTCACATATACCCTTGCCTGTTGTCCAAATATGATAAATACATCTGTGACGTTTCCTCACTAAATTCCATATGGTTTTAGATTTTTGCCCAAACATGAATTTTTGGCAAGGGCAAATAATTCAAAGATTTAAATAGCAAGACTTGTATTCCGTTCTCCAATCTTGATACAACATATCCATATGTGAATTTTCAAGAATAAATTCTGCATTGTTCAGTATATGACTGATGGAGGGACATTATACACAAGCAGGTCACTCTTACAATGGCGGGGGAATAAAAGAGTGTAGCTTACTAGCTTGACAAGAAAGAGTCAGACCGACAGAAATATAGACTGACAGGTAGATAGACTAACAGACAGACAATCAGACAAAGCTAAGCTACCTATCTTCCAATAATCTCTTCAATGATCTGAAGTGTGTAGTAACACTCAGTGTTGGTTCTTTGTAGTCTTTCTCACACAACTCCAGCAGTCGTTCTGTCAACTTGGTGTAGTCCTATAAAACATGTATCAAAAATACTTCAGAGATCAAGATAATACAGGGAGTATTTGATGATAATTTTGAGACAATTTTTCTAATTCCTAAAATGAGCCGTGACACAACAAAACCAACATAATGGCATGTGCACCCAGCGAAGACTCTGATCAGACTGGGCATCTGCCCAGTCTGAACAGAGCCTTTGCTGTCCGCATGGAGCTAGTTTAGACCCTAAGCTACCCTTCAAGCACACAGCAAAGACTCTGATCAGCCTGGACGGCTGTCCAGGCTGATCTGAGTCTTTGCGAGGTGCACATGCTATTTTGTTGGTTTTCTTGTGTCTCGGCTCAAATAAAAATTACTGTGCATCTTGGTGAGACAATTCTTATTAATTGCCATAACATGTTTTGAAGGACTAATATAAAATATTATCATAAAATAATTTCATTATGTAGATAGCTGCTTATATCGTAACAGCAGTCTCTAGCACAGACAGAAAACTAAACCACCTGAGGGCTAACATATGCTGTCTTTAAGAACAGACTTAACTGAAGCATGAGATTTCTCAAAATGTAACAGAATACAGACAGGCATATGGTCCAGAAGCTAGACCTGCTTGGCTATGGTGCAGAGGGTCATTCACAAGTATGATTCCCCTGTGAGCAAACCAGCAACTGAAAAACTTTCAGCAGCAGTGTATGTGTACCTTGTTCAAACTAGAGCAAGTGAGCAGGGGATCACGTATAACCCTGGCCAGCGCCACCCCCTAATAATGCATTTAATACAAAGCTTTGACGTGGAGGGTAATAAAGACAAACAGGTGGACAATTTATAACAAACCCAGTGAAAGGCCTATAGACAGAAGCTAAAAGGTTCCATTTAAAATTTGCATTAGCAAAAAAACATGCAAATTTAACACTAACTTTCAATACAAATTTACATGTGTGTGGCCTTGACCTTAAGTCAGCAGCAGCATCCAGATGATGTCATCAAATCAGTTTCAACCTAGAAGTAAACCTAGTAGCATAATAAAAGGTTTCATTTAAGTATATTTGAACTACAATAAAAAAATATGAATTAATATAAAACTTTAAGGCAAAGAGTATTCAAATTTCAAAGTCTGTGACCTTGACATTCGGTCAGCAGCAGCATCCAGATAATGCAAACTAATCCCTTTCAACCTAGAAGTAAACCTAGTAGCATTGCAAAAGGTTCTATTCATGAATATTTAAAATTTAAGCATAAAATACAACTGAACACAAAACTTTAACGCAAATGGTATACAAATTTCTAAGTCTGTGACCTTGACCTTTCATCAGCAGCAGCAGCCAGATGATGCAAACTAATATGTATCTATCCTGTACTGACACTAAGCACATATGAACAAATTACAATTAAGTCTTTCAGAAAAACAGAGCAAAAGCAGAAACTTAACGCAAAACTTTAACGCAGCTATTGTACAAATTTCTAAGTCTGTGACCTTGACCTCAGGCCAGCAGCAGCATCTAGATAATGCAAATTTGTCAGTTTCCAGCCTCTACTAAAATAGTAAGCATCTATGAACAAGTTCTGGTTAACAGAAGCAAAATAAAAAACTTAACACAAAACTTTAACGCAAATGTTAACTAACACACGGACGGACGGACGGACGGAAAGACGGACGAACGGACGGAAAGACGAAAACTACATACCCTCGACATACTTCGTATGCCCGGGGTATAATCAGGAAGTATGAAGGTAGCGAAAGGAGAGGGACAGGCTCCACCTTTCATATGCAGTGCCTATACAAGAAAATCGGTGGAACCGACGGATGTTCCCCGAAGGCTTGGAATAGGAGAATGGGTATCCTGGTGAAAAAGTGATTTTCTGTGTAAACTAAATGCAATTTAAAATGGAAAAAAATAATTCTCTTCAATACTTTTAGAGCAAGGCTCTGGACATGCATAGAACTGAGAAAAAATAAGAAGGGAAGTAACTCCAAAATAACTTGGGATACAGTTATGGTTCTTCTGCTCTGCACTTCTTTTCATTACCCTCTACTATCAATATGTGAAGTTTCATTCACGTTCTCTTAAATATGTACAGAGATATACTCCGGACAAGCTAAATAACTGAAAAAATTAGGGAGCTAACTCTGTAATTACTAAAGGTCGGGTTATAATTCTTAAGCTCTGCACCTCCATTCATTACCCTCTGTCATTGTGTGAACATTTAGTTTCCTTCAATACTTCCTTAGATATGCTCCATACAAGCAAACTATAGCAAAAATTAAGAAGGGAGCTAACTCTGTAATTACATTTGACAGGGTTATGGTTCTTATTGTTCTGCACTTTCCACTCATTGCCCTCTATCAGTGTGTGAAGATTCATTAAATTCCCTTTTATACTTTCAGAGATATGCTCTGGACATGCAAAATACAGAAAAAAAATTCGGAAGGGAGCTAACTTTGTAAATACTTAAGACCGGGTTATGGTTCTAGTGCTCTGCACTTCCTCTCATTGCCCTCTTTCAATGTATGAAGTTTCATTAAAGTTCCCTTTAACACTTTTGAGATATACACTGGACAAGCTTAATATTGACAAAGCTGGAAAAGGGAGCTAACTTTGTAAATACTTGTGATAGGGTTATGGTTCTTGTGCACCCCACTTACTCTCATTGTCCTCTATCAATGTGTGATGTTTCATTTAGTCCCCCCTAATACTTTCAGAGATATGCTCCGGACAAGCAAAATATTGAACAAGAGGGCCATGAGGCCCTGAATCGCTCACCTGAACAATTGGCAAGCTGGCTTTTACTTATCATGTCTGAAATTGTCAAAATATGAGTTTTGGGTCAAAAGTCAAAGAATGACCATGACCACTTGTACTCATAAATCTTCATGTACTCATTTAGACAACCATATATACCATTTTTAGGCCAAAATCTTCAAAACTTTCCATGAAATCTTATGTTCTAGCATTTTCCCATATTTGACCATGCCGCTAAAAAGGTCAAGGTAAACCCAAGGTCACCATTTGAACAGTCTTGGTGGTACTCTAGTACTCCATGCTATTTACCAAGTTTCAAGGCCATAGGTGGATTGGTTCTGGAGAAGAAAAATATTAAAGATTTATACCATAAGTGGTAATGGCGGCCAAGTTGGTCATGTGACCTGGACCATTTGAACAAATTTTTCATTCAATCAACCCCTGGTGGCTCTATATGAAATGTGTTCACAATTGGCCCTTTGGCTTTTGAGGAAATGGCTGAAAATGTCAAAATATGAGCGATCTGGATCAAAGGCAAAAAAATGACCTTGACCTCTTGTACTCATAATTCTTCATGAACTCATTAAGACAACTGTATATAACAATTTTTTAGGCCAAAATCTTCAAAACTTTCCATGAAATCATATGTTCTACCATTTTCCCATATCTGACCTTGCTGTAAAAGGTCAAGGTCAACACAAGGTCATAATTTGAACAATCTTGATAGTACTCAAGTACCCAATGCTACATACAAAGTCTCAAGGCCATCGGTCAATTGGTTCTGGAGAAGAAGATTTATAAAGGTATTTACCATATATAGGCATGGCGGCCATGTTGGTCATGTGTCCAGGAGCGTTAGAAAATTTTTTCATTCCCTCAACCCCTCAAGGCTCTATATGAAATTTGGTTTCAATAGGCTTAGTGGTTTTAGAGCAGATTCTTTGAAATTGTCAAAATTTGAAATTTCTGGGTCAAGGTCAAAGAATGACCTTGACCTCTTGTACTCACATATCTTCATGTACTCATTAAGATGATTGTCTATACCAATTTTTAGGCCAAAATCTTCAAAACTTACCATGAAATCTCAATAGACATGTGCTAGCATTTTCCGATATTTGACCTTGCCGTAAAAAAGGGCAAGGTCAACCCAGGGTCATAATTTGAACAATCTTGATAGTACTTGAGTACCCAATGCTACATACGGAGTTTCAAGGCCATCGGTCTACTGGTTCTGGAGAAGATTTTTAAAGGTTTTTACCATACATGGGCGTGGTGATCATGTTGGTCATGTGACCTGGCCTGTATGAACAAATTTTCATTCCCTCAACCCCTGGAGGATCTATATGCAATTTAATTACAATTGGCCTAGTTGTTTTTGAGGAGATTGTTTGATATTGTCAAAATATGAGAGTTCTCAGTCAAAGGTCAAAGAATGACCTTGACCTCTTGAACTCATCAATCTTCATGTAGTCATTAAGATGACTGTATGTACCAATTTTTAGGCCAAAATATTCAACAGTTTCCAAGATATCTTATGTTGCAGCATTTTGCCATATAAAAGCATAAGGAAGCAAATTTGACCTTACCGTAAAAAAGGTCAAGGTCAACCCAAGGTCATAATTTGAACAATCTTGGTAGTACTCGTGTACCCGATGCTACATACCAAGTTTCAAGGCCATCGCCCTATTGGTTCTGGAGAAGAAGATTTTTTCAGGTTTTTACCATATATGGGCATGGCGGCCATGTTGGTCATGTGACCAGGACCGTTTGAACAACTTTTCGTTCCTAAGGTCCCAGGAGGCTACATATGAAATTTGGTTGCAACTGGCCAAGCGGTTTTAGAGGAGAAGTTGTTTGAATGTGTGGACGGACGACGGACGACGTACGATGGACGGATGAGGGACGCCGGAGCCTTACCATCCTGTAAGCTCCCCCGGAGCCGCTGGCTCAGGTGAGCTAAAAAACTGGAAAGGGAGCTAACTTCGTAAATACTTGTGACAGGGTTATGGTTATTGTGCATTGCACTTCCTCTCATTGTCCTCTATTAAAGTGTGAAGTTTCATTTAGTTCCCCCTTATACTTTCAGAGATATGCTCCGGACAAGCAAAATATTGGAAAAACTCCAAAGGGAGCTAACTTCGTAAATAATTGCGACAGGGTTACTTTTCTTGCGCACTGCACTTCCCATCTTTGTCCTCTATCAATGTGTGAAGTTTCATTTCGTTCCCCCTTATACTTTCAGAGATATGCTCCGGACAAGCAAAAAATTGAAGAAACTGGGAAGGGAGCTAACTTTGTAAATACTTGTGATAGGGTTACGGTTCTTGTGCAGCACTTCCCCTCGTTGTCCTCTATCAAGATGTGAAGTTTCATTTAGTTCCCGCTTATACTTTCAGAGATATGCTCCAGACAAAAGTGACGGACGGACGGATGGACTGACATCTGCTCTCACGAGAGGGTACTACGTGGCTTACAATCAGCATTTTTAATACTCTGGTGGCAAATCAGTTTTGTGGGGCTAGCCACGTATGCAACTATATTCGGATATATATATGATATAAGGGAGGTAACCCAAGTAATTTAAAATAAAATGCCACTTATTACTGGGACTCTTTAGGTCAATCAGTATAGTACTTCCACATACTAAAGAGGCTAGGCCCATCACTCATGGAACATGTCCATACATCTTGTGGCTTGTTCTTAAGTGGCTACTCCAACATAAAAGTGTCATGTATTCAGTGCCTCTTAATACTGCCCAAAAGCTACTGTAAGGGGGATAATCCTGGTGCAATAACAAACAAATTCTCTTACATTTGGATCATTTGGTATGAAGTATACAGTTAGCCACTTAAAAATATAGCCACATTAATTCATGGAAAGCATATTTGCCACTTAAAATTAGCCGCATAATGTTTTTAGCCACATACCGTACAGTATAGCCCCCTAAATGTTCATTCGTGGGTTTACGAACAGACAGACGGACAAAGCAGCATCTACATGCTCACCCTTCAGGGAACATAAAAACAGTGTGTCTGTAACACCAACTGCCCCTTCTGCCACTACACTATATGAAACCTTTACCATTTTAGTAGAATACAGTTCAGTTACCTATACCTACTGTTTTCTGTCATTTTCTGTACTAGTTAAGCTATTTTAAGAGGACATTCAGAGCCTTTTTTGCATTCATCCTTAAAAACTAATATTATGGCAACTACCAACTTACTATTATAGAAATAATGTTTATTTCTGCACATCATATTAAGAGAGCATTGACAAAGAAAATGGCAAGGGAGATTCTAACACGATCCCACTGCTCAGACACCTGCTTAAGGTGAATGAATACACTTTCAGGGGAAGCAACTCTTCCCTATTCATTATTGCCTCCCTTCCCAATAGTAGTCAACTCTTAAAGAAAAGAATTTTCTCCTCTACTGGAAGGGTCTCCTGGCCCAGGTAAGCAAACAAGGAGTTACAACAGCTGTCTTACTTTAAAAATCTGGTAGTAAAACCATGGAGGTGTATTTAGCCACCTTTATGGCAACCAAACAGCAGAGCTATAATACACAGTTCCGAGAATAGCCGCTAAGCTCCACCTGCTTAGTTACTGTTACTACGTCTCACAAGCTTACACAAAGATGGCGTAAAAACAAATGACAAATGCAAGTGACTGCTAATTGTTGGCGATCTATGGCAACTAATCATCCTTCTCCTGACCTACACATGGCAGTTGGCGCATCATGCATTTCCGATGCGTTCTGTTCTTGCAAAGCAGGGTAAGTTTATTAAAAGTAGTGTTAGTTTATTTTCTTTAAACAATTATACATCCCTTCATTAACTGTAAGTTAAATCACGGACTTATGTTGGATACTGTCCACGTGAGATTTGTTTAAGAGACCATGTCAAATGCTAAGTTGTCATTCATCGGCCAGGTATACGCTATCATGAGATTTTGAGTGACATTCTGGGTACGGCTCAGAACTGTGTATTGATCCAATCTCAACTAATTTAGTGTTCTTTCATACCTGAATGACTTTCTGCAGGCTGGGATCCATTTCCCTGTAATATAAATAAATATTTGTAATGTTAAATGGAACTAAAATGCTTAATCAAGAATTATATTTCAGTAATTAATATTAATCCCTTTGTAATTTGTTCATAAATGGTAAATCTTGAAGAAATGTCAAGATCTCAGATCAGCCTGTAAATTCTGCCTTCTTCTTGTGACTTGTAGTATCTAAGGTGAATACCACAGGGTATAATCAATTCCGCTAATTTTCGCTTCCTGCAGAGACTGTACATAATATTTGGCTTCCGCCGAGACTGTCCGCGATCTCTTGCTTCCTGAAGAGACTTCTGTTCATGACAAATGGCTTCCTGCAGAGACTGTGCGCATGCTTCTGCTTCCTGTCGAGGCTCTCGGCAGGAAGCAGTCATGCAGACAGTCTTGGCAGGAAGCCATTTTTTGAGGACAGTAGTCCCTGCAGGAAGCAAGAGTTCATGGACAGTCTCCGCGGAAGCCAAATATGACGTACAGTCTCTGCAGGAAGCGAAAATTCACGGAATCGATTATACACTGTGACACTTTCAGGGGAAGCATCTCTGTTATTTTCGGTTTTGATTCCCTTTCCAAAGGGAAACAACTGTTAAAAGAAAGACTTTGCTCTGTATTCTAGAGCTGTCAGTGTTATCAGTGTGAATGGTGATGAAGGAGAAGATACTACTAAAAGTGTCTTCAAATATCGCAAAAAAGACATTCTCAAGCAGATAAAACATTTTCTCTATACTTTTCAATGAATTATAGAGATTTCTCGGTGAAATCGAAACTGATAATCTCACTGTTTCAAACAGTGAAATTATCACTTTCGATTACACTGTTTCAGAATTAAGATTTTTGTGAAATTGCCTCAAGTTTTTTGTTGATTAATTGGCTAAATCTTATCTGGCTTCACAAAAATTACGTCACGCATGTATACACGTCATAACAACATTAATGACATCACTTAAAACGCCAATGTAAAATTGTTACTGCACGCCATGTCAGGCCGCCTAAGTCTCCTGTAGGCATTCTTTCTTGGCAATTTTTTTGAGATCTGTTATCAAAATGATATTTGAAGCTATTTTTCAATTGCAAACTTTGCAACCAATATCATACCCAATAAACACGCTGAAAGCATCAAATTTGACCCAAAAATGGCTAGAAAAAAAGTTGTGTTTCTGTCGTGATGGCTGACGCTCTTGAATAAACAGAATTACTGTGATTTTCAAGCATACAAGAAATAGAAAATTTGACTTTTTCAGTGTAAGATGAATTTTTATTTCATTCATGAACACACACCAAAAGTGGTATTTTCACTCGTGAAAATACTGCTTTTGGTGTCCATTAGGTGATTTAAAAATCGATCTTACACTAGACAAGTCAAATATCCTCTATTTCTTACACAAGAACTAACACTAAAACTTTAAATTGCATTGCTACTTCAGACCATCTGAAACGAGATCTGTAGCTTTGCATTGTTTACCATCTTAAAATATTTTCGGAGTAAATCCTCTCTGGAAAGGGCTTTGTCCACCAGGGAAGCAAACATGAAGTCACAAAAGTTGTTCCCCCTTGTAAAAAGAGGGAAAAACATGAAGGTGTACCCGTACACTTTAAACTAATTGACAAACTTACTTGGCTGTAGAAAAAATTTCTTGACATCTTTTCACTCGCATCTGATAGGACGACTGTAAATAAAACATCTTATAATGATAATCAGACTTCAGACTCACGCCAGCCTGTAGTCTTTGGCCTGGGCCTCCACTGGCTGCCTGCAGGTTCTTACTACTCTCTTGTTGAGGCTCTCCAGCAAGTGGATTTTAGTGGAACTTTTTTCTTTGAAGATGCTTAAATATCAAAATTTTATGTTTAACATACCCAAAACCATTTCTCGTAGCTAAATACTGACCTGCAGCATATTGCATGACCTCTTTTGTCTATTTTTATCATTTTTTGTTTGGAGGTGGGTTTTCCAATAGTAAAAATATTCCTTCTGGTTTCCAGCCTTTGATGAGGTTCATTTTAATTTTAATTAAGCTGGGAACCACCCATTATGACATCACAACAGAAATGATGTCATCACTAATCACCTGATCTGTTTTGGAATATGATCATTTCAGCAAAGGGTTGCTTGCAGTGTCAGCTACACTTATGCATCTCTTTGTTTTCCAAAAAGTTATTACTTATGAAAATAACTGCTATAAGATATAAGAATAAATTCTTCTGAACTGATTTCATGTTTATTTTATATGAAATGGTAATTTTCAAGAATATGCTTGAAACATGCCACCCCTACAGCAATAAAGGTTATCTTGAGGCGGCCATTTTGAAACTGAAAAAAATACATTGCAAGAGATTACTTTCCAAGCTTGAGAGCATGCCAATGAATTTCAAAAACTCTACTGGACAAATCTGACTACGAGAAATGGTAGTAAATTGAACCATGTAAGTGGAATTTGCTGTTTCTTTATCCTTTAAGTATAAACTTCGGAAAACCACTTGCTGGAGTGCCTCAACAAGAGAGTAGTCTATACACTGTCAACAGCAGATCCACTGACCAACTAGATAAATGTGTAAGCTGGCTGAGACCATGTTTTTTTATTTTGATTTCTTTTTTTGCGAATATTTACTAAGAACCCATATGTGTATTGTGGTTCAAGCATTTTTGTGGAGAAATAACAATTTTTTACCTCTTTTCTTTTTTAATTGTTTTTCTTATTTATTTCATTTTTTTATTTTTTTGGTCTGTATTGATGAGTCAACATAATTTTATTTTACCCATTTATGCCTAGTGGACTCTTCCACATCACAGTTCAGACAGGTTAATTCTGAATGTAAGGGGTGTCTATTTAGTTTTGATCATAAGGTTTTTCTCTGAAATTCCTGTAATCTGGGGCCGTATTCATAAAACGACTTAAGTCGTTGCTATGCTGTCGCTAAGGCTAAATTTCTTTGAAGGAGATTCCCTACAACTATGAAATTTGCTCTGGAGGAACAGTCTTACAAAGACTGTTCCTCCAGACCAAATTTCATAGTTATAGGGAATCTCCTTTATAGATATTTAGCCTTAGCAACAGCATAGCAACGACTTAAGTGGCTTTATGAATACGGCCCCTGATGCTAAGAGTGTAGGCCCTGATCAGATGCCACATTCTGTGGCATCTGATCTTGGTCTTCACTGTGTACAAAGATCCCATTTATGGGATGCTAGACCAAACTATTGCCCGGGAAGGTAAGATCCCAAGAATGCAAAGTTCCCATTTATAGAACACTAGGCATAAATGGCTTTAATAGCCAAACTATAGCCTGAGAACATGCTTTTCCAAAGTGTTCTGAAGAAAGAAAGTGTTACCTTGGATACTGCCATCAGAAGCCAGAGTGCTTGCTGTGGATAACTGACCACTAGTCTTGCTATTATGGCCTGCAACAGATATGATACAATAAATTATAATTTAGAAACCATCCAACCTTGCTACTTTGGCTGACAATAGATATATTACAATAAATTATATTTTAGAAACCGCATTTACAAGAACTGGAACCGGAGAGGTCAAAATCTTTTGCCTAAAGGTGTTTTATAAAAATCTAAGCAACTAGTGCACAGCCTGATTGAAGTACTACTATGGTCATTTCACACTAATTTTATGAAAACAAAATAATTAATACATCTGAAAATGTATTCTGAATAATTAAAAAAGTTTATTGTTTGTACAAGTACTATAAACAACTATAAATTTCCTCAAAAAAACATCAAGCTCAATTTTCAAAAAAAAACAAAAAACTATGAGAAATGCAGTGTCTCAAACTAAACCAGAAAACTCAAAGCAAAGTTTACGCCGCCAACAATGATAACGATGAAACTGAAAGAGTAAGACCTACGTCTAACTTCTGATAGTCACAGGTGAGACAAAAATGATATATCAAAGAAAATCATAATGATACATGTGTAATGTTTGGATGGATATGGCAGGCAGATCAGCTTGCTGATGCTAAAACTATGAAATTCAAATTTGTATAATGAGTTTTGCTGAAGTGACCCACCTTGAGCTGTTCAAAGACATCAGGCTGAGCATGACAGATCCTGGAGATCAACTGAGGAAAGGCAAAGAATAGCTGGTATGGTGCTAACTTCTTCCCAAATGCATTGATAGTCTAAAATATTGTGATACTCATGTTAATTCTCAATATCTCAAAGTCAAACTTCATCTCAAACTGCTGGTATCTCTAAGTAAATTTTCTAGTCCCAGAAAATTAACTTTGAGATACCAGTAGTTTGAGATATCTGGACTTCAAATACAAGGAAAAAATTTTGTCCAAACTATATTCTTCAATAAAGAAAGGTACTATGAGATAACAGTGTTTGAGAGATCGAGAGCTTTCTGTATTGTGATACTCATTAACACACACCTTACTTTCATAACAATGTAGCTAATATATGAGTCATGGAACGATAAAAAAATCAACAATGTGGTTGTGCACCCAGCGCAGATTCAGATCAGCCTGGGCATCTGCCCAGTCTGACCAGAGTCTTCACTGTCCACATGAAGGTAACTTAGACCCTTAGCTACCCTTTAAGCGCTTAGTGAAGAGTCTCATCAGACTGGGTGTATGCCCAGGCTGATCTGAGTCTCCTCTGGGCACACAATCGCCATGTTGTTTTTTTCTTGTTGCGGCTCATATGCACTCAGCTATTACACCAGAACTTTCCCTTCCAAAATGATCCTAAATATCTAACTTTGTTATAGTAATTCTGACAGTGAAAAGGTGTAGTTTTTGTCCTTTCCAAAACAATTCCAAAAATCTAAATCAATCTTGTCTTGTGAGACAGATCTAGATTTTTGGGGATTATTTTTAAGAGGGAAAATATTACCCAGCAATAAGTTAACAGTATATATATACCAATATTCTAAAGTATGTAAAAATCCATCAAAAAATTATAAGTACATGGTAAATGTAACTCCCTTATCAACGGAAGGAACGCCAGAAGCTCAGCACGTTAAGCACTGTCCTGCTAAGCTTGTAGTCAAAATTCAAATCTCACTTGAGGCTAAACTCTTTGACCACTGGAGCTCCATTGCACATAGCCTTTCATTCTCACCTTTCCACTGACTACTTATGACTGATACACTGTTAACTGGGTCATACAACTGCAAGTCTCTATCCATCTATCACTTCAAAGAGGCCATGGAAATAAAAAAAAGTGCCTTCTGAGACATGCCAAGAGCTAAGATTCAGATCAGTATGGGCACTGATGAACATTTATTACCTTATTCAGTTGCTTCAGAGTCAACCTAAGTTTCTCTAGACCCTGAGAAGATGCCGTGGTTGATCTTGACCTTTCCTTCTTCTCCTGATTAACAACCCCTGTGCCAAAGTCCAGCCACAGACTGAGCATTCTAGGCATTGATTGGTAGATAAACTGGTTTCCATACTGAAGTGAACTTCCGAAATTCCTCACGACATGGCTCACAAACTCACTGAAATATAATATGGTATTTACAGCAGATATTAAAACGTATTTCCTGCCTTTGTGATGGTCCGTTCTATCTTCAGCTTTGGACAAGCTCACTGTCCTGGGCAGGAAAAGTTATCAGCATAGACCCTGATCAGACTGCTCCTTGACTGATCTGGATTTTGATCGCTTCCTCATGTCTTACTGTCTAAATATTTACGGTAAAATACTGTAAATGTATTTATGTTTCGGTAAAAAGTTTTTGATATTGCATTATGGTAATTCAGCTCAAGCTGACAATTTTGCTCACTAGTACCATATCAACATGACGTTTGTGGCTTTTAGTATTTAGTGCATTTGTGTGGACAGCGAAAACAGAGCACATTAATGCACCACAAACCTTTAAACAATTACAGTATTGTATCGCTCAAGAATAGACGCTTAAAATCTGTATTGGTGTTTTTATACACTGCATTCTAATATCTGCATTTTTCAGTGTGTTTCAATATTCTGACACTGTGTAAATGTATTCTAAATGTACTTGGTTTGCTCAGCAAGTCTGTGAGTACTGTAATTCTCAAAAATATTCTGTTTCTGTTAAAGACTAGACAATGCTGCAAACCAACTGATTTTCAAACATTTATATCTGCAAATTAGGGTCACATCAGGTAACTTCGGACAGCGGGTAAATTGGGACATACCATTGCAAACAGTGAAAATCCAGATTTGACGGCTCATAATGAGCCGTCTCATCAGAATTTTCACTATTTGCCCAGTTAATTTTGTTTTAATTCAAAACAACTGACATATAAAGGAAACAATGTCACTGTCCGAATTTACCTGCTGTCTGAATTTACCAGATTTTACCCTATCCTTAAGTTATTAAAATGCAAATTTTTACTAAATCTTACCCCTGTCTGGAAATGTCATCCTTGTCTTCAATAAGAGTTGTCATGATTTTATCAAAATATTTGGCCAGGTAGAAATGTCCGTCTTCCCATTCCGTGTTGAATTCTATCACTTCCTTGTACTGTTTCACAATGGCATTGCTCTCCATGTTAGACGTCTCCTCACTATAGCGGCCATACAATAACAGAGCCTGAAAATGACAGAAAATGTGAATAATTTTCAAGCTAATAAACAGTATGCTCTTCTTCTTGTTGACTCTAAATGTTGATGTCCATCTCAACAATTTCCCAGTTAAAGCATTTATAAATCTGCTAAAAATCATTGGACTGTAACCTAAAACTGAAAGGCTCAACTCCAAATCAAAAGTCTTACTACTTACCTAGATGTAAACTGTTGAACAAAACAGTTAACAGACAGACAGATGGAGGGCCCAAGTATACCAGTGCCATAACATAATACAGCCTGGGCCCAGTTGTTCAAAACTAACAGTGTTGTTAGTAAAGCAGACATTCTCAAATGTGTTGTACACAAAAAAAACTGCCATTAACTGCTGAAAAAAAAAATCCCATTTTTTTCTACAAACAAAATTAGCAAATTTATTTTTATGTACACTATAAGACGTTGTTTTATCATATGACATCACATCTGAGAGTGTAATAAAGCCATGCATTAAAATCGATAATCAACTAGTGGATTAAATATGAAAATTACGTTGTAACATTATGCACTGATGTCCATGAAAACATCACATTTCAAATGACGAAATTGTGACGTTTTAGGGCAAAATTTGCTAATAAAATGCGATTTTAGTGTCATATAATAAAAAGGAATCTTGCATTCATGCTCCTGTATTATTGAGTTTATTAAACTTGTTGGGGAAAACTCGTTTCATAAATTCAATAATACATGAGCACTCATGTATTATTGATCCTCTATAAACTACCAATGCTTTGAACAATTGGACCCTCTTTTCTTAAACAGGCATATTGAAATCACAATTAAGTTACCTGAGCATAGACTTGCTTCCTGAGCTTTGCCTGTTCTGAAGTGTCCTTCTTCAACTGTGCAGCGTCACTGAAGTGAACTTGCATTTCTCTCTCAAGTAGTGATATAGCCTGATCATTGTAACCCTGAAATTTCAAATATATAGATATGACAGAAAGTGTTGACCCTGATCAAGTATTTCTTAGCACTGCCTATTTTGATGCTTATTTCTATTGAGCAGCATATTTTAAGGGAGTGCAGTCTTTCCTTTAACACAGGGATGAGAATAAGCCTAAAAGGCAATCAGGAAAATGGATTTTAGCAATTTTTGAGACCCATGGACTGTCTGTCCAATGCCATATTTTACACGAATTTGTGCCTGACATTAGCCTGCTGTGCAAAATAGTGATTTTACTTGAAGGAAAATGGTTTCCTGGTATTTTTACCTTGCATATATCTAAAGACAGATTTCTGGGACATTCAAATCAGGAATTCCTGATCAATTAGGAACATTCTCATCCATTTTTTTTAAGAGTTGAGCCCCACTGAGAAATTCAGAAGGGAGAAAAAAAAAAGGATAATAGCTGATCTGCATTCCCTACGGTGAATCAATCTCCCTTAAAACTGTCTGTTATTACAGCAATTCTCAATACGTTATCTTGCTACTCTATTGTGCTTAAATATTGATACACTTAAACACCATTAATTTTCCATTTGGGACAAATGGAAAAGTAATGGTTTTAGGTGTCTCAATTCTTAAGCATTAAGGGTAAGTAGTCCTCTCACATCCAGTTGTTTTAGTTCATGAGTTTAATAATTATGAATTATCTTATGCTGCTATTAAGCTTTTGTGAAGGAAAATTAATACAAACCTTTTCCCAGAGCCATTTAGCCTTTTCTAAACAGAACTCAGGCATGTTATATTCACTAGCCTGTAACAAAGAGCTGTATGCTGTCTGCAGATAACCAGTCCTGAAATCAAAAAAAATTCTGACACTCAGGGAGATGTAATACAGTAGTGTATGCAGTATCAATATCTGTCTAGCCCTTTTCAAACCTGTACATGACTGCCAATATAAAATGACAGCTCCTGATTCACAAAAAAGAAGCCTCAGAAATTTTATTCCTTCTACTATATTTGCATGAAAAGCATTAAGTAGATCTATGGGATACAGTGTAGTTCATACTTCAGTAACTATATTGGGTTGTGGGGGATGTTATGCAATATCCAAACAAAAGATGCCCCAAATAATCTGACAGGATACCAGCAATGATGCAATGATGATGACGCCTTAACCCTCCCTCCCCCTCCTTTCACTGTCTTACACCTCCCTCCTTCGCTGCCTTAAACCTTTCCTGCTTCAAAAAAGGTACCTATTTACTGTCGGATTGCCAGAAAGTTTTATGGTGGCTTGCTGGCTCATTGGGGTCTGAACCTGAAACCTTCTGCACCATAGCCGAGAACCTCTAATCACGACCATGAGGCCTCTCTGTCTGTCTACACATGCCTCAAGGTATATGGATGCACCACCGTTTTCCACCATTTTTAACAAAGGGAGACACATTTGTATCTTCCCGTTTGCTTCCCTGAACAACAAAGCCCTTGGGCTCTACTCTTACAGGAAAGAATTTGCTCCTCTAGGACTTGACCCATATTCACAAAGATGGCACAAAAGGAAAATAGCACAGCTGATTCCCCTGAAGGTGGTTTCATTCATCATTAGCCAATTCATCTTGTGGCAAGCCTTAAATCATAAATCAAGTACTTTCTTAAAACTGTAACACATGGAGAAAAACTATATCTGAGCTGAGACACGAGAAAACCAATAAAGTGGTTGTGTGCTCAGCACAGACTCAGATCAGCCTGGGCACCTGCCCAATCTGATCAGAGTCTTCGCTGTCCAAATGGAGGTAGCTTAGACCCTTAGCTACACTTTAAGTGTTTAGCAAAGAGTCTGATCGGTCTGAGCGTATGCCCAGGCTGATCTGAGTCTGTGCTGGGCGCACATGCCACTTTTTTGGTTTTCTGGTGTCACAGCTCATCTTACTTCCTGGCTATTTTAGCACTCCATAGCCAACACTGGCCAATCTCCCGGTCAAGGTCAGCCATGCCTTCCTGTTGTGCCAAGGTCAATAGAATTCTACGTAATGTTAAGACAGGCTCCTGGATTCTAAATGATGACTGAAAATATACAAAGATATTGACAAAATACAGCAGATATATTGCAATACTATTCTTTCAATTGAATAGAATAATCGAATTGCAAATGACTGAAATACCCCCCAACTGCAAACTCATTTCCCCAATTGAGTTTTGTAGTGTTTTTTGTTTTTTTTTTTGGTTTTTTTTCGCGACTTTACACGACTATGGCCACAGCCTGCAAATCTGGTCAGTCCAACAAGGGTCTTTGCTTTTGGTTTGTGGATTACTCAAGATGTAGGCCCAGTTATTCAAAACTAATAATGTCGTTTGTTAATAACACATTAAAATTTCAAACATACTATACCCAAAAACTACTTTTTTAAAATTTGGTTCCCCAATTGTGAATTGTCATTTTTTATGGTCCCAAATGGCACTTTACAGCTCCGCAAAACAAAATCTGCAAGCCTAACACAAACAATTTACTTTCCCATATAACAATGGTAAGTACAGTTATCCAGTATTTTTCTTTCTTTTTTTCAAAATAACAAAGCAATACCTGCATCATTTTGAGGCGAGTATCCCAATGAGTGAGAAGTTCCTGCCTGTTAACTCTGCCCCTGTCTCTGCCTTCATCAGGTGTGCTAGTGTCTGGACAGAAGTTCAGAAATACCCGCATTGTTTCTTCTATCTCATTTAACATGTGTAGCCTGAAAAACATCAAATACAAGTAAAAGGGACGAGCATATAGAGGATATTTGACTTTTTCAGTGTAAGATCGATTTTTATTTCACCGAATGAACACCAAAAGCAGTATTTTCACGAGTGGCGAAGCCACGAGTGAAAATACCGCTTTTGGTGTTCATGAGTGAAATAAAAATTCATCTTACACTGAAAAAGTCAAATTTTCTATTTCTTTTATGCTTGAAAATCGCAATAATTCTGTTTATTTAAGAGCGTCAGCCATCACGACAGAATCACAACTCTTTTTCTAGCTGTTTTGCGTCAAATTTGATGCTTCCAGCGTGTTTATTGGCTATGATATTGGTTGTAAACAATGTTTGCAACTGAAAAATAGCTTCAAATATCATTTTGATAAACAGATCCAAAAAAAATTGCCAAGAAAGAATGGATACAGGAGACTTAGGCGGCCTGACGTCGCGTGCAGTAACAATGTTACGTTGGCGCTTTAAGTGACGTCATTAGCGTCGTAATGACGTGCAAACATGCGTGACGTAATTTTTGTCAAGCCAGATAAGATTTAGCCAATTAATCAATAAAAACTTCGAGGCTATTTTACAAAAATCCTATCTCTGAAACAGTGAAATCGAAAGTGATAATTTCACTGTTTGAAACAGTGAGATTATCACTTTCGATTTCACCGAGAAATCTCTATAATTCATTGAAAAGTATAAAAGAAATTATAATCTTTCATGGGTGTCAGGTGTGGATGGGAAAAAACTTGCTCATCTGGATTACTTTGAGGCCTCAGGGGGGCAAAGCTCATGATACCGCATAACGCTCCTGAAGCTCAGACTTTTCTACCTGCACCTCAAATCTATGACACTTTTTCTTGCACACCCTTTGATATACAACATTTGATTTTAACAGAACTTATGAAAAAGCATATTTCAGCATCTGCGAGGTTTGTATTCATTTTGAAAGAAGCAGCTGATTTCAATGTTCCACTTTAGTTTCTTTACATTTTCATTGGTCATGGCATAAACTGACGTCATTTAGCAGCCTTCATGCCATCACTGCCTATACAGCCAAATCATTTAAAACATAAATACTTGATTTCCAATATGATCCATGCATTGACTTTGGATATTTGCCTGTTTCTCTGCCTGTCCTGGGTGAGATAACATGGGTAAAATAAGAATTGTCACAACAGCTGAAGTATGTGAATAGCCTTTTATCTGGTGTACAAAAATAGCTCTCTTTCTCTGTACCTTGTAACAGCAAGTCAAAACAGAGCCATTAAAAAATATAAGTTTACACCCATAGTAACTCCTTTTGGATTTGAATGTGACATGAGGAAATGTGACTCGTAAGAGTTAACTCTCAGAACTCATAATGGGTCAGGAATCACTATTTTAATTCAACTGCATAACAAGTGTACAAGGTCCTGTGTATGCATACCTGACAATGTATTCGTATCCCCTCTGGTATGACCCCATCTCCATGCTGGCAGCAGAAAGGGGCCCTATCTGCTCCTGACGTGTCACCTGTAGCTGCTGGAAGAAGTCCTGCTGCTTCTAGAAAGATAGACATAAAGTGACAGATAGGCCACAAGAGTCAATCACAAGGATCCATACCTTTTTAAAGCAAACAAGGAAGACTCTGATCAGGCTGCACAAAAATATTATTTATTTGCATATGTCCTAAGCAATGTTTGTAGCTGCAACTGACTAACATCAATACTGAAAATCCGTTTTATGGCTATTCACATTCCTATTGAATGCAATGCCCAAAGGCATTGCGTTTGGCATAGCGGTTTTACGAAAGGTGCATTTTGTGAGTCTGAAGGGCAATAAAATTACGACACACTGTTTTCAATACACATTGCCTTACCCACATTTGTCATCATTGATATTAGTTGACATTTCCATGGTATACCCTGCTGATGAAGAGGTTAATATAAGACCGCTAGGCACAAAATCCTCAGATAAAGTGGACCCAGAATACACATGAATACTACTATATCTGAAGATTTTGGACCCAGAATATATGTGTGAAATGTGTATTCCGGGTCTACTATATATGAGGATTTTGGTCCCAGAATACATGTGTGAAATGTGTATTCTGGGTCAAATTTATCTGAGGATTTTGGACCCAGAATACACGTGTGAACTGTGTATTCTGGGTCTACTATATATGAGGGTTTCCCTGGACATTTTTTTTTTGATTGTTAATTATACTGATCCGTATTTTTGTAAAATCTAGTGGACATTTACCAGAGTGGGGGGTGCTTATTAGAATTAATAGGAAGTTGGTTTACCCACCTTATCTTTTGCTGCCAACAATATCTTTCCCAAAGCAACTGGCCAGTTTCGACTGCCCTTGTCCTATAATTATAGAATGTAAAACAAGTAAACAGCTAAGTCCAAAATCCGCTAAACATCAGTTAATAGTTTGCTGACACAATAACTTTACATATTATATATATTTGTACATGAAGGCATATAAATGCATCATATTCAAGCATTTTCTTTCTCTGCTGGTGGCAACTGACATTTCTGAGATGAATGCTATTCAAACAGTTGTCTTTACATATAATATTTCTGTTAATCCTGAAAGCAGCAAAAAAGCAGACGACAAAATTCTGCAGAATTTCAGAAATTTTACGTCCAAGCTCTATCCTACTGAGAATTCATAGACTAACAAATTTGCTGTTTTGGCTTTGTTATATTGTAATAATTCAACTACATGTATAAAATGTTGGTGTCTACCCAGCGGATTTTGACAAGAATCCTCATTGAAGTTGAAACTGCAAATGAGCCCAAATATCTAAATCAGTGTCATGTTATGCTGCTGTAAACTGCATTTGTCCCTTTCAAAATAGTCCCAGATCTAGTTATTTGGGGACACTGTCTCAAAGAAGGAAACCCGCAAGTTATACCCAGATAAATATCTTAAGGCCTATTATGGAAGGAGGCTGTATGCATACTTACCCTTTTGATAAATGTCTGGAGTTTGTCCCAGTCCCCAAGTTTCCATGCTGCCTCTATCTGATATGTATTTAGCTGTACATGCCAACTTTTCCTGGAAACATAAATGGTTGATGCCATGTCAACAGGGACCTTAAGCCATGTATATACCATAAATGAGCCACAACACCACAAAACCAACGAAGTGGCATGTGCGCCCAGCGAGGACTCAGATTAGCCTGGGCATCTGCCCAGTCTGATCAGAGTCTTTGCTGTCCGCATAATGCTGGCTTAGACCATTAGCAATCCTTTAAGTGCACAGCGAAGACTTAGGCCAGACTCGGTAGCTGCCCAAATTGAATTCAATCATAACTGGGCACATATGCCACTTTGTTTTTGTCATGCACAGCTCAAATGATTAATGTCTCATGCACACGGACCTTAAGCCATGTACATACCATAAATACTCAAATCAGCCTGTGCATTATGGTTATTCCACTGAATTCTTGAGCAAGGCCCAGTTGTTCAAAGCATCATTAGCCTAGCAAGCTCGTTAATAGGTCAACTCATTAAGTGTTTTACAACTTTCTAACCAAATACACTGAAATTTTTTGTTGCAAAAATGTGCTTCTCACATATTTTTACAAAAATATTTTGGCATAGTTGAGATATTATCATTTGAAACTTTAACGAAACATTAACTAATGATGTCGTTAGTTTTGAACAACTGGCCCAGGTCTTTTTAATATGATTTTCTTTAAAGTTAACATTGTAATTAGGGTAATCGTTTTTGATCTGAAAATATATTAATGAAATCTGCTCTTACTGTTATAAGAAAATAAACAGAAAAGTTTTTCTTTTTTGTATCAATGCCCATAGGCTTTTATGATAGCCCTGTTCACTCATATTTATATCACAATCTAAAGTAACATACCTTTCCGTGATAGCCCCTGTAGCATGTGTCAAGGCCTTGCTGTGTTGGCCTAGGTCCATAAGTCCCCTCAGAAGGCCCTGATGGTGGCTCACATCCTCTGGCTCTATTTGTATGGCCTGTTCATAGCAGGCTTGCATCTCATGCTGTTGACCTGGAGTTGGAAAAGCATATGAGCCGTGACACAACAAAAACAACACAGTGGCATGTGCCCCCATGTGAACTCAGATCAGCCTGGGTATCCGCCCAGTCTGATCAGAGTCTTCACACTGTCCGCATGGACAGTTTAGACCCTTGGCTACCCTTTATAAAGTGCACAGCCAAGACTCTGATCAGACTGGGCGGCTGCCCAGGCTGATCAGAGTTTTCGCTGAGCACGTATGCCACTTTGTTGGTTTTGTCGTGTTGTGGCTCATACAAATATAAAGTAAATACAATAAATCTTGGGCTCTTTCAATAGTATTTTAGTCATATCGAGCCAATGGAAGAGTGATAATGAAAGATTGTGTGAAATGGAGCCCCATTTAAGGTTGACAGGAAGCCTACCACAAGAGAGATTCACACCTGGATGGCCAGTTTAGCAGGGCTGTACTTATCTCTCTGAACTACCAGGCTTTTTCAAACCAAGAGTTAGTACCGTTATGTCAATACCTTCACATAATGGGTTGTGGACTGATCTCAGGAACTCATGCATGCAAGGCTGAGGAACCATAAATGCAATGTTTTCAGCAACTACAATGCATAGAAACTCAAAAACACAAATAACATCAATATGCCAAATGAAATGACTGTTACCTAGGCACCCATGTGTGAGGATCTGATGTTGAAGTGTAGGTGGAGACTGTCTTATTGCAGCTACTCCTAAAACCCCATCAGACTCGTCCATTGCCACATACAACCTCTGAAATAGATACACAAAGACAGATTTGAGCTATGCTGTAAAGGGTGTTAATAAAATATGCAAATAGTAAAGGCTCAGACCAGCCTGCACATTCGTGCAGTCTGATCAGAGACTTTTCTGTTCGCACAATCCATATATGGACCCTAAGACATCTACATACACAATCAAAAGTGCCAGATTCACGTTCACAGTTTGGTTTGAATCTTCTTCGTTTCCATCTTTATCTGTGACAAAGCTCATTATTAATGTTTATGGATATTGCTGATATTCTATATTTCTAACATATTGTTAATGTTTTCACCACTGAATGCACAGGAAGCAGCATCCTGTGAAAATCTGTGATAATTCTCGTTGCTAAGGTCGAGATGTGCTAATTTTGCTCCTTGATGACATCGAATGTAAACATTTGCTTCTGTCAACGTCTGCCTTGGAACTAGTCCTTTAGAGAGTAATGTAATATACTTGCATTTTCATTTTGTATAATGTTAGAATCAAAATATTTTTCCTTACCCGTGAATTATCACTGATTAACGTGTTGTCAATTAGTGATTATTCTTGGGTATGGAAAAATTGTTTCTGATGTACTTTCAATAAATACATGCTATCACACAAGCCCATGAAGACCGTATGTGTTTCCAAACCAATACAAATAGAGCTGATTTTTCTGATTTAAATGTCTAAAGTAGAACAAATTCCCATAAAGTTCCTATTTAGGCTTGTAATCCTGTTCCTATAGATTGACTGGCAATTTTACACCCTTTTGAACCGTATTTCAGCCATATAAGGACAATGGAGGGTGGGTGATAATGAAAGGATGTTTGCAATGGAACCCCACAATTTCTGACTTAACTGAATTATTATGGTACAGTACACCCGTCGCGAATGTTCGATAGATCTCGCATCACGCGCGAAATTTTCATTTTTTTCGCGCTAGTTTCGCGTGACTTTTGCGAGTGTTTTGCGAGTGTTTCGCGCGAAGATTTTAAGCTTCATGCATGAAATTTGCGTGAATATTTACGCGGGATGCGAGAAACTTCGCGCTTCTGTAGAAGATCGATTTTGACACAGCAAAGATTTCATGCGCGAAGCGGGAAAGTTCGCGTTAGAGGTACCATTCTCCCGAAAATGATAAAAGCTGTTTTTTTTTTCTTTTAACCTATTTCATTCAATTTAAATGATGCAAGCTTTGTGAAGTTTTGTAAAGTAAATAGGCTGAAACAGTATCAGCCTTAAAAAGTGAATTGCTAAAATTTCAAGCAGACGTTTGGGATATCGTTTTTTTTCTTCTTTTTTATTTCTGTTTATCTCCACTATAATAACTTCCAAGACTAAGAAGTCACTCAAAAAATCTCGGCCTGAGAACTTTTGCTCCGCTGCGCAGCTATACTACATGTACTATTAAATGGTGGTTATTTTGGCGGGAATCCGCACGTGCGTTAAGGCGCGTGCGACTCTTAATATTTTGAGTCGGGATATTTTTTTCCAGTATTTTTGCGCCATGCAGTCGGAAAGGGTGCTTTGTACTGAGTGCGAAAAGCGAAGACGTAGATCAGCCTACACGTGTGTGGTCTGATTAGCGTCCTCTGTGTCTGCATCTTTGTTGATCCCGAGAACTCTTGGGAACCTACATGTACATGTACATATTTAACCGAAAACGATCGAGTTTATGAGGTTTCGGGTGTGCGCAGGTTGAACTAAGTCTACTTTCCCTATTCAGCGGAAATGTGCATGTGCGCTTAAGCGCGTTGGTATTGTGTACTTTCCTTCTTTCCCCATTTCCCCCCCTTTATTTGTTTGCAGATGAGAAAACGGGGGTTGCAAAAAGAATAAATTGTCGGAACATCATGAAAAACGCCCTCACAAACTGTCTGAACTTGTGCCTAAACTGACAGCACCAACCAGCCAGCGCACGTGCATGGTATGTGCATTCAAAATTTGCAGTCCACTGGCATAGTTGGCCGGAGTCCTTGATTTGACCATGCACAGTTTCCAATTCAATTTAAACTTCAAGTTTAATTCACCTACGATACTCCGACCTTAATCGCATGTACAATAATTTATATCAGCCTGCGTCTCAAAATGGACATTAGAACACATCCGATCAGCAAATATCCATATCATACCATGTATACATTTACAAACAAGTAGCCCAAAGGGCAACAATTGCTCACCTGAGAGACATTGTAAACCTATAGGGATATTTAAGATGCTCAAGGGCAGCTAACTCCACAGTCAGTGGTCCAATCAGGCTAAAAATTAAACTCATCCAAAACATTATGTATGCCCTCATTTAATATATGCAAGTTTAAAAAGTATCCGATCAAGAGCACAATAGACAGAGCTGTCAAGGGCAGCTAACTTCGTAGCGGTTGGCCTGATCTGGCAAAAATTTGAACTTGTTTAAGATATTATGCATTTCCTCATTACCTGCAAGTTTGAAAAGGATCGGATAAGTAGAAACCAAGAAAAAGTGGCGACATTGATTTTTTGGATGCTCAGGGCAGGTACTCCATAGTCAGTGGTGGGATCTAGCCGAAGTTAATCCAAGCTTTTATGCATATCCTCATTACCTGCAAGTATGAAGAGGATCCGATGAAAAATGAAAATGTTATGACGTTTTCTCCATTATAAGACTATGGGATTTTTTTTCAAACGCTCAAGGGCACCTAACTCCGTAGTCTGTGCTCAAATCCGGCCAAATTTCGAACTCATCCAAGCTCTTATGTATGTCATCATTACCTGCAAGTATGATAAGGATCTAATCAAAAACCTTGATTGCAGCACCCTGAAAGTCAAACTTGCTCGAGATATTGTCATGCCCTACATTTGTGTGAATTTATTTCAAAATCCGTTGAGAAATGTAGGTGCTAGAGCAATGACAAAGTTTTTCTAAAAATAGCCACAGTGACCTTGACCTTGGGCACAGCATCCTGAAAGTCGAACTTGCTCGAGATATTGTCATACCCTACATTTGTGTCAAGTTATTTCAAAATCCATTGAGAAATGAAGGTGCTAGGGCGATGACAAAGTTTTTCTAAAAATAGCCACAGTGACCTTGACCTTGGGCACAGCACCCTGAACGTCGAACTTGCTCGAGATATTGTCATGCCCTACATTTGTGTGAATTTATTTTAAAATCCATTGAAAAATGTAGGTGCTAGAGCGCTGACAAAGTTTTTCTAAAAATAGCCACAGTGACCTTGACCTTGGGGGCAGCACCCTGGAAGTCAAACTTGTTCGAGATATTGTCATGCCCTACATTTGTGTGAAGTTGATTTAAAATCCGTTGAGAAATGTAGGCGCTAGAGCAATGACCAAGTTTTTCTAAAATTAGCCACAGTGACCTTGACCTTGGGTGCAGCACCCTGAAAGTCAAACTTGCTCGAGATATTGTCATGCCCTACATTTGAGTGAAGTTATTTTAAAATCTGCTGAGAAATGTAGGTGCTAGAGCGCTGACAAAGTTTTTCTAAAAAATAGCCACAGTGACCTTGACCTTGGGCGCAGCATCCTAGAAGTCGAACTTGCTCGAGATATTGTCATGCCCTACATTTGAGTGAAGTTATTTTAAAATCTGCTGAGAAATGTTGGTGCTAGAGCGCTGACAAAGTTTTTCTAAAAATAGCCACAGTGACCTTGACCTTGGGCGCAGTATCCTGAAAGTCGAACTTGCTCGAGATATTGTCATGCCCTACATTTGTGTGAAGTTATTTCAAAATCCATTGAGAAATGTAGGCAATAGAGTGATGACAAAGTTTTTCTAAAAATATGTGATGACGTTGTTTTCCCCATTATAACACTATGGGATTTTTTTCAAACGCTCAAGGGCACCTAACTCCGTAGTCTGTGTTCGAATCTGGCCAAATTTCGAACTCATCCAAGCTCTCATGTATGTCATCATTACCTGCAAGTATGATAAGGATCTAAGCAAAAACAGTTGAGAAAACATGATGACGCCATTTTCCCCATTATAACCCTATGGGATTTTTTTCAAACGCTCAAGGGCAGCTAACTCCGTAGTCTGTGCTCGAAACCGACCAAATTTCGAACTCATCCAAGCTCTTGTGTATGTCATCATTACCTGCAAGTATGATAAGGATCTAATCAAAAACAGTCGAGAAAACGTGATGACGCCGTTTTCCCCACTATAACCCTATGGGGGCTATCTGTTGCCATGGAAACCAGAGTTCTGAGCTGATTGGCACCAAAACCTAATGCAGCCTTTCCCCCACCCAAATGATGCTTTAGATAAAATTTGATTGCGATCGGCCCACTGGTCTCTGAGATATTTATGTTTGAAAGTGTTGACGCACCCACCCACGCACCCACTAACCCACGGACGGACGGACGACGGCTCGACTCCCATCCTATAAGCTCACCTCTGAGCCTTCGGCTCAGGTTAGCTAAAAATGACTGATTATTGTGCAGTTCGCAAATGTAGAATACTGTCCCGTTTTCCCGACGTATGGGTCCACCTGCGCATACCTAGGGTGGGTTGCGCTCATGCGCAGTCTGATTGGAGCAGTCCCAATTTGTCCAGAGAATAACAACCGACAAGCATTGTTCGCAAAATTATCATTTTTCAGATGCGCAGACTGGTCTTAGGCTTTGCGGTTCGCAGATGTAGTAAGACGCCTTTTTCAGGTAATAATTCTTTCGATGTACATGTACAACTGCGCATGCCTAGGGTAGATTGCGCTTATGCGCAGTCTGGTTGGAGCAGTCACTGTTAGGCCAGAGAATAACAACCAACAAAGATACAACATGGTGGAAATATAGACTGGGACACTACAACGATTCAAGAGGTTGAGGAATAGATTAGAGGTGCCATGCAACAAGATTTTCAAATTAGATGGAAAAGACGCATTAGACAGTAGAAAAAAAATTTACAGGGCAAAGCCGATCCAAAATGAAGACTATCCTTAAAGAAAAAAAATAGACTTTATTTTGGATGGGCTTTGTCGTCCAGGGCAGCTAACAGGAAATCACAAAAGTTGTCACCATATGCAAAATTGGCGGAGAAACGATTCACTTTAATAGCGCTATTCTGATACACATAAATAATCATACTATGCAAGCAGTTGATTTAAATCAGCCTGCGCATCTGCGCAGTCCTCGTTGTAAGCTGTTTTGATTTCTCGCAATCCTCTGATTGCTGATAGGGACGAGGGTGATTATACTTGCACAGACATACAGGCTGCAACCTCGATTTGCAGGGTATAATAAGTCACTTGGTATTTTCAAATGAATTCATGTTTGAAGTGTCCATAAGACTCTGTGTTCTTTGGCGCTCCCGACTTCGAGGTATGGGACGCAGGTACGAGTCTCGCTGATGGCAAGATTCTGTCCGAATCTACACGGCAAGTTTCACTGAAGTAACCATGTACTAATTCCTACATGTATGTTTCTGAAGCTGAGCGCTGGTCTGGTAAGAAGCATCATTTCCGAGAAGTCGAAGGAAGAAAAAAAACAAAACAAGGCAAACACACTGTTCTTTTTCTACAAATACGAATTATACGTACCAAAGTGACAATTACAGCATCTTAAAGAATCTACATTTAGCGACACTAAGAAGAGTCTGTGCACATACGCATGATTATCTGAGTCTGTGCAGCTCTTTTTATATAGTGTGTACAACTATACCGTAATTATTTTAAATACTGGGACAAACCAGTTACGTAATGATTGCCGCATACATATGCTGATCTGGGTTGTCCTGATTTCTAACTATAGTAGAAGGAGGGGTCCGACGATAAGAAGATTTTTTTTTTTGTGCTGGCAAACCATAAATACTTAAAGCAGCCTTCTGCCTGCACGGACAGACCCGAATCTTCACTTTGTACGTGATGTAGAATCGTTTCCATTTGTTTCACTCTGTAAGATTATATCGTGCGCATTGACCTGTTGTGTATTGAGCACGTGCAGGTTCAAGCAGTTTAGAGAGTATCAAAGAGATTCCACGTTTGTTTCACGAATAAATTGGAGAGAGAGAGGGAGAGAGAGAGTGAGAGACGGTTCTGGAACTGACACTGAATGTATGAACAGGAAGTCTCGCTTCAGTCTTCGGGACAGTCTTCCAAAGTCTGATCGAGGTCGTCCGGGTGCCGAAAGAAAAATTAAAGCCGGTTTGATCACAACAGAATAATTAGAGGCTAAGTGAATGTACTGGGCATAAAAACATAACGTTGAATCAACGTTGATTCATGACGTTAAATCAACGTTGGTTCAAAGCTGTGTGCGTGCTGGCGTAGCTCTTTCTACCGGAGTACGTCTGCGCAGTCTTATTGGGCAGTCTTAATGAGACAAGCTGGGGTGTAAGCGAATAGCCTTGAACTTGATACCGGCAAACATCTGCGCAGTCTGGAAAGGGCCTGTGCGCGCGAAAGAGAGAGAGAGAGAAACAGGTAGAATATTAGAAAAGTAGAAGTTAAAACCAGAAAACGATGGCCCGGTCTGATTACGAAGATATGCAGATCGTCTGCTTGATAATCGGGCGGTAATATTTGAACACCGTAAACTGTGTGTGCAGTCTGATCAGTAAATTGACCCAGAGTTCTCACTTACATGTACACTGCTCGGGTCTACAGAAACACCTTTCGTTTATATTGTGCATTGTGATGAGTCCTGCGCAATTTCTGTTCGACATAACTGCAATCTGCCTTGTATAGTGAACAAGTTGAAAAACCTGTGTGCAGAGCCTGGTCTGAAATATGTTTTAGGATTATATAATTCGTCTGTCCAGCGGTATCAAAGTATAACTTCTGAATACATGTATACATGTACATATACTTCGGCAGAATAGCGTCGTGAAAAAGATAACCCGGGCCAAGTGCATACAACGAATTCCAAAATCGGCATACACAGCTGCGTAATAAAATAAATTTCTTGTTTCACTTTATTCATACATGTGTATGATTACATAAAAGGCAGACCAGTTTCCGCAAGCACGCAGGCTGAGCTGGGTCTTCCTTAAAGACATTAAGGTGAAACCGATTGGCACGTGCGTTTAATTGCTATCCTTGACATCAAAAGCTGATTGAAACTCTTTGATCTTTGTGACCAGTTTTGAAGTGAACGTTTTTTAGTGGCGACTGAACGCTTTTCTCTTTATTTCTCTCTTCTTTTTTCCGCATTTTATTCCGTAGTATGGTGGAACTGCCACTATTTCCTATTATACATGTACGTAAAACGCTTGTTTTTTTTGTTTTTTTTCTTTTTTTTTTAAGATGCGTAACCCTGTTTTCTTCGGGAGTATTCTTCACGCATCAGTTTGGTACTTCAGACGTTGTCACAATTTTCCTTTAGTAAAAAACAGTCCCTTTAACGGGAGCTCTGAAAATGTCGAATTTTAACTTAACTGAGTTCGCGCATCACGCGAGAATTATTGCATACTAATCATACAGGGTTCTTTCGCGTGAAATTTATGGTACATGCGCGAAATGCGTGAAAGTTGAGCGAAGTTTGCGAGGATTTTGCGTGGATTTTGCGAGCACTTTAATCCTTTTCGCGTGATTTCCCGCATTACGCGCGAGCGCGAACGGTCGAAAATTCGCGACGGGTGTACTGTAGCTGTTTGTACCAGCTATTTTTTTAATCATGTTAATTAAGGGCTATTCCAGATAAAAGTCCCTCCCTGGGCAGGACTGGAACTTCTTGTGAGGGGTACCACCAAGGAAATTCTAATTACCTTTGCAATAAGATATATTTTTTTTGTTTCTTCAACTCCCCACCACCCAAACTTTAGTCTACGGGCCTGCCCCAGGATGTAATTTTTCCTGGAAAAGCCTTTTTTGTCTCTTCATCTCCCCACCACCCAAACTTTAGTCTCCGGGCCTGCCCCAGGATGTAATTTTTCCTGGAAAAGCCCTACGTCAAATAGCACCGTTTCATTTTGGCGATCCATTCGCAGAAGCTTGAAATTTACAAGTGCAATTGGAGAAGCATGTTTACCAGGTAAGACTTATGGACAGACTTGGTAGATGAAAGCAGTTACTGTATTGATTAAGTATACCTGCATGAAATCCAACTGTTCCTGTAGAAGATTCTCATTATTCTTGACAAATATTTCCAAATGCATGAGAGCCCTAGTAAATGCCTGGCAGCTGAATGAAACATTGGCCAGTGAGTCTTGTGGGATCCTTTCCAAGAAATCACTGACCACCTTGTAGTCGGGGTCGGATAAGTAACTCACAGCTGAAAAAACATCAGAAAAATTAGATAGGGGATCTTACATGAGTGCTCATGTATAAATAAATGACTTTGTTATACGAGTTGGGGAAAAAGATACGATGTGAGGCTATGCTCAGCATCTTATCAGTTTTCCCCAACGAGTTTAATAAATTCAATACTACAGGAGCATGAATGCAAGATTCTAGTTATCTTATGACAATAAAAATCACATTTTGTTAGCAAATTTTGCACTAAAACGTCACCATTTCGCCATTAGAAAATGTGACATTCTTATGGATGTCAACGCATAACGTTACAATGTAATTTGCATATTTAATCCACTAGCTGATTATCATTTTTAATGAATGCCTTTATTACACTCTCAGATGCGACGTCATATGATAAATATAAGAAAAATGATTTACATGTATTGGCCAAAGACTTTCGGCCCAAATACTGCTTTTGATCACCCTAATTATAAATCCTGTGTTTTATTCAGATCATTTCCATGACAAACAAGTGGAAATCAAAAGCAACTTGCATATAGCAAGCACCTCTCTTCAGGAACCAGCTTTTGGCTTTTGTTTATATAACACAGGTTTTCTACACTTACTTCCTTTAGCAGAAGCTGTTTCAGCAGCCTTCATCTGAGCAGTGTATCTCTTCCACTTGGAGAGGTAGTCCAGAACCGAGAATATTGTCTGTGCACTCATATGGTGGAAGTTTGACATTGTCTTGTGCTTGGTGTCTGGCCGTTGTACCTGGACCAGCACCTCACTGATCTCTTGGCAAATCTGGAAATATGGTATACAGTAACATCTCAATCTGTCTTATCACTACTAAAAATTGAAATTCTTTACACTAACATCTCTGTATTACCCTAATAAAAACTGAAATACTTCACCGTACTTTCACCACTTATGGTTTTGTAATTTTGGACATATTAAAGTTTGCAGAAATTAGGTTTTCCTATTCCTTTATGAAACATCATGTTCATGAGTATTTAAGTTTGCCTGTTTATGCTGACCAGGAAAATCACAACATTATATACTGCTAACACCTCTTACAGTATATTTAATGCTTTGAAAATGGAACACCCAAGGAACCTTGTTGTAGGTAGTTCCAGCAGTATAAATAGAGCCCTACTGACTCAAAAATAAAGAGACCCTCACAGACTCAAAAGTTAGTTCATGGTAAAAGAGTTATCAGAGCCAAAAGGACTACGTACCTCTTCTATGTCTTGTTCTGAACCATCTTGTAAGACATGTAGGACAACATATGGCAGAACATATAGCGCTGTGTGGATGTCACATTTGCTGATCAAGGCACTACATGATCTGAATACACGGTAGGGTTTCTCTTGTTTCACCTAGTAAAAGAAAATATTTTTTTACATATGAAATCTATCAGAATTCATTTGTAATGGTTAAGTGGAATAGCTATACAGAAAGGTGAATTTATGAACATAAATCATGTCTACAGAACTAAACAAGCCAGTGCTTTTGTTCTGATCCTATTACATACTTAACAAAATTGTTAATAAAATACATTTACATTTAAAATCACTACCCTGGAGCATTTTTTTTTCTTTTAAGAGCACATCCCATTTTGGAATACAGCGACTTCTCTGTCTAGAAAAGCAGACAGGAAAATCACAAAAGTTGTTCCCCTTTGCAAAAATACAGAAAAACATGAAAGTGTACCCTACACCTTAAGTCAATAAGGCAAAAGCTATGAGTAGGATGTTAAACTGAAATAATGGCCAGACTTTTCTTTCTAACGGTAAATTAATTCCATATCCAGACTCAGTCAATTCTCCCTTACCTTTGATGAGAGATAACCAGTCCATGTCCCTACCCAGTCTTTGAAACTGTTGCCTTTCTTACTACAGTAGATGGGCTTCTGAAGGTTGGACCAGTCAATGTCAGTTGACAACATATACCTGCCATGTAAAATATGATGGAAGTATAAACAGCTGATCAATTGTCAAGCGTCAAGTAAAATGCACATTTGGACAGTACCTGAAGTACAGTGATGATGATATCTTGAAGTCTAAGTTCATCTCAAACTAATGATATCTCAAAGTAAACTAGAAATGTTTTTCTGAGAAAAACTGATGTCCCCCCACCAGCCCATTTCCCATCCCCTCTTATAAATAAAAAGCTTGTACAAATAAAATATTTATGCAAGTTTGGAGAAAATCCTACATGGAAAACTATGTCCTTGACAAATGGGTGAAGGTCACCAACTACTAAACATGTTCTAAACCTGTCACAATGATATATTCATGCAATTCTGATGAATATCCATCAACGGGTTTAAGATATAACTCATTTTTAAGAGAAAAAAAAGGATCTGTAGTTAGCTTTCGACCTTGAAAATAGGGTCAAAGTCATCAAAACAAAGTAAACTCTTGATATTGTCCCAAAGGTATATCTATAAAAGCAAAGTGGACACCAAACCAAAGGCAAGTGAGATATCAAGTTTAGTGAAATTTTCACTTATCTAAGTCCTCTTGTGACCGTGAAAATAAGGTCAAAGTCACCAAACTCTGATCAGCTCTTAAGCTAATTCAACGGATGTATCCATGCAAGTTTGGTGAAATTCCATCCGTTGGTTTAGGAGATATTGTAGGAACAAGAAATTGTAATCTAAGTCCTCCAGTGACCTTGAAAATAAGGTCAAGGTCACCAAACACTGATCAGCTCTTAAGCTTGTCCCAATGATGTATCCATGCACGTTTGGTGAAATTCTATCCACTGGTTCAGGAGATATAATGCATACAAGAAATTGTCATCTAAGTCCTCCAGTGACCTTGAAAGTAAGGTCAAGGTCACCAAAATCTAATCAGCTCTTAAACTTGTCCCAATGATGTATCCACGCAAGTTTGGTGAAATTCCATCCACTGATTCAGGAGATATCATGCATACAAGAAATTGTCATGTAAGTCCTCCAACGACCTTGAAAAAAAGGTCAAGGTCACCAAAATCTAATCAGCTCTTAAACTTGTCCCAATGATGTATCCATGCAAGTTTGGTGAAATTCCATCCACTGATTCAGGAGATATCATGCATACAAGAAATTGTCATGTAAGTCCTCCAACGACCTTCAAAATGAGGTCAAGGTCACCAAAATCTAATCAGCTCTTAAACTTGTCCCAATGATGTATCCATGCAAGTTTGATGAAATTCCATCCACTGATTCAGGAGATATCATGCATACAAGAAATTGTCATGTAAGTCCTCCAACGACCTTGAAAATGAGGTCAAGGTCACCAAAATCTAATCAGCTCTTAAACTTGTCCCAATGATGTATCCATGCAAGTTTGATGACATTCCATCCATTGGTTCAGGAGATATCGTGCATACAAGAAATTGTCATCTAAGTCCTCCAGTGACCTTGAAAATGAGGTCAAGGTCACCAAAATCTAATCAGCCCTTGAGCTTGTCCCAATAATATATCCATGCAAGTTTGGTGAAATTCCATCCATTGGTTCAAGAGATATCGTGCATACAAGAATCTGTCACGCCGACGCCGACGCCGACGCACCGGGATCCGCACTGAAAACAATATGTCCCCCCTCACCTTTGGTGGGGGGACATAATTTTCTGGTCCCAGAAAATTTACTTTAAGACATCATTAATCTGAGATTACAGGAGACAGGAGTTGAAACATAAAGATATAAAATTTGTCCAAATTATATTCTTTGATATAGGAGGGTACTTTGTGTTATCAGTGTTTGTGATAAAAAAAAATCCAGTCTATGGATGGCTTTCTGGAAAAGTTAGCAAGTCTAACATTTCTGATCCGAACAGCATACACTCTATTTATATTTATATTTGACGATCAACAAAAGTTTTGTACAATCTTTAACATTTTGAACTTACTTAGAGCTCAGTAGTGGGGTCAGCACCTCCTGTATATGTTCTGGGAACCGTTTCCAAAGTTTCCCACCAGCTGGGTCTGCTATGGAGGCCTCTGTTATCTTATAAATTGACAACAGCTCTTGCAAAGCATATGATGAACAGTCCTGAATCCTTGGCTCTGTAGCAGCAAGATAGGATTTTACAACTTCTTTAATCAGTGCCACAGCAAAATTATCATCCTGTATGCTAGAGTGAAACTTCGCAAGCTCCGCCTTTGGATTGTTGGTTGACAGCTCTAGTCTACTGGGGTCAATAGCTGTACATTTTCCCAGACATTCTGCGTACAGTCTCTGAGCATTGACATCTGGCTCCCTACAACCCTTCAGAAGCTACAAAAGAGATACAGCTCCAGTTTTTCATGAAAAACAAGCTTCAAATTGATACAAGTATGCAATTTTTCACAGAAATGCATGACAAGAGAAACTTAGGGCTATTCCAGGAAGAATAAATGTTATAGTATTTACAAATGCAACTGCAACCCCCACCCAAGGCCCCCTACAATTGACCCCTGATTGTAAACTTGACTCTAAAAATGGAAATGTAACCCTTGCTCACAGCAAGCCTCCTCTACATGTTTTACCTTTTCTGACGTTTGATTACAACAGCTTTAAGTAGTTTTTGATTTTTGAATCAGAGAGATGTTACATTTGATCCCCTCTTGCTGGCTTCAGTGTGCACACTTAAATCTTGTACAGCCAACAGGACACATCTTTTCATTACGCATTTCTTTTCTGTGCAGTTTCATCAAATTCTCCATGGTGGTTTTGTGCAGTCGAGGTCTGTTCACTAACTGGTACTGTGACTGCGGAAACCAAACTCTTACACACAATATACCTTGGTTTAAAAAATATTCTATTCAATATACTGTACATATATGTGCATTCTACATATATGTGCATACATATAACAATCTTTTTATAACATGTAAACTTACAGTATGAAAAGGATACAGAAGTAAGTTGGTGACTTATTTAGAATCTGTCTCCCAAAGACAATGTACTCTTTAAGAACAGTCTGATCTGGGTCTGCACTATTTGCTCAGACCTATCTGTCCCAATATTTGGAATTTTTATAGAACCATCCTATTACTGTATGAGGCCAAAAAGTCATCACCACACTGACCCTATGCCCATGTTTCTAGCCAGGATCTCAAGCATAATCTTTACATGTAGCTCGTTCAACAGACCAATGAGTATGTTAAAGCTGTTTTATACTGTAATATTAAACATGCAACCCATGTCTGAGCTTCAATATATTGGTGTGTGGTGGCTCTGTGAGATACAAAGAAGTTTCTCAAGGACTAAAAGCATCTCAAATATTTGAGTGAAATTAGGCAAAACAAAAAGCTTACCACTGATACCAGTTCTGACACTATCATATCAGCTGTCTCATTTCCTACCACAAGCTGGAAATATGGCTCCTGAAAATGTAAGAGCAATTTTCTATAATCATTCTGAGGCAAATTTTGTCCAAATCTGGGTTCAATACTGTCCGTTGAATATGATTTATCCGTATTTTATGTAGTAATGAATTCTCCCTTACTACTAAAGTTATTATGATTTGTAATGAAAACAAAAGTGTAAGCATTCAAAATCTTGTCAGCAAGAGCATTTATATGGGTCAACCAAAACCTGTCAATAAATCCAAATTAATGCAAAAAATGAAGCCCTTAAAATCTTTCAAAAATGACGTTGACGTCAATTTCAATAACGTCATTAGAACTGTGCATTGCTTTGCAATGAATGAATCAAAAACAGCTGCCTCCCTTCTAACTTTTGTATGGATATTGAAGGCCATGTTGGACAAGCCGTTGTCAAAGATTAATTTTGTATTTGCAACGATATTACATGTAGACTTGGATGCCTAACACTAAAAAGATTTTACATTTGAAATTAACCCAGTGGTATAACTGGAGCCTAATACATGCTTTGTAAGCAAATAAGGAAAAGTGTCTTTGTGCAGCATTTGGTATCATTGTAAAGATAAAATGTAGTGCGTTTAGTAGATGCATAGCATTTGTACCCAGCATGCTCCTAAACAAAGTTATGAGGTCATTTGAAAAACTTTCCGAATGCCCCTTGTATATTACTATGGTTATTTTTTAAGAATGATATACGGCTAAAAAGCTTTACATTCATGAAAGTATCCATAACATATAAAGTATAATAACCTTCAGCGTTCTGACAATTTTAATGGTATATTTTTCTGCAATTTTTACAACAGGAAACAACTTCTATTAATTCCTGTTTGCTTTCCTTTACTATGTAGTCTTTCCACAATGGGGATTACTCTTAAAGGAAAAGAAAGAAATTTCAATTTGCTCTTACAGGAGAAAATCTTTTGTTTAAGAGTTGACCCCCACTGAGGATAGAAACAAAAGTGAAAATGGCACATCTGGCCCGGAGGTTATAAAACTTGAGTATATTCTCAAAATCAAAATAAAGCACACTGATTGGCTACTTCCGAGCACATGCTCGGAAGCAGCCAATCAGTGTGCTTTATTTTGAGAGTATACTGAAGTTTTATAACCTTGGACCCAGTTTCCACTGAAAGTGTATCCATTCACCCTAAATGCCAGATTTTTTTTTTTTTTCTGTATTTTTTTAGCTCATCCCATAATACTCACAGTTTGTTCTTGCAATAATTTCTTCAGTTTTGATAGAGCATGGAGCCTCACATCAAGACTCTCATGTTGTACCCCCTTCATAGTGTGGCTCAGGTGGCCCCTGAAATCAGCAGCACTTGTCGGCCCATCACTGAACTGTTTGAGGATCTTGTTAGCATCACTCAGTTCAGGCATCTCCGGCAGAAAGTAGATATCGTGAAAATGATGTTTTAATGTTGTTCTGTTGTCTACGATCATGAAATTGAAGATCTCGGCAGCCTGTTTGGGCAATTGATTCAACAATGGCAGCAAAGTGGCTACTATCTGAGGCAACATCTGGCCAAGGAAAGGTAACTCTAAACTTCTAACAAAACAATTCCATGCTCGGCAGGAAATTTCAACAAATTCCTTATCAGTAAATGTCAAGCCAATTCTAAGAGTGTTCATAATCTTGTGCCTTATTCCACTAATAATTTTCACTCCCATCAGACCTATAATTGAGACTAAACTTTGTAAAGTCAGTTTCTTATCTTCCATTGGAATACTTGAGGTCAACAGCTGTGTGTCAAAGAAGGCCAGAACTCCCAGTATACGAGGCTGCAAATAGTTGGCCATTTCCTCATTGGTTTTAATCTGTCCTTTAAACCCGTCATCATGTTTTGCTAAAATCTTTAATCCACGAAAAACTTGACTATGGTGAGTACTAAGGTGCAAGAGTAACTCATTATGTACTCGCTGGTAATGATATCGCAACAGACTGTCGAATGTGATTGATGTTTCTCTCTGAAGGTAGTCGCTGACTTTTGGCAACTCCGCCTCCTTGTTATAAAGAACAATATAGGAGAAGATATATCTAGTATTTTCGTTCAGTAGCTTGGCTCTGCTGGGAACCGAAAGGTTAGTGGCAATCATCTTGATGAGTGTTGAGGCAGCCAATGTTCCTTTACTCACCAGTAATGGTACAATGTACTTCTCAGAGCCCTAGAAAAAAGCAATTTTGAATCAGAGACCCAAAAACTTTTAAGAAGAGAAAAGAACTAAATAAGCTGTTGCGTTTGTTCTAATCTCATTATATGCATCATTTTGTATACTATGTACATGTATGTCGATTTTGGAAATGAATATGTTTTAACCAAATAATTTTCATCAAAGTTTCACAAGCTCTTTTATGTTTTACTACGCTGTTGTGTTACTCTCCTCTATAATATACTGAGGAAAATAAATTTAGCAAGTTTTTACAAATCGGCGTGTAATTCAGACTGATTTGAAAAGTTGGAAATTGTATAGTTTCCGCTGTGTAAGGTTTCATTTTGGGTACCAGAAACCGAAAAATTAAGGTCGAAAGTTTATTTACAGAGCAGCATCGCGTCATATTTTTACGTAAGGGTTTAACCAAAAAAATGTCATGAATCTTTTATGCAATTCATCTTTTTTCAGGCGCTGTTTCATCTTCAAATCTTACACCAGAGCCAATTTGCGGGGATACAGACATTGGTGAATAAGGACACAGTGGTGTGTGATAAAAGACTGTTACCATGATAGACTTTAATGTGCTTATGACGCCGTTAAAATTGGCATTCGCAAAGCAATTGTGACTAAGCAAAAGTCACCGTTAACGAAACGTTCCAAAATCTTGAACTAAACTGCAATGGCGTTGCCTCTAAATGACCAGAACACTTTCAAGCAATTTGTTGCTGTAAACTGGCGCTATTCCCGCAGATTTTACGACACCAGGTTCGACAGTTACGTCATTCTGACGTCAGTTTTTAAAACCATCAAAGATCCTCTTGATAACAGCAATTTTGAACTAAAAGTTTCTCTTCCCTAAGTGCGCAAAAGGGTCATTGCATATGCACAGATCTTGTAAATTTCAGTCGTAACGTAAACTTGACGCCTCCATTCAAATATTGAAAGGTTTCGGTCGTTGCATTAAAACTCATGAATAACCCGGGGTAATCTTTTTGCATGATAGTGTTCCCCAAGTTGATAGTAATAAAGCGCAAAAAGATTCGAGTCGAAACGTCAGTTGATAATGTTTAAAATGGCGGTTGATTTTTTCGGCAAGTTAACATCAAACTAACGTGCCCCATTGCCGGCTTCTTATGCGTTTATTTGCGAACCCATTTACGGTTTTCTTGTTCAAGGACCCAGTTAAAACCTTTCAAAAGCATTTTGACAGTTTTTTTTGTTCAGTCGTTTGTCAGCCCACGCAAAGAATGATTTCATTTAAAGTGATGTCCAACGTGCGTTAAGTCACTATTTCGTCCATGTTAGATGCAATGGCAGTCTCTTAACTTAAAACTAAACTCCGTTCATTAATTCTGAAACTGGGTTTTTCGCTGCTCATACTTTTATAATCTAATCAATCCAGGTAAGACTGTGCATAGTGATAATGCTAGACTTCCGCCGATTTCTCATCAATGTGTCCTATGACTCTGTCCTTCGTAGGATGTTGGGCTAACCTGCAGAAAACTGCAAATTACAGATTTTGAATCCGAGACTAAGTCCATCGGACAGGTTGGTGACGCCTTTTAATACCATATAAAGTGGTCGCTATAAATAGTTTTGTGTACGGGTGGAGTTAGTATTCTAACACATGCTCTGCGCGTGCGAAATCAGTCAGCGTGACCACAAGCTTGTCATCCAGGTAATTTTGTCTCAATTTGAAATTGATTACACCGCATAAATTCACACTGGACAAGGTTTTCAGTGTTTCATCATAGTATCGCCACCGGCAAACAACGTCTAAACGACGTCATATCAGCGTCAGCGCGACGTAGTGATGTTCACTGGCGTTATCTTAACGCAAATATAACAGCTTTCCGCAGTATGTAACTAATATTCTAAAGTTCCAAAACATTATTACCAATGTTGCGTTAAAACTGCAAAGTTAAATACAAGGACAAAAGGACCAAACCATGCACCTCTCAAACTTATTGCAGCTCCCCTTAATCAGTCTATTCCTCCTTCTTACCCCCACCCACCCCCACCCCCCACTCTGAAAAAAATAATAAAATAATCCCCACACACATACTACCTACAGCCCCCTCCGTTCAATTAGTCTACCGTCCAGATTCCCACCCCTCGACATGACCCCTTCCTAAACACACACCTCCTTATTTGATCTACCACCCAAACCGCCACCTTAGTCTCTAGACACACATCCTACAACCCCCTCCCCCCCCCCCACTTCTTTTCAACAAACGATTCCCTCAATCAGTCTACCACTCCGACCTCTTTCCCCGCGACACGAACATATATATACGCAAGAAATACCTGAATGTAAAAGTAAAAAGTATGCAAAGACCAGGAACTGAAACAATCAAAATCCAAATCCAGCCCTCAAACCATAGTTGGAAACAACTAAGATTACAAATAATCAAGATACAGAGAACATATGGCCAACCGAGTGAGCAGCTTGTTCCCAAAAGGTGGCCACTCAGCAACCCAAACCGAACCAAAAATAATAATAACATACATAAGGTAAAACATCACAGAAACTCTGACACCAAAAACAGGCAACAAAGAACCACAACAGAACTACCGCCTTGGAACGGTCAGTAATGAATTACTGGGGGGCTTAAATCGATTTTACAGGCCCAACCTCACCCTCAGTTTCTGAAGTGGTACAAAACATTTAGTTGGTTGTTCGGTTCGCATGATAACCCTCTAACTCGTCAATGAATCATCACGGTAAACACATAAATCAAATTTCAACACCATGAAGAAGCAAAGACGAGGACTCAACAGATACAACGGGCCGTCTGACAGGTGGAGATCCCTGTCCTGCCAAACAACCCCACTGGAAATCTGAAGCAAAAGAAGGTCACCAGTTGAGCCCCGGTGGACCAAGCAACAGACAAAAAGGCTCCGGTCCCAACCAACTAAAATATATAGCTTTAGGTCGGGGCCATCATAGAGTCTGACGACCGATCCCCCGGTGTGCAATTAAAGAGTGCAGCAAAGCTATCAACCGTGATTGGGTTAATCACTAAGCATGCAGACTGTCGCATAACATTTAAATTATAGCCAATACGTTTGTGACGTATTATTATTTTTCGGAATTGATCAGAAAAATCAGTCCTACCCTTAATCTTTTTGAATTTGTATACTGTCACCATAAAATTCTGGTTCCGATAGGCCTTGGTGTAAAAGAAATTTTAATCCGACATCAAATTTTGAAACCAATTCATGGTGTCTGCGATAGAATTTAGAAAAAGCCTTTCTAAGCTTATGATACCGATAGCCCTGTTGAAGAAGTTTAGCAGTTAAACATTTATTACGAGCATTAAAGTCATCTACATGACTACACACTCTAGCAAATCTTATAAGTTGAGAAATATACACTCCATAAGAGGGACGACGTGGAATGTCACCATCCAAAAATGGAAAATTAACTATATCAAAGTCAAAGTCATCACGTTTATCATAAATTTTAGAAGATACAAAACCGTTAGAAATAGATAGATGTAAATCCAAAAAGGGGGCCTCGGTATATGAAGTATTAGCTTTATTCAATTTAAGTTCAGGTGGGTAAATTTGGTTAACCATGCTTTCAAAATAAGGATTATCAATATTCAGAAGATCGTCTAAATATCTAGAGGTTGAGTTAAATGCCTCAATGATATCAGCTTGATTATCAACAGAAAGAGAAGTCATGAAATCTCTTTCATAACAAAATAAAAACAAATCGGCCACAAGAGGAGCACAATTTGTACCCATCGGAATACCAACAATTTGTCTGTATAACTTATTACCAAATCTGATGTAAATATTATCTAAGAGATATGATAAGGCGTCACATACATTCTGACATGACCAAAGACTATATCCTTTATATATTTTACGGTCAGTAGAAGTGAAAAACGCTTTCTTATCGTTACAGGCAATATAAAGGGTATCTTCATTTTTGGAGAACTTTTTGAAGGCCCTCTCAATCAAATCAACAAGTTTTTCCTTTATTAAATTATAAATGCTACATCGTCGAACCTTACAGCTTGCGCAAACAGGATGCAGTCTGTTCAGAGTCAACCTCACGGTACCGAGTTAAAAGGCCCCATAGCTCTATCAGCATGAAATATTTTATCGTAAGGTATCGCTGCAAACTTCATACCACAGGTTCGCCATTGATTATTATCGTGAATTGCCGGCTTTGAAAAATCAAAACGTCCTTGAGATTACCATAAAATAGATTTGAATAAATAACTAGGTCATTTTAGTTTTGTTTCATGGTAAAAACACAAGGTACAGGAGATAAAAATACAAGGTACAGGCGTTTTACAGTTGATGAAAATACAATGTACAAATGTTAAGCAAGGATCCCATTGAGTGTGCCGCGGTTGCATTATTTCATTGCTTAACGGGGAACCAGAGACGAAAACCGTATTTTTATGGAGAGACTTATCATTTTTCCAAAATACTTTGTTCCTTCTTTTTTGTCAGTTGTATGATACAAAAAAGCACATCAACCGACATATTTCCATTAATTCTGAAAGCTGTACAAGTTTCATAATGATTTGTAGTTTGACGATTTTTACCACTGGTAGGGTTATGGAGACTTTAAGTGAAAAACTAAGACACATACAATAGGTTACTTTTTCGCGATTCACATGATTTATTTGGTTTAAACAATATTTATTCATACAGACATGATACAAAACATAGCATGGTACAGGATCTGACGGTAAGCGAATCGCTTATATGAAATACGACATGAATTTACAAATAAGAATGGCTGAATTACAATACTGTAAACCGATTATTTAAGCGACAGAGGTGAAAATGAGACATTCACAAATTTAACTTACAACATACATACAAAGATATAGTAATTACAGAACAGATACAAAGGTAATAAAAGGAAAGGAAGAAAAGAAAGAAGTAAAATAAGTAAGAAGCTGCCTCATTTTTCGAGTGTTGTTGATAATGTTCGAATAATTATATCAGTTATTTATTTAGTTTAACATGGATTTTTCAAGATAAAGAATAAATGGGCAGCTTCCATGCAGAAGAAGAAAAAAAAAAAGAAAAAAAAAAAAGATCAAAGTATTGTAGAACGGGGACCATGAAGTCGGAAACGAGTTGTTTTGTTATTCAGGTTGGATGTTTCAATACAGCACAAAATCCGTTCTACAGTAATAATAATAGATATGAACTGAAAGAAACCTATGACCGAATCCCTGTAAGAAAAAAAAAAAAAAAAAAAAAAAAAAAACTGCCATGATAAGGGCTGTGATTATTTCCTTAAAGACATTAAATCCTATGTAATGTATAATGACAGACTAGGGTGTCGCATGATGGTAGATTTACGACTAACGTTCGAACTTTCTTGACTTAATGATAAAGTCCTGCACTTTTAAGAAAAGGGATTCGTTTTCATGAACTGGCACGTTTTCTTTACCAAACAACAGATGGTGTGCCGTATAAGTATGCAAATCGTTTGGTAAGTATCTATTCCTTGGTACTGAGTGCTTAGGACAAGTGAAAAAGAAATGTGCAGCGCTCTCAAACCCACCGCATGAACATGAGGGACTAGGAACAATATTTTTGCGATAAAGGTGAAAATTGAGAGAGCTACATTCTGTTCTGAGTCTCACCTGGAGTACCTGCCTGACACATGATTTATTTCACTTGCGTCGTATGAAAATGATATACTGTTAATACTCAGCTGTACAGGCTGCTCATTTTCTATATCATCCAAGAGTGTTTATGCAAAAATGTAGACTCTGATATGACTGTACGATCTGAGTCTTCCCTGTTCGTACAATAAAAGGGTAGCTTTTCACAAGCGTGCAAATCTTTGACTTCCAAGAAACTGTATTCATAGACATTGCAGCCCGATATAGACTGAAATACTGTCTCAAAGGGCCGTTAAACCCAAAACAATCAATCAATCAATCATACACATTGACGTACACAGGTAAACCCGCATGCATGCATATGCATGCGATATTTTTTTCTGTATATATACGCGAAAGCTGATCTGAGCTTTTGCTTTTCGCACATCGAATGTGTGATTGTGTGGACACAGAGGCACATAGCAAAGTCTCTAGCTGACCAGTTTGGGATTTTTTTGTTCGCAGATACATTATGCCACATTTTTGCGTGACCATGAGAAAAATGATAGAAAAGAAGAAATAGATAAATGCAGGGACGTTTATGGGCATGAAGTTCGCTGACACAAGTGTCCCGTTGTTTATATGTATACTATATTTTTTAAATTTTTTCCCGAGAAAATACGACGCAAACAAATACAAGTGTTCAAAATATTATAAAGAAATTGGGTCTGATTTGCAATTCTAAAATCCAGAGTTGTCAAAACTGAAAAATGTAGCTCATGTGGTAGCTTGATATTTTTTTTCATTACTACAAAGTAGCCGAACGTCAAAACGCTTCTTTTTTCTTATTCCTGCGACTTTGTTGGAGTGACAACAGTTATTACCCGAATGACCAGCGTGATACCCACGTGGAATATATCTGAATATGTATGACTTAAGGCTGTCAATTTTCATCAAATGGTCTTAGTTTGCGGGCAGGTTTTTGAAATTTGCTGTTTCGTGCATGTAACTGCAGCTTTAGATGACAGGCTAAGATACACGAGACCTTTATGAGAAATCGGTGGAAGTCGAGCTTTATCACTATGCACAATGTTACGCGGATTGATTAGATTATAAAAGAATGAGCAGCGAAAAACCCAGTTTCAGAATTAATGAACGGAGTTTAACTATATGCGATCAACAACCTGGGAATACTATCCATAAAGAAAATTTCACAACCCTTTGGAAAACTTGCTAAATTTATTTTTCTCAGTATATAAAAGAACAAGAGGCCCAAATGGGCCTGATATCGCTCACCTGGCTATTTTCGGACCATTCTGACACAAAATTGGTCCAATTTCATTGAGATTTTCTCATTTTCAAATTTTGCTATTTTTTGTAATAGAGGCCAATTTGACAGGTCTATATTTAGTAACTTTTGAAACATCTCAATGCAAGTATCATTTTGCCACAAATTTCATCAAAATCTATTCAGTGGTTACTGAGATATTGTCAGTTTCATGTTTTGTGCTATTTTTAGTAACGGCAGATGGAGGCCATCTTGGAATACCAAAATGCAAAAAATCAAACGCCTTCATGCAAGGACCAATCTGACATAAATTGGTCCAGTTCCATTGTAATTTTCTAATTTTCACATTTTGCTATTTTAAGTAACAGAGGCCAAATTGACGGGTCTATATTTATTAATTTTTGAAACACCTCAATGCCAGAGTCATTTTGCCACAAGTTTTGTCAAATTCCATTCAGGGGTCACTGAGATATCGTCATTTTCATGTTTTGTGCTTTATTTAGTAACGGCAGATGGCAGCCATCTTGGAATGCCAAAATGCAAGAAATCGCAAAGGCTTCATGAAAGGACCATTCTGACACATAATTAGTCCAACTCCATTGAGATTGTCTAATTTTCACATTTTGCTATTCTTAGTAACAGAGGCCAACATGACTGGTCTATATTAAGTTATGCTTGAAACACCTCAATGCAAGAATCATTTTGTTACAAATTTCGTCATAATCCATTCAGGGGTTACTGAGATATCGTCATTTTCATGTTTTGTGCTATTTTTAATAACAGCAGATGGCAGCCATCTTGGAATGCCAAAATGCAAGAAATCACAAAGGCTTCATGAAAGGACCATTCTGACACATAATTAGTCCCATTCTATTGAGATTTTCTAATTTTCACATTTTGCTATTTTTATTGATTGATTGATTGATTTGATGCTTAACGTCCACGGTAAACAGCTATGGTCATGTTGGAACAGTCAGTTAACCTAACCACACTATTCCTGGGCAGGCTTAGACCTCCTAAGCGGTTAACCAGTACTCAGTGCACATACTTCTGCCAGTGACTGACAACTGCCCTTCTTGAATCAGCGGAAGGACAAATGAAAACCGGGTTGCTATTTTAGTAACAGAGGCCAATATGACTGATCTATATTCAGTTACGTTTGAAACATCTCAATGCAAGAATCATTTTGCCACAAATCTCGTCAAAATCCATTCAGTGGTTACTGTAATATTGTCATTTACACGTTTTGTGCTATTTTTATAAACGGCAGATGGCGGCCATCTTGGATTGCCAAATTGCAATTAATCAAAATGGCTTCATGCAAGGCACATTTTGACACAAACTTGGTCCAATTCCATTCAAGGGTTCTTGAGAAATCGTCATTTTATGTTTGTGCTATTTTTAGTAACAGCCCCACCTGGTGGCCATTTTGGATAGTCAATTGGCACAAATTTGAAATAATTCCTTTCAAGGACCATTTCTAACCAAACCTGATCAGAATCCATTTGCCTTTTTTTGAAATATTGACATTTGAGCAATTCGGTCTTGTTAACACTAAGTAGGTCACTGTGATCTAATTCTGCTACAGATTTTTTTTATTTTTACAATTGTTAATTCCAAGGTCCCACTTATGTTCCATGCAAACTTTCAATCAAATATACCCAATGGTTTTGGAGGAGATGCTGATTTTGTCGTTTTCGCTATTTTTAGTAATGGCGGCCATCTTGGATTCTTGACCTGACCCACTTTCACAAATTTGAAACCCTGCAGTCTGGTCATGCTCCATGTGAAAATCGAGACCCATGGGCTCAGTGGTTTTAGAGAAGAAGTTGTTTGAAGTTGTTTAAACAAGTTGTTTTTCGACATTGGCATTTGAGCAAAATTACACTTGTAAACAGAAAGTAGGTCACTGCGACAAAACTCCGCTACAGATTTCTTTCATTTTTACAATTCTGAATACAAATGTTCCACTGATGTTTCATGCAAAAATTCAGACAAATATACCAAGTGGTTCTGGAGAAGAAGATGATTTTGTTATTTTTGCTATTTTTAGTAACAGCGGCCATCTTGGATATTCAACCTGACCCAATTTTACAATTCTGAGACCCTGGTGTCAGGTCATGCTCTATGTGAAATTTGAGCACCATGGGTCCAGTACTTTTATAGAAGAAGATGTTTGAATATTTGGATTTTCCCTTATTTGAAATAAGGGAAATCACTTTCTCTTTTTTGTGTGAAATAAGGGAAATCACTTTCTCTTTTTTGTGTCGTCCTGGGTAGTGATTGGCAAGTCATGGAACTTTGCAAATTTTAAGATATTGCATATGTATTTTAAATGTGTATTTTATATCTTATTGTATTGTTTTATGCTTCTAATCTGTGATACCAAAATAAATAATAATAATAATAATAATATTTGTTTTCAAGTGTTGACGGACGACGAACGATTAACGACGCACGGACGCACGCCGGACGCTTTGGTATGACAATAGCTAACTATGGCCCTTCGAGCCAGGTAAGCTCAAAACTTATCTGTGAGAGTAATCATTACATTATTTATTCTTGTTGGAAGTCTTAGGAAAATTGTACCACAATGACCCTAGATATTCGGACAGACAGTCTGAGCAAACATGGTAGACCCAGATCAAACTGCTCCTAAAGGAGCAGTTTGATCAGGCTCTACAATGTTTGCTATTCACTAAGCACCATTTGGATGCAATAACGTGTGTAAAATCACTTTCTACGAATCTTCAAACAATAACTGTCCAATTTTCGGTTGTCTGAAATTTTAGTGTCATTACGTTATTCTCATTTCCTCAAACACTTCATATGTTCTGGTCATATTTTCATGTTACAGCAAGAAAAAGTAGTTATATCTGGGAAATAAGCTCACAAAATTTTGATTGTGTTGTCAGTAGTTAAATCTTGGAAATTAAACTGATGCCTTTTTGGCAGAATTGTCAGTCGGAAAGCAGTTTTCTGCTGTGCAACTAACTGCTGCAGAGTTAATTTCTAAAGGTTATGTCTATAAAAGTTACATTTCAATTTTAAGCAATATTAAATATCTTCATAAACAGGTAAGTCTATATAGGATACACTTCAAATCTAACCAGAAACAAAATCGAAGACGATATATAGAATCAAGATGACACTCAAACTCACGGTCAGGAAAACTTTTGCGCTCTGAAACCCAAGAACTTGGGAAACTTCTCTGAGAATCTCCTCTGCTGTTTTACCATGGTGACTGGTGTCTGGGATTTCACCATCACCTCTCTCCATTTGTGATGTCTGGACATCGTGCATCACCTCCACAAGAAAATTACAGATCTGCAGACGACACCTGATGAACAAGTTGATGGAATCTGTTTTCTTCTGCTCAACAACAAGACGTAGCTGAAACAGAGAAATCATAAAGGTTTAACCCAAACTAAAGGTTTAACCCAAACTCTGACATAATCAAAAGTTCTGGGACCAGTTGCTCAAAGCTAACGACGTCTTTACTAGTTTAGTTAAAGAGACTTTAATATTTCAAACATACTGTATGCAAAAACTGCATTTTTTGCCAAAAATATGCGAGGAGCTTTTGCAGTGCAAAACGCTCCTCTCATCCTTTTCAGCAAAAAATATTAGCACACTTAGCTTTTATGTGTATTTGAAGATTAAGCAATCCCTTGACTACCCGACTTTGTTAAGCTAATGTTGCTTTGAACCTCTCAGCCCTGATTGCTGTCTCCTTGGTTTGGCTATGAGGATTAGATATTCTGCATTGAATAACCAATAAAAGAATCCGACATGTGGTTACATAGATATGAGCAATCAAAAAGGTTTTATGCAAATCTTTGACATTAAGCTGAGGATCACAATCAATTGCCTGTTCATAAGCTATAATAGCTACAGATGACAGCATACTGGCTACAGGTAAAAACATATTCTGTAATAACATGATGAATCATATTCTATTATGATCAATTTCCAGTTCTGATCATAAGCTATGACAGCACACTGGCTACAGCTAAAAACATATTCCGTAGAAATATCAGTGCTCCAGATAAGAAGAGGTAACAGGGATAATTTAGGGATAAATTTTATTATTTCTCCATAAAATCTTATGTTATGACCTTCATTAGAACCATCTTGATGAGTAGGGATGGGTATTGCCAGAATTTTCGTATTGCGATTTATTGCAATACACTCACACTGTATTGCAATACGTATCACAATATATTGTGACATTTGTTTTCTACATGTAAAGTACACTGGAGGGCTTTGCATGGAAGTAGATATAAGATAATAAAGATGTATTATGTTTAACTTTGGTGTTTTCATTTATCCTTCATAAAGTGTGACTTGAACTGGACAAGGGAATGACTAGTGGAACTCCTCTAAATAAACTGTCTGGCTAAGATTTTGGTTAAAGGCTTAGTCTGAAAAAGAAGGGCAATCCTATATCTAGCTTTGTATGCATTTTCCTAAAGGTAGCTGTTTATCAGCAGGAAAACTAAGACCTCAAGTTTTGTAGTTACTTATTAACTGTAAGTATACCGTTTATTTTCATGAATGTTTGACAACCATATCGCATTTGCGGCACACTGCAACATTTTCAGTAATGGCAGAAAGGCATGTACTACCCGCAGAATTATGCCTCAGATTTTAGGACTGAAATAGCGGCGCGGCTTATACAGCAGAACAAGTTTTTTGAGGGAATATTTTCTCGAAGAAATTCACTGTTTGAAACGCCCAGTTGGTGTTTTCATCTTACGATAACTTGCAACGTTCCATCTAGATATATCTAGCACATATAAGGCATCATACCTATCAGCCAAAGCATGTTTGCACGGCTGATCCAACTATCAAAGTCAATTTCATCTTTAGAAACAGAGAAATACATTTTCAACACGTTTTTCAAATACTGCGAAAGTTTACCAAGTCGCGCGCCCTTCCTGTCAATCAATCTATTTTTAGCCCTGACTGGTTGCGGTATAATTTGTGAAACAAATTTCGGGTATATTGCGAAGCTGATGCCGAATTTGATGCGTGATAGTTCCCTTTCGTAACACATTGCTCTCGTAAACCAAATCCGGATTCGGCTAATTTGACAAATCTTTAAACGAAGACGGAAGAGTCCATTTAGGATGTGTCTGGGCGAAAAGAGACCGTATGCCATGTGCGTATAGAGAATATAAATCAAACCTGCGCAACTGTGCTTGGCAAACAGCGTCATCAATTTTTACTAGATAGAGTCCCCAGGATTCATAATATGCGAACAAGGAAGTCTATGGCCAGACAGAGAAAATGCGCAGGCTGATCTTTGTTTTTCCGATAGTTACTTTATCTTGCGAAGCCAATCACACTAAACCTCGTTGTCCATGTGAGTTCTTAAACTACCCAATTAACGCTTATTACCGCTGATTGTGCAATTATCAAATCAATTTTTATTAATCTTTTCATGCCGTGCGGTCAAGCGTTATATATATTTTTTCCAGTGACTGGTTTAAACCGGTTGATCAAAGCACCGCCATTCAGTCAGAAGCGTTAGGCGTGAAATATAAATTATGATTTTTTGATTTTGTAAACGATCTTTTCAGTAACGTTTTAAGGAATAAGAAAAATGTTTATATAACAATAAAATACGTAATGGCTTTTATATCATGTAGGAGCTGAAATATCGTCAGCGTATCGATACGGGCGGACCGTATCGCAATACGTATTTTTTTCTGAACGTATTGCGATATACCGATATATCGGTATTATTGCGCATCCCTATTGATGAGACGGTTCTAACGAGGGGTCACAACATATGTTTTTGCTGAGAAATAAGAAAAATTATCCTAAAACTATCCCTGATACCCCTTCATATCTGCAGCACTGAATATGAGTATCCAATTCTGTCATGATCACCTACCTGTTCATGAGCTATTGCAGCTACAGGTGACAGCATATTAGCTACAGGTGACAGCATATTCTGTAGTAACATGAGGATCACGTTCACCAACAGATCTCCGTCACACACCCTGGAAACAAATGGGTAGGTCAAACTTTTTCATTTGTCATAAAAGTCAAAGAAAGTTTACACTAACACAACTCACATGGCCTTTGATGCAGAAACCTAAATATAGCCACGTTATTTTTGCCAATTGCATGCTAAATTCCTATAGCAGGTAAATTCGGACAGTGACATTTTTTCCTTTATATGTCAGTTGTTTAGAATTTAAATAAAACTAACTGGGCAAACAGTGAAAATCCTGATGAGACAGCTCATGATGAGCCGTCTCATCTGAATTTACACTGTTTGGATGGTATGTCCGAATTTACCTCCTGTCCGAATTTACCTGACTTGACCCTACTTGATAGAATAACATGAAGATGTATCCATATCTGAACAAACTGTCCATGCTCAGATTAGCCTGCATTGGTAGGTAGACCAACTGCTCTAGGCATGTTCTGTTTACACGTGCCTTGTCTCACCATATTGCTGGAACAGTCATGAGACAGAGTAATAGAGTTTTACTTTTCCTCCACCCAAACTCTCCCTTTCACCTGCCCAGCTCTGATGCACTATTACCTGCCTTATTGTGACATCCTCTTACCTAACTGTGATGCCCTCTTGATACCCTCTTACTTGCCTAACTGTGATACCCTCTTATGTGCCTAATTGTGATACCCTCTTACCTGCCTAACTGTGATATCCTTTTACCTGCCTAACTGTGATACCCTCTCACCTGCCTGTGATACCCCCTTTTCTGCCTAACTTTGATACCCCCTTACCTGCCTAATTGTAATACAATCTTGCCTGTGACACCCTCTTACCTGTCTAACTGTGATACCCCCTTTCCTGCCTAGCTGTGATACCCTCTTACCGGTCTAATTGTAATACAATCTTACCTGCCTGTGATATCCTCTTACCTGCCTAACTGTGACAGAGTAAGCAGCAATGTCTCCAACAGTTTGTAGTTATTATCATCCTTGGCAAGCATGAAGCTACTTTTAATCTGACCATAAACAAGCTCCAGAGGGCCATCTGAGCCTTCTCCAGTTGCTTCTCCTACCAAATAAGGTATCACCTGGCTGGAAAAGAAAGAGAGAAAGTCTGTCCACAAATTGTCCATGTATATTTGGACACTTCTATCCCCTATATCTCTTTAATGTACATTTCTATCTCCATACTTAGACAAGTTCATATGTCCTATCAGAGACTTTTGATAAAACTACATGTATCATTAAACAGTGTAGATCCAGGACAGACTGTTCTTGGTCTTCGTTGTTTACTCTAAAAGGAATTTGTCTCAGAAGATTTAGATAAAAATCCTAAACATATGTGCAAATATCTGTTAGTGCATGCATGGAAGATACTGTAACATAAGGAACTTTTGCTAAGGCATTGTTGGGTAATATTTAGAGCCAAATGGATCATTTAAGTTACAAATTGAAGACTGGCTTTTCATTTACTGGTTACAGCTGTCGTTTTTTTTTTTTTTTTGTGTGTGTTTTTTTTCTTTTCTTTTTTTTTCATTTTGATAGGTTAAAACAGCTTTAGATGCCATGATTTTAGTTCTCACTATCGTTTTCCTCAAACTTTGAAAATGAAATCTAAAAGTTGACCTAAAACATGCTAGATTAAAATTTAAGATATCTGATTTGTCATTCAGTTCAAATAGAAATAGAAATTTACCTAAAAGCTCTCCTAACAAGATAGTCTGAATCTTGAATCAGCACAAGAGCAGTCTTCAATATCTTTATTGTAGCTGTGTTGTTCTTTCTAATTCCAATATGACCAAACATTCTCTTAAAGCTTAGCAGTAATTCTGAAATACACATTAACTCACATGTAAGTATGCAATCAAGTTTTCAAACAAATGTAAAAATAGGAAATTATTATTTAATTGTGTCCTTTTGCAAATTTTTGTTACTTTCCTTACGTTTTCTCCACAAAAGCACCGTTTTTTTATCTGATCAGAAATGACTCATGGACGCTATCCAACTAATATGGGCATATTTTTTGGGCAGAAAATAATTAGTTTCATTTACTCATATATATATATATATATATATATTTGGACACCTCAACAAATTTTTGAAAGACTTCTTGATCTCAGATTGTATTTATCATGCAACTACTGTAAAAGTATACGACAACATGGGTCTGATAAACTTAGCTAACATCCTGTCAATGAAGCAGTGAAAATATCAAGAAATGCATTTAGTACCTCTTTCAGTGCCTGACTGGCTAGAAGCTGCGCCCACTTGTTAAAAACTAACAATGTAGTTAATTAACAAGGTGTTGAATTTTTAACTTACTATGTGTAAAAATGCGGCCAAAAATATTACTGCAATTGATTTTGTGAATACTGTAAGACTTAAAGCTAACAATGCTTTGACCAACTGGTCCCTGATGTCTGAAATGATGTCAGTGATGGATTGGCTAAATGTCATCACAAAATTATGCCATAATAGAACACATTACAGAAACTTTATCAATAGCCTCACGATTTTACTGAATCAGAAACTATAGTTCGGTACAACCTACCAAGTCTTACTGAAGAGTTCTTAGCCTCAATCAGCTGTAAAAACGGAGAAAACATGTTTGGATCTACCAGTTTGGGACGTTCTTTTGGGCTCCCACTCACATCTGAAACTAATGTCAGGCAGACAATTAACAATATATGTATGTATTTAAGTTTGCAATGAAAAACCTTTATATTGAAATAAGTTTGTTTTATTGATGAGAATATTAAAGGTACAGCTTACTAATCAATCATTCTTATGATCTGTATACTTAGAGGATTTTAGGTCTTCAAGAAGTAGCTGATTGTGAACATTCTTAATCTTAATACCCCTTCAAGGTTTTTACAGAGCTATTTGAAATAAAATGTGTCCATTCTCTAAAGATGAATGGATGAGTTGCAGTTTTACAACAATTTCGACAATATTTTCGTCATATTGAGCCAGTGAAGGGTGACAATCAAAGGCTGTGTGCGGTGGAACCCTGTTTATGCTTGTCAAGCACGACTGGAACCCAGTCTGCTACCTCAGCAGGTCAGGTATTAACCTTCCAATACATAACCGGGGCTCCTCATTCTCTAGAGCACCATTATTAAATAATAATTTTAATCAGCACTGAAATTCCAATTTGAAGATAGTAAAGTCTAGAAGAAACCTTTTTAACTGTATAAACTTTTTTCAATAACATCTTTCAATATCTAGTTCCTTTTTATTTTCACTTACTTATTCATTCAATTTTTTTTTAAAAAGCCAAGCATACTGGTAAACTCTGACCAGTCATAGCTTATCACTGTACACAAAAAGTGTGTGCAACATATCCCAAAACCAATCTGGGAATTCCGTATCTGAACTCTTTGAATTCTGTCTTTTGCATGGGACTCCAGTTTTTCTACAAACTGTTAAATTTACATAGTAGGCAGGGATCTCCCGAGACCAAAAAGGCATGTCGCTTGCAACATGCTTTCCTCTTCAAATTACCTTTGCAATGTCTAAATTTCCAATGAAAATTATTGAAAATGCTATTATTTTCATTTCTTAGCCAGTAAAGTTGTTTTAAATGCATTTAAGATCATAAATAAATTAATTATAATGTAAATTTAGGCTAATTTCGACAAAGCATTAAGGGTTTTAAAAATTGATGCACAAGTCAAAATCTGATTTTTTATGTTAAAAGCGACATGCCTTCTGAAATTTCTGGGGAGAACACTGGTAGGGCTCCTATTTTTTCCCAAAAGGTAGCTTTGGGATGCATGTTTTCCAAAGTCTAGTGAGATCTGCATAAAAGGGACACCTTTATTATGGGAGGTGCATTTTAAGAAAACAAAATATGGCAGAAGATATATCCAAGTCATTATTTATACATACAACTAGAGCTATCACATGCCATACAACCAATAGTCAGTCTTCTGTATAATGGACCACCTTCAGACACCATCTCTGGCCTGGAAAAGGTAACGTTGAGATCTTACTGAACTATGAAGTTCAGTAAGACCTCTATGTTTTCAAGGCCTGGAAAACATAGAGATCTTACGGAACTTCATAGTGGCATTTTAACCCTTTCATCCATAAATATCAGACACTAACATTTCACTTTCTGTATCTAGATAAGTTCATTAGTATTCAGATATGGAATATTTGACCAACTGTCATACAGAAATGTCCATCAGATTTTGTCAATTAAGATAAGAATAAGATGTTACTGAGTAACCATTCTGTCAAAAACCACTTTCTTAGTACTGTATTCACATATATAAATTTGAACTATTTTAGTAAATGTAATTATGTTGTTTACCATCCAATGAATCAATCCATTTTTTTTAGATATTTAGAAAACCTTCAACATAAGCCAATAGCCTACAAGCAATTTGATCTCAGTCTACAGTTAGCAAGCAGTTACATTGAAATATTTATAAATTAACGTTGTTGCTGTTGTTTCAATTCTCATAACGATGATCTCCAAGTGGCTCAGTGGTACTAACCATAGTTGCACACACTTGGTGCCGAGTGTCCGTCCATTTATAAATTTACAAAATACAATCACTAATTTGTTGTCTAAATACCTATTTATCACAGCTTTCCTGCTCACAACACATGCTAGAGGACCAGTAATGATGGCTAAGGTTTTCTGGAGTGGCTCAGACTGTTGGCTGATACAGGGACTGTAAAGATAACAAGCATACATATGAGCTGTGAAACGACAAATCCCAACAAAGTGGCAAAGTGGCATGTGGGCCTAGCAAAGACTCAGATCAGCCTGGAAAGATTTGAGTCTTCACTGGATGCACATGCCACTTTGTTGGTTTTGTGGTGTCACGGCTCATATATTATATAACTGTTTTAGAAGCCTGTGTACCTTAGGTTGCTACATGTATTAATATAAATGAATCCTCAGCAACTAGCATGATTTCAATGGATCTTCCTTCAGAGTTTATTATACATGTGTGAACATTTCAATAAGAAGCAAAGAACTACACATGTATTTTAAACAATAATTCAACATCGGAGACATTTTAAGCTGATTCTAAAACAATTAACATACAGAATATCTTGTCGAAGAAATTAACTTGGAAGTTTCTGCTTGAGAAACAAATTCTATGGCGCATTTAGCAATTGTGATATTATTTGACGGCTATAATTCCATGGTGCTCAGTTCTGCTAACTTAAAGGTAAATGTGTCAACCACTATTTTATAAAGGGAACCAACTTTGGTGACATTTCAATCCCTCTACAACATTGCCCTTCTAAAAGGGGTCTACTCTCAAAGGAAAGAATTTGCTCCTGGGGAGCAAATTCTTTCCTTTCAGAGTTGATCCACATTGAAACTGGCAGCAAATGAAAATGGCAGAGTTAATCTCCCTGAATGTATAGTCATACCCTTAAGTATAGTGGCAGAGTTAATCTCCCTGAATGTATAGTCATACCCTTAAGTATAGCAATAAAATTGTTGGTTAAATTGCAAATGACAGTAATAACCCTTATCACTATGATTTGAGCTGCAAATTGACAAAACCGACAAAGTGGCATGTGCACCCAGCGGAGACTCAGATCAGCCATTCAGTCTGATCAGAGTCTAAGCTTCGGCATGGTGGTAGTTTAGACCCTCAGCTACCTTTTAAGCACAAAGCAGACTCTGATCAGACTGAGTGGCTGCCCAGGCTGATCTGAGTCTTCATGCCACTTTGTTGAATTTGTCGTGTTGTGGCTCATGTCTGTCTAATTATGATGAGCAAACATTCTTAAAGTCAAACTTACTGTATAAGATCATAGACGAGGTGGTTAGCATTTGGTCCAAGATGGTACAGCAAGGTAGGGAACACTTCTACAGCTCCTGTCATCAGCTTCTCATCACTGTCACACTGTAACATAATACCGTCAAAATTCTATATATTGGGACAGTCGGGTCTGAGCAAATAGTGCAAACCCAGATCAGATTGCTCCTCAGGGTTTACACTATTTGCAGGTTTACACTATTTGCCATCCCATTTACGTTTTTTTGGGCACATTACTGGGCTGTAAAACCAAACTGTCCCAATATTGGGACTATGATGGGAATTATTTTAGTGTCCCAATATTTGGAACTTTTACAGTATGTATGAGTATAACTAAATGAACCTTTTTTGTGCATCTAGAATCTTTCATTATTTGCTAATGCATAAATGATTTACTGCGAAGAAACTTTGCAATTCTGAAAAGGCCTTCAAAGTAACTCACGTCAAGGAAGATTACACTTGTCTGTGATAAGAAATGTTGTCCACAGTTTTCTTAATTATGGAAATGGCTATATTGTCACTTGAGCACGATTGCACCTGCCTGTGGCTTCAAATTTTGGTGGCACTTTTTTTAACTCAGGATATGGCCTTATTGTTACTTGAATTATACTCTTCGCCAAAGTTTAGCATAATGTGAAAGTAAATATAACAAGAATATTAGAGATAATAACAACTGAAGTCTGACTTTCTGTGGGAGGAAATGCATTCGATTGTCAATATCAATGACTAAACATCATGAAAGCCTCAGGTTTGAATTGAACAGCTGCACATTGCAAATACCAACATAAATGTCCAAACTGCACATTTTTGAAAGGAAAAACAGTTGTTGTAATGCACTGAGAGTGACTTGTCTGTTACATCAATTAAATGTTTTGTAAAAGTTTTTGACGGATACAAAGTTACTGCTTTTAAAAACATTAAAACGAATCATTTTCTGTCAAAAATGTGTGTGTTAGGGACATTTACTTCTGCACTGTCCTTGTACAGTGCTTACTCAAAATCAATATAAGTTTGGTGTTTCTACAATGGTTAAACATTGTTGTTGACAATAGAATGCAATTATCTTTACTGAAAGTTACAATTGAATTAATATTGTGATTTCTACCGTAGAAAGGCATGTACTACCCGCAGAATTATGCCTCAGATTTAAGGACTGAAATAGCGGTGCAGCTTATACAGCAGAACAAGTTTTTTGAGGGAACTTTTTCGAAGATTTTCTCAGACAAATTCACTGTTTGAAACACCCAGTTGGTGTTTTCATCTTACGATAACTTGCAACGTTCAATCTAGAGATATCTAGCCCTTTCGTAACACATCACTCTCGTACAGCCGAATCCGGATTCGGCTAATTTGACAAATTTTTAAATGAAAACGGAAGAGTCCATTTAGGATGTGTCTCGGTGATAAGAGACCGTATGCCATGTGCGTATAGAGGATATACATCAAACCTGCGCAACTGTGCTTGGCAAACAGCGTCATCAATTTTTACTAGATAAGAGTCCCCAGGATTCATAATATGGGAACAAGGAAGACTATGGGCAGACAGAGAACATGTGCAGGCTGATCTTTGTTTTTCCGATAGTTACTTTATCTTGCGAAGCCAATCACACTAAACCTCGTTGTCCATGTGAGTTCTTAAACTACTCAATTAACGCTTATTACCACTGATTGTGCAATTGTCAAAGTCTTTAAGCCAATCACTTTTAGTAATCTTTTCATGCCATACGGTCAAGCGATATATATTTTTTCCAGTGACTGGTTTAAACCGGTTGATCAAAGACTATACCGCCATCCAGTCAGAAGCGTCAGGCGTGAAATATAAATTATGATTTTGATATTGTTAACGATCTTTTTTAACATTTTAAGGATTAAGAAAAATGAAACTAGAAAATTGTGTCTGTAAGACACTAATGATGCCCCCGTGCAGCGCCTGTCACATGATATGTATATGTCCATAAAGCACCTACAAAGAATCCATTGAAAACATAACCTGCCATGAAAAAAAACTGCCCAAAATGACTAAGTTAAAAAGGCTGTGATTCTGTCAAAATTAATTCTAGACCTATCAATATGCCTCATCATATCTTCAAATATGTCCACCATATGTAGACAAGGTGTGAAAAAGATCCATTGAAAACTGTGAGAATAGTTGATTACACAAACTCTATACCCTACAATGCAAAAATTTGCCTAAAATGACTAAGTTCAAAAGGCCGTAATTCTGTCAAAATTAATTCTAGGTCCAACAAAAATCCACGTGCACATCTTCAATATGTTCACAACATGTATGCAAGGTTTGAAAAAGATCCATTGAAAACTGTGGGAGGAGTTGATTACACAAACTCTATACCCTACAATGCAAAAATTTGCCTAAAATGACTAAATTCAAAAGGCCGTAATTCTGTCAAAATTAATTTTAGGTCCAACAAAAATCCACATGCACATCTACAATATGTCCATAACATGTATGCAAGGTTTGAAAAAGATCCGTTGAAAACTGTGGGAGAAGTTGATTACACAAACTCTATACCCTACAATGCAAAAATTTGCCTAAAATGACTAAGTTCAAAAGGCCGTAATTCTGTCAGAATTAATTCTAGGTCCAACAAAAATCCACATGCACATCTTCAATATGTCCCCAACATGTATGCAAAGTTTAAAACAGATCCATTGAAAACTGTGGGAGAAGTTGATTACACAAACTCTATACCATAAAGCGTGACGAACAGACAGACGGCGGACGGACAGACAGACAGACAGACAGACAGGGGCAAATCTTAATGCCCCCTGACTATCGTCACGGGGGCATAAAAAAAAAATGTTTATACAACAATAAAATACGTTATGGCTTTTATATCATGTACTTTGAATATATCGGTATGACGACGCATGCAAGAACGCGGGCAGGTGCACGCGGAAAAAGTACCAACGATAAAAACACTGCTGTTGACAAAAAAATGTTTAGTTTTGTAACTTTTTTAGCGTTTTTCAAACCTTGGTGAAATTGGGCTTTATAGATGCGGTTAACACACCAAAAATATGTTTTCCCCAACAGATTTCTTCCAAAATCCAGGTGCGGGTTGTACGCAAATGCGGGTTGTACACGCCTTTCTACGGTAATATCCTTGTTACATTTACGACAAAATTATGCTGAACTCTTGGTGAAGAGTATAGATTGCACTTAACTGTGGCGAGAAATTTTGATGGTGGTTTTCTAACCAAGAAATAGCAACTACAGTAAGATTCCACTGGTTTGTGGCGAGAACTTTTGATGCTTCCTTATTCAAGATGACGTAGATGTTACTTGAGTAAGCCAGCGCTTGTCTATGGCAAGAAATTGCATGGACTTTTTTCTTACCATGGAGGTATCAGAGGCCGTATTCATAAAACGACTTAAGTGGTTGCTATGCTGTTGCTAAGGCTAAATTTCTTTGAAGGAGATTCCCAACAACTATGAAATTTGCTCTGGAGGAACAGTCTTACAAAGACTGTTCCTCCAGACCAAATTTGGTAGTTGCAGGGAATCTCCTTTTTAGATATTTAGCCTTAGCAACTGCATAGCAACGACTTAAGTGGCTTTATGAATAAGGCCCCTGAAGTCTCTCAAATCAAAAAGGAAGTTGCAGTACATTATATGCTGCAAGATTTATCTGTTGAATTTAGACTATACATTCCAAGTGTAATGCCGTACATAAAACTATAGGATCAAATGTAGTATAAACTTCAGTTATTAGTTGCAGTCACGCAGGAGGCATTGTAACATCAAACCAAGAAAGATCTGTGATCCGACTGAATGCAAAAAAAACAAACAAGTCTGACCCACCTAACAGAAGGCCATCCCACAAAATGGAAGTTAAATACAATACTTACTAAGGCTTGTCTGAAAACATGGATCCGCCACTTTGAGGCCACTTCTTTAGGCAACAGTGATAACACCCTCAGGCTCTCACAGACTGTACTTTTGTCTACGGAGTGAAAAAGTTTCATTAAGGAGCATCAGTACATCTGACATTTTGTAAACTAGAAAATGTGTTTATGAAACACTATGCCCCCAACCATATGCTTGTCTCTAAAGAAGGTTCATCCAATAATGCTTGTACCTTTGTACCATAGGCTTACAATGCACTAAGTCGAAAAAGGGGCTTAACTCAGTCAAAAATTATTTAAAAAATTATTTTCGAAAGTTAATCAGGACATCTACACCTTGGGCAACATCAACCTGCAAAAATCATGATCCTGGCATCAGGGGTTCTCCGGATATTTTGTTCACAAGGTTCCATAGGCAAATAATGCACTAAGTTGAAAAAGGGGCATCACTCGATCAAAAATTCACAAATTATTTTCAAAAGTTAATCAGGTCATCTACACCACAGGCAGTATCTTCCTGCAAAAAATCATGCTCCTAGCATCAGGTGTTCTTGAAATATTTTGTTCACAAGGTTCCACAGGCTTACAATGCACTAAGTCGAAAAAGGGGCATAACTCGATCAAAAATTCATGATTTCTTTTCAAAAGTTAATCAGGTCATCTACACCACAGGCAGTATCTTCCTGCAAAAACTCATGCTCCTAGCATCAGGGGTTCTCCAGATATTTTGTTCACAAGGTTCCATAGGCTTACAATGCACTAAGTCGAAAAAGGGGCATAACTTTGTCAAAAATTCACGAATTTGTTTCAAAAGTTAATCAGGTCATCTAAACCTTGGGCATTCTCATCCTGCAAAACCTCATGATCCTAGCATCAGGGGTTCTTGAGACATTTTGTTCACAAGGTTCCACAGGCTAATTCGAAAAAGGGGCATAACTCTGGAAATACATGACCGGTGGAAAAATAAAAAAATACGGGTATGCTTATTTTCCTTACTGATCATGTGTATAAAGTTTCAAGTTCCTAGCTCTTACTTATCTTGACTATGTGTAAAGGTACCTTTGTACCATAGGCCCCAATGCACTAAGTCGAAAAAGGGGAATAACTCGATCAAAAATTCACAATTTTTTTTCAAAAGTTAATCAGGTCATCTACACCTTAGGCAGTATCTGCCTGCAAAAAATCATGCTCCTAGCATCAGGGGTTCTTGAGATATTTTGTTCACAAGGTTCCATAGGCTTACAATGCACAAAGTCGAAAAAATGGCATAACTCGGTCAAAAATTCACGAATTTGTTTCAAAAGTTAATCAGGTCATCTACACCTTGGGCATTCTCATCCTGCAAAACCTCATGATCCTAGCATCAGGGGTTCTTGAGATATTTTGTTCACAAGGTTCAACAGGCTAAGTCGAAAAAGGGGCATAACTCTGGAAATACATGGCCGGCGGAAAAATAAAAAAATACGGGTCTGCTTATTTTCCATACTGATCATGTGTATAAAGTTTCAAGTTCCTAGCTCTTACTAATCTTGACTATGTGTAACGGTACCTTTGTACCATAGGCCTCAATGCACTAAGTTGAAAAAGGGGAATAACTCAATCAAAAATTTACGAATTTTTTTCAAAAGTTAATCAGGTCATCTACACCTTAGGCAGTATCTTCCTGCAAAAAATCATGCTCCTAGCATCAGGGGTTCTTGAGATATTTTGTTCACAAGGTTCCATAGGCTTACAATGCACAAAGTCGAAAAGGGGCATAACTCGGTCAAAAATTCACGATTTTTTTTCAAAAGTTAATCAGGTCATCTACACCTTGAGCAATGTCATCCTGCAAAAAATCATGATCCTAGCATCAGGGGTTCTCGAAATATTTTGTTCACAAGGTTCCATAGACTAAGTCGAAAAAGGGGCACAACTCTGAAAATATGTGACCGGCGGAAAAAAGAAAAAATACGGGTGCGCTTATTTTTCATGTATGTGCCACACATAAAATTTCAAGATCCTAGCAAAAGCAGTTCTTGAGTTTCCTAGCTGCCAAAAAGCGTTACGGACGGACTGACGGACAGACGGACAGACGGACGGACGGACAGGCCCAAACCAATATGCCCCCTCAACTTCTCCGAAGTTGGGGGCATAAAAAGAGACAACTTTCTTGACTCCCTGTTTCTCGTTTGCCTCCCCAAAAGACAAACCCTCCCAGAAAAGGAGTCTACATTCAAAGGAAAGAATTGCTCCTAGCGGCACAAATTCTTTCCTTTAAGAGTTGACCCCCATTGAATAGGTGGTAACAAGGGCTTCACAAGCGGCGCCCGTTTAAATGTCATAAAGGAGTTAGAGAATGAACAAGACTGTTTACAAAAGGACAGACAGGCAGACAAACAGAGGCAACCACTCCATAATAAATGAATTCAACATTATTTAAATATACAACATATCAAATACTATTAGTATATCAAGTCAAGGGAGATAAACTAAAATACTAGATATACCATTCTTGGTTCTATTACATTCCCTTGACATCACCATTAAGTTGTGTTACAATATTTTAAACAGTTGAAATGTTACAGAGTAAACAGGATATTTATGCAAGGGCAGGTAATTCAGTAAGTAAGCCAGAGTTGTGGTTCTTGCTCAGGATACATTGCCTCATTATTAAACACATTCCTACAAAGTTTCATTCTAAATATTTCAAAAGTTTAAGGAGATATGGAGTGAATGAGAAACGCCTAAAATATACTATTCAAAGGGAGGTTACTCCAAAATTAAGAAAGGGGGAGCAACCATTCTTATATGTGACACATCGTCTTGTGATCATGCACATTGTTATAAAGTTTCATCATGATATTCCAAACGGTTACCAAGTTAAGGTATGCACAAGGTAAGTATACACAAAAATAGCCAACAAGAACTAATGAAAGGGATGTAACTCTAAAATGAAGAAAGGAAGAGCAGCCATTGTTGTACTCGACATATTGTTGGGACTTCATACACATTGCTATGAAGTTTCATTAAGATTTCCCAAACTGTTATCTAGTTATGGTGAGCACAAGACTTGCAGGGAAAAAAATAATCAAAGGGGCTTAACTTGGAAACTAAGGAAGTGGGAGCAACCATTTTTGTACGCGACATGTTCCCCCAACCTAATACATATTCCTACCACATATCATGAATATATCCCAAACGGTTACTAAGTAATGGTGCGCACAAGAATGTTTACGGACTGCCAGACAGACGGATGGATGGACAGCACCACGACATAATACGTCCGTTTTTTTCAAAACGGGCGTATAAAAATGAATATTTCAGAGCTGCTTCCCCTGAAAGTGTATCCATTCACTTTAGAGCATAGGGGCACATGCAAACAGCTGAATTGATTAGCAGCTTTATTTGTTACTAACTATACTGTAGATTTCTCACAAACCCTACAGGTCTGTTGACTGGGACAGATATAAGCCTAATCAGACTGAACAAGGTGCATAAGATGATCTAGATTTTTCCAGTCTGCATTTGCCCTTAAGCACCATTTTCATGGTGTGATAGGAGCCCTAGTAGCTCATTAGGCTAACTGCTGGCCTGCTGATCTAGCAGTCCCAGGTTTGAGCCCCACTGGAGACGGAAATCTTTTCAATCATAAATAGGGTTCCATTGCACACAGTCTTTCATTATCACCAACCCACTGTCCTGATATGACTGAAATACTGTTAAAAAGGATGGAAAATTGCAAGTCATCCATCTATATTTTCATGGTGTAATATGATGTATAAATCTGAATGTAGGAGCAAATTCTTTCCTTTCTGAGTAGAACTTATTGGAAAGGGTTTTACTGCGCAGGGAAGGAAACAGGAAGTCACAAAACTTGTTTCCCTTTGTAAAAATGGTGGAAACACATGGCGGTGTACTCATACCACTAGAGTCTAGTTTTCTAACCGTCTAAAGAAATGCAAAACTTGAAAGAATAAACATGATTACCAAGATGTTCTGTTATTCCTCCAGCAATCTTCACTATTTCTCTGGCACTGGTTGGCTTCAGGTCTAACCACGATGGATCATTCTAAATCATATAAACACCATAACTGTTAACTGCTTTGTAACAAACCAATTACACATTAGACAGGGTGGATAACGTACGTCACAGTCACGTGATTCGGAGGATAAGGAACACAGACTTTTTTGCCCGATTGGCGAAGAAAACTGAGTTCATATTGCAGACTTACAGAACTGATTTTAATACGGTAAAGCCCAGCTACACCGCACTCTTTTGTAGTTTTATTTGCATATATTATATACTGAAGATATCAAACCTGTTAATGGGTTGCTCCGGAAAACCGATCTTTTTCTGATTATAAGGAACACACATCTGCTCGCCAACGACCCCAAACAAACAAACCAGGTGGTCTAAATCAGGGGTTTGAATCTAAATCCATGCCTTATATATGGCCAGCTCTGCCTTTATTATGGTTTTCATTTTAAAGCTTTCTACGAGCAAAACAACAGAGAATTGAAAAGTCGATAAGGGACACACCACTGTTTGTTCAGATAAGGGACACACGGTAAAATCCAACAGGGTTTTTTTTATCATTTTTTTATCAAAGAAAGGAGAAAAAAAAGAGTGATACAAGCCCCTGTGTAAAATTTTCAAGAGCTTTAAACCCCCAGATGATCTTTATCGTGAAATTTTAGGTCCGCCATACGGGTTATTCGTATTGTTTGTGATTTCAGCTGTTTTTTTACATACGTTTCATTCCCTTTCCATGATGCTGTTTTGACTCCAAAGATATGACCGGCCTCAAAATTTATCGGATTTACAACTTTCTTGAAAAATTAATAATAAAAAATGACCAGTATTTTACTTTTAAGAGGCATTACTGTAATACTTTAATCTAGGATGCAATCTTGGCACATTCTTATTTCACGTGATTGAACGGTATCGCATGAGACAAGAGACGATAAATAATTCAGTGGACGGTAGACATTAAACGGGACGCAGTAAGCTGTAAACATCCAGTTTAGTTATATTTTGCTCATATGCAAAGTTAACATCGTCACGGTTAGTGAATAGTTTGAGGGAAATGTTGTGGGCCTAAATGGAATCTGCCATCGACTAATGTCATGGAGACGAGAAATCGGTTTAAAGTGTCATATAGATTATCAAACTGGCACACTTGGTTTATAAGGTGAGTACCCACTGGGCAAACAACGTTGAATCAACATAGAATCAACGTAGATTCAACCTGATGACACTGAATCAATGTTGATTCAATGTTGATTTACCAGCTGTTTGCCTGCTGGGTAGAGAAACCATTATGAAACAGGCACCCCCTAATTTGAAATATGTGTAGAGATATGCCTGGATAGATTATCTGTGCTGCCTGCTGAAATCTACTGTCCGTTTCAAACATGGCGCTAGCTTAAAGTGAAAGGATCCAACCTAATGCATTACCGCAGTTTTTACAAAGATACAACTTTTGTAACATCTCGTTAGCTTTCCTTAATGACAAAATCCTACCAAAATGAGGTGTGCTCCCAAACGAAAGAACTATCTCCGTAGGAAGCAACTCCTTTCCTTCAAAAGTTGAACTCTATTCAGCAGGGTCACAAAAGAAGAAAATGACGGAGTTGCTTTCTTCGAAAGTGTATCCATTCACTTTAATTTTAAGTCCGTATCAAGACGGAAAATTCTAATGCGGATCCCATTTGTTGTGTTTCCAACATTGTGGCCACCAGTATAGCTGGTTTTCTTATTTTAGTCATGTTTTGCATTGTGGTTTAAAATAGAAAGTAGGTTAATACAGCTGTTTAATACGTTTTAAGGATTTGAAGATGTATGGTTCTAGACTGGGTGTGTCTGGTTTTAAAAGTACTGTTTCAATTTGTCTCCTTCTTTCGGTACCACTGTTTTGCTTTGTGATTGTGACTTTTCACGGGTATATTCATTTACAGTTTGGTCGTAAACAATGATTTTACGCCTCATCTAGAAAGTACAAACGTTTTATGCGTGTCTGGCATTAACGTGCATTATTGGTACTTACCTTTTGATAAGACAGATTCTTGTGGATAGCATATCTAGAATTCTGAATGAGTGCTCTAATTAATTATAAGTGTATAAGCTTGTCCGTTTCTTCAGACGCTCAAGCCTACGCAGAAACTAAATCCAAACTTATCTGAACGTGGCAACAGAATGAACAACGGCAAATGCATTGAGTTGAATAGGATTCAGTTTTACACGATATTATGAAACAGCAATTAACTCCGACTTTTTATGCATGCAGATTCAAAAGTCAATTTTTTCTCAGTGATGTGATTATTTATTTATACGTTTATTGGGGATTTTTAAGTTAAAATATGGCCTATATAGTAAACTGCACTGAAATTCCGGGGACGGCTCTCTTTACTTGGCAAAATCATCTTTAAATACAAAGTTACACATTTTATGCAAACGAAATTGAAATCTGCAATAATTTTTCTTTGTTTAGATATGTATTTTAATGGGTTAACGGTTGAATAAATTGGCGGAATTAAACTATATTTATATATTGTTTAATGTTTTCTGCCGGTCAAAACCTGCAGATTGCCTGTATATCCACTTTTTTTTTTTTACAAAATATCGATTTTACAAATGAATAGGTAAGTTGCTCTTGCATCCCTAACAACCTACCCAGTAGGCACGTGCCGTCGACATGACGTCATACTGAGATGTAATGACGGCACACCGACGTCAGTACGACACCATTCCGACGTAATGTGCCCGCTGGGTACGTCATCAGCAAGTGACGTATTTTCGAAATTACACCATTTCGATTGGTCCAGTGTTCGGAATTTTCCCATAAATCTTGTAAATTTCAAAATCTTCGGAAAGCCACTGGGTGACCAAATACGGCAATGAAAGGGCAATCTTACCACAAGGAAGTCAGCTTCCGACATTCAGTTGATTTTGCAAACAGTTTGACCAAATATGCTTCAATCTATATTGTGACGTATTTTGTCAATGTATTTGCGAATTCTACAACATTTTATGGAGTCACTTTCTTGTTGAAATAATGCCCTTTTTAGTAGTTAGTGAACAGTACGTTTAAGATAGTTTACAACTAGGATGTGCGTTTGCTCTGTACATGTTCGCATACAATACATGTAATTGTGCGTGACCAAAATTAATGTCACAAAGGCCAGTGCGAGGAGAATGTTTTTCCTACAGGGACTCTTCTGGTTGGTACGTAACCCATGCCGAGGCGGATTGTTGACAAGGACAGCTTGGTATCTAGCCAGGCTCTACATGCACTTTCTGGAGTTGGACAGGTGTTGTGTAGGTTACAGAACAGCTGGAGATGGAATGGTGCATCTGTTTGGTGGCCGGAAACTGATATTATATTTTTATAATATATTATTTTGTAGTACAGATCAAATTTTGTTTACTGTCGTGTCAATGCACTTTTAACCTTAAAATAGGTTCAGCAGCTTGTCAAGGAAAAAAGTCGGCTCTTTCCGTATCAGTCAGAACACCTTTATATATAAGCACTGACAACGATGTGTATATGTCAATGTGGTCCAGAGGTTCTATTAGTCTATTAGGCTAAATATTCTCGAGTCAGTGGTTCCAATCCCGTATTTCCCTTTCTTTTTGCACCCCCTTTTTTTGTTTGCTTTTTTTTTTGCTTATTTATTTTAATTAAATTTTTTCATTTTTTTTTTAATTTCTCCATTTCTAATAACGAATTCCCCTCTATTTTTTACTAAGAATTATGTGAAGCTACACATAATAGCTAGGGTTTATATAATGCACAGGGTATTCTTCTATCAAAACGAGAATTCACAGGATGAATGGATGAACTGGCGGTTTTACAGTCTATTCAACAATATCTTACTTAGTCATACCAGGACGATGCAAGGGCGATTGTGAAGGACTATGTGCAATGAAGCAATGGTTAGCTTTAAACAGAGCCTAAACAGGAAATGAACTTTATAAGCAATGCGCTTTCGTTTGGATCCTATTCGCTTACTGTAAGTATAAATTGTTGTGATTGCTGTTTATATGAATACATATTGTTTAAACTAAACAGAGCCTTATCTGCCATCTGGACTCGAACTCGCCGCGACCCAATGATCCAAAGTCGGGAGCGCTAACCACTTGGCTACGCGGACGCCTCAGCATCAACTGCAACTCCAAAAAAAAGCTCAACTGTGACAAAACCGAATCTCTGTTTGACCTGTGGAAAGCATAAAATTTGTCATTCTGAGCAGCGGGATTGGTTGCTGTCGTGCCGGAGCGTCCAACTTATTTGGATAATAGTAGGGCAAGGGCCTACTATTCTTGCGGTATGTGCGGGTGGGGTTGTTTATACATTTTTCTCTCGCCTAACACATCTCTTTTCTTTCTTCTTCTCTCTGGCAGACAGACGGCTCAGTATAGACTGAAATACTGTCCTAACGAGCCGTAAAACCCAAAACAACCAACCAACCAACATTTTGAGATGAATTTTCTGCTTCGTCTAGCAATATCCTGGTCAGTCTGCATGCTGCGTTGATGTAATGCTTCGCTCTTTTTCTGTTGCATATGCAAGTTCATGAGTCTTCTAAAAGAGGCCTTTTAAACAGATTGATTATGCACGACAAAACAGCACGAAAGAGTACCTAAATCTACATGGCAGGCAATCGTGACCTATAAACATACACATCAACTGGTTCTTTGACGTTGTTTTTTTTTTCAATAAATGAGCACTAAGAAAATCTGGACAATGTCCTGGTGTTAGCAACTGACCGGAAGAATTTTAACGAGAAAGTTAGCCCTAACTCCAATTACAAATTTCTGCATGAGCTATTTTCGGGCAAACGATGCGTAGACGCGTAGAAAAACTGTAGCAAAGTGTAGCTAGGTCTAAGAATTTTAACTTTTGGTCAGACTTTTCAAAATGTTTTCCATTTCAACATCTCGTGTGTTCCATATCCGAACAAACAGTGGTGTGTCCCTTATCGACTTTTCAATTCTCAATTGTTTTGCTCGTAGAAAGCCTTAAAAATGAAAACCATAATATAGGCAGAGCTGGCCATATATAAGGTATTGATTTAGATTCAAATCCCTGATTTAGACCACCTGGTTTGTTTGTTTGGGGTCGTTGGCGAGCAGATGTGTGTTCCTTATAATCAGAAAAAGATCGGTTTTCCGGAGCAACCCATTAACAGGTTTGATATCTTCAGTATATAATATATGCAAATAAAACTACAAAAGAGTGCGGTGTAGCTGGGCTTTACCGTATTAAAATCAGTTCTGTAAGTCTGCAATATGAACTCAGTTTTCTTCGCCAATCGGGCAAAAAAGTCTGTGTTCCTTATCCTCCGAATCACGTGACTGTGACGTATGTTATCCACCCTGTTAGAGATGGTAGATAGGCGATCTGGCTCTTTACAGCCATACTATAGTATATCAGCTTTTTTGGCCAATGACAAAATAGGTGACATGATGATGATGAAATAATCAAGGAAAGCTGTCACTCATGAAAAGTTCTAAGCCATTATACCCATCAGTAAGGCAATATATGAGCCACAACACGACAAAACCAACTAGAAATGTTTTCTGACAAAAGCAGACGCCCCCACCCAACCTGGGCTTTCCCAGCAGTATCACTTTCCCTAAATGTTGCCAAGTTATGACCTCCAGTGACCTTGAAAATAGGGTCAAGGTCACCAAAATTCAATATTTCTTTTCCAGTTCCAAGTTATACACTGATCTAAAAAAAAAGTTTGGTCATAATCCATCAATCCCTTGATATGGTGCAGATAAGCCATTTTTCAATGTTCTTTGACCTCCTGCGACCTTGAAAATGAGGTCAGGGTCACCAAACTAATCATACTTTTCAATCTCCCAGTGATATATCTGTGTGGGTTTGGTTAAAATCCATCTAACATTCAGGAGATGTGGTGCAGATAATCCATTTTTCAACATTCTTTGACCTCCTTGTAAATAGGGCAAAGGTCAACAAAATCTAATCAGTTCGTTTCCATCTGCCAATAATACATCTGTGCAGGTTTGGTTAAAATCTATCAATCCATTCAGGAGATATGGTGCAGACAAACCATTTTTCAACACCCTTTGAACTCCTGTGACCTGAAAATGAGGTCAAGGTCATCAAAATCTAATCAGTTCTTTTGCATCTCCCAGTTATATATCTGAGCTGAGTTTGGTTAAAATCCATCTATCATTCAGGAGATATGGTGCAGACAAGCCATTTTTCAACATCCTTAGGCCTTCTATGACCTTGAAAATGGGGCCAAGGTCACTAAATACAATCACTTCTTTTCTATCTCCTAATGATATAGCTGTGCAGGTTTAGTTAAACTCCATCCATCTCATCGGGAGGTATGGTACAGATAAGCCATTTTTAAATGCTTTTTGACCTCCTGTGACCTTGAAAATGGAGTCAAGGTCATTAAAATCTAATCAGTCATTTTGCATATCCAACTGATATAGCTGTGCAAGTTTTGTTACAATTCGTCCATCCATTCAGGAGATATGGTGCAGACAAGTAATTTTTCAAAGTTCTACGACCCCCTGTGTCCTTGAAAATATGGTCAAGGTCATTAAAATCTTACCAATTTCCACCCCCTCCCCCCCCCCCAACCCCCCACCCCCCAAACCCCCACCCAATGATTTATCTGCGCAAGTTTGGTCAAAATTCATCCATCCCTTCCGGAGACAGAGTGCAGACAAGAAGCTAGGCAGATGCAAATGTCAACCAGATCCACACCAAAAACAATGTCTCCCCTACCCTCCCCTCCACCTATGGTTTGGGAGCCATAACAAAGTGGCAAGTGCATCCAGCAAAGACTCAGACCACACCCTGGGCATCAGCCCAGTCTGATAAGAGTCTTCCCTATTTGCATCGAGCTAGCTCAGGCCCTTAGCTACCCTTCAAGCAGACAGCAAAGACTAGTCAGACTGCGGCGGATGCCAAGGCTTATCTGAATCTTTGCTGGACACATATGCCATTTTGTTGGTCTTATGGTGTTGTGGCTCATATCATATAAAGCCCAAATATGTTTTTACCACAAAAGAAAATCGGTAACTCCATATCTGGGCAGAAATGCCTGAGCAAAGAGCATAGCATTAGATCTAAAAATTCCTACAGAAAAAATATGACCTCTGCAGAAAAAAAATAATTAAAGGCTGTGTGCAGTGGAACCCCATTTTCAGTAGGAAAGATTCTCCCCTCAAACGGGGCTCGAACCCAGTCCGCTAGATCAGTAGGCCAGCGCTTAACCCACTGAGCTACTGGGGCTCCTAAGAAAGACAGGGACAATGCAATTTTGGGGTATTTACATGTTTCAGAAATTTTATATAACAGTAAAAGACTGGATATGTCCACAGAACATATAGCACTGCAGTACTTACTAGCAGCCATGGCAAAGATGACATCCAACCAACAGCCTGATATAGCTCAGTATCAAATGTCGCAAACTCTGTAACACAGAAGTGAGCATGAGTTTAAGTTTTATAGAATATAAGCTAAACGTCTCAAAACCGCATTGACAACAACTGTGTCAACAAAGCGTTTTGTTATTGAAATAATGTGCATTTTGCAGGCGTTAAAATCCCATTTTAAAGAGATATGATAAACAGAATCTTACACGAGTGGTCATTTCATATAAAATTTATGAAACTCACCAAAGGCTTGTTTCATAAATTTCATATGAAATGACCATTCGTGTAAGATCCTCTATATTCTGTATGCCAAATTTGAATATCTACCTACTGTATTGTTTTATTCCAGTTAAGCAGATTCCACTTGTGTACAATTATTGTAATAAAAGACTATTTGGCTGAAAGCAATCTAACTGAACATGTGCCTTTATTATACCCCGACATACAAAGTATATCAGGGGGTATATAGATTTGTCATGATGTCTTTTTTCCCGTTTGTTTGTCCATTCGTTCTTTCATCCATCCATCCATAATAAGAAATTCTCCCTATCCAGAGCTCTGAAACATGATACCTTGTACGGCCAGTAATGTCCCAACTGTCTTCAGCACAGCCATAACACAGCCATTTATGACCTCTGGAGAGTATATTCCACCAGAAACTGTCTGTAGCAGTCTAAACAGAAAGGCAAGGATTTCTCGACAGTTTTCAGGACTAAGCCAGCTAGTGAAGTTTAGAAGATCTTGTGAAACCCTGAAACATAGTACAGAATAAAGTGAACAGACATATGGAGACAATGTCTTTAAGTTTTAAGCTTGTTATTAAATCCTCTATTATAACTGCTGAAAAGATATGAATGTAGCTACCATCTCTATATAATGAATAAGATTTTCTTTAGCTAAACTTTGACTTTTTTTCCTTCTTGTGTCTACCAAGGTTTAAGGTAAATGGTTACACTTTCAAGGAAAGCAACTCTGCTGTTTACTCCTTTGCTTCCCTTTACAATTGGGCTTAACTCTTACGAGAAATTGCTCCTGGAAGAGCAAATTCTTTCCTTTATGAGTATACCACTTTTGAAAGGTTTCTGTTGCTAACAGAGTCATACACAAACACACAAAGTCACAAAAGTTGTCTCCTTTTGTAAATATGGCATGAATATGTAAAGGTATCACAGTCACCTTAATACTTTTGTTTTTCTTATATACCTCACAGGTGCAACTTGTCAAGCAGTAAGCTTAGACCTTTTCTGAAAATATTGGTGTTTCTTCATAAGTATTAGGATAATGGATAGATGATATGTTCTTTTAAAACCCTTTGTACAATATTTCCATCACATCAGGCCAATGGGGATATAAGTGAGAGGATAATGGTCAAAATAAGCTGGACACTACGTTAAAATCTGCAATCGAAATCGACCCCTCTGGAGCATCCAAATTACTTCCCTCTTGATAAGTTGCCTGCTCACCAACATGTTTAAATACATCCTTATGTACATGTTGTGAGGACTCATTAGGTTTGTCTTAAATATGTGTATTTATAAATGCAATTTTCCAAATCTCCATTAAATCCAATACGGCCTTGCCAGAGTAGTTCTAAAGATATTCCAAAATAAATGGCAATTCAAATGATACTACATGAAATAAGTTTTATAAGGCAGAAATTTTGTATTTCCTTCAAATTATGACAAGCCAAACTCTGATTAATCTCAACTCACCTTAATTTCACCGACCCACCAGCATTGTAAATGGACACACATGTTGCTATTACTTCTACTACTATCCTCAGTCCTTCTATCTTATTACTCATTGTGGCCTAAAACAATTAAACTGACATAAAAATAACTGACAACAGCAGTAATAGTTTCAAGTTTATTTCAGTACTCTTAGATTTACGAAGTAGTAGTTACACCATGGTTTGTCAGCTGTATGAGGAAATAATCCATGAGTTCAAGGGAATGGATTATCTACCGTACAGGCTGACAAAACATGGTCCATTGTATAACTATTTTATAATAACCTCAACAGTGAAGACTTTGCACGCTAATAAATATTCTGTGCCAAAGCTTGTGTGTTTTGGCAAGAGTGGTATAAAACATACAGAAATAACAACAAAATCAGAAAAAAACACACAAGAGTTGTCAGTAGACAACAAAGTGGGCCTAACAGGAGCTTGACACTCACAGTCATGGTAATGTTGAAAGGCTCTTGTCCGAATGTATGTGAGTGCCAAGTATAATGACTGCCATCCATACAGAGACTGAAAAATATGATTAAGGCAGTGGAGCTTAAAATATATCTCAAATCCATACATGAATGATGATGTTAAAATGTTCTTGTCTCTATCAAAGTGTGTGCAACGTATCATAACTCTTACTTATAAAGGGACTGAGACATGTCATAAAGTCTGTGAAGCACACCATAAAGTCAATGAAGCAAATATAAAGGTTGAATCCATAAATGGATGATGGTATTAAAATGTTCATGTCCATATGTAAGTGTGTGTTGAGTATCATGGCTCTAACCCATATAGGGAATGAGAAATATCGTAAAGTCAGTGAAGCATAAAAAAGGTAGGTCACTGTCCTACATGGTTGGTTACACTAAGAGGCTCTCAGCATGTGCTGACCAAATATCATGACTCTAACCCTTACAGCTACTTTGAAACTGACTTAAACACGAATGCTTAACATACATTAGCAGGGTTTTTTTTAAGCGCGGGTCCGTTGGCCCGGGCCCGTTGATTTTGGCCTCGGGCCAGTTAAATCCCACTGTAGCAGGTCCGTCAGGCCAGTTGAATTTCGGGGAGTCATTTCGGGACAATCAGTTTGTTTCAAACTTAAAGCGAAAACCATCTGAAAACCAGTCTACTTTCGTTTTGCTACGGATGATTTCATTGGACGATCAGAAATGTTTAATCCAATGAAATTTCTCCTCGCATTGCAAATAGACAATATGGCCGACCGATGAAGTTTGGGGATGAATCGCAGAAGTCACATGTAAAACAAGAGCTGTCGCCTGACAGCATAGCTCGCCTGAATAGGTGCTTGCCATCACACAGTCGCTATGGTGGTGTAGACTGCTATGCATAAAACTTCAGGCAAGCATGTCCATAATGACAACACATTTATAAACAAAAGCTATCTCAGAAATTAAAATAAAAAAAAAACCACATGAAACTTCAAAGTCCATGAGCTTGAGCTCAAAGAACTAAGGAGGGGGGGGGGCCCTAGGATGTATCAAAACTTTGAACCATTATCTAACATCAGTCCAAATATTAGTATCAACTGAGTCCATCGGGGCACTATGAAATTATGTCTTCATAAATATAAAATTTTAACCACAATCTTTAAGACAAAATTCAAAGTCGATGACCTTGACTTCAAGGTCATCCAGTGGGGTAAGTATATAGTGTTTTGTAAAAGCTCAAAAAAGTGTCTAACATCAGTTCAAGTGTAAACTAAATCTCTGCCAAGCATTATGAATCAGTATGCAATTAGAAAACTTTATTAAAGACCAAATTTCCTAAGTCCCTGACCTTGACATCAAGGTCACTGAACGGGGTCGGGGTAGTACTCTGTAAAACTTTGGACTAATATCTAGGTACAGTGCAAATATAAAAAGAATTCATCTATGGGTTCAGGAGATATATGTCTTTAAAAAACTTTAACCAAAATATCCAATCAATAAAAAGACAATTCTCTAAGTCCATGACCTTGACATCAAGGTCACTGAGGGGGGTGGGGTAGTACCTTGGAAAACTTTGCACCAATATCTAACTACAATGCAAGTATCAAAGGAATTCATCCATGGGTTAAGGAGATATTGGGCTTTATAAAACTTTAACCAAAACATCCAGTACAAAAAACTCCCAATTTTCTAAGTCCATGACCTTGACAGCAAGGTCACGGAGTGGGGTGGGGGTGGTACCCTGTTAAACCTTGGACCAATATCAAACTACAGTGCAAGTATCAAAAGAATCCATCCATGGGTAAAGGAGATATAGGTCTTTAAAAAACTTTAACCAAAACATCCAATCGGACGCCGACGCGGACGCGGACGCCGACGCCAGGGTGACAACAATAGCTCTTCCTGAACTTTCGTTCAGGCGAGCTAAAAATGGACCCCAAAGGACTTCTGCGCTTATTTCAACCCCCGCCATCTAAAAAACAAAAACAGCTGCTTAAGTCCGATGAAGAAAAAAAGCCACCCGAGACAAATACGAACAGTCTGGCCCCCATCGGTACTTTCAACCTGGGTGGCTGACTGAATTCAAGTGCCTGAAGTGGCTCGAGTTTGATGATGTCCTAGGAATGAAATGTTCAATTTGTAAAACTAGGGACACAGTTGGCTCTTATGTTACTGGATGCACCAATTACAAGAAAACCTCACTGCTATATCATGAGGTATCAGACTTGGCTTAATGGGTTAATAATCTCAAACATTCGGATACTAAACAACTACAGATAAGATTGGATATTTGGTGATAAAGGATCATACATTTTAATGGTGCTTTATTTTATTAAATATAATTAGTCCTGTATATTCCGCATTGGAAAAATAGTCGGGCCAGTTGAAAATTTGGATGGCCAGTAGATTTTCCGGCCAGGTGGCCCTGCAGGCCAATGGCATTTAGGTCCCTAGGAAAACCCCTGCATTAGCCTTATTTTTTTTCAAAGTTAGTAGACCAAGACAAGTAGAACAAGGTCATAAATGGTGCATGCATACTCGGACTATGATGCCAGGGTATAGAAGAAGCTCTTCTTTGCTTCACAAAGGTGCGCTAAAAATGAGATTTTCTATGCAATGGCAGTGACTGAGACACATTGACTCTATAGGAGTAATTAATTAAGCTTTTAATTTTTGTTAAACAGACACAAATGTTTAACAAGCCTTTCTTTAAGAGTTGATATTAATTGAGAAGGCGGACAAAAATTAAAAACAAGTGGCGCATAATACGCCAGTTTAAATGTGATGTCAGAAGGAGTTACAGAATGAACAAGATTGTTTACAAAAGGATGGACAGGCAGACAAACAGGGGCAACAACTCCATAATTAATGACAGCAATATATGACAATATACACATCACCATTAAGTTGTGTTAAAATAAATCAAACGGTAAAGGAGTTACAGAGTAAACATGGAATTTATGCAAGGGCAGATAATTCAGTAAGTAAGCCAGAGTTGTGGTTCTTGCTCAGCATACATTGTCCCATTATTATACACATTCCTACAAAGTTTCATTATAATATTTCAAAAGGTTAAGGAGATATGGAGTGAATGCAAATAGCCTAAACATACTAATCAAAGGATAGTTACTCTATAATTAAGTAAGGGGGAGCAACCATTCTTATATGCTACACATCATCTTATGATCATGTACATTGCTATAAAGTTTCATCATGATATTCCAAAACGTTACCAAGTTATGGTATGCACAAGATAAGTATACACCAAAATAGCCTGAAAAATCTAATCAAAAGGATGTAACTCTAAAATGAAGTAAGAGAGAGCAACCATTGCTGTACTCGACACATTGTTAGGTCTTCATACACACTGCTATGAAGTTTCATCAAGATATCCCAAACCACTATCTAGTTATGGCACCGCAAGACTTGCAGGGAAAAAAATAATCAAAGGAGCATAACTAAAGAAGGTGTGTGTGTGTGTGTGTGTGGGGGGGGGGGGGGGGGGGGATATATGTGACACATTGCCCAGGCCTAATACATATTCCTACTTAATTCCATGAAAATATCCGAAACGGTTACTGAGCTATGGCACGCACAAGAATGGTTACGGACGGATGGACAGTCGGACGGACAGACAGCACCATGACATAATACGTCCGTTTTTTTCAAAACAGGCGTGTAAAAATGACCAAGCTGCCTCCCAAGATAGTGTGCCCATTTACCTAAAAAAATATGTCATTTGTTCTGTCAACAGGTCAAGATGAGCCGCGACACAAGAAAGCCAGCAAGGTGGCATATGCACCCAGGGAGGACTCAGATAAGCCTGGGCATCCACTCCATCTGATCAGAGTCTTTGCTGTCTGCATGGAGGTAGCTTAGACCCTTAGCCATCCTTTAAGTGCACAGAAAAGACTCTGATCAGACTGGGCAGATGCCCAGGCTGATCTGAGTCTTCGCTGTGTGCACATTCCACTTACGTGGTTTTCTCGTGTTATGGCTCAGATACATTTGATAAAATGCTTGCAAAAGTGCTTCGTAGCAGAAGTCTGACCTGTGGCTACATCATTTGCTGAGACAGTAGTGTTCTGCTGTAAACTATATAAGGGTAAAACATAGCAAGGACTTACCTGACTTAGTCTGTCTTTCAAAATTTGGGTCAGCTGTTCCATCAGTTTCTTGTATGTGACACTACCACTGATCAGTTTTACGCCGCTTGATGATACTACTGATGTTGTTGGTCCACCGTCAAGTTTCCTAAAAATTAGTGTTCATTTCTATGAGTATAGTAAATGAGGTTCCATTGATAGATCCGAAAACCACGCCTACTTTAAACAGCTATACATCCTTCCATTAACTGTAAGGTAAAATCACAGACTTATGTAAGACATTGAACCATGTGCAAATTTGTTTGTGAGACTATGTCACGTGCAAAGTTGTTGTTACATCGGTCAGATATACACATCAGGTGACTTTAAGTGGCATTCTGGGTGTGGCTCGGAACTGTGCACAGCTTGTTATTATCACCCTCCCATAGTCCTGATATGACTGAAATACTGTTAAAAAGGACGTAAAATAGTCAGTCATTCATCGATCCTTCTTGTTACTATAATAATTCTGTTGTAAGAATATACGTATGACTTTTGGGTGTGAGATGTGGATAGAAAAATCTGTCACTGGGGATCCCTGTTTGGCATCACTCTGCTCTCATAGGTGTGAAGTGTGGACAAAAAAATCTGTCACTGGGGATCACTGTTTGGCATCACTCTGCTCTCATAGGTGTGAAGTGTGGATAGAAAAATCTGTCACTGGGTATCACTGTATGGCATCACTCTGCTCTCATATGTGTGAAGTGTGGATAGAAAAATCTGTCACAAGGGTCACTGTTTGGCATCACTCTGCTCTCATAGGCGTGAAGTGTGGATAGAAAAATCTGTAACTGGGGATCACTGTTTGGCATCACTCTGCTCTCATAGGTGTGAAGTGTGGATAGAAAAATCTGTCATAAGGGTCACTGTTCGGCATCACTCTGCTCTCATAGGCGTTAAGTGTGGATAGAAAAATCTGTCACAAGGGTCACTGTTTGGCATCACTCTGCTCTCATAGGTGTGAAGTGTGGATAGAAAAATCTGTAACAAGGGATCACTGTTTGGCATCACTCAGTTCTCATAGGTGTGAAGTGTGGATAGAAAAATCTGTCATAAGGGTCACTGTTCCGCATCACTCTGCACTCATAGGCGTTAAGTGTGGATAGAAAAATCTGTCACAAGGGTCACTGTTTGGCATCACTCTGCTCTCATAGGTGTGAAGTGTGGATAGAAAAATCTGTCACAAGGGATCACTGTTTGGCATCACTCAGTTCTCATAGGTGTGAAGTGTGGATAGAAAAACTGTCACAAGGGTCACTGTTCAGCATCACGAAGCTTGCTGAGTGATGCTGAATAGAGATCCCCAGTGACAGATTTTTCAATCCACACCTCACATCCATGAAAGGTACTTTTTCTTGCATACCTTTTGAAATATAAGGTTGATTTCAAGTAAGAACTTGTTAGGGTGCATCAATTAGTGTTTGATAGGTTTCTATTAATGTGTGAAAGAAGCCAACACTGCAGGGGCAGTCTGATCTGGGTCTGCACTATAAGTACATTTTTACTTACATTTTTATCTACATTCTTACTTAGACTTTTTACGATAACTACCTTTTCCTTTTACTAAGATCTAAAGAGTGCTTAGTTCCTATCTTGGTTGGTTCCCTGCTGCCGCCATCTTCATGTTGATCTTTTTCTGCTCTCTGTTTGATGGATGACAACTCACACATGACTGACTTTACCAAAGGACCAATAAGATACTGGAAAAATAATATTTTAAGTCATAAAGACACTTTCACACATCTGTAAAGCTCCAACACTTAACCCTATTGCACTCAGAACAGCCAAAACTCCATAGTGTTTTTACTGTTCTGAATGGAATAGGGTTAAAAAGAAAGCCAAAGTATATCCTTAATTCATTTGTTTTCTATGATGATTCATTGATGAGTTAAAAAAACCCTAACACAGACTGAGCAACAAACCAAACATTTTGAAACATTACAGAAGCTTAGGCTAAATGTAAGGATCTGGTAGAATTAGTTAAAGCCCTCCCCCCATCCTCCTCCCCTCCACAAGTAATTTATTACTGACCCTTCCAAGGCAGAAATTCTGGAACTCTGCAATTTTCATATTTAAGCCACCACCCCAATCACACTTCCAGTAATTTATTTCTGACTACCCCAAGGTGGTACTTCTGAACATCTGTCTACTTTATTTTTGCCACCCTTCTAAATAGGGTGCAACTCTTAAAGGGTAGAATTTGATCACATTCTAGTCTTTAAAGGTAGATCCCTTTTTGGAAGAATTTCATCACACAGGTGAGCACATAGGAAGTCAAAAAAAACTATTTCCCTTTGTAACAAGAGCTGTCGCCTGACAGCATAGCTCGCCTGAATTGGCGCATGCCCATCACACAGCCGCTATGGTGGTGTTGACTGCTATGCATAAAACTTCATGCAAGCATGTCCATAATGAAAACACATCTATAAACAAAAGCTATCTCAGAAATAATTCTTAAAATAAAAATAAAATAAAAAAAAATGAAATGAATTTTCAAAGTCCATGAGCTTGAGGTAACAAAACTTGACGGGTAGGAGGGGGGGGGGGGGGGGGAAGGGGGGGAGGGGGCTAGGATGTATCAAAACCCTGAACCATTATCTAACATCAGTCCAAGTATTAGTATCAACTGAGACCATCATCGTGGCACTGTGAAATTATGTCTTCATAAATAAAAAACTTTAACCAAAATCTTTAAGACAAAATTCTAAGTTGATGACCTTGACTTCAAGGTCAGCCAATGGGGGGTGGGGGAGGGGGGGTGTTTTGTAAAAACTCAAAAAAGAGTCTAACATCAGTTCAAGTATTAACTAAATCTCTGCAAAGCATTATAAATCTGTATGCAATTACAAAACTTTAAAAAAGACAAAAATTTCCTAAGTCCCTGACCTTGACATCAAGATCACTGAGCGGGGTTGGGGTAGTACTCTGTAGATCTGACTACAGTGCAAATATAAAAAAAATCATCTATGGGTTCAGGAGATATGTGTCTTTAAAGAACTTTAACCAAAACATCCAATCAATAAAAAGACAATATTCTAAGTCCATTACCTTGACATCAAGGTCACAGAGGGGGGTTGGGGTAGTACCTTCAAAAACTTTAGACCAATATCTAACTTTAGTGCAAGTATCAAAGGAATCCATCCATGAGTTAAGGAGATAATGGGCTTTATAAAACTTTAACCAAAACATCCAGTCAAAAAAAACTATCAATTTTCTAAGTCCATAACTTTGACATCAAGGTCTCGGAGTGGGGTGGGGATGGTACCCTGTTAAACCTTAGACCAATATCTAACTACAGTGTATGTATCAAAAGAATCCATCCATGGGTTAAGGAGATATAGGTCATTAAAAAAACTTTAACCAAAACATCCAATCCGAACGCTGACGTGGACGCTGACGCCGTGGTGACAACAATAGCTCTTTGTTCAGGCGAGCTAAAAATGGCAGAAATTATGGAGATGTACCCATACACCTTAACATTTCTATGTCCACAGAACTTTTGCAAAAATATGCATTTTTACTTATTCTTGAACTCAACTCACCTGTATGTTATCACAAGTGCCTATCTCTACAATCAGCACTTCCATTAGTTTGTTCCAATGACTGTCAGACTGAATCTGTCGCAAGTATGTCAGGGGCAATGCTTCTTCAATATCGCAAATCAGTCTACCCAAAGCTGATCTCATTTTGTTTGTATGAAGTTCCCTTAAGCCATTACTCTGTAACATCGGTCCCAGTTTGAGGAGAATTTTGAGAGCAATGACTTTAACTGATGGCAGGAACTTTAAGTTAGGATTCAGTAACTGAACAAACACATCTGCTGCACCTGTCTCTAGTAGCTTCACTTCACTACAACAAAAATGATAAAATTAAAAGAGGAAATGCCCTCTATAAGCGCTGCATCTTCATTCAGGTTCTCTGTCACCATTCATTTGTGTATATATACATTGTATTGTCGTTGCAACTTCAACTTGTATGAATAAATATTGTCCGCTCACTGTCCCAAAACAGAGCTAAACCAGAAAATCGTCATAATGTTTATGCCGCCAACACCAAAAGAGTATAACTTATTTCTTGCTTTTTGCAATTGCAGGAGACAAAAACCTACCAGACTGCCAAACAAGAAGCAATTTCTTTTCTTTAGGAGTAAACACCTTTTTTGAAAGGCTTCTTCCTCCTGAGAAGCAAACAGGAAGTCATGATTTTATTCTTTTAGATCTTTTTTATGTGTGTGTGAAAATGGCAAGAAACACATGAAAGTGTACCAGCCTAGCAAACTGTCAAAAAAATACTTATCAGCTAGAAATATTGCCACAATTTTGCATTTTTCAGAAGAACCTTCCAACAGCATTCAACATGGATAGAAAAAGATTAAAACATTATTATCCTTCTTTTTTTTCTTTTCATTTTTCAGCAATTTGGTCATTTTGTGAATGGGCCCTCTATTTAAAACAGTGTGCAACCCATTTCAACAAATAATACTGGTCATACTACTGCATTCACAGACCCAAACAGGAAATAAGTACTCCACCTATGCTAGTAAACTGCGTATAAAGCACCCTCTCTAGCTTGGTAGAATTCCTATATTGTCAACTTACGTAATTTGGAAAGATGTTTATTTTCACAACTTTCATTAAGAAGAAATTTTGTGAAACATAAATTCCCACAAAATTTTAAATCTGGGCTGTCAACACACGAAATCTATAAGAACCTCGTGAAATTTCAGCACCACAAAATTAAGCAATATCCCCAAAATGCAGAGAGTAACAGCTTTATAAATAAATATGTTTACAGCATTACCTTGTTTGAACATCCTTGATCCCACCACACATGAACTCCAACAAAGCAATTAAGCAGTCTGTCATGAAGTCTTCAACTTGAAGAGGAAGTTTCTCCGACTCTTTCATCAGGGCTGAACACACATACAGGCTCTCCTAGGAATGTGAAATACAGTTAATTCATTGGCAGATCCGGAAGAGGTTCGGGCGGTTCAAACAAATCCCATCTACAGCCTTAATAATTCATTTTCATTGGGAATTTCAGGAAAAATTGGTCAAACTGCACAAATCGAACCCCGCTCAGCTAATTTGAACACCCTTTCCAAAATTTCTGGATCTGCCCCTGTTATTATTGGCACAGAATTATCAAAGCAAGCAGAGTAGACACTGATCAGACTGCTCTTAAAAGAGCAGTCTGATAAGGGTCTATACTGTTTGCCAATCAGTGTTTGTAAGACATCTGTTAGACAAATGAAACTGTGTAAATTTGAAGATGAAGGGCTATTACCATCATAGCTAGTGTAGCTAGATCACCTTTACACAAAAGTTAGCTGTGTACCCGAGAAATGATTCTGAATGCCTTTCACAAAGATACAGTCTTACTTGACAATGACATATAACAGTCAACCTTTTTATCATCTTCCTTTCAAACTTAAACAGGGTTCCATTGCACACAGCCTTTCATTATCACCCTACCATCCTTCAGATATAAATGAAATACTGTTAAACAGGATGTAAAGTCAGCTCTTAAGGAAAAGAATAGGAGCCAATTCTTTTCTTTATCATAGCTGATTCCATTTTGAAATGAGCCGCAACACAACAAAACCAACAAAGTGGCATGTGCGCCCAGCGAAGACTCAGATCATTCTGGGCATCTGCCCAGTCTGGTGAGTCTTAGCTGTCCGCAAAGCTAGCTTAGACTGTTAGCTACCCTTTAAGCACACAGAGAAGACTCTGTTAGCTACCCTTTAAGCACACAGAGAAGATTCTGATCAGACTGGGTGGCTTCCAAAGGTGATCTGAGTCTTCACACAGCGTACATGCTACTTTGTTGGTCTTCTCGTGTTGCAGCTCAAATGGCTTTGTTGCCCATGGAAACAAATAGGAAATTTGAGGAATGGCCAGGAAACATGTTGATGGATCTATACCCCTTAAGCTCTGACCTTACCGTTTTCAACTGGATATTTCCATACTCTAGATGCCAGGCAAGACATGCCCAGAAGCTGTCAACAATCTGTCTAGAGCAGAACTGAGAGACATCTGGGATTACTGGTAGAATTAGTTTTCTGAAAACAAAAGACAGTTTAAGACACCAAAAGAAAGTGTTATTACCAAAAAAAAAAAAAAAAAACTGACTTCTTTTTACTTTTATTCCCTGCCCCTCTCCAGGCCACAAACACACATTGCCCCACATCCCTGAAATAAGTTCTTTCCTAGAGCTCTAAATGACACAATGCAGGATCCTCTTAAAACAAGGCATCGCAGGCGATACAAATCCCCTCACACAAGACTACTTGCTCGAGATATTGTCATGCCCTACATTTGTGTGAAGTTATTTCAAAATCTGTTGAGAAATGTAGGCGCTAGAGCGATGACAAAGTTTTTCTAAAAATAGCCACAGTAACCTTGACCTTGGGCGCAGCACCCTGAAAGTCGAACTTGCTCGAGATATTGTCATGCCCTACATTTGTGTGAAGTTATTTCAAAATCCGTTGAGAAATGTAGGCGCTAGAGCGATGACAAAGTTTTTCTAAAAATAGCCATAGTGACCTTGACCTTGGGCGCAGCACCCTGAAAGTCAAACTTGCTCAAGATATTGTCATGCCCTACATTTGTGTGAAGTTATTTCAAAATCCGTTGAGAAATCTAGGCGCTAGAGTGATGACAAAGTTTTTCTAAAAATAGCCACAGTGACCTTGACCTTGGGCGCAGCACCCTGAAAGTCAAACTTGCTCGAGATATTGTCATGCCCTACATTTGTGTGAAGTTATTTCAAAATCCGTTGAGAAATCTAGGCGCTAGAGCGATGACAAAGTTTTTCTAAAAATAGCCACAGTGACCTTGACCTTGGGCGCAGCACCCTGAAAGTCGAACTTGCTCGAGATATTGTCATGCCCTACATTTGTGTGAAGTTATTTCAAAATCCTTTGAGAAATCTAGGCGCTAAAGCGATGACAGAGTTTTTCTAAAAATAGCCAAAGTGACCTTGACCTTGGGCGCAGCACCCTGAAATTCAAACTTGCTCGAGATATTGTCATGCCCTACATTTGTGTGAAGTTATTTCAAAATCCGTTGAGAAATGTAGGCGCTAGAGCGATTACAAAGATTTTCTAAAAATAGCCACAGTGACCTTGACCTTGGGCGCAGCACCCTGAAAGTCAAACTTGCTCGAGATATTGTCATGCCCTACATTTGTGCGAAGTTATTTCAAAATCCGTTGAGAAATGTAGGCGCTAGAGCGATGACAAAGTTTTTCTAAAAATAGCCACAGTGACCTTGATCTTGGACGCAGCACCCTGAAAGTCAAACTTGCTCGAGATATTGTCATGCCCTACATTTGTGTGAAGTTATTTCAAAATCTGTTGAGAAATCTAGGCGCTAGAGCGATGACAAAGTTTTTCTAAAAATAGCCACAGTGACCTTGAACTTGGGCGCAGCACCCTGAAAGTCGAATTTGCTCGAGATATTGTCATGCCCTACATTTGTGTGAAGTTATTTTAAAATCCATTGAGAAATGTAGGCGCTAGAGCGCTGACAAAGTTTTTCTAAAAATAGCCACAGTGACCTTGACCTTGGGCACAGCACCCTGAAAGTCGAACTTGCTTGAGATATTGTCATGCCCTACACTTGTGTGAAGTTATTTCAAAATCCGTTGAGAAATGTAAGTGCTAGAGCGATGACAAAAGGTGAACTTACGTACGGGACAAAACCTTTATCCCCTCACCACTTTGTGGTGTGAGGGGATAATAAGTCACACTCAAAATGTCAGACTGGACATGTTGCATGATTCTGAGCTGAAAGAACATACACCATGATAATCAAAAAAGAATTCTGATCAAACAGTGCAGTTCCAAACTTGAGGGGAATGAAATGACATAATAATCACAAGTCTCGGCCTATCAGACTGGCCACTTTGTAAAATGTCAAATATAACATGATGCACCAGGCATCAGACTCATTACATCCAGATCTGCAGTTACAACATTTCTAACCTCAGAGCAAGTCAATAATCAGCAAAAAGCAATTCAATTTCTATAAAAAAGACCGAATCATTACCACTTTGACATGTACCATTAAAGATATAGCTATTAGACTTACGTCAGATTAAGCTGCAAGAGATCACAGATGTCAATATCACTGATGACAAAATTAGCAGATGACAACTTGATTTCATTTTTCTCCAATCTCTGAAATAGAAAAGAAAACTAGAAATGTTTTTCAGAGAAAAACTGATGTCCACCCACCAGCCCATTTCCCATCCCCTCCAATGAATAAAAAGCCTGAACAAGTAAAATATCTAGACAAGTTTGGAGAAAATCCATCCACTGGTTCTTAAGATATCCTACAAAGATGACTATGACCTTGAAAATGAGGTCAAGGTCACCAAAATCAAATCACCTCTTAAACGTGTCCAAATGATGTATCCATGCAAGACTGGTGAAATTCCATCCATTGGTTCAGGAGATATAGTGGGTACAAGAAAATGTCATGTAAGTCCTCCAGTGACCTTGAATATGAGATCAAGGTCACCAAAATCTAATCAGCTCTTAAACTTGTCCAAATGATGTATGCATGCAAGTTTGGTGAAATTCCATCCATTGGTTCAGGAGATTTAGTGGGTACAAGAAATTGTCATCTAAGTCCTCCAGTGACCTTGAAAATGAGGTCAAGGTCACCAAAATCTGATCAGCTCTGAAATTTGTTGCAACGATGTATCCCTGAAATTTTGGAGAAATTCAATTCATTGGTTCAGGAGATATAGTGGTTACAAGAAAATGTCATCTAAGTCCTCCAATGACCTTGAAAATAAGGTCAAGGTCACCAAAACCTGAAAACCTCTTAAACTTGTCCCAATGATGTATCCATGCAAATTTGGTGAAATTCCATCCATTGGTTCACGAGATATCACTGGTACAAGAAATTTTCATCTAAGTCCTTCAGTGACCTTGAAAATGAGGTCAAGGTCACCAAAACCTAATCACCTCTTAAACTTGTCCCAATGATGTATTCATGCCAGTTTGGTGAAATTCCATCCATTGGTTCAGGAGATATAGTGGGTACAAGAAATTGTCATCTATGTCCTTCAGTGACATTGAAAATGATGTCAAGGTCACCAAAATCTAATCAGCTCTTAAACTTGTCCCAATAATGTATCCATGCAAGTTTGGTGAAATTCCATCCATTGGTTCAAGAGGTATCTCACATACAAGAAATTGTCATCTATGTCCTCCAGTGACCTTGAAAATGAGGTCAAGGTCACCAAAATCTAATCAGCTCTTAAACTTTTCCCAATAATGTATCAATGCAGTTTGGCAAAATTCCATCCATTGGTTCAAGAGATATCTCGCATACAAGAAATTGCCATCTATGTCCTCCAGTGACCTTGAAAATGAGGTCAAGGTCACCAAAATCTAATCAGCTCTTAAACTTGTCCCAATAATGTATCCATGCAAGTTTGGTGAAATTCCATCCATTGGTTCAAGAGATATCGCGCATACAAGAAATCTGTCACAGGGACGCCGACGCCCGGGATCCGCACTGAAAACAATATGTCCCCCCCCCCCCTCAACTTTGGTGGGGGGACATAATTTGATTCTGCTACAACCACAGTTTAATACCATATTTCTTTCATTGTGAGACAGTTGTTTTTTTTCAAACCAATCCTAAAAATCTAGATCCATCTTATCTAGATCCATCTTTGTTTTGGAAGGGAAACATCCCGAAACAAAATTTCATAAGACTGATTTAGGTTTTGGGGTATTTCTATGATGAAAAAACTATTTTATACCAAATAAATATGGTACTTACATCAACGTTTCCAAGTAATAATCATGACAGTAATGACAAAACAGCAAATCTATATTACAGTATTTTCTTCTTCACTATTACCCAAAGCACCTCTTATATTGGGGCATACATGAGCAATCTATATAGCTGCATATCAGATTGTTACTCTGGGAATAATTTTGTTGTTGACAAGTACTGTAATGTGCCTAAATTTTGGGACACCTAAAAATATTTAATTTTCCATTTGGGACAAACGGGAAATTAATTATTTTTAGGCGTACCAATAGTTAAGCACATTACATAATAATTGTTGATAAGTACTGTAATGTGCCTAAATTTTGGGAAACCTAAAAATATTTAATTTTCCATTTGGGACAAACAGGAAATTAATTATTTTTAGGCGTACCAATACTGAAGCACATTACAGGTATTTTCTATTATTGTCAAGAGTCATTAACAAGAATTCCATGGAAGCTGTTGTCTCACCTGTCCATGCACCAGAAAACTCAACAGTTTCGCTCACCAATGATCCAAGGTTGTAAAATAAGATTTTCCAAGACTGGTATCCAAAAAATCCCGGCATGGACCCACCGATCAACATTCAATCATTGGACAAGTCCATTTATAAGAAATCAGTAAAAATATAACTAAGTTGTAGCTTAAAATACAGTACTTAACAAGTATGAATTACCTTGTCAGGTTCTTGGAGACTTTTCAGGACTTTATCCATTGGAATCACAAATCCTGACAGCTTGTCTGACTCAGCACCCTTGTCATAAAGGTTCTCACTCACCCTCACTAAGTCTGTAAAACATAATGAAAGCCTTTAAACCTGCCCCATTTGCTCAAAATAAATAACTAAATACATAATTGAACCACATCATGTGACTTCCAACAAGGTGGCAATTTTGTCATGTGATACTCAGATCATTCTTCTTATTTATACAGGGTAATCAGAGATGTGACTAGCGAAGGCGCAATCTGATCAGAGCCTTTGCTTGTCACCAATTCCACATTGTTGGAAGCCACATGATGTGACTCATATGTACAGGTATCAAAGAACAGCTTTATAATTATTGAGACTCTACTACATAGGAATACTTGACAAATCAACATTGGATTACTCTACATCACTTTATTTTTGCTTTTCTTTACTTGACCATATTTTCATTTTGAAATTGTTGACCAGTTCTTGAACTTCTGACAAAGTAGTTGTCAACCTGCTATTTTTGAGATCAGCTGGAAAAATTCTTGAATTCATGAGCCATTAGATTTGTGAATATTAGCAAAATCAGAATATACTGTATTTATTATAGAAATGAATTTCCTTTGTTTAGGATTTTATCGATGTGTATACACTGTTGAATCACTCACAAACTGAATAAAGCCCAAAGGGCTTTATGTTAAATTTGTGAGGTATTCGCCGGCATTTACACATCAATAAAATCACAAAAAAAGGAAATTCATTTCTTATAATTCAAAGGAAATTCATTTCTTATAATTCCAACTTTGTCCATCCTAAAGTTTTTCTTCGGCTGCATTGTCCACCAGTTTACTACACTGGAGGGTTTAGGTGAACAGCATTTGACAAAATCAGAGACATGAGCATTTCAAGCATAATACCCTTTGAAATTACAAACTCTATTTGAAATTACAAACGGCTTTTTTGTAGGTTTTCCCATTCCCTTGCATGAAAAGCGGGAAACGCTAAAAAATAGTCAATGATTCAACCACAAACACTGTTGAGGGCGCCGCCATTTGAAAACGTTACCAGCTGACGTTTGTTATGACACTGACGTGATGCTGATGTTACGTCATAAATCATACACGCCCTTGCTTTAGTTGTCTCAACACAAATTTTGTTCTTCCATCTGAATTAGAAAATGCAAAATTGCCGATTATTTTTGAAAAAAGGTGAGACAACTTAAGTCAGGAGAGAATGCCATAAATGGATACAACGTCAACAGGATTTATTGACCTATAAATGCCTCTCTGCAGACGCTGTCAGCCAATTATTTGTTCTGAGTTTGTGCCACAGACAGGCTGTTGGAATTATTCAGTTATAAGACCAGGTTTTCCATTTTGTAAGACAGATCTAGATTTTTTATATTGTTTCGGGAGAGGACAAACCCATTTTACAGCTGAATTACCCAAGACAGATTTTCATACTTGCATTAATTTTGGAAGGATAAACTCCTGTCTTAAACCAAGTAAATATGGGAACCAGCTTAAACTATTTACAAGAAATAGCATAATTTTTCACCTGCTAAACACAGGAGTAACTCATTCAGGACTGACTGGTAAGTATGGTTATCCCGCATCTTCAAGGCCATCAGCAGCTTCTGTACCACTTCTAACGTCAACTTGTGTATTTCTGCACACTGACGGTGTCCCAGCAGGGCTAAGACTCGAGACAGATACCATAGCAGAAATGCTGGAAAAGATTGGGAGAGCTCCAAAAAAGAGGGGGTATTGAGGATAATTTAAAGACAATTTTCCTTATTTCTGACAAAAACATATGTTGTGACCATCATTAGAACTGTCTCGGTGGGACGGTTCTAAAGACGGGTAACACGGTATGTTTTTACAGAGAAATATGGCAAATTATTCTTAAATCATCCAATTTACCCCTTCTTCTCTGGAGCACTGGGATGAGTCGATCATACAAGAGCACTATCGTATTTGCAAACATCAAAGACTCAAAACAGTCTGTCAATCTATGCAGTCTAGCCAGAGCCCTTGGTTTGTACTTTAATGTTTAGGGTCCATACATGACCTGTGCAAAAAGCAAAGGCTCTGATAGGACTGTGTGTGCAGGCTGGTCTCAGCCTTTGCTTTTTTGCATATGTCAAAAGCCTCTTTATTTGTCACAGTCTAATTTCTAATGACATCAGCGCTGTAGCCACCAAGGCAGGGAGGTGGTTACCTTAGAGAATAAATATGGCAACATAATTTGGTAAAATGTAAAACTGAGTTTTCTTGAACCTCCCTGCCCGCTACAGATTTATCAGATACACTTTCTGTATCTAAACCTTAGAAAATGCGCCACTTACAGTGAGTGAGTTGCTCCTCTTCTGATGTTTGTCCACGACCAATATCTGAGAGTGGTGGTGTTGTGGGTGAGTGGTGCGGAACTGGTGGTATAAATACATCTGGAAATTTTCCAAGAAACAACTGGCAGAAACTTAGAGCCAGACTGCATTCACTAACTCCTTGTTTTTTCAATGAAGCCGCAACTGCAAAAAGGAAATGTAAAGATAAATGAAACAACAAGACCACGACTGAATCGCTAACCTGAGTAAAAAGGTCAAACGTCAAATTAGGGTCATCATTTGAACAAACATGATAGTTTGAAACTGTCAGAATATGAGAGACATTGGTTGACATTGCCAAAAAAATTGTTTATTTACTCATTTATTTGACTGCATATATTAACTTTTGCACCAAAATCTTCTAAAAGTTCCATGAATTCTTATATTTAAGCATTTTCCATACAAAAGCACCAGAAAGCAAATTTGACCTTGCTATGAAAAATGTCAAGGTCAACCCAAGGTCATCTTTTGAACAACCTTGGACCAAAATCTTCATAACTTTCCATGAAATCTTAGTTCTAGCATTTTCTCATATTGACCTTGCCGTAAACAAGAGGGCCATGAGGCCCTGAATCGCTCACCTGAACAATTGGCAAGGTGGCTTATACTTATCATGTCTGAAATTGTCAAAATATGAGTTTTGGGTCAAAAGTCAAAGAATGACCATGACCACTTGTACTCATAAATCTTCATGTACTCATTAGACAACCATATATACCATTTTTAGGGCCAAAATCTACAAAACTTTCCATGAAACAGGCTTTCAAGCACTATTTGGCAAAAAATTAGGGCTAAAATTAGGACTATTTTTGCAAAAAATTAGGGCTATTTTGCCAAAAAATAAGGGCTAAATTAGGAAAATCAGGGATTCATAAACAAAACTTAGGGACTTGTTTTGATATGAAATGTTGATAAATACCTTTTTTCACTATTACAGAGAAAACCTACTACAACCTTATTATCCACCCCTTTGTAAACAACATGGCAAAAATAAATGATAAGGCAGTTATCAATATTTTGTTTCGAGACTGACAAAATATATAGATAATATTACTGACTTCCAAAACTTATTCTGATTATAAATCTCTCTTTTGTCAACAGTTTCTTGTTTTCAGAAAGACTTCTTTCTACCTCAGCATTGCCGTGTGCCAAACACAGGATTATTTTGACTAGCTTGGCAAGAATGTCATACTTCTTTCTCCCATCTTGCTTCTTTGTCTGTAACACCTTATTCCAGTAGAAGTCAATCCTTAACTCACTTGCTTCTCTGTCATAAGACCAGGAGTCTGGTATTTCCTGCAGTGAATACAGCTTCCATTCATCTGTTACCTGAGCCACTAGACTTTCCAGTATAATCTGAGACACTTTCAAGGCAATATTTCTGATCCTTTTGCTTTCAGACTCTGATTTTTGTATTGATGGATGCAGACAGGTGATATCCCTTAGGATTTCATAATTCAGAGGAAGTCTTTTCTGCAAGAACTGAGTAACTGTCTGATAAAACTTTCTCATGTTCATCAGCTCTGTCTTTGCAATGTCTTTATTCTTATCTAACAGATACTTTGTGGACTGTCTATCTCCATATCAGAAAGCTGACTGTCCTTCTCTTCAATATCAACTTCAAGGAGTGTCTTTCCAGTGTTCTACACTGACACAACAGAACTCTTCAGGAACCTGAGCATGAAAGCCTTTAGTAGATCTTTCATCTCTGAATACAGAATATGTATCAATGGGTCTTCCCTTTGAAACAGAAATTAGAAACGTGTCATACAGGGGTTCAAGGCTTATCAGAAATTCATCTGTATCAAAGTGGCTGGTGCTTTTAACATACGACAGATACGGCTGTAGGTTTCGTTCTCTTCAAGAAGTCTGATTGTCTTGTTCTGGGTAGCTGTCTTAGGTAATTCCTTCAGGAACACAAGGGCTCAAAGTTTTTGACTTCCTTTTCAAAGCTGAGATAAGAGTTAACCACCTGCACTGTACATGCCTAATCAGGCCTCATACTGACAAAGCTTTTCCAAGCCTGAAATGCCTGCTTTCGCAGCCTAAAATAGCCCTTTTTGAGCAGAAAAAACACTGAAAACTTAAAAATCAAAGCCTGAAATCAAGTAAAATTCAAGAAATAAAAGCCTGAAATCCTGCATAAGCCTGAAAAGTATGAGGCCTGCTAATAAACAGCTCCTCATCAAACCCAAGCTCCATTTCTATATCAGAAGTCTTCTCGTTTGCAGGGGGATTTCTTAAAAAAGTAGAATAGATCTACTGCTAGCTGTTCTGATGATTGAGAATCATGATTTGCCATACACTTTGACCTTCTCTGAAAGAATTATGCACCACATGCATGTTACATGAAATGAATGGTAATAGACCTGGTAATCCTAGTACATGTACCTTCAATTCTTCATTGATATTGCTCCAAATAGTCTTATTTACATTTGGGCTATCAGAGCCAAGATTTAGCAACTTTGATAGAGGTACTTGGTAGCCTGCTTCCTGAAGTGCACCAAGAACAGCTTTTGACACAGTATTACCTTTGGCATCTCCAAACATTATTGCCTTTAAGAACTGAACCACAACTTCTCCTTTTGCTTCTGACCAGTGCCTAACTAAAACATCCATCTGTTTTCTGGCCTGTGAGTTACTTGTTTCATCATATTGTATTATATAGCCTGGTGCCTTACAAATGTTTTCACACAGCTCCTTCCTATAGGTTCATTAATTGCATGACTTTGTTCAAAAATTCTTTTAAGTTCAGACAGAAAATACCAAAAATTAGGGACAATTAAAATAAATAAGGGCTTTTTTAGGAATTTGTCCCTTTTTGAGTGTTTTTTTAGGAATTTTAGGGAAGCCTAAAAAAATTAGGATTTTTTAGGAATTTTAGGGCCACTTGAAAGCCTGATGAAATCTTATGTTCTAGCATTTTCCCATATTTGACCATGCCACAAAAAAGGTCAAGGTAAACCCAAGGTACCCATTTGAACAGTCTTGGTGGTACTCTAGTACTCCATGCTATTTACCAAGTTTCAGGGCCATAGGTGTATTGGTTCTGGGGAAGAAAAATATTAAAGATTTATTCCCGTAAGCGGTAATGGCGGCCAAGTTGGTCATGTGACCTGGACCGTTTGAACAAATTTTCATTCAATCAACCCCTGGAGGCTCTATATGAAATGTGTTCACAATTGGCCCTTTGGCTTTTGAGGAAATGGTTGAAAATGTCAAAATATGAGCAATCTGGATCAAAGGTAAAAAAATGACCTTGACCTCTAAGTCTTGTACTCATAATTCTTCATGAACTCATTAAGACAACTGTATATACCAATTTTTTGGGTCAAATTCTTCAAAACTTTCCATGAAATCTTATGTTCTACCATTTCCCCATATTTGACCTTGCTGCAAAAGGTCAAGGTCAACACAAGGTCATAATTTGAACAATCTTGATAGTACTCAAGTACCCAATGCTACTTACAAAGTCTCAAGGCCATCGGTCAATTGGTTCTGGAGAAAAAGATTTTTAAAGGTATTTACCATATATGGGCATGGCAGCCATGTTGGTCATGTGTCCAGGACCGTTAGAAAATATTTTCATTCCATCAACCCCTCGAGGCTCTATATGAAATTTGGTTTCAATTGGCACAGTGGTTTTAGAGCAGATTGTTTGAAATTGTCAAAATTTGAGATTTCTTGGTCAAAGGTCAAAGAATGACCTTGACCTCTTGTACTCAAAAATCTTCATGTACTCATTAAGATGATTCTATGTACCAATTTTTAGGCCAAAATCTTCAAAACTTTCCATGAAATCTCATGTTCTAGCATTTTCCCATATTTGACCTTGCTGTAAAAAAGGTCAAGGTCAACCCAGGGTCATAATTTGAACAATCTTGAAAGTACTTGAGTACCCAATGCTACATACCAAGTTTCAAGGCCATCGGTCTACTGGTTCTGGAGAAGAAGATTTTTAAAGGTTTTTACCATATATGGGCGTGGTGGCCATGTTGGTCATGTGACCTGGACCGTATGCACAAATTTTCATTCCCTCAACCCCTGGAGGATCTATATGAAATTTGGTTACAATTGGCCTTGTGGTTTTTGAGGAGATTGTTTGATATTGTCAAAATATGAGAGTTCTGGGTCAAAGGTCAAAGAATGACCTTGACCTCTTGTACTCATAAATCTTCATGTAGTCATTAAGATGACTGTATGTACCAATTTCTAGGCCAAAATCTTCAACAGTTCCCAAGATATCTTATGTTGCAGCATTTTGCCATATAAAAGCATGAGTAAGCAAATTTGACCTTACCGTAAAAAAGGTCAAGGTCAACCCAAGGTCATAATTTGAACAATCTTGGTAGTACTCGTGTACCCGATGCTACATACCAAGTTTCAAGACCATCGACCTATTGGTTCTGGAGAAGAAGATTTTTTCAGGTTTTTACCATATATGGGCATGGCGGCCATTTTGGTCATGTGACCAGGACCGTTTGAACAACTTTTCGTTCCTAAGGTCCCAGGAGGCTCTATATGAAATTTGGTTACAATCGGCCTAGCGGTTTCAGAGGAGAAGTCGTTTGAAATTGTGGACGGACGGACGACAGACGGACGACGGAGCCTTACCATCCTATAAGCTCCCCCGGAGCCTCTGGCTCAGGTGAGCTAAAAAAAGGTCAAGTGTAAAAAGGTAGGTCACTGTCCTGCATTGTTGGTTACACTCAGATGTTCTCACACAGAAGCAAGTGTTGACCAAATATCATGCCTCTAACCCTTATAGCTACTATGAAACTGACATAACATGAATGCTTAACATACAGTAACCTAAAGTTTTTCGAAGTCAGTAGACCATGACAAGTAGGTCAAGGTCACAAATGGTGCATGCATTCTGGTGATCATCTGCTGATGTAAGTCTGTACCAAGTTTCATTACTGTAATCTTTATACATTGTGAGAAAAAGACCTAAACTCAAATGGTTAACATAGGTTAAACTGCTCGCTGATATGAACAAGGATGCTGACACGGGGGGAATAGCATTAGTTTTCTTTTGCTTTGCAAAGACGCGCTAAAAATTGAGACATGAGCTTCAAATGCAAACCATTGTGCTTGTTTAACATATAGAACAGATTTGTAGTTGACAGTACATACCTTCATCAAAATCTGTCAAGTGTTTTTCCACAAACTGAGCCAAAAATGTTCGGCAGTCATAGACGTTCCTGTTACTTTCCTCCTGAAAACTGCCAAGTTAAAGAAATTTATCTAACATGTTATATATATGAATAATGTACTAGGGTTGTGTGGTACACCAGTAAACCGCTGTATTTGTTAAAATGCTATGTTGCATATTAAAGCTATCATGCTATGGATCTCATTGTGACTAAAAGCTATACAAGCGGCGACACAAGAAAACCAACAGTGACTGTGCACCCAGTGCAGACTCAGATCAGCCTGGGCATCTGCCCGGAGTCTTTGCTGTCCGCATGGAGGTAGCTTGGACCCTTAGCTACCCTTTCAGCACTCAGCAAAGAGTCTGATCGGACTGGGCAGATGCCCAGACTGATCTGAGTACCTAACGCAGACTCAGATCACCTGGGCATCCGCCCACTGCACCCAGTTCGATCAGATCCTTCACTGTCCGCATGGAGGTAGCTTAGACCCTTAGCTAACCTCTCAGTGCTTAGCAAAGAGTATAATCTGACTACTGATCTGAGTCTGCGCTGGGGGCACAGCTATTCTGACGGCTTTCTGGTGTCCCGGCTCAATTATGAACTTTGAATTTGATGCTCAGGTGCCTTGCTGATTAAATAGGCCCATTCTTCTGCTATACATTTCCAGCACTAGGATTTTCTACCAACCCAAAGAAGTGTAATAAAGGGACGGAATTGTTTCCCATTTTTTTAACATTTACAATTAACAATCATCAAATATGGATAGGATATGCCCATTTTATCAGGAGAGCAGAGTATCAGAAATGTTTTATAAATCTACTAGCAATTAGGCAACAGTGAAGACCTTGATCAGACTGCTAAACTGTGTCCATAATGTTTGCTCAAGCATTCTGTCCAAATATTCAGGTAAATAAGGGTACTCACTTATCTAGGAACTTCACACCCTCATTTATCATGATGAAGCTTTATGAAGACAGTAGATGGTACTTCTGAAATAAATTAGTAACACCATCTGAGAAAAAAATACCATAAAATAACCATAAATATTCAGGAACTTTATTGGTTCCTGTTCTTGGAATGCTAAAATACATGATACTACCTATCTACTGCCTGGTGCAGAGATCCAGATAAGTAGGGGTAACAGAGATAATTCAGAGATGATTTTTCTTAACTCTCAATCAAACCATATGTTGTGACCCCTCATAAGAACCGTCTCAGGGAGACGGTTCTAATGAAGGATTAGGCCAAATAAAAATATATGTGTGGTTCAGGTTACATGCCCAAAAAAATAGGGTAGGTAGGTAGGCATTTTTTTTTTTTTTTTTTTTTTTTTAAACCACCGGTGCCCAGTTTGTATCAAATATATTCATATATTAGTATAAATGTGCTTAAGTTGTAGTAATAAACTGTTATATGGTTATTAAATCATGAATGAATTATTCCTGCTTTGTGTTTTTGATTGTCATGAACAGTACCAGGCACTTTCAACACGTTTCAGTCATATTACAAAGGTGTCTCACTTGTACAGTGCTACTTTTACAGTGTTCAGATGAATAGGTACTAGATGAATGACCAACTACTGCTCATTTTGGATTTTAACCCCATACATGCCTTTTATAAACTAGGATCAGTTTATGCACATGTAATTATTGCTTCTCCTTTATTTTTTGAGGCAGGATGTGAGATTTGATTGTATCAGTTACTTGATCATTGCTTTAATATGGTTTTACCAGACATGGCAGAAAGACCTGAGCAAATAGTACAGACCCATATCAGACAGTAGTCTGATCAGTCAACACTTTGACATTCCGTATCCATCATTTGGCATCAAACCATTCAAATTCAATGTAGGACAATAATTTCAGGAGACCCGAGAACTTTCAGTTTTTATGGGAGGTCATGAGTGACAGCATAACAAAACTAACAACAACCCCACTCAATCTGACAGACTGGAGGCAAGGAGACTTGAGTCTTCATTGAAGATGGCTATTAAGGTTTCTGATGCTGACAAGAAAGACTGATCAACTAGTTTATGGCAGATGACCAGGCGAATTTGAGTTTGCTGCCCACACAAATCATTTTGTTGGATTTGTCATGCTGTGATGGCAGAATATTAAAACATTAAGAATGAAAAACACTTCAATCACTTAACTTACTTTGAATACTGAATAATGTTTCCAAATATAGGCAATTCTACAATGAAATCTGGTTTGGCTGTTGTTTGAGTTTGACTTGCTTTGGGTTTATCTAGCGGGCGATGATAGAGCTTGCAAATGTCACGCACGCTCATCCCGTTGGGGAATGGCCGGAGCTCATTCCCACCCGCGATATGGGAGCATTTTTTAATGCAAACACGCAAAATGGAAGAAGCCATCGTGAAGAAGGCATGTGCTGATAGACGCTTGTTCGATCGACTTATTACAGGTAAAAAATCAATACAAGCATCATGATAACACGGAGCGAGAAGAAAGACAACTCTTGCATTGCCAGGAAGGCCGAACCGATTCGCCACCAATACGTTCGAACTTTTTTGTAAAAAAGATTTTTTTTTTCTTATTTTTTTTCAAAAAAAAAAATTAGGGTCGGCCCCAAAGCACTAGGGACGGTCAGGTAACCTGAACCACACATATATTTTTATTTGGCCTTACAATATATGTTTCACTGGAGAAATACAGAAAATTACCCCTAAATTATCCCTGTTACCCCTTCTTATCTGGAGCACTGCTGGTGAACAATTGCTTTAATTGAAAGCTGTTGAGGTGTCCAGTGCCTGTGCCTGGATATTATATCCTACTGCTTTACTAAAGCAATTATTTTAACAATCTTGGAAATACTCAAGTACTCAATGCTACATACCAGGTTTCAAAATAACCAAGACTACTTTAAAAAACCTAGACATCCCAGCTGAGGATCAACTGAGGTCTCCTTGATCTAAAGGTGAATACCGCATTCATCCTTTAAACACCCCTGCTCCAATAAGTGCCCCTGCTTCTCTTCGAAAATAATGTTATATTAACTTGTAAAAATTCCTGTTTACATTTCTGGATGAGTTAGCTCTTTAAACTGAGGTCTACTTGTATAGGAAAGAATTTGCTCCTAGAGGTATACTTGTTGATAAAACCAGAACAGGTATGCTCAAGCCATTTTAAAGCGCAGCTTACGCTGTACTGTCACTTACAGATGTGACACATTCAGTGTGATCCGGATTTTTTAGCACGCCAGTGTGGTGCACATATGGGATATTTTATACGCTGGAAACTGGAAAAACGCGTCATAGGCTCACTGGAGCGGTCTAGAATGAACACCAACTGGGATTATGCGCTGGCAAGGCATTTCAATGAATAGACCTTGGGAAGAATTCTATATCACACTAACAGATATATAAACTGTGTTTCTACGGCAATATCCTGTTATATGACCCGCGGGTCAAATAAGTTTTTACGAAAAAACTGACGAGTAAAATGCTCGTTTCAACTGCGAAATTCGTGATCAAGGTCATATAGACGCTTGCATTTATAACCTTTGGTTCCTCCCCTCACACGCCAGCGTATGATAATGTTGGTTGTGTATAGCACAACTAGTAGTATTCATACGCAGACCAGATCAAGCTGCGCTGATGCGCGTTTGTCATTATGATTATCAGTTACACTTCAAACTCGATCTCTGTGTATATATATACTCCTGTTATTTGGCCCGGTATTGATTTTAACATATGCTTTGTACGGTATTTATTTGACCCGGGTCAGATAAGTACCGTACAAAGTATATGGCAGAAACCAATACCGGGTCAAATAATAGGAGTATATATATACACAGAGATTGAGTTTGAAGAAGCTAAAAGTAATAATTTTGCCTCGCAAAGGAAAGGATTCCCTGGGAAAGGGGTTTCTTTGGGGGATATTGCAACAGAAAATGGGGCTTGGTATCTTTTGGGGTAAGTGTCTTATAATTTATCATTTCACAGAAAGGCTGCATTCCGTTGGTGACTTGATTAGGGCTGGAACTTATCTGACCCGGGTCAGATAAGTACCAAACAAAGCATATGATAGAAATCAATACCGGGTCAAATAACAGGAGTATATATATACACAGAGAGATCGAATTTGAAGAAACTAATAGTGAATATTTTGCCTCGCAAGGGAAAGGATTCCCTGGGAAAAGGGTTTCTTTGGGGGATATTGCATCAGAAAATGGGGCTTGGCATGTTTTGGGGTAAGTGTCTTAAAATTTATCATTTTACAGACGTGCTGTCGTCCGTTGCTGACTTCAGTAGGGCTTGAACTTATTTGACCCGGGTCAGATAAGTACCATAGAAAGTCAATAGAAGATGGTTATTGCGGGTCAAATAAGTACTAGCTTTTCAAAATGGTCGACGGAATAAAGCAGTAAATAAAACTTACATTTTAAGACACTTACCCCAAAAGATGCCAAGCCCCATTTTCTGAAGCAATATCCCCCAAAGAAACCCTTTTCCCGGAGAATCCTTCCCCTTGAGTGGAACTTAGAAGATGCTCTCTGTATATATATACTCCTGTTATTTGACCCGGTATTGGTTTCTGCCATATAGTTTGTACGGTACTTATCTGACCCGGGTCAGATTAGTACCGTGCACAGCATATGGTAGAAATATCTACCGGGTCAAATAACAGGAGTATATATATACAGAGAGCAACTTCTAAGTAACTGATAGTTGATATAGTTCCACTCAAGGGGAAGGATTCCCCGGGAAAAGGGTTTCTTTGGGGGATATTGCATCAGAAAATGGGGCTTGGCATGTTTTGGGGTAAGTGTCTTAAAATTTATCATTTTATCGTTGCTGACTTCAGTAGGGCTGGAACTTATTTGACCCGGGTCAGATAAGTACCATAGAAAGTCAATAAGACACTTACTCCAAGAGAATGCAAGCCCCATTTTCTGAAACAATATTCAAAATCCAAAAACTTTTTAATGAGGACTCGTTCCCCTACAGAAGGAGGTTATATGGGAATTGCTGTCTTTATATATTTACTCCTGTTATTATAATCGAATCAATTCGGTTTATTCTGTTAAGTATATCGCAATAATGATTCACTGTAACAGGTAAAACTAGTTTAATCTAAGAATGCAATTCCGTTTGATGAGAGTCGGTTCAATGGCAATTTTGTGTAAAATAGTGTCTTTACGGAATAAATCGCATCAATACAGTTTATTCCGTTACAGATATTGCAATTATTATTCACTATATTGGGTCACTCATGTAGTTTAAGAATGCAATTACCTTTAACGGAAGTGACTGCAATGGCGATTTTGCATAAAAGAGTGTCTGTACAGAATAAGCAGTATCAATGCAGTTTATTCCGTGTAAGGCACTACGAAAATGGTGAAAGTTACGTGGTTTAAAAATGGAATCGAGTTTCAGTGACAATTTTGTGAAAAGAATGGTGTCTTTACGGAATGAATCGCATCGATGCAGTTTATTTCGTTAAAGACATCACAATAATTATTCGCTGTAACGGATCAGTCATGTAATTTGAGAATGGAAATCAGTTTAATGGGAGTTACTGTACTAGCAATTTTGTAAAATAGTGTGTTTTACGCAATAAATCGTATCAGTGTTGTTTATTCCGTTAAAGATATGGTCATATATACTCGCTGAAAGAGATAAAAGATACTGGAAAGAATGGTATACAGTTTAATGGGAGGTACTTAAATGTAGATTTTGTGAAAAATTAGTGTCCATACGGAATAAATCGCATAAATGCAGTTTATTCCGTTAAAGAAATCGCACTAATTATTCGCTGTGACAGGTGAAAGTCAATTAGATTAAGAATGGATATTTTGTTACTTTATACTGATTGTGTATTCCGTTACTAAATCTTTTAAGCAAAACGAATATCGCAAGTCAGTTAGTGTTTAAGTTTTGTAAAATAGACTCGCTAAGGAAGAAATCGCGGTTAATCGCTTCTATTAGCAATATGCAGTTTATTCCGTTAATGGACATTCGACATGACGTTGAAACTGTTCTATTTTAAGAATCAAGCGTGTAGTGACTCAGATCAGAGCCGGGTACTTATTTGACCCGCGAGTCAGATAACAGGATATTGCCTGTTTACATTTCTGGATGAGTTAGCTCTTTAAACTGAGGTCTACTTGTATAGGAAAGAATTTGCTCCTAGAGGTATACTTGTTGATAAAACCAGAACAGGTATGCTCAAGCCATTTTAAAGCGCAGCTTACGCTGTACTGTCACTTACAGATGTGACACATTCAGTGTGATCCGGATTTTTTAGCACGCCAGTGTGGTGCACATATGGGATATTTTATACGCTGGAAACTGGAAAAACGCATCATAGGCTCACTGGAGCGGTCTAGAATGAACACCAACTGGGATTATGCGCTGGCTAGGCATTTTCTTTCTCTCGGTACTGCTCTCGGTCAGTAACTGACCATGATGGCAGGCGCGGGGTGTGGTGCATAAGTTTCAAAAAAAAAAAAAAAAATAGTATTTTCTTATGACAAGGCCACACAGAGTTAAAACTATTTACAAGAAGTCCTCAGGGATAGGCATTACATGCTCTATCCCTGCCCAACCCGAGGTTTACACTATTTTGGACTTAAACTCCTCAACTGTCTCCGCAGAGACAGCTTCAGTTGTAAGCCCATTCCAAGCTGCAATTGACCTGGGGAAGAAGGAATGTTTCAAACCGTCAGAATAAGCAACTGGACGGTGATACTGAAAGGGGTGGGATCTTGTTCTCATCTTCCCTCTACCGGACTCAGACAGATACTTATCCTTATTAACTATTGCCTGGTTATTATGAATTTTGTAGAACAGAGATAGAGAAGCCTGTTGCCGCCGTTCCTGCAGATCTGGCCATTCAAGTTCCTCTAGCATGTCGCTTACATGGCTCTGGTTGCGCCAGCGTCTGCAGGTCCAGCGTGCAGCAGTCCTCTGTACTTTCTCTATTCTACCAATCTCAGTCTGATGATGGGGGGTCCAAACAGGTGCCGCATACTCTAATTGGGGCCGGACCACAGCTTTGTATGCAGCAGCCTTAATGTCCTTAGGAGCCAAAGCCAGGTTTCGGCGAAGGAAACCAAGAGTCTTCGTGGCTTTGCTAGTGATGTTGTTAATATGTTGACCCCATTCGAGGTCATCAGTGATCGAGACTCCCAAGTATTTGGCAGAAGGAACGTTCTCCAAAACTTGGTTATGCAGAACATAGTTATGAATGATCTGCTTGGAAGGGGGATGCTTAGTCACCCTCATGGTGTGACATTTAGCAACATTAAACTTCATGAGCCATGCCTCTTCCCAACGGGCCAGTTTATCCAAATCTTCCTGAAGTAATTGTTGGTCTTCAGACCTTCTAATGTTTCTATAAAGGACACAGTCGTCAGCAAAAAGACGGACTGTTGAACTGATGTTGTCTGGCAGGTCATTAATAAATATCAAGAAGAGTATGGGTCCAAGAACGGAACCCTGGGGGACACCAGACAAAACAGGGGCAGGGTCTGAACAGGTTCCATCACGTACTACTCTTTGAGTCCGTCCAGATAGCCAAGCAGTTATCCACTGGAGGATATGGTTTCTGATACCATAGTACTCCAGCTTGTAAATCAGTCGTCGATGGGGAACCTTATCGAAAGCCTTGGCAAAGTCCATAATAATGAGGTCAGTCTGTTTGTGACCCCTATTATGGGCACCATCTAGGTTTTCATACAAGTCGTGCATGAACTGGACAAGTTGGGTCTCGCAGGACCTGCCGCTTCGGAAACCATGTTGAGACTCAACAAGGATATTATGTTCTGACAAATGTTGCATGATCTGACTCACAAGAATGTGCTCTAATGATTTACAGAATATACAGGTTAGGGAAACTGGCCTGTAATTTGCAGGGTCATACCTTTCTCTCTTCTTATAAATGGGATGAGAAAAAATTACCAGATGAATGGAAATTAGCAAAGGTTAAGTTTCTTAGGAAAGCAGGGAAGACTAACTACCATATGGCAGGTTCCTATAGACCTATAAGTCTCACCAGTATTTTGGCCAAATGTATGGAAAGAATAATTCATACCAGACTATATTCCTTTGTGGAGCACCATCGGATCATTGACCCTGAGCAAGAAGGTTTTAGACGGTTTCATGGGACAACTATGGCTCTGTTGAGGCTAGTACAGAATATAATTAATGGATTTAATGAGGGCAAATCAACAGTTGCAGTGTTTATTGACATGGAAAAAGCCTACGACTCTGTATGGAGGAATGGCTTGTTAGTTAAATTGTATGACATGGGCATCAAAGGGAAAATTTGGGGGTGGATTAGAAGTTTCTTACAGACAAGAGAGGCCTTCTGTCATCTAGAAGGATCAGAAAATACTCGGTTTTACACAAACATGGGTTTACCACAAGGCTCAGTATTGTCACCGCTTTTGTTCAACCTTTTCATACAAGACATTTACAAGCAAGTAGGAAGTGACAGGGTTAAGTTCGCAGATGATGGGACTATTTGGAGTACTGGTACAGATGTCAGTGTACTAGCACAGTCCCTTGAAAGAGATTTGAGACGGATTAAAGAATGGACTTCAAGATGGCGGATGAAAATCAACATTGAGAAAACAGAATTCTGTGTATTCTCCAGGAAAAACGAGGAGGCCATAAAGACTGTTGCCATGCAAATGGATGGGGAAAATGTGAAAAGGACAGATGCACCTAAATTACTGGGGGTAATTCTGGACTCAAAGTTGACTTTTCAGAAGCATATAAATGAAGTAGAAAGGAAGGCCTTAAAGGCAGCTGCATCGTTAACAGTAGTAGGAAGATCTGAGGAGGTCAGTAGTAGGAATATGATAAAATTATATCAAAGTCTTGTTCTCCCTAACTTGGAATATGGTGCTAGTATATGGCAAATAGGAAATAGTCAGCAGCTGGAAAAAGTACAGAGGAAATGTCTTGCGCTATGTTTAGGAATACCAACAACAGCAGGTTTAGATGCAGTGGAAGTAGAATCAGGGATTATGCCTCTGGATTTGAGACGCGAGGAGTTAGCGGTAAGAGAGACTGTGAAAATTATGTCAAAAAATAAAAATGAAGAGATTGTCAAGTGCTTGGATGCCTTTAAGGACAAAGCAGAAGATAAACAAGAACGAATATTATCACCTTTCGGTAAGGCACTCATGCAGGTCAGCGACACAGTTTCCAACACAGGAATAGACATCAGTACAGTTGAGCCAGAGTTTTCCTTTCTTCAACATCTTCAACCCTCGATGCAACGTCCTGAACACTGGAATAACCTGGGATCATCTAAGTCCAGAAGTACAGTGCAGGAACAAGAGGCAAGAGTGATGGTAGAAGGAATAATGATGGAAGCTGGAAAGGACGTGATCTATGGTTTCACAGATGGTTCATGTCGGGGAAATCCAGGTCCCTGTGGAGCTGGAGCATGTCTTTTCTTACCAAATCAAGAAAGAGTTGATATTAAACAGCCAGTATCTAAAAGAGCATCCATACTTCTTGGGGAGCTTGTCGCTATTAAAGTAGCTTTAGACGGCATCAGGCTAGAAATAGATAAAAGGTGTGTGAAGAAAATCCTGTTGTTTTCAGATTCACAGTCCGCAGTTGGAATTCTCACCTTAGGCTGGGAGAATAAATCACACTAATCAGTTGTGGCTGAAATTCAGCAAACAATAGACATATTTAAATCAAAGGGCTTAGAAGTGGATATACACTGGACCCCAGGACATGCTGACATCTCCGGCAATGAAATAGCGGATAAGCTGGCTAAGGCAGCGGCAGAAGAAGCTGAGGAAATGGGGGATATCAGTTCACCAGTTACCACATTGGATATACAAAAAGCAATAAAAGATTCTTGTAAGATGAAATGGCAACAAAGATGGAGTGCAGCCTCAACAGGTAGACATATGTTTGACCTTAAAAATTCAGTGAGTACCAGAGCAAAGCCAGTAGAGAACATCAAGATTCAACGGGTAATCAGTCAGCTGAGAACAGGGTACTGTTTCCTAAACGAATACATGCACAAGGTTGGATTGAAAGACTCCCCTCTATGTACCTGTGGAGACCCAGAGAGTGTGAGTCATTTTCTAGAAGTTTGTAACAGATATGAAGATTGTAGAGAGAGGATCAGAACGAGATTATTTCAGCATACAGGAATTAATGAATTCTCAGTAAGCCTATTTTTAGAGGTAAGAGAGAAGGACCCATATAACCAATACAGAGAAATACTCAATGAAGCATTGGAGGAATTTATCAACAGTACAAAAAGATTTGAAAAAGTGAATTCTTGTTAATATGATTAAATTACCAAATATGTGACCTGAAAAAATAAAAATTCTGTATAAAAAAACAAAAAACAACCGAACCTGACACATCGTGCTACTTTACTAATGTACTTGAGAGTTTCTACCTGTGAAGAAGAATACCAGAGAAACCAGCAACATACCAGAGAGATACTTCGGCCAGAGGGCTGTAACAACAACAACAACAAGGAGCCACATTGGCTTGTAGCCAATCATCAGGTACTCTTCCTTGGGCAAGGGACTGGTTGAAGATGCAGGCAAGGACCTGAGCAATTTCAGCACTGCATTCTTTCAACACACGAGCACTTAGGTCATCAGGACCTGAAGCTTTATGGGGGTTAAGACGGTCAAGTAGCTTTTTGACCCCATTCAATGAATAGACCTTGGGAAGAATTCTATATCACACTAACAGATATATAAACTGTGTTTCTACCTGCCATTAGATCTGTTATAACATGTTTTTTGTTTTTATAACACTGTTTTAATCAAGTGAAAAGTGGCCGAGTCGACATAAATTGAATGTCACGAAAACTAATGATATTGAACATCTGTCAGTTTATTTGCATGCGTAAAGTTTACACATGATTTGAAACTATATTTAATTCATATTTGAAACTATATTTAATTCACATCTCAACCTGACATTAGTTAGTTCATGCCCTCAACTTAATCCCTCCTTTACCACCAATGGAGTTTTGTGAAAAAAGATGTTCAGAATTTCCCGCAATTTAGGCGTACTTGATTCTTTGTACAGCTGCGTACGCCGGTTTCATCTGGAATGTTCTGTTGTCGATATCTTCCTCCGCTGTCAGGAGAACCGTCGTTGACCATAGTAGTTGTTTAACATATAGACATAGATTTTTTCTCGAATTATATATAACAATCAACATAAGCCCTGTAGAGATTTTATTTCGACAAGCAAATGTAAAATAACAAGTTAAGAACTTATGTTATAGAGCAATATGCACAATAAAACTAAAACCAATAAGTTATCAGGATATATACAGCTATCAATATCACAGTCTGTACCGTATATCACAGATTTTACAGTCCTAAAACATATGACATGTGTCAAGTGCACCTGCCACCTTTGTCAGAAAACCGTCAGTAGGGTGGGATAGGAAAACAAGGTAGCTGAAAGGGATCGTCTCCCCATAAACAAGCACCTTGTAAACGAGAGTGAAATAGGGAAAGGGGAGCATACTATAAGGAATTGAAAAGATGTATCATGAGCACATCCTAAGAAAACACGTCAGACTGACATAAAAACGTATATAAAATGTTTATATCACCACCAATAATTCCCCATGCCCACATCGAAAAGCCAGTTATGCTATTAAATAAAACTGGGACTGTGCAAATGTGCTGGGCTTCCCCAATGCAAGATAAGTATGCTTAAAGTTAGCGTCACAGTATATATACAGCTTGACTATACATGTGTCGAATAAATACATGTACAAGAACACTTCAGTTTAGCACCACCACAATAGTGGTCATACAAACAGGATAACATGCAGGAAAGCAATACAGCCAGGCCCAAAGCAGGCTAGCAGGGTGCTACGTCTGAGATGCAGAGCATAATCAAAGGCTTATATCAAGCGAGTACAGTCGTTCCATCATATCATATGTAGTCTCTACCCTAAGTAAGTCAACCATGAAAGGATCAGAGTCTACAATTCCCGACCATTGATGCCACCAAGCAATGTCTTTAACTCGTTGATAACCGAAGTCTTGTAGACAGTAGTGAATCACATTGGTGAAGGAGATGTTGTAGCGTCTCATCTGAAGCCTAGGTGGGACACACTCCATATACCAGATATTGCCTCTTGTGCTCTGGAGTTCATATGTTCCAACATAATACAACGCGACACAAGCTTTGGTTACATTAGTTATGAATATCTATTTACCGACTTAAGTATTTATGAAACATTTAAGATAACAATAAGATATTATCGTATTAAATGTAGCATGCAGCACATTTGAAGCTGTAATAAAAGTCGAGATTAATTTCATGCAAAACATATATTAGCATTTTCATAAAGATTAAAAAGACGGACACAAATGTCACTCATCAACTGAAATAAATAAATAGAATTAAAAAATACTCACCACTATGTCTAGCAACACAGTCCTCGCGTCCTATATTTGTTAAGTATAAAAGTTCTTGCTTTATACTAACTAAAGCACATATGCCTCTAGAATATTGTTCATGTTATACTTCGAATTTAGTCCATATCGGGTGAACTTCACCTGGAGCAAATGCTCCCACATGTAGAAGTTCTTGTTTGGTTTAGTCCGAGCTTCATCAGCAATACACTTGGTCCAGTAAGCATATATATTTACATGCTGTCTGACCAGAATTTCCCCAACCTCTTTATCTGGAGGATCCTGCAACAGCTCATGAGCTGTGGGAAGTTCATATCTGTGTAAGACTTCTTGCAGGGAGACAATCCAACTCCTGTACATGCTATCCTTTACCGCTAATTGCCTGGTATCATTGCAAGTTCTCTTTCCACACAGTCGTTCCTTCTTTTTTGGTTTGCCGTTTCGGCGGCAAGCCAGTATTCAAGTGGTTTAGTGATACCGAGTTATTTTTATCCATATCCGATCGATTTACCTCATCTGCTAAAAATTACAGATGGGAACTTTATTCTATTTTTTGACAGTACATACTTTTTAATATTTCCGTTAAAAAGCACGTATTTCTTTTACAAGTGCCTTGAACTTGGCCACATTTCTTTTTCTTTTTATAAACTGATTGCATAAAAATGAAAATCTGAATTTAATGCAAAGTATTTGGCTTTGCATCCGAAGAAATATACCAAAACCTGTGTCAGAACCTGTGTTTATATATAGCAATAGCGCAAAGCATTAGCTTTTCCAAAAATCATGCAGCGGCGTCGCGAAAAATAGGCCTTAGGGCATCGCATAATCTGACTGGTCAGAGCAGCCGGCACACTGTCCAGCGCCGGTGCATTCATAGGATCTCATCAGTCTTTTTTGGCATATATATTCTTCATGATGATCCATGATGAAGACATCTTTTATGCTGAGGATAGACTGATAAGACTGCGCTAATGCCGGAGTGGGCTGATATGTGTATCTGTAAAAACTGAAAGAGCAGAGTTCAAATTTATTTATTAGATTTAGAGACAAGCGCTTTTGACGATTTTCTTCCCTTATCACATTAACTGAAAAAAGATTATTCCATCCGTCTATGTGTGTGGCTTGTGTATATGTGGAACTGACCGTGTTATGTATGTAAAAGTCGGTAATGTCGGTGAGTACTTAACGCTTACGCATTGCAACAGGCCTTTCCATGGCACAAAGCGATATATTATGTACACATTTTAAGCATCTGATAAATTTCTTTTTGGCCATCAACATGTTCATGAATAGCCTGAACAATTATACATAAAAAGGGGACAATTCAGAATTGTTAACAATTGAAACTCAGAATTGTTAGAATTTGAAACTGTTAGGGATTCATTGACAGCTTTATGACAAAGGATGGGTTGTTTGGTTGGTGCGATGATGCTGGGTATAACTTCCAGTGCCGGGGCGTCCTACTTATTTGGATTATAGTACAACAAGGCCGGCCTACTGTGCTTGCAGTAGGTGCGGGTCGGGGTGTGTGGACATTTGCTTTTATAACACTCTCTAATGTTGCCTTCTTAGTTCAGCTATACAAATGTACAGAGAAATATTTACACTCGTCGACATTTCCTTAGATGAACCTATACTGGGCTGACGATGTTATTACATCCACGAACAACACACATTCATGCAATCTTACGCGTACACAGCGTCACGGATAATTCAAATAGATGATTGGCCGACGTAAAGTTTGATATACGTCATGTCATAGTGACGTATTCATTACCAAACACGTTGGTTAATAACTATTCTTCGTCCTTTGCTTGGCGTTAAATTAGTCAGAACTTTCCGAATGAGTAAACAAAATTGATGTAAAAACATAGCATAAATATAAAAGATAAATTTCATTTGTCGGGAGTTCATGGAAATACGAACGCAATAGGTTCCGTGCTTTGTTGTTCCCAAATGGTGTAAAGCAAGTTATTGTCCAAACAATAACAGCATGCATTTTCTTCTCAGAGTGTCAAAAGTTTGTTCCAGTCACTGCCACTGATGCCACTTAAACCAAAAATAAACTTCAGTAAATATTAATTTATTTCTTCGTTTGATGCCAAGTTCAGATGTGCCAAGATTCCATAGACATGGGTTTGAAACAGTCTTTCCTAAAATTTTGATTCAGTCTAAATGTGACTCAACAGCCGTAAAGAAAAGACTTGTAACTATTTTCCTTGAGACATGACTAACGGCCGGCCAAAATGTTGGAAAACTGTTTCTTGTTGTTGTTGTTGTTGTTGTTGTGTGTGTGTGTGTGTGTGTGTGTGTGTGTGTGTGTGTGTGTGTGTGTGTGTGTGTGTGTATTTCCTCAATTTGTTTTTCAAATAAATTCTACACTTCTTTTTACCTTACACCCGTGGATAATGCCACCATTCAAGAAGTTAGAAATTAAATACTTTGCTAAATAAAAGTAAGCAACAGAAAGTGCACTAACAATCGGGTTCACTTCAATAACAACTCATGAAAATTTCACTGTTTTAGATGTGCAAGCCTTCCTTTTAAAAGGAAATTTTATTGTAGTTCTGCTCTCCTCAGGGAGTTGTCCGGACAATATGTAGATGGCACAGGTAGCAATCCTTTCAGACAGATTCAAAGTTTGCCTAATAATAGTCCGCTGTTACTTCACCAACTTAGAAAGATGACTCTATCTCTACACCAGGGGAGAGTCGGGTAACTTCGGACAGCGGGTAAATTCGGACACTGACATTGTTTCCTTTATATGTCAGTTGTTTGGAACTAAAACAAAAATTAACTGGCCAAACAGAGAAAATCCTGATGAGACGGCTCATTATGAGCCGTCTCATCTGGATTTTCACTGTTTGCAATTGTATGTCCGAATTTACCCGCCTGTCCGAAGTTACCCGACTCTCCCCTATACATTAATTGTGGTTTGACATAAGTCTGCCAGATGCTGATAGATACGTCTTGATTCACTCCGTTCAAGCCATGTAACCCTGCCCCCATCAGAGCACACACAGTATTCTTAGCTGTTCTTATCCTTTCTTCACCCAACAGTACGTTATTTAATTTACTATTACTTTCTCTAATGAATGATTACCGGATAGGACGAAATCAATCCTAGTGCGGATCGGGCTAAATTGGGAAAAGCATGTATGAGAGCTAATCATGTTTTACATAATTATATGACAGAATTATAAGTTCTGAAAAGTTAGATCTCTCGGAAGCAAGGACTACGCCAAACAAATGAAAACAGCGGACTCGATTTCATTACATAACTACCGTACAGAACCGTACCCTTCCTTACCTACATAGATATGCAAAATTTACTCACGTAAGAAAATTCACCATGTGAACGCAAATACACACGTAAGTATATTAGAACTTCTATGCTTAAGGCGAGTATTTTCCCCATTAGACCGGCACGACAGGTCCGAATTTTCAGAGGTATAAAGTGTGCATATTTTTCTTAGCAGAGCTTTCACAAATATGTAAACCGTATGGAATCAGATCATTTCTGATTCAGACCCAAAGACATGGGGAGATAATCCAGGCTGACCTTACCTACCCTAAATTCAAGGTTTTCGCATACCTCATTTTTTGAGGTAATAAACATATTGAAATCAATCTTTTATTCCATAATTGTTTTGTCATAAATGCATGCTTAATACATGCATATCACAATACAAAGCAATAAGTTTCTTCTTGTTACGCCTGATTGGCATCTAAACATGCAAAACCATAGTTATACTTCCGGTCAAAACGGCCAAAAGAGAACGCTTCACTATAACTATAATACAAGTACTCCCCCCACCCCCCCACCCCACCCCCGACCCAACCCCCACGTGACCCAGCATTTCCTTTATCCAGCAGACTTATGCATGGCAAGTACGTAATATATATGAGTGGGAAGCTGGGTTACGGGGGGGGGGGGGAACGATATTCAGTAAGCCAAAGAAGAAGAATGGTCAACAGTAGCACTGTGATCTTCAAGGATTATATTGTGTACCATGACCTTGAAATGAGGTCAAGGTCACATACATATAGTCAAAACTATCCAGTGTTGTCTGTTATGTAAGTAATGTAAGTTAAAAGATAAAAAAGGTGAAATGTATACAATAAATCATTATTTCAACGATCAGTTTTAGGATAATTTACAATTAATCTCAAGAATGACATCAACGTCAACGTATGTTTAACGTACTTTGCATAGACACAAACACTTGAAAATTCATTTGTCATGCAAGTTACATGGCATAGTCATAAATTCAAAGCAAAAGTCAGTGATTCGTATAACTTTTAAATCATGGGGAAAATTCCCGCCTTAAGCATTGAAGTCCTTTGCTCCTGGCTTGAGGGACGAGTCATTTATTATCAGGTGTGTGTGTGGGGGGGGGCATTTAGGGAGGGGGTCGGAATTTGTTTTGGTGATATACTGGGGGGTCGGAAATCAATAATTCTTTGAGTAGGGGGGAGGGGGCATATATTTTTTTAAGTAAATACGGGCGGGGGGGGGGGGGGTCAAAAATTCTTCCATCAGTATTCATTTTTAAAAAAATGTCTCAGCTTCTGGGGCGCTTCGCCGCCAAGACCCCCCTTATTCCTAAAGTTTCAGGCTTTATTCTTTCTTAAAAAGCCATTTATGGAAAAGACATACAAACTTGGGCAGCTTCATATCCAAAAAAAAAAAAACCCAGATCTTTTCATTAATTTGCCAGTAGCCAATTGTCTATAAAATCATATCAAGTAGATGATTTTGTTCTCAATTAAATTTAATGCCTATGTTTGTGATATCAGCTCTCCAGGTGCCTTGGCATCAGCAAAACTATTGTGGCTTCTGGGGGCGCAGCCCCCAGACCCCTGATACCCAATTAATATTATTAACAGGTATAATTATTGAGCATTCGTCAAAACAGATTTATAGGTGCTCCATAAGCAGAAAGAAAGATTAAGAAATGCAGACAAATTTAAAATAGGCCATTAATCTGCATGATTAATTAACCTGTCAGAATAAGAAAATGTTCTTTGTGCTTCATACAGGTTTTAACTGAGATCAGTCTGACATAAAATAGGTAATATGGTGTGTGTGTGAAGGGTAGCTGGGATGGAGGGCGGGGGTCATAATTTTTTTGTCACCTATCTTGCGGGGGGGAGGTCGGAAAAATATCTGGTGAGACTGGGGGGGGGGGGATTTTGGTGAACCATATGAAAATGTACCCGGCCCCCACCTGATAATAAATGACTCGTCCCTGACCAGGCGCAAAGTATATTTGCACATATGCAAATTTGTTCCTGTAGTATTTCTCATAATATGAACTTTAAAAAAAGACTTGAATATATACTAGAACCAACTTCTAACCGACCACTTATTTATAGCCTGTTTTCTGCTAAATAAAAAGGACAATCGAACACATGTTTCCATTTTTAATTAAGTTGTAGTATTTTTAAAGTAAATCAAGTAACTCTGAAATAAAAATCTTATCCGTGCACCATTGAATAAGTGAAAGATAATGGTACCCCTGTTTCCGAAAATCGCAACATTTCAGCTGATTTTCACGATTCGGACAGAACCACATTTCGGAATCTTGTCAGCATATGCTTATGATTTGTGCGAATATTTAGAAAATGTTTAAAAGAACTTGAGAATTCATAATATGCATTATTTCAATACAGAATTCAAAATTTTAGTCACAATTAGAAAACCTTCTCCACCATAGTCATAATCCTTGCGAAGTTCGAAATGGGGGTACATGTGCACCCTTTGCTGCCAGGAAAACGATATTAAAGGTATTGAGCTCAAACATTTTACAACGTTTACATGACACATTTGGAGTACTGAATATAAGAAAATTATGCCCGGATACCATCTTCAAACGACGGTGTTCAAGACAAAGCAAGTGGTCGGTTAGAAGTTGTTCTTAGTATATATTTGTGTCCCTACCTGTCATAGCATGGGGCATGGTAGATTTGGGTATGTTGTTGCATCCAATTTGCATTGGTATGTCAACGACACAAATACACTGTATGACCGCTTCTCTCCGTCAGTGCCAGAGGTGATGGCGACATACTATTTTGGGGGATCCATTCTTTGTGTATCAGCTTCAGCATTGCCAGACACATTGCCATGACAACTTTTTCTGTACAGTATCTCGTGAGTATACGCTTTCTTAACAGATTTTAGGGTTATCTGTAACAAACACTGACGTATGAACTGTAAATTTCATGCAAATCAAGCTTGCGAATCAGTAGCGAGTGGAACAATTCCTAAACCAGTCAGTGGATGGATTCTAAACAGCATTTGCGCATGCCAGAAAGTTTGACTAGGCTTGCATGAATATATCACTGGGACAAGCCATATCACTGTGACACTGACTTCCATTTTTAAGGCCACAAGGCTTAGGGCGCGTTTACACGAGCAAAGTTTCTATGTCACATAAACTTTAACAAAGAAAGTATGACAAACAATTTGCGTTTACACGGAGCAAATTATTTGTTAAAGAAAATGTGCCTTAGGGCGCGTTTACACGAGCAAAGTTTCTATGTCACAGAAACTTTAAAGGTAGGTTCCTGTACTTTGGAATGCATCATAATTTTGATGATCTTTCATCCAAGTTGTTGGAAAGCACTTATAAAAGGGAATGAATAAGTTTCACTAAAAAGTGTAAATAAAAAAATATTAGAAAAGTTGTTTTGCAAGGGATTTCCTAACTCTGCTTCGCACACCAGTTAGCGCTATTTTTAGTTCGCGCCAAAAATAGATAACACAGCTGAGGTCATGTTGCATTGCATTTTGGGATAGTTTTAACCCATCCACCATGCCAGGACCTCTAGGAGAGCTCACGACAAGGGAAAATTGACCTTTGGAGAATGGCATCAGAAATCGCGCACTTATAGACATAATAAACATAGTTATTTTTAGAACTGGAATTCCAACGAAAGAAAATAAACCAAAAGGGAAAACAACTATTTTCTTCAACATCTGACGAGTTTCTCAGTAGCAACAAATTCAGAAAAATAAGAGAATTCAATACTGCTCAGAAAAATACGAAATTATTTTGTGGAAATAATTGTTATCGCTAGTACAGGAACCTACCTTTAACAAAGAAAGTATGACAAACATTTTGCGTTTACACGGAGCAAATTATTTGTTAAAGAAAATGTGCCATAGAATCTTTGTCACATAAACTTTGGCAATGAAATATTTGCCGCAGTGTTCACACGACCAAATATTATTCGTCAAAGCTACCTGCAGCGATGAAACAAAATCTTTGTCACATTTTCCACGCTTGTAGCAATGTTCTTTGTTACATAATCTTTAGCAAAGCTCTCCGTTTACACGGACAAATTTAATTTATCAAAGTAACTTTAACATATTTATTTGTCAAAGAAACATTGTCATATATTGGCATTTACACGAGCAAATTTTTCTGTGACAAACCTACTTTGTCATAGAAACTTTGGTCGTGTAAACGCGCCCTTAGAATCTTTGTCTCATAAACTTTAGCAATGAAATATTTGCTGCAGTGTTCACACGACCAAATATTATTTGTCAAAGTTACCTGCAGCAATGAAACAAAATCTTTGTCACAGTTTCCACGCTTATAGCGAAGTTCTTTGTTACATAATGTTCTTGCGATGCTTCCCGATTATGGAAGATGTACAAATTAAAACACAAACTCCGATAATGAGTTAAAACGATCTATAATTCTGCTGCGCACGGCGCTTCTACTTTTTCATAACAACCTAGCAACCAACGTCAGTAACGTTACGTACGTTAAAAGCCGAGACTAACGTTGGGCTTAACAGTAACGTTATTTAAACAGATAAATTTATACGTTATTAAAATGTCCTCATTTCCATTCTTCCCCTCCATCAAAATATTGTATTTTGATTAAGTTATTTGTTTCTTATTATTACAAGATATTTTATACATGTTTAGATAAAATAACTTTGTCTCTCCAATATGAATAAAATCATAAAAGTTTGCTTTTCGGTATGAATTAATTGTTAGTCAATTTAGATATCGTACTCCAGTGGACACAGTTTATTTACGGATCTAACCAAGGTACCATCTCCAACTTGAACCTTGGCAACACGCACCCGTCCGTCTGTTCCTGGGTAAACTTCGAGAATCCTTCCTAGTGGCCAGTTCCCGCGTGTAGTATCAGGGGAAACGACAATGACGACCTCCCCGACTTGTACGTCACGATGTTCTCTGTGCCATTTCTTCCGAGCGCTGAGAGTAGGAATCCATTCGCGCAGCCATCTATGCCAGAAATGCCGAACCAACTCTTGGATCCGGCGCCATCGCTTTCGAAGATTGAACTGCGTGCTGTCGACTGATGATGGAGCGAAATGACCCCCAATTTGGCCGTGCAAAAAATGATTTGGGGTCAAAGGAATGTCATCGTGTGGATTAGCCGATTGGTATGTAAGCGGCCGAGAGTTAACTAGTGCCTCTGCACCAGTTAGTGCTGTCATTAACTCCTCGTCTGTTATGTCGGCATTTCCTAGTATGGCGTTGAGAGCTTTCTTGGCCGACTTTATCATAGATTCATGCACTCCGCCAAAATGTGGAGCGAGAGGTGGAGTGAAGTGCCATACTATCCCCTTGTTTGATGTCGATTCTTTGATTTTGTCCTCGTCTAATTGCAGAAGCAACGCTTTTAATTCTTTGTGAGCAGCTTTGAAATTTGTAGCATTGTCTGAGTAAATTTCTTCAGGAAGTCCTCTACGGTTCACCATTCGATAAAATGCGTTTAAGAACGAGGATGTATCTAGTCCAAAGGCGACTTCCAGGTGTACTGCTCTGGTAGCAAGACAAGTAAAAAGGCATAGGTACCTTTTTTGACGACTTTTGCCCCGTCCTTGTACTGTGATGTATGGGCCGCCGAAATCAACTGCTGTCCTGGAAAACGCCCTTAATGACGTTTTTAGCCTTGATAAGGGTAGTGGCGCCATGATCTGCCCACAGGGTTTCCCCTTCCGACGTCTGCATTCCATGCATTCTTTCTCCCATTTGCGTATCACCTCACGTGCAGAAATAATCCAGTATCTGGCGGACAACGCCGCTAGGGTTTGGTTGGTCCCTGATGCATGGTTCCCCGTTTCATGGAATTCCTTCACAATGAGTCTAGTTATTCTACTATTTCGTGGTAGTATGACGGGGTACCGGACATCGTATGACAGGAACTTTGCATTCTGTAAACGACCGTCGGATCTCATGAGCCCATCATCGTCTATCTTTGGTCGTAATCCTATAATCTTGCTGTTAGACGATAACTGTCGTCCATGTGAAAGGGCTGCCCATTCATCCGGGAACTCTGTATACTGGGCATATCTAATGAGCTGAATTTCGGCATTTTTCAGCTCGCTGGACAGTAATTCCCCATATTCCCTTTCCTTCCTGAACTTTTGACAATTGTTGATGAATCGATTGATCCAAGAGAGAACTCTTCGCAAGCGTAACCAGCTCGAGAAACGGCTTGGATCTAATGGGAATGTCAAACTGCCATCTCCTGAGGTAACAGTAAAGTATGCCCCGTCGTGGATTGGTGATGTTCGCATATCAGATGTTGCTGTCGCACATCTCTTCAACTCTACATCTCCAGTTGGTTTTTCGAATGATTTCTTTGCAGGCCAGTTTTCTTCATCTTGTCTTAAAAATTCGGGTCCTCTCCACCATGTATTACTATTTACCAAATTTGCTGCACTCATTCCTCTGGTGACGCAGTCTGCAGGATTCTGTGCCGTAGGAATATACCGCCACTGTTCTGGACGAGTACTAGTTTGGATCTCACCAACCCTATTGGCTATAAAAGGCTTGAACTCGCGACTTCGACCCCGAACCCACCATAGAACATTGACGCTGTCGGACCAGAAAACGCAGTCGTTCATATTTACATCGAGAACCTTCGCTATCCTCGATGTCAGTCTAACGCCGATTACGGCACCCATCAGTTCCAAACGAGGAATGCTTACTGCTGTGGTTGGTGCTACGCGTGTCTTTGATGCTATTATAGTGCTAGAGATTGAACCATCTTCGTAGGTACATCTTGAGTATACGACGGAACCATATGCACTTTCAGAGGCATCCACAAAGGTTTGTAACGACATTCTAACCAGCATTTTTGATTTGTCCTGAAGACATCGTGGGATATGAAGCTGTTGCAAATCACTAAGTTCTTTGAACCATGCACGTGCAGACGTCGCTAGCGTTTCGTTTAGTTCATCGTCCCATTCTAGACCTGCTGACCACATGTCTTGCAGTAAAATCTTTGCTCTAATTGTGAAAGGAGCTAGAAATCCAATAGGATCAAAGAGTGTGGCTATTTTCTTCAGAAAATTTCGTTTGGTATACAACATAGTGTCTTCTGTTGCGTTTTCTTTGAATGTAAATGCGTCTTCACTGGCTTGCCACCACACACCGAGCGTTTTTGCACATGGCAGTGGGTCGGTATCTAGATCCACCTCCGACTTCCGGTCTTGTAACGGTACCTGTTCCAACACTCTTGATGAGTTTGATAGCCATTTTCGGGCGTACATTCCGGCTGCTGATAGCAATCGAGCGAGTTGCGTGTAAAGTTCTATAGCACGTTCTTCGTTCGGTATTGAGTCCATAGAATCATCCATGTATGTTGAGTGAAGGATGGTTTCCGCTGCTATGGGATAGTCACCTTGGAATTTCTTTGCATGCTGTCTTAACACGTACTGGGCCTGAAAAGGTGACGAATTTACGCCAAATACCACCCTGTCGAACTCAAAGACATCCGGTTTACGAAAGTGTTCGCATCCCCTCCATAAGAATCTGTGGTAGATTTGGTCCTCTGGAGATATGCCGATCCGTAAGTACATCTCAGCTATATCACATACCAAGGCCACCGGGAACCGTCTAAAACGCAGCAATACGTCGAACAGATCTTGTTGTAGTTTAGGACCTTGATGTATGGCGTCGTTGAGTGAAACCCCATGACATTTGGCCGAAGCATCAAAAACAATCCTGGTCTTTGTAGTTTCTTTATCTGGTCTTAAAACTGGGAAATGCGGCAAAAACCATTTTGAACTTGACTGTTCGTGTTCCGGTACTTTTCTCACATAGCCCTTTTTGATGTAGCTTTCAATGACTTGCTTGTAGGCAGTTGCTAAATTGGGTGAACGCTGAAGCTTCTTTTCAGTGTTTTCCAGCCTTTGTAGCGCCATTTTATAATTGTCTGGTAACTTCGTTCTGTCTTCTCGCCATGGAATTCCGACGCGATACATTTTATCATCGTACCGAAGTGACATTTCAAGTTTGTTCAATGCCGACTTTTCTTCCACTCGAATTATTGGTTGTTCCTTTGACGACGGAGTGTCTTCGATCTCCCAAAACTTTTTGAGATTTGTGTTCAATTTTTCGAGTTCTGTTTGATCCCGCACGAAAAATGTGCTCGAAAACCGTGTTTGTAATTTTGGCTGGTCATTCGATCCTGGGATCCCGATACAAGTCCATCCAAGGGGCGTTAATCGAGCTATGGGCTCACCTGGTCTACCTCTCACCTCCTCTACAGCATGGTGAAGATCCGCGCAATCGAGCCCAATGAGTACATCTACACGCGGTCGCATGTTGGTGTAGGGAAATACAATGTTTTCCAGATGAGGCCAGTTTCTCTTGTATTTATTCCAGTTTACAGCTTCCATGTCCCCTGTAACCTGATCTGCAGTAAACGCTGTGACATTAGTACTCACATTGCCACATAAACTTTCTAACAGGACTTCGATTGGTCTGGTATTAAATGTTTTTATCTGCCCATTCAACACATTAACAGTGACACGTTCTGTTTTGCCTTGTAAGCCCAGCTCCGCCGCTACATCCGAATTAATGTATGTTTTCGTACTGGCATCGTCTAACAAAGCATTTACTTTTATTGACTTACCACCACTCTTCACCATGACAGGAACAGTGCGAAGGGCAATGAAATCAGGTTGATAATCCTCTTGTACCATCAAAGTTGTTACATCCTCTCGCCCCTTCCCCTCCGTACGCGAAGTAAGCGACTCCAACGGGAGAGAACTCGATCCGTTTGGTCCGTGGTTCGGTTCGGTCATGTCAACAACCTTCGGTACGGTTTCGCTAGACGACAATGTTTTTGCTTCGGTAGCTCCCGAATTACGATCTTCTTGGTGCAGCAGCTTATGATGCAATTGTCGGCATGCGTTTATCCCACACTGGCGGCTTCTTTTACATGTTTTACCGTAGTGCGTATCTCCTAAGCAGCGGTAACACAACTGGAACACTCTTGCTATGTTCCAACGCTCAGGTACACTCTTTTGTATAAAATCATTACAAGACCAAATATTGTGCTGTTTATCACATACCTGACAGGGAAGAGTGCTCCGACCACGGTTGTTGTCTGTCTCACCAAACAGCGTTCGCTGGTTTCTGTATCTTGATACTGGTCGCGTAGTTTGAGTATATTCGTCGTCACCATTGAATCCGCGGACTGTCTCAGACGCGATTGTCTGAAACTCAGATTCTTGGATAATCCAGGTTCGTAAGGAAAGGACTGATTCCGTCTGGCCATTTTCGAATATCCAACGATGATAGCGTGCCAGCATGCTTTCTGGGAGTTTTCTCTGCAATTTCGTATACAATGATCCAGCTCCGAGCTCGTGGTTTCGGCCGGCTTCTTGAAGATTTATCATTGCTACGTCCAACAAATCAGCATACTGTTCGAGATCCCTAGCATTTCCGAGTCGTATTTGCTGAAACCGCTCTAACTCGTCCAGGTATATAGCGATCTGGCGGCGTTTACCACCAAACTTCCGCTCCAACCGTTCCTTTGCTGCTTGGTACGCCACCGCAGAATGTCCCAAATTTTCTATAGATTTGAGCGCCTCACCAGCAAGATATTGCCTCAGCTGTAATAGTTTGTATTCTGGAGTTGCTGGGGCACTATCTATACAAGCTTGAAAAGCGGCCTTCCAATTCGAATATGTTCTCTTATCTCCGGTAAAAACGGGTATTTGTACGCGTTTTAGCTGCCTCCAAAGGTCCTGTCCTATAGACGGCGTTTCCTGGTTTGACAACGGAGATGTGGCATGTTTAGCTTCGTGATGTTGTTGAAATGAGGCAGCGGTCGCATGTACTCCTGATGACTGGACCTCCTGTTTCCCAACAGTGCTTTCACACTCTGCATTCCAGTCTTGAGTTCCCGGTAGAGTGTCGGACAAAAGATGACGCCCAGAATTCGGTATCTCGTCAGACTGCAGGGGTCCATGCTCGTGCGTATTTCGCTCAAGTTCACTGGATACAGGGTAACGGCGAATAGGTGTTTGTTTTAAGGTCATTGGTAACATGGAGTTCTTGTGTATTTTTAAATTGGAAGACGTTACCTCATTACTTGTCTGTGGTACCTCCGTAAAAGTTGCTTGCTTTCTATCTGTCTCTGATCGACTGTCCCAAAGGTTCATTTTTTCTCGAAAGTCAATTGAAAATATGCTCGATCGATCGTCCTTCTGTGAGTCCAGATAATCCTGTTTTGCTTCGTGTGCTGAGTGAAACTCTTCTTCAATTCTTTCCATTTCGCTGATTATTTTCTGACTTTTCTGTAGTTCATTATTTTCGAAGTAGAATTCAGAAAAATTGGATAGTAATTCAAGCACAATGTCCATGCAGCTGTCCATTTTCCTGCAAGCCTCATCTATGGCTCGTCGGCTGGGCCCTTCTTCGTTATCTATCAGGGACAAAAGTTTATTCCGTGCGCGTGTAAAATTTGATTTACCTCGGCATTTATCCTTTTTAAATTCCATTTCCAATCTGGCGACGTCGACGTTGATCTCCCGATAATTCCCGATCTCGATTCTATTCTCCGATGTTGCCATTTTCTTTTAACTGTTAACGATAATGTAACCTCGCTCTGCTACCAAAATGTTCTTGCGATGCTTCCCGATTATGGAAGATGTACAAATTAAAACACAAACTCCGATAATGAGTTAAAACGATCTATAATTCTGCTGCGCACGGCGCTTCTACTTTTTCATAACAACCTAGCAACCAACGTCAGTAACGTTACGTACGTTAAAAGCCGAGACTAACGTTGGGCTTAACAGTAACGTTATTTAAACAGATAGATTTATACGTTATTAATATCAGGAAATGACTTTATAAATAAGCATCTTGCTTACTGTCAAATCCTGATACTTTTGAAATTGTATTGTAGTATATGTATGTAATTTATAGTTAATAAAATATCGTTTAAACTAACAGTAACGTTATTTAAACAGATAAATTTATACGTTATTAAAATGTCCTCATTTCCACATAATCTTTAGCAAAGTTCTCCGTTTACACGGACAAATTTAATTTATCGAAGTAACTTTACCATATATATTTGTCAAAGAAACATTGTCATATTTTGGCATTTACACGAGCAAATTTTTCTGTCACAAACCTACTTTGTCATAGAAACTTTGCTCGTGTAAACGCGGCCTTTAAGAGTCATCTCAAGAAACAGTTTGTGGATTTTCACCAAAAATGCATGTCTATCACTGTGACAAGTCAACGGGCTGATAACCTTTGCCTCAATTCTAAGGTTTACAAGAGGACGTATGATTTTAGATTGGCATAAAAATATAATGTGCATTGTATCTATTGAACCAAAGAGTAGATTTTCTCCAAACCTTGTGATTAATTCACTGGGACAAGGCAAAGAGCTTTGTATTTTCACTTGGTTGGCTGAACCCAAAGTCGCAGAAGGCCATAGTGAACCAGAGTGAATTTACACCGGACTTGCATAAATATCCAAGCAGCCATTGGAAAATATGATGAACTCCTGATCTTGGTCCAGAAACGGATATTTGGGTGGTTTGGCTACGTCTCAAGGTCTTCTGGTTTAGCAAAGACAATTTTACAGGCCACGGTGTAAGAAAAACGAACAAGAGGTAAACAGAAGAAGAGGTGGGACGACAATATTAGAGAGTGGACGGCAATGAACTTTACCAGGTCAACTAAGGCAGCTGAAAACAGACCAATGAAAGAAATTGTTGCAAAGTCACCTGTGGTGCCCAGACGACCTTGCAAGGTTATGGAATAGAACAGAATAGAATAGTATAAATATACCGTAAACAGAAACATTAAGCAACACTATTAGAATTTATTACCCTCCTACAGCAGAAGTCAACAACAAGTTGGCTTCTTTAAAATGAATTCAAAGGAAAGGTCTGCTGTGCAATGTTACGCATAGGTGATGTCACAAAAAGTGTACTGATTCATCATTAAAGTCACCCCCATCATTATATGTGATTCTAATCATACATCAAATGGAAGTACCGGGTGTTTCATAATATCTGTCTTTATTCTGTCAATATACAACATATATCTTGGAATAAACTTTTAGCAGTTATGTAAGAATATTACTTGTTGTTAAATACTTTAAAGGTATTGCCTTCGGGATAGTAAGTACTCGGATTTGCATTTTACACCATGTGCTCATTATAACGTCCATTCTGAGCTAAAACGACGTCAAGTGACCGTTTGAAATTGTTAACTGCATTTTCAAGAGCCGCGACGCGAGAAAACCAACAATGTGGTCGTGCGTCTAGCGCAGACTCAGATCAGCCTGGGCATCCGCCCAGTCAGATCAGAGTCTTCGCTGTCCGCATGAAGGTAGATTAGTCCCTTGGCTACCCTTTAAGCGCCTAGCAAAGAGTTTGATCAGAATGGGCGAATGCCCAGGCTGATCTGAGTCTGCGCTGGGCGCACGACCACATTGTTGGTTTTCTCGTGTCGCGGCTCATTCCTTTATGTTTCATTGCTTATCATATGGATGTCTCTCCCGACTGACTATTTTAGTTCTTGAGTCCTTTCAGGAGTAGGGCTGTACACGCTTTCTTTTAGATATCCCCACAATAAAACGTCAAGAGGGCTCACTCGGGTGTCAGTGTGAGAACTCATCCATAGTGTAAACGACACTGCTTTGCAGCATCAGTATCTTTTAAATGCTGCATAATATTTTTTAGGGTATAAAATTCAAATCGAATTTCAAACATTATCTAGACATTTGTGGCACTAGTAAATTTAATCATGTCTCCCAGTAATCTCTGCACAGACCTTTTCAAAGAGACGCTTAACTTACTGCTGTTTTAACTTGCTCAAAAGTTTCAGCATCTCTGGTAGATCTTTGGCTCCCAGGGTTGCTGTGCCTCCTGTGTTATACTGAGCCTGGATCTTCAAATCTCTTAAATAGTAAATTTATCTACATGTAGTTTGCATTTATATGTCCCAAGACTGGTTGATTCTTTTTCATAATTTTGGTGACCGATTTTAGTGAATAACTCTACCAATATAACTTAACTACTTCACAGCACTGTTCTTAAGAAGTTGCCATCTTTAAAGCAAGCTGCAAGGAAATGACGTCATAGATGACTTAATTATCTCAACTATATTTTAATGTTAGTAAAATCACTGGGTGGTTGCTTAGTCCCGGTGGGCGATGATTTTTTCTGACAATCGTCAACGATTTTTTCTGACAACGGTCCCGGATTTTTTCCAAATCGTCAATGATTTTTTCTCCGTGACGTCATAACAGAAAACTGGTGCGACAAAATGGTGAGTTTAGTCGATTAAAACATTTATTTACAAATCCTATGCTTATTCTTGGTAGAGATTAGGCAAATTAGATAAAATACACATGTTTAACGTGGTCAACAGATAAAAGAAACCTGGAAATTTTCGTTTAGAGTACATCTTGAAGAACTGTCCTCTATGTCTATGTCTGCGAAGTTTACCTTACGGTAGTGTTAGTTTTAATCATAAATCGGTGTTGGGAAAATGTCTCATTATTTTTTGACACTTTACAGTAATATAAATAGGTCTGTAAGCCCATTATCATTTTTCATAGGTCCCGGATTTTTTCCTACAAGTCCCGGATTTGCTCCTACAATAGATTTAAAGCGCCTGATTTTTTCTGACAACGCAAACCACAAAATGAGTGGTTATTATGATACACGTCTTCTTACGCCTGTTTCAGTAACGTTTCTATTTGTTTGAGAAAATCTGAAGTTTCTGTTTTAAAAATTTCAGTATGTAATGCCATTGAAAAATTGATGGAGCGTAGTAAACACTGTTTGCCATACTCCCATACAAATGATACTAGCTATTGCGGAATTACAAAATCTTGGCAGAATAACGTCTAGATGTCGTCACTCTGGCATGATTTTGCAGTAACATCCAAATCACGAGCTGCCGCTGCTAGCCTCAGCAGCAGCTGCTGATAGCCTCGCAGCAGCTGCTGGTAGCCTCGCAGCAGCTATTGACGTTTTACCCCAGTAAGTTTGGTTTTAGCCCACTTTCTAGGAACGATCGGCTTGATATAGGTAAGTGTTCTTGTAAGGGCTGTAAAGCCCAAAATAATAATGACAAATGATGATAATAATAATAATAATAACGTCTGTGTTTGTCTATGCGCAAAAAGATGAATAACTGTAGTTGCAGTTATACAATAATAGGATTATCTTTCGCAGGCTTCTCCCTTGTGCCTATATATAGTTTACAGACATGTTAACTTATTTCCTTTGCGAGAATAATATATACTAGAATGGAATAGCTACAGAAATAAATTAAAAAAAAAATAATAAATAAATACAAAAAAAAAAATAAATAATCTATTTCCTTGGCAAAGATTAAAACATGGTACATATAAGAGACTGAATTAGAATAGTTTGCTTCCCTTACATACCAACAAAATATAATAAGCTTCTAAATTATAACTAAAAAAATAAAGGTGTACCGTATTCGACCCGCTTAGCGCACTCTGCGCTAAACATTAAATACTTTCAGTAGACATTCTTCCTAATAAACGCACATTTCAAAGAATTATTATATATAGAAATAAACTGAATCATTAGAGAAAAGCTGCATATAGTCATGCAGGATGGAGATGCTTTGTAAGTGAAAACTGTAAGATTTTATAGTGTTTTCAGCACTTGTAACAAGCAATCAAAGGGATAAACCAGTAAAAATATGTGCGCTAAAAATCATATGCCTCAGAACTTCCCATGATCTGCGCTTATTGGGTCACGTGCGCTAATAGGGTCGATTACAAAATATAAATTTGGACGGCTGTGTGCAACTATAGTCATAGTTACGTATCGCTGACCACATGGGGAACGTCGTTAGGAGAAGAGAAGAGAACAAAACAATATACATAGGACTTGGACGAACACTCGGCGCCAGGGGTGTGCAACTATAGTTACGTATGCACTTGGCGAACGTCGTTAGGAGAACTGAAACAGAACAGTACATAAAAGTGTCGTTACGAGAATTGAAATACACATACAATAAAATCCAACAGATTGTTACCCCCGCACCTCAGCGGAACGAATCCATAGTCGCAGTAACGGGGCGCCGTTACTGCGGCTATGGATTCGTTCCGTTACCACCGCACCTCAGCGGAACGAATCCATAGCCGCAGTAACGGCGCCCCGTTACTGCGGCTATGGATTCGTTCCGCCCCGTTACTGCGGCTATGGATTCGTTCCGCTGAGGTGCGGGGGTAACGTCGATATGAGAATTGAAATATGATGATGTCCAACAGATGGAAACCGCTGAGCCACTTCGGGAACATCGTTACGAGAGATGAAAAAAAATCAGCAGTGCGAATGCAGGTTGGGGTGGGGAAGGAGACATTTTCAGCACTCTTTTATTTGGTTGATACATGTAAAAAATGCTGAAAAATAAAGTTTATCATATATCTCAGCCCTGTCTCGTAGATCACACCTGTAATCTCTTTCATCGGAAATTTGTGTTACAACAATAATTCTGGAGAAGCAAGAAATTTTGCTGGTCAAATAAAAGTATTTGCTTTCCCAGTTCGCAGTGAGCAAGTAGAAAATTGTTACATTTGTCAGGTCTTGGTCAGCCCATTTATTGATATCACTTATATAAAGAATGGATATCAAAACTTCGAATTATGGATGTCAAATATCCGATTTTATGGATATCACCAATTCGAATTATGATATCACTAATTCGATTTATGGATAGCCACAATTAGAGTTACTGATAGCTATGGGCAGTGGCAGTATTATGGAAATACATATGAGCCGCGACACGAGAAAACCAACAATGTGGTTGTGCACCCAGTGCAGATTCAGATCAGCCTGGGCATTCGCCAAGTTTGATCAGACTCTTCATTTAGTGCCCAAAGGGTAGCTAAGGGTCTTAGCTACCTCCATGCGGACAGCGAAGACTCTGATCAGACTTGGCGGATGCCCAGGCTGATCTGAGTCTGCGCTGGGTGCACAACCAGATTGTTGGTTTTCCCGTGTCACGGCTCATATATGCAATTCGAAGTAGGGATATCCATATTTTAAATAAGTTATATCAAGAAATCGGGCTGAATAACTGATATCCATAATTTGAATAGTAAATATCCATAAATAATCGCAGAGCAGTCGTTATTTTAACTTATTATTTGTAACGAAGAATATCTGATATCCATAATTCTAATTAGTGTTATACACAAACGGGCCCAAATATTGATATCCGTAACCCGAATTATGGATTTTACTTAATATTTAAATTATGGATATCTAATAATCTTAATGATTAATGGATATCACTAATTCGACATTGGTATCACCTATTTGATTTATTGATATCCATTAGTAATAAGTGATATCCGATATCCATAATTCGATTTATGACCATCCATAAATCAAATTATGAATATCCAAAAATCGGATTTGTGATATCCATGATACAAATTATATCTATTAATAATTATGATTTTCGGATATCCTGAGTTCGAATTATGGATATCGATAATTCGAATTATGGATATCTATAAAAATATTGATGTTCATAATTCGAATTATCACTAGGATACGTGTGCAGTGTTTGAGAGTCCGCGTATTATTTAATGTTATTAATTACTATAAATGAAATAAACTCAGAGTTAAATATGACCATTAACATCTTAAACAGCGTTGAATTTCGGAGTTAAAGTACGTATCTTATGCTACGTTCCCACTGTCGTGAGAGCCGTTACGAGCGCCACGATTGGCCATTCGTAGCTTATCGTGGAACTTCTATGAAATTTCAGGTTTGGATACGAGGTGGTGCGAGTCGATACGTTATGGTACGAGTTGTTGCGCTTGGATGCGATATGGTCAATTTGAGATGACACGATCTGGTCTCCCGTTCAGATACGCTCACATACGTTCTGACAGGATTGTCCCGATGGAGTTCACGATTGGTTCTCGATCTGACACGATCAGCACGATCGGGGTCCCCTATTTGGGACGACCTGGTGCGTGCAGAGACGTCCATCGCGAACCAATGCGCTGTGCTGCGATAGAATACGATTGTGGTCGCGATGTGTTTCACGATCAGGATCGATTTGAGCTACGATTGGACCCCGACGGGTATATATAGAGCCCGACTGACCATGTACTTCATTGGTTCTTGACCTTGTATCATTGAATGAATACTACAACCCACAAACTTTGATGATGGCAGGAGTTGAGGATGATGACAACAAGACATTCACCTTATTACTGTATACAAAAATCATAGCAAGAGAGGAAGAAGATGAGCAGTAGCAAGATCAGCCACAACCCCTGTCACAAAGGGCCAGGAAATCTGCAGTCAGGCAGTTGTGGATTCGACCATGGCTCTGCTCGCGTTTACTCGCATCTTCTTGTATGAACTCGTATCTGCTCGTGAGTCATTCGTGTCAGGTCGTGAGCAATGGGACACAGCAGAGCGTCAAAGATCTTGACAGCTCGTGTGGGATCGCAGCTAATATTAACAGAGCGTGGTGTTTGCCTTGTTCAAGATTGGTCCCGATCACCACGATTTAGATGCACGATTAAATGCGATCTCTCGCGCTTTGTTACAATCCAATACGATCTGGTGCGATTATCCCGACTGAGAATCAATCGTGTTGATCGTAGAAAATTTTTTGACCGTCAAAAATTTTTCTACGATCAACACGATTTCCACGACTGAACTCAAGATCTGATAATATCTGACAGGATCTGATAGGATCACCACGATTAGTCCACGATTAAGACCACGATTTCAATCGTGCTGTTAATCGTGATAGTGGGAACATAGCATTAAAAAAAAAAAACCATGACGATAAAGTTGTCTCACAATACCGTAATACCGATATATCGCAAATCCGTTTTCGCTCAGCTTGCAAGTTAATTTAAGGTAGGTCAGTAGTACCTCTGGCATCAACTGTCAACTGCAGCTGTACAGAAAGAAACAACTGCTGCTGCCTCTGAGACAACACCAGGTCCGCAACTTCAGCTGAGACTCCCTCAGAAGATACTATAATTAGCTATTCAACATGACATTTATTTTTTCTCATCGTTTTTAAATTTTCCTACAGATCTTGGCCACTCTTTTCTCTTTTTCCCTCTCTTCTTATTTGCCTTTTTATTGCTCATTTATCCCCTGTTTTTAGTTTGGCTCTACTTGTTGGGTAAGATCAGCAAGATGTTTGAAAAAAAGACAAGGTCAAAGTTAATTTTCAGAAGTTAATTTTTCAAGTTTATTTATTTAATTACAATTATTTTTTCCTGCATTCAGAGCTTCTAGTGTCATCCCAATGTATGTGTTTGAGGACTAATACTAAGAGCATGCAAGACCATGGTACTGGTATAAACAGAGAAATAAAAACAACAGAATCCTTGAATATGCAAGGTCGTTAGGGTTGTTCAGAAAGCCATTGTCAGCATCAACGAAAAAAAATAATATATATATTTAGGCAGCAGCTGATGTCCCTCTGCTGCCATATATTTACGTAAGTTTTATTTTCTCTTTTTTCCTTCAAATATGTGTTTTCAGTGTAGACACAAAAGTGTTTTGTTTGTTTAGGTACTCAAACTGGTGTTTGCTTTTTCACATAGCCACTTTGGGTGTTTTGCATGACAGATATGCGTTATATGTAGTTTAGGGCTCGCAACGAATTAAGTTACCTTTCAAATATCCCTTCGGGCACATGGGGCTTGATCAGCTTTGAGCCAACGTCGATTCGACGTCATGATATCGAATCGGCGTTGGTTCAATGCTGGCTAATCATAGTGCCCGAAGGGATATTACAAGAAGAGTCACACAGTTCTCTCCATTTTGCATAAGAGATGTGCGTTATATGTAGTTTAGGGCTCGCAACGAATTAAGTTACCTTACAAATATCCCGTCGGGCACATGGGGTTTGATCAAGTTTGGACCAGCGTCGGTTCGACGTCATGATATCGAATCGACGTTGGTCCGATGCTGGCTAAGCATAGTGCTCGAAGGGATATTACAAGAAGGGTCACACAGTTCTCTCCAATTCGCATGACAGATGTGCCTTATATGTAGTTTAGGGGTCGCAACGAATTAAGTTACCTTACAAATAACCCGTCGGGCACATGGGGTTTGATCAGCTTTGAACCGAAGACGATTCGACGTCATGATGTCGAATCGACGTTGGTTCAATGCAGGTTAGGCATAGTGCCCGAAGGGATATTAAAAGAAGAGTCACACAGTTTTCACCAAGCAAAGATAAGGTCTAAGTGGGATAGGTTAGGATATAGCTCATAGGAAAGAAATTAATAGCTTTAAGTATTAATGATTCTTGACTCACATATTATTCTGTATTTATTAAGGTGATATTATGCACTTATTGTACTACCTGTCACATCGTTTATATTTGTATTGCATGTATGTACATGTATATGCTCAAGGGCTACATAACCTATATAGCACTTGAATAAACATTCTTCTTCATATATGTATATATATATATAAACGCTACGGGTGTGAAATGAATTTGTGATGCAACATTTGGTGGTGAGAGAGACACTTCCTGACACTCTTTTTATTGCAAGACTGACATCTTTTGATATTTTGTGCTGGGGCCTAATATTTGTTGTTTCTAGTTGTTGATAGAGAGTGTTGCAACTTTTTCTACTTTGTTGCTGTTACGCTGCTGCTTCTGTTCGTGGTATGACAGTGACAACTGCTGCTGATGTTTTCAATATTCTTTTCTTTTTTTAAGATTGATATATGCTGCCTGTGATAATGGTGTTATTAAAAGTGTCAGCCACTGTTTATAGTAAGGATTTAGGCTTATATTACTGTTTTTGCCGTGTGTAGTATTTGCAGACACTAATGTTGGTGGTTTGACAGGAGTAACATCTGCTGCTCCGCCAGTTTTCATAAGCAGATGCTGATGTTTGTACCAGAGACCACATCATCTGTCGATATTGAAGATCAGAGGGACATCAGGTGCTGCCATTAGTACTGAGAATAACTTTTGCTGCTGCTGTAAGTAAAAGCAATAGCTGCTGATGGCGAAGTCAGTTCCTGATGCTGGTGTCATAAGCAGCTGCTAGTGTTTTTTTTATAGTTACACCACCATCTGCCGATATCGGAGAACAGAAGGACATCAGCTGCTGCCATAATGTATTCAGGATAACTTTTGCTGCTGTTGTTGATGAAATCTTCAGCTGCTGATAATGTAGTCAGTTGCTGATGGTGGTGTCATAAGCAGCTCCTGATGTTGTTTATTAGTGACAGTGACACCAACATCTTTTGATATTGGAGAACAGCGGGACATTAGCTGCATCCATAAGTATTTAGAATAACTACTGCTGTTGATGAAAGCATCAGCTGCTGATGGTGATGTCAGTTGCAAATGAATGAGCTGCTGATGTTATTATTAGTGACAGTGACCCTACCATCTGCCGATATCGGAGAACAGAGGGATATCAGCTACTGTCATTAGTATTGAGAATAACCATTACGGATGCTGTTGATTAAGTATTAGCTGCTGATGGTGATGTCAGTTGCTGATGGTGGTGTCATAAGCAGCCGCTGCTTTTAGTAAATGACGCTATCATCTGCCTATATCGGAGATCAGAGGGATGTCAGCTGTTGCTGTCAGAGAGTGGCTTTTCCCCCTTTCCCCCCGGAAAAATGGCTATAGGAAGGACGGCTATATAGTGGATTGTCCGGACCTCATAGAGCCATTTTCCCCCATAGTCCTTTTTCCCCCACCGGGAAATTGTCTATTAGTGAATTTGGTATGACTATTGGTATTTTGCAGAACGGAACGAAACGGAACGGAATAGAACAGTGACATTTAACGAAATTAATCGCATAAGAAATGTATAGGTACTTCAAGGGAGGTAATATAGTGATTAATTCAAAAAAATCGATATGCAAATTTAGCAACCATATTTTTGTAATAATCAATAATTACTAATTTAAGGAACAAGCAAAATTGAACTGAACTGAACTGGATGTGATTTCATCATCATATTTCAATTCTCATATCGACGTTACCCCCGCACCTCAGCTTCTCATCGCATATATATATACGTACACATACGCATGCAAGCTACAGGAAGATTACGAACGGGTGCTTTGTCTAGTCATGTTTGATTTAGTAGGGAGTTTACTACATTGAAAATCATAATCGAAAGTGTGTCCCAATGGGAGTCGATCCCACGACTCCTGCATAAAAGGCAAACACTAGTCCAGGCATTCCGCTGCGCGCACGCACAGTCAAGCACAAAATTATACAAATTTATCCACACAACCACGTACACTCATATCCGTTTTTGGCTAACATGGAAAAACAAAATGACTACCTGTTTTCCAATAAAACAAAAATAAGACAGACTGATGGACACATGCATGCGGTTCTAGCATCTATTATCCATCGATATTTTATGGACAGATACTCATATTTCTGTTTCAGTCATGAACCTTACTATTATAAGTGGAAAAGGAGCAAATTCCACTATGTAGCGTGTTTTCCTGCAATCATATTACCAGGGGGAAAATCCACTATGGAGGGGAAAAACGGCTATGCAAAAACACGTATAATAGATTTTCCCCGGGGAAAATTGGCTATATAGTCATATTTCCGGGGGGAAATTCTACTATATAGCCATGTTTCCGGTGGGAAATTCTACTATGGAAAAATCATAGTCATTTTTCCGGGGGGAAAAACTACTAGGGGGGAAAAGCTACTCTCTGACAGTTGCCACTAGTGTTTAGAGTACATTTTGCTGCTGCTGTAAGTAAAAGCATAGGCTGCTGATGGTGGTGTCAGTTACTGATGGTGGTATCATAAGCAGCTGCTGGTGTTGTTTTTAGTGGCACCACCATCTGTCGAAAGCATTAGCTGTTGATGGTGGTTTTTAATTGGTACAATTGCTAATGCCGCAGTTGCAGTTAGTACGGCTTATCGCTTTTGTCTTATTCTTTTCTGATGATAGAAGTAGCAGATTTTATGGGTTTTTTTAATTCACACGCTGCTGCAGCTGGTTGTAAATTAGCCGCATCCTGCAACCTAGGTGGAGAGTAAGATTTGCTGTTGTTGTCTAAGGGGAGGAATGAAATAACTTCTACTGCTGTTAATTTGAAGATACAACAGCTGCTGCTGTTGTCACAGCAAATATCACAGAAACCATCAGCATCAGTGTTCACTCGTTGATAAACAACAGCACAATATAGCACTCTAGTCACGTACACCACAAGAAGTAGTAACTCTCACTAAAACTTACTGCAGATATCACTCCGTCCACTGTCAGCAGCAGCTATCACCCTCGTAACAGAAGGCAGCAGCAAAGGTTAGTTTCGTCTCCAGAAGCAGCTCCTGGTATCATGAGCATAACCACCAACAGATGGTAGAAAAAGATATAATTCAAGCAGCAGCAACTGAAGTCACTCTCACTTCTTTCCTTCAACAGCAGGCAGTCCACAAACAGATGACATATACAGATATTTAATCCAGCAGAAGCAACACCTGCCATTCTCACTACCTATCTTCAACAGCAGGCAGTTCATCAACAGATGGCAGATACAGATATTCAATCACGCAGCAGCAACAGCTGTCACTCTCACTACCCTTCTTCAAAAGCAGGTAGTCCACAAACAGATGGCAGATACAGATAATTTGATACCTATCTTCAAAACGGGCAGTGCACAAACAGATGGCAGATACAGATATTTAATCCGGCAGCAGCAACAGCTGTCACTCTCATTACATATCTTCAACAGCAGGCAGTCCACCAACAGAAGGTAGATACTGATATTTAGTCCAGCAGCAGCAACAGCTGCCACTTTCACTACCTATCTTCAACAGCAGGCAGTCCACCTACAGATGGTAGATACAGATATTTAATCCTGCAGCAGCAACAGCTGTCACTCTCACTACCTATCTTCAACAGCAGGCAGTCCACCTACAGATGATAGATACAGATATTTTTAATCCAGCAGCAGCAACAGCTGTCGCTCTCACTACCTTTCTTGAACAGCAGGCAGTCCACCAACAGATGGCAGATACAGATATTTAATACAGCAGGAGCAACAGCTGTAACTCTGACCACTTGTCTTCAACAGCAGGCAGTCCATAAACAGAAGGCAGATACAGATATCTAGTACAGCAGCAGCAACAGCTGTCACCCTCACTACCTATCGTCAACAGCAGGCAGTCCATAAACAGAAGGCAGATACAGATATCTAGTACAGCAGCAGCAACAGCTGACACTCTCACTACCTATCGTCAACAGCAAGCAGATGGCAGATATAGAAATTTAATCCAGCAGCAGCAACAGCTGTCACTCTCACTATCTATCTTCAACAGCAGGCAGTCCACCAACAGATTGCATGAACAAATATTTAATCCAACAGCAGCAACAGCTGTCACTCTCACTATCTATCTTCAACAGCAGGCAGTACACCAACTGCTTGCAGATACAAATATTCAATCCAGCAGCAGCAACAGCTGTCACCCTCTCTACCCTTCTTCAACAGCAGACAGTCCACAAACAGAAGGCAGATACAGATATTTAATGCAGCAGCGGCAACAGCTGTCACTGTCACCACCTGTCTTCAACAGCAGGCAATCCACAAGCTGCTTGCTGGTACAGATATTCAATCAAGCAGCAGCAACAGCTGACACTCTCACTACCTATCTTCAACAGCAGGCAGTCCACCAACAGATGGTAGATACAGATATTTAATCCAACAGCAGCAACAGCTGACACTCAGCTGCTGCTATTAGTAGTAAGAATAGCTTCTGCAGATGCGTTTGATAAAAGCATCAGCTGCTGATGGTGGTTTTGCAGTTGCTGATGGTTGTGTCGTAAGCAGGTGCTCATTTTCGTATTAATGACAACATCATTTGGCGATATTGGAGAACAATGGGATATCAGCTGCTGCAATCATGAGAAAGAATAGCTTTTGCTGCTTTTTATATGAAAACATCAGCAGCTACTGTTGGTGGTTTGGCAGCTGTTGGTGGTGATGTGGTGGTGATGTGATAAGCAGCTGCTGATGTTAATATCTGCGACCACATCATTTGCCGATATGAAAGAACAAAAGGACACTTGCTACCTATTAAAAGTAAAAATAGCTTTTGCTGCATCTTTTGACGAAAGCATCAGCTGCTGATGGTTCTTTGGCAGCTGATGATGGCGGTAACATAAGCAGCTGCTGATGTTACTGTTAATTACACCATCATCTGCCGATATCGGAGAACAAAGGGACATTAGCTGCTGCGATCAGTAATAGGAAAAACTTTTGATGCTGATTTTGATGAAAGCATCAGCTGCTGATGGCGGTTTGGCAGCTGGTGATGGTGGCATAAGCAGCTGCTGCTGTTATTATCAGTGACCACATAATCTGCCAATATGGAAGAACAGAGGGGCATCACCCGCTGCTGTTATTAGTAAGAATAGCTTCTGCTGCTATTATTAGTAAGAATAGTTTCTGCATCTGCGTTTGATAAAAGCATCAGCTGCTAATGGTGGTTTAGCAGTAGCTGATGGTGGTATCATAAGCAACAGCTCATCTCAGTATTAATGACTAATTTGCTGATCATTTGCTGATATCGGAACAGAGGGACGTCAGCTGATGCCATCATGAGTAAGAATAGCTTTTGCTGCTGATCTTGATAAAAGCATCAGCAGCTACTGATGGTGGTTTTTTGCAGCTGCTGGTGCTGGTGTCATAAGCAACTGCTGATTTTAATATCAGTTGTAAGGGTAGTATATACTTGGCAAGCAGAATTCTCGGTTGGAAGAGAATTATCACATAAATGGTTTATTAGGTGTGAATCTATAGCCTCCCTTGAAGCGAAATACTCAGAAAATTATGTCCGGAAAATGCTATTTATTGTGCAGTCTACAGGTTCAAAAGCCGTTCTTCAATTAGCAATATAATCTGCCTGAATTATGTATTATCTCATGTGCTTTCATTTTGTGTTGTTAGTATAATTTAGTTAAAACGGCTGAGAATGGAAATTATGCTAATAAAGTTGGTATTTGTCTATAATATCTGGTTTATACTTATGATAATTTATATGCTACGGTAAAGTGTGATTGTATATTCTGATACAATTAATAAGTTTTCCAATAGATACCAAGTTTTTTCCTAAGAAGTCGTTCTCAGGAACACAAGTAGGCCTACCATGTTTTACTTGATCTCAAATTTCCGAAATCTGATCTTTGCTAAATTTCCTCATCCCCTAACTCTGGGGTTGGGCTGCAAAATACGTTCACTTAAACTAAAATAAGCTTGCTAGTTAGTGTTAGGCTATAGAGGAAACATTATCTGAAATCATGCCATTTTTCATTAATGTAAATAAAATCATTGAATACAAATTACTTTTTTTATATTCTCAGACAAACTCAAAAGAAGAACCCGTGGGGAGAAGGTTTGCTATTGTTCGTCTGTCTGACTGTCCTCGACTGGGATTGGTCGTCCGTCTGTCTGTCCTTATCTGGGTCTGTCTGTCTGTCTGTCTGTAGGACAGTATTTGTTCGTTAGTCCGTACAACACTATTGTTCGTGTTTAGTGTTAGACAGGGCTATTGACCTGCCCGGGGGTGCTGATTGGGGCTAAACGGACAAATACTTATGTGTATAAACTTGTACAAAGCATAAGAGAGCCAATATGATAGAAGAAATAGTGCGATATACTATTTCAGGACAGCTTAATACTTAAGTTGAGAGCTAACCTATTGCGTTTTTTCCCTTTGAATTACTAAAGGGCTCGTCCCGTTACATTTTTGGGGCTCATCCAGTTACATTTTTGGGGCTCGTACCGTTACACAGTGACCAAATTATCTGCCGATATGGAAAAACAGAAGAACACTTGCTGCTGCCATAAGAAGAAAGAATAGCTTTTGGTGCATCTTTTGATGAAAGAAACAGCTGCTGATGGTTCTTCGGCAGCTGCTGATGGCGGTATCATAAGCAGCTGCTGATGTTACTGTTAATGACACCATCATCTGCCATCAGTAGTAAGAAAAATCTTTTGATGCTGCTTATGATGAAAGCATCAGCTGCTGATGGTGGTTTGACAGCTGCTGATGATGTGATGATGGTGTCATAAGCAGCTGCTGATGATAATATAAGTGACCACATCGTCTGCCGATGTCGAAGAACAGAGGGACAGCAGCTGCTGCCATTAGAAGTTAGAATATCTTTTGCCGCTTCTGCTGATGGAAACATCAGCTGCTGCTGATGGTTTGGCAGCTGCTGAAATTGGTGTACAAAGCAACTGCTGATGATAGTTTTATTGACAACATCATCTGCCGTAATCAGAGAACAGAGGGACATCACCTGCTGCCATCATGAGTAAGAATCGTTTTTTCTGCTGCTTTTGATGAAATCATCAGCTGCTGATGGTGGTTTGGCAGCTGCTGATGTTGGTGGCATAAGCAGCTGCTGCTGTTATCATCAGTGACCACATCATCTGCCGATATGAAAGAACAGAGGGGCATCAACTGCTGCTATTAGTAGTTAGAATAGCTTCTGCAGCTGCGTTTGATAAAAACATCAGCTGCTGATGGTGGTTTGGCAGCTGCTGATGGTGGTGGCATAAGCAGCTGCTGTTGTTATCATCAGTAACCACAGCATCTGCCGATAAGGAAGAACAGAGGGGCATCAGCTGCTACTATAAATACAAAGAATAGTTTTTGCTGCACCTTTTGATGAACGCAACAACTGCTAATGGTTCTTTGGCAGCTACTGATGGTAGTAGCATAAGCAGCTGCTGATGTTACTGTTAATGACACCATCATCTGCCGATATCGGAGAACAAAAGGAACATAAGCTGCTGCCATCAGTAGTAGGAAAAACTTTTGATGCTGCTTTGGAGGAAAGCATCAGCTGCTGATGGCGGTATGGCAGCTGCTGCTGCAGCTGTGTCTGATAAAAGCAACAGCTGCTGATGGTTGTTTTGCAGCTGCTGATGGTGGTTTTGCAGCTGCTGACGGTGGTGACAGAAGCAGCTTTGCTCTTTCTGTTAATGACACCATCATCTGCCGATATCGGAGAACAAAAAGGACATAACCTGCTGCCATTAGTAGTAGGAAAAACTTTTGATGCTGCTTTTGAGGAAAGCATCAGCTGCTGATGGCGGTATGGCAGCTGCTGCTGCAGCTGCGTCTGATAAAAGCGTCAGCTGCTGATGGTGGTTTTGCAGCTGCTGATGGTGGTTTGGCAGCTGCTGATGGTGGTGGCATTAGCAGCTCCTGCTGTTATCATAAGTTACCGCATCATCCGACGATATGGAAGAACAGAGAGGCATCATCGGCTACTATAAGTAGTAAGAATGGTTTTTGCTGCATCATTTGATGAAAGCAACAGCTGCTGATGGTTCTTTGGCAGCTGCTGATGGTGGTCAGTAGCACTATCAACGGTAAGTTTTGTTCCAGTAGCAGCCCCTGTTATCATTACCATCACCAGATACAGATATCATTTCAGCAATAAAACTAAAGTTACTCTAATTACCTATATTTTAACAGCAGGCCGTCCACCAACAGATGGCAGATACAGATATCATTACAGCAGTATTAACAGATGTCACTTTCTCTACCTATCTCTAACAGCAGGCCGTCCACCAACAGATGGCAGATACAGATATCACTCCAGCAGTATCAACAGCTGTCACTCGCATTACCTATCTTTAACAGCAAGCAGTCCACCAATAGATGGCAAATACAGATATCATTACAGTAGTAGCAGCAGATACCACTATCACTACCTAACTTCAACAGCAGGCAGTCCACAAATTATGGATATCAATAATCCAAAGTGTGGATATCCAATAATCTAAATGAGAAATGGATAGCACTAATTCGAATTATAAATATCGCAATTTCGATTTATTGACATCAATAATTTGACTTAGTGATATCCATAAATGGGCAAATTTGTTGATATATATAAATCGATTTATGGATATTCATGAATCGAATCGGTGATATCCATAAAGTAGTTAGACTAGTTGATATTCATACTTCGAATACTGTACATCTATAAGTCGAATCACGGATATTCATGAATAATTATGGATGTCGCTTATTTGTATAGTGGATAGCACTTTTTCACTTATCGATATCATAAAACGATAATGAATAGTTAACCGGCACCCCATAGAGGTTCGGTGATATCTATCTTATATTACTTACGTAAGATATAGGAAATCCGCTGGTGACAGACGGACGCATAGACTGGCGGATGGACAAAAGGTGTTGCGGAATATATTATCATATACCTCAAGAACCTTTAAGCAAGCTTCATAGTCTAGTTGACATGGTGCATTGCTGGAATTGCTTATAATTGTCAATCTTTAAATAAAGACTCTCTCAAAATCAAACTCTTACAACTGTGAGCTCTGGCCAGTTGGACATGGTCAGGCGACATAGTTTCAACGTCTAAGTTCTCGCAAAAAAAGTCTTTTTTAATCGTAAACGGGGTTCCATAGCCCACAACCTATCATCATCACCCTCCCATCGACCGGATACATGTACATGTATGACTGAAACCTGTTGAACAGATCGTAAAATCGCAGGTCTTTTCTGAGAAAAAAGTGGGAAAAGAATAAAAAATATAACCTGAAAATGTCATTTCTTAAGCAGATGACCCATTCGAACATTCTAAGACTTGTCTCCGAATCAATCCTTGGTCTGTGTTACGTGTATTTATCGCAAAAAGAAAGAAAAAAAATAAATGAAATATATGCCGTGAATCCAACTCGCTGCATTTAGCTTCCCTATACGTTCCGACTGGACAGAAAAGCGTTAGCTGGGCACCTCGCGTTAAATCAACATTGAAACAACCTTGATTCAATGTCACGACGTGGAATCAACGTTGAGTCAGTGTTGATTCAACTCTGTGTGCCTGCTGTGAGGAGACAACCGATGGTAGGATAAACCCTTTTCACTGAAGAATTTACAGTTTAAAATTTGCAAAAACCCAATGACAACACTACTGAAAATGTTACATGACGTTTGACTCTCCGTATTTTTTCAGTATTTTCTTGTGTATAAATACCATAAATCATTGCAAGATATTGTTTAGCATTAATGCTTCACCCAAGCACTTAGCTGATTAAAAACACACAAAAACTCTTTCCCTACACATAAATTTGTCTTTTAAACGGTATGCCCAATGAGCGTTGGCATTTTTTTTAAAAAGCGAATACTTGCAAAATGAACGAGAACTGCTAATGTCTCACACTTTCTATACATGCAGCTGCACTCTCAAATATCAATAGATTGGCATTTTTGTTTTTGTTTCAAATCCAGGCATGTAGCAATCGTTCATTAGGTAGAATTTGCAATATATTAGAGTATGACGGCTTCACACATACTTTCCTGCATGAATTTTAGTCAAAAACTATAATTTACAGAGAAATCCTCAGCAGCAGCTATTGTCGCAGTAGCAGCTGCTGTTGGGAGATCAGCAGCTGCTGTTGGGGACAGCAGCGGCAGCTCGTGATTTGGACCCCTCTCTGATTTTGAACTCCTACTTACTATGGTTAACAGATATATGACGTCATTGTTATAAACTGTTTGCCATGTTCCATCAATTTTTCAATGACATTGCATACTGAAATTATTTCAACAGACTTCAGACTTCAGATTTTCTCAGACAAATAATTATTCTCAAGTTACCGGTATTCAGTTCCGTGTTATACATGTAATGTGCAACACCAGCCATGCCCCTAGCAGCGGCTCGGCCACTCTATTTTCAGAATTACTCAAAATGAAACAAGCAAATTCAACGAATTTATGTCCCCCGCCTTGGAAACTAGGTCTCCACTGTATATACACTAAGCGTTTGAGCTGGAAAAACGGCTAAGTTAAAAATGTGAAAAAAGTAATAAAAAAAATAATGTGAGGATTATATCCAAACCACATGCATATCTTCAGACCATGATCAAAACACCTGTGAAGTTTCAAAGGAATGGGCATAAAACTGTAGGCGGAGTTGAACACACAAGGTACCCACTATCTATTCACTTTGACAGTAAAAATGTATGAAAAATGGCTAAGTTCAATTTGCAAAAAAAGTAATAAAATATAATGTGAGGATTATATCCAAACCACATGCATATCTTCAGACCATGACCAAAATACCTGTGAAGTTTCAAAGGAATCGGCATAAAACTGTAGGAGGAGTTGCGCACACAAGGTACCCACTATCTAGTCACTATGATAGAAAAAACGCCTAAAAAATGACTAAGTTCAACTTGTAAAAAAAGTAATAAAAAATAATGTGAGGATTATATCCAAACCACATGCATATTTTCAGACCATGACCAAAACACCTGTGAAGTTTCAAAGGCATCGGCATAAAACTGCAGGAGGAGTTGCGCACACAAGGTACCCACTACCTAGTCACTTTGATAGTAAAAACGCCTAAAAAATGACTAAGTTCAACTTGTGGAAAAAGTAACAAAAAATAATCTCAGGATTACATCCAAACCACATGCGTATCTTCAGACCATGACAAAAACATCTGTAAAGTTTCGAAAGAATCGGCATAAAACTGTAGGAGGAGTTGCGCACACAAGGTACCTACTACTTTAGGGGGAAGGAAAGACGGAAGGACGGAAGGACGGACGGACGGACGGAAGGACGGAAAGCCAAAACTATGTCCCTCCGCTTTTCTTCGAAAAGGCGGGGGACAATAAATGTTTCCAAAATGACCAGAAATTATATAATCTGTCCTATGGTGAAGTTTGGCGAGACGTTTTTCGGCCGCCACACAGCACTTATTGCACTATGATGGAGTACATGGGAACTTTTAATAGCCGCACGGCACCTCCAGCTTCATGTGAAGTTAAATAAGATTTGAAATGTTAGATTTGTTTACGAAAATGGAATGTCGAAAAAATGAAAATAGCAGACTCGGTGTAATCTGCACTTGAAGAGAAGATTCAAGTTTGAAAAAATGACTTCTGTTGTAATGTCTTTTACGTAGTTCTTGCTTCTGAAGGATTCATAGTTTCGATTTTTTCATCATTTGCAGGATGAAGGCAAAAACAGTAAATGCAAATACTGTCTCAAGTCATTTCCTGATGCCACTACGACCCTTCGACATTGTGTTGAAAAACATGCAAACGAAAAACTTTGTCTTCTGTGGCCGCTTTGTAATGCAGAAGGAAATCTAATAACATATAAAGCAAGAGTATTTGATGTGTTAGGCAGTTCGTTAAAATGTAACATACAAAATATCCAGTTTGCAAACACACACAAGAACAATCACACAAAGTCCTGTCCAAAAAATTCGAAGAATTAACACACCTACAAAATCTGTTCATAAACAGTTATTCACTGAGCACGACAATGAAATACATAGTGAAGCAGTGATTTCTGATTTCCCTTTTTTGCTGCCTTTTATCTTTACCTACAACACGGGGCTAACACCAATTTCCCACGCCTGTGCTGTCAACAGAGCCAGTCAGTTTCTATACATGCTAAAGTGGTTGTCGACCGAGACAGTCGACAGAAGTATCATTCGATCGAGAACCACCTCATTATAGTATACATGTGTCATCTACCATAACTGATACTGCTTACTACCTCCTTCTCCGTCGCGAGCTACTTCCTTTGGCATCTTCAAATGGCGTCTTTGTACGGTTCGGTCGACAGCACAGGTAAGCAAATTGGTATTACCCCCGTGTATACTCGAAAAGTAATCAACTGTATAAATGTGCGCAAACAAAATTTTACCTGGAAATTATCTGGCAAATCGAACAAGAATGTGGAAACACGTGGGTGGGAGTAGATCTCCTGACTTTGATTTTGCGTAGTTTTTGACGCCACATCAGAGATCTCGTGACGTCCAAGGTCACAGTGACGTCAGACTATCTGATACTGGCATTTCAGTCAATGTATTTTATTCAAACAGCAATTAGGTTATATAATGGAATCAAAAGTATGAGTAGGCCTGTGGCCGTATTTAAGGATGTAGGGTCTACTAAATCAATGAATTTGCTAATAGGGCCTCCACTCCAAACTTTTTATGATATGATTGCCACTCTTTGGTTTTGCTTTTGTTAGACACTTCCACATCATCCTCTAGGGGCAAACAGCGTTTACATCCGATATCACACCACTGAACATGCTGAGCAACAGCAGCCCAGGTAACTCAGTAGGTTAAGCGCTGGCCTGGTTCGATACTGGCTAAAGGCGGAAATCTATACATCGTAAACGATATTCCACTGCACATAGCTTTTCATTATCCCCCTACCGTCGTCTTTATCTGACTGAAATACTTTAGGAAAGGAGTCATTCATCCATCAATGCTTAGCAACACCACACTGAAGCGAAATAGAAAGGAGAAAGGTTAATTTGCTGACGCCAGCAATATCAGCTTGGAACAATCTGCTCACTGTAATTATAAAGTATAAGGCACTGTAATTATTAAGCATAAAAGGTAAAAAAATCGTCTCTTTCTGTCGTGTAATGAATGTTTTCACTCATGAACACCTGTAGTGATAGTTTTCCTTGAGGCATACCACGGCACACATGTCAGTAATGCTTCTGATGTTCAATCGGCGAAATAAAATTAGATCACACACTAAAAAAATCTAATTGCTGAGTCTATAATCCGAGTTTTTGGTCTCTGAAATGCAATATATGTGGTAGGAAAAAATCCGGGACACTGTAGGAAAAAATCCGGGACATTAAATTCGTTGTAGGAGCAAATCCGTGACATTTGCTGTAATTTTCGTCCTTGGTTTGCAGAGGTTATTTCACTGAAAAAAATGTGACAAACGACTAAATGCGCTCATAAAATGCTTCAGAAAACAGCCTGTTGCAAAAGATCAGAAGAAAATATAGAAAATAAGTTTGTTCACTTACCCTTTTGCTTCGTCACGCTTACGAGACACAAATTGTCAGATAAAATCGTTGACGATTGTCAGAAAAAATCATCGCTCACCGGGACTAAGCAACCACCCAGTGAAAATGGTAAACTTTTTACTTTATAATTATAGCTAATGTGTTATTATAGCTCAAAATTGGCTATGCAATAAACATTCTTTATATGGACATTATTATGAAACACTGTACTTAATTAACATATATTACCATTCGACAAAAAAATGCTTGCACAAAAAGCTGGGGATAGGCTACTTTCAGAAACTATTAAAAGTTTATGCCTATTAAAAATCCATGAAAGCCACAAAAACTTTGGTTTACATATCAAAAGTCGACACAAAAGTCTCCAGTGGTAAGCTTCAAGCATAGGCGCGGGTACGGGTGGTGAGCGACAAGCCTACGCTTATAATAGTATTGAATCCTGAAAGATTGACTACATTCAGCAGGATACAGTCATTAGATTAACCTCCATTCGGATTTTAAATGTAACTATATGATTTAATTAGATTGACCACAGCCAACCAGAACAACTCTCTTCAAACTGGCCAGGACACGAACAGACTCGGTGCGTGGAGGTGAGAGTTATTGATTCGTTCCTCCTGGGGTCATGGTTATGAGAATTGGACAAAACAACGCAGTCAATGCGCTCCTCTGCACTAGCTAAATTGTTAGGCTACTGCGCTACAGGCCTCTATCGATATGTGAGCCGCGACACGAGAAAACAAACAATGTGGTTGTGCGCCCAGCGTAGACTCAGATCAGCCTGGGCATCCGCCCAGTCTGATTAGACTCTTCCATAAGCGCTTACAGGGTAGCTTAGGGTCCAAGCTACCTCCATGCGAACAGCGAAGACTCTTATCAGACTGGGCGGATGCCCAGGCTGATCAGAGTCTGCGCTGGGCGCAAAACCATATTGTTGGTTTTGTCGTGTCGCGGCTCATGTATGTTTGTGGTTGCTCACTGGGTCGCGTTGGTTTCAAAGAGCACTTCGCATGAAAAGGCATTCATCACTGCTGCACTGGAAATATGGGTCACAACAGTGTAAGGTTACTGAGTACACTTTCAGGGGAAGCGGTGCTGTCGTCTTTAGTTTTGGCTTCCTTCTGAACAGTGGTCAGTTCTCAAAGAAAAAGAATTTGCTACTAGAAAAGCAAAGTCTTTGCTTAGAGAGAACCCACCATATTGGAATGGCTATGTCGTCCTATAGGTGGGAAGCAAACAGGAAGTCACAAGTATGGTTTCCTTTGGAAAAATGGTGGAAATGCATGGAAGTGTACCCATACGCATTAAGGCACCGGGGATGATAAGAAAACTAAGTTCCGGTGGCTAGGTAAACTAAAATGATATTCATTCACATATGTAAAGGTCAAATAAATTAGGATCTGAGCTTATGCTTATGAAATTAAAAATGAAAAAAAAAATGTTCGAATAAGTTTGTAAGAAAAAGAAATTAGCTCCCTCAAGGTTAAAAAATAAAAAGAAAATGTTTTCAGAGGCCAGTGAAAAAAAAAACATTGATAACATGAGGCGAAATGAAACTCTTTCTGAAAGAGTTTCTTCCCCTGCACTTGAAAGCACATTAAAGCTTCAGACTTAAATCTTGGTTTAGATTGAAATGAACAGCCAGTCTGATAGAACTCCATGAATTTGAATTCCACTGTGAAGCAGTTTCCGCAGTAACTGTAATAGACACCTTTACTGCTTAATTAATCAAAACGGTTCACCGCTTGCGTAGTCTGCTCTAGTCTTCGCTGCTGACGCCATGCCTTTCACACTACTTAGATTTTTTATGTTATTAAACATGGGTGCAATTTGGTATTAAAGTAAATGGGTACACTTTAAGGGAAAGCAGTTCTGCCATTTTCATTTTCGCCTGTCTTCTCAACAAGACGGGGTCTACTCGTAAAGGAAAGAATTTGCTCCCTATGAGCAAATTCTTTCCTTTAAGCGTAGACTCCTGATTGGAAGGACATTGTCGCAATGTGATCCGAATGGGAGGTAATAATAGCTCCCTCTCTTTAAAAAAATTGGGGGAAAACATGTTGATATACTCTTTACACATTAAAATTTCACGATCGGAAGGTTGAAGTCCAAATTTTGTCAGGAGCCCCGGTAGCTCAGTAAGTTAAGCGCTGTGAAATACTGTTGAGAGGGACGTAAAATCACAAGTCGTCCATCCATCCATCGGTCCATCCATCCATGTTTTGTTAAAACACGTGACACAGAGCAGTAAAGAGCAAATGAGTCGCGACACGACAAAACGAACAAAGTTACATGAGTGCCAAGAGCCTGGGCATCCGCCCAGTCCGAGCAGATCCTTTGCTGTCCGCCTTGAGCTTGCTTACACACTCAGCTATCCTTTATGCGCAAAACTAAGACTAATCAGACTGGGTGGATGCCTAGGTTGATCTGAGTCTTCGCCGGGCACACATGCCAATTTGTTGGTTTTGTCGTGTCGCGGCTCAAATATAGTTGTGCTCCAAAATCCTATTTCAACACGGAATTAAGAATTATTTGAGCCGCGACACGCCAAAACCAGCAATGTGGTTGTGCGCCCAGCGCGGACTTAGATCGGCCTTTTTATCAGATTCCTTGTTAAGTGCTCAAAGGGTAGCTAAGGGTCTAAGCTACCTCCATGCGGACAGCGAAGACTTTGATCAGACTGGGCGGATGCCCAGGCTGATCTGAGTCTGCGCTGGGCGCACAACCACGTTGCTGGTTTTGCCGTGTCGCGGCTCAATTTTGTTTGAAAAAATCTGAAGTATCTGTTTAATTTCACTGCGTAATCATGGTAATGTCATTGAAACAATGTTTGCCATATTCCGATACCAATGACGTCAAAGATATGTTATCATAGCAGCTAAGAGTTCATACTGATGTCAAAATGACGTAATTCTGCCAAGGTGCTTAGCACAAGAGTTGGTAATTCCAAAGTTGCTACGGTATCGAATCTATGACGTCTTTGATATCGGGGTACGGCTCTTCTGGTATCGGAGCACGGTTCCTCGAATTATAACTGAGATACTACCTGAAATTCATACAATGGAGAAATGTGATTTTCTCAAACCAATATTTTATTCCCAAATAATTTAATTCTCTGTTTAGATTCATGTCTGCTGGTCCATCTCTCTATAATAAATTGTCTTGGTAGTTTGTTCACTCTGGCATAGGTTGTATATATTTTTGAGTCTGTATTGCCATTAGGTCCAGTTCCCTGGCGGTTTGTGAAAGCGCTAGACAGGGACAAAAACACATCGCTAGCCAGTCTTTGAATATAGAACCCTGAAATATGGAAAGAAGATGCATTAAAGCTAATATGTTGGAATCGTTTAATCCACTAAATGCCTTGTGGGCTTCGTAGTAGGCACAAGACGTCAATTTGACGTTATGCGCCTGCTGGGTTGTTTGGCCATCAGTTCAGACAAATCCATTTATAATAAATCGTCGGCTAATGCATGATATGGAAGTGTTGTGTAGATATGGGTTATGATATGAAAAATGATATATCATACTCTATTTAGATGTAACACACAATTTCGTTAGCTGATTTGACATCACGTGCCGGTCAGTATTCTGCAATCTTCACCTCCATAAGGACCAATCTGTAACAGCTTGCTACAAACACAGACAGTTTTTTTTTTCTGCCTATTATTTATTGTAATCCCGTAATGAATAGAGTATACAAGCTTGAGCTTTGTGGGTACAGTTTCATGTTTATTGTCAGTTCTACAAATGGGGAACAACTTATGTGAATTCCTGTTCGCTCCCCAGGGTAACGAACCCCTACTAAAAGGAGGTCTACTTTTAAAGGAAAGAATTTGCTCTTTTGGCTATTTTGGAAAATTCTTTCTTAATGATTTGACCCCCCTTTAGAAGGGCAGCTACAATGAAAAATGGTGAAGTTGTTTCCCCTGAAATTATACCTATTTACCTTAATTCTACCTACCTTGATACCTCCCAAAGCCCTTGTTTTTGTTCTTAATGCAACCGTATTGCCTGGCAAGCATGGCATACAACAACATTCGTCGAGATTCGCCGCCATATCCCACGTGAGCATGCATGGAAGAAACACAGACAACAAACCTAAGAATGAAACAATTCATTAACAATTAATGATTATGAACATGTTCATGTATACAACGACGATGATATATGCATAATCTGTTTGCCCAACAAATAACAACAAACACTGATGGCATTCAGCAAAAAATGAAAAATAAATAAGGGACACGTCATTTATTACCAGGTAAGAGGGGTACATTGGCGGTGTGTGTGTGTTGGGGGGGGGGGGGGGGGGGGGGCGGGGGTCGGAGATCATATAGCCATGGAGCAGTGGGGAGGGGGTCATATATCATTTTAGGCAGCAGCGTCAGAATTCTTCCTTCAGTCTGCATTTTGTAAAAATAAAATGTCTCAGCTTCTGGGACGCGTAGCCCCCAAGACCTACCATTAATTCTATTTTTTTAATTGTCTTCAAAACATTTACAAAAAAAAAATAAAAAAATAAAAAAAAAATAGAAAAAAAAAGCTTTGCCCGCTTCATGTCATGAAAAAAGGGGAAAAATCGTTGATTTGCTTTGTTAGTAGAACAGTATAAATTCATCTATAAAAACATGCCAATCGGGAAATTCAATGATTTAAAGCCTGCGCCGGTGACATCAAATCTTCAGGTGCTTGTCATCAACAACACTGCTTCGGCTTCGGGAGTCTGCGCCCCCAGGCCCCCCTTAATATTATTGACGGTTTTATAGAACATTCCGCATCAGGTTTATAGGAAAGCATATTCAGAAAAGAAATGCAGAAAACATTTAATGGATCATTAATCTCAATAAATAATTAACCTGTAAAAACGAGAAAATGTTAATTGTCTGTCAAAGGTTTGATTGAGATCGGGTCTGACATGAAATAGGTAATATGGTCATTATCACGTGAATGTAGGTATATTTTGGAGTGGAAGGAGGGTGTGTGTGTGTTGTGTGTGTGTGTGTGTTGGGGGGGGGTCATTAACTTTTTTATGTCATCTATTATGCATATGGAGGGAGGGGGGAGGTGAAAAAATTCTGGTGAGACTGGAGTGGATCGGGAGGATGTTTGGGGAGGGATTTCTTAATCATATGAAAATGTACCCGCCGATTCCCTCCCCCCCCCCCCCCCCCACTAACCCCCACCTGATAATAAATGACTCGTCCATAAATTGGCAAAAAACTAGGAATGGGTCTGGGAGACATAACAGCCGTCCTCATTGATATTTACAGTTCTCCAGTTCCAAAAATAGTGCTTTAAACCATTCCAGCTCCATACGCTGAGCAAATTCTTCCAACAGGATGTGAAATGTCTATTTTTTATATCCAACAATGCACCTAAGCACTGGTTAAGAAATAGTAGCAAACAAGAACACGAGGTAAAAATTATAAAATCATGTCATCTTATGGTAAACCAGTTTACAATACTCTTCAAGTGCAGAACTGCTCATCGGACACTCAACGTCAAATCAATGCTGAATCAACGCTATTTTAACGTCATGACGTTAAATCAGCGTTGATTCCAAGTAATGGACTCGAAAATTATATTCGTCTAGCTACATTGCTATTTTTTCTTGAAGAAAATGCGCCTGTCAGAAAATTACATTGACATTGTAAGTGCTGAGATCAATGTGGTGTCAAACCGTATCACAGGAAAGAACTTTTAAGAACTTTTATTTTAGACCAAAATCTAACATGTCTAACGACTTCCTTTTCTTACCTTGTCTATTCTCTTGCCCTAACCTTAGCTAGCCGCATGGTACAAATTACGAGTATACTTAGCCGCATTTTACACTTTTCCCTCGTAGCCAGTCTATAGAGCTTGGCCATAGTCATTTCAATATGCAGTCGGGCAAATATGTTGCATTATTTACTAAAAAAAGTGCAAATACGCAGATGTATACCGAAATTTTCTAAAAGTTGGCACTGCATGTGTATTGCGTATACGTAATTATGTCTCTGTTGTTAAAATAATTTGATCCGCGACACGACAAAACCAACAATGTGGTTATGCGCCCAGCGCAGACTCAGATCAGCCTGGGCATCCGCCCAGTCTGATCAGAGTCTTCGCTGTCCACATGGATATAGCTTAGACCCTTAGCTACCCTTTGACCACTTAACAAAGAGTCTGATCAAAAAGGGCGGATGCGCAGGCTGATCTAAGTCTGCGCTGGTCGCACAACCACATTGTTGGTTTTCTCGTGTCGCGGCTCATCTGTATTACCAAACGTTAGTCTCCGAATACGATACGTACAAACTCTCTTATCCTTTCGACAGTCACACAGGCCTGTCGTCCAATCCCTGTGCCCACGGGCCACTGTTTTTAATGACTTATAAGGCTTTTCCTCCACTAAACTTGACGGTCTGGGTGAGACTCGGCTAAGGGGCCGAAATGTTGAGAGCGGCTGTTCCATCAGCGGTCGGGAAGTTGGGCGTGGTGTTATCGGAGGCAGACGTAAGCGCTCAAATTCTTGATCTTGAAGCATAACGTTCGTTATTTTTCAAAACAGCTGAAATTTAAACGGAATACATAAATTTACGCTTAAATCGCAAAAAAAAAAAAAGAAACACGAAAATAACTGAATTTGCAAACGCGTAGATACAGATGATGCGGCTCTTTATGAGCAGACTCATCTAGGTCTACAATGTTGGCTTTGAATTCTAAATAGCATATAGCTCGGATTTTTTTTAGAAATTTTGCAGATGTAATAGAGCTTGTCGTCTTTTTTTGTGTGTGTGCGGGGGGGGGGGGGGGGGGGGCGGGTTAAGGATTAAATACAAAATGCTTTTGAATGTGCTTAAGTAACAGCTTTAAAATTGTCACCTTTTTCCGGCATTTTTATGACTTTCTCTATCCCATGAAAAGTCAGTCAAAAGCCATCTGAATAATATCAAGGGGGTAAATCAATACGTGAAGAGACGACCTAGTCTTGCGTTTCCGGGCGTATTTGGTAAAAGTCTTGCCACGGTGTACTTTCGTTTTTGATGAAACATTATGTCAACACGAGTGTTTTGGTGAAATATGTAACAATTATAAGCATGACGGGACATTTGTAGAAAAAGTGAACTGGTCACGCTTTGGAGGATTCTTTAAAGTTAATATTCGTTAAAAATGTTTCACGTGAGATGCAGTAGTTAACGTGCCAATTCGGTTCTAGTTTGTCAAGGTAGTGTACATTTTTTGAGGCTGGCTGGTTGAAGGTAGGAATTTTCTTTCTTTTGAATCAATCTGAACTTTTTCGTCTCTTTTTCTGACAAAATTAGCTTCCTCTGTGATTGTTTATATGATACACTCTAAGAACGTGTTGCAGGATTCGTTTCCATGCATAAAAACAACGGTGTACGCACATGATTTCCTAGTAAAGACCTGTATATGTCCATTGTTAATAAGTGCAAATACTAGTATTGCTCCAATGATTACTTTTCATTACAATTGAGTACTTAATATATACTTGCTCGTAACTTTGGAAACTGACAGTCTGAAGGTTAGAATTTTCTTTCCTCTGAATCAATGTGACCGACTTATAAGCTCTTGTTATGATTAAATAATGTACTGTAAGAATGCGTTGCGCCTTGCATTATATTGCCAAAAAATAACGGTGTTGGTCTACCCCACTTATTTCCAGTAAATGGTAGATGCACGTTGGCATTTCATTTGTAAAAATACTATTAATGCTACGAAGAACACATAAAATGAGTATATAACATACAATAGCTAATCAGAAAAGAAAACAACTAATATTTTCGGACCTGAGCTGACTTCCCACCAACTGCGTAATTCCACTGTCTCAAGTATGCCTTTGCCAAATGACTATTGATGTCCTAAACTTTTACAACGTCTTTGATTTTGCTGTAAGGCGATGTTGTCAAGATTTCTGGCAATGTGGCCAGCAGTGCGGACCCCAATCAGACTGTTCAAGAAAAGTCTGTCTTGGGTCTACACCGTTTGCTTAGATAACAGTGTCCTAATATTTGTTGTCAAAGTGGTAGGTCACGTTATGTCTATACGGCATCCGGCAGGAGTTTTCGGACAACTCTACCATCGACATGTCTGGTCAAACGGTGTAGACCCGGATCAGTCCGACCAGGGTGTCCACTGAGAGAACAATTGTTGTGTTGGAACGGTATTGTGTACAAACTAAATCTTTAGAAAATTACTATCATACAAACGTTTTGCTTACCGTAAGAAACTGCACCAGATGGTATATGAACTGCAAGGAGTGACAGCAGTGTAGTGGATAACGCGCTGGACTACCAATCCAGGAGGGTCGTAAGATCGATTCCCCGCTTCTCCGGTCCTTTCGGATGAGACTTCAAACCGATGTTCCGTCTCCGTATGACCTAGTTGTTGGTGGGACGTTCAACCCAAATTCACTTACTCAGTTCTTATGTATTCGATTCTACAGCACGTGCAATAATTAGCGCCACTCTCAAAATCCAAAACTTTTGTGAATAATACCACACTTTCCGTGAATAATCCATTACAAAAATCACAATAGCCACTTTTTTTCCGAAAATATCACAAGTGTTATATTATCAGAGTAATTTTTATCGGTATAATTTTGTTTGTCTCTCTCCCAGTTTACATGTACAGTTCACCAAACTAAACCCTAATAAGGGATAAATAAGCAGATAAATACTGCACGTGTACTGCGTTATCAGACCATACGAGCGTATCATAAACATCACTAGTGACAAAATAGTGGCAAGAAATGTGTTTGTAAAACACGGTGCCCCAAGCCTTGCGCCTGGCCCTAAAAGGACACGCCACTAAAGGGAATGGTTTGTTCGAAACGCCAGAACTCTCAAGGAGCCGTAACTCTGTCAAACCGGCTCATGTACCCATCTCTACTAAAGGATCACCCGATTTCTAAAAACACATTTTCAGGGTCCCATTTGCCAAAATACAGTGCAACTGAACCTGTATAATGGGGCTATGTGTCTTTAGCAGCCACAAGCCTCGCGCCACGTTACTGCGGCTATGGATTCGTTCCGCTGAGGTGCGGGGCAACGTCGATATGAGAATTGGAATACCACTACTACTAGCAGCCACAATTTGTCCTTCCCTTGGGTGACCCTTTAAGACAGGTTTGGCTATACTATAGTGTTGCATGTATACGAATTTGAAAGAAAAAAAAAGTTCCGATGCTAACCGACAAGTCCACTTTTCACTAAGATTGATTGCCCATTCGGTCAGCACAGTATAAATAAGTTCTGAATAGTAAGATCCTTTGGAAGCAAGGAATACATCAAAGAACAGAAAATAGCTGACTCGGTTTAATTTAGTCTGTTCATGACTAGTAATGACTTGTGCGACACCAGCAACGCCCCCTAGCACAGGTTTAAGCGGAACTCTATTTTTTAAGATAACTGAAATGAGCCCAATGATCCCAAAGGACCAGAAAATATAATCTGCACAATGATGATGTACGGGGAGACGTTTTACGGCCGCCACACGGCCTATTTTGCTACAACTGGCTGCTTACTGATACACTTTACCATATGACTGCTTTAGAAATATTGACATAAACCATCTCGGCAGCACTTGCCTTATAAAAATAAGCTTAGCAGTGAAAGCTATAAGAAAAGTTTATCATTCTTTTTAAAAGGTGGATGATTACACTTTCAAGGGAAGCAAATCTGCTTTTAATAACTGCATCCTCTTTCAATGAGATCAGCTATTAAGGGAAAGACTTTGCTCATCGAGGAGCGTAAATGACCTCAGGTCCCTTCTAAATTTTATAGTTGTCCATACAGCAAATTAGAAAATTGGCATTTCACTGTATTGATTCCACATGTCTAATGGGTCGTTCATGCAAACAGAATGTCTGTGATGAGACTGTGCCACCGCCCGGCCCACCGCACAAGCTGATTTATGTTTGCATAAGGATGCGGTGGACACCTCTTATATTAAAACCTGTGCATGTTACTGCATTTTTATGTTCAGTATAGATATTCGAAATGTTGACCGCATCCACATCATACGAGTTACATTATACTCTATGGTGACGCAAGGTATTTATTTTGGCTTAATTTGGTGGGATGGGGCATGTAAAATGATAGTGACAGTACCGACATTTAAAAGAAAAAAAAACACGCACGATACCCCCGTGTGATGCCTGTCACAGGTCTGTGTACATCACTAAAATATCAATTAACAGCAAACACTATCGCGTCACATGCATACCTCATTCCATTCAATTACCGCACATGCCTCTTCAAGTGCACATCATGATAATTTCTGAGGCATATGACTATAACCTTACATTTTTTCTTCAAAATTCTCGACTCAACGTATTTCTAATATAGAATGTATACTCTGACTCATACATTTGTGAATCCGCCATATACATGGGTTAAAAACATGAAGAACTCTGACTGTGTCAAAGAAAATGTCACAGCATAAACTGTCAAATTTATCGTACATTAAGCAAAACGGTCAATAAAATGCGTAGTTGTTCTCTTCCTTAAAACGATGAAAAATAATTTGATTACGACCAGAAAGAATATTAAACCGAAGCTTAAATTAACATGAAAAATATAAACCAAACTTCGCATCTTCTTTGATTCCTTTCTAAATTTGTTCCAAAGTCACATGTACTTGAAATCAACAGACAGAACGACATTTGTGACCGAATTAACTCGCATGATTTACACGGAAGTGCTGTTTCTATTGCATATATCTCGAAACAAATTATAACCAAATAGCGTGCGTTCATTGACAACACCATTGCAAATGTGGTTTTTGAAAAAAATGAGATTTTTACTCCGTGAGTCGCAAAACTGTGGCAATACTTACAGAAAATTTACGTAATTTTGCAAGACTGAGGGTGTCACCCCCCAAAATCGTACGCAGTATTCAGCCGAAATTAGAGAGTATTCAGTACGCAGAGTCATGGTACGCAGTATTCAAGAAAAACAGCAAATCGTACGCGTACTCGCATAAAAGGATATAAATGGATATATAAATAGAGATGACTGTTGCATGACCTGACAATTGTAGAGAACTAAAGCAAAAACACCTCTCGAATACCTTTCATATTTCATCCAGTAGCAGAAGGTATCCAACAGGCGCTTTTGCTATAGTGTGCGAGGCCTGATGCCGAAATGTTTGTTCAGATCACGCACTTACAGAAGGTCAGTATCTATTAATATCAACAAGGAAAGTCAGTGTCTATTCATTTACAAGGAGTAAAGAGACAAAGTGTGCATTTAGAAAACGCAGTATTTTGTCAAAATAAAATTGACAAAGTCCACGAAGTTCCATGCCTTCAAAGAGGATGGGGAGGCCTATGCATATACCTACTATGCCAAAACAAAACGTACATGTTTACATCCTTTAATGATCACAGAAAGTTTCATTTGAATTGGATCCATAGTCGTTAGTTAGAAGGAAATGGCTTTTTTCTAAATGATGATAACCTACCTCCTTGGGTGTTAGGATCTAAGTATTCTATCTTTGCGATAAATTTTACATGATGTATCTTTACATAAGTACAGAGGGAACTTTAACGTCGATGTAAAGTGACTACATGAGTGTTCATACAACGCAACGTTTGTCAAGACATCGTCTGCTAAGTTCCACCCATGCCCAGGGATCCATAGGCATACCATTACCAAACCGTATTATTTACGACGCAGTTAATTTGCATCCCTAAATGCCCACAGAAAGCTTCATTTGAATCAGTTCACTAGTTAGGAAGATATCAATCTGTAGAATCTTCCCCATCCCTGAGATCCCGAAGCTGGGGCCTTAGTCTGAAATGTTTGTGCGCATGTATACATGGTATCCAACCATACCAGCCACAATAAGTTTTCATGTTCCCATCATCAGGTGTGGCATTTGTGACTGAAGAATGGCCTGGCTGATTGACTGTAGGAGACTTTCTTGGTAACGTTCAGATATAACTACCCAGCTCTCAATGTGTGAAAACATGTTACGATGACAAAACCGCGGGCCAAAACCCCAAAATATATAATAACAAGGCATTCAATAAATTATACACTGAGGTTCCTGTCAATAAAGAGTTTGTGAAATTAAATGTGACCATATGCATTCAAACTGAGCAGGCATCATTTGACTTGTGCATGAATCAGTTGCTTCGACCCATGGCTCCTTATACAACGCTGATCATGGACAAGTGGGGGCTTTTACTTCTTTCAACAGTCTGCGCTATGCAGAAATTTCTCCTCAGTGTCATGTCCTTTTAAAATCTGTTCACTAGTTTACCTTATATCTGATCGAAATTTTAATGGTATACAGCTCCGATTAAAACAGGGAGCCGATTTAAACAGGGAGCAACCATGCCACGCCTGCATATTTTTTCGGAGCTATGGGAGCAGCTTCTGTCCCGGCATGACCATAGCTGTTTATCATGGACGTTAAGCAACAAATCAACTAACCAACAATGGGACCAGCTGCATTAATTTTAGGGGTTTGGAGAATAGGGGAATAATGTTCATATTCAACAGGAGATATTTTAAGAAGCTGGGGAAATTTTGGTATTATTTTCAAGGCACACACTGTTCAACACCTCATCCCTCCTACGTCACCCTCGGCCCAGAGAGGACTATGGGGCCATCATATGAACAAACTTGATAAAGGACAACAAGTCAATGCATCATACCAATCTTCAAGCATCTGAGCCAAGTGGTTCTGAAGAAGAAGATGTTTGAATATTTTTCTACGTGGTTCTATGGTTCAAACCCAGGACCCCCTGGGGCGGGGCCATTTTAGACCCTGGGGTCATTATTTGAACAAACTTGGTAAAAGACTACTAGGCAAAGCTACATACCAAATTTCAAGCATCTGAGCCAAGTGGTTCTGAAGAAGAAGATTTTTTAAATATTTTTCTATATATTTCTATGATTCAAACCTAGGACTCCCAGTCGCAGGGCCATTTTGGACCTTGGGGCCACCATTTAAACAAACTTGGTAAAGGACTACTAGGCAATGCTTCATACTAAATTTCAAGCATATGAACCTTGCGGTTCTGAAGTAGAAGATTTTTTTGATATTTTTCTATGTATTTCTATGGTTCAAACCTGGGACTCCCTGCCGAGGGGCCATTTTGGACCCTGGAGCGCCCATTTGAACAAACTTCGTAGAGGACAACTAGGCAATGTTACATACCAAATTTCAAGCATCTGAAGCAAGCAGTTCTGGTGAAGAAGATATTTAAGTATTTTTTAGTTTCGAACCCAAGACCCCCTGCCCAAACCTGGGACTCCCTGCCCAGGGGCCATTTTGGACCCTGGGGCGCCCATTTGAACAAACTTCGTAGAGGACCACTAGGCAATGTTACATACCAAATTCCAAGCATCTGAAGCAAGCAGTTCTGGTGAAGAAGATATTTAAGTATTTTTTAGTTTCGAACCCAAGACCCCCTGCCCCAGGGGCATTTTGACATGGGACCATCATTTGAGCAAACATGGTAGAGGACCACTAGGCAATTCTACAAACCAAATTTCAAGCATCTGAGCTAAGCAAATCTACAGGCAGAAGATTTTTAAGTATTTTTTAGTTTCGAACCCAAGACCCCCTGCCCCAGGGCCATTTCGGACCCTGGGGCCACAATTTGAACAAACTTGGTAGAGGACCACTAGACAATGCTACATACCAAATTTCAAGCATCTTAGCCAAGCAGTTCTAGAGAAGAAGATTTTTAAGTAATTTTTAGTTTCCAACCCAAGACCCCCTGCCCCAGGGCCATTTTGGATCCTGGGGCCACCATTTGAACAAACTTGGTAGAAGACCACTAGGTAATGCTACATACCAAATTTCAAGCATCTTAGCCAAGCAGTTCTGGAGAAGAAGATTTTTAAGTTTTTTTTAGTTTCGAACCCAAGACCCCCTGCCCCAGGGCCATTTTGGACCCTGGGGGTACCATTTGAACAAACTTGATAGAGGACCACTAGACAATGCTTCATACCAAATATCAAAGCTCTAGTCCTAGCAGTTTCAGAGAAGATGTCATTTAAAGCAAATTGTTGACGACGGACGACGGACGACGGACACTGGGTGATCACAATAGCTCACCCTGAGCCTTTGGCTCAGGTGAGCTAAAAATCAGCCTTTTAAGCATATCGCTAAATGTTTTCTTAATATTTACTATGATTTTACATTGCGCTACTCCCTAAATAGTATTCAGTATTCAAGCCCGTTTTTAAAGAGTATTCAGTATTCAAGCTCGAAATTAAACGGTATTCAGTATTCAAGGGGGGAGGGGGGTGACAGCCCCAAGACTAGGGTGTCCCTTCACGTATTGATTTACCCCCGTGAATATGAACTTACGCAGCAGTGTCGAGGTTTGTTAGGAGGTGACTTCTCGGCCTCATGACCTAAGTATAGCAAATAGCTACACATTCAGGGAAGCAATTCTGTCATTTTTTTTATTTTTGCACCCATTTTCAGTGAAGTTGAAACTTGGAGGAAAGAATTTGTTTGGGAATGATTTCGTCGCCCAAAGAAGCAAATAGGAATAACAAAAGTTGTTTCCCCTTTTTAAAATGGCGGGAAAACATGGATGTTAGCTCGTTCACCTTCAGAAGCGCTCTACAGTGAAACCACCGCAGACCAGTGGCAAACAACCTAAGCGCAACTTCCACTGGTAAAACTTTTGACAACGCTCCAGTCTAGAACCTGGACGCTGGGGTACATTTATGCATGCAGCTCATTTCCTGCTTCGTTTAAACGACATATTTTTTGTTTTAATTTCTTTTCTGTTTTTCTTGATATAATTTCCACTCTGGTTTTCTTGTTTTAGGGACGAGTCATTTATTAACAGGTGGTGGTGGGGGGGGGGGGGGGGGGGGTACATTTAGGGGGGGTCGGAATTTTTTTTTGAGATGTGCTGGGGGAGGTCGGAAATAAAAAGGCCATGGAGTAGGGGGGTCATATATTTTATTAGGCATATTTTGGGGGTCAGAATTCTTCCACTGGTCTCCATTTTTAAAAAATCTCTCAGCGTTTGGGGGGCAAAGCCCCAGACCCCCCCCCCATTGCTCTTATAATTTCAGACTCTATTCTTTCAAATTTAAAAACGTAAAGGCATTTATGCAAATGACACACAAACTTGGACAGCTTCTGTAAAAAAAACAGATCATTTTATTAGCTTGCTAGTAGAGCAATGTACAATTGTCTATAAAATCATGTCGAGAAGATGATTTTATCATCTCAATTAAATTTAATGCCTGTGTTTGTAATACCAGTTTGTCATCAGCAAAGCTACTGTGACTTCTGGGGGCTGCGCCCCCAGACCCCCAAATCCCCATTATTATTATTGTTTATTGAGCATTCGACAACAGTTTTCAAGATGCCCATAAGCATAAGGAGTGAAAAGAATTGCAGACAAAATTTAAACAAACCATCAATCTGCATGATTAATTAACATGTCAGAATAAGTAAAATGCATACAGGTTTTGATTGAGTTCAGTCTGACATAAATAGGTAAAATGGTGTGTGTGTGATGGGATGTGGGGTGGGTGGGGGGGGGGTCATAAACTTTTTTTTCACCAGTCTGGGGGGGGGTCCGGTCGGGAAAAAAATTCTGGTGAGACTGGGGGGTCGGAAAAATTTTGGTGAATCATATGAAAATGTACCCGCCCCCCCCCCCCCCCCACCTGATTATAAATGACTCGTCCCTTAATTTCTATTCTATTTTATATCGTTCAAACGACATAATCGTTCAAACGATATATAATAAGTCGTTTAGTGTTTGCCCCAGATAATAAACCAATCAGATCACCCGAATTTTCAAATTTTCAATAGATTTATTGGTATAGGTTAGAGGCTATGAAGAGAAATCTTCGCAATTAAGAACCTGAAGCGAGCGTAGCATTTTATTACAAAGGAACATATGAGAGGAGTATTTTGTGATAATTATTTCTCCATGAAAAACATATGTTGTGGATATTCATTAGAACTGCCTTTTCGAGGCAATTCTAACAAATATCTACAATCTGCTTTAAAACAATGCTGTGGGTACCCATAGAACTGCCTCGTCAATGCGATTCTAATAAGTATCCACATTTTTACAATGTGTTTATTTTAAAATAATGTTATGGCTAGCCTTAGAACCGCCTCGTCGAGGTGGTTCTAATGAGTAACCATAAAATACTTTTTTATGGAGAGTACTGCCAAATACTCCCTTCATCTGTTCCTCTGTAATGAGAAAAACTCATTCGAGAAATCTACATTGACTTCTGAATCAATTTGACCAGTCATGCTGAAGCTATTTTTAGACGTGACAAGCATTTCTGATCACTTGAATTTTCAAGTCTTCAGTAGAATTTATTGGTGAAGACTCTCTTCATGGATAAGTGAGGAGTCTACAAACGAGATATGTGTTGTTTCGATTTCCGTTCTAATTTTCTTGTTTCACTTTCTATTCTGATGAATATCGGAAAGGAAATGTCCCTTCAGGGGTTCCGTATCGATAACCCATGTAAACCAGTGGTATTAACAACTGAAGGCTTGCAACACAAGGGCGCGTGACGGAACCAATGTCCAGACAGCACATCCCGCTCGCCAGGTTCCACGATAAAGACTCCGGGGTACCGCGGGCTTATGATATTTTCAAGGTTGCAGAATAAAGAGTTATTACCAAAACTTTGAGTCTTCGTGAGTCGGCTGTATACTAGTCCAAGCAATGCATACACCGACTAGGGTCCGCAGGGGCATGTGGCCGGACAAATGCCCGAGCCGCACGCTCCTGTCCACCGGGCTCCACGATACCGACCCATTCTTTTTTTTTTTTTTTCGTCTTCTTTTTTTTCTTTTGACTATTATTACAGTTTGGCTCATGATGATATTTTTACATGGTTTCTATTTAAACAACCCTACAAAAAGTAGCCCATGGTCCAAATTTGTATCTTTTATTTTTGTACTGGTCTGGGCGTATTGACAGAGGTACTAGTATCAACGCTCTGTGCCCAGTTGTTCAAAGTATCTTAACGAAGTTGTTAGTCAAGCATTCGTTTTAAGTATTTTGTTGCACATATTACTGAGCCGCGACACGAGAAAACCAACAATGTGGTTGTGCGCCCTGCACAGACTCAGATCAGCCTGGACAGCCACCCAGTTTGATAAGAGTCTTCGCTAAGCGCTTACAGGGTAGTTAAGTGTCTAAGCTATCTCCATGCGGACAGCGAAGACTCTGATCAGACTGGGCGGATGCCCAGGCTGATCTGAGTCTGCGCTGGCCGCACAACCACATTGTTTGTTTTCTCGTGTCGTGGCTCAATTATATATATATAGTATCCACCAAAGGCTCGTCACATTTTTTCGGCAAAAAGCACGTTTTTGCATACATAATGTTTGAAACTTTAATGTCTCGTTACTAACGACATCGTTAGTTTTTAACAACTAGACCCAGGGCCACTAATACAGAGGTTCCTGTCAGGCTCTGATCGTGGTCAGTCTCTTTTTATCAATACTATTATTTGGAGTTGTTGTTGTTTCATATCATGGTACCACCACCGAATAGGCCATACCATGCCGAAAAAACCACATCCATTTGACTTGAATATATTATTTGACATTAGTTATCTAGAAAAAAAAAAACTAATCTCAGAGTTTAGCTGTCAATTGATTACAATTTTCTTAAGTGATTTTGAAGTATCCAAATCTACAGGCGTACTATTTACTTACTTTAGGTTCAATTTTTTAAAAACATACATTCTTACCTTAATAATCTAGTCTTTCCTTGATAGTAAATTCTAATCGATATGGTTAAACTTAAGATAAGCCTATATAATCACATTTTAATTTTGACTAAACGTTTCCAAATTTGGTCGATGTATTATTTTCCACATTATACCATACGTTACTATGACGTGGAACAAATAAAAGCTCATTTCATTTGTTACCAACGAATTGTTACAGTATTAATTGTATGTAGAGAATAGTTGTCGTCCTTAAAAAAATCTTGAAATGAGGAAAGTACACAAACACTTTCAGTTCAAGTCAGCCCGTATAAAAGAAAGAAAACCATAATTATCCTAAATTTTGGGACACTTTAGCCAATTACGGTAATTAACATAAAATTTGCATAAAATTTGGACAAGATTGTTTAACTGTCCGTCAACGTAACAAAATACTGGCAAAATTGTAAACAGTGTAGAGCCTTGATCAGACTCAGGAGCAGTCTGATCAGGATCTGCACTGTTTGCTCGAACATTTCTGTCCCATTTTTGGCAACTAGAGCATTTTGGCGTCATTATTGAAAAATGTTATGGTTTGCTGTAGAGATACTTCAATTATGGTACAATTTAAATGATTTATGTCTTTTGTTAAATACTCACTGGTTAAAGTTAATGAAAAAGCGACATAATTGCATTTGCCAACAGGTAATTCGCAAATCGGATTGTGTGTTTGTGCAGTCTAATCAGAGTCAATTCTGTAATTTACAACAATAATCTATAGTTCAAGAATCTAGGCATTTGCTGTTTTTTGTCATCTTTTCTCGCATCAGGCCACGCCTTTTTTTTAACTAGACATATCCCTATTAGAGCGAGATGGGAAACGGGCTCATCTATCTCTCTCCAAACAGGAGGAGAATTTTCGCTGTCAGCCGCGTAATGCAGTCGGTAGGGCGCCTGACTTGTAAGCCAGACCTCCTGGGTTCGATACCCGGTCCGGCCACTTACTTCCACTGATTCAAGAAGGGCAGTTGTCAGTTACTGGTGAAAGTAAGTGCACTTAGTACTGGTTAACCGAGGTCTAAGCCTGCCTAAAAATAGTGTGGTTAGGCTAACTGACCGTCCCGACATGACCATAGCTGTTTATCCTGGGCGTAAAACAATAACAACAACAACTTTCGCTGTTGTAGTTTTTGAGTTATCTACCTGGCCAAAATTCTGTGTCCGGTCCATAACTTCTGAAGCATATGAACTTTATTTACGAAACTGTAGTGACAAAGAACTGTAGTGAAAAAGAAATACAACTCCCGCTGTTTGTACTTTCGCCAGTCTACGACAGTGCATGATTAGAAAGTGTTAGGGACCGACCATTTGATATTCTTGGGTGTGGGGGGGCTGGGGGGGGGGGGGGGGGGGTATTTATCAAAAAAATCCCGGGGGGGGGGGGGGGGGAGCTGGTTTATTTATCAAAAAAATCCCTGTCTTTAGATATGCAAGAAAAAATAACCTGGCTCATAAGGGGGTTTAAAAAAATAATCTGGCCTCAAAAGTAAGTGAAAAAAATAACCTGGCTCCACCCAAAATTTCAAAAAAAAAATAATATTGTCTGCAGATAATTCCATTTGAATTGAGTTTTTATAATGTCTCTGGCTTCTGGGGGGGCGGCTGTGCCCCCCCCCCCCCCCCGACCCCCATATTATAGTAATATTTTAATATTATCTACAGTTGTTTTACACCAGCAGGCCCACATGTGCATACGTTTACAAAAACATCCTATTCAACATTCACATACATGTATTATTGATCTGTTACATTACTAAGTAGTAAATGTTTCCACTAAAACTGAATTGCAAAAGAGTCACTAGCTTATAGGAGACAAAGCCATTATGGCAAAATAAACACTCTAAAAGGCAAAAGTCCTAAAAAAACTTATTTTTATCATCACCCCTAGTTTTTCTTTATTGTTTCCAGTCTTAAAATTGCCATTAAAATTGGGAAATTGCCCAGACCCCCCTTTATTAACTTCTTAGCACAGAACTTTCAGTCAATTTATTAACTGGCATTCATGTATAATGTGTCTATCAGTAAGTATTTATCAAACTTTATAAAGTGCGAATAAAGCATGTTTGGCATATAATTGGGCCAGAAAAAAACCCCTTAAATTCCTAAAGCCCTAAAACTTTGCCAAAATATCCCTAATTTAAGGCCTAATTTTGTGCCAAACTCATACAGGGATATTTGTATCTGTACCTTAGATGAAGAGATGAAGAGAATAACATGCTCCAGACAGGCCCTTAGCCTGGTTAAAGACAGCACCATGTTCTTTTTGTGAGAAAAAAGGTCTACAAATTACTGATGTGGGTAAAATAAAAGGATGTTAAGGTCAAGTAAACAAGGATCTGATAGTTCAGCCAATAAAATTTAAAAAAAAAATAACCTGTTTGAGTTAGTTTGTAAAAAAAGAAATTAGCTCCATCAAGGTAAAAAAAAAAGAAATTGTTTCCAGAGGCCAGTGAAATAAAATGTCCTGTCTCCATCAAGAATACCAGCCCCCCTCCCCCTCCCCCCCCCCCCCCCCCCCCCACAGAACCACAGAATATCAAATGGTCGGTCCCTTACTCTTGTCCATCCACGTGTCCGTCCCTCCAGTAATTTCGCCTGTCCGCCCGCATAATCTATTCGAAAACGTGGGACTGAATCATGATATTACTTTACTTTCATGATATATGAAAGAGAAGCACCAGGCAGATCTATGTGAAGTTTCTTGGTTAAATTCCAGATGGTCCAGACACGGAATTATGGCAAGGGCAGATAACTAAAAACCTAAAACAGCGAGTCAGTTCGTCGTTCGAGACACATCATCTTGCTATGGTAAACTTATCTGTATAGTTCCATGAACAAATTCCATATGATTGAGGAGTTACGGTCATAACGTTGATTTTGGCATAGACGCAATAATTGAGCCGCGACACGAGAAAACCAACAAAGTGGTTGTGCGCACAGCGCAGATTCAGATCAGCCTGGGCATCCGACAAGATTGATCACACTCTTCGCTAAGCGCTTAAAGGGTAGCTATGGGTATAAGCTACCTCCATCCGGACAGCGAAGACTGATCAGACTGGGCGGATGCCCAGGCTGTTCTGAGTCTGCGCTGGGCGCACAACCACTTTGTTTGTTTTCTCGCGTCGCGGCTCATTATTATTATGATAAACGCAGCTGTGGCCATTCTGACGTTTTTTGTTGTTGTTTTTTTTCCAGTTCTGAGAACATTGCTGTAAAGCAATCAGAATGATTGAGGCTTTATAGCCTTTCGATGCAATCAAGGTCGAGCCGAGAAAATTCGCAAAAGCGTCACTTTCACCATGAATATGACGTCGCCACGTCAAACAATGTGGCAACTTTTGACGTTTTTACCACAACGTAAACAAAAGCCCCAAAGACGATGCCGACTTCGAGTCAAGCGAGGATTTTGAAAGGCGGTGACGATGGAGGGATCACCAGGGTTAGTCATCAGTGTGTATCCCCGAAAAGGTATCATCCCGAATTTAAGACATGCGACAGGAAAAAGTTCAAAGATACAAGACAACATTCAAGCGGCAAAGAATTTACTGAAGGCTCGCCGAGAAGAAGATGTGAGATTGTCAAATTCGACTTCAACGTCATAACGCACGAGCCGTCAGTTGACGGTATTGAAGGTGTTTTTGCTTATGACGACAAAACGAATTCATACCGCTGGAAAATTAACTCCGTTACACAAAGGCGTCCATACGACCCTCGTTACTTAAGCCGTAATCCAAGTGGAGATAACTCCTTAAATATTCCGAAAAGGGACTCATCAGACGACGATGACTCAGAGACGTCAGGCTCCTTTGTGCATGAACAGCCGTCGGAGATGACGCAACACTTTACAACGCCCACCGTCAGCCTAATGGACACTAGCAACAACAAGAACCTCATTAACCACAATACAGAGCTTCATGGTTGCGCAAAACCTCTAAAAACTCTCGCTAATTCGAATGATACGGAATGCCTGGATGACACCACCTACCGACAACTCGAAGAGCTTGGATTCAGACGTAGAACAATGTATTCACCTGGAGGCAGTCTGGTTCGTGTCAAAAAGGAGAAACGTACGCTAAAGTCTCCGACAAAATGTTGTTCTGACGTTTCCGCATTACTACCGGACCCTACACCTAAACTTACCATTAATAACTTGGATCCAATGAAGGTACCACCACCCTGTATAATACCGTACAAGAGACAAGGATTTACGCCCACGCTGTTTGTGAAGGAAGAACCAAAGAAACCCAGGTAATCCTCACAGCAGGCACATGACTTCGTATGGACGTCACACTGACGTCGATGTGGTGTGATAACTATGCATCGACGTCATGACGGCGCCATGTGCCGCTGGGTTGTTACGGTGAATGGGCACACTTTCTGGGGAAGCAACTCTTCCATTTTCATTTTTGCTTCCCTTCTAAATTGTGGTCGACTCTTAAAGGAAACAATTTGGTCGGTTAGGAGCAATATTTTTCCTTTTACAGTAGACCCCAGTTGAAGATCTTCGTTGTCAAAAGAAGCAAACGGGAAGTCACAAATTATGTCACCGCGTAAAAATGGCGGAAACATGTATATGTACCTATACACTTTGAAAAGGCACTTGAAGTTTGGCCTATTAAACTCTTCAAAAATGTCCGGACTCGGTAATTAAAAATCGACACCAACATTTTATTATTTTGGACATTATTTTCTCGGGTAAGCAGGGTTTAATGTAGTGTAGCCATTATCCTGAGGAAGCATTTTTGAAACCGATACATTTTGTTAATAATGAATCTTACAAGATAATAATTATGAATTAATATTATAGTTAAAGTTTTTAGGCCAGAAAAAAATAAATAATAATAAGAAATAGACATTCACACTTGTTGTCATTTCAGTAATATTACTGAGGAAATTAGAATTTTGAAGGTTTACGTATGGCTCTCGTCATTAAATCATGCCATCTTTTCTTTCAAGAGTTCGGTCAGTGAAACACACATCTTTGCTGGAGGATGTCAAGAAGTCGGTCAACTGGGACAGGCGGGTGGCACCTGCGATGAATCTTCGACGCGGACCCGTGAACGCCGAGCCGAACGCCATTTGCTTTAGCCTCAGAAAAATATTCGACTTCTCTCACAGCGACGTCAAGGAATTGATAGAATTTAAATTCAAAACCAAGGTAATATAAGCTTTAGGTAACGGAAACACCTTGAAGTTTATATTTTCTGCCATAATTTATCAGGAAAATTTTGGTGGCAACTGGTATGTGCCGTGTAGCAGCCGTAAAACGTCTCTCCATAGTGCAGATTGAATTTTATTTTTGTCCTTTGAGACTGAGAAATCAGAAACTTTTGATTGGTTTAGACATTTATTCTAGACAGATGCTATTTAATCATTTTGACATTTTTGATGCAAAATGGAATCGACTCATAAAGAAAAAAATGCTCCAAGGGGAGCAAATTCAGTCTTTCTGTTTAAGTGTAATCCCCCCCCCCCCCCCCAACACACACACACACTCCCGACCCCACTTCCCCTATAAGGTTTAAACAGTATGTTATTCGTGATTACTAATATACATGTAAAAAAAAACTAACATACATGTACATATCTCCCATTAAATAGGGAGGCAAAGAAGAAAATAGTTTAGATATACGAGGGGCGTTCAGAAAGTTTTGCAAGTGACGTAATTCTTGGTAATTACCATAAAGACAGAACCTCTGATAGCAAAACCACATAAAGCTATGATATGCCTAGACAAATCTGCAAACACGGTGTTTTTTTTCCAAAGAACGCATCTTATACTTTTCTGAAAGAGGTGTGCCCTAACGGCACTGCAGAATTTTACTTTATTAGGTCGTAATTCATATATGAGCAGTCTTTGATTTTTTTATCTTTGCTACTTAAAGACAATGCCCATGCAATGCTGTCCTGTCAATATCGAGGAAATCATATTTAATCTAGTTTCCATACTGTCCCGTGAATATGAATTATCTCCCGTGAATATGAATTGTCCGTATTTTATGTAGTAGCAAATTCACCCTTTCCACTAAAGTTATAATAATTTTGTATTGCTAACAAGTGTTAGCATTCAAAGTCTTGTCAGCAAGAGCATTTACATGGGTCAACGAAATCCTATCAATAAATTCAAATTAATGCGAAAAAATGCAGCCTCTACATTCTTTCAAGACTGATGACGTTGACGTCGATCTCAATAACGTCATAAGAACTGCGCATTGCTGTGCAAGGAATTAATCGAAAACAGTTGCCACTCTTCTAACTTTTGTGTGGATATTGTAGGCAGCGAAAGACAAGCAGTTGACAAAGGTTAATTTTGTATTTACAACGATATTTGACTTGAATACCGAACACTGAAAAGATTTTACACATATGAAATTAGCTCAGTGGTATGACTGGGGTCTAATAAAATGCGTAGTTAGTTAATAAAGAAAAGTATCTTTGCATAGTGTTTGGTATCACTGTATTAAGACGAAACGTAGTGCTTTCAGTATATGCACAGCAGTTGTACCCAGTATGCCGCTTTACAAGGTTATGAGGACATTTGCAAAACTTTTCGAACGCCCCTCGTAGTTGTTCTCGTAACTTGTAGATATCTGTGACTCTGTCTTACTATGAAGTTGCTGCTTTTATTATGTATACGATATTCTCATGGTTAGTCAGGAAAACAGCCTAAATGGCTAATATTTTGATTATTTTAAATTGAACAACAAAAACGAATCTCCCAAAGTCGGTACCTTTAGTTTAAGACCACAAGTAGTACATGTACCAGTAGGTTGGAGCTCAATTTAAATATTTCCTGATTTGTTATCTCTAAACTCTTTTTTACAGGTGAAAACCCTTCAGTATGATCCAGTATCAGTGAGGGTCTCGGATCCCGATACGTTCGATCGCTGGGTTGTGACCTTGACCTCCAAAGCAGACTGCGTCAAGGTCATCCAGCAAGGGCTCACAATGGATGGTGACAAGGTGGTAATAAGGTACTGGGATGAGGTGCTGAAGGAGGAGACGGTGACAGATGACAAAATAGGCTGGGGCTACCCTTGTCGCTACAGACTTCAACAAGAGAGACATAACCAGGTTCTCAGTAACTTCCTAGCTGTGCACTGATTTGACCTATGACCCAGTTGTTGGCATGACAAAAGGATCTCATAGCACCTCAAAATTTGAACCAGACTGAGTGAAACTTGTCAACGTGAGATCTACTCTGGGACTTTCACTTTTCTCATAATGCACACCTGGCCCAGGTTATAAAACTTGAGTACATTCTCAAACTCAAAATAAAGCACACTGATTGGTTGCTTCCGAGTTTTGAGTTTGAGAACCTCGAACCCTGGTAAATTGGCAAGTTTGAGGGATCACACCATATGTTTTTCATAAAGAAATAAGAAAAATGATGTCAAAACCTCTGTTTCGGCAGCTCTTGGTTGAACATTCCAAGTACAGTCCCAGAAAATTTACTTTGAGATAGCAGTAGTTTGAGTTAATAGTAGCTGAGAGGTTAAGAAGTTCATCATAAACTACTGATACCTCAAAGTAAATTTTCTAGTCCCAGAAAATTCACTTTGAAATGTCAGTAGTTTGAGTTAATAGTAGCTGATAAATTAAGAAAAAGTTGAAGTTCATCACAAACTACTGACATATCAAATTAAATTTTATGGTCACAGAAAATTTACTTTAAGATATACCTTGATTCAAATGAAATGTCAGGGCGGTGACAAATATGCGCTGCCAATATCTGTCAAATTCGATCAGTCCACCAGAAGATTCGGTAGAATAAGTTTTGCACGCTTGTTCAAGTTCACTAAGCATAACGCAATGGTATTTTATCTCATGTCACCACATTTACTGTCATATATGAGAGATTATCTATATTAATGCAAGCAATATAAGAAAGACGGTGCAAAAAGCCCATTTCGTACATGAATACATTTATACACTGTTAGAACATCATGTATGCAAAACCTAAGAATAAGAGTCAGCACAAAGCAAAAGTCGGGCACAGGCTACAAGTAAATACCCACGACAGTTTATTTTCGCTTATATTTGTGAATCTCTGTTTGCTCGCAAAATGAGACATTTCACGAATATTGAAACTTACCTGTACTCTTAGGTGTAAACTGCCAAGAGCAAGGTTGAAAAACGTCGTATCAACGTCTAGGCATAAGCTTGAAAACAATGTTGTGTCAATGTAAAACACGACGCTGTTTCAGCTCGTCGGATGTTCTGCTGCGAAATTCTAGAGTAAGACACCCAAAAATAATGCCTTCCATACAATTTGCAGATTATCGATCAGTGTAACAGCAAAGACTCAGATCAGCCTGCGCATCCTCCCGGTATAATCATCAGCTTTTTTTCTGTTATGTAGGAGATGGATTCAGACCTATCACATTCTGTCAGTTCTGTCACTTTGTACGTTGAAATAGGAACTCAGTGGATCATGGGAACAGTCGTCTCCATTCAGATGGACAAGTTTTGGATCATGAGGATAGTGAATTTGGTCACACGGGCATAGTCATCATGATCATGAGTTGGGATGTGCATGTGCCGAGAGAAAAGGCACGTATAGCATGTGCGAATGGTGAATACTCAGATCAGCCTATGCATTCTAATCATCCGATTGGGTTTCGCAGTCTATCGCAACGTTTTGCGGTTTTCTTCAAATTACATTCAAACATGTCTGAAGGAGTCATCCAAGAGAACAAAAAATGGTTGATTCGTGTGACCTCTTAACACATGTTCGTTTGAACTGTAGACCCCCACAAAAAGGTGGCTTCTAAAGGCAGGTGACCCTTATAACAGGTGATCGCATAAGCGGGTTTGACTGTATTGTATTCTTGGAAAAAAGGGTAGCTTATGAGAAGTTTGAACAACAAGACACAGGCCAACCTGTGCATCCTTGCAGCTGATCTTGTTGCCTATAAAAAGTACATAATTGGTGTCGCGTGAAAAGCTGCCTCATTCCATGTGCGAAAAGGAAATACTCAGATTAGCCTGCACATCCGATCAGTCTTCCTTTTTGCTCGCTGTACTTGTACAGATAATATGGCTAGCCACGTGCGTCTATTGTTGGCTATACCGCATGTCAAGGAGTTGCATAACGTTACATTGGAATAGTAGGTTTTGTTACAACAGAGTAATTTTTGTTACCGATGAGTGAGCAGCGTGTATGTCCCATGCTCCTTTTTGTACAATAGAAAAGTCTAGGGGAAGGTATAAAGATAGCCCCGCCCTGACATTTCTTTTGGATCAAGGTATAGCTGATAGGTGAGAAAAAATAGGAAATGTGTCCAAACTATTTTCTTTGATATGAAGACTACTTAGATTTCAATGTTCGAGATAACCAGTAATTATGATAATAGGTTATCTGGGTAACACATCTCTGGCAAAGAGGAACAACAAACAAGCATGAAAATTTTTAGTTTATTTCCTTATTTTACTACTTTCAACACCATTTTTGTTTTGAAAGTTTTGCAACAATCGGAACAGTAACAAGGTTTCAAATCATTTTGACCTACAGTAATAAAATGCTGACATACTTAAGCACTATATATCATAAAGACTATTTTTGTATCAACAGCTCTGCAAGGAACTATCCGATACTTTAAAACAAAGAATTTACAAAGAAACATACAGTCAACTCTTGATATCTCCAACACTGATATCTCAAAGTAACCTTTTATAGGAAGGTATATAGTCTGGATCAATGTCCTATTTTTATTTACATTTCAACCCCTTTTTAGTTTTATCCCAAAATACTGATATCTCAAAGTAAATTTTCTAGGACCAGAAAATTTACTTTGAGATATCAGTAGTTTGTGATGAACTTTGACTCTGAGATATCAAGAGTTGACTGTATTGTGTTTCAATGCATTATCAAGAAAATATACATTATTAAAAAGTATCTATGTTTGAATCTGAACAAATCCATTACAAACACTTATACTTGTTTTCTGACCCACAACTAGCAAAGCTGTTGGTCTTTAATAAGGCCCAAATGCAACCAAGAGATTTTCCAGTGTAACTCAGACTCTTAAAGTATGACAAAGTTTTGTGCAAAAGGCATTAGTCCAAGTGCTTTGATGCACCAATTTGCCTTTGTATACACTTTCTTATTTCAATGTGCTTTATTTTTCCTCAAATCATATTAAAAACTGTGATCCATAGATAACTTTCAGTTAAGAAATATTATTAAAAGACTGTAATATTGAAAAGCCAAGAACTTGGTAAAGCTGTCCAAGTGTAATTTTTTTCACCATCACAATTCAGTGCTCCAGATTATAAGGGGTAACGGGTATAATTTAGGGACAATTTTCAATACTTCTGCATCAAAACATATATTGTGACGGTTCTAATGAGAGGTCACGATATAACCTATACGTTTCATTGAGAAATAAGAAAATTTATCTCTGAATTATCCCTGTTACCCCTTCTTATCTGGAACTTTGAAAATTGGAAGTCCAACACAGTCCATCAATGAGCTGTACTCATATATTCTATGTTGCACTAAAATGCCCTTGTAATAATGTTAAAAATCATGAAACAAAAATTTTGAAACATGATTCTCAAATTTGTTTCAATTTACATGTAAGTAATGACAAATGGATCTCTATTAAGATCTAATGAACAGAAATCAATTATGCTATGATCATAACACAATGTTACTATGGGCTGTGGTGGTATTTCTCATTTTAACATTAAAACATCAGTCCCTCATTTAAACTGCCTCACCAAGGCATCCCAAAAAGGGGCAACAAAGCATCATTTCAAAAGGGCTGTAAGATTCCCCACTCGCATGAGACTGACACCAAATTGCTGAATCAATCTTGTGTAATTTAGCCATAAGACTGTCTTTGCCCTTCCAAATTAAATATTCCCAAAAATCAAGGTCTATAAATACATATGAGCTGTGACACCAGAAAACCAACAAAGTGGTTGAGTGCTAAGCGCAGACTCAGATCAGGCTGGGCATCCACCCAATTCGATCAGACACTTCCCTAAGTGCTTAAAAGGTAGCTAAGAGTCTAAGACACCTCCATGCGGACAGCGAAGAGTCTGATCAGACTTGGTGGATGCCCAGACTGATCTGAGTCTGCCCTGGGCGCATAACCACTGTCGGCTTTCTCGTGTTGCAGTTCTTATAGTAAGCAGTCAAATCATCTCAGAAATACCATCACAACCAATACTTATATGGTGTTATATGTGATATAAGTAGTTGAAAATAAAGCACAAAGCACATACGAAAATAAGGACTAAATAATTACCAATATTTGTTCACTAACACCAAAACAGAACATATAAGACACAGCATAAAGAGAAACTATGTTCACATTTATGGCTTCCAATATAAATGTAATTTTTTTCTAGAGAAGATGCCTCCTAACACTCTACTCATGGCATCTGTAAATAGAATCATGTATAGCTCACTGTGAAACGTAATTTTCCGTAAGCTGTGGCATGCTATTATATAAATTTACTGACTATTTCATGACGTCAAACTTGAGATATGTATGAATTTTAAAAGCTAATATTAAAAACATTCAGTATCAATATTTAGCTACATACAGAATACCGAACTTGAGTGTGACAAAATAACTGTACTGATGGTGACTGGGTACACTTTCAGGGCAAAAAATTCTACCATTTTCATTTTTGCCTCCTTACCCAATGGAGTACAATTCTCAAAGGATTGATTGATTGATTGATTTTTTGCTTTACGTCCACGGTAAACAGCTATGGTCATGACGGGACAGCCAGTTAACCTAACCACACTATTCCTGGGCAGGGCTAGACCTCCTAAGCGGTTAACCAGTACTAAGCGCACATACTTTAGCCAGTAACTGACAACTGACCTTCTTGAATCAGCGGACGGAGAAATGAAAGTATGTGGCAAGACCGGGTATGGAACCCAGGACCTCTGACATATGAGTCAGGTGCCATACCGATTGCGCTACGCAGCCCCGCAATTCTCAAAGGAAAGAACTTGTTCATTTAGGAGCAAATTCTTCTCTTTACACAGCAGAACTCATCTTGGATGTATGAATGAACATTTGCCCTGGCAGTTTAACACCGTTTTCAACATCAGGACAATGTGAGTGATTATGTGATTCACATTCAAGTTCAGACACAATCATACCTCCAGGGACCTGGGGCCGTATTCATAAAACGACTTAAGTGGTTGCTATGCTGTTGCTAAGGCTAAATTTGTTTGAAGGAGATTCCCTACAACTATGAAATTTGCTCTGGAGGAACAGTCTTACAAAGACTGTTCCTCCAGACCAAATTTCATAGTTGTAGGGAATCTCCAACATAGAAATTTAGCCTTACCAACAGCATAGCAACGACTTAAGTTGCTTTATGAATACGGCCCCATGGACCCCATGATCCAGGGTTGGAAACTCTAACCACTTGGCCATCAGAAAGCTTCAACACCACACTTAAGTGCAGTCTGATCAGAGCTTTTGCTTATCACCTCAACCTTCTATGAAAATGGCACAAGCCATAGAGCCAACAGTGAGATTTCTGATTACCGTGTGTAAAGGGGGATAATCTGAATGTCACATGACAAAATTGCCACATTGTTGGAAGTCGCATGACTTGGCTCAAATTCATTATGAAAATTACACCAAAAAGGTAAAATATAATAGAACTTTAAATATTAAATCAGAAATCTAGATAAACAGTGCAGATCAACACCAGACTGCTCCACAGTCTTCTCAGGGTCTGCCACATCCACCATTCAGCCAACAGTATTACAAACAAGTAGCTGTCTAGTATAAGAACTGCTGACCAATCCCTATTAAGACAACTACTGAGGATAAATCTCTGGTAATTTAGCTCATTTCCAATAAAAATGTAAATTCCGACCCCTTATTATTTCCCAAAGAAACTGTATGTTCTGACCTCTAATAAAAACAATCTCTGTGAGACAATTCTAATTAATAAGGGGTCACAACATATGTTTTGATAGAGAAATATGGAAAATTATACCAAGTTATCCCTTCTTATCTGGATCACTTTGAACTGTAAAGTTACTGACCAGGCTACACATTTGCCTAACTGATCTGTTTATCTAACCTTCATTCACATGTGCAAATGAAAAGGTTTGGACAGACTGTCCTGGGGCCGTATTTATAAAACGACTTAAGTCGTTGCTATGCTGTTGCTAAGGCTAAATTTCTATGAAGGAGATAGCCTACAACTATGAAATTTGCTATGGAGGAACAGTCTTTTCAGACTGTTCCTCCATAGCAAAGTCCCTAGTTGTAGGAATCTCCTTCATAGAAATTCAGCCCTAGCAACAGCATAGCAACGACTTAAGTCATTTTATAAATACTGCCCCAGATCTATGTTGCAGCTCACATCAGTATTTTGTATCACTATATCCTACAGTGCATCAGGTCAGAAGGGTTTACAGGGATAATTTTCCTTATTTCTGCATAAAAAATATATAGCTTACGGTTTTTGCTGAGAAGTAACAAAAATTATCCAAAACTTATCCTCAAAATCTCACCTTAACTGGAGCTCTGTCCTACAATACCCAGTTTGAAGTCCCAATAAGTATGGCATTTAAATAGTGTCATAGCATTTTCTTAAATGAATTTCTACTGATACTACTTTTACAGTGAGTGAATGCATGTGAATGCACGTGAATGACAATGCATGTGAATGACAAACTATTTCACAATTCATCACAATACAATGTAATCACAAATTACAAAGACTAAAATGTGAAAAAGTATATAAGATGACAAAACACACACATGACTGTATTTTATATGTTGACTGGCATAATATTTTCTACCGGTATAAGAAATAATCAAAGTGAAAAATGACAGTAATGAAAACCAGCATTTATCCCCAAGACTTTTGTGTGCAACATATTTTTGCAACATCTGTGAGCAGAAGAAAAAGGGCATGCATTCTAAAAGAAATATATCTTATTATAATAAAAACACAGCTGTTGCCTACTCTCAAAATAATATCCCCATTAACTACCAGTTTCTGGCCTCAAAACAGCAGCAAAACGAAATTTTAGCCAGTAGCAATACTATAAATCATAAATCCATCCTTTTCATGGCTACGAAATAGGCTCAGTTGTTCAAAGCATCATTAGCTTAACAGAGTCTTTAGGCAGTAATTCATTAAGTCTTCTAGTACACTTTAGATCAAATATGCTGATATTTTTGCTGAAAAATGAGAGGAGCTTTTGCACTGCAAAAGCTTCTCACATTTTTCAGCAAAAAAGGTAGTGATTATGTGTACAATACATTTGAAAATTCAATGTCGCATAAACTAATGATGTTATTAGTTTTGAACAACCGAGCCCTGGTATTTGAATGTCTAAGCAGCATAAGAATTTATTTTAGTCATCTCCAGTATTAAGACATAAGCTTCAACAATCATGATCTAAAAGCAAAACATGCTTATCCTTAAAGGTGAATTGGTATACTTCCATGTTTTCCCACCATTTTCATTTAAGAACTAAAACCTGATTTTTCAGTGTTCATCGTTTGATGAAGCCAGTGGGTGAAGCTAAAATTCCATAAAGCGTGAAGTGCTTTTTGTAGAATTTTAGCTCCGACTGCTGGCTTCTTCACACAATGAATGCTAAAATATCAAATTTTTATTCTTATATTTACACCTTCTTTGGACTAGTCAAGAGGTTTACTTTAAACGTTGTTTGACGACAAGGTCACATGATCAACAGTCGTTCATCGGTGTATGAAGCTAGTTACTCTAAAAGGTTTATCTACGGGGAGTCAGTGGCAAGTGTAAATAAAAAGGGGAAGTTTGCTTCCCTGGATGATAAAGCCCATCCAATAATGGAAGAAGCAAAGTCTCCCATTTAAGGGTAGACCCCTATTTAAAGGGAGGCAAATGGAAAACCAGCAGTTGTTTCCCCTGAAAGTGTACCCATTCACCTTGCTGGAGTTGTACTGTTCCTTTTCCTTTCGAAAAAAAAGAGCGGCGACATGACAAAGCCAACAAAGTGGCAAGTGCACCCAGAAAGACCCAAATAAGCCTGGGAATCTGCCCAGTCTCATCAGTCTTCGCTGTGTTCTTAAAAGATTTAAAAGATAGCTGCGGGGCTAAGCTAGCTCCATGTGGACAGCAAAGACTCTGATCAGACTGGGGGGATGCCCAGGCTGATCTGAGTCCTCGCCGGGCACACATGCCACTATGCTATTTTTGTCATGTCGCAGCTCATATTTTCGAAGCATCTCGATGCTACATCATGCCTTTTACACCATCAACCATACACATCAGGCACTTCTGATTACAACAGCAAAAGTGTAAGATAATAATATAAATTTATGTATAAATTTGTTTCTATACGTCGAATATTTACACCTACAACCTATATTGCTGATAATGGAGACTACCTCTCCTTTGATGCTCCCACAGAACACTGCATCTTTTTTCAGACACAAACATAGCCCAATAAGCGAAAGAGGCCTTACCAAGTATGTACAAACTGTGCAGCTGTACAGTATGATTGGGACTCCGTAATATCTGCCTGATATTCTGATATTGCTTCGTGTAGCTCATTTCTTCTGCTTTGAGAATCAGGGAGTGAGCGAATTCTGATTATGAGCAAACCCGTAGAATGTCCGAACCATGTCGACAATTCAAGATTATATATATCTATATTTGAGCCTTCATATGGGAAAATCCATGATGAAATACTGAAACAGCACTTGGCTAACTATCCTGTCTATCCTTTTTGTCTGATAAGGGCATAGGAGGACATACACAGTCACTTGTGTAAGAGGTAATCTTTGATATGATCACTGTATTTTGTGACCTCACCTTAGAACTGTCTCAATGAGGCAGTTCTAATTAGAGGTATCAAAATGTGTCCCGGTGGAACAGTTTTCAATAAAATCATGTCATGACCTTTCACCAATATAGTTCAGATTAAAGGTCACAATCCATGTTTATATGGCAAATATCTATGAACTAATTCAGTAATCATCAAATCCTCTCCACATCTGGACGGCTGTTTCCTGTGTATTTTCTAGGCTGACACAAAATTTACTGAAGCACACAGCTTCTGACCAAAAGACCTACAAAAGCATCTCCACCGAGCTCTTTCAGTTCCAAAAAGTCAACTTGTGGATTTTCCCATACTTCAGCTCAATTGTGTCTATACATTTTCCTCCACGTCACCTTCCACTGGGAGCTGTACATCTGGATATGGTTCAGAAGGGGACGGCTGAGGTGGTATAACCTGTATTGAGCCATCCTCAGCCTGCTGCTGTACCACATGATTATTGGGCCCCTGCAGTGGGGGCTGGTCTAGGGTTGAGTCTGCAGCAGCCTCGGCTATGTTGGTAATGGATTTACTCTTGACACACTGGAAATCTACATGTCGACTCTTGGCCTCTTCTTTCTCCCATGACATTCGAAGGAATGGCCTCTGGACATAGTTGTAGATTACTGAAATACATATGAGTTAAATGAGTGTAAACTATTCTACAATTAAGATTCAGAGCTTCACATAAGGTGTGTTTTTTGAGGATAATTATCAGATAATTTTTCTTATTTCTCAATGAAAACATATGTTGTGATCCCTCATTAGAACCATCTCATTGAGATGGTTCTAATGAAGGGTCACAACAAATGTATTTATGGAGTAATGTGGGAAATTATCCCTAAATTATTTCTGTTACCACTTCTTATCTGGAGCACTGAATTTCAATTATTGCATACAAGTCTATGAGATATGCTTCACAGCCATGTTTCAACAGAGAAAAAGCTATTAAAGCACCACCAATGACATTTTTATGCTGTCAAAACATTTTTTCCAGTCTGATCAAATTATCAAGCCCAATCAGTAATTCTTCGGCATTACATTTCAAGCATTAAAGCAGATACATGTAGCAATGCAAGTCTGCAATAAAGTTTATAGAAAGGTAATAATTTTTTCAGCTAACATTCAAATGTATTTAATAGAAATGTTAGCTTTATGGTGTTTTTTCTTCTCATGTTGATATAAAGTAAAGAGATGGGTTAAGGCTTTCTCTAACAAGAGCTGTCGCCTGACAGCATAGCTCGTCTGAATTGGTGCTTGCCCATCACTCAGCCGCTATGGTGGTGTGGACTGCTATGCATAAAACTTCATGCAAGCATGTCCATAATGAAAACACATTTATAAACAAAAGCTATCTCAGAAATAAGTCTTAAAATAAAATAAGAATAAAAAAAAATGAAATGAAATTTCAAAGTTCATGAGCTTGAGGTAAAAAAAAAACTGACAGGTGGGGGGTGGGGGTGTGTGTGTGGGGGGGGGGGGGGGGGGGGCTATGTGGACTGCTATGCATAAAACTTCATGCATGTCCATCATAATGAAAACACAAAAGCTATCTCAGAAATAAGTCTTAAAATAAAATAAAAATAAAAAAAAATGAAATGAAATTTCAAAGTCCATGAACTTGAGGTAAAAAAACTGACGGGGGGGGGGGGCTATGTATCAAAACCCTGAACCATTACCTAACATCAGCCCAAGTATTAGTATCAACTGAGTCCATCATCGTGGCACTGTGAAATTATGTCTTCATAAATATAAAACTTTAACCAAAATCTTTAAAACAAAATTCTAAGTCGATGACCTTGACTTCAAGGTCACCCAGTGGGGTTAGTATAAGGTGTTTTGTAAAAACTCAAAAAAGAGTCTAACATCAGTTCAAGTATAAACTAAATCTCTGCAAAGCATTATGAATTAGTATGCAATTACAAAACTTTATAAAAGACAAAAATTTCCTAAGTCCCTGACCTTGACATCAAGATCACTGAGCGGGGTTGGGGTAGTACACTGTAGATCTAACTACAGTGCAAATATAAAAAGAATTCATCTCTGGGTTCAGGAGATATGTGTCTTTAAAAAACTTTAACCAAAACATCCAATCAATAAAAAGACAATATTCTAAGTCCATGACCTTGACATCAAGGTCACAGAGGGGGGTGGGGGTAGTACCTTAGAAAACTATAGACCAATATCTAACTTTAGTGCAAGTATCAAAGGAATCCATCCATGGGTTCAGGAGATATTGGGCTTTATAAAACTTCAACCAAAACATCCAGTCCAAAAAAAACACCAATTTTCTAAGTCCATGACCTTGACATCAAGGTCACAGAGTGGGGTGGGGGTGGGGGTGGTACCCTGTTAAACCTTAGACCAATATCTAGCTACAGTGCAAGTATCAAAAGAATCCATCCATGGGTTAAGGAGATATAGGTCTTTAAAAAACTTTAACCAAAACATCCAATTCGAACGCTGACGCGGACGCGGACGTGGATGCCGACGCCGTGGTGACAACAATAGCTCTTCCTGAACTTTCGTTCAGGCGAGCTAAAAAGTATAACTAATATGTCTATATACAATACAGGAAAATTTGATGATGGAGAGAAACTCATTCTTTACATGTAACAACCTTGTTAAGCTAACAATCTTTTGAAGTGATGCTTATGATATATGAGCCGCGACAAAGTGGTTGTGCACCCAGTGCGGACTCAGATCAGCCTGGGCTTCCACCCAGTCTGATCAGAGTCTTCGCTGTCCGCATGGAGGTAGCTTAGACCCTTAGCTACCCTTTAAGCGCACAGCGAAGTGTCTAATCAGACTGAGCGGATGCCCAGGCTGATCTGAGTCTGCACTGGGCGCACAACCACTTTGTCAGTTTCTCGTGTCGCGGCTCATATACACTTACCCTCTGGTCTGCCACCTCTTCTTCTTTTTATCTTTTCTTTGTATGTTGGATACCCTATAAATAACAAAATAAGTTTAAGCAACATAAGGATAGCTGCAAAACTGATTATAAGTATATATACAAACAAATGAGCCGCGACACGAGAAAACCAACAAAGTGGTTGTGCACCCAGCACAGACTCAGACAACCACATTGTTGGTTTTCTCGTGTCGTGGCTCAAATATCAAATGAAATATATTTTCAGTGACAGAAATATAATTCCTCCCAAACTTTTATTGATAGGCAGGCTGTATTTCCTTTCTCTGTGACATGTTCTGTTTAGGGTGAATGGATACTCTTCTCTGCCATTTTGGACTATTTTCTCAACTCTTACTGAGAAGAATTTGCTCCTAGAAGAATGTGCTCCCTATAAGAGCTGACTCTATTCTAAAAGATCTTTGTCATTCAAATAACCATATAAGATGTCACTGAAGCTGAAATGGCAGAAAAGCAGTTGTAGCCACACACCTTTAAAGCAGAAAATTAATCAATTTGGTGGAATGGATCTCAGTAAGATATGACTTGCTAACCAACACTTTATTATTATTATTTATGCAGCAGGGAATATGTATGCAGCTGTGAATAAGTAAAATGTTTAATATGATACAAAATATTGTCTAAACTGAGCTCTTAAATATACAGATTAAATATATTTTAATAAAAGCAACGGGGGCATGTCACACTATTAGCTATTTGTCTTATTCCATTTCAAAATAGTTGTTTTTTCTTTAAATAGGCATGCTTTCCTCTTGTTTAGGAACACAGGCATATTATCACATACCTTCTATGCCTATTTTGATCTTCTTGAGCCCTCTTTCTTTTAGCACCTGTTTAGCCACCTCTCTATTCTCTATGTACTTGAAGAATCTGTGCATGTGACCACATTTGATAACTGCCAATAGAAATACAGGTAAAGATAAAATTTCTATTACCAAAATTATACATGTAATTCTAATATTAAAACAATTATATTAGGTCAATATTGAAAAGCAACATTTTCTATATCTACCGATACATGACTGTTGCTAACTATTGTGAGAAAGATATAGTTTCTAGCCTGTACAATGAAAACCAAATACAGTTTCTGATGTTATGGAATATACCCCTGAGTCATACTCATCAGGTAATAAAACAAGGCAACAAACACATGTTGTTAATATGAACAAATGTAATTTTATCAAGACATAGATCAGCTCTAGCTCAGTTGTTGAGTACTAAACTGGTTGGAGGTCAGTTGTAAAGTAGATCATATCATGAGCCCAAAGCCCGCATGATACATCTACTTACAACTAACCAACATGGACAGACTGACTAGCCTACTATGCACAGTCAGGATGGAAATTTACTGTCGGGTTGGGTCAACCCGCGACTGGAAAACTCTCTTTGTCAACCCAGAGTCAAAGGTACCATTTTAGAATTAGGAAAAGATATTAAGGCAGTGAAAGGAGAGTGATGGGCTCCACCTTTCATATGCTGTGCCCAAGACACAGTGGGTCTCTAACCACCACTGCCCCTACTTGGCACTTTTAGAGTTACTGTAATGACCCTAAATATTCAGACAGACAGGTCTAAGCAAACATTGTAGACCCTGATCAAACTGCTCCTCAAGGGTCTACAATGTTTGCCATTCACTAAGCATCATTTGGATGCATTAACGTCTGTAAAATCCACTTTCTAAGAATTTGGAACAATAATTGTCCAACTTCCGTGTGTCCAAAATTTTAGGGTCATTATGGTAACAATCATATAATATGAAAACTGAATACATACTTTGAGGATTGTCTTCTCCCATCTGTGGAGGGTACTCCTCGTCCCAGTCCACTATATCATCTTCACACAGCACCACAATGTGACACTCCCTATCACCATGCTGAAAATTACATCACTGAATGAGAGAAGTCGTGCAAAGCAAATTCTCAACATATTCAGTCTGGGGACTTGTGGTTTTCCATCACGCAAATCTGTGATGGTCAGCCACAACCCTTACAGTTTTCAGTCCAACTCACTAAAATGGCAATTTAACCCACTGGTAGTGTTCAGTATGACCTGTCTACACTTAAAATTGATATTTGGTCTAGCCGTTAACTATTCTCAACTAAACAGTCTGTATTTTGGTTATTTCTACAGAATTATGGTCAAAGTTGGGTAAAAATTGGTGTGTATTTGGCTTGTTTTATTTCCAAGAAAAATACACATTTACTTTCTATTTTTTCTAATCTGTTACTATCAAAATTGTCTACAATACTTGCTTTTTCGCAACAGATGTGAATTGTATGTGTTAATCAAGGTTTTGCACCAGTTTCTCAGTTGACAAGTACTTTAGTGTTTTTGGTTTTGTTATGGTCAGCCATAACACCAAAAGACACTAAAGTTATGACTTTCCATCACGTTTCATCCTTCGGACATGCAGTGACATCTTGTGGTATAAAATTAAGTAATTATGTTATGGTAAGCCATCATGTCAATTCATTTAAAGTGCATGGTTAACCATCACAAATGTGCTTGATGGAAATCCATAAGTCCCAAGTCAGACTGATATTTGCAAATAGCAAAGACTCTACAGGTTATTGTTTAAATGTTTCCTTATCTGGTGCTGTGAATCATAATGCTCTAGACAAACAGTCTTAGAATGTCTTTATGTTTAAGCATTGTATACCATGACAGAGCTCCAGATAAGAAGGGGTATTGAAGGTAATTCAAAGATAATTTTTCTTATTTCTCAATGGAAACATACATTGTGACCCCTCATCAGAACCGTCTCAATGAGACGGTTCTAATGATGGGTCACAATTTATGATTTTAAGGAGAAATACGTCAAATTATCCCTAAATTATCCCTATTACCCCTTCTTATCTGGAGCACTGCCCTGACATACTTCAGCAAGGAGGTACATCTATAATAGAATCATCAGCTCAAGGAATAGTTATTACACATATACACTTATGGAGATTTTCTTAAGTTACAAGAGTTTTACGGCAACTTGATCTTCTGCCATTTTTTCAACAGAAGATCGCTTCAAGGATTGAGTATTGGCTTTCCTGTAAACATGGCCCATACTACACAGGGGCTACTCTTCAAAATGTGCTCCTAGGGGAGCAAGTTTTCCCTTTTTGAGTGCACCCCCTTTGAGAAAAGAGGCAAAATCAACAAGACCTGTCGCCAGACAGGACAGCTGTCTGAACCTGCGATTGTCCATCTTCAAGTGCTAGTATTTCTTTCTTAGGGATGGGGATGGTGCGGAATAAAATTTCAAACCAACATCTATCATCATACCAAATATAGTTCAAATCAATCAAAGCATTTAGAAGCTACATGTATAAGATTTCAAAGAATTTGAAATTTCTCTAAGTCCATGACCTTAACCTATAAGTCATGTCCAGGGGTGGAGATGAAGTTGAATGAAATTTCTAACCAATATCTATCACCAAAACAAATACAGATAAAATCGATTAAAGGGTTTAGAAACTGAGATCTTAAAAAACTTTATTGTAAAACTTAAACATAAAATTTCTAAGTCTGTGACCTTGACCTATAGGTCATTTTCAGGGGTGGGGATGCAGTTGAATAAAACTTCCAACTAATATCTATCATCAAAGTAAATATAAATCAAAAAGATCTGAAGGTTTGGAAACTATGACATCTTAAGAAAACTTTACCATAAAATTGCTAAGTCAGTGACCTTGACCTATAGGTCATGCCCAAGGATGGGGATGTGGTTGAGCAAAATTTTGGACCAATATCTATCATCATACCAAATATAATTCAAATCCATGAGAGGGTTTAGAAACTCTGAGATCTTAAAAACTGTAACATAAAACTTTAACATGAAAAGTCTTAGTCCGTGACCCTGACCTAAAGGTCATGTGCAGGGGTGGGGATGCTGTAGAATAGAATAAAATTTCAGACCAACATCTATCATCAAACCAAATATAATTCAAATTGATCCACGGTTTTAGAAAATATGACATCTTAAAAACTTAAACATAAAACTTTAACATGAAATTTCCAAGTCCGTGACCTTGACCTATGGGTCATGTCAAGGGGGTTGGGTTGGGGTAAATAAAATTTAGGACCAATATCTATTACCATACCAAATATAATTCAAATTGATCAAAGGGTTTGGAAACTATGAGATCTTAAAAACTTTAACATTTTGCTAATGCCTATGCTGCCGCTGCTGCCAACGCCGACCCTGGGGGTAGTACAATAGCTCTTCCTGAGCTTCGTTCAGGCGAGCTAAAAAAAGAGAGTTGCCTTCATTTGAAAGAGCATCCATACATCTCAATAGAACTCTGTGTCACCTACCTGTGCAATGTCTCAAACAAAGCTAAATCATTGACTGATTGATTTGGTGCTTCACGTCCACGGTAAACAGCTATGGTCATGTCGGGACGGTCAGTTAACCTAACCACACTATTCCTGGGCAGGCTTAGACCTCCTAAGCGGTTAACCAGTACTAAGTGCACATACTTTCGCCAGTAACTGACAAATGCCCTTCTTGAATCAGCGGAAGGAGAAACGAAAGTATGTGGCCAGACCAGGTTTCGAACCCAGGACCTCTGACTTATGAGTCGGGTGCCCTACAGATTGCGCTACGTGGCCCGGCGTCAAAGCTAAATCAGAAAACTTGACAAAAGTATATGCAACTGACAGCAGCTTAAAGTAATACCTGTGTTCCCAGTTTGTAAGCTGAAATGAAGATAAAAACTGACTTACTTGAGCACAGAGGCACATCTGTGGAAGAATCATCTGCTCCAGAAACAACTGGAATTGTGTTCTGGCTCCTTCATTGGATAACTCATGTAATAAACCACCTGAAATTTAGTGTATCTAACATTACATTTCTACCACAGAACACATAAAGGGCACTTAGATTATACATGTATATGAACGGCAAAAGATTTCAAGCTGCTAAGCTAGAGCCTTCATTCTGCATATGAAGTCCACTAATCAACAGTGAAAGATCTGGACAGAAAGCACTTTTATCTTGGTTACCATTAAAACCTCACCCTATCTGAAAATGCAAAAATCTACAGAGCACTAACTGATATCTCCAAAGGGTTATCAGACCACCCCTAAAGTTCATATTGCTTCAATATCTCCAACATTAGCAAGCCTCTGTTTTTTTTGTTTTTTTTTAAAGAGAGTATATATTTCAATTTGAAAGACATATTTCATCTGCCAACAGCTCACATAAAATTCAATCTGCCATCATATGGAATTTTGTCTGAGAACTGACTTGCTTATAATGAATATGCCAGTCACTCAGCACAGTTGGATCTCTGTATCATACATATACTTACGTAGGTTTTGGCACTTAATGGTCATAGAATCAAAAGGTATGAGCAGATAATCACAGGCTTCCCTTAGCTCTTGTACTGACACATTAGGGGGACATCTAATCTGACCAGTCTTGTAATATTCCTAAAGAAAACAACAGAGACAGTATATCAGAGGTGTTACAGTTTTGTCATACATAAACACCTTCTTGGTGAAGCAAGCATCAATATTCAAGTTGGGATTAATGTTTTTGCATATGATTAATGCCACTGGGTACACTTTCAAGGAATGCTATGCTGCCATTTGCAGTTTTGCTCCCTTTTCAAAGGATGTCAACTCTTGAGGGAAAGACTGCTCCTCTAGGCAGCAAACAGGAAGCCACATATGTTTTTTTCCTTTGTAGAAAATGTTGGAATAAACAAGGAGGTGTATCTATTCACTTTCAATCCTAATAGACACCCCTGCTCTAATAAACGCCCCCTGTCTCTTTCTGAAAATAATGTCACATTAGTTTGCATGAATTCCTGTTTGCTTCTACGGATGACATAGCATTTTAAAATGGGATCTACTCTTACAGCAAAGAATTTGCTCCTAGGGGAGCAAATTCTTTGCTTGAAGAGTTGACCTTAATATAGAAAAGGGCGGCAAAAAAAGGCGTTTCTACCTCAGAAAGTATACCCATTCATCTAAATGCTGTTTATTAGAGGTATGTTGGCAGTGGCTAATTAACTACACTTTAGACCCTAAATAATTTTCCCGCTTTCGTTAAATATAACACCCTGTGGCTTTGAATAGGATTAATCTGGTAAATGTTTTAACACAATGTTAAAAATTATGCAGTAATCGCAATTACTTACCAATATGGCTCTGAAGACTGACGCAGAAAGACCCTCCGCCACTTCATACTCTCCTCTCTCATTAGGACGAGTGAAATTATATGCAAGTGATGATGTAAACATTCTGAAAATAAATGAAGAATTTACAGAATTCCAGACAGAAGTCAGTTTTATTTACAACTTAGATAGAAGTTTTCTTATTTCTCGATAAAAAAACATAATATTGAGAGCCCTCACTGGAACTATCTTGTAGAGATGGTTCTAGTGTGAGATCACAGCCTATATCTAGAAAGAAATATGAAAAACTATCTCTGAATTCTCTTGGTTACATCTTTTTATGGAGCACTGAAGGCTAAGAGAGCTCAGATGAGGGCTGTGATAAGATACCTATTCCAAGATATTTTCAAATCCGCCCTAGCCTGACCCTGTGGGTTTTTTTTATCATGCATCTGCTGCAAAATTCACCTGATAACAGGGGTATGATAACATAATGTGATATCATGTCACTGTAGAACTGCGTTTGCGCGAATGTTATCAGGCGATGACTAAAAAAGCGATCTCTGAAGACGATTGGTTACATACTGACGTTGGCTGTGATAACAATGTTCGATTGGTTAAATGACGTCATCAAATTACGTCATAACGCATTCACGGCGTCAGCAAGTTCGAACAAAACTGTGTTTGTTTTTCATTTCTTTGCCACTATTTACGCCTTAAAATCTTTTATGATGCAAGATAAATAGAGAACCATGTAAGTGTCTTTTGATATCAAGTTTATCTGGCTCAACCAGAAAAACGTCGGACTGGCTCGGCAAGCCTCGCCATTCCTACGCTGTTTCTGGTCTCGCCTGATAAACTTGATATCAACAGACACTAACATGGTATTCTCTATATAACAAGAAGTTCAATACAACTTAATCTGAACACCATATAGATGCCATTATTATCATACAGTGGCACTAGAACTTCTTTTATTTACTGAAGATGCAGCAGAGATAAAGCAGGTATACATGCATTTCACAGAGCTCTAGATAAGAGGGGTATTTGATGATAATTGAGGGATAATTTTTGTTAATTCTGCATAAAAAATATGTTGTAACCCCTCATCTAAACCATCTCGTCGAGACGGTTCAGATGAGGGGTCACAACATATGGTTTCGATGAGAAATAAGAAAAATTATCCTTAATTATCATCAGATACTCCCTCTTATCTAGCTAGAGCTCTGAAATTTCTGGCAATTTCAGCTCCCAGTCTCCTGTTAAAGTTGCACATGAAATTTGGTTCCAACTGGCCTGGTGGTTTTCAGGAAAAAGACATAAACAATTTTGGAAGAAATACACGACAGGATGGAGTCTTTCCATCCTCAAAGCTTCCATCTCTCCTCTGGTCTTTTGGATGAGATTTGAAATGGAAGTCCCGTCTCCGTATGACCTATGTGTTGGTGTGACATTCAACCCAAGTTCACTCACTCCAAGGAACCTTTGGCACATGGGAGCTTACATTTGTTGAAACCCCTTCATTACAACTGCTTTGCTGGGTGGGTATGTTCTAACAAAGTCATAACATATAGTTTCACAGAGAAAAATTAAAGTTAATCCAGAATTAGCTTCAAAATCACCCTGAGCTGAACCTCTTCTATGTTCTTACCTTCCTAACTATGTTCTTACCTTCCTAACATAGTATTGGGATGTTTTCGAAACAGTTCTGGGTCCACCACAAATCTTGTATCATCTACTAGTAGAGTAATCCTCTCCCCTAGTCTGGGGCTGGAATTCCCCTTGTTGACCCCACATGCTGCCGCCGTAGCCCCACCAAGTTTGTTGTCTATCTTATTAGACTCCATGAAGTAATAACTAAGTGTATCATCATCCCCACCTTCTGCCTGTTGATATGAAGATTTTTTTCAATGTGAATGGGTATAATTTCAGGGGAAGCAACTTTTGTTGCCTTTACATATGGAGAGCAAGGAGAACTTTATAAATATTTTGCTTCCATTCGTATCCTTATATAGATATTGTCACAGTATATGTTGTACAAAGATTTTTCGAAATAAATATGTTTAAACCCAATGGGGAATTACTCTTTCCCCCAGGAGCAAATTCTTTCCTTTATGAGTAGACCCTGTTTTTGAAGGACTACCCCTTCAAGGAAACTAACAGGAAGTTACCATAGCTGATTTCCTTTGAAAATGGTGGAAAAACATAGAGGTATACCCATACACCATAACATACAATTTTCATTACATTTGAGTCACGACACGAGAAATCCAACAATGTGGCATGAGCGCCCAGTGAAGACTCAGATCAGCTTGGGCATCCGCCCAGTCTGATCAGAGTCTTCGCTGTCCGCATGGAGGTAGCTTAGACCCTTAGCTACCCTTTAAGTGCCCAGTGAAGATTCTGATCAGACTGGGCAGATGCCTAGGCTGAACTGAGTCATAGATCGGCCCACATGCCACTTTATTGGTTTTGTTGTGTGGGGGCTCATTTATTGACAGCCTGTGGGTTAACTGTTATGGATTCATTCCCCAGATGACCCCTTAGGGTCGAAAACGAAAAAAAACTGAATAGTAACGCTGGCAGCTAACACTGTTTTTTGACAATGTTTCTAATTACAGAACATATATGAGTGTATGCTGCTCTGACAAATATATACTGTAAATCACTTGTATGGTACAGATATAGCAATCCAGAGCTAAAGATAGGAAGGGGTATTGAGAATAATTCAAAGATAATTTTTCTTATTTCTCCAAGTAAACATATGTTGTGACCCCTCATTAGAACCGTCACGCCGAGACGGTTCTAATAAAGGGTCAAAACATATGTTTTTATGGGAAAATGTAAATTATCCCTAAATTATCCCTGTTACCCCTTCTTATCTGGAGCTCTAACTGAAACCATTCATTTGACAGCCATTTTTGATAGGATGTGTCCGCTTACAGGACAAACCGTTTGTTGATATGGACTTGTCCAGTTGACAAAACGAATATTTCCTTATCATGATAGAAATGGTCAGTGTTTTATGCAGAAGACCTGAATGTAAACGGAGTCTGTGAACAACAGCCTTTATTATGGTCCATGTAAGTCCCTTTTAGAGAAATCGTTTGAAAGCATGCTCAATGCCAGCCCAACTAGCATATAAAAATTGCTGTTTGGATTGCACTGAGCATATAAAAGAATTCAATAATTGCTAATGAAATGGACTGGCATACATCATATCATAACTGGCAGGGAGGGGATTTGCTAAGATTCAAATGTATAGGGTAATGACAAAGGGGCACTCACTTGTAGAAGGCTGCCTATATTCTGATGTGAGCCTGGACGAGAGTAACTTCTAGGTGTGGAATTTACTGATGACACATTGCTACAATCACCATCGTCGTTACTGGAATTCTCGAAACTGGCTGATCTGGCACGGTTCACAAGGCACGGCTTGGATCTGGGTGCTCCAAGAGAGCTGGAAATACAATGTACATGTATGTATCTGTAATATCAGAGCTCTAGATTACATTTAGGAGATAAAAACATACTGATTTCAATATTAAAGAGTGAACAGGAACAGATTTTGCCAACTCAATTACGGCAGCTGAAAACAGGACAAGGTGGAAAGGGATATTTTCCAAGTTATCTGTGTTGCCCCAACTACCCTGTAAGGTTATTGGATAGAATATAACTTCCTAGAATATAACAGATTGATGACAAACTGCGACATAACTGCATTTGCCATTACACTGACCTATGTTAGAGAAATGTTTCTATTAAATAAGGGGCTCTTTCCTTAATTTTCCATTTAAACCTCTCATTAGAACAACTCCCCGAGAAGGTTCAGTTGAGGGATCATTACAAAGTTTTCTTTCACTAATAAGGAAAATTGTCTCAGATTTATACTACATTTATGCTTTTATGGAGAACTCAATAAAATTTTCACTGATTTTTCTTCAATTAATCCCCTTATGTACAGTGCTGCTATTAACCCATTTTATACTGAATGAACTCTTCTGCCATATATATTGGAAGAGTCCATTTTCAATTTAGGGGTGTTAAGTTATGTTAAGTTATTTTTGTTGGAAAATGGCTGAATGATTTGCAAATAGTGGATTGATTGATTTGGGTTTAACGGCCCTTTGAGACAGTATTTCAGTCTATATCTGGCCGTCTCCCAGAGAGAGGGAGAAAGAAGAGAGAAATGACAGACGAGAGAAAAAATGTCCAAACAACCCCCACCCGCACCTATTGCAAGCACAGTAGGCCCTTGCCCTGCTATAATCCGAATTAGTAGGAGCCCCGGCACTGGAAGTTACACACAGCACCATCGCACCACCCAACCACCTCCTGCAAATAGTGGAGACCCAGATCATAAACCACAATATGTGGCATCTGATCTGGGTTGTGGAATCTGATCCGGGTCTGCTTTTTTTGGGGTTTCCAGAACAAACTTGGTTAAAGTGAAATTTCCAAGCATAGACAAACATTAATACTCATACATCTGAACTTACATATATAACTGTCATATCCTAACATCAGAAACCTGAAGAAACGTGTTTACAATTTTATATCAGTCCTACATGGATAGTGAGATTTGATTAAAACAATTGAACATGAAGTTTAGCCTCACAGACAGACTGACAGGAATATACTGTGCTTATGGAATTTTCAAGTTACACCTATTTTTACCTTGTTCTCTTGATGCAGGCTTTTCTTCTCTCGTCAGTCTCGGAGTAATAATCTGTGTCGCTGCTGTAAGTGTCGTAATCGTCTTCCTTATGCTTATGTTTCCTCCGATCTCGATAGGCCATTCTACAGAACAGCCTTAGACAAAACAGTTTTACATCTATGGCCAGCTACTTTCTCTCAAAGCATTTCTTGTGTTCCTCTAACTATTTTACTACAATCAATAAAGAATATGATATCAGAGCATTAGATAACAGAGGAGGACACTGACTGTGACAATTTTTATAAGATAAGTTTTTTTTCTTACTTCATAAAGCTTGTGTTGTGAGTCTAGAACTCTAGATAAGAGGGAGTATTTGGTGATAATTAGGGATATTTTTTTTTTAATTCTGAATACTCCCTCTTATCTACAGCTCTGATTGTGAACCTTCATAAGAACAAGGGGCTGTATTTATAAAACAACTTAAGTGGTTGCTATGCTGTTGCTAAGGCTAAATTTCTATGAAGGAGATTCCCTACAACTATGAAATTTGCTCTGGAGGAACAATCTTTGTAAGACTGTTCCTCCAGAGCAAATTTCATAGTTGTAGCAAATCTCCTTCAAAGAAATTTAGCCTTAGCAACAGCATAGCAACCACTTAATCCGTTTTATGAATACGGCCCCAGCTCATCAAGGTGGTTCCAATAAGGGTAACTCGTATTTTTCACCCAGACATAAGAAAACTCTTCTCACATAATGAAAATTTTTGCTTTGTTGGAGCTCTGTAACATACAGAAATAGATGTTTTTTGGACTTTGTGTGCATAACTTTTTCAAAATGGCAGCAAATACTTGTAGTCAATTTTCTGTTTTATAAGCACACATTTCAACAAATTATTATAAATTCAAGGAAACAAATTTAAAGGTTAAGCAAAGAAGAAAAGCTGCTTATGGTCACAGAAAAATACAGAAGCTTTACAAGTGAAAAATGAAAAATTCTATACAGCGTTTTTCATCTCCTGTAATACTAGCAATTAAAGGGAAAACCAGTAAAATTATAAGTGCTTATAGTCATATGCCTCATAAATTACCATGATGTGGGCTTATTGGGGCATGTGCAATAATTAGGTCAAATAAGGTATTTCTAATTCATTAAACCTTCTAAGATGGGATTTTGCTGACACTTCTGAAATGAACTTAGGCCATTCTCCATTAAAACATGCATTGGAATCATATGAACCAGCTCCATACGGCAGTTCTATTTTATAAATCAGAAAGACCACCATATGTGTTTTCTTTAAAGAAAAGTATCTGAGATTTTACAATAAACCTCACTGTATATGAAGTTTCAGCTGAATGATTCTCTTAAAAACATGCAGTTACCACAGGGTCCTGCACCTGCTACCCAGTGGTAGCATATTGTGAAAACTCAAGCCAATATCTAACATCAGTTCATGTATAAATTAAATCCATCTCAAGCACTATGGAAGAGTATGCCATAAGACCCCAAATTTCTAAGTCCATGACCTTGACCTCAAGGTCACTGAGTGGGGTGGGGGTGGTACTTTGTAAAACTTTGAATCAATATCTCACTACAGTGCAAATATCAAAAGAATCCAATCATGAGAAAAGGAGATATATTTAATTGAAAAGTTTAAAGTGAGTGTGACCTAATTTTTGTCCCCTTAGCCCCACCCAGGGTCTGACCCAGGAATATAGAAATATGTAAAGAAAGGTTATGCTATGATATAATTATGTTCCAAATATGAAAGGCTTCCTGCCAGTGGTTGCTGAGATATGAATGTTTGAAAAACTTCGTCGCAAAACTTTAAAGTGAGTGTCACCTAATTTTTGACCCCTAAGCCCCACCCCATGGTCCGACCCTGAGGTATAGTGTTATCTATTGAATGGTTATGCTATGATATAATTATGTTCCAAATATGGAAGGGTTCTTGCCAGTGGTTGCTGAGATATGAATGTTTAAAAAGCTTTGTTGTAAAGCTTTAAAGTGAGTGTGACCTGTATTTTGACCCCTACACCTCACCCAAAGACCTCACCCAGGGCAGGGGTATGGTGTTACAGGATAGAAGGATATGCTATGATATGATTACAATCCAAATATCAAAAGGCTCTGACCAGAGGTTGTTGCGATTTGAAACTTTAAAAAAACTTTGACGTAAAACTTTATAGTGTGACACCCACGCCATCACCCACGCTGACATCAGAGTGACAACAATAGCTCCCTTTACTTTCGTACAGGCGAGCTAAAAACTAGTAGCAAAACTCACATATCTGGTAGCAAAAACTGGGGGCCAAAAACAGTCCTCTTGGTGCTCAACAGTTGTCAGATTTATGACCAAACAAAATTCCATAGGGTCAAAGGCATTGATAATGCCTTTGACCTTATGGAATTGTGTTTAGTCTTTCACACAGATTCAATATTGTAATGAAAATCGGCTAGTACTTCCAAGAAATTAACGCTTACTAAAGAATTCCTAGGCAGCAACTTTTTGCTATCCACTTTTTCTTCAGGTGGCAAATAAGATTTTTAAGTGGCAAATTTGCTACTTGCTACTGTTAATTTCGAACCTTGCTACCCTAAATCCCCATCTTGCTCACCTAAAATCCCATCCTGCTGCCCTTTTTACCTTAGATCATATACTCTGGGAGAAATTAAGCTGGTGAAGCAAGAAATATGTTTTGTTTGCTACTGTTTTACAATAAGAATTTCTTATTGTAAAACAGTAGCAAACAAAATATATTTCTGAAAGGAATCTTTTGTACGTCCTAAACATTCAGACAGAGCCTTTGTAGCTCAGTGGGTTAAGCGCAGGCGTGCTGATTTAAGGGTCTTGAGTTCGATTCCCAAATGTGGAAATCTTTTCAATCATAAACAGGGTTCCAATGCGCCAGGGTTTTTTTTAAGCGCGGGTCCGTTGGCCCGGGCCCGTTGATTTTGGCCTTGGGCCAGTTAAATCCCACTGTCGCAGGTCCGTCAGGCCAGTTGAATTTCGGGGAGTCATTTCGGGACATTCAGTTTGTTTCAAACTTGAAGCGAAAACCAGCTGAAAACCAGTCTACTTTCGTTTTGCTACGGATGATTTCATTGGACGATCAGAAATGTTTAATCCAATGAAATTTCTCCTCGCATTGCAAATAGACAATATGGCCGACCGATGAAGTTTGGGGATGAATCGCAGAAGTCACATGTAAAAAATGGACCCCAAAGGACTTCTGCGCTTATTTCAACCCCCGCCATCTAAAAAACAAAAACAGCTGCTTAAGTCCGATGAAGAAAAAAAGCCACCCGAGACAAATACGAACAGTCTGGCCGCCATTGGTACTTTCAACCTGGGTGGCTGACTGAATTCAAGTGCCTGAAGTGGCTCGAGTTTGACGATGCCCTAGGAATGAAATGTTCAATTTGTAAAACTAGGGACACAGTTGGCTCTTATGTTACTGGATGCACCAATTACAAGAAAACCTCACTGCTATATCACGAGGTATCAGACTTGGCTTAATGGGTTAATTATCTTAAACATTCGGATACTAAACAACTACAGATAAGACTGGATATTTGGTGATAAAGGATCATACATTTTAATGGTGCTTTATTTTATTGAATATAATTAGTCCTGTATATTCCGCATTGGAAAAATAGTCGGGCCAGTTGAAAATTTGGATGGCCAGTAGATTTTCCGGTCAGGTGGCCCTGCAGGCCAATGGCATTTTGGTCCCTAGGAAAACCCCTGTGCGCACAACTTCTTTGATTATTATCCTCCAAGCGTCCTGATATAAATGACATACCAATACAAAGGATGTCAAATCACTATCCTATACATTTAAAAATATCTTGAATCTGACTGAGCAAAACATTGCTTAACTTGAAACAACAGTCTACTACAATAACATCACCACAAACGCATGCTTTTATAAGGTGATGCTAGTAGTAAAATTTATACCCAAAGATTTATACCCAGCCACACTACTCCCTCTTCTACAACATATACTCAGCCACACAGGAGCGGCTGTAGTGTAGTGGATAACACTCTGGACTACCAATCCAGGGGTCGCAAGTTCGATCCCCCGCTTCTCCGGTCTTTCGGATGAGACTTTAAACCGAGGTCCCGTCTCCATATGACCTCGTTGTTGGTGGCTTGATGGACCCCAGCGGTGAGCCTGATGGATCACCCATCCTACGCAAGAAAAACTTGCAACAACAGTTTACCACATTAATGACGTTGCCATAAAAGCATGCTTCTAAAGCAAGGAACTAGCAGCTGAGTAGTTGCATTTGCACCTGCTTGTCACCTTTAAAGTCTGCATAGTCCTACTAATGGTAAAAACCATCAAAGCACAAATCATTATAAAACCAGTACAGCCTTCAGAATTGATGATAATAAGTCTGTTGATGTGCTTTAAGTTTTTCGTGTCACATAACTGGCAAAAAGGTTTTACGAAAGAAAAAAAAAAAAAAATGACAAGTGGCCATAAAAATACAGTTTTCGTTTTTGGTTCCCTCTTGAGCAATGAAATTAAGAAAAAGAGAGACAATGAATGGGATCCTTGTCTAACATTGTTTTTATACCATCTTTCAAATGCCTGTACATTGTATTTTTACCTCCTGTACCTTGTATTTTTAACATGTAATTTTGTTTGTGAAATCAAAAGTAGGTCATTTCAGTTGCAAACTAAAATGACCTTTATATTTTTTCAAATATTTTTTATGAGAAACTTAAGGACATTTTAAATCTTTAAATCCGGCCAATCAGGAACATATACGGTCAATGTACTTGTTTTCCGGGTGCTCCAGAATTCGAGGCATAATAGACTATGCCGCTCCTATAGTCAGATGCTAACAAAATGTTGAATCCGCATGTTTCATCATACACTAATTGGCGCTCGAGAGCACATTAGTTTTGACGTCATTGGTGACGTCGTCGTCGGTGACAGTGGATGCGGCCATATTGGTAACACTGCAAAGTTTATGAAAAGTACCAACAAAGATGTCATGGCAATTTATTCAATTATGATCTTTTTTGTTTCTGATTATTCAGAGATCGTTTCTACAGCCTACAGAATCAGAATTGCTTACTGGTGATACGTCCAAGGACAATCATTCACCAGAAGGGACAATCATTCACCAGAAGCAGGTCTACATCTACATCTGGACATTAAACTGTCAAACTTGACAATACTTTAATGGTGCGCAAGAAAGAGTAAAATAGAGAAATAGCAAAGCATAGAAAAAAAGAATCAGATCAGAATCAGAATTGTTTACTGGTGATACGTCCAAGGACAATCATTCACCAGGACCTGTGAATCAGGGAAGCTAGTCCCTAGCCCTTATAAGAGAAGTAAACTTAGTAACTGAATCCTCTGCACCATCAGCAGCAGAAATAAGTGAATCTTCCAGGGAATTCCAATCTCTAATAGTCTGGGGGAAGAAACTGGACTTGTAAATGTCAGTCCCAGCCAATGGGGTTTGAAATGTCAGGGAATGATTCGTGGTACGCCTAGTTGGGAGAACAAGGTCATTTATGGGTATACTGGCTGCACCCCTCAGACCTTTGTAAAGCATTATAAGTCTACTATCTTTCCTTCTCTTTTTTAGGGATTCTCACTTAAGTTTCTCCAGAATGCCAGTCATACTCCCAGTTTCATATGTGTAATTTCCCGTTACAAATCTAGCTGCCCTTTTCTGCACCTTCTCAAATTCATCTTGAAGAAGTATACTTTGAGGGTCCCAAACTGAACTGCCATACTCCAGGACTGGACGCACCAGTCCCTTGTATCCCGACTCCTCAACATCTTGTGGACATGCTGCCAAGAAATGGGTCATGGGGCCTTAACACTCCTCATTGCCACTTAATTAGCAAGAATTCTTTCTGACTGACCAGGAGTAATGGCTGGGAGAAAATTATCTGAATTAAAGGGTGGGACAACTAACTTCTGCAAACAAACTGCTACCTGCTGTCTGTCACGAAATGGAACAATGAGTCAACAATGGAAAATATACCACTGCAGTTGGCTTAGACAGTCTAGCAATCTGCCAGGCTCAAATCTGAATAGAGCTGTAGGTTGGCTCCAATAAGTTGGCTCTTTCCAAACCTACATAATCTAAATACTTGTGAAAATATGCAAAAATTTCAAGAACGTAAAATATTTCTCACCAATATCCTCCATGTTAGATTATGGACTGGTTTACCTTAATCAGTATACTAAAAACGCTCCCAGCAATTATGAGGGTAAATACTGGGACCAAGTGCTGGAATTGTTGTGCACATTCATTTGTTTATAACCCCCGTTATAAGTTATCTGCATACTCAGTGTGATTTTACATGTATCACGCTACACATCTCACCTTTGGGCCACGGGAGACACGGCTGATAAACACATGTACAGGTACTGGCTTTATGCACGAGCGACCATCAATGAGTGAAGTCACACCACTGCTCTTCACTTACCACCCAGCCTTCAACCAGTGTACACTGCCGATCGAGCTCGTCTCTCGCCACGTGTGCCAGAGGGCGACACAGGTAAGTCAACATGTAAATGTGCTATTTATATCATACCCGCTCCCTTTCTTCTGTCCCTTTTCTCCTCAACTCTTCTACAACAATTGGCGACTGCGAGGAAACAGCTGGACGCGGGGCTGCCCATTAAAGGTTTTTGGAGTCAAGACGGAGGGAATGGAGCAGGTATGTGTAGTTTTCATTTATGTTTTGTTTTCTTATGTATTTTCGTAGCTATTCAAGCTAATATTTTTATTATTTACTCTGTACGAATTCAATTTTATTTTGCTGAAACGTATAAAATTTCTCCTAACCAACAGTTTGTTTGCTTTTGGCATACTCTTTGAAATTTATATTTTATTTTTCGTTTTCAATTCATCAGAAATTAAACTTTCTGGCGTATTTCGCATAATAGAAGGCATTGTCTTTTGTAAGGCATCACCTGTCCCAATATTTTGGAAACGTACAGGGTAAATAGTAATCAATCTTTCGGTAAAATATTCAACTGCCACTATTTCGCTTAATTTGTATCAATTTACCCCTACCTCCTGTACGTTCAATAACCGGTAAAATTATTCTCTCCACCAAGGCGATGCCAATTTATTCCCCCTCGCAATCCCCCCCCTCTCATGACCGCTAACCCCCCCCCCCCCCCCCCCCCTCTTCCCCAAATCACCAGACATAACTGTACTCGAATGTCCCTGAATCTAAAATAATTACACTTGCCAGTTGCATTTAAACCATACCCTAATAGTTCCTCCCGTGATTTACATCCCCGCTCCCACACACGTCCCACACACGCATCTCCCCCCCCCCCCCCCCCCCCCGAAAAAAAAAAAGTGTGAATTTGACATATTATTTTTCCGGCGTTTGACTGAATATTTTACAATTTTTAAACTTGACACAGTCTCTTAGAGGAACTCGTACCCTAAGAGGTTTTCTGCTCACATTTGTTTATCAAAGTAAACTTTTTATTGATAAAAGGGGAAGAAATATGGGAATTTCGCTTTTTGGAACTTTGCATTTCTATATGGAGCTGAACCATAGCATTAATATTTCATACTTTGAATAACTGAAACTTAGCTTTGAAAAGACCATTTCAGCATTACGTTTAATACAATATGATGTAACTTTAGAGGATTTCAGAACTGCGTGACTTTGGCAGTTTCTATCATGACTCATATTTTTATTGTCAGGCCGGCGTATATAATTGCGTCGGAGTGATATTTTGTCAGGCCGGCGTATTTGCGCCGGAGTGATATTTAGTCAGGCCTGGATTAAATGGTCCAGGATTGACATTTAATTTTGTCATGCTGCGCATGAAAGATGCGCATGTGTGATATTTGAATTCTTTTGTAAGTTCTATGCTCATGTATGTATGTATTTTCAGTTATGATAGAATCTGTCAACTTTAGCATTATGAAGCTTATAATGTTATTGCATGTAAATACTGCTTTTCCATTTTGGGCGAAATACCTCGGTTTTCTAATAACCTTACGACGAGCATTTTGGGATATTGTGTCATGCTGCTTATATCTTTCTGCACGTCTTTCTTCTTTTTTGTTCATAATTTTATAGATCGGACTTCTGAAAATTTATAACTTACTTTGGGTTCCTATCAAAATATCTATGTCGTGGAAAATTATTTGTATAGATTTGAACTTTTCTGACTGTTAACTCGGTTGTGTAAATTTGTACAGCTAACACTTTGAACACCGTGGCGTTTGAAGCTTGAACGCGTTTAGCATTTTTCAAAATGGTACAAATGTATTTTTTTACGTTCAGGTTTGTAGCTTCGGTAATTGGTAACTACAGTAGAATCCATGATACGATGTGTGCTTGGTTGCAGTGGCTCTGCACCATATTTCACTTCTCATCCCCAATGCATTCTGCATAATTACATTATACTCCACCGCAGTAGTCGGGCTAGCCTGTGTGTTTTCCGAATGCTGTGTGGAGTATGTACGCCTGTAGTTTCCGAAATTCTTTGTAGTTTCGATTGCTGCATGTAATTTTATTCATGTTTTTGTGATCGTCATGTGACTGAGTCGAGCTGCCGTCCGTGTGCAACAAATTATACTCATATTGGTTGCTTGTCATTTTGGCTTCATCGTTCCGACTCTCGGAAGTTAGCTTGTATGATGTCTGGGTGTAGGGATTTCCGGGGCCAATTTGAACTGCACAAATAATTTTCTTAATATCCCATATTTGGGCAACTAGCAGTGCATTTGTGAGCGGGACTTGTGTTCTCTGGTATACTGCTATTTGTACAAAGTTGGAAGAGGTACATGTACATATATTTTGATTAAATGTACCTTTGCTACATCACATATATGGACTGCGAAGTCGATATTGTCAGAAGAGATGGAATGGAACCATTACTGGTTAAATAACTGCTTTTGTTGCTTCTGAGGAAAAGATCTCGACTTTTGCGTTCGATGCTTCCATTCCATCAGTTTTACATCATCTTCTAATCAATTATGAACAAACCGAGGTCAGATCTGGAAGTTTCGATGTTTTGTTATGGCATAAGACGATTCCTCAATAACTACTTGATCTTTGAATATGGCGACTTTTGATCTGCCAAGATCATCAACGTATGAAAAAATTATGTAAATTCAAAACGATGTACTGTAAATTTGCGTTCGGTCTTATACATTCCGTTTGTAAAGAGAGTGTTAGTGCTACATATCTTAAGTCATTGTTTTATTATATTTGTAATATTGCTTGTAGCCCACTTTTAATTCCACCAAAACGCTTTATGTTGCGCTTCACATCAAGAATTCATAAATGATGTTGGAAAAATTAACAAACGCAAATATTTCACAAACATTCAGTAATTATATCAATTAATTCTGGCAAGTTTTGTACATTATAACTATCTACTACAGTGTCTAAATTCTAGGTGTATGTGAGCTCTTTACGTTATTTCACAACTCATCGAAATTTTCAGTGCTTAGGCTACTTTGGTTTGTGTCCCTTTTCAAGTTACCATTCTTTGTAGTCCCAAGTATGGCAGTTCATGTGTGCGATGGCTATTTTATATGTACCTTATCGGGCATGGGGTATTTATACTAACTCACTTATGCTTATGCTTGTATTTCAATACACAGCTCATTAGTTGATGAAGTTCAAAACGCTTTTGGATCATCTCACGAAACTTTATTCGTTTCTATACATGGAAAAATGTAAACTAGATTTTAAATGCATTATAAATTGTACACCCTGAATATATGGGTCATAGTTGGATTCCATGCCCGACAGGATCATTTAGCTATATATCGAGTTCATTTGTATAAACCTCTATTCTTTTATGTAAATACAACACATTCATGACAAAATTATCTGTCGCATTACAACACAATAAGTTTTATCCAGTTTTCATCACATAGCTTTATTGTTGTCCAACTTTAAATTTCCTAAATATCTAATCTAGCAGAAGTTATCAGTCGTGTCTCTCTCGTCTTAATTTCACTATGTATTTCATGATGATTTCAACTTTCTACTGTTTCTAAGTAAATTGTTATACAACTACAAATTTATTCTGTTCATTTACATATTTCAAATAAGCCAAAATCATGTTCTTCTTAGATGGGGTAGAGTGTTGTGCACATTCATTTGTTTATAACCCCCGTTATAAGTTATCTGCATACTCAGTGTGATTTTACATGTATCACGCTACACATCTCACCTTTGGGCCACGGGAGACACGGCTGATAAACACATGTACAGGTACTGGCTTTATGCACGAGCGACCATCAATGAGTGAAGTCACACCACTGCTCTTCACTTACCACCCAGCCTTCAACCAGTGTACACTGCCGATCGAGCTCGTCTCTCGCCACGTGTGCCAGAGGGCGACACAGGTAAGTCAACATGTAAATGTGCTATTTATATCATACCCGCTCCCTTTCTTCTGTCCCTTTTCTCCTCAACTCTTCTACAACAGAATCAAGTTTTCTTCCTTCGTAGAAACCTGACTTTTGCATCGAAGGAAATCAAGGCTGCTGCATATAAAACTCTGGTCGGGCCCAAATTAGAATATGCAGCGCCAGTTTGGATGCCCCATCACCAAGTTGATATTAACAGAATAGAAAAAGTACAGAGGACTGCTGCCCGTTGGACCTGTAGGCGCTGGCGCAATCAAAGCCATGTGGGGAGAAATGTTAGAAGAACTCCAATGGCCAGACCTGCAGGAAAGACGACAGCAGGCTTCTCTGTCTCTATTCTACAAAATTCATAATAATCTTGCCATTGTAGATAAGAATAAGTACCTATCTGAGGTCGGTGAAGGGAGCAGGAGAACTAGGTCCCACCCATTCCAGTACCACCGTCCAAACGCTTACACGGACGGTTTTAAGAATTCTTTTTTCCCCAGGACAATTGCAACTTGGAATGGCCTTACAACCGAAGCTGTCTCTTCGGAGACAGTTGATGGGTTTAAGGCCAAAATTTAATATCCTAGGGTAGAGTAGGGGAGGGGTTAGGCATGGAATGCCTGCCCCTGAGGACTTCTTGTAAATAGTTTTAATCTGCTGGTGGCTATGTCACAAATTCATTTATTTATTTATTTATTTATTTATTTATTTTTTTTTTTTTTGTGACAACTTATGCGCCACACCTGTCATCATGGTCAAAGTTGACCGAGGACAGTATCGATAGAAAGAAAGAAAGACTTGAGATCGTTTTCGGGTCGCAATCAATGACTGTTTCAAAGCGACAACACCGGAGGGCCTTAGGCACATGAAGTGCGTTCAACGATTCGCCAAGTGCTTCCAGGCCCTCAATGTAAATCTAACACAAAAGTAGAAGAACACTCAGCTTCCCCTGGAGGAAGCAAAAGCATGCGAGGGGCCAGTGCGTCCGGTCCTGGAGTATGCATGAACCTCGTGGTATAGGTAGAGCTGGAGAATGTTCAAGATCGGTCCAGTCCATCGAATTACCCCCAAACCACCCCAAACCACACCAAAACACCACAAACCATCCCAAACCGCCCATAAAAACACCCCAAACCACCAAAATCAAATCTCTCTGGACCAAATCTTGTATTTTGCAGGAACCTACACTGCTTTAGAAATGTTTGCTCATTCAAAAAATATTTATAATTTATGATAATTCATTAATATTTGCAGCTATACTGAAGAATGATTGTCGTTACCAATATGTAGACTTTATCTGTGTATGTGTGCCTCCATGAATATTAATGATATATACCAAGCATATACATGTGTACTTACACGTGCATGACAACACACATGTGCTGACTGGCAAACATATATCTATGCAGGCAGGCAAGCATATATATGTCTACATACATAAATGCATACATGTACCACTACGTTATTATCAGCTCATACCATATGAAAATCACTTTTTCTGTATACAAAGATAGTGTTTATTTTTTATTTTATAAGTTTGAAATCATAGAAAGCATAACCACAATGTTTGCAAGCTATTTTTACCTGAAACAGAACTAAGAAAAGTGGTGTGGGGTGGTTTTTAGGGCGGTTTGGGGTGGTTTGGGGTATTTTGGGGTGCTTTGGGGTAATTCTATGGACCCGTTGAAAAAACAACAACATTGAATCAACATTATTGATGCAGTGTCATGACGTTGATTCAACGTTTGTTCAGCCTTGTTTACCTGCTGGGAAGGGTCTACTACAGGTAAAGCTTAGAACTACATTTTCATAGGAGGACACGGAATTCTACTAACAAGACACAGCTTACAGGTACATGTATTAACTATCTACACGTTAGCATTGTTTGTACATTTGAGAAAATACATAATGGGAATATAAAATAAATGGGATCATTCCCCTAACAGGAACATCAGAACTCACCATTATTCATCACAAACACCATATGCTAGGACTGACACTTTTAAAATGCTCCAGCTTCAGCTTAAAGAATAATCACACCCGGCTTCGCTTTTCTCTTCTGCGGATCGTATCTCCAAAGTCAACTCCTTGGCAAGATCAAAGGAATATATCTTTTATTTTCCAATCCCGGGGAATGAATTAATTAATGTCTGTTTGATATATCAGAAGTAAACTACAAAGTTGTGCACAATTTTGTATATAACTTAGTTCCAAAATATCGAGTGCCTGAGAGTGCTCACGCCCCGCTGCTGTCTTGACTCCTCAGCACAATAAACCCTTATATTCCCAAGAACCCAGATGTGTTTGTACTTTTGGCCATTTATTCTAATTGAAAATAAACCAAATGGGGCATTGCTGTGCCTTCACATTATGTCCAGTTTCAAGAAATAATTACAACATAGTAGCCCGGTCCTTTCACCGGAGAAGAAGAAGTAGACATACAATGTGTGACAAGCGTTTTCACCAGGCCCGGATCCAGACCACCACGTACTGGTGGGGCTCTGGATAACTGGTGGGGCCAAGAGTTGCCGAGATGTGTGTGTGTTTGGGGGGGGGGGGGGGGGGGGGGGCTTGAAAATATTTTACTAATTAGGGATCAGTTTGTTTAGAATTTTTGAGAATGTCTTTCTTGCCTTGAAATATATGTTGTCATCTCATTAGAATCGCCTTGATGAGGCGATTCTAATGAGATTTCACTACATATATTTGAATCTAACCGCATAAATGAATTATCTCAAACTGTCATTAGATACTCCTTATTATCTTGAGGCCTACATATTATACATATTCTACATAACACAGAGGCCCTGATGGCGGGGCTGAACCACGAAGCCCACCCCCTGGATCCGGGGCTGTTCACTATTCGCATATCACCGTCTTGGAGGCGTATTTTGAACACTGATAGAGTTGGAAGAGACTCATGGCCCTGAAAAGTATCACGGCGAACAACGTATGTCGACATAGATTGAGAGGAAAATGACCTGGATACGGATAAGAATATATATATAAGAC